>OW052249.1:25688347-28188347 GCA_932526585.2 Philonthus cognatus | reverse complement strand
TACGCATCTTAAAATATTTATTATGAATTTTATTAAAATACGGAGTTTTGTAGATTAAAAAAAGCAAGTCAATGTTTTAAAATTATTTTCTAATACAAAAATATCATAAAATAACTAAAGTTCTGTTAAAACTCTGATGAATTATGAAAATATTTTCTGGATTTTAAAAACCAAGTACCTACTACTGAAATTGAATTTTAGAAAAATCGCATATTTACATAAAACCACACAAATAATAAATACATTTATGTAAAGTTCCAATTATTATACTTTGAAGTCTGACTAATTACCGAAGTCTTTGTTTCTCAATAGTGTATAATTAGACTTATATTTAATATTAGACAAAGTAGTTCTTGTCGTAAACTATTTAAGAAGTATAATATATTAATTTATTGCCTGTACATTTGAAAATGTGTAGTGTGTGTGCTCGAAAATAAGAATAATTTCGTTACAAACGATGCCTAACATAAATATTGTACAAGAAACACAAGAACATTTCTAAAGAGTACCCATTTCTTAATATCTGACAGATTCAAGGAACATTAGAGTCAATTCTAAACAACTGACATCTGATCTAACCCAAGTAATTTGTACATAACCTGACATAATTGTGTTCTAATTAAGTTAAATGAAATCTTGTGATGTTAGATTTGGTTTAAATTTAAATATTTTAAATGTAGATAAGCAAAATAAAAAACATGTTTAGACGTGTGTCTTTATTGAAGTTTATACGTGTACACACTTGCTTAAACTTCAATTAAAATACACGTCTGAACATGTTATCTGTTTTCCTTATCTACATGTAAAATGCTTTTAGTAAATAACACACTTGGTTAAGATTTTATTATTTATAATTTGACACTGTAACAATTGTTTAGCCACACAGTGGCTTCATAAGGCAGATAAATGATGTGTAAAATATTTAAATTTGAACCAAATCTAACATCACAAGATTTCAATTACCTTAATTTTGGATTATAAGAATACAATTATGTCAGGTTATGTACTAATTACTTGGCAGAGCTAGGACGAATCCTCGTAAAAAGGATCCGAATCACGAATCCGAATCACCTAATATGATTCGAATCACGAATACTCGAATAAATGATTCGTAAGGGATGATTCGAAAAACCAGGATTTGAATCACGAATACAAATCCTTTAACAATAAATTTGATTTTATTATTTTTTTCAACCATTAATATATAAATATCGTTACCAGTTGTTTTAACAAAAATATTCAAACCCTAATTATTTATTATTAACACTGATCATCGTTGATAAAAGACTAAATATCTGGTTCACTATTACTCTGATTAAAAATGCATTTGTGTGTTTCTGAACTTCACTTCAAATCAGTATTTTGTACGCGTGGCGCATGAAGTAAAATTTCAAGTTTAGAAAAACCCGAAAAGGATTTGAATCGTCAAAAATAATTCGAATTGTGAGGATTAACATTAAAAAATGTCTTGTGTGTGTTTTTAAATTTCTCGTTAAATCACTGTTTCATACGCGTGACGCATGAAGTAAAATTTCGAGTTTAGAGAAGCCCAGAAAATTTGTCTCGGGTCGCTACACGACCCTCGACAAATTTTCACGGGGCTTTTCTAAACTAGAAATTTTACTTCATGCTTGGCCTGGGAGTGGAAACATCCTTTCAAAAATTCAAACTGAACTCTATTATAAAATCAACGAATGCCTGAAAATTACTTAAATAAAAAATTTACTGAATATCATTAAAACCGGGAAAGTCCGAGTAAGGTCATGGAATTATATTCAAATTGACCAAAACACTATTAAAAAAGCCAGATGATATTATAAAATTTGTCAAAATCAGCGGGCAAATTACAAAACACGTAAAAATGTATAAAATAAACTTAAAAATTGACAACAAAAATGAAAACAATTTAACAAAATGGGGGTTTCCCACAGAAGAAATATTAAAAGAAAATAATCTTGAATCAGGATAATGTCGGAAAAATGTAACGTATCAGATTGTGGATACCATGTCACTTTTACTTCAAATAATATTAAACAAAATTTTGAAAACTAGATTATTATCTTTAAAAACATTTTCAGTCATTTAATGTTTTTATCAAAGCATTCAGTTTGAAGTTTCGAACGAGAGTTTTCACTCCCAGACTAAGCATGAAGTAAAATTTCGAGTTTAGAAAAGCCCAGTGAAAATTTGTCGAGGGTCGCGCAGCGACTCGAGACAAATTTTCAGGGCTTTTCTAAACTCGAAATTTTACTTAATGCGCCACGCGTATAAACCAGTGATTTAACAAGAAATTTAAAAAACTCACAAAAGACATTTTTCAATGTTAATCCTCACAATTCGAATTAGATTTGACGATTCAAATCCGTTTGTAAGTATTCGAATAATTTGATAAATATTCGAATCCTTTATAAATATTCGAATCCTTTTATAAATATTCGAATACTTTTATAAATATTTGAATCCATTTATAAGGATTCGAATCACCCACATTTGGATTCGAATACGAATCCTCTTAAAGGATTTGCATTTGAATGTATCTTTTAAATCATCTAAAATGAATGAAAGATTTGAATCCTCCCCAGCTCTGTTACTTGGGTTAGATCAGATGTCAGTTATTTAGAACATGATGCACTTTAATTTTAATGTTCCTTGAATCTGTCAGATATTAAGAAATGGGTAAACTCCACTCCCAAATTTTTAGGCTTTTCTAAACTCGAAATTTTACTTCATGCTTAAAGTAAAATTTCGAGTTTAGATAATCCTGAAAATTTGGTTTGGTCGCGCAGAGCGTAGCGGCCAAACCAAATTTGTAGGTTTTTGTAAACTCGAAATTTTACTTCATTCGCCACGCCCACAAAACACTCAAATATTCTGAAGTTCAAAACATCCACCTTATTATTTGCAAAATTTGGGAAATTTGCATCGGGATATGTAAGTTTAATTAAAAAAAACCGCTGTTATGTACTAATTACTTGGCAGAGCTAGGACGAATCCTCGTAAAAAGGATCCGAATCACGAATCCGAATCACCTAATATGATTCGAATCACGAATACTCGAATAAATGATTCGTAAGGGATGATTCGAAAAACCAGGATTTGAATCACGAATACAAATCCTTTAACAATAAATTTGATTTTATTATTTTTTTCAACCATTAATATATAAATATCGTTACCAGTTGTTTTAACAAAAATATTCAAACCCTAATTATTTATTATTAACACTGATCATCGTTGATAAAAGACTAAATATCTGGTTCACTATTACTCTGATTAAAAATGCATTTGTGTGTTTCTGAACTTCACTTCAAATCAGTATTTTGTACGCGTGGCGCATGAAGTAAAATTTCAAGTTTAGAAAAACCCGAAAAGGATTTGAATCGTCAAAAATAATTCGAATTGTGAGGATTAACATTAAAAAAATTTGCATCGGGATATGTAAGTTTAATTAAAAAAAACCGCTGTAAAAAAACTTTTCCACCAACCATTTAATACTGCCCTAGGCATAAGGAAATTTAGCGCCCCCAGTCGAAAAAAAAAATCAGGAGGTCCTTGTGAATTCGTACATTCGTTTACCATGATCAAATATTTAATAAATGTTGACAAGAAATATTGATTATTATTAAAATTCTGAAAACAGTAAATTGCACAATAACAAATAATTGGTCTGTGTTCTGATGCCCCTTAGTTCAGGTGCCCTTAGGTCGCCGCCTATTATTACTGAAATATGGTTGAATTTTCGATGTTTCTTTTCTCCTAATAGGGCTTCTTTTAAATGTAATTTTGCTTTAGTAAAGATAATAAAATACATAAAATTAGCTCAATTTGTATTATACAATAATTTGTCTCTTTGTCTATACAAGCGCAAAGTGATCGATTGGCGATCGCAAGAGAAAGTTAGCGCTCGACACGCAGCGGCGAGTGCCAATCTCTTAAGATCGCTTATCACACTTTGCGCTCAAATTACACACAGTATTTTTCCTACAATCGCCCCAGCAATGTATAACAAATATTCATTTAAAATGTCTCAAACATATTTTCTAAACGGTATCTATTTGATTAATCACAAAATGTTTTTCTACAATTGCACAAATACATTTTTTTAAAAGCCAACCAAAGTAGAAGTACCAGATTTGTTTTATTTTTCCTAAATGTAATTTTATATGTTGAGAACATTTTATCTGAAAAAATAAACGGGCAAAAAAGTTTTTAGATAAATGGATAAGTAGAACATTTTTTACTATACCTTGTAACTTATTTATACTTCTAATCCATTTATTAACCATTTTCACGTTGAATTTGGCTAAATACTGAAGTATTCTCGATCATTGACCACCATCCATTATATTATTAACTTGGGTTGTTGGAAGAATTTTTGAGAATTTCTCGAAAAACATCAAATTTAGCCAGCGCAAAATGTTTTTGTCGCTTTAAAGCGGTAAAGAGACAACAAATGACGTCGCCTTGGGAAACGCCTGCTTTCCGATCACTTTTAGGAGCGTAGAAGTCTACTTTCTGTAGGAATTTTAGAAAAAAAAGTTAACAATATACTTTTTCTTTTTCTTTCAGAAATTAGGCTTCTACGCTTGCAAAGTGATCGGAAAGCAGGCGTTTAACGAGGAGGCGTCACTTAATGTCACTTTACAGCTCTCAAGGAGCCGCAAATCATTTTGCGCAACTTAACAAGCATGGTGGTCAATGACCAAGATTACTTCAGTATTCAGCCAAGTTCAACGTAAAAAATGGTGGAGAAGTATAAATAAGTTACAAGGTATGGTAAAAAATATTCTACTCATTTATTCATCTAAAAATACGAAACCGTCAATAAACACTTTTGTCTGTTAATTTCTTTCGTTAAAATGTTCTCAATATTACATTTAATAAATCTAAAAGTAGTCATCTACTTTAATTAGCTTTACAAAAATTGTATTAGTGGAATTGTAGAAAAAAATCTTGTGATCAATCAAATAGATACCATTCAGAAAATATGTTCGAAACTTTTCAAATGTTTGTTATACATTGTTGGGGCGATTGACCGAAAAATAGTGTGTCAAGTGGACAAGTGTTTAAAATAGCTTTCAATTTGAAGTTTCTAATAAGTGTATCCATTGCTTGATTAAGCATGAAGTAAAATTTCGAGTTTAAAAAAGCCTGAAAATTTATGTTTTATCGCGTAGCGAAGCAAGAGGTTTTCTAAACTCGAAATTTTACTTTATGCACCACGCGTAATGTTGTAACACTCAAAATATTCTTGATTAACAGTATATAGCAGTATATAACAGTATATAACATTATATATTCAATTTATTCATTCAATCAATTTATTTATAAAATAAGACGAGTCTGTTTCAAAAACATTCGCAGAACATTACCAAATCTTATTTAAATTTTCAGACAACCAAAATGTCAATTCCTTTCAAAAGACGGTTAATGAATGGTATAGTAACTACGACAATAACCCGATTCTTCCCCTACCAGACGACTTACAGTGTTACATTCTGGAAAAAAAGGTACCTCGCCTCATCCTAAAAAAACTACCAAATAAAATCCATCAATACATCTTAAAAAATTTCAATTTCTGCCATTGAAATCAATACATCCCTTCCGAATGGAAGAAAGGCATTGTATTATGTATACCTAAACCTCACAACGATCCCCAATACATTACAAACTACCGTCCCATCACATTGCTCCCAGTTATCGCGAAACTATTTGAATCCCTCCTTAAACGAAAACTCCCAAGTTCTATACAAGCCTCAATCCCAGATTATCAATTCGGCTTTATGCCCAACAATTCAACTACGTTACCTACTACCATACTCATATCCAACATCTTGAAGGCCAGTCATCGGCTGTTGTTTTTATCGATATAAAAAAGCTTTTGACTCGGTTTGGCATCAAGGTCTCCTCTATAAATTTTGTCTTCTCAACAAAAAATCGAACAATTTTTAAATAATTGATCCTGTCAAGTTAGATTTCGCCAATCCATATCCTTTCCATTTAACCTAGAACAAGGTGTTCTCCAAGGATCCCCTCTATCTCCGCTACTATAAAATATATACTGTCATGACATTTATCATCCCAATCCATCATTATTCGATCATAATCTATACCTTGTACAAATTGCTGATGACACTGCCTTAATCTCAAAAGCATCCAATTTGAAGTCATCCCTAAAAGCGCTTCAAAACTTGATGAAATCCCTACAAACCTGGTTTGCCAAATGGCGCATTGAAATGAATACGTCTAATGCCCGGTATTATAAACGATTAATGAATCATTAGATAAATATTTGTAGAGTAAATTTATTTACCTAGTAAACTAATGGGCAAATAAAATTGCGTATTATAAAGCAAACCTACCAAATAAATTCTAGAAGTAAATAATTCAATTGGTAGATTACAGACCGAAACTATACATTTTCATTGTGGCCATAGCTGGAACCATCAATTTTTTTTAAATAAATTGTTAATATTTCAAATTTAATTGTCAATCAAATTAGAAATTTAGTATAATTCCTAATAATTATAGAGAATAACCGTGGAATAGGACAAAATTACACAGAACAAGAAAAATTAAGCTTATTAGAAATTATAAAAGATTTAAACGAGTGATTTCTACTCCCAGGCTAAGCATGAAGTAAAATTTCGAGTTTAGAAAAGCCTGAAAATTTGGTTTGGTCGCGTAGCGCGGAGCGGCCAAACCAAATTTTCAGGCTTTTCTAAACTCGAAATTTTACTTCATGCGCCACGCGTACAAGACACTGATTTCAAGAGAAGTTCACTTGTTTACAATATTTCAGTGTTTAATACGCGTGGCGCATGAAGTAAAATTTCGAGTTTAGAGAAGCCTGAAAATTTGGTTCCTTATAATTATAGAGAATAACCGTAGAATAGGACAGAATTACACAGAACAAGAAAAATTAAGCTTATTAGAAATTGCAAAAGATTTAAACGAGTGTTTTTCACTCCCAGGCTAAGCATGAAGTAAAATTTCGAGTTTAGAAAAACCTGAACATTTGGTTTGGTCGCGTAGCGCGAAGCGCGGAGCGGCCAAACCAAATTTTCAGGCTTTTCTAAACTCGAAATTTTACTTCATGCGCCACGCGTACAAGACACTGATTTTAAGAGAAGTTCACTTGTTTACAATATTTAAGGGTTTTCAGTGTTTAATACGCGTGGCGCATGAAGTAAAATTTCGAGTTAAGAAAAGCCTGAAAATTTGATTTGGTCGCTCCGCGCTTCGCGCTACGCGACCAAACCAAATTTTCAGGCTTTTCTAAACTCGAAATTTTACTTCATGCTTAGTCTGGGAGTGGAAAACACTCGTTTAAAACTTTAAATGGAACTAATTTTAAAAAAGCGTACGCATTAGTATAAAAATCCCTGGTTATGTCTGACTTGAAAAACTCTAGGTCTTCGACTCCTTAGAATGTCTTGTGGTTCGAATTAATCACTGTCAGGAAGATACTATAAGCCAGCTTAAATCTGACACGGATGATATGGAAGACATGATAACCGTAATGAAATTAATAAATACAAATAGTAGAATCTAAAGTAATTATAATAATATAATACACTTTTGACTTTTAACTGTTAAATTATTTAGAGAATAACATTTACTTGGTAGAAAAACAAACAAATAATTTACTGAGGAGATTTATTAGCCAAATAAAGTTATTATGTGTTTATAATACCGAAATCTTTGAAATAAATTAAATTATTCGTAAAGTAAATTTTATTTAGGGAATAAAACGTTTTATAATACCGGTCATAAGTCAAAACTCTTTATTCCATACCACAAAATTAAAATTAAAATGTATAACTCCCACATCACCCCAAATTATACCTCTAAATACCTAGACATCCTTTTTGATTCCTAACTCTCCTTCCAACCTCACGACCTCTTAATCCAAAGCAAAGTCAAAACAAGGGCACGTTATTTTCGTTTCTTAACGTTAAAAAACCAAGGCATATCTACGAAAACTGCCGTAAACATTTACAAGTCAATATGCCGTCTCTTGTTAGACTATGGCTCAATTCTTTTCACCCATTGTCGCCCTTATATACCACTTCCTAGTAGCCGAAAGATCCGCCCTCTGAACCATCACTAAAATCCGTCACCCTAACAATTCTCTTCATAATCCATCAAATGAACTATTATATAAACTAGCCAAAATAACCCTAATCACGCAACATACAGCGTAAAATTCTCCATCCTCTTACACTTTCATCCTCCACAGGTATTGTATCTCTCGTAATCCAGAAATTCCACCTAAATTTAAATATCCGACAATAACCTTACAACAAACAATTCATTAGTTCGCGTCATCTCGACAGCTAGCATAATTTTCAACATACATTTTAATCATTTTACAAAAGGGCAGAAAGACCAATGGTCGATAGCCCAGACAGGGACGTACTAACACATAAATGGAATTGTAAATATTTGTATAAATAAATAATGTAACTGTAAATAGTATGCCTCCATAAAGATGTGTATATACAGGGTCCTGCAACAGTGCGTCGGGCTATCCTAGCGCCTTTCCCGTGAAAAAAAACAAAAAAATGTTTCGTACAAAAAGTTATTGATTTAAAAATCTTTATTACGTAAAATTATTTTCAAACATACAGGGTGTCCCAATTTTGCGGTATAACAAAAATATTTGTTTTTTTAATGGAACACCCTGTATTTATTCAACTTTTCTAATGACATTTATCAACCTCTACATTGTTATCCATTTAGTTTTTTATTATGTTACAGTGTTGCCAATTTACAATTTTTTTCTCCAAGTATCATGCATAAGCAAGCTCAACTTTATAAAATCGTAGCGACCTCGTTTTTTGAAGGTAAGAATAACTTTTAGCAAATATCTCAGTGTAGTTAATAAGCAACGTTTTATTAATGAGCAATTTAAATTTAGTAATACAGGGTGTTCAGAGAAACATGCCAAACTTTGCAAATTTCAAAGCGGTATAACCCATTTTATTTAAATGGAATGCTCCCTATTTTATGTCATTATTCGAAAGGTCTATTTCTTCTCATCAATTTGATGGGGCATATCTTATGTCTAAACCCCATAGTTGTTGAGATATTCAATATTTTTCACAAAAGTATCCATTTAATTACATTTGTATGCACTCTAGTATTCCATGCTGAGACGAAACAACTGTCAAAATGTAAGTAAAAGTCAATGTGAGATGAATAAATACAGATAATACTTCAAAATTATTAATACAAAAGAGAAACGATACTACAGTAAATGTTCAAAATGTTTTCCATATAGGCACAAATTAATTCGCCGCTGAAAAGACCTATTCACTCTTCCTAACATATCAGGTGAAATACTTGCAAAAGCATTAACAATTCGTTGCTGCATGTTCATTGGGGTTGTTGGTGCTTCCTTATAAACAATTTCTTTTACATATCCCCACAAGAAAAAATCAATTTTTGTTAGATCCGGAGATCTAGCAGGCCATCTAGTGGCTTCATTCCTACCAATCCATTGGTTGGGAAAAATACCATCAAGAAATGCCCTCACATCTCACGAGAAGTGCGCAGGTGCCCTGTCTTGTTGAAACCACAGCCTGTTTCTTGTATGTTGAGGTATATGAGCTAATAACCCGGGTAATACATTTCGCATAAAGTGCAAATACATATGCCCATTTAGATGGCCTTCGAAGAAATGTGGACCTACCACATGGTTTCCAATAATTCCTCCCCAGACATTCAATGACCATCGATGCTGATGATTAACTTGTCTCATAACATGCGGATTTTCAGTTGAATAATAATGAAAATTGTGCCTGTTGACAGATCCGCTGTTATGGAACGTCGCCTCATCCGTGAATAAAACATACTGGAAAAACGCAGGATCCTCCTGTATTTTTAGTCTTGCCCAGATACAAAATTCGGAACGAAACTGAAAATCAGTATTACTCAGTTCTTGATGTAACTGAATATGATATGCATGATATCGATTTTACTTCAGAATGCGTTGTACTGACCTCTCGCTTATGCTGGTTGCACTTCCCGTTTCAATAAATCTATTGAGCAGGTTCCTTAAACTTTTCTCTTCCGGATGTCTTCTGTCGGGATAACGTGTCGTGTAAATTTTAGCCGCCAATAAACAATTTCTATCAGTCTCCGCTAATACAAAAATCATATCGACTAGTTCGTCTTTTTCGAAATTCATCGTAATTATATGCTGTCTACTTTTACCAGGAAACGAAGAATCACTTTACAAATCACAAATTAACGTTTCGAATTTCGACATAATCAAATGTCACACTGACACTTACATTACATTTTGACAGTTGTTTCGTCTCAGCATGGCCTACTAGAGTGCATAGAAATGTAATTAAATGGATACTTTTGTGAAAAATATTGAATATCTCAACAACTATGGGGTTTAGACAAAAGATATACCCCATCAAATTGAAGAGAAGAAAATGACCTATCGAATAATGACATAAAACAGGGAGCATTCCATTTAAAAAAAATGGGTTATACCGCTTTGAAATTTGCAAAGTTTTGCATGTTTCTCTGAACACCCTGTACTACTAAATTTAAATTGCTCATTAATAAAACGTTGCTTATTAACCACACTGAGATATTTGCTAAAAGTTATTCTTACCTTCAAAAAACGAGGTCGCTACGATTTTTTAAAGTTGAGCTTGCTTATGCATGATACTTGAAGAAAAAAATTGTAAATTGGCAACACTGTAACATAATAAAGAACTAAATGGACAACAATGTAGAGGTTGAAAAATGTCATTAGAAAAGTTGAATAAATATAGGGTGTTCCATTAAAAAAATATATTTTTGTTATACTGCAAAATTGGGACACCCTGTATGTTTGAAAATAATTTTACGCTATAAATATTTTTAAATCAATAATTTTTTGTACGAAACATTTTTTTGTATTTTTCACAGGAATGGCGCTAGGAAAGCCCGACACACTGTTGCAGGACCCTGTATATATACAGTATATTTTTAATACTGATTTAGCAGTATATTCTTAATTTTACAATATATTAGTATTTTATACGCGTGGCGCATGAAGTAAAATTTCGATTTTAGAAAAGCTTTTCTAAGCTCGAGATTTTGCTTCATGCTTAATCCATAATTGGATACACCCGTTAGCATCTTCAAACTAGACGTTTTAAAAAACAGTAAATGGCTTAATATCTATAGCCTATACATTGGAATTATATTTCAAAAATAAACTATTTGTATATTGTTCAACAAGCCACGTTGCTCAAATATAATTGGCTGTAAAATGCTCTTAACCCGGCGCATCCACCATAAATTAGCACCACCTTGTGTTTTTATTCAAAGTGATCTCTTGCAGGATTTTAAAAGTACAAACGATTTATACTTAAATAATACTTGAATGAATACATAATTTCGTATTGTGAACAATAATTGTGATTGTGTGTGGTGTTTTAAGTGCGCAGTAGCAGGACAGTGGCGGATCGTCCAAAATCGAGGCGGCGCAACGAGTCCTCCACTTCCTTCTACACTTATTGCTAAATCCACCGCCACCGACAACGCCACCACCACAAACTCCACACACTCTGTCCGGACAACTACTACAGATAACAGTTTGTGCTGTCCGCTATCCCCCTGAAAAAAAAGGAAACAATAGAACCGTGCGTTCCGCGCTCGCGATAATCACAACAAAACGTATAAACAATTCTCCGTCTCGCTCTACGCGTGAGGATTCCTGTTTCCGTCTCGTTTTTCTCGACTATCGCCGACTCTCTCTTCCACTCAGAAGACTACCAAAAAGGTAAGAATTTTGATTTAAATGAAAGCTCCTCGTGACACAACACAAACTGCTTAGTAATAATCTCGTGTGAACCGTTTTGTTTTAACATTTTTTAAATAAAATTCTGAAAACATGCAGAAAAAAAAATCTCAATTCACGAGAAGTGTCCTGCGATATTTATCTTCAATTTAAAATGACTATATTAATTTGATTCTCCTAGTTAAAAGAGTTTAGAATAAGTTGAAATTAAGCACACAAAAGTAGAAGAAATAATGTTAATATAAATATACCTACAAAAATGTACTATAGATTTCTAATCTGTAATCATAGAACTGAACTAGTAAATTCTATAAATATTGTTTTGTATTACAATAAATACTCAATGATAGGCATTCTAACAAAATGTATACATTATAATATACATGTCTCATAGAAAATCATATAGAAAAAAGTATCTTAAAATGAGATTTTAATATTGTTCCGCATTACAATTAATAATTAATGAGAAACATTTCGACAAAATATTACAATATAAAGGTAATTACCGGGTGTTGACTTGGCGGACGCAACATAGAAAATCGCATTTAAATTTTAAAGTGTTCAAATATTGGCTTCCCTATTTATATTAGAGACAAAATGTATTTCACTTTTTTGTAGAGGGAAAAATTCTAAATTTATGAATGTTCACACTTAACACGTTACGTTTCTCTAAGTTAAAATAATAAGGAAAAGGTAATGTGATTTTATAAAAATAATGGCATACCATGGAATTGATACAACAATTGCGGATATTCCCTGGTATTTTTTTTAAGTTTAATTTAAAGCTTTAAACAAGTGTTTTCCACTCCCAGACTAAGCATGAAGTAAAATTTCGAGTTTAGAAAAGCCCAGTGAAAATTTGTCGAGGGTCGCGCAGCGACCCGAGACAAATTTTCTGGGCTTTTATAAACTCGAAATTTTACTTCATGCGCCACGCGTATAAAACACTATAATATTGTTGAGTTTATGTATATTTCAACTTCACTTAAAATCTGTGTTTTATACGTGTGGCGCATGAAGTAAAATTTCGAGTTTAGAAAAGCCCAGAAAATTTGTCTCGGGTCGCTGCGCGACCCTCGACAAATTTTCACGGGGCTTTTCTAAACTCGAAATTTTACTTCATGCTTTGTCTGGGAGTGGAAAACACTTGTTTAAAGCTTTAAATTAAACTTTAAATATAAAACAGGGAATATCCGCAATTGTTGTATCAATTCCATGTATGTTATTTTTATAAAATCACAGTACTTTTTCCTAATTATTTTAGCTGTAAATTTTCTGACATTCGTTGATTTTTTAGAGTTCAATTTGAAGCTTTAAACGAGTGTTTTCTACTCCCAGACTAAGCATGAAGTAAAATTTCGAGTTTAGAAAAGCCCGGTGAAAATTTGTCGAGGGTCGCGCAGCGACCCGAGACAAATTTTCTGGGCTTTTCTAAACTCGAAATTTTACTTCATGCGGCACGCGTATAAAACACAGATTTTGAGTGAAGTTCAAATATACATAAATTCGACAATATTATAGTGTTTTATACGCGTGGCGCATGAAGTAAAATTTCGAGTTTAGAAAAGCCCAGAAAATTTGTCTCGGGTCGCTGCGCGACCCGCGACAAATTTTCACGGGGCTTTTCTAAACTCGAAATTTTACTGCATGCTTAGTCTGGGAGTGGAAAACACTTGTTTACAGCTTTAAATTAAACTTTAAAAATAAAACAGGGAATATCCGCAATTGTTGTATCAATTCCATGGTATGTCATTATTTTTATAAAATCACAGTACTCTTTCCTAATTATATTAGCTGTAAATTTTCTGACATTCGTTGATTTTTTAGAGTTCAATTTGAAGCTTTAAACGAGTGTTTTCTACTCTCAGACTAAGCATGAAGTAAAATTTCAAGTTTAGAAAAGCCCGGTGAAAATTTGTCGCGGGTCGCGCAGCGACCCGAGACAAATTTTCTGGGCTTTTCTAAACTCGAAATTTTACTTCATGCGCCACGCGTATAAAACACTATAAAATTGTTGAGTTTATGTATATTTCAACTTCACTTAAAATCTGTGTTTTATACGCGTGGCGCATGAAGTAAAATTTCGAGTTTAGAAAAGCCCAGAAAATTTGTCTCGGGTCGCTGCGCGACCCTCGACAAATTTTCACGGGGCTTTTCTAAACTCGAAATTTTACTTCATGCTTTGTCTGGGAGTGGAAATCACTTGTTTAAAGCTTCAAATTGAACTCTAAAAAATCAACGAATGTCAGAAAATTTACAGCTAAAATAATTACGAAAAAGTACTGTGATTTTATAAAATAATGACATACCATGAAATTGATACAACAATTGCGGATGTCAAATTAGTTGTTGTTTTAATTCCATGGCATGTCATTATTTTTATAAAATCACATTTATTTTTCTTAATTATTCTAACTTAGAGAAATGTAAAGTGATAAACGTTAACACGAATGAATTCAGAATTTTTCCTTCTACAAAAAAAGGTAAATACATTTTGTTTCTAAAATAAATAAGGGAGCCAAAATTTGAACATTTCAAAATTTACATGGGATTTCCTATGTTGCATCCGCCAAGTCAACACTCGGTATAACAAAAATGTTTGAATTGCTGGGATAGGATTCAAATATTATTTTTAAGGTAATCTTTATTAATTTTAGTTTAAAAAAGGCGTCTTTTTTATATAAAAAAAGCTTTAGTTTCTACATTAGTTGAAAAATAATATTCTACGAATAAGAATTAAAAAACTCCTATCATTATTATTATCTACTTAATTAAATCCAATTCGTTTTTACGAACATTATCGTAATTCTATATATTATAGTAAAACTTTGATTGAAACACTTAGTTTGTTTCACTGATTTTTATTAAAGTTCTACTATTAATTAAATGATTAACCACGGGTTAAGTGAGAAATTAATTGAACATATTTATATATTATGTTTAAAGTTTTGCAAACTAAAAGAGCATAGGCGTATTTTCTGAAATTCAAATAGTTTTGAATTAAAAATATTCAAGTCAAATTATTTTATTACAAACTTGTTAATCTAACTTTGATTTGTGGTCACATATAGGAAATATTTCTTTTAACTTTTTAACTACCAGTGTCGTCAATATGCATTTTTTCTTCATTTGAATTTAAAAATCCAATTTTTAAGTGATGTATGCAATGATGAGATATTTTATTTTGTTTGTGATTAGGTTAACAAAATGTTGGTTTTGCAATTGCTTGTTTAACTCATTAATGGCCGAGCAATTATACCACAACTGTTAGAGTTAACAACAGTTGATTAAAATTCTACACCAATTTTTTTGACTTCTCTAAATGACTATTTATACTACACAGGGTGGTTTTTTTTTTTGTTCTCTACAGGCATCTCAAAAACTATAAAAGATAGAGAAACAGTTAAATGGGCAAAGTATTGCTTTTTTACGTGCTGAATAAAAAGGCATTTGTAAAATTTTAGAAAATGTGAAGTGTAACTAGATATTATAAAAAATGTGAAGAGTGTCGAGTTTTTCAAATTGATTTTTCTGTAATTAAAAGAGATAGAAGAAAAAACTGTAACTGCCAAAGTTCTAGATAATTTCACATTGAATAATAAAATGTTATCAACATTTTTCTATTGACTTTAGTTTTTGAGAAATAACACAAATTTACATTTACATTTATTTTATATAACACAAATTTACATTTTTTTTTAAATGGAAACCATGGCTATGGCTAGATTGAAACGGGATTTTATCTTTTTAATCAGTTCTGTCACTTGACACACTTAATTACGAAAATACCTGTTATTAGGTAGCCATGAAATAATGACTCTTATAAAACAATTGCTGTTGTTTGTAACAGTTAATTTCATTGTTGTATTTTCGTCAATTAATTTAGTGTTAAAAATAACTGCTTTTTTTATGGACATTTTCCGTACCAATTTTCTTTCTTCCTACACCCAACTTTCAATAAACTTATTTGACAAAAATTTAATAAACCCCTATATTACTCCTAAATTACAAAAAGCCGCAATTGTTTTATAATTGTCACTTTTTCATGGCCACCTATTTTTTTGTTTAAAAAAAAAATGAAAATTGTAATATCTCAATTATTTTTATAAATAAGTATTACAAGTGATATATCAGTTTAAAAAGAAAGACAATCGTCTTTTAATGATGACATAGCCAACTATGGTTTCGATTTAAAAAAAATGCGAGTGTTTGTTATATCTCCAAAGCTAATGTCAATATAAAGGTACTGATAACATTTTATTATTTAGCGTAAAATTATCTAAAACTTTGCTATTTAATTTTTTTTCTATCTCTTCTAATAACTGAGAAAAATAAACATGAAATAATCTACACTTTTTACATTTTTTAAATTATCTGGTTACTTTTGACTTTTTCGAAAGTTTTAAAAATGTATTTTGATTCTGCTTGTAATACTGCACAACTTTCCCAACTTAACCGTTTCTCCATCTCTTATAGTATCCGAAATCCCCATAGAGAACATGAAAAAACTCACCCTGTATACTGAGAATTTTTCTTTTAAATATACGTGATGTATACCCATTAATTTTTCAGGCATTCGTCGATTTTATAATAACGTTCGATTTGAAATGTTCGTCGAGTGTTTCGACTCCCAGATTAAGCATGAAGTAAAATTTCGAGTTTAGAAAAGCCTGAACGTTTCGCGTCCAAATCCAAATTAAGGCTTTTCTAAACTCGAAATTTTACTTCATGCGCCACGCGTGTAAAACACTGAAATATTGTGAAGTAAGAAATACACTAAATACATTTAAAAAAAAGAGCAATAATAGAAATATTTAGATAGCAAAATATTTACAATTTTCTTCACACATTCTCAATCCAGGTCATATAATATAATGCATCAAATTAACTTATTTAGTAATATGATTAACAAGCAATTAATAATATTGCATTATTGCATTATTGGCGGGTATAATGTGTTCACTTTTTCGGTCCTGTATTTTTTTTGTAACTAACATTCTTCTATAATTATTGGATATTGTTTACTTTTTAGCAGATATGAATGCATAAAGAAACATTGAATTTGTCAATAGTTTGTAGAATATAATCAAAATATGAAAACGAATTTATTATTTAGCGTAAAATTATCTAAAACTTTGCTATTTAATTTTTTTTTTCTATCTCTTCTAATAACTGAGAAAAATAAACTTGAAATAATCTACACTTTTTAATTTTTTAAAGTATCTGGTTACTTTTGACTTTTTCGAAAATTTTTTAAAATGTATTTTGATTCTGCTTGTAATACTGCACCACTTTCCCAACTTAACCGTTTCTTCATCTCTTATAGTATCCGAAATCCCCATAGAGAACATGAAAAAAACTCACCCTGTATACTGAGAATTTTTCTTTTAAATATACATGATGTATACCCATTAATTTTTCAGGCATTCGTCGATTTTATAATAACGTTCGATTTGAAATGTTCGTCGAGTGTTTTGACTCCCAGATTAAGCATGAAGTAAAATTTCGAGTTTAGATAAGCCTGAACGTTACGCGTCCAAATCCAAATTTAGGCTTTTCTAAACTCTAAATTTTACTTCATGCGCCACGCGTGTAAAACACTGAAATATTCTGAAGTTAAAAACACACTGAAAAATTCCTGATTTTTTTCTAATGATCAAAAATTGAAATATTTAAATACCAAACTATTTACATTTTTCATTATACAATTTCAAGTCAAATAATACAATGTATAAAATTAACTTATATAGTCAGTAATTAATAAAAATAATAATGTTGCGTTCTTCCCTTAATTGCGCTTAATGGGTTAAACAAATATTTGGTATTTAAAAAGTTTGCCACAAACAACGATGAAAATGAAAATATTCAAAACTTAAAAGTAGTAATTACTGACGAAATAAGAAAGAAATTAAAATTGAAAGCACTAGCAGAATACAATGAATTTAATATCATTAATTACTGCTAAAAAAATGACTGCTATTGATATAGTTTTCTAAAGAATATTGAAAACTTAAAAGCATTTATATCTACAAAATATGAAAACGAATTAAAATTCACATCGACTTTCTGCAAAAATTTTGTATTGTTGAGACTCCTGCAAATATTCACCGAAACAACAAAAGAAGTCTCAACCAGACTGTTTTTGCAGAAAGTCGATATTAATTTAAATTCGTTTTTATATTTTGATTATATTCTACAAACTATTGACAAATTCAATGTTTCTTTATGCATTCATATCTGCTAAAAAGAAAACAATATCCAATAATTATAGAAGATTGTTAGGTACAAAAAAAAATACAGGACCGAAAAAGTGAACAGATTATACCCGCCAATAATGCAATAATGCAATATTATTAATTGCTTGTTAATCATATTACTAAATAAGTTAATTTGATGCATTATATTATATGACCTATGGGCCTCGGTGGCCGAGTAGGTAGAGACCCTGCCCACAGACCCAGAGGTCGCGGGTTCGAGTCCCGTCCGGTGGAATCATTTATGAATAATAAATAATTCCATCCGGGTCCATGGTTGTAGTGTGAAATTGTTGTGGCGTCCTAGATGTAATTTCGATTTAGAATTAGTTAAAAACAATAAAATATAGATTGATGGCTAATGGTCATAGTTACCAAGGCCAATAAAACAAACAAAAAAAAATTATATGACCTGGATTGAGAATGTGTGAAGGAAATTGTAAATATTTTGTTATTTAAATATTTCTAGTATTGCTCTTTTTTAAATGTATTTAGTGTATTTCTTACTTCACAATATTTCAGTGTTTTATACGCGTTATTTACATTATGTACATTATTATGTCTCGACTTAAATGCTAAATATTTAATAAATTTGCTTTGAACATCTTCAATACGTTTGATATAAATCTTTTGATACGGACACATGAAGCGTATTCTAGATGCGAACGAACGTATGCAAAATATACAATTTTAAATGACAATACCGACAGATCCCTAGACAAACGTTTAATATACCCTAGCATTTTAGCCGTAATCGCATATAAAATTAATATAATGTTCGAAATTGAGTTTAGCGGCCAACCAAACCCCAAGGTCCTTCATTATATTAACTTTTAAAACCATTTTGCCATCAATATGGTAATTAAAATCGCATGTTACTATTTACGTGTAAAATGTAAATCTCTAACTTTTAGAGATTTACACTTATCAATATTGAAACTGAGACCGTTTAAAATGCACCAGTTAGCTAAGGAGGAAAGATCATTTTGAAGTAAAAGACAATTACCAATATCGCGTAATTCTCTAAATAACTTTAGATCATCAGCAAATAATTAAAAATTTGAGTATTTAATTGATAAAGAGATGTCATTAATAAAAATAAGGAATAATAAAGAATCACAGTGCGATTCCTGGGGTACCCCAGAAGGAACGCAGAAGATGTCAGAGAGATGGTTTTTTATTTTGACACATTGTGAACGGCCTTGTTAAAAGCACCGAAACCATGAGATGACTGATTAGTTAAATCTTGATGCACTTAATTTTGTTAATATAATATTTTGTGATACCTTATCAAAAGCTTTAGAGAAGTCCAAATACACCGTGTCAACTGAACACCTATTTTCCACAGAGTAATATAATCTTGAAAACACAATAAATTGAAAGTGGTAGAACGGCCTCCACGAAAACCATGTTGTTCGTCAATTAATACATGTCTAGTCATCCATTCCAGTTTTGATAATATAAGTTTATCTAAAAGCTTGGGTATACAAGATTGAATTGTGATACCTCTATAATTACAAATATTGTCTCTACTGCCTGATTTGAAAATAGGTGTTACATAACTATTTTTCCATATGTTGGGAAAAATACTTTTATTTAAAGAATAATTAAAAATTTGAAAAAGAGATGTAGTTAATGAATAAATACATGTTTTTATAAAAATAGAGAGTACACCATCGGACCCTGGGTTACTATTAGCTTTAATAGATTCAATGCCACTAAACACTTCACTTTTAGTAATACTCCAAGGAACATCAATCACCTCTTTGTCAAAATTCTGCATAGGTATGTTTGACGTTGAATCGTAATTGTAAACTGATGAAAAAAAAATCGCAAAAAGATTTACGCACTCCGAACCATCACTGCTAGTTTCATTATTGTAGTGCATTACCTCTGGGTAACACGAAACGCGGTTTGTGGCCCATACAAAATTCCAGAACTGCTTCGGGTTGTTTGAAATATTGGAATTGACTGATTCAATGAATTTATTATATAAATTAGTTTTCAGATGATCACAAGCATTTCGCAGTTGTTTAAATTGACGATAATTGTCTGAAGATTGATTGCATTTGTATCTTTTATCAGCATTTTTTTTATCATGAATGAGCCTAATCAGATCATTCGTAAACCATGATGGATATGATGATTGTCTTTTACGTTTGATTGGAGTAAACGCAGAAATAACTTCAAATACTGTTTTATAAAAACATTCCACAATACCATCAATATCATCACCCTTCAAAATGTTTACCCAATCTACCGAGGCAAGATGGTGGTTAATAGCAATATAATTAGCTCTAGAAAAGTCGTAAATATATTATTCAAATTGAAGGGTTTTGTTGTTTCACTGAAATGTGAACTTATGCAGTATGGAATATGATGATGGCTTGTGGGAAGAATTAAGTCAATCGCTTTAGACACAGAGAACTCTGGTCTTGCAAAAACTAAATCTAAAAAAACATTATTTTCGTTGGGAATTGAACAAAGCTGGAGTAGATTGTGATAGACAAATCTTGAAATAATTATATTTGCTGGTTCAGGATTACAAGTGTTGTACAATAATCCTAGATCATTACTAGTCACCGCATATAAGAAGTTTCGATTGACTATAGTGGCTAGCGACGATATCCACTGTATCACAGTGAAATTTGTACTTTTATAAAGATGAGTTACGTGGGATATAGACAGCACCCACAACAAGCTTTTGAGATCCAAAAACAATGTTAACAAACATTTGCTCTACGCAATTATTAACTATATTAACTTGTTCGTTAACAAGACTGCTGTGAACTGCTATTAACACGCCACCGCCACGAATTTTATTACTTGTATTAGGACTACGGTCTTCTCTATACACGATATAATTATGCAATTTTAATTCACAACTAAGTATTACTTCGTCCAGCCACGTTTCGACAATAATAATCATATCATATGAACTAGTATTCACATTTAACATTAATTCGCGCATTTTTGTACGGAGTCCTCTAGCATTTTGGATAGACAGATTCAGTTTTTTGAAACCCTAGCTATTTTAGGGGGTGCTATTAACATTTTAGGAATTCCAGATATATATTTAATTGTTAAATTCTCTTCTCCGTTCCTTTTTCTTTCAGGCAATTCATTTTTGGCAACTTGAAGTTCATCTCTCTGCATTTTTGTCCTATCAAAACTGAATTTAATAGTATTATCCCTTAACTTGCTTGTTTTAGTTATTATATGCCGGACGCATTCGCTGTTGTCAATAATCAATTTAAGTGGTCTACATTTAGATTTAGATTTTACCGAACCAACGCGGAAAGTTTTTACTGGCTGAACATCAATGTCAAGGGGGGTAGGAACTGATTTAATTAGAGAGAGTTCCTCTTCCTATCTATCTTTAGGTGACTACAACTTGGATTCCCCAAATTAAGGTTGTTTTTACGCTTGTTGCGATTTTCTAATTTATTGTAAATATTAACTTCGTTTTCAATTTCCACTAGAACTTGATTCTGTAAATTAGTAGATTCAGAATTTTTAAGTGAATTTTCAATACTATTAATTCTATGTTCTAGTGAAGTATGTGACTGTTCTATGGCTTCAAGTCTATACTTAAATTCATCTTTTAAGTCTCCAATGGCATTTTGAATTTCCAATTTTAAAAGAGGCAGAAATTCCTCTCTAAATACTGTACGAATTGAATCGATTAGGCGCTCGTTGAGATCTGCGTTAAATGGAGAGGGGATAGCTGATTGTGCGCCAAGAGATGAGCGCGCCGCACGCACTTGCTGAGTCCACTTATTGCATTTCCACTTGGACCCGTTACCATTTTTTTTACGCTTCAATGTAAGACGCTACATCTTTTAGGGAAATTTCGGTTAAGCAATCAACGTGAAAACGTAAATTATAATTGCCACATTTTAAAGCTTTACTGCGAGGTGCTAAATAACAATTACAGCGACCATAGGCACGTGACATAATTGACGAATTTGGCGAAATAAACAAAAATGGACCTGTACATATACAAAAATTATACAATAAGTTACAGGGACACAACACCCAGGGGGCGATCAGGGTGATTAACTAACACTAAGCCAGGTAGCCCACGGACTAGGAATACAAAATGAGTACAGATGATTGTGCTAGTGTATTGACCTCTACAAAATAACTGGTAGATACTGATTTACTCGTGCCTGTAGAAAAAAGTAAACTACGAGTGATAATTTAATATCACTATGGAAATTTTCCATAGAAAGGATCCAGGAATTATTTTTCTTTTTTACGCGAGTTTTTAGTGCAATCAAACTAAGATTTAAAATATGTACGTGTTAGCTCAAAAAAATTCAAGAATTAAAATTGGGTTCTTCCAACTAAAAACACACTATAATTAAGAGCACTGTCACTGTCGGTTTCGTTTTTATTTCTATTTCTACATATATAGTAACATTTTGAATTTAGAAAAGCCTGAATCAAACCAAATTTTTAGGCTTTTCTCAATTCAAAATTTTACTTCATGCGCCACGCGTATACCGGGTGTTGACTTGGCGGACGCAACATAGGAAATCGCATGTTAATTTTAAAGTGTTCAAATATTGGCTTTCTTATTTATTTTAGAGACAAAATGTATTTCAATTTTTTGTAGAGGGAAAAATTCTAAATTTATGAATGTTTACACTTAACACTTTACGTTTCTCTAAGTTAAAATAATTAAGAAAAAGTAATATGATTTTATAAAAATAATGACGTACCATATAACCATATAACAATTGCGGATATTCCCTGTTTTTATTTTTAAGTTCAATTTAATGCTTTAAACAAGTGTTTTCCACTCCCAGACTAAGCATGAAGTAAAATTTCGAGTTTAGAAAAGCCCCGTGAAAATTTGTCGAGGGTCGCGCAGCGACCCGAGACAAATTTTCTGGGCTATTCTAAACTCGAAATTTTACTTCATGCACCACGCGTATAAAACACTATGATAATGTCAAATTTATGTATATTCGAACTTCACTTCAATTTATGAATGTTTACACTTAACACTTTACGTTTCTCTAAGTTAAAATAATTAAGAAAAAGTAATATGATGTTATAAAAATAATGACGTACCATATAACAATTGCGGATATTTCCTGTTTTTTTTTTAAGTTAAATTTAATGCTTTAAACAAGTGATTTCCACTCCCAGACTAAGCATGAAGTAAAATTTCGAGTTTAGAAAAGCCCCGTGAAAATTTGTCGAGGGTCGCGCAGCGACCCGAGACAAATTTTCTGGGCTTTTCTAAACTCGAAATTTTACTTCATGCGCCACGCGTATAAAACACTATGATATTGTCAAATTTATGTATATTCGAACTTCACTTAGAATCTGTGTTTTATACGCGTGGCGCATGAAGTGAAATTTCGAGTTTAGAAAAGCCCAGAAAATTTGTCTTGGGTCGCTACGCGACCCTCGACAAATTTTCACGGGGCTTTTCTAAACTCGAAATTTTACTTCATGCTTAGTCTGGGAGTGGAAAACACTCGTTTAAAGCTTTAAATTAAACTCTATAAAAAAAGTGTTACGCAGTTTTTCTTTAAAGTATACGTATTCCAAACTTAGCTTATTTTCTTTAAATCTTTAGATATTCGTTGTAATTTTTTTTTCCATTTAAAGCTTCAAACGAGTGTTTTCCACTCCCAGACTAAGCATGAAGTAAAATTTCGAGTTTAGAAAAGCCCCGTGAACATTTGTCGAGGGTCGCGCAGCGACCCGAGACAAATTTTCTGGGCTTTTCTAAACTCGAAATTTTACTTCATGCGCCACGCGCATAAAACACAGATTTTAAGTGAAGTTCGAATATACATAAATTTGACAATATTATAGTGTTTTATACGCGTGGCGCATGAAGTAAAATTTCGAGTTCAGAAAAGCCCAGAAAATTTGTCTCGGGTCGCTGCGCGACCCTCGACAAATTTTCACGGGGCTTTTCTAAACTCGAAATTTTACTTCATGCTTAACCTGGGTGTGGAGAACACTCGTTAGAAGCTTTATATATAACCCTTTAAAAGAAACACCCTTCATCTGAAAATGTACAGCACATAATTGGAATTTGTATATATAAAAGAAAAAGCCGCTCTATGTAGAATCATGTTTTTTTAAGCGATGGGTATTTTTAGTTAATATTTGAATAATTTAAGTGGCGAATTGTGTTCAGCTCGAGAATTTTAAGTGACTCCTGAATGTGCGAATTCACATCAATTTCTAGTCTATTTATGTAAAGTGGCTTTTACAAATTTACATGTGTTGCTGGATTATATAATAAAATCCATAAAGATGTATCATTGCATATTCTAATAAGCACACTGGAAATTGGAAAATGATTATTCATAAAATTAATATTCTCCATGTAATCTTCTTTAAAAATGCAATTTCAGATTATTATATCTGAAATTGCATTTTTAAAGAATATTCCATGAAGAATTCGTATGAATTTCAAAGTTTAATTAATAACATGAATGTAAAACTCGGAGATTAGTAACGAATGATCAAAGTTTGTAATGAGGAAATAGTTTGATTCCACGCTCACGCGTGAATTAAAGGAATCGCTAAGTTAGTTTAAAGTGGAACAGGATTATTTAAATTCCTAGAAATTAATTGTTCTGTCCGTACTTAAATTAAGCGCGAGGGTTTGGATGTAATTGCAAGAAACTAATTTTCGTTAAATTACAATGGGTTATAAAAAGTCTTTTATTTTTTCTGCTTCATTTACATACATTTTAGATCAAGTGAAAATACAATTACTTTACACAAATAACATTTGTATTTGTGATAAGAAAAAATAAATAAATTATACAAAAAAACTATAGATTTTTCATGTTCTTCAAGTCGCAATTTAGATTCGCCAAATGAGCTTACTAAATCGCCACAATGGCAAATATCTGGCAACATTGTTTCACTTGTTGAAGAATTATAAAGAAATGCTATGCTTGCGTTAAAGAAAATCACGAGAAAAAAAATGCAAGACTTGTACAGGGTGTGGCAAAACAGACAGTGCAGTTTTGAAGGGCTATTAAAAAAAACGGCGCAATTTAAAGAAATGGAGTTTATTTTATATTGATCGGTACATCATGCCGTTTTATGCATTAAGTCCTGAAGATGACATCAGAAAGATGATGACCCCCAGCAGCGATACATTGATGAAGGCGATTTCTGAAAATTTCGGCCGCATTTTGGCACATCTCGATGGGTATAGCGGCGATTTCCTCCCGAATTTGATCCCTAAGTTCTTCCAAGGTGCGAGGTCGATGCCTAAAAACCTTTTCCTTCAGATAGCCCCACAGGAAGAAGTCGCAAATGCTCAGATCAGGAGAGCGTGTCGGCCACTCCACATCACCTCTCATAGAATCAAGGTGCCCAGGGAACACCTGTCGCAGTTTCGTCATTGAAACTCGAGCAGTATGAGCCGTAGCCCCGTCCTGCTGAAACCAGATGTCTCTCAGATTTGCTTCCTCCATCAGTTCTTCCAATAGAGGTTGAAAAAAAAAATCCAACATGAAAGCATAACGTTGAGCAGTGACAGTTACGGTTCGTCCGTCCTTTTAAAAAAAATAAGGCCCAATCACCCCAAATTTGGAAATCGCACACCACACGGTGACTTTTGGGGAGTGAAGTGGTGTCTCGTGAAGTTGCCTTGGGTTATTTACAGCCCAGTATCGAAAATTTTGTTTATTCACCCCTCCACAGAGATGGAAGTGGGCCTCGTCACTACTGAAAAAAGTTGACCTCGCATGGATCCGGTTCAACATTTCTTGGGAGCGATTCATACGGTTTTCATAATCAGGGGGCATTAACTTTTGAACAAGCATCATCTTGTAGGGGTGGAATGAGTCTTCATGTATATCCGGGCAGTGTGCGTAGGTGGCCGTTCGATAGCTTCTCTTACTCTTGCTACATTTTCGGGTGATCTTACCGTTCTGGGTCTTCCTAAACCCGTACGTCTTTGTGTGAAACCAGTTTCTTCTAATGTACGCACCCAACTCGCGATTAAATTACGATGAGGGACGGAATTACGACGCGCAAGTAAATTCCCATTTATTCACCGTCTAACAAAATATTGCAAAATTTATAATTTGACAGTGACCGGTGAGATTTGTTTCATGATTGCGACGTTTTACCTTACGTATATATCGTTATATCATTATTAAACGATTGTGAATACATTAAAGCCAACCTATAAATTACATCGACGGAAAACAATATTAAATAAAGTAGGTAACGATCTCAAAACAATATAATAAATTCACAAGCAAAAATCCATCTGCACGCTATAAATATAAATCATCCGCACGCGCTCCTAATTCATAATTGATCCACCCATATATTTTCCATACTCACCCCATCCCCTAATTCCCCAATTCCAACAGATTACAACCGTCCCCCCAACTCCAAAAACATGCGTTTTTCAATTTGCGTGTAATATAGATTAAAGCTAAAATCAATTACCAAATACACACACACTTACACACCGATAAAACTGAAATCCCACACGCACAGCGCGAAAAATTCCAATTCAACCCCCTCTGATACTTTTAAATCGTGGAGATTTGCTCGAGGTAATAGAAATTAATCTTTTTTTTTCGCGGGAAATGAGGGGTGTGCATCTGATCGGGGGGCGGAAAAGCGCCGCCGAGCGGGAAATGTAATTTTCATTTTTATTTATTTTTCGTTTTAGCTCTCTCGCTTTTACGGAAGCCGGAATTGCTTCAAATAAAATAGGAATAACGGGTGTACATGTAAATGTTATGCATTGGTGTTGTTGTTTAGTGAAATTAAAAAAGTTCGCTTTAATTGTTGTTTAAGTTAAAATGCGAACGGTTAACCTATTTTTTTTTATTTGCATATGTTTTCGAGGAAAATAAATGCATGGAAATTGATCGTATAAATTGTAAGTGCTCGTCATATGGTCAGATCAATGTTGGATAATATGAAATTAATAAAAACATTTTACAATTTCTACTAATATTCAGCGACGGATTTCAAATTAGGGGGCGCCAAATGCACTTTTAAGTATGCTTTCGATATATTCTCTGTAAATTTTTAGGCATTCCTTATTATAAATGTTTAATTTGACGCTTTAAATAAGTGCTTTCCACTCGCAAATTTAACATCAAGTAAAATTTTGAGTTTATAAAAGCCTGAAATTTTAGTTTAGTCGCGAATTAATCACAAAAACATTGCGAAGTTTAAAATATATTCCCAGAGCAGTATATCTCAATCTTCACGTCAAATCAGTGTTTTATACGCCTGGCGCATGAAGTAAAATTTCGAGTTTAGAAAAGCCTGAAAATTTGGTTTGGTCGCTCCGCGCTTCGCGCTACGCGACCAAACCAAATTTTCAGGCTTTTCTAAACTCGAAATTTTACTTCATGCTTAGTCAAGGAGTAGACACACTCGTTAAAATGTTCAAATTAAACACTTATAAAATTACGTATTCTTAAACATTTACAAGGATATGTATAATTCAAAGAAAAATTCCATGTGTGTACGTTGATAATTAAATATTGTTGAATATTTCAAAATATTAAAATAGTGTTAAAAATGTCAAAATACATATTTCAACTTTAACCTTCTTCAATGATATTCTTGTTGGAGTTACGTGTTATTACTTATTGTCAAATACGGTAAACTATTGAAAAAAGGCACATCGTGCCTGAAATGTACAGGGTGGCCCAAATTCGATGTTTTCATAGGGTATCTCGGTAACCTGAAGGGTTAGAAAAAAATTAATATAAACGTCATGACCTCTTTTTACGAGACATTAATAATGACGTAAGTAGATCATGGCTAACTTAATTAGTTTGGAAGATATTAGGCGTTTTTTAATTGTTGGCTATTATAAGATATGTTTTTATCTTAATAACTGTAAGATATACAAAAAACACTTCAATAATTATTTATGTAGTTTTCGAATGCAGTGGCGTACTTATTTTCTTACTCGGACTTTTAATTTTCGAGTTTTAATATAAAGTTGCATTTTTTTAAATAGAACACCCTATACATTTTTATGTTATTGAATAGCATATTAAATTATCTCTACATTTTTCTATAATTTTTTTTTTTTTTTTTAATAAAAAATTGTGTTTTTAACTCTGAAGCTTTTAGATAAATATTTGATAATACATGCTATTATAATCACAGAGATGCTAATATTATTTATTAATCCATCTGGAAATGTGCGATTATATCTCTCATATTTAAAAAAAGGCGATCCTGGCGATTTAAATAATTACAGACCCATTTCCATTTTACCCAATTTTTCTAAAATATTTGAGCAGATCATATATTATTTCCGTTACAATCATGTTCGTAAGTACATCACACAACAACAACATAGATTTATGTTAGGTCGGTCTACCATAACTAATTTATCAGTCTTTACTGAACACTTAAATGACAATCTTGACAACCGAGGCAAGAGTGACGTCATTTACACTGATTTTTCGCGAGCTTTTGATACAATCGATCACAATATACTGCTTCAAAAGATGAGTAACTTTGGTTTAACAGATACATTTCTCAAGCTAATTGAATCTTACTTATTAGATAGAAAAAATGTAGTTTTCTAAAACGGTTTCAAGTCACGTCAATTTATGTCATCATCTGGTGTGCCACAGGGCTCTATTTTAGGACCACTACTATTTTTAATTTTTATTGATGATTTCATTTCAACAATAACTTGCCCTGTTTTAGCGTATGCTGTTAACATCAAAATTTTTAATTCTATCAAATCAGCTGACGATCTCATTATACAAAATTTAGATATTATTTCTGAGTGGTGCACGTTGAATCAATTGCGTCTTAACATTGATAAATGCTGTATTGTGTCGTACTGTCGCAAAAGAGATTTCAGTCGATTCGAATACTTTATTAATGGAAGCGTCCTTTCACGAAAATCATCTTTTAAGGATCTGGCGTATATTTTGATAGTCAATTGCAATTTACAGAGCACATAAACAATGTTAGTAAATCTGCTATCAAAGTATTGGGTTTTATAATGCGTTCTTCAAAGTTTCTTTGAAATATTGACGTTATTAAAACGCTTTACTCTTCTCTGGTGCGGAGTAAACCGGAATACGGTTCATTGATATGGTATCCTTACTATACACACAGCTCTCTAAGTATAGAAAAAGTACAAAGACGATTTTTAAAATTTGTATCATTCAAAATAAATAATGTGTATCCGGAAAGGAATATTGATTACTCAAGTCTCCTCTCCAGACATCATTTTGAGTCACTGTCTACGCGCCGAGAATCAGCCAGTGGTTTCTTTATGTTTAAGCTAATTCATAATCATATTGATTGTTCCGAACTGTTAAGCAAAATAATTTTTTTATTTCGAGGCTTTCATGTAGAAATTGTAACACATTTTTAATACCCTGTGCCAAAACTAATTTATTTAGCAAAGCCCCAATCACGCATATGTCTCGTAATGCCAATAATATGTTTAAAGATATATTTCATGTAAGTAGTTCTGTGTAACTCGCCAACATTTCAATTTATTACATGTCATTACATTTCATTTCATTTCATTTAATTCATTTTATATAATTTTATCTTATTTAATTTTATTCGTGTTATTAATTTTAATTTTTCAATTTAATACCGTTTCTTTGTTGAACCTATATTTCCTAAATTTTTAAAATGTACTGTATATTATCCCTATTCTGGATACTTCCGTTGGATAATAAAGATGATTATTATTATTATTATTATTATTATTAATAATGAAGTGATCTGTAGACTCAGATCAGATCTATAAAATTAATATTTAAACTAACTTAGTTTTTAATATAATCGTTTTTTGCGTATTTTTATAAAACATTTTGTTAAATATGTACATCAATGTAAAGCTAATTTAAAATGTTGATTTATAACATAAATCTATTTAAAAAAATGCAACTTTGTGTCATAACTTTGAAATTAATAGTTGAAATAAAAAAATAAGTACGCCACTGAATTCTACGTTGAAAACTACACAAATAATTATTAAACTATTATTTGTATATCTTATAGTTATTGAGAAAAAGACAACAATTAAAAACGCCCGATATCTCGAGAACTAATCAAGCTAGCTGTGATTAATGATATTGATATTTTCTCTGATAAAGAGGTCATGACATGTATTTGAGATTTTGTCTAACTATTCAGGTTACTGAGATACCTTATAAAAACATCGAATTTGGGCCACCCTGTACATTTAGAATTAAAATAAAACAGTGAAGATTAAGGAATTTAACCTCTTACATATCATTAACCTTCTTGAAAGTTGAAACATGTCGACTCTTACATATCATTAACCTTCTTGAAAGTTGAAACATGTCGACTCCTTTCCCAAAAAACATTAAATCTAAACTAATATTTTGTAAACATTACCGATTTATTTAGATTAACTAACTTAGATAAAAAATTAAAATAGTTGACTGGATTTTCGAAAATGGCAAAGCAAACATAGTAAAATAAGAATGATTAATCACAAGGTATATTTAGTTTAAAAATTCGTTAAAAATCGATTTTTGAACCAACATTACAAATTTTGTCCCAATGCAGATATAAACTGAAATAACTCAAGGAGTATTTTAAAATTAATAAGCCAAATTCATAATAAATAGATTCACTTTCTTATCAAGTAAAAAAAGAAAAAAATAACAAAATGATGTATAAGCCCAACATTCTGTAAATTAAAAAAAAACAATTTTAATGATTCTATTACATTATTATAATAAAAAGAATCGAATATTCGATCAACATAAAATTCATTGGATTTGCACAGAATTGAATAAACTTTGATTAACAGCAATGAACATTTAAACTTTTTAACTGGATTTTCCAAAACGTTGAACCAAAGTTTGAAGATCGTTAAAAACGAATTAATAAAATTAAAAATATTAAAGATTAATCAATTTTATTTCAATGTTGTTAAATAACCTTTAAAATGTTTTCGTTTGGTCAATTTAAAGCTTTTAACGACTGTTTCCACTCCTTAAAATTTGATTTGGTTGCTCCGCAAAGCGGAGTGACCAAACCAAATATTCAGGCTTTTCTAAACTCGAAATTTTACTTCATGCGCCAGACGTATAAAACACTAATTTTAAGGGTAGTTCAAAATAGACTGGTTAGGTGTGATCTTAGAAGTAATTAACATTCTACAAAGGTTTTTATAGAACATGTAAAAGTATACTTAAAAGAAAAAATCCGTTGAAATATGTATAAGATTCATTGTTTTTATAAAACATTTTAGTTTGAAGCCTTTAACGAGTGTTTCCAATCTCATATTAGGCATGAAGTAAATTTTGAGTTTAAAAAAGCCTTAAAATTTGGTTTGGTCGCTCCGCGAAACGAGTTCAAATTTGGCTTTAAATGAGTGTTTTCCACTCCCAGACCAAGCATGATATAAAATTTCGAGTTTAGAAAAGCCCCGTGAAATTTTCAGGCTTTTCTAAACTCGATTTTATATGCGATAATAAACTCGCATATAAAATACTGAAATATTGTGAAGTTAAAAATATACTGCTTATACGTTTGTAAATCATGTCTAATAATTAACACCTGTAAATGTATTCATATGTATAAAAAGTTGCCTGTATAAAATATATACCTGTGGTTAGGTAATAATTATTTGTATAAACACGTTTTGAAATGGGTATGTACCTTTATATTCGCAATACTTTTAACAACAATTAAAAAAAAAATGCAAATACAATATTACCAAAATCCCCAACATATTTACATGTAATCTATAAAATATATACCGTGGGTTGACTTGGCGGACGCAACATAGGAAATCGCAGGCTAATTTTAAAGTGTTCAAATATTGGCTTCCCTATTTATTTTAGAAACAAAATGTATTTCACTTTTTTGTAGAAGACAAAATTCTAAATTTATGAATTTTCACACTTAATACTTTACGTTTCTCTAAGTTAAAATAATTAAGATAATGTAATGTGATTTTATAAAAATAATGACATACCATGGAATTGATACAACAATTGCGGATATTCCCTGTTTATTTTGTAATTTAATTCAAAGCTTTAATCAAGTATTTTCCACTCCCAGACTAAGCATGAAGTAAAATTTCGAGTTTAGAAAAGCCCCGTGAAAATTTGTCGAGGGTCGCGCCGCGACCCGATACAAATTTTCTGGGCTTTTCTAAACTCGAAATTTTACTTCATGCGCCACGCGTATAAAACACTATAATATTGTCAAATTTATGTATATTCGAACTTCACATAAAATCTGTGTTTTATACGCGTGGCGCATGAAGTAAAATTTCGAGTTTAGAAAAGCCCAAAAAATTTGTCTCGGGTCGCTGCGCGACCCTCGAATTTTCACGGGGCTTTTCTAAACTCGAAATTTTACTTCATGCTTAGTCCGGGAGTGGAAAACACTCGTTTAAAGCTTCAAAGTGAACTCTTTTAAAAATTAACTAATGTCAGAAAATTTACAGCTAAAATAATTAGGAAAAAGTAATGTGGTTTTATAATACTAATGACATACCATGGAATTGATACAACAATTGCGGACGTCAAAATAGCACAAGATATTGCTGTTTCTTAAAAAACATAACGCAAACATCGTGATAACTGTAGTCTGCGTAATACCACTGTATTAGGAGAATTTTTTCTTGTATAGTGTAAATCGTTTCGAAAACATTTACTTTAATCAAGTGACTGCGATATCTTTTGCCATTTTGACATCCGCAATTATTGTTTCAATTCCATGGCATGTCATTATTTATATAAAATCTCATTACTTTTTCTTAATTATTTTAACTTAGAGGCACGTAAAGTAATAAACGTTAACACGAATGAATTCAGAATTTTTCCCTCTACAGAAAAGGTAAATACATTTTGTTTCTAAAATAAATAGGGGAGCCAAAATTTGAACATTTCAAAATGGAATTTCCTATGTTGCGTCCGCCAAGTCAACACCCGGTATAATATATTTACTATTTTTATAATATATTTTCTATGATTATCGATTTAATAACTAAATATGTTTGCAAACGAAGCTGCTTGAATAATTTACTCATTGATTTACTAATCACTGATTTTAATCGAGCGGGGTGCAAACGGCTAATAATATATTTATTTCTGTTTGGTAGTTCTATAAAAACGCGTACTAGCAGTGGTGGCCTCTCCAATTCGGGAGGAAGTAATGGACTAACCTTGTTTAATCCTCGTACGTCTTGGGGAGGACTGGCGGTTTCTTCTTCTCCTCCTTAATTCAACTTTGGTTAGACTAATAAGCCGGAGGCAATTCTATAGCCGGGGGCGGGTTCAATAAGCCGGAATCCGCACTATTTAAGATCGGTAAAACCGGACGCATTCTTTTTTTCGAGTCGCACGTTACAATAATTGGTTATTAAGGAGGGACTGCATGAATTGGAGAGACCTCTACCCGATTTGCACCGAACAATTTCAATTACCAATTGTATCATTGACGGACAAAGTTCTATGACTTCAAGGCAGAATGTCAATGGTGACAAGTGAATGAGGAAGAAATAGTGCCTTTTTATATCATATATCAAAAAAATAGTGGACAATCGAGCCAGCTAGGAACGTCAAAACTCCATAATAGTCAAAAGACTAAAGCCGAAGATGTAATTTTCCGCCAACATGTCGTATTGTCAAAATTAGCTGTATTTCGACTATTACAACATGTTTACTGAACAAAATGTATAAAATTACGAAAATGTTATTCGTGAAAATGCAAACTATGTCTTAATTAATAACATAACTTAAGACCCTAAATATTCATTGAAGCAACTACTTCCCATGCAAATACACCTCCGGATATTGAATTATACAATGAAATACTTAAAATCTTATTTAATTTGATTTGTTACAACGCTATATTAAAGTATATGTTACGTTTAGGTCAAATTCTCTTCAAACCATCTAACAAATACAAATTTAAAATAAAAAGAGAATTAACAAAAAATTAAAAGTAGAAGGACTTGGATTAAAACTAACTAAAACTTAGGCCATCTATAGACGCGTTTCGAGATTTATCTCTCTTCAGTATAGCTTTGCTTATGACCTTTATAAATTTAGGGTCTTAAGTTGTGTTATTGATTAAGACATTGTTTGCATTTCCACGAATAGTGTTTTCGTAATGTTATATATTATGTTTAAAGTGTGCAAACTATAAGAAGCGTAAGCTTATTTTCTTGAACTCAAATAGTTTTGAATTTGAATTTATTTTGTTTACTGAAAATCACATATTCGGATTCGGTTTTTTTTTTGTTATTAAAGAGTAAATTATTATGAAATAGTTCAAAGACAGTCGATCAGGTAACATAAAGTCCAAATTCCGTAATAGTTGAAGTACTCCAGACAGCGTCATTTAATCTAAAAATAAGCGATTGCTGGAATTGAAAATCGAGGATGGGAATGAAAAAAACAATGAAGTTCACAAGATCATCTGCCAACGAAAATAATAAAATAGAGAAAAAACAAGATTTTCAAAGAGAATCTCACAAAAATCTTTATTGTTATTTCCTACATTATTATAAAACAGTTTAAAATCAAAATTAAAGAACAACTTACAGTAAAAATATTAGAATAGTCAAAATTCAGTCGACAGAGTGATTAATGTAGAAAAACTTACATAGTCGAAATATAGTTGACCAGGTGATATAAAATCAGAATATCACAATTGTCACAATACAGCCAACAAAATGATTTAATGTAAAAATACTGTCATAATTAAAAGACAGTCGGCCAAGTGACACAGTTACATTGTCATAATTGTAAAAAATAAGTCAAAATAGTGATTAATGTAAAAATCAGGGTTGATAAAAAATCGTTTCTTTTATTTTATTTAAAACAAACAGACTTTTTACAGCACGTGTTTATTCATTAAAACAACGCTTAAAACATTAACAATTAAAAACATATTTCAAACGTATTTAAAACGTGTTTAGAGTGTGTTTAAAATATTTTTAAAACATGTTTAAATCATTTTTAAAACGTGTTTAAATCATGTTTAAAATATGTTTAAAGCATGTTTAAAACATTATGTAACATGTAAATACACGTTTTAAATTGATACACAGTTCTGATATTTTATTGTGATAACATTTTATATTTAATAGTCTTCAACAATTTAGCTGAAATTTAAAAACGAAAACAAAGAAATCTTAATAAAGTAGTATAAAATATAGTTTAGCTAACTTAAGACAAAGAAATCTTAATAAAGTAGTATAAAATATAGTTTAGCTAACTTAAGATTATAAAAAAACGTTTTAAGCAAATTTTACGTGTACAACATGTTTTAAACAAATTTAACATTTACAACACGTGCAAAACAAAATCGTTTAAAACACCACGGTTGTTTTTGAACATGTTTAAAACACTGTTTTAAAACAAAGTTTTAAACATAACCATCCAGGTAAAAATACCGTTATCGTCAATAGACTAAGAGTGACTTCCAGTCATAATACAATAGTCAAAATACAGTCGATAAAGTGATTTAATGTTAAAATGTCACCATCGATTAGTATAATTTATTTATACTAGTAATTATCTAAAGATCGTATATCCGTAAATATTCAATAACCATCACATAAGTCATGATGTCAATAAATTATAATTCTCGAAAATTGTCAGAACTATAATAAAAAAAATCAATAAAAATTGGAAAATTAAGGAAATGCCAAAGGACGGGTAAGGTTAGATGTCACACAATAAGTTTGATACACTTTTTCAATATAGATAAGAGAAAAAACACACGAAATACTTTCATTAATATTAACCATATATTGATTGTCTTTAGACTACACTGACTGTTTACATCCTGACAAAAATTGAATGCAACGCTGTCATTTGACTATATTCACTGTACTGAAAATACTAACTAGATATTAACTGTAACTTGACTATATTCACTATACTGACTATATATTGACTATCTATATCTTGACAATTGACATACATGTTGGCTGTCATTTGAATATATTGGCTATACAGGGTGATTCAGTTTGGTGTTCCACCCCCTTTAACTTTTTTATTTTGAGAGTTAAGTATAACAAACTATATATATATTTAAAAACGGCAGGAAATTCTCTAATTCTCCGAATTACTAATACGATGAAAACTGTCAAAGTAGAGAGAGTCAACTTTTTCTTTCTAAATGACATCATACCTATTTTTTGTTTAATTCGGCTCTTTCCTGCATCCGAATATTCTTCGTCACTATACGCTTAGATAACAACATTTTTTTTGTCAATCGCTACCTTGACCGTTGTCATCGTATTGTCAATTCGATGACGGCATTAATTATAGAATTTTCTGCCGTTAACAAATATACTGCCTTTCAAAAAAATCAGAACACCAAGTATTTATTGCACGATTTTAATAAAATTGACACAATTTGATCATGTAAACGAACTGTATCGATGATCAAAAAATCAACTTGAAAAACAAAAAAAAACAAATGAATAAAAATTAATAATGTGTTGGGCCTCCACGATTTCCCAAACACTCATTAACACGTCGAGGCATGCTAGAAATCAGGCTGTCAATATCGACTTGGGGTATTTCATTCCAAACTTCGATAATTTGACCTCTAAGTTCCATTACAGTGTTAGCGGGGCGCTGTAAGTTACATATTCTAGCACCTATCATATCCCAAACATGTTCTATTGGCGATTGATCTGGAGAACGAGATGGCCAAGGTAACAAATTGATTTCGGCACTATCAAAAAACTGTCTTGTAATGGCCGCTGTGTGAGGTCGAACATTATCTTGCTGAAAAATGGGGTTCTGCAAGCCATTTACATAGGGCACTAACACTGGCCGTAAAATGTTGTCAATATACCAAATCGCGTTAAGACTTGCTTCTAAAAAAACTAGAGGAGACCGACTACCATATGTTATCGCCCCCCAAACCATAACTCCCTTTGTAAGAGCCGTATGTCTTTCAACAGCAAATTGTAAAATTCTGCATTCAGCGCGTCGACGTCTCACTCTTCTGCGACCATCATGAGCCCATAAACAGAACCGAGACTCATCGCTGAAGATAATGTTATTCCATTCATGGGTCCAATGTTGTCTTTCCCTGCACCAATCAAGTCTTGCTCTGCGATGCTGCGGAGTAAGAGGTAGATACAATTGTGGACGGTAGGATCTTATACCAAAACTGCGGATTCTTCTGTAAACAGTAGCCGTGGATACTCTTTGGCCATTTAGAGCCAACCAGTCATTTCCCAATGCCCGCGACGTTGTAAATCTGTCCCTTAAAGTTGTAAGACGAAGAGCTCGATCTTCACGCTCAGTGGTGCTTCTTGGACGTCCTGATCCAAGTCTACGTCGATTCTCCCCAGCTTCGGACCATCTAGACCAGCAGCGTACGATCACCGATACACTACGGCCTACCCTTTCAGCAATAGCACGAACCGAAAAACCCGCTTCTCGCATTCCAATAATGCGACCCCTTTCAAATTCACTTAGATGATGATATTGTGCACGCCGACGAATACGGGGCATCTTTTTATGTTTTACAAACTGAAACGTCAAACTACTCAGAGGCTACTTGGATATTAGAAGCAATTACATTAAAAAATCAGCAGCTCTTCATAATGGTGAAATCAAGGAAAAATACCATTAAATAGTAACCTAAACAATTGATTTTTTGATCATCGATGCAGTTCATTTACATGATCAAATTCTGTAAATTTCATTAAAATCGTCCAATAAATACTTTGTGTTCTGATTTTTTTGAAAGGCAGTATATGTATAGTTTGTTATACTTTACTATTAAAATAAATAAGTTAGAAGGGGATGGAACACCACACTGAATCATATTTACTGTCTATATCTTCACAATATTGACTATTACGACATGTTCGACATGTTGACAAATGTGACGAAAAAATTCAATGTTTGTACTTTCTACCAATTTCAACTGTAATATCAATATCGTTTAAATCAACGACAACCATTTGTGTGATCGTATGGAATTATATTGATTCATTTCCAGTTGTTTTTGATTTGTTATTTTTACTGAAATTAAACAAATAAGCCGCGATTGCAAAAGATCAAAAATCTCTCTAATTCGCTACCTACATGTATATTTAAAAATCTATGCTGAACTATATTGCCTCGTTTTAAAATGAACACCCCGTACGTAGTTAATAACAAGCTGACTTATCAGTATGAATTACATATTCATGTAAAATGTTAGAGATGAAGTTCGCGGTCGGATGGCTGATGGTGGCGAATGCAAAAGATCATTAATTGCTCGGTTAGCGGGTGTTATTTGCGAACGTGGCCAATTATCTTAATGCAGACGACGTCGTCTGAATAATAAAGTCCCTCTAATGTTATTACCATCATTATCTTCGCACTTGTTACTAACTACTTGTTCAACGTTGTTCAAACACATGAACACTAAATTAACATAGTAATTATATAATGCACTCTTTAAAACATTATTTAGCTTTTAAGGTTTTGGGCAAATCACGCTTTGTTATTTTCTTAGGCCTAGTACTTAAGTAATCGTTAACTAAAAGTACAGTTTATGTAAACTGCAGATTAAGCCACGATTCAACAACGGGCACTTAATGTTTAAGAAATGAAAAATACGTCATTATTTAATGTTTATATTGCTTTCATCATTATTTATATTTTATATATCTTTACAATGAGCTAAGTTTAACCTGAGTTAGGAGGTAATTCGTTTCATTAAAGAGAAACTAAAGGCTATGAATGACATTTTTTCAAAATTGGTAAATTATTCATTTATCAATTTTATCTTTTTTAAAGTCTGCTCCTTATTTATCTCATAACGGATTTTATAAAATTAGGTATTTAATATTTTTTCCTATTAAGCAACTTATTTATACGGTTATTTTTTTTCTTTCTTTAAAGAATACACATCGCGATGTTTAATTTGAAGTTTCTAGCGAGTGTTTCCACTCCTCGGTTAAACATAAAGTAAAATTTCGAGCACTAAAACAGTCTGTTATTCCTTATTTCACTTTTAATTTGTAGAAAGTACTCATTATCAATAATAGTTTGTTATTTATAATGATTACTTTGTGTCTCGAAATATACATCTAACAATACAAATAAAAAGTGAAGTAAAGAATAACAGTATTTTGTAGTGTAATAATCACTGCATGTAAACTCAAAAACATGCAGTTAAAATTTCGAGTTTAAAAAAGCCTGAAAATTTGGTTTGATCGCGTAACTTCTATAGTTAATTTGTTAAACGGTGGATTTTAATTTTACTGTTTCGTATAAAACGAATAATTATTCTATATAAAATACATATTTTAATATCTTATTGAAATGATAACACAAAAATATATATTAAATTATTCTCATTATTCCAGCACTTACAAATGCTATTTATATAAAATAGTTTATGGTCAGATTTTTCTACAATTAATAATAATATTAACAAAATTTAAAGTGCGATTCTTTTCGCAATCTACAACAAGTTAGTCAAATTGTTACATTTGCAGTAGGTTACTGTATGTAACAGCAAACACTTGTTGTATAATTCAATGTCCGTCGGGGTATTAGCCCGGGAAGTAGTTGTTTCAATGAGTGTTTGATATAGTCTTTGTAAGACTAACTTGTTGTAGATTGCGAAAAGAATCGCACTTTTAATGTTTGAAGTATTCTGCAACCAAGAATTGGCAATTTCATTTATACTTATATTAACAAAATTGTTCAGAAGGTGAATCATAATTGTTAAAAATTGGACATCTTGTTCGGGAGATGATATAAAGGACATATATCATATAATCATTGGACCGATTTTTAATATTTACAGATTTACAGCTAATTTGTATTTTTATAGTTTATGTTGCTATTGACGTAATAAATTAAAAAAAAACTATTAATTTTAAAGTTTATTTATTTAAATATAAGTCGATTGCTGTAGTTTAAAATCGGTTTGCGTTTAAATTACTTAGAGCGATTTTCGTAAGAACAGCATAAAATAAACATCATTTTTTTTTAGAAATTTTAGATTAGCTTAACTACATCTCGAAAAATAATGTATTAAACCTATTTCCAGAAAAAGATTTAAAAGATGATTAAACCTATTCTGAATTACTCTGTATAATTAATTACACTTTATTAATGCAATCTGGAAAATAATGAAAATCACGATGTGCAATATCGAATATTAATTGAGTTTATTGGAGCGTTGATTCATTAATATCCATCATTTACTATCTGTAGTTGATATTGATTAAATTATCGCAGCAATAAGCGCAATTTGGAGCCGATCAAATTGATTTTAATTATATTTATCTTTCTCACTCCATGTGCGATATTAAATGAGCAACGGTGTTCACACAAACCGAATTTCATTAAAACCACTAATCAAATGTAGCGCCCATATCAGCTATTATTAATTTGCGATGATTTAAAACAGAATTAACAATCAATGCGAATTGTTTATTTATTTAAGAGTTAAATTTATCACTTAACTGTAATTTTTAAGAAATAAATATACTTAGTGTTAAATAAGTAAAATCGATTATTAGGAGATACAATTATAGGCTATCATTTGGAAATTAAATTGTAGACTGTAATTCTGAAATTAAATTGTAGACTGTAATTTTGAAATTAAATTATAGACCGTAAAAGTTGTTTTAAATGTAGGATGAAGAATAGCGTGACGAATGAATGGGCTGTAAAAGTAGATAAGTTACTCGTATTGACGAAACTACTGAAATTAAAGTTTAATTATGAATGGCCTGTAAAACACAATACAATAAAACTAAGATGTGTTTTTTTTCGCGTTAATCCTTTTCTGCGCTCATTGCATTAAATAAGTAAAACTTGTTCTTTACGAACTTTCGCGATATATTTTTAGTTGAGATTTCGGAGAAATTTTACGGTCTAATTACTGAAGTGCTGGGGGATCAAGTCCGCTCGTTAGGAGCATGAAAAAAAATATGTAAATTGCCCTCGCATTTTATCGTTTTACGACGTCGGCAGCACGTTTTTAGGTAAATGGATAATGCCGTAAAGGCACTGATAAAGTGTAATTACACATACACGATAAACACTTTTTTTATGGATTCGTAATTGCCAGACCGCTTAAAACTAAAATAAATATAATAAATGTTGCGTAATTTAAACTTAAGAGGCATTAAAATATTGTCGACTCCATAAAAAAGTGTAGTGATAATTTTAATGAACTTATACACCAGGGGCGTGCTGGCTCCCTCAAGAGGGCGATGAATAGAGCTGCTCGAGGGCGCCAATTTAAAACTTAAACACGCAATGGGAAAGATGATTGATTCTAATTTATGTGTTTTTATCTCCTTTATGTCAGATATTTTTTTTAATTATACTTTTACTAAAGTAAATTAAGTTAGCTAAATATTACTCATTGACCCATTTGTGATCAGATTGTAATTATAGTAAAATACAACTAAGTGGTTTGCAAATAATAAAAATAAAAAAAATAAAAATATATACTTTTGGTTGAAAGATGATTGATTTTAAATTATGTGTTTTGATCCTCATGCCAGATATTTTTTTGTAGTTATACTTTCAGTTATGTGATTGTTAAATTTCGTACACTGTTATTAATAAAATTTTGGTTTCCAACAGGTTAACTAGAAGAGCAACCTTAGTTAGCTACAGCTAACAATTAAAACTGTATTAATTTTTTCATAAACACAATATAATAAAATGAAAATTAGGTTTCTCGGTTTGTGCTGCACTGAGTTAAATTAATTACAAGTTTAGAACGTTACACCTGTTCATTTAAGTATTAATTAGCTGACAGAAAATTGAATTGACGAAAATCGTAAACCGCTTGGCATAAAAACTCACATAAGACTATCTCTAACGTTTGATGTTAACCTTAGTTAGCTACAACTAACATTTAAAACTGTATTAATTTTTCAATAAACTCAATATAATAAAATGAAAATTAGGTTTCTCGGTTTGTGCTGCATTAAGTTAAATTAATTACAAATGGACGTTTACAAAACTATGATCAAACCAATTATGACTTACGCTGAGGAAACAATGACAATGACACAAAAAGAACAAAATGAATTACTAATAATGGAGAGAAAAATGAGAATGATACTTGGACCCATAATGGAAAATGACAATGAATATCGCAGAAAGACAAACAGGGAAATAAGACAAGAAATGGGGGAGGAAGATATAATAAGTCACATAAAGATGCAAAGATTAAGATGGTTGGGGCACGTGTGGAGGTCAGAATCGACAGCGACAATAAGAACTATAGCTGAATGGTACCCCGGAGGAAGAAGGAGGAAAGGAAGGCCCAGATCGAGATGGATAGATGAAGTCGAGGAAGATCTTAGGAGAATGGGAATCAAGAATTGGAAAGAGAAGATAAAAAACAGAAAAGAATGGAGAGAAGTAGTGAACAAAGTTAAAGGACTTTTATAAATTAAAATAGGAAGAGAAGAAATAGACTCAATGGGAATTGATCCACCCCAGAAATCGGATCATGAAAGCTTCAGAAAAGAAGCAGCCAGACTCCACATGGAGTGTAGTGCTACTATATATATATATATATATATATATATATATATATATATATATATATATATATATAATTACAAGTTTATGACGTTACCGGTTAATTTGAGTGTAAATAAGCTGACAGAAAATTGAATTGACCAAAACCGTAAGCCGCACCGCTTGGCATAAAAACTCACATAAGACTATCTGTAACGTTTGATGTTAATTTTTGATACGTTCAATATGTAATAGAACTTTTTATCAACATTTTGATATTTTTTTCATAAACCTGAAACAGCTTATAAGAATATCATTTATGAGTTTTTGTTTAATTTTACAGCTTATGTAATCCAAGTTTCTAGGTTTATCTAAACTCGAAATTTTACTTTATCTGCCACGCGTGTATAACCAGGGCTTCGAACCGGTATTTTTTGCGTTCCGGGTCAAATAATACCGGTGTTCGGTTCCGGTTTTCGTTCCTGATTAAATAACGGTTTTTGCGGTTTTCGGTTCAACTTCAAGTGATTGATTTAATTTTTGAAATGTTTAAATTTCATATTAAAACAAAATGTTGTGTCCTTCATGGCACTGTCTCGGTTATAGATATGATGATATAAATATTAAGAATATGGAAAAGTGTCTCAAACTAAATTTGTTCTACTTATATTATTATTATCACATACACACAAAATAAATATTTTTTGCATTTTTTCGCTACATCTTAGTAAATATCTCACATCTTAGCAGTATATATTTTTAACTTTACTATAAATCAGAGGTGTATACGCGTGGCGCATGAAGTAAAATTTCGAGTTTAGAAAAGCCCCGTGAAAATTTGTCTCGGCAAATTTTCTACACGGGGCTTTTCTAAACTCGAAATTTTACTTCATGCTTAGTCTGGGAGTGGAAGACACTCGATAGTTTACAAATATACAAACATTTGTTCTACTTTTATTATTATTACCACATATTTACAAAATATTCACAAAATAAATACTTTTTGCATTTGTTCGCTATATCTTAGTAAATATCTATTACATCTTAGTAGTGTATATTTTCAACTTTACTATAAATCAGTGGTTTATACACGTGGCGCATGGAGTAAAATTTCGAGTTTAGAAAAGCCCCGTGAAAATTAGTCTCGGGTCGCTGCGCGACCCTCGACAAATTTTCTACGCGGGGCTTTTCTAAACTCGAAATTTTACTTCATGCTTAGTCTGGCAGTGGAAGACACTCGTTAGTTTACAAATATAAAAACATTTGTTCTACTTTTATTATTATTATCACATTTACAAAATATTCACAAAATAAATACTTTTTGCATTTGTTCACTATATCTTAGTAAATATCTATTACATCTTAGCAGTGTATATTTTCAACTTTACTATAAATCAGTGGTTTATAAGTGTCTCAAACTAAATTTGTTCTACTTATATTATTATTATCACATACACACAAAATAAATATTTTTTTGCTTTTTTTCGCTCTATCTTAGTAAATATCTCACATCTTAGCAGTATATATTTTTAACTTTACTATAAATTAGTGGTGTATACGCGGGGCGCAGGAAGTAAAATTTCGAGTTTAGAAAAGCCCCGTGAAAATTTGTCTCGGGTCGCTGCGCGACCCTCGACAAATTTTCTACGCGGGGCTTTTATAAACTCGAAATTTTACTTCATGCTTAGTCTGAAAGTGGAAGACACTCGTTATTTTACAAATATATCTACTATCAATCATGTGACACACATTTCACAAATGTCATAAAGAAAAACAATAACATCACTATCTAATAATAGATTTCAAATATTACTCATTTCATTTAACTAGGCGAGAAATTTGAAGAAATACGAACATATTTGTATCTCTGTGGAGTTTATTTGTGCAAATTATTAAGTGATTTTGCTAAAAAATAATGCCATTTCGTTACTATAATTCACTTTTGATAAATTAAACAAGTCACATCTTATAACTTTTGGTGTTATGAGCACAAACGTCTTCTAATTTTTCGCCTAGTTAAATGGAATGAGCAATAATAGTTGTCCCAAATTGACAACAGTCCTAATGTCAGCTGACGCCGATTTGTGTCAAGTTTGTTGATACATTTTACTAATGCCGGGTATTATAAAACGTTTTATTTCCTAAATAAAATTTACTTTATAAATAAATTAATTTATTCCAAAGATTTCGGTACTATAACCCAAAAATAACTTTATTTGGCTAATAAATCCCCTCAGTAAATTATTTCCTTGTTTTTCTACCAAGTAAATTTTATTCTCTAAATAATTTGACAGTTAAAAATCAAAAGTGTAGTATCTTATTATAATTACTTTGGATTCTGCTACTTGCATTTATTAATTTCATTATAGTTATTATGTCTACCATATCATCTGTGTTCGCTTCCCTGACAGTAATTAATTTGAACCACAAGAAATTCTAAGGCGTCGAGGACCTAGAGTTTTTCACGTCAAAAGCAACCAGGGATATTTTCTTTTATGTATAGATATGCATACGCTTTTTAAAATTAGTTCAATTTGAAGCTTTAAACAAGTGTTTTCCACTCCCAGAGTAAGCATGAAGTAAAATTTCGAGTTTAGAAAAGCCTGAAAATTTGGTTTGGTCGCGTAGCGCGAAGCGCGGAGCGGCCAAACCAAATTTTCAGGCTTTTCTAAACTCGAAATTTTACTTCATGCGCCACGCGTATTAAACCCTGAAAACAGTGAAATATTGTGAACAAGTAAACTTCACTTGAAATCAGTGTCTTATACGCGTGGCGCATGAAGTAAAATTTCGAGTTTAGAAAAGCCTGAAAATATGGTTTGGTCGCGTAGCGCGAACCGCGGAGCGGCCAAACCAAATTTTCAGGCTTTTCTAAACTCGAAAATTTACTTCATGCGCCACGCGTATTAAACCCTGAAAACAGTGAAATATTGTGAACAAGTAAACTTCACTTGAAATCAGTGTCTTATACGCGTGGCGCATAAAGTAAAATTTCGAGTTTAGAAAAGCCTGAAAATTTGGTTTGATCGCTCCGCGCTTCGCGCTACGCGACCAAACCAAATTGTCAGGCTTTTCTAAACTCGAAATTTTACTTCATGCTTAACCTGGGAGTGAAAAACACTCGTTTAAGTCTTTTATATATTCTAATAAGCTTTATTTTTCTTGTTCTGTATAATTTTGTCCTATTTCTGACAGTTATTCTCCTTAATTATAAGATTTTATACTAAATTTCCAATTTGCTTAACAATTCAATTTAAAAGATTGACAATTCAATTTTAAAAGTTGGTGGTTATGCCTATCGCCACAATGAAAATGTATAGTTTCGATCGGTAATCTACTAACTAAATTAATTATTTCTAGAATTGCTATTTATTTGGTAGGCTTGATTTATAATACGCAATTTTATTTGCCCATTAGTTAACTACGTAAATAAATTTACTCCACAAATAGTTATCTAATGATTTAATAATCGTTTATAATACCGGGCATAAATGTTATTTTAAGTTGACAGAATAGTCTAATGTCGGCTGACGGCGACTCATGTCAATTTGACACAATGGACTAAACGCCGATTATCGTTGTCTTAAGTTAAGTTGACACAGACTATTTGTTTTGTAATAGAGATGGTAACACAACAGGTCTTTGTTACGATTCTACAAACTTATCTAAGAATAAATAGTAATAGTTATTATTACATAAAACATAAATGTGCAACAGATTACAATTACGTGTATGTGAATACATAAATTGGTCTTTAAAATACAAGAAAATAAACAAATCTGAAAATATACATTACAATACAAGTGAAAGTAAAGACATTACAGAAATTATCGTAAATTTCTTAAAATATTACTAGATAATTAGCTACTGATAATTTAGAGCTGCGCAGGAATTCAGTTTTATGAGTTTTAATATTCAAATTGTAGAGATCATATTCATTACTATGATTACGCATCATTCTGGTATGTTGGAACGTAAAAATTAATCAGGCTAAGAGGATATGGAGAATCTATGACACTGTTTGCTATTTTAAATAAGAGTAGTTGGTCCTGAATATCTCTCCGTGTCTTTTGCTTTAACATGTGGAAACGTGCGCAAACCTCTTCATAATTACTATAAGATGTCGCTATTTTATAGCGTATCGAAGGAATTTCTTTTGGACTTTTTCTGTGCTTTCTTTATAGGTTTCATATGACGGGTTCCAAACTGAAAATGCGTGGCCTATGCGACTGTTAACATAGGCATAAAATATGTTTTTTAATGTGTTGACGGATATGAAATCTTTACTTATGCGAATAACAAATCCAATAAATTGTTTAGAGATATGTTTGTGCACGTCTCCACGTGCTTATCAAATAATAGTTTCTAGTCAAAGGTCACCCGTAAGTCTTTGATACAGGTTACCTTATTAATGCGATTGCTGTTAAAAAAATATTGATAATCAAATATATTTTTGTTCCTAGTAAAGGTTATTATATGGCATTTGGAAATATTGAATGTAAGGTTTATTTCGCAATACTCTGACCGTCTCTGTAAATCCTAATTCAATAATAGACACTCTTCTAGTTTACTAATTTTGTAAAAAATCTTAACGTTGTCTGCACATACTAAGAGTTTGGAATGTTTAAAACAAGTTTAAAACAAGAGAGAGAGAGAGAGAGAGAGAGGGAGAGAGAGCGAGAGAGAGAGGGAGAGAGAGAGAGAGAGAGAGGGAGAGAGAGAGAGAGAGAGAGGGAGAGAGAGAGAGAGAAGTGGTCCAAGTTTTGAACCCTGTGCAACTTCTAAGTTAGTTTCAATGAATTTAGAAGTATATCCATCAAGCTTTACAGACTGCAAACGCCTTCCGAAATTACCCCGATCTGAAAGATCTTTTATAATTATCCTCGACCTAATAAAGTCCCTCAATACCTAGACCTTTGGCGTAGTCTACAATAACTTGAGGGTTAATGTGTACCATGTCATCGGGGTTTAAAGTGACCAATTACAGGTAGTTCCCTCTTTGTAGGGACAGGGCAGAGCATTCACAAAGTAGGTGCTCTGCTGTTTCTTGTGCCTCGCTGCAGAATCTGCAATTGGCATCAATTGTCTGACCCATCTTAGTGAGGTGGTATTTCAGAGGACAGTGTCCGGTTAGAAGGCCGGTTATGAGCCTTAGGTTGCCCTGGCTTAGCCTCAGAAACTGTTTGACTCTTACGGCAGAGAAGGCGATAAACCTTTTCGCCTGCCTCAAGCCAGATGTGTTTCTCAGGTGAGCACTTTTGGCAGCATCTTCCCACTCCTGGATCATTCCCTTGATGCGGACTTTAGTTATTTCACTATAGGGTTCTGGTCCAACAAACGGAGCTTTGGAAACTTCTTTGGCAATTTCAGTGCCTCTGATCCCTCCATGACTTGGAACCCAGAGCAGTTTAACTCTGTTGTTCCTGGCCAGCTGCTTTAGGGATAGTTTGTACTCCCATACAGATTTAGACTTACATGTAGGTAATTTTATTGCCTTTATTGCAGCCTGACTGAACATTTGCATATCCTCTTTTTGTTGTAGACCCTTTCAAAACATACTCATGCGCATGTGTTCAAGGCCTCTATTTCTGCCTGGAATATCAATGGGGGCCGTCCCAAAGCCCTCGATGACTCGAATCGAGAGCCAGTGATACCGATTCCGACTCCATTTTCAGTTTTAGATCCGTCAGTGAACCAGACTATCAAGGAGCCTTGTAACTGCTTGACTTTCGCTGCAACATTATGGCGGCCTTAAATAGCCACTTCAATCGTTGTATCGAAGTTGTAGACAGTTGACATGTAGTCTTTGGCTCTTGCGCACACAGTACTGAGGATTTTTAGGTGCCCATTAAAATGTCCATATTTTGGAGTATCTGTCTGGATTATTCTTACGACGTTTAAAGCAGCTTCCCTTTTCACGTGCAGATGCAGAGGTGTGAGGTATAGCATAGCCTCCATTGCTCCAGTAGGGCAAGTGCTCATAGCCCGTCTGTTCATCGACAACTAGTGACCACAGCAGGGGCGATAGAACCCTGCCTTGTGGGAACCCCTTTAGCGTGAACTCATCACCAATAGACAGTGTGATCCTACGACCTCTGAACAAAGTTTGGATCAATGTGGATGTGGAGGCATCAATTCCTCTTGCTAGTGTGGTCGTACCTATGGTTTCATAGGAGGTGCTATGAAAGGTACCTTCAATATCCAAGAATGCATATAGAGCCACTTCTTTGCTGGCGATGCTCTTCCATATTACACTTGTAAGTGTATGAAGGACATTTCTTCTTGATTTGCCCGATTGATGTTTGTGAAGAGGAAAGGATTGGAGTGCTATTCCTCTGATATTCCTATCAATGATTTTCTCCATCGATTTTAGAAGAAAAGAGGTGAGGCTTACGGGGCGATATAACTTAGGCTCGTCAGTTATGAATTCATATTTCGTGATTAACTGTATCAAAGGCATTGCTTAAGTCGGTATAGATGGCGTTCTGATATACAAAGCTTCAATATGTATTGTATCGTATATTCAATAAAAAAAAGCCTCTTGAGTGCCATGGAAAATATTGTAGATTTTCAACTCTGAAATTATGTATTATAATTATTATGTCTGACGTTTAATATATCAATTCCTAAAGCGTGTAGCCAACTTAAATTTAATAAAAGATAAAATCATGACACTCTAGAGTATTTGTTTCATGCTGTTGTTCTATAATTGAATGTCCTACTAAATTATAGAAAACGTCGTATATTAGTGTTTCAAATACATTAGCAAATACGTTGATAATTGAGATAGGTCTATTGTTTATAACATGGCTCTTATCGCCAGATTTAAATATTGGTACTTCCTACATATTTTCCTACTGCGCAGGGAATACTCCTTCAGATAGAGATTTGTTAAATATAAGTTGCAAGGGTTCTGAGAATGCGTGCGCGCATTGTTTTGCAAATAATGGCGGTATACCATCAGTTCCACAGCCTTCTTTTATATCCAACGCTAAGAGATAATTAAGAATGTCGCTTTTTTAAAAATAAACAGAGGATAAAGTATTAGAGTATTGCTGCCCAGTCGTTATATTATTATTATATACCGAACCAAAGTAGTCAATAAACAATTTGCATATCTCAGGACCTTCGGGAGCTGTTACATTGTTATAAAACATTAAAACATATTGTCACTCAATACAGTGACTTGCAGTCATAATGTCTCAGTAGTGACAATACAGACGATATAGTGATTTAATGACAAAATCATATCATAATCAAAAAGCAGTAAACCAAGTTACTAACAGTCATAATATCACAATAGTGAAAATACAGTGAAATAATGAAAAACTCCGAATAAGTTAAAAAACGGTCAACCTGGAGACTTATAGTCATAATATCACAATAGTCCAAATACAGTCGATAGAGACATATAATGATAAAATCCTGGCATAGTGAAAAGACAGTCAATCAATCGACTTACAGTTATAATGTCACAGTAGTCAAAATACGACATTTTATGATAAAATCCTAGCAAAGACAAAAATCAGCCAAATCCTAATAAGTTAAAAGACAGCCAACTAAGTGACTTACGGTTATAATGTCACAATAAAAAAAACAGTCAATAGAAAGATTTAATAATAAAATCCAATCATAGTCAAAAGACAGTCAATCCAGTGACATAGTCATAATGTTACAATAGTCGAAATACAGTAGATAAAGATATAATATGACAAAATCCTATGAGAGCCCAAAGTCAGCCAACAAATTGACTTACAATCAAAATCTCACAAAGGTCAAAATACAGCCAACAGAACGATTTAATGACGAAATCATACTTAGAGACTTATAGCCAATATTGCAATAGTCAATGTACAGTCGCTAATGTAATGTAATTACTAAATCGTATGTTTAATAAAAAAAATCTCTAGAATGCCATGATCGAATCTTATTGTTAATATAAGTTGGTGGTAATTAATTTATTATATAAAACCAGAGTTGCCAATCTACAATACTTTTCATTGCACTCTAGAGTTTATTTTTATTGAACATACGATTCTGTATGTTTTTCTTACTATGATTTAGTAAGAAAACAGTCAACACAGTGACTTTTAATCATAATACAATCAATCGACAGCCGACCAAGAAATTTTTAGTTAACATTTTATAGCGGCAGAAAAACAAACGACTAGTGATTATAAAATGTCGTGATAGTCAAATTATTAAATATCATTTAATTTGGGTTTTAAAGTTGAGCTATAGAGTACCCTTTCACAAAAAAGGTTCAAAAAAAAATTTAACAACTACAGGCCAATTTCGATTTTCCCAATTATTTCCAAAATTTTGAAAAAGGTGCTTCCCAATCAAATTATAGACTTTCTGTAGGAAGAGAATATTTCATGTGGCAGCCAATACGGTTTCCGATGTGTAGGATCTACTGGTGGCGCAATCGTCGCTTTGGTTTATGAGATTATGGGGGGATTTGACTCGAATCTGTCGAGTGTTGCATCCTTCCTTAATCTCAGCAAAGCGTTTGATTGCATTTCTCATGACATTCTTCTGCGGAAGCTATATTTTCATAATTTTGGCCTAACAAGCTGTAGGATATTAAATAGTTTCTGGGGAAATAGATTCCAAAGAGTTTTTCTAAATGGGAAGCTATCATCTGCTCCAGAAATAAAATAGGGGGTGTCACAAGGTTGTTTTTTAAAATACAGGGTGGCTGGGTAGTAACTAGGTGATGTAAAAGGCAAAGCAGATCTATATTAACAGCACTAATTTAATTAAATTAATATCATAGATACCAGAGCTGGGACGAATCGTCGTAAAAAGGATCCGAATCACGAATCCGGATCACCTAATATGATTCGAATTACGAATACTCGAATAAAGGATTCGTAAGAGATAAATATGATTCGAATCAAGGATTCGAATCCTGGTTTTTCGAATCACGAATACAAATCCTTTAAGAATAAATTACATTTTATTATTTTTTTGCAACCATTAATATATAAATATCGTTACCAGTTGTTTTAACAAAAATATTCAAATCCTAATTATTTATTATTAACAATGAACATCGTTGATAAAAGACTAAATATCTGATTCCCTGTTACTCTGATTAAAAATGTATTTGTGTTTCTGAACTTCATTTCAAATCAGTATGTTGTACACGTGGCGCATGAAGTAAAATTTCGAGTTTAGAAAAGCCCGAAAATTTGTCTCGGGTCGCTGCGCGACCCTCGATAAATGTTCACGGGGCTTTTCTAAACTCGAAATTTTACTTCATCCTTAGCCTGGGAGTAGAAACATCCGTTCAAAACTTCAAATTGAACTCTATTATAAAATCGACGAATGCCTAAAAATTACACAAATAAAAAATTCACTGAATATCATTAAAACCGAGAAAGTCAGAGAAAAGTCATGGAATTATATTCAAATTGACGAAAACACTAACAAAAAAGCCATATGATACAAAATGGGGGGTACAAGAAAGTTATATTAACACACAGGTTGTGGATACGATATCAGTTTTACTTCAAATAATATTAAACAAAATTTTGAAAACTAGATTATTATCTTCAAAAACATTTTCAGTCATTTAATGTTTTTATCAAAGCATTCAGTTTGAAGTTTCGAATGAGCGTTTCCACTCCCAGACTAAGCATGAAGTAAAATTTCGAGTTTAGAAAAGCCCTGTGAAAATTTGTCGAGGGTCGCGCAGCGACCCGAGACAAATTTTCTGGGCTTTTCTAAACTCGAAATTTCACTTCATGAGCCACGCGCATAAAACAGTGATTTAACGAAAAATGTAAAAACACACAAAAGACATTTTTTAATGTTAATCCTCACAATTCAAATTATTTTTGACGATTCAAATCCTTTTGTAAGTATTCGAATCCTTTTATAAGGATTCAAATCACCCACATTAGGATTCGAATACGAAACCTCTTAAAAAAATACAATAAAGTTATATTAACACACACAGGTTGTGGATACTATGTCAGTTTTACTTCAAATAATATTAAACAAAATTTTGAAAACTAGATTATTATCTTCAAAAACATTTTCAGTCATTTAATGCTTTTATCAAAGCATTCAGTTTGAAGTTTCGAACGAGCGTTTCCACTCCCAGACTAAGCATGAAGTAAAATTTCGAGTTTAGAAAAGCCCTGTGAAAATTTGTCGAGGGTCGCGCAGCGACCCTCGACATATTTTCTGGGCTTTTCTAAACTCGAAATTTTTTTGGTTCAGTTCCGGTTTTGGTTCTGACAAAAATAGTTGTTATTTCGGTTTTCGGTTTACAGTTCAGTTCCGGTTCGAAGCCCTATATATAACACTAACTTACATGGAAGTTTAAAACACCAGGTGTAAAACAAAACAGGCCCGCCCACTTTAGTTTTTCATCAAATATGATGGCGAGTTGAATTTGCCGAAACCGCATTCATAAAGTATTATACAAAGATAAAAATGATTTTGTTGTGCTCTTATTACTTTTCATAGAATGTGAAAATCGTCGACAAGTTTACAATAGATGACAGAATTTTCATTCAATCTACACAGAAAATGAATATGTTCAGCGTATACGAGTATGTACATATTCTAAACAATTCTGTTTTATGCGTTTTACGTTTACGTGCCAAAACAAACATTGCATAAAAATGAATGATCTAATTACAACGAATAAATGTCGCTGTGGTATTTCAAAAAACCAGACAGTGTGAAATTAATGAATCGTCGTCGCCGGGAATGTTCCCAAACGCTATTTTCCGGATGGAAAACATGTCGTCAATTGTTAATTAACAAAAATCAAACAGAAGAGCATTCATATATATTTGGAAAATATCTGTATTTACATTTCATTTTAATTACATCAGAAGAAAAATTAAAATTAATGAGATTTTTTTGTTGGGAAAAGTTTTGCTTGAAAAATTATATGAATTTATAATAAAAATGTATATGTTACGAAATGTGCGCGACAAAACGCAAGTTATCTAAGGTTTTTAGACATTTCATACATCGTCTAGACAAAATGCGTTGTGTCTGGCTATTAGATAAAATGCGTTTCCTGATTTTAGATTGAAATAAAAAGTACTGGAAAACATCACTTTGTATTTCAAACAAAGTGACAAATTATTTATAAGGTGTACATTTTTAACTTCACATTACATCAGTGTTTCATACGCGTGGCACATGAAGTACAATTTCGACTTTAGAAAAGCCTGAAAATTTGGATTTGCTAGGGCGCGACTCGCTTGGCTTGCACGCCCCAGCAAATCCAAATTTTCAGGCTTTTCTAAACTCGAAATTTTACTTCATGCGCCACGCGTATAAAACGGTGATTCAAAGTGAAGTTCAAAAATACACAAAACATCTTTAATTAGAGTAACAGGAAATCAGATATTTAGTCTGCAATCAACGGTGTTCAGTGTTAATAATAAACAATTAGGTTTTAAACATTTTCGTTTATAACAACTGATAGCGATATTCAAAAAAATTATAAAATCAAACGTATTTTAAAGCAATTGTATTCGTAGTTCGAAAAAAACATTCGATTCTTTGAATTATTGATTCGAATCATATTTTTTTACGAATCCTTCATGCGAGTATTCGTGATTCGAATCATTCAAGTACTCGTGACTCAAATCATATTAGGTGATTCGGATTCGTAATCTGAAACCTTTTCTTGAGGAATTAACTCAACTCTGCTGTTTATCATGCTTACCGTTAGGATCTCGTAAACGAAACCAGTTTTAATACAAAATAAAACTACGTCAACATTATTTGCATAACCGTCATTTGTCTCCAAAATATGTCGATAAAATTAAAAGTTCCTATTTTATCTTAACTGTGTTATTAAGAAAGATACTAAGTTAAAATTTAAAATAATTGAGATTACTTAATTCATTTCTCATTTGGCAATTGATGAAACATATTACACTATGTAAAGTTATTTATTTATTTATTGAATAAATGTATAAACTTTTACAATTTTACAAAAATTATATTACTTCTGGACAAATATATTAAAATAAAGAAACTAACAATAATAATAATATCGCATGTATGCTGAATTATCCCTAAAAATATTATTAAATTAACTTTACTAGAAAAATACAACAAAAAATGAATTTATGAATTTATCGAAGACGCCGCCAATAAGCAACGTTCCCGTGATTGAGAATAAATTGACTTGGTTTTGTCTCACAAATTAAAATTTAAATGTGAAACATTACCAAGTGTTTATCCTCTCAATAACAACTAAAAGAACTAATATTAAGGAGCAGTTGTATCATTTAACTAAGTAATCTCAATATGTTCACTTCAGTTACATTAAAAAATTAAAATAAGAATTATTTGATTAAATATTAATGATCAGTTGTAATATTAAACTAAATAATCTCAATATTTTCACGTCAGTTGCTTTAAATAAACAAAACGAGAGTTATTTGGTTAAATATTAACAGTGGTAATAAATTAAGTAATAAATTAAGTAATCTTAATATGTTCACTTCAGTTGCTTTAAATAATCAAAACGAGAATTTATCATAATTTTAAGACCGGGTTTGTTTTTGAAAGTTGTGCAATGAACATTATTATTTAAAGATTCGTTTTAATTTTAATTCTGTCATCTCCAATAAACATATCATTCGCAAAGAACAAATAAATAAGGCGTGGAATTAATTATAGAACCCTTATTGCTGTAATTTCCACCGAATGTTTTTGTGTGTGTTGCTTTTAGTTTCTTATCTCTAAAATGCCGATACATCCTACAGACAAATCCATTAGTATCGTGCAATTCAATTCAATTCAGTTGAGATGAAAATTAAAAATGTAAAAACGGTCGTTTACTTGAAAATAATAATTATGTAGTTGTGGGAATACAGAAGATACAGTGTATTATTTAATTGTAGTGAGTGTACATGTATAAATTAAGTTACATTAACAAAATAAATATTGTAGGTGAAGTTATCAGGTTTATAGTGAACAATCATTCCAAGTAATTTCAACAAGTAGATTTATTTATATTTTTGAGATCAATATGGGTAAGTGATGTTAATTAATAATTACAAGAATTTTAAGTAATTTAATAAAATCCTATTTTAAAATAAAATCGACAACATTTTCCTTTAGATATACTTTTAATTATTAAAAAGAATCGTTTCAAAAGCACATCCTTCTTAAATCCTTGACGATTTAAAATTACATTTAAGATAAAAACAGGGAGAAATGTTTATAGTTTTATTTATGTTTAGTTATGTTTTAAATAAACTCATTTGACTAAATAAATAAATATACCAAAACAAATTTTAATTAATAAACATTTGTAAAATTAATTAACATAATCAATTACAAGCAATTTATTTTGAACTTTACTTAAAATCAGTGTTTTATACGCGTGACGCATGAAGTAAATTTCGAGTTTAGAAAAACCCTCAAAATTTGGTTTAGTCGCTCCGCTTCGCGTCTGCGACAAATAAAAATTGACTTTCACATATTAAAATAATCAACCTCTCTTTACTCCCTGGTGTGTGAATGGGTTAAATTCCTCTTGATGAATGGTTATCGACCAGAAGTCTTTCCGCCGCTGTTCATCAATTTTTCATACTTATCCCAATTAATCTTCTTTCATACCTCCTCGCAAAATAAATATTTTTCCACGACGTGTAAACGTTTGTGTTGTCTTCCTTTACGGTTTAGGATTAAAAGTGATAAATCTCTTCGCTGTCAGCGTGCGAGTCATTTCATCGGGTTCTTAGACGTTAATCCGGAAGTGTGTACTTTCTGTACTCTTTACCCTGAGCGGCTTCAGATGATATTAAAAGTGATTTTTCAAGTAAACTGCCGAGACTTCGTCCCTCATTTGCAATTCTCATCCGGCGCTTTGAGAACTGACAAATTATTTTACGATGAAGACGGATCACGGTAAAGATAGGGTTTTAATCTCATTTGGTGATTATTAAATTTATTTATCACAAGAAATTACCAATACGAAAGAATTTATAACTAACCCATTCACATATCGTGTGTTCCATAAGATAAAACCTCTAGAGTGCCATGGAATATATTCTATTACTCAAATACAGATTTATTTCCAATACTTTTGATATAATTTGCAATAAATCACAGCGTAATTAATTAATCCTATAAGTTGGCGATTCCGGTGATTTATCGATGATTTAATTAGATAAACTTGGTGACACGTTTCGTGATTTATTATTGCTTCAGTACGTGAGTTCAAAAGGCTTTTCACTGCCTGCCAGAACTGCCTTTTCGTGTAATAATCCCGCGTTTTAAGGTATTTTCATTTAGGAAATATCTTCAAAGTTTATAGTAAATTATAAACATTATTTGAAATTTCGTTAATTAAAATCGTTCTTTAAAGTTTGGTAACTTTATATGAATCGAATCTATACGTACTAGGAGCATGGATTTCAAGCAATAATTTGTTTTATTAATATTTTATCAATTATCTTATATGGCTTCAGAGTAGAAATGGGCGTAGCCAAAAACCAGGGAGAGGCACAAGACAATCAAATATGCCAAACTCAGTTTAAAATATTTTCATTACTAATTTCTTGTAATTTCTCCTTTCATTTTTTATTTTTATTTGTTAGTTGGTTTGAAGGAAATTTAACCTAAATTTTATACCGGGTGTTGAGTTGGCGGACGCAACATAGGAAATCGCATGTTGATTTTAAATGTTCAAATATTAGCTACCCTATTTATTTTAGAGACAAAATATATTTCACTTTTTTGTAGAGGAAAAAATTCTAAATTTATGAATGTTCACACTTACCACTTTACGTTTTTCTAAGTTAAAATAATTAACAAAAAGTAATGTGATTTTATAAAAATAATGAAATACCATGAAATTGATACAACTGAGGATATTCCCTATTTTTTTTTTTATTTTTTTTTAAATTCAATTTAAAGCTTTAAACAAGTGTTTTTCACTCCCAGACTAAGCATGAAGTAAAATTTCCGGAGGTGTAGCAAATTGTTATCCTCTGCACCAAAAAAAAATATATTATTGAAAATATTAAATGTTTCCAATCTATACAAAATTAGATAATAAAATATAAAAACGAAATAAAATTAATATCGACTTTCTGCGAAAAAAAAAATGTTTAGTCTCATTGAAACAAGTCTCCAAATATTCATTGAAACAACTACTTCTCGAGCTAATACCCCGACAGATATTGAATTATACAATGAATATTTGAGTTATACAGCAGATTTACTGTTCTATGCATAATTTATATGCAAAATGCAACACCAGGTCAAATTATTCTCCCACTAAACTAAATGAACCAACAGGAAATTAAATAAATTGAAAAAATTACAGGGAATTAATATTAATTGTCTTAAGCCATTTGTAGACGCGTTAATTTTAATTCTTTGTGTTTTATACGTTAACAATTGTAATTAATGTTAGTATTTATAGGTTTTTATAAATAGCTTTCGTTGATTTGACAAACGAAATAAAATTATTTAGTTATAAAATTCACTAAATTTACACAAATTCAATCAATTTTAACATTCTTTCATACAGTTTTTTTTTTCTTTCAGTTTACGTACCTTGGTGAATATGTTGTAAATTTTCAAATATTCATTGTTTTTATAAAAACGTTCAATTTTAAGCTTCTAACGAGTGTTTTTAATCCCAAATTAAGCATAAAGTATATTTTCAGGCTTTTCTAAACTCGAAATTTTACTACATGCGCCACGAGTATAAAACACTGATTCTAGTGAGGTTCAAAGTACATTACTTAGGTCTGATCTTATGTTGATTATTTTACAAATGTTTATATAAAATATGTAAAAGTATACTTTGTTTTGTTTACTTTTTGTTTAGTGCTAAGCGCGATATTTATTTATTATAACTTATAGAAATAATCACTTTGTTTCTATACATTCTGTGTAATATTGTAAAACGGAGAAATACGTAAATAAAAAAGAAAAAATCGCTGTAAATATTTAAATGTAGTTTTAAATCACATATCAAGGAGTTAAAACCCTAAAACTTCAAATAGTAAGTGAAGTCATAAAAATATATATCACAAAATAAATATATTTTTTTTTAATCTCAAATAATTTACAGACTCACATTAAAACATTACAAACCACTTGAAATGTATATTTTCTTAAAGAAAAAATGTTCGTCCTTTTTTTTCTACTTTAAACCACTTGAGATGCATATTTTCTTAAACGAAAAATGTTCCTCCTTTTTTTTCTACTTCTAAAAATTAATTAATCCATTAACGTTCAACTTTAAACGCTTGTATTAAACAAAATAAATATTTGGATTGGTCGCGTAGTAACTTTTAAGCTTTTCGAAATTCGAAATATTTACTTTATGCCTAACCCCGCAGTGAAAAACATGCGTTTAAGAATCAAATGAAAACAACAATAAATAATTTAAATATCTTAAATTATAAAAATTAAACAACCTACTTTTCAGGAAAATCGGACATTCTTTACGTGTCATGTGAAAAATAATTCTAAAATTTATATAAATTAAAGGTCCCATTTCTCAAATTGAAATAATCTTCAAGTTTAAATAAAAGGCATAATTTTTTAAAATAATTTCGGATTTATATCGCCACACTTCAAAAATAATAATTAAATATCAATAATAATAATAAGGCGCACGTTGCGAAATTTCAGCAAGCTAGAGGGATTTAATTGTAAATTAAATTTTATAGATTTTAATAAAAAAATAGATTTAACTAATAGAAAGTGTTCAAAACTTTATGATTAAATGGTTTATAAATTATTTTCGTTAACACATATTCCCAAAAGAAGAGATCAAAGTTACGAATTTTTTATTTACGAAAACTGCTAGTGTATCTCTTTCGCAAATTAGTTTTATTAAATCACCAAAAACACGTTAAATGTAAATTATTCCGTTGTATTATAGTATGTGTGTGAAATATCAACTTATGTAAACGATCTAGTTGTAACTTAATTATAATGACAATATATATGAAACAATCATATATTTAGTCTACAAAAAATAAAATAAGTTCCACGTTTTATAAGCTAAGATAAGGATTTTGTAAATGATTTTATATTATTCTGATCTCTTGTTTTATTTCATACATAGAACAACGTATTTGCTTTTTATAACTATAAATTGTTGCTGCGCATATTTGCGCTTTTAAAAGTTGACTCTCTTCTCTCTTCATTTCCTAGTATATAAAAAATCTCACGTACACGCATTTTTAATATTATTGAAATTGATAACAAAGTTTTATAACAAGATGGCAATATTTCAGTTAATTTTAAAGTCTGAAATAATTTAAGTAAGGGATTATAATAAATAGTAAAACGTGCTCTAAAATTTATAGGTACTTTAACGATTTTTTTATCAGTAATTCGGTATATTAAATAAGACAATACAGCCGGTGGTACGGAACTTTAATTTTTGACACTCGATATTATTACTCAATATTACTTGATGTAATATGATGTTGTTACCTCAAAGCAGTGTTTTACCTGCCTGGCGCATGAAGTAAAATTTCTAGTTAAGAAAAGCCTGAAAATTTAGATTTTGACGCTATGCTTTAACCCGCGCCCAAATCCAAATGTTTAGGCTTTTCTAAACTCGAAATAACACTACTTGACGCCTAATCAAGGAGTGGAAACACTCGTTAGACTAATCCAAAGCTTATTTTGTTATTTTTTCTTTAAGCCAAATTTTAAAAAACTTTAAAAAAGTCGCAAACTGATGTACTTACTTATATTAAATCAAACTCGAATTACGCTTTATTAAGTTTGTCGAAATAAACATTTTTAGACTTGATTGTACTGCCAACATTTATATTAAAAATGTTAAAATGCATTCATGAGTGTTCTTGTTTTTTTTTTTTTTTATTAAAAATGTGAAGCGAAATTTTAAGAACTTAAAGAAAAGTGCGTGCTAAAAAATATCCAATTATAGTTGAATATATAGTAAAGCTTACTGATTATAATACATATTGTTAAAATTCTAAAATTTTACTGAATGTATGATTTTGATTGGTTTTCAATGTCTGGGATTTTTATGAAATCATCAGCATCTTTATTTGACAACATAAAATATACATGTAATATAACAATACAAATGTATACCTTTTTTGTTTGTCAATCAATTTATCGACATTAAGACTTTATACTTATTTTGTTTCTCATTTTTCTATTGGTTATTTTGATGTTAATGGATGTTAATTGATATTCTGTATTGTGGAGGCTTCTACTTCGGTATACATGTTAATTACACAATGAAACACTTTTAACTTTGTTTGTATAACACGTTTTATTTAATGTGACTGCAGTTTCGACAAATTTAGCTTGTCATTATCAAACATGGAGTAACGTAAACTAGAGGTTTTACAGGTATATATACACAATTACAAAACAGCGGTAAAAATGGGGGTGTACATTAGGTCAACCTGGTCGTTAATTAAGGGAATTCCCGGATTAGCGCGGGCTTTGTGTATCTCTAGTGCTTCTAGCAAATTCATTTTACGACCCTTTTCGGCATGATGGATTATGGTAAGTACATCTTTTTCAAAAGTGTGATTTTCGTCTAAAAGGTGTTTTGCAAAAGACGACTTATCACTCTGTTTAAGCCGAAAAGAGCGCAAATGTTCCCTCAATCTTATGTTGAAATTACGACCAGATTGGCCAATGTATATCCCTTGACAATGCGCAAGTTAATTTATATATTCCGGATTTATTAAATTTATCTAATTTTGTTTTACTATTAAAGATATGGTTATTAATTTTACAGTACGGTTTAAATGCAACTTGAATATTATGCTTTTTTAGGATATTTTTAACTTGAAAACTGGCATTGCCAAAATAAGTTAACGATTTATATTTAATTGTTTCTTTTTCAAATGATATTCCAGCGTATAATAAATATTTGATGTTATTAAATTTCTGTTTTTTAAGAAGTCTATCAACCAAATCACAACCATAACCATTGTTAATAGCCATAGCTCTAATCAAGTTAATTTCATTCCTTGATTAAGCATGTAAATTTTCAGGCTTTTCTAAACTCGAAGTTTTACTTCATGCGCCACGCATATAAAACACTGAAATACTAAAAGTTCACAATGTACTGGTTCAAGACACTGATTTCTTCCAATACACATGGCGCATGAAGTAAAATTTCGAGTTTATAAAGCCCAAAAAATGTGCAGTGTTTTTTTTCAGACTTTTCTAAATTAGAAATTTTACTGTATGCTTTATCAAGAAGTTGACACACTCGTTAGAAGATTCAAATTGAACAGTTTTAAAAAACAACAAATGTCTGAACTAATGCAGGTATATATCGAAATATGTATACTTAGAAGAAACAATCCCTGTATATGAAATTAAAATGGTAGTAACATTTCCTACTAAACCGGAAGTACTATACACATTTTCAATGCATTTATTTATTTATTTGAGAAAATGATACGATACTGACAGGGCAAGTCACAAAATAGTATCTAATTACAATTAACAACTAATAAATAATAACAAATACTAATAACAGTAATATAAATATTGTAAACTGAACATAACATAATTATAGTAAATAACAAACGATAGTAGTTATATTTATGTAATGATGATGGCAAATCTAAGATTGTTACGTATATAATGAATGAATGAACTATGAACAAAGTGTGACCAAAAATTATAGTAATTAACAGCAATTATAATAACAAACAACATTATTGCTCAGGAACTGCAACATTCTTAATCATTTCTTTTAATCGTTTTTTATTGAAGGCAAAAATATCACAATCAATAAAAAAATTGTTGTAGGTGTTAACCATGCGAGGTATGGGTGAATTGACCCCCGAGTTAGTATTATACCTCTTTTCTCTGAAAATGGCAACTAATCGAGTATTATAAGCAATAACACTCAAATTAATCCGCGACAATAGGAACGGAGAATCAATGTGGGATTGTACTATCTTGTGTAAGCAAATAACATCCGACATTCGACGACAATATATCAGTGGTAAAGTCCGTCAAAAGATATTCTGCGTTTACGACTTAAGCTGGTGATTATTGGTCATAAAATAGTATCCACCCTCTGCAATAAACCTCTTACCTACAAGAGGGTCGGCATAAGCTTAACAGGACCGTCCCTTGGATTTTGCTAATTTCATATACCGGTTATCCAGTTTCAAAGGGCCTAACGTTGAATATCGTATTTTTGCCAGTTGTTGCTAAATATTATTATAGTTTTGCTAAAATAATATTTAGCGATTCATGAATATTTTATAGGTCTATCCATATGATGCTAATTATAACACTATTCTAATTATTTTGTTAAAAAAAATATTGTTAAATCAATGAATTGTCAAGTTTGCTGCAAGCTGTAAGTTTACTTTATCTTTTAAAAGTAATAAAGCAATTTAAAAGTAAATTTGCATGACTTAACATGCAAATTTAACTCTCAATGACATCATTAAACGGAAAAGCGGGTTTTTATGATAACATGATGATATCTATAAATTCTTGGTATATTGACAAATATTTTTATTATAAAAGACTTTGCTCAAATAATAAATGTTAAAGAATGACAACGATAATTAAAGTCTCTTGAATTAATTTATAAATAAAAAATAAAAAGCAAAACAGGCCAATATGAACATTTTTTTTCATGTTGTATATTTCAACTAATGAAATTTTAATGGCTAATTAAAATAAACGCTCATAAGGTTATTTTAATTTTGAAAAATATAGCAATCGCTAATTACATTTTTTGGGGCAAATACTGATTTTTTATAAATCATGCGATTTTGGAAAAAATACAAACTGTCAATTTCCTAAAAATGCAATTTTTATACCATTCACTGATGCCACAGAAATATTTTTTGTAAACTATAATTGGTAAGAGGCAATTGGCAAAAACATGCAGTACAATGTACGAATACAGGTATAATTCCAGCATGGAATATTTTCAGAATTTAATTAACGTTTGATTCATATATTTAAAAATATTGTAATTAAAAAAAGGCAACACAATAAGAAGAAAAAATCAATAAAATTAATTAATTAATTTAATAAAAAAATATACACCTTATATACTTAATTGTCACTTAAAATATCATCACTATCAGTAGAGTCTTCACGCAGTTCGATTATTAGTTCTTGCACTAAACGTTCTCTATAAACATTTTCTTCTTTAATCACATGTTGTACACAATTATTCCAACTCCTAGTGGATATATTTGATACAGCATCTTTGATTATCTGTACAGTTGTATTTGAAAATTTTGGGGATGTATTGTTTTTTCGGGTATATTTTTTCATTTCGGCCCAAATCAATTCAATAGGATTGAACATGCAGTGGTAAGGAGGTAATCGTAAAATTGTATGCCCACTCTCTTGGGCAATTTGATCAATTCTGAAAGATTTTTGGAAATTTTTTGTTGCTAAAACCTCCAGTAGTTGTTTTTTAGTATATGATTCATCATAATATAAGTCATTTTGCATTAAAAATGTTTGAATTTCATCTTTGCAACTACTTGAATTTGGAATCTTACAAGATAAGGCTGAATGGTAGGATGCATTATCCATCACAATTACTGAATTTGGAGACAAATTAGGAATTAATTTATTTTCAAACCAATTTTCAAATACATCAGCAGTGATGCTTTGATGATAATCCACTGTGGCGAATTCTATGTTCTTCGCCGATAAAAATAACGCCTCGTTAACCCAACCATTTTTAGATCCCGCATGCAAAATTATTATGCGTTTTCCACGTGATACCGGAACATCCAAAGTACACTTATTACTTTTATCGCACCATCCTTTCTTAACAGTATCATGTGTATCGTTCCATGTTTCATCGAGATAAATTATCGCTCTGTTTTCGTCTCGGAATGTTTTTATTTTATTCAAGTAATCGACGCGCCATTTCGAAATTCGAGCAGACTCCATAAGAACGTGTCTTTTGTTTAATTTCATAAAATGAAAATTCATTTTTTGTAACAATGATCGTACGGTCTCCCGACTGCAGTGAACATTTAGGTCCCGCTTTATTTTATGAAGCAATTCATCTAATGTTAAGACAATATTTTTTTTGTAAGCATCGTGGATCATGCTTCTAACTAAGTCGGCATGATAATCCTGGAATATTCTGGGACAACCAGCATCCTTCCTTGGTTTCCTTTTCTGAATTCCAATAGTGATTATATTTCTCACCGTTGACTGCGAAATTTTTGTCATACGACTAGTTTTAATTATGGCACCGCTTTTCCCTTCTACGTTTTTAATATACTCGTAAACGTTTAAAATTATTTGTTTACTTTCAAACTGTAAATGTTTGTGAGATCGTTTGATACAGGGATCTTCATCATCGAATAAATCATCATTCAATTCATCTTCTTCGTGAACTTCTTCTGCCAAGTTTTGATATTCCTCTTCTGAAACATCCATCTCTGCCCAAGGTCTCCACATTATAAAATGTATATGTAATTTTCCACAGGTGAAATTAAGTCAAAATGTTTCTATTTTGAATATCACAAATCAAGTTGAAGTGCCGAAAGTTTTAACTAGAAGAAATAAAAATATTTATATACTTTGTTACATAAATTACAAAATTTTATTGGAATTATAGATATCATCTATAATGAATTAGTGACGGTGTAAAGTTAACAATAAAAGTTAATATTTAGTTTTAACTAAATTGCTTAAGTTATAAACATTTTCCCACATAAGTATTTTATCAATTTGCATAATAACATTCAGCTAATCTTAATAATGGGAGACTTGCACAAAAAATATATTGGATAAATGTAATCATTCCGCCAAAAAAACATAATTTTTTGTTTAAATTTTAAATTACACTAACTTAAAGTGTTCCTGCCATTAGTACTTCTTAAAACAGCCCGTGACGATGTGTTGTGACAAGCGCAAGCCCACAGTGATGCCAGGATTTGTACATTGTTTACATTTTAATTTAGACTTATTTAATTTAAAATAAATTACACTAATCGCATTTTTATGAAATTGTAACTATTTGTAAGTATAATTTTCATACACGTTTAATGCCACAAATCGTATTGTAACTAATAAGCATGCGCAGTAATATTTGTTTACATCTGTACGAAAGATTTCGATCTAAATATCAAGGTTATGTAGAAATGCGCAAACTCATTTTCCTAGTACAATAGAAATTCGTTTTCGGCAGATTTAAATTCTCCGTAAAATTCGCACTTTTCGATTTTAAATTACTGATAAAATAAATTTTATTTTATACTTATATTTAGGCAATAGTGTTTTTATACCTAACATTATGAAGTAATACTATATATGTGTTCGATTTTAAAATTCTTGCAAGTCCCCCTTGGTAATATATGAAAAATTGCCATCATCAAAGTTTTCCATTTTAACATGATTACAAATCTTGATATAATTTAAATTACATAAAGAACACGGGATGCTGTAGACAATATTAGACACGTATAGCAATGGCATTTTATATTAATGTTGCTGAGATGGTGGACAAAAAAGAGTTTCACCAACTATATGTAGAATTAATACGGAATTTCACAGAAGTTCGATTTTATGTTTGAAACTATCATAAAAAGTTAGTCCGGCGTTCCGAATTTTATTTGTTTAAATAATAGATTAGAGTGTGTTGAATCTGAATATGCGAGGCCCGGTTTTAAACTGTGGTTTCAGCAAAGTTTAACAAAAACTTGGTTTAGTTACGTCAGTGTCAATATATAAAACCTAGGAAATTTATAAAAAAATAATGTAATAAAATTCATTGCTGAAAGGTTTTATAGCTTGAACTTCAACTTTATTCAGTTCAATAAGATAAGATAGCTGTTAATATAATTTTTAACAATGGATAAAAAAATTACATGGAAAATGTATCATTCTTTAAAAAAATATGTTGGGGTTAAAAATCGACAAATACTAATTACTCTTTCGAAATAGGAGATTAATTTTCTTCGGCTATTTTAATGATATTAAATGTACATAACAAAATATGAAGTACATACCTGCAAATCTTTTTGAGTAACTAAATTCAAACTTAATAATAATACACTGAACAACAATTACACGCAACACTAAATAGGACAAAGATTGGAAAAGAAATGAGACAATTGACGAAATCATTGCAAAAGTAAATATTAAAATGGTAAACTCGTCATTCTTCTTTTATGTAGATGCGCTCATACCATTCCTTTGATCATAACATTATACAAAAGGAAGGATTATCACCCGCTTCAAACCCCATTTTGTAGAATGTCTATTTTTCTAAGAAATTGCGATCAACCACGCGACGGCTCAATAGCCTGGAAGCAGTGGAAGATAATACAATGATTGATTCCGGCCGTGAAGTTTGATCATTTAAATATCCGATTTTTAATATTTTAATACTTAATATCATTATACAGATTTTATACAAACATAATTTTCAATACTCCTATGATAAATTTATCAGATAAAACAATTGAAAAACATTGTTACTTTTATTAAATCGACTATGTTTGATTTTAATTTTTATTATTTAAAATATTCATCCAAATAAAAAACGACTATTTTTTCGGCACTGGTTGGGATCGATGTACGTAGGTTATTACAGCTTTATCAATGTTTTGTTATTATATAATTAATAAAATAATTGTAATGATAATGTTAATTATTATAGGTATAGGAATAGTGATAAAATAATGTGAACGTAAACAAAAATTACAACATAATATACAAATTGGAGTTGACGAAATCCCTCCAATACCTGAAAAAAATCGTTACGGGCCATCTGTCCTTTATGGCTGTTCGGAAGCAACCTTCTCGAGTGTTTGGGCGGACGATGCCATAAACCTCTTGTAAAATCAAAGTCGTAAACGCAGAATATCTTTTGACGGACTTTATTATCCCCGACAGCTCACATAACTCCAAGTAGTTTAGACCCCCAAAATTAAATGTCCAATTTAAAAACCTAACAAATTGTACTACTTAAAATCTCGATCTATGTACAACTTAGAAATACGTCTAAAAAAAAGTTAAATAGTCCAGGTCATTTGAATAACTTTTCCATTTCCTATGATATTTTTGCTTTTTTTTAACTGATTTAATAGTGTCCTTAAAGAACCAAGATGAATAATTATTGTCAAGACGACGGAAAGGAGTGTGTTTTATAATAACATCAAATATCATATTGTAAAATAAATTAACAGCGCCGCACAGTGTGGCCGATTGACGGCAGCGCGACCACGGGTGTGCGCGGGGAGGTAATTCTCAACATTAAATGTTTAAAAAACTAGGTACTGCATCATGTTCCTCATACTTTAGAACCCCAAAGTATAGATTTTCAACAAAATAGTGTTTAAAATGAACGAGTAATTAATTCATAAATATTGTCAATTTTCAGATGTGAATTTATAACAAAAATCGATGCGCGGTTAAGTATGTATAATCGCTCGAAATATTTATCTACTGTTTTTTTTTACGTAAAAATAAATGACCTGAGCTTCAGATACGTGAAACACCAAATTAACATTTTAAAAATATCGAACTAACTTTTTGAGAAAACAAATTATTTATGTCGCGAGTCACGTCAAAACATCTATTGCGCTCAGGCATAAGCCAGTTCGGCTAGAAGATGATCGCGCGGCCGCGGGTTCTTTAAAAAATATTCAATGTCACTTATAAAAGCAGTCTTTTTCAAATACTAATCCATTAATTATAATAGTTTACTAGGTAAACATGACTACATAAGTATTCATTTTTTTATTATTGATTCAACTAATAAAAGTTATTTTCCGAAATTTATAATATGTGTATGAATTAAAACAGGGTGTTTATTAATTTTTGCTGTCATTATCTATTGTTATTATTTTTGTAAATAAACTTTATAAGATGAGTTATCCATGAATAAATATAAATAAAAATAATGACTAATTTTAATTCATACACATATTATAAATATCTAATGGTTCGGTCGGTCAAGTCTCGTCTTACAAAAATGATTTAATTTTGATTAAAGTTGGTGAAATTGAAATAAACTTGTTATTTGTAATAAGAAATAGATATAGTCGAAAAATGATAGTCTTAATTAAAATAGGGACAAGTTTTCTTGAAAACTTGAATTTAGCATTTGAACTTGTAATATAAATAATTTTCGGAAAATAACTTTTATTAGTTTGAATCAATAATAAAAAATTAATACTTATGTATTTCTGTTTACCTAGTAAACTATTATAATTAATAGATAAGTATTTGTAAAAGTCTATTTTTATAAGTGATATTGAATATTTTTGAACGCGCGCTCGTTCAAAAATATTCAATATCACTTATAAAATATTATATTATATACTTACAAAACTAGCTTATGCCTGCGCGCAATAAATGTTTTGACGTGACTCGTGACATAAATAATATTTTTTCTCAAAAAGTTGGTTCGATATTTTTAAAATAAAAAATTTCTGTTGTAGAAAAAACTTGGGGCTATGATTTGGTAGTAATTATAGGTGGGGCAAATTTGAATGTATATTTTGCGGGTCTCACAAAATTTAAATTTATATTTAAAAATTATGAAAATTGAATAAAATATAATTCATTTACTAATCAAGATATTAATTTAGTTTTTTATGTGTCTGAAGCACAGATCATTTGTTTTTACATAAAAAAATAAACAGTAGATAAATATTTCGAGCAGCTACGAAAATATATTTATTTAACCGCGCATGTTTCTGAGTTAAATACTCGTTCATTATAAACACTACTTTGTTGAAAATCTATACTTCGGGGTTCTGAAGTATGAGGAACATGATGCAGTACCTAGTTTTTTAAACATTTAATGCTGAGAATTACCTCCCCGCGCACACCCGTGGCCGCGCTGCCTTCAATCGGCCACACTGTGCGCCGTTCACAGATGTATTACATAAATTGATTTTTATTAGTTTCTGGTGTAGAAATTTCATATCTTGATGGTATAAACTAAACTGAATTGATAAAAAAGTATACAGAATTAATCGTCATAATATCCCGCTCGATTATTGAAATTTTGCACTCTGAAGCGTTTCTTAACTAAACAGTATTTTTATTTGTTCAGAATGGCAAACCCACTATTAGTTCCTTAATCTTTTTTAGTCATTAGATATTGATGTACACGTATTTTAATCGTTGAGTTGTTAGTGTTAATGGGCGATTTAAGTCTTATGTCTAAGGATAAACATCGATCAATCAGCGTAAAAAGCTCCAGATAAGGAGAATTGTCGCTACAAAGAAAAGCGAGGCACAGAGAAAGAAAAAATACGAAAAATATCTCAGATCTTCAGGGGATAAAAGAAAGTACATTAATAAATCAGTCCTGACTTTAAACAAAAAGTGGGTGATTTCCATAATTCCTCACGCCATTACTTTTATTTTGATAAGTGCACGCTTTACTTAGTAAGGAAATTAAATAGAACCAAATAAAATGCACAGAAAAAAAAAGCAACTTAACACCTATTATTCTTGTTAGACCTATAATATTTGAGTTTCATTTGCAATTTTTAGTCCTTCATTTTATAATATAGAAACAATATTATATTATACAGTAAAGGACTATAAATTGCAAATTAAACTCAAATATTATAGGCCTAACAAGAATAATTCAAATTCAAAACTATTTGAGTTCGAGAAAATAAGCAAATAACAAATCAAATCAAATAAGCTTTTAAATATGTCGTATTATATTTCAATATCCGGAGGTGTATTTGCAAGAGAAGTAGTTGTTTCAGTGGATATTTATTGTCTTAAGTTTACTTATTAATTAAGACATTGTTTGCATTTTCACGAATAACATTTTCGTAATTTTATATATAATTATAGGTCTGTTCGTTACATGACTACTATCGCAGCACTTTTTGCACTGAATCTGTTTGTAACATGAACTCGACACCTGCAATTGCCAGTGTAAAGTTACACTAACTTGAACTGGTGACGTCACCAACTTAAACTCAGCTCAACTTTGTGCAATACAAACGAGCAAACGTTTTATAATAAATTAATTAAAATACAGTTTTCTCAAATTTATAGACCTACTTTCGTTATATTTTTATATAAAAATAAATTGTATGTTAATTTTGTTGTGATTCGCATACTATTGTAACTATATTTTCACGGCTAGTTTCAATTTATTGGATAATTTCAACGTAAATGAAATACAAAAATACAAAACAAAAATCATTCGAGACTCATTTTAACAAACCAAGAGATTTTTCTTTATTAACATTTATTTAAATCTGTATGTGGCAGAGCTGGGCAGGATTCGAATCCTTTAGAATTCGAAGCCTGGATTCTAATCCTGTTAGAAAATTTAAACAAGGCATTCGAATACTTTAGCTCAACTGAATTCATGATCCGGATTCGTTACATTTTTTTAAGAGGATTCGTATTCTGATCCAAATTCGGGTGGTTCGAATCCTTATGAAAGTATTCGAATCCTTATAAAAGGATTCGAATATTTATAAATAGATTCGAATATTTATAAAAGGATTCAAATACTTACAAAAGGATTCGAATACTTACAAAAGGATTTGAATCGTCAATAATAATTCGAATTAATCGTGAGGATTAAGATAAAAAAATTGTTTCGTGTTTTTAATTTCTCGTCAAATCACTGTTTTATACGCGTGGCGCATGAAGTAAAATTTCGAGTTTAGAAAAGCCCCGTGAAAATTTGTCTCGGGTCGCTGCGCGACCCTCGACAAATTTTCTACGCGGGGCTTTTCTAAACTCGAAATTTTACTTCATGCTTAGTCTGGGAGAGGAAACACTCGTTCGAAACTTCAAACTGAATGCTTTAATAAGAACATTAAATGACTGAAAATGTTTTTAAAGATAATAATCTAGTTTAAAAAAAAAACATTTAATATTATTTGAAGTAAAACTGACATGGCAGCCACAGTCTAAAATGTTAAATTTTTCCGACGTTTCCCAAATTCAAGATTTTTTCCCTGACTTTTTAATATAACTTTCTTCTGTGGTAAACCCCCGTTTTGATAAGTTATTTCGATTGTTTGGGTCAATATTTAGGTTAGTTTTTTTAAATTTTTACGTGTTTTCTAATTTTTATGATGCTTGTCAATTTTGACAAATTTAATAATATCACATGGCTTTTTCTGATCAAGTAGTATTTTGGTCAATTTGAATATAATTTCATGACTTTTCTCTGACTTTCCCGGTTTTAATGATATTCAGTAAATGTTTTATTTGCGTAATTTTCAGACATTCATCGATTAAAAAGTTTAAAAACACAAATACATATTTAATCAGAGTAACACGGAATCAGATATTTAGTCTGTTATCAACGATGTTCAGTGTTAATAATAAATAATTAGGTATTGAATATTTTTGTAAAAACAACTGGTAACGTTATTTATATGTTAATGGTTGCAAAAAAATAATATTATTTAATTGATGAGGTGGATAGATGATGAAACTCCATAATACTATTTGAAATAAAACAACACAGTTGGGAGGGTTTCACTTTTATTGTTGAACACTGCAACATGTTTCACCACACAGTGGCTTCATCAGGCAGATGAAATTATTTCATCTGCCTGATGAAGCCACTGTGTGGTAAAACATGTTGCAGTGTTCAACAATAAAAGTGAAACCCTCCCAACTGTGTTGTTTTATTTATTGCAAATAAAAAATAATAAAATCAAATTTATTCTTAAAGGATTTGTATTCGTGATTCGAAAAAGCAGAATTCGAATCTTTGGTTCGAATCGTGTTTATCTCTTGCGAATCCCTCATTCGAGTATTCGTGATTTGAATCATATTAGGTGATTCGGATTCGTGATTCGAATCCTTTTTACGAGGATCCGTGCCAACTCTGGTATGTGGGAGGTAAACTATACCAAGATACATTTTTTTATAAAGTAGGTTTTTTATGTCATGATTTTTACTCTATCGAAAGGTGAACAGCACTGTAAAATTTCAAAGACGTGACTTGCTGTAGTTTTCTTCCCATATACAGATATATCCCCCCGATTCCGTACGCGTAATGTTAAATTTAACGTATACGTTTACCCTCACAATCTAAGCTTATATACCAATTACTAAATGCGCTTAGACTGCGATGTCAACAATATACGTTTAATTTTGTATACGGAATCGGGCTAAATATTAAATTCTACATTTTATATTATACTCCGCCGTAATATAACGAGTGCTATGATTATTATCGATAATATTTTGGAGTTAAAACCGAGCTGCAGAAGGTACATGTCTATCACCGCGATGATAAAAAAAAAAAGAAGCGGTGATAAGTTGTCCTGTAATTCGAAACGTCAAAATGGACGGAAATCGCTAAGGTGAAGTTTCGTGCAGTGATATTAATAAAGAAGGGGAAAGTGCGACTCTAAAAAACACCGACATACACAAAGAATCGCAGTGAAGGCAGTTTACGAAACAACAATATCACAACTGTCGATAATGTTGAGGGACTCGCATTATTTTATTCGTTATATTCTCTCACTAAATATAGCTCGTGATATGATTAATTATCAATGATATTTTGTCGTTGAAACCGAAGCAGCACATTCAACTCGTGCTGCGCACTCGTTGAATCTGCAGCTCGGTTTCAACTCCAAAATATCATCGATAATAATCATACCACTCGTTATATTACGGCTGAGAATACAACTCACAGCCTACTAGAACGAATTTTTAACCAATGAGACGCGAGAAAAGCCGTAGGTATATGTCTATCACCGCGATGATAAATAATAAAAGAAGAAGACAAGTTGTCCTGTCATTAGAAACGTCAAAATTGATGAAAAAAAACACAGTCATAAACAAAGAATCGCGTTTGTTTACTAACTTTTGTGCGGTTAAAAAAAATCACAATCAATAGGGAAACAACAATATCACAGCTGTCGATAATGTTGTGCGGCTTGCATTATTGTATTCGTTATATTCTCTCTAAAATATAATTTTATTGTAATCTGAGCTCAAATATCTTAAGTATTACCTTATCTATAATAACAAACCATAAGTCTTACCCATGGATGTATTCCAAGCGAAAAATTAATAATAATTTGCATATAAAATTACATTCCCGCGTTCTAGAGTTTCGTTTTTTTTTTGTTCTCTCGGAAAATAAAATTATCGATAATGGCGGATGATAAAAATTCGGCGGGACTCACCTGTACTTCATAAATTATGCAGCAGCGAAATTGGAGTCGGCACCGCATAAAAAGGGGACCGCTTCTGAGTTTTAAAGGGACGAAAGACATACCCACAAATTTAAGAAAGATAGAATCATACAAAGTATGATATCCATAAAAAATTAAAGAAGCAGTTGCATTAACACTTAAAAGTGAGTTTATTTCTGAACTTAATAATAATAATATATTTATTGTCCAACAGAAAACAATCCTAATTACAAGACAAAATATTTACAAAAAATTGGTATAAAGAATGTAAATACACAGTAACATGAAAGGACATACAGATAATAAATATAAATAAATTAATAGAGATTAATGAGAGACGATAATGTGTCAACAAAAATATGACAGGTTGATGGTAATTGATTAAAAATATCACAGATTATGCTGAACGGTGTAATGATTCGACCCTAGGTATTATACAAATTTATAATTTGTATTAGTGTTTATGTTGTGTTGTGTATGTAGTAACCCTTTTATTTATTTACCAGGTTCGTTGTTTGTGTCAATATGCATTATCGTAAATACTGTGTCTTTATTCCCTTTTAATTTGACTAGGAGGATGTGTGGACAATAAATAAAACAGGATATGAGCTTAACGTATGCAAAGTTTATTGACCTTTCATGACATTTCTAATGAATTGATATGTCTTATATTATTTATATTTACAAAATATATTACCCAACGTTTATGCTTAAAAGTCATGTGCATTTGGTTAAACTCAAAAAAATGTATGACTCTACTTGTGGGAGCAAAATTAACTAGCCCCTGCATTTGCATTACGAGATGGGAAACCCACAAAAACCATCTCGGAGCTAGCATCACACACTCGACACACTTGCGATTAGTTAGTAGGACACTTAGCGCAATACTGACTCGGATTGGCCTTACACATCAATCGACTGGGCCGATTAGTTAGTAGGACATACCTCGTTTTCTCGCTCAGTTCGGCCTTACACATCAACCACCATACACCCCTCACTCGTGTGATTAGTTAGTAGGACACTTAGCGCAATACTGACTCGGATTGGCCTTACACATCAATCGACTGGGTCGATTAGTTAGTAGGACATACCTCGTTTTCTCGCTCAGTTCGGCCTTACACATCAACCACCATACACCCCTCACTCGTGTGATTAGTTAGTAGGACACTTAGCGCAATACTGACTCGGATTGGCCTTACACATCAATCGACTGGGTCGATTAGTTAGTAGGACATACCTCGTTTTCTCGCTCAGTTCGGCCTTACACATCAACCACCATACACCCCTCACTCGTGTGATTAGTTAGTAGGACACTTAGCGCAATACTGACTCGGATTGGCCTTACACATCAATCGACTGGGTCGATTAGTTAGTAGGACATACCTCGTTTTCTCGCTCAGTTCGGCCTTACACATCAACCACCATACACCCCTCACTCGTGTGATTAGTTAGTAGGACACTTAGTGCAATACTGACTCGGATTGGCCTTACACATTAATCGACTGGGTCGATTAGTTAGTAGGACATACCTCGTTTTCTCGCTCAGTTCGGCCTTACACATCAACCACCATACACCCCTCACTCGTGTGATTAGTTAGTAGGACACTTAGCGCAATACTGACTCGGATTGGCCTTACACATTAATCGACTGGGTCGAATAGTTAGTAGGACATACCTCGTTTTCTCGCTCAGTTCGGCCTTACACATCAACCACCATACACCCCTCACTCGTGTGATTAGTTAGTAGGACACTTAGCGCAATACTGACTCGGATTGGCCTTACACATCAATCGACTGGGTCGATTAGTTAGTAGGACATACCTCGTTTTCTCGCTCAGTTCGGCCTTACACATCAACCACCATACACGCCTCACTCGTGTGATTAGTTAGTAGGACACTTAGCGCAATACTGACTCGGATTGGCCTTACACATTAATCGACTGGGTCGATTAGTTAGTAGGACATACCTCGTTTTCTCGCTCAGTTCGGCCTTACACATCAACCACCATACACCCCTCACTCGTGTGATTAGTTAGTAGGACACTTAGCGCAATACTGACTCGGATTGGCCTTACACATCAATCGACTGGGTCGATTAGTTAGTAGGACATACCTCGTTTTCTCGCTCAGTTCGGCCTTACACATCAACCACCATACACCCCTCACTCGTGTGATTAGTTAGTAGGACACTTAGCGCAATACTGACTCGGATTGGCCTTACACATCAATCGACTGGGTCGATTAGTTAGTAGGACATACCTCGTTTTCTCGCTCAGTTCGGCCTTACACATCAACCACCATACACCCCTCACTCGTGTGATTAGTTAGTAGGACACTTAGCGCAATACTGACTCGGATTGGCCTTACACATCTATCGACTGGGTCGATTAGTTAGTAGGACATACCTCGTTTTCTCGCTCAGTTCGGCCTTACACATCAACCACCATACACCCCTCACTCGTGTGATTAGTTAGTAGGACACTTAGCGCAATACTGACTCGGATTGGCCTTACACATCAATCGACTGGGTCGATTAGTTAGTAGGACATACCTCGTTTTCTCGCTCAGTTCGGCCTTACACATCAACCACCATACACCCCTCACTCGTGTGATTAGTTAGTAGGACACTTAGCGCAATACTGACTCGGATTGGCCTTACACATCAATCGACTGGGTCGATTAGTTAGTAGGACATACCTCGTTTTCTCGCTCAGTTCGGCCTTACACATCAACCACCATACACCCCTCATTCTCACCCTCCCCCCCCCCATCTTCCCCTTTTCTCAGATGTTTAAATTATTTCGCTGGTTTTGTTTGTTTGATTTTAACTTTGATGGAGAATTAATTTTACTCTTACGTGATAGTCTCTCCAGCGCTGTTATCCCTAACTCCATTCTCCATTTTCTAACTCTATTCTGAATACCTAACTCTTTTTATAAACATTACTTCACTAACTCACATCCCACTGAAACTTCCTATTCTCAACTGTCCCCATTTAAATTCAAATACTGACTGTCCTAGTCCCTGTCCCAAAACTAACTGATTTTTAGAATTGTTTCTTTGCTGCTCTCAAAGTTCTCCCCTCCCCAAATTTTGTTGCTTAGACTTTATCTACTACCATATTTGGTCACAAAACCCATCCCTCTCTGACGTCAACGTAATTTCCCTGACTCTGCACACTTGTTGTGTTTGCGTTCGTTAAACCCTGAACTGAATCTTTCTGTATGTCTTAGCATTTCTCCACGCGCCGGTACTTGTTTATTATTTTAAGGCGATGCTGCATTTGTTATTTCTTTCACATAAAAAAAAAATTTGATCGACTAATGTTATTCTCGTATTTACTGGATGTTGATTTTTCTTTATTATTTTCTTGGGTGATTTTTGTATTAATATTTTAATTTAATTTCGTCAAAAATAATATTTGCACATGACCCCTACTGACCTATTACAACGGTGACTTAGAGCCATAAATTGAGCGATTAGAAGCAACATTAAATGCTATATTAAATGTGCTTTATATAAACTATTTCTAGTTGATGTTGTAGCTTTAAATCATCGGCATATAAAAGATGTTTACACTCGAGTGCAGCCGAGAGATCATTAATAAATAAATTAAAGAGTAAGGGGCCCAAAGTGGATCCCTGTGGAACACCTGAGCTTGGAAAGTACGATTTTTATTTAAAATTATTATCAGAGACATAAGTTTCACGGTTATTCAGATAAGATACCAAAAGCAATAGTGGACCAGTGGTGAACCCAAAACAGTCCAACTTGTTCAATAGCAATTTGTGGTCGACTATATCGAACGCCTTAGACATATCTGTGTACACCACATCAACTTGACGCGATTAATCCAAAACTCTAGATAGGTCATTTGTAATAACAGATGAATTCGTAACAGTAGAACGCCCAGGAATGAATCCATGTTGCTGCATAGATAAATATGGTGCAACATGTAGGTAAATTTGATCATGAAGTACTTTTTCAAAGATTTTTCCAATATGTGAAAGAATCGCTATAGGACGGTAGTTAGCAATATTTCGGGTATTCGCCGAGGTTTTAGGTATGGGACAAATTGAAGCTATTTTTAATTTATTAGAAAATGTAGAAGTTTGAAGTGATAAATTAAAAATTATTGAAAGAGGATTGCAAAAAATAGGAGCACAATCCTTCAAAAGAAAAGCAGGTAAATTGTCGTCGCCTGAGGAGAACTTATTGGGAAGTTTCCTTAGGTGTTTAAGGATACAATCAGAAGAAATATGGGAAAAAAAAATGCAGGCAAATTAGAAAAGGTATCAGTGCAAGGTTTATTTGAAGGGGGGAAAAAAACAGATTCAAAGTGCTTATGAAATCCATCAACAATGTTATCGGGCGTTCCATAGGTCTCACCATCATTAACCATCTCAGCCGGTATAACTGAAGCATTTGATCTTTTTGTATTCACATAGGTCCATAGGTTCTGTGCTAGTAATATAAGATTTATGAGCCATTTTGATTTTAGATCTGAGAAGTGACCCTAATTTTTTAAAGGTTGAATCAGAATGGGGGTCATTTTTGCGACGTTTATGCAAACATTTGTTCTCTTTAATAAGGTCTATGATTTCAATAGTAAACCATCGCGGAAACTTATGTTTCTGTTTGACTTTGTATTTAGGAATGAATATACTGAGTGCATCGTTTACCACATTATGAAAATAATCAAGTGCCAAGTTCCTATCTGAAAATTGTAAGTGCAGGTTTTAATCAACAGAGGTCAAGTAAGAATACAGTCCTACGTAATCACCTTTTCGAAAGTTGAATTTAGTAACATTTTTATTGATAGCAGACATGTCCGAGTTATAAAGTAAAGTAATATTATGTGCGGGATGATAATTGTCCTCATTTAGGAACGGATCAAGTTCGTGTTCGACCTTACAGTCAAAATTAGTGTAAACTAAGTTCAAGTGGTTATTAATTTTTTAAATTGATATAAACCAAAGAAGGTACATGCATTAGATATTATCAGTGCTTTTTCAGATTTAGTTCCCGCTACTAATTGAGGATAATTAAAATCGCCAGTTAAAATAATGAGGCAGTTATCAAAACTAATTTGCACTAGTAAACCAAAAAATGACTTAATTACATCAGGTGATAGGTCTGGGGGTATGTATACATTGATAATATAAGCGTAAGTATAATTGAAACTGATATTACAAATTATAAGATCTATAAGTAGAATTAGGGATTTAATATGGTCTGTGGGTAAGACATCAAGATTATAACAATGCTTTGCCGCAATACAAACGCCACCGCTCTTGATACGTCCAGAAAGTAGGAAATCACGATCACAACGAAATAATGTGTATTGATCACTAAGAATCTTACTGTCACGAACACTTGAGGATAACCATTTTTTAGTTAGAAGAATGATGTCATAATCGTGAGCCTCGATGTTGTTATAAAGTTCAGTTAGCTTGGTGTTGATGCCGCGGACGTTCTGATAGTAGCCATGAATGTCTCCTGAGGACGCTTGATTTCAAGTCCTGTTTTGTACCGTAGTGATGTAGGGAACTCCATTGCGATAAGCTATTTTCAAGTTTTTTTTTCTCCAGCCGATTTACGCTCATAAAGATTACGTTCGATTTTGTTGTAATAGTCAATTTGCATTTTAGTCCTGTCAGGATGAAATATAATTTTATCCATGCTAGCATTCGCATTACTTCTAAGTACAGAAGTTGCAACTTCTTTGGACTCAAATATAATCTTTAAAGGTCGTGATATGGTCGAGGATCTTTGTTTGCCCAATCTTATTAGTTTCTGTGGGATAGCGGAAATTTTTCTTTCTTAGTATATTAACAACCTTGTTGGTATCACCAACAAGTTCCGAATTCGATTCTTAAAGATTAAAGAGAATAACATTAGCTTGTCGACTTTGCCGTTTTTCAAATTCATTTAATCTATCTTCCTGAGATATGTTGCATACATTTTTGATATCAGATAATACTGTTGCAATCGTAGAACATTTGTCCTCAAGATCTGAATCCGACTATCGATTTCATCAAAACGATTAGCAATAGATTGTTTGATGTCCTCGGCGAAAGTGTTAAATTGTTCGGCCAATGGTTTACGAATCGAGTCGAGTGTTACGACTTCATTATTGAAAGAACATTTCGTGCAGTGCCAATTCTTATTTGAAGCAGAAATCGAAGCTTGATCAGATTCGCTTATTTCCGAGCATTTGAAATGATTAAAATTGCCGCAGCTACTACATTTTAAGTGGAGTGTGTTAGGTGTAACCCCTGTAGTACACACTAAACAGTAATTTGGCATTTTAATAATTAGACTATAATTATCAAGTATTGCTAAAAATTGATTTTTTAACGATAAAAACAAACTTAAATCCTGATCAATGACATTTTTGTGTAAATTTGTTATTTTGTACGAATTTGATTTAATTATCTTTTTGATAATGATCAATAAATAAAATCATATGAGGTAGGAAGAAGTAGAGGGGTGTGAATAATATTACAAATAAAATGGACTACTTGCAATAGGATGAGTTATTTTGATAATTATGAACAGAAACAAACAAATATACATTTTTTATCTCCATTTAACCACTATACTATTTTGTTGCGTTGGTTTTAATATAACTTGAACTTTTGAGCTGGAATTTTATAAAATTGTATTAGGCACTTACACACACCCCTTTGCTTCTAAATAATTTATATCATAACTGATTGCTTATTATTGTTAGATTTGAATCGGTAGAAATGTTTTAGAAATCATAGATATAGATAAATGATATGTAAAAATGCTTTGAAGAATAAATTTAATATCGTAATAATTAACAAATACATTTGAACTGTATTAAAAATCACAGATATTGATAAATGATATGTAAAAATGTCTTAAAGAATAAATTTAATATCGTTATAATTCTAGCTAACAATTCATCAATATTTTGATTTTTTCTTTTATTTTAAAATTCTAACAAATGATTGAATCGCAAAAACTCACAGAAACTCGCCTTGCAAATATAAGACACTATAAAATAATCAACTCTTTCATAATATTAGTTATAATTTCATAAAAAATATTGTTTTTTTCCTGTGCACATATTATTCAATACACGCATTTGATGTGTAGAAGGGATATACATTTATTGCTGCATTAAACTTATTTATATATCGGTGTTCTGTGTGTGTATTTATATTATACATGTAAATAGCAATAAAAAATTATTTTCATTTCCGAGCGCGGTTTTATGTCGACCGACATAAAAATAAACTTGAAAAATTCATAAATGTAAATACAAGAGGAAACGGATACGGCGACGTCACGTGACCTGCCCTTTAAAAAAACAAATGTATTAATTCGCACTTGTGTGGATATTCAGGTTACTACTTAATTTTATGAAAAATGTCAGTATATAAAAAATATTTTATTAAATTTATTCATATTCGTTATAAGGGAAATTTTTCTGACATTCGTCGTAAAAACCGTTAACTTTAAAGCTTCTAACAAGTGTTTCCACCCCTTTATTAATTATGAAGTATAATTTCGAGTTTGGAAAAGACGAAACATTTGAATTTATACCGGGTGTTTCAGATCACCCGTCCCAGGCCTTTTTCTTGAAAACGTGACGTCGTAGAGCTTCGAAAAAAAATATAGTATTAAGAATGCCTACCTGAAAAATTTAATTCAGGTAATTTCGACTTCCGGAAGCTACCGGAAGTAGGCCTTACTGCATTCAACTTTAGAAAATCAAATGGCAACCTAGGCCGTGTTGGGTATCGTTGGATAGGTATTTTAAAAAGAAACAACTTTTGTTTAAAAACATTATTTCTAAAAGATGTACTTAACGTAAAAAAATAATGTGGCTATCATAGTAGAGGGTTATTAAAAAATAAGGAACAGATTTGAAGCATTTATTTGTTCCAAACAAAAGATAGAACCATAATTCCAACGAACAGCCCAAGTAGAAGTTCCAACCACGGCCGCATTGGCGCTGCTGCTTGTCATGCTGATTGTCTGTAGTTAAATGGCGACACAACAAAAAGAAGCATTTCCTTGTGATTTTTATCTGTCGGGTTACGTAAAAGATCGTACTTTTATCCCTACTATGGCTGACACTCTTGAAAAGCTGAGACATCGAATTGTTGACGCTGTGAATTCGATAACTAGAGACCAGCTAATTCGTGTGTGGGAAGAAATAAGCCACCGTTTTGATATTTGTCGTGTATCACATGGTGATAGCGGGAATGCATAAAAATTGAACTTTTCTCTTTCCACTAATGTTGAAATCGTGTTCTATCTTTTGTAGTTTTGAAGAAATAAATTTTTGAAATCTGTTCCTTCATTTTAAATAACCCTGTACTTATTTTTCTCGAAAACTATAAGGTTTACGAAAAAACATTACTCTTTTTAAATAACTCAATTTTTAATTCTTTATATTTACATTTTATGTAAATTTCATGTAGCGCCTATAGTTTCATAATAATTAGCAAAAATATCAAAATTTTTAATTTTCAATTTTTTTCTCGAAAATCAAGAAGTTTATGAAAAATGTATATAAACAAAAGTTGTTGTGAAACTATAGGAGGGTATGTAATGTATGTAAGAAGTAATTATTAAGAATTAATAATTCAGTAATTTATAATTATTAATATTTTTGCTTAAAACTCATAGTTTTTAAGGAAAACACGGCAAAAGTACATAGTTTTTTTACGTTAAGTGCATTTTTTAGAAATAAATGTTTCAAACAAAAGTTGTTTTTTTTTAAATACCTATCCACGCAACCTAGGTTGCCATTTAAAATTCTAAAGTCGAGTGAAGTTACGCCTACTTCTGGTAACTTCCGGAAGTCGAAATTACGTCCATTACATTTTTCAGGTAGGCATTGGTACTGCTATTATTTTTTTCTTGAAGCTCCACTACGTTACGTTTTCGAGAAAAAGGCCTAGGACGGGTGGTCTGAAACGCCCAGTATATAAATACATGTAAATTTGTAAGTGATGCGTGGTTCTGTGAAGGTCCGATCTAGAGTCTAAACAATTTCCAATTAATATTGTAGTGTTTTAAATTATTATTAATTGAATAATTGTTAATTGGTCTTTATATTTTGTAAATATTTGTAATGATTCGACCCTAGGTATTATACAAAATTATAATTTGTATTTTATTTACGTTGTGTTGTGTATGTAGTAACCCTTTTAATTTATTTAACAGATTCGTTGTTTGTGTCAATATGCATTATCGTAAATACTGTGTCTTTCTTCCCTTTTAATGACCAGGAATATGTGTGGACAATAAATAAAAGAAGATGTGAGTTTAACGGATGTAAAAAGTTTATTGACCTCAATTATGACATTTCTAATTAATTTGTATTTATTAAACTATTTATATTCTTAAAATACTTTATAAAACGTTTGTGCTTAGAAGCCATGTGCATTTTAGTTAAACTCAAACATTTTATGACTCTACTTGTGGAAGCAAAATTAAATGGCCCCTGCATTTGTATTACGAGATGGGAAACCATCCCGGAGCTTACCAGACAACCAACTAGCGGGAACATTTCTCCGTTTAGCAAGCAGATCCCGGCCTCGTTCGTTGATTTTTTTGTGTCATTAAATAGCGGGAACATAACTCTGCAGTACTAACTTGGGACGACTTCACCCGTTAATTGTTTTCAGGCGATTAACTAGCGAAAACACTTCTTCGTTTTCCACTCACAGCCCGATCTCACCCGTCAATGTTTTGTAGTATTAACTAGCGGGAACATAACTCTCCAGTACTAACTTGGGACGACTCCACCCGTTAACTGTTTAGGCAATTAACTAGCGGGAACACTCCTTCGTCTGCAACGCACAGCCCGACCTCACCCGTCAATGTTTTGTAGTATTAACTAGCGGGAACATAACTCTGCAGTACTAACTTGGGACGACTTCACCCGTTAATTGTTTAGGCAATTAAATAGCGGGGACACTCCTTCGTTTTCAACACACAACCCGACCTCACCCGTCAATGTTTTGTAGTATTAACTAGCGGGAACATAACTCTGCAGTACTAACTTGGGATGACTTCACCCGTTAATTGTTTAGGCAATTAACTAGCGGGAACACTCCTTCGTTTTCTAGGCACAACCCGATCTCACTCGTCAATGTTTTGTGGTATTAACTAGCGGGAACATAACTCTGCTGTTGGAGATCGGCAAGTATGGACGGCTTCTTCTTCTTTAACACTTACTTTATTTTCAATTTACACAAAATGTACATACGTTAACTCTACAGTGGTATAATACTAACAAACTTAGTGGGGGAATATTCGAGATATATATATATATATATATATATATATATATATATATATATATATATATATATATATATATATATATATATATAAGTATAAATGAAATTGCCAATTCTTGGTTGCAGAATACTTCAAACCTTAAAAGTGCGATTCTTTTCGCAATCTACAACAAGTTAGTCTTACAAAGACTATATCAAACACTCATTGAAACAACTACCTCCCGGGCTAATACCCCGACGGACATTGAATTATATAACAAGTGTTTGCTGTTACATACAGTAACCTACTGCAAATGTAACAATTTGGGTCAAATTATTCAGGCCATCTATAGACGCGTTTCAAGATTTATCTCTCATCAGTATAGCTTTGCCATTCCCTCTAAAAATTTGACACCTTAGACTACCGGTCACGTTTGACCCAAATTGTTACATTTGCAGTAGGTTACTGTATGTAACAGCAAACACTTGTTGTATAATTCAATGTCCGTCGGGGTATTAGCCCGGGAGGTAGTTGTTTCAATGAGTGTTTGATATAGTCTTTGTAAGACTAACTTGTTGTAGATTGCGAAAAGAATCGCACTTTTAAGGTTTGAAGTATTCTGCAACCAAGAATTGGCAATTTCATTTATACTTATGTTTGAACGGTAACGTGACCGCCAGTCTAAGGTGTCAAATTGTTTAGAGGGAATGGCAAAGCTATACTGATGAGAGATAAATCTCGAAACGCGTCTATAGATGGCCTGAATAATTTGACCCAAATTGTTACATTTGCAGTAGGTTACTGTATGTAACAGCAAACACTTGTTGTATAATTCAATGTCCGTCGGGGTATTAGCCCGGGAGGTAGTTGTTTTAATGAGTGTTTGATATAGTCTTTGTAAGACTAACTTGTTGTAGATTGCGAAAAGAATCGCACTTTTAAGGTTTATATATATATATATATATATATATATATATATATATATATATATATATACAAGAATATGACCACACGCGGTCGGATGCGACAGGGGGTTCAAAGTAATAAAAATATACATGGGGATGTGATCTAACTGGACGGTTCTCACGGTAGGAATGCTTAGGGGTGATACAGCTGTGGCTAATAACTTATATATATACAACTTAACTAGCGGGAACACTCCTTATTTTTCCCCGCACAGCTCTACCTCACCCGTCAATTATTTTTATGCTATTAACTAGCGAGAACATAACTCTGCAGTACTAACTCGGGACGACCTCACCCGTTAACTGTGATCAGTAATTAACTAGCGGGAACACTATTTTGGTTTCCAAGCACAGCTCGACCTCACCCGTTAACTGTTTTTTTTTTCTTTTTGTTGTACAATTTTTGTTTTTGTTGTGTTATTTTTTTGTTTTTGTTGTTTAATTTTATATCAGCCATTGAGATTGAAGTGATATTGAAGATTGTTTCACCAGTTCTTTGTGTTAACCTGATTACCATTTCCTCCTTTGATTTGGAACTAGTCTTACTTTACGTGATGTTCCCTCAACCGTTCTTCTACTGAACTGTCTCTTGACTCCACCCTGTTTTTCGCTCCGCGCTCTTTTATAACTTATCTTTCCCACCCGATTTTGGAGAGCTGACGCCGTTGCTATTCTCACGATTTCGCGACTCTGTGTTTGTGCTCTTTAAACCTTCAACCAAATTTTCTTTGAATGTCAGCATCTTTCCACGCGCGAACTTGTTTGTTATTTTAAGGCGATGCTGCGGTCGTTATTTCTCTCGTGCGAAAAATTATTATCGATGTTATTTTCGTATTTACTGAATGTTGATTTTGTTTTTATTATTTTCTTGGATGATTTTTAAATTAATATTGTAAATTATTTTCGTCAAAAATAATATTTGCACATGACCCCTATTGACCCATTGCATATTCTACAAACAAATGGCAAATTCAATTTTACTTTAGATTAGTTTTATCTAAAGTAACATTGAATTTACCATTTGTAGGCAGAATATTTACAAAATATAAAAAAGAATTAATATCGACTTGGTGCAAATATTTTAGTCCACTTTAGATAATTCCAAACATTTATTCAAATAACTACTTCCCGAGCTAATACCCCGACGGATATCGAATTATACAATAAACATTTGAGTTACACAAACAGATTTACTGGTTTTATGCATAATTTATATGCAAAATGTAACATTAGGTCAAATTATTCTCTAAAAAAACTAAATGAACAAATCTAATACTAATCAGTAAAACCCGGATTAGATGGAGAATGCATAATTGTTAGTAAGAGGTATATCGACATAATTGTAAGTTTTCTATGTATATCTAATGTTTGGCCTATTAAAATCAAAAACCATTAGGTATGCATAGAAAACTTGCGATTTTGTTGATGTACCTCTTACTAACGAATATGCATTCTCGATATAATCCGAGAATTACTGATTAGTATTAGATTTGTTCATTTAGTTTGATGAGAGAATAATTTGAATTATTTCCATAGAAATTATGCATAAAAGCAAATATGCATTTTCCATATAATCCGAGCCTTACTAATCAGTTAGTAAACTGTCAGGTGGGCCAGTTTGGCCACATCACACGTTATATTCAGTTAGTTTTTTTTTTTTTATAAAAATATATTTTCATATTAAAAACTTTTCAAATTATTCCCACAACACATGTACCTAATAACAAACTTACTCGTACAAGCTCAAACATTAACAACTCCCATCGAACAACCCTCTTACATCAAACTTCCCCAGTTCGTTAATTACACAGCAAAACAAACTAAGTCGCACACACACACACCCACACGCGCGCGCACGCACACACACAATATGTATTTTCAGCAACAGAAAACCGCGTATAGTTTTATTTTAAGTGTATATAATCCGTATTATTACATTTCGGCCCTTTGGAGGTCCGTAAAACTTTCGTAATTGCATTCCCTCTGTATACATGAAAATAACGAGCGCATCTAAAAATCGATTGTTATCTAGTTGAAATATTTGTTCCGACCCCTTATAATGCCAGCTGTAAAATCCGAGACGCAATAAAGTTTATATTAAAGTGGGGCTCGGATTGTTTCACGGAGATATTTTCCGGAAGGGGAAAGACGGTCTACTTTGTGATCATTTTTTATGACAATATTGACTTATTTTATGTTAAAATAAAGTAAAAAAAAAAACTTGTTTTAACACCAGAAATCCTGTTATAATTTATGATATAAAAGGGATTATGTTAGGGTAATTTAAAAGTCATTTTTACTATACAGGGAGTCTTTCTTTTAAGTGTATACATATTACAATTATTTGCTGTAACTTTTCAGATGTTCGTTGTTTTTTTAAGTCTAATTTAAAGCTTGAATATACCGGGTGTTGACATGGCGGACGCAACATAGGAAATCGCATGTTAATTTTAAAGTGTATTGGCTTCCCTATTTATTTTAGAGAGAAAATGTATTTAACTTTTTTGTAGAGGGAAAAATTCTAAATTTATGAATGTTCACAATTAACACTTTACGTTCCTCTAAGTTAAAATAATTAAGAAAAAGTAATGTGATTTTATAAAAATAATGATATACCATAGAATTGATACATCTTATTATAATATTGTGATAAAAATTGAAAATATTTCTAAGTGCAAGTTACACCATCAGAAAGGCCGTTTAGTGTACTTTGTAGTGGTAATATTCTTAACGTTGTGGTGCCACCGAAAAGTAAAATATTTTAATTAAATACACAGGCAAATTATAGCCAAACACTCTCAGGTGAGTTTTTTGTCATAAACGTTTTTGTGAGCCGATTAAAATACGCGAGTGGGTCATCGTGGGAATTCCGCGCTCGAGGTCGACGAGCTCAGAATAAAAAAAATCGCACTAGAATTTTCATTGTAGTAAATTAATATTTGTAAACAAGAATCCGCTGTTTTCATTCAAAAATAAAATGAATTGTGAAAAATGCAATTCTGCTGTGCCGAGAGATGGAGGTTACGTGAGTTGCAGAGGATGCAATTCTGTTTACCATCACAGTTGTTCTTTGAAACAGTCAACGTATAAAAGTATGAGTGACGCGAAAAAAAAAAGAATGGAGATGTGAATTATGTCGCGATGAAATAAATTCGCAAAGCTCACAATCCGAATTAATAAATGAAGGAATTTTAAAACAAGTTAAAGAATTAAAAACAATAATTGATGAAGGACAGAAAATGTTAGCCGGAGAAATTCAAAATTTAAATGAAAAATTAGAAATATTAAACAAAACCTACGAGGAAAAAGATAAAAAAATTATCGCGTTAGAAAATAGGGTTCAGGAGTTGGAGAGTGAGATGTTTGCAAACGACGTGGAAATAGTAGGAGTACAAGAAAAAGAAGAGGAAAATTTATTGGATGTAGTGTGCAACATAATAAAAAAAACCGAAGTAAACATTGAAAAAAATTAAATTGTTGATGTTTTCAGAGCAGAAACCCGAAACTTTGAAAAATCAAAACCAATTGTTGTTAAAATTAACACAAAAAATAATAAGCAGGAAATAATCAAGCATAAAAATAAAATAATACTTAACTCCGAGATTGTGGGACAAAAGTTCACTGGTAAAATTAAAATTTATGAAAGATTACCAAAAAACATAGAAAGACTATTATGGCAAGCGCGAAATGTAGCAAATGAGGAGGGATGGAAATTTGTCTGGACTAAAGAAGGAAAAATATTAGCAAGAAAAGAAGGGGGGTCAAAAATGGTTGAAATAAGAAATGAAAATAACCTCGATAGACTTTCCTGAGGGCAACCACAACCGAGAAAGCGACGATATAAATATGGAAAATGAGAAATACGATATATACATAGAGGATAACATAAACTTTGAAAAAATTGACAATATTGGACCCTGGATTCGACAAAAAACAAATACCCACGACTTCTCTGTGCTGCATCTTAACATAAACTCTATAAATAAAAACTTTGACAACCTATTATTAACTTCAGGAAATGAATTGTACTTATTTGATATAATCATACTGTCTGAAGTAAAAATTAGGCAGGGAGGAAATGTTGAGGACTTTTATATCAAAGAGTATAAAACATTTCAATTATTAAGACACAAGAACTCTGGAGGGGGACTGTTAGTATACATAAAAGAGAAACACAACTGTAATATGACTACTCAACAAATAGCGACCGCAGAAACGTTGTCGTTAGAGGTAGAAATTTCCGAAAACAAGAACATATGTATAATAATCGACATTGTATGTGCTTCCATATTAACACTGCGCGGTCTAACGTCCTTGAATTCTCCCCATTGCGTCGTATCTGCGCATGTCACAATAATCTCGATTGTGACATATTTAACTGTAGTCGGAGAGAATTCAAGGCATTAATTTCTAGTGTGGAATTTAACATTTAAGGTTTAGGTTTTTTTTACACTTAATTTAATTTAATTTATTTAGCTTGTAAATTATATATACATTTCCTTATATATATTTTTTATTTCTTTTTTTTAACATTTTTATTTGAATTATTATTTTAGTTTATATTTGTTACTATGTAATTGGGTTTTTGCCTGTTGGGTAATAAAGATTATTATTATTATTATTATTATTATTAATTATATACAGACAGCCAAATTCAAACATAAACAGCTTTTTACAAGAGTTAGATAGTCTATTAAAGGGCATGATGAGCCGAACAATTATGTTAATTGGTGACATAAATATAAATATATTATCAGAAACAACAGAAAGACATAAGTACGAGGACATATTGTTTGGCCACGGATTTACTAGACAAATTGACAAGCATACAAGGGAGGAAATAAGAAATGGAGAGTTAGTCAGAGCGTGTATTGACCATATATATATAAGAGGCCCATCTGTAGAAATAGAACATCGATACTAATCAAAGGGACAAATAATAAAAAAGAAAACGAAAAACAAGAAAATGAATATATGTCAGTAAATAGAAATGTGATAATAACTGAAATCCAAAAACAACTGCATAATATAAACTGGAATACAAAACCAGACCCAGAAGAAATTCTGGAAGACATTATGAAAATATTCAGAGAAGAAAGAAGAGCAGCATCGAAACCTTCAAAAAAAGAACAGCACATAAACCAAATTGGATATCACCATATTTAACTGAGGAAATGAAGGAAAGGGATAGATTATTCAGAGTTTGGAAGAGAGCAACTGGAGAAGCTATAGATAGAGACAAACTAAGAGAACGTTACTAAAAACAGCGACATAAAGTGACAGAACAGATTAAATACGCAAAAAAAATATTCTATGAAAATACATTTAGTAACATAGGACATGATATGAAAAAAACATGGAAGACAATAAATTACTGTTTAGGAAGAAAAAAGAATCCGACGATGGTGACAAAAAACTACTGCAAACATTTAAATCAGACATACCTACGTTAACAAACAAATTCACAACTGCGTTCGAGATACAATCTAGACAAACAACACACAAGTGCGACAAAAAACTACACAATATGGCGACAACAACACAAATACAATCAATATACATACCATTAACAACAGAAAAGGACATAATGGATATCATAAAAAAGCTGCCGAACAACAAACCAGCAGGTCATGATGGAATTAGGCCAAAAGACATCAGAGACATATCGCAGGAAATTAGTAAACCGATATCTATTATGATAAACCTAACCTTAGAACATGGAACCATACCAACAAATCTTAATAAAGCCATAATTAGACCTATCTACAAAGCAGGTAAAAAGGAACAGTATGAAAACTATAGACCAATTTCAATTTTACCGTCTATATCGAAATTTATGGAGAAACATATAGATATGTCTTTGTCAAAGTACTTCAAAAAATATAAGATAATTAACGAAAGGCAATATGCTTACCAAGAAGAAAAGGGCACTATACATCTGCTGGAAGACTTCACGAATTTAGTTTATGGAAAATTGGATCAAAATATGCACATAATGTGCCTGTTTATCGACTTTTCGAAGGCATTCGATAAAATCAGTAGGCGGAGCCTTATAAGCACAATGAAGAGGTATGGAATTCGAGGTAAAGTACACGACTGGTTGTCCAACTATTTACAAGAGAGGACATTTAAAGTGAAAAAAGGAGGACAAACAGGAAGTGATGTACACACCGAGGAAGGGGTGGCACAAGGAAGCATCCTAGAGCCTAAGCTATTCCTGCTACATGTGAATGACGTGGGGGAAACATGCCAGAATACCGAACACTTTATGTTCGCGGATGACGTTTTGCTTATTTCTATTCACAAAAGCGCACAGAATGCATTAGAAAATCTGCAGCATGACTTTTACTAATTTCAGAAATGGGCTCATGACAAAGAGTTAACAATTAATAAAGAGAAGACGAAACTGTTATATATATCGACACCATGGACAGACAGAGGACCGCAGCCAAACCTAATATTTCATTCGACCGACTGTTTACATACTGACATACCTTACAGACAGGACTGTTCTTGCACAGACAAAATTCAAACGGTTGACAAATACAAATACCTAGGACTCTGGATTGACAGACATATGACATGGAAAATACACATACGCCACATACAAGACAAACTGCGACATTTAGGACATAGGTTCTATTACTTAAAAGAATTTTTACCCGACAATATCATGAAAAAAATATACCATGCACTACCAGAGTCCATCGTCAGCTATGGAATATCAATATACGGCCTAGCATCGGAATATCTAATATCAGACCTACAAAAAACACTAAACACCGTAACAAAACATTTATTTTATTATTTGAAATAAAACAACGCAGTTGGGAGGGTTTCACTTTTATTGTTGAACACTGCAACATGTTTCACCACACAGTGGCTTCATCAGGCAGATGAAATAATTATCTGCCTGATGAAGCCACTGTGTGGTGAAACATGTTGCAGTGTTCAACAATAAAAGTGAAACCCTCCCAACTGCGTTGTTTTATTTCAAATAGTATTATGGAGTTTCATCATGTATCCGCCTCATCAACTAAATATTTATTTTATTCCAAACAAAAACACAAAACAAACTTTAACGTATACAAAGAAGAACAAATTATGACAAACTGGCGAGGAATTATTAACAACTTCAAAGACGCAGCAAATTGGAATAAAGTGCAACATGGAAAACAACCAAGACATCAAACAGCAGGACACTATGAAGTGATAAGACACAATAACAAATACGGACTTCGACGAAAAGAAATAAATCTGCGCAAATTGTTTAACACTATACCTAGAGACATTATAACAAAAGTAGGGATAAATGAGTTTAAAAAAAAGAGTGAGAGAGTGGTTATTTAAATGACAAAAACAATAGACAAAACTAGTTAAGGCGATTGCCACATAAAAGTCTCGGACTTCGTGGCATAATAAAATAAAGTATTTTATTTTAAGCACTAATTTTTATGTTTGCATCACTTATTATTAAGAATTGTTATTTATTTTGTAGTAATAATAATACTGATAAAAAATATATATTAGAAGTGTGATTGATGGGGCACTCGGGCTTAAACAGCTTTGATCTGTTCAAGTGCAGGGTTCCACATTGGTCTCACAGTGGCGAGAAGGAGATGATGGGGCAAAAATATAAAAAAAAAAAATTGCGGATTTTCTCTGCTTTTTCTTTAAGTCCAATTTAAAGCTTTAAACAAGTGTTTTCCACTCCCAGACTAAGCATGAAGTAAAATTTCGAGTTTAGAAAAGCCCCGTGAAAATTTGTCGAGGGTCGCGCAGCGACCCGAGACAAATTTTCTGGGCTTTTCTAAACTCGAAATTTTACTTCATGCGCCACGCGCACAAAACACTATAATATTGTCAAATTTATGTATATTCGAACTTCACCAAAGATCTGTGTTTAATACGCGTGGCGCATAAAGTAAAATTTCGAGTTTAGAAAAGCCCAGAAAATTTGTCTCGGGTCGCTGCGCGACCCTCGACAAATTTTCACGGGGCTTTTCTAAACTCGAAATTTTACTTCATGCTTAGTCTGGGAGTGGAAAACACTAGTTTAAAGCTTCAAATTGAACTCTTTAAAAATCAACGAATGTCAGAAAATTTACAACTAAAATAATTAAGAAAGAGTAATGTGATTTTATAAAAATAATGACATACCATGGAATTGATACAACAATTGCGAATATTCCCTGTTTTTCTTCAAGTTCAATTTAACGCTTTAAACAAGTGTTTTCCACTCCCAGACTAATCATGAAGTAAAATTTCGAGTTTAGAAAAGCCCCGTGAAAATTTGTCGAGGGTCGCGCAGCGACCCGAGACAAATTTTCTGGGCTTTTGTAAACTCGAAATTTTACTTCATGCGCCACGCGTATAAATCACTATAATATTGTCAAATTTATGTATATTCGAACTTCACCAAAAATCTGTGTTTTATACGAGTGGCGCATGAAGTAAAATTTCGAGTTTAGAAAAGCCCAGAAAATTTGTCTCGGGTCGCTGCGCGACCCGAGACAAATTTTCACGGGGCTTTTCTAAACTCGAAATTTTACTTCATGCTTAGTCTGGGAGTGGAAAACACTTGTTCAAAGCTTCAAATTGAACTCTTTTAAAAATCAACGAATGGCAGAAAATTTCCAACTAAAATAATTAAGAAAGAGTAATGTGATTTCATAAAAATAATGACATACCATGGAATTGTTACAACAATTGCGAATATTCCCTGTTTTTCTTTAAGTTCAATTTAAAGCTTTAAACAAGTGTTTTCCACTCCCAGACTAAGCATGAAGTAAAATTTCGAGTTTAGAAAAGCCCCGTGAAAATTTGTCGAGGGTCGCGCAGCGACCCAAGACAAATTTTCTGGGCTTTTCTAAACTCGAAATTTTACTTCATGCGCCACGCGTATAAAACACTATAATATTGTCAAATTTATGTATTTTCGAACTTCACTTAAAATCTGTGTTTTATACGCGTGGCGCATGAAGTAAAATTTCGAGTTTAGAAAAGCCCAGAAAATTTGTCTCGGGTCGCTGCGCGACCCTCGACAAATTTTCACGGGGCTTTTCTAAACTCGAAATTTTACTTCATGCTTAGTCTGGGAGTGGAAAACACTCGTTTAAAGCTTCAAATTGAACTCTTTTAAAAATCAACGAATGTCAGAAAATTTACAGCTAAAATAATTAAGAATGAGTAATGTGATTTTATAAAAATAATGACATACCATGGAGTTGATACAACAATTGCGAATGTCAAAATAGCACAAGATATTACTGTTACTTAATTAACGATAAAAAATACAACGCAAACATCGTGATAACTGTGATCTGCATAATACCACTTTATTATGAGGATTTTTTCTTTTTTAGTGTAGATCATTTCCAAAAAATTTACTTAAATCAAGTGACTGCAATATCTTTTGCCATTTTAACATCCGCAATTGTTGTTTCAATTCCATGGCATGTCATTATTTTTATAAAATCACATTACTTTTTCTTAATTATTTTAACTTAGAGAAACGTGAAGTGATAAACGTTAACACGAATGAATTCAAAAGTTTACCCTCTACAAAAATGATAAATACATTTTGTTTCTAAAATAAATAGGGGAGCCAAAATTTGAACATTTCAAAATTTACATGGGATTTTCTATGTAGCGTCCGCCAAGTCAACGCCCGGTATAATTCAGCTGATTATTTTTAGGCCTGATTGAAAAAATATTAAATCCACGACGTTATAATCTGAATTAAAATCTGTTTTATAAATTCGCAGATGCTTTTGATAATCTCGATTTCATTAAAACTTTTTAATTTGTAATTAATAATAAATCGATCCCAACCTTCATCAAGCTATCCATTAATTTTTCTAACATCAGTTTTCCATATAAAACAAATGTGATTATGGAATGGAATGATCAAACATGACCTAAATTCGGATTCCATTTGAAATGCTAAAAAAATTTAATTTGTGAATGCTTAAGAAACAACTTCCCTCTGTGTGCTATACGGGATACATTCTATTGGTCCTCTCCCTCTGTATAATTATATAAATAACTTCCATCCGGATTTTGCTCATCGATTTTAGCCTAACGCCTGCTATTTGTGGGATTCGGCTGGCTGAAGGCAGGGAGATAAGGATAAGGGCAAGAGCAAGCAGGAAGTGATGGGACGCCGTCCATTACCTGAACTTGATCCCTTCGCTCTAGTCGCTTACTTAATCCTACATTTCTGTGTACCTACATATCGATTTCTTGTTTCGTTATCGTTATCTCCGTTTGCTATCATCAATTTAATTTCATTAACGGCTAAAATACTTCCCGTAAAGTTTTAATTACAAATTATTATAAAAGTTAATGGATATTCTACATTACAGGGTATTTTGTTTGATTTTCCGCATGTATCAAATAAAATTCTAATTTTATCTAATGTAAGTCCCACATGTCGGTTTTATATCAACATATTTCACTGTTCATCAAATGTCTTTCCCCTTTTATGATGTGATTTTCCCATTGTATTTTTGCCACTTTACAGACCATTCGTAAGAGCAATAGAAATTTTTTTTAGCCCATTGAAGGCATTTATTAAAAGATCAAGTCCAATTAATAATAATGTGCTTTGTATCTGAAAGCATCAAATGTCAGAACACTAGAACTTCAATACATATTAAATCATTTTGAGCGATTATTTATTGATTTCATTTTGATGCAACTAACGAAAATATTGTTTGTTCGCTTCGCAAAGCGGAACGACCAAACCAAATTTGCACTCTTTTCTAAACTCGAAATTTTACTTCATGTGCCATGCGTATAAAACACTAAAATATTTTCAAATTTAAAACATTCTTGTTTATTAATATATATATATATATATATATATATATATATATATATATTAAATCCTTTAGTTGTATAATTTTAATACTAATCTAGCAGTATATATTTAATTTTACAATATTTCAGTGTTTAATTATAATAAAAGTACATGTATTACAAAATAATTGCTTTCACAATAAATTAAATTTGAACTCATTTTAAATTTAAAAAGATTTTTTAAAGGATTCTCATTAGTTATTTTTATGTATTACAAAATAATTGCTTCCACAATAAATTAAATTTGGACTCATTTTAAATTTAAAAAGATTTTTCAAAGGATTTTCATTAGTTATTTTTATTGTATTGTTGTTGGAAACACGCTATTATTAGCCCAATATTTAAAAAAGGGGATGCTGGTAACATAGACAATTACAGGCCCATAGCTATTTTATAAAAATTTTCGAAAATATTTGAGCAAATACTATTTACAATTATATATATATATAATTGTAAATAGTATTTGCTCAAATAGTATTTGCTCAAATATTTTCATGTATTTTCATGTAAAGAAATACATATCAAATAATCAACATGTTTTTTTAGCGGGTCGCTCAACAGTTACAAATTTAGCAATAATCACACAAACGTTATCCGAGTCCCTAGATTGTCGTGGCCAAACTGATGTAATTTATACAGACTTTTCGCGTGCATTTGACACTTTAGACCACAATATCTTGATTGAAAAATTAAGTATCTTTGGTTTTGCCACCAATCTACTTGAGTTTATATATTCATACTTAAATTATATGTCTAATTGTGTATTTTTCAATGGATTTAAATCATCGCAATTTATTTCAACATCAGGTGTCCCCCAAAGATCCAATCTAGGGCCTCTATTATTCGTTTTATATATTGACGACTTAATTAGTTCCATGTCTTGTCCAGTTTTAGCATTCGCGGATGATCTTAAAATTTACACTAATGTTAATTGCTCAAATGATTGTCACACATTACTTCAGCAAAATATTAATTCAATTTTTAACTGGTGCAATGCGAACAACCTAAAACTAAATACCGACAAATGTTATGTTGTTTCTTTTCACCGCAAACAAAATCCGTATCTTCAGAACTACACAATAAATGGAACAATTCTCGAAAGGAAGTCTGAACTTAGGGATCTGGGTGTGCTGTTTGATGATCAACTTAGCTTCACTAATCACGTGTACAACATAACTCGTCGGCAATGAAGATGTTAGGCTTCATTATGCGCACTTCTAATAATTTTACAGATATCAACGTCCTGAAATCACTATATAATGCATTTGTTCGCACTAAACTGGAATATGCATCGGTTATATGGTATCCGCTATACATGAATCTGTCTCTTGTAGTCGAACGAGTCCAAAGGCGGTTGTTGAAATTTTTATCATATAAACTCACCGGTATCTATCCACCTCGTAATATTGACTACAATACCCTGCTCATGGAAAACAATGTGATGTCACTTATGGACCGCAGAATTTCTTGTAGTGCTATCTGTTTAAAGAAACTAATCAACAATACCCTGGATTGTGATTGGCTCCTGGCTAAGGCTAATTTTAATATTCCGCGTATATCATCTCGCCATAGCAATACGTTTTTAATTCCTAGGTGTAGAACTAATATCCTTACCAAAGCCCCGCTAACACACATGTGTCGTAATGCCAATCGCCATTTTGATGACATTTTCAGTTCGTAGCAGATCATTTCATTTTTGTCTCTCTGGTGTTTGGGATAGTATTATTTAAAAATATTTTATTTTTCTTCTTTTTCTATAATATTAAATAATAATTTACTTTTAATGTTATTTCAACATTTTAAGTTAAGGTTAACAGATTTTATTTTTATTTTTCTAATTAGTTTTTGTTTTTCATGCGTATATGTGCGTATATATGTGTGTTTGTATGCACATACATATAAAATAATTTTCTTTCCTTTTGTATTTTTACTGTTCATTGCAACTTATGCTGTTTTTTTTTTTTTTAGAATTTATCTACTTAGTATTTATTTAAAATTTAAGGTTAACAGATTTTGCTTTAATTGGATCATTTTTGTTTTACATATATATACTTAATAATTAATTTTCTATACTTTTTGTATTTATAATAATCACTATAATTTATCCTGTTTTTATTTTTCTAAATTTCTCTATTTAGTTTATATTTTATTTACATATATATTTTATATTTGATTTTTCGTTAAATTTTGTATTTATAAAGATCAATGTAATTTGTCCTGTTTTGGTTTTTCCGTTGGACAATAAAGACTATATTATTATTATTATTATTATTATTGTAAAAATACGCATTTAAGAATTTCATAGGTTCAATTTTAGAAAAATAATTTAATACAGAAAATTGGATCATCAAAAATGATTATTTCCTAAGAAAGTATTACAATGTAAAGTAATTTTGATAACATATCAATAAATCCAATGATTTTTAACTTCTTCAATTTGAAGACTCATATCTACAATCTCAAGCAAGATATTTTCGTTTTCTATACTGTAATATGAAATACAGTTATCTCTTAAAACCCAATATTTTTTCATATGGAATTCTTTCTATTAAGGTTGCGATTTATTATGGGTAAAATCCAACGTTTTTGGCAGTTACTGGTTCCAGCACCATTCATGTTCTGATTATGGGACAACATTACATGATACATCAAAATAATCCTAAAAACGACAAAAAATAGTTGTTGTACAAGAAAAAAATGTGTCAAACTTAGTTAAAACTGTATTTACATGAAATGTCGCAAAATGAGGAAAACAATGAAAAATCAAATTTTGTGTTTTACTAAGTTTAGTACATATTATACAGTTTTAATGATTCTTATCAACTATCAGTAAAGTTAATTTTTATTTAACGAAAGTTTTTACGATTTAGTGAATTAAATCTATTATTTGGATTACTATGCAAAATCGCGAATTTGAACTGATTTTGATGTAACAAGATTTGTTTATGCTTTTGCCAAATAAATCCTACCTGACACACCAATAATTTTTTTTGATACTGCCCATTTTAGAATCTCATAACATCAATTTTAAAATTTTTTATGCGTTTTATCAAAAAAATAGCCAATTCTTAATAAATTTCGAAAATTTAAACAAGTTTTGATCACATAATTTTATTTATGTTTCCTAAGAAATGTTACCTTATAACTCAATGTTTTTTTTAATATTGTTATTTTTAAAATGTCCTTTATTTTAAAGACTAATTTCTTTAATTTAAGGCGCGATATATATGTTTCTTTTCTGTACAGTTTTTTTAAAACTAGGTATTTTTTAATAGTTTCTACTAAATCGTGAATTTGAACTGATTTGATTACCTACCTTGAACAACAATGATTTTGATAATGCTTATTTTAGAATATTATTAGTGCTTTATTTTTTAACATAGGTTTTTCACTCCTTGATTAAGCATAAAGTAAAATTTCGAGTTTCTAGAGGTAGAAGAAATATAAATATATTTTTTGATATATTGCATTGTTCTATTGTTACGAATAATTTTCTGGAGATATTTCATGTCATTTTAGACTCACCTTTTTTTAGAAATGCGCTACTTTTGCAAAAATCAATACATAAAAACATTCCACTTATTATTATTCTCATAATTTATCGACGACAAGTATATATATATATAATATATGTTCAGTTTTTTGATTGTCTACAACTTTTATTTAAAAAAGTTTTTCGATATGAACAGTTTTCATAATCATGTCAAGAAAAATAAAACTCTAGGGCCCAGTTCCACCAAAAACGTAGAACTCGGGTTCAAGCTGAACTTCAAGATGACTGTTCCGATTATTCTAATGTCACTTCAAACTCATGTTCAGAGTTCATCCATTTCAACGTATCTGGTGCACTTGACTCTAGGAGTAAACAACCACTTTTAGTTTCCGGATTTTTACCAAACGCTTTTCAGATCCTAACATTGTAATAAAAAGCTTAAGTTTAGTATTTCATCTTAATATCTTCAGCGGTTTTGGCTGTACAGCGCAAACAGAGACAGACAGATACTTTTCCAAATCAATTCTGAGAATTTGAACTGGGATTGATGTCACAATATTTGTTTATGATATTCAAAATTAAATCCTGCCAGAAATTTAAGTTATTTTTATAATAAATAAATAATTTCCTAAAAAAATTAGGTTATGGGATTTTAAAGTCAACATCTTTACACTCACATAACTTCATGTTTAAAGAATTTGTTATTAAATGAAGTGATAAGATTTTAAAGTGACCATATTCAGAATCTCATAACTTTATTTTTAGTAAAGTTACAAAAGTAATTATTGAGTTATGAGATTTTAAAGTGGCCGTCTTTGGGATCCCATAACTTCATATTAAGTGAAATTCATTCGGTTCTTGTGTTTTGAATTATTAGATATTGATATTTCTTAACGAATACTAATACTTTTATCCAATTTCGTTCACATGTATTTTTTTAGCAGAAATTCTACCAAAATGTTCGGTTATTTTAACAGAATTCTTTACTTTGAAGACTCATACCTACAGTTCAGCATCCAATATAAACATTTCGTAATCAATTCTGAGAATTTTAACCAATTTTGGCAACATACATTTTAATTGTGATTATTCAAATTAATCTTGAAGACTCTAAGTTAAGTCAAAACGGATGAAACGGATTACAATAAAGAAAACTAAAACGTTTCGCGTAAGTTAAGAGTCTTAACTTACGCGAGGCATTTTAGTTTTCTTCATTGTAATTCCTTTTTTTTATACAGATAGCGCTCCGAGTTTTAAAATTAAAAATGTGGCTACCTTAGTAATATATGTACATTTTAGTTTTGTGAATTTGCACATAATCGGAGATAAATTAATTGGATGCCAGGTGTTTTATAAGTTTATGAAATACACTTGTAAATAAAACACTTGTTACTTTGTTTAACCACTGAATCTTACATTTAATTGTGTGACTAGTTTCGACTATCTAGTAGTCATTCTTAAACTAAAGTAAATACAAATTACACGTTAAAAACTATTTATACGGCTTCGAAGAGAGGGGTGTACATTAGGTCAACCTGGTCATTAAGAAGGGAAATTCCGGGATATCAACACCAAACAGTTTATGAAATAATTTAAATTATTTAAATTGGTAGGCTGTTCTGTTTTTAATTAAATTAATTAAAATCATTCCATTGGAAATTTATAACTAGTGTTTCCATTTCTAGAATAAGCATGAATTAAAATTTCGAGTTTAGAAAAACCTGAAAATTTGGTTTGGTTGCGTAGCGAAGGAAATTTCTAACTAGTGTATCCACTTATAGATTAAGCATGAAGTAAAATTTCGAGTTTAGAAAAGCCTGAAAATTTGGTTTGGTTGCGTAGCGAAGCGGAGCGACCAAACCAAATTTTCAGGCGTTCCTAAACTCGAAATATTACTTAATGCGCCATGCGTATAAAACACTGATTTAATGTGAAGTTTAAAATATATTATTAATATATTTTAAAATATATGATTTTAATGCCCGGTATTATAAACGATTAATAAATCATTAGATATCAATTTGTGGAGTAATAGGAGAGAGAGGAGACTAATGGGCAAATAAAATTGCGTATTATAAAGCAAACCTACCAAATAAATAGCAATTCTAAAAATAAATAATTTAATTAGTAGATTACAGACCAAAATTATACATTTTCATTGTAGCCATAACTGGAACCACCAATTTTTTAAAAATAGAATTGTTAATATTTTAAATTAAATTGTCAATCAAATTGGAATTTCAGTATAATTATAGAGAATAACCGTGGAATAGGACAGAATTACACAGAACAAGAAAAGTAAATCTTATTAGAAATTATAAGAAACTTAAACGAGTGTCTTCCACTCCCAGGCTAAGCATGAAGTAAAATTTCGAGTTTAGAAAAGCCTGAAAATTTGGTTTGGTCGCGTAGCGCGAAGCGCGGAGCGGCCAAACCAAATTTTCAGGCTTTTCTAAACTCGAAATTTTACTTCATGCGCCACGTGTACAAGACACTGATTTCAAGTGAAGTTCACTCGTTCACAATATTTCAGTGTTTTCAGTGTTTAATACGCGTGGCGCATGAAGTAAAATTTCGAGTTTAGAAAAGCCTGAAAATTTGGTTTGGTCACGTAGCGCTTCGCGCTACGCGACCAAACCAAATTTTCAGGCTTTTCTAAACTCGAAATTTTACTTCATGCTTAGTCTGGGAGTGGAAAACACTCGTTTATAACTTTAAGTGGAACTAATTTCAAAAAAGCGTATGCATTAGTATAAAATCCCTAGTTATGTTTGACTTGAAAACTCTAGGTCTTCAACTCCTTAGAATGTCTTGTGGTTCGAATTAATCACTGTCAGGGAAGATACTATGAGCGAACTTAAATCTCACACGGATGATATGGTAGACATGATAACCGCAATGAAATTAATAAATACAAATAGTAGAATCTAAAGTAATTATAATAATATAATACACTTTTGACTTTTAACTGTCAAATTATTTAGAGAATAAAATTTATTTGGTAGAAAAACAAACAAATAATTTACTGATGAGATTTATTCACCAAATAAAGTTATTTTGTGTTTATAATACCGAAATCTTTGGAATAAATTAATTTATACCTAATGTAAATTTTATTTAGGGAATAAAACGTTTTATAATACCGGGCATAAACGTAATATATATTTGAAGTCCAGAAGAGAACAAGTGCCCTCCCCTGCCGCCCCTTCGGTGTGCTTATGTTTGTTACAATATGAAAATGAAACGAAAAACCCTGTAAGTTTTCTTACTTACGGATACAAGTCTAGGAATTCCCAGATGTAGCTCTCTGCGAATTCCTAGACTTGTATCCATGTGTTAAAAACACGAGAAACGATGTATTAATGCCGAACAGATATATTTTCAAGATTACTAAATATATTTAATCAAATTTTTAAATATAAGAAAGCTTTCATACATAAAATATTTTTTATTCGTAATTATCAATTTTAATAATAATTAATGTATTATTAATTTTTAAAAATAATAGATTTTAATGGTTTGTAAATTAAATTCACTTGGTTTTGTTTCACTTATATGTATTTTATTTTCTACTAGTTTCGGCTTAATGCCATTATCAAGAATGATGTACAAATGGATTTGTTTGGGAATATATACAGTTTCGAGTTTTAGGTTTTATTGGGTAATAAGGGCATTTAATATCGAATTTAATAATAAATTTTATACACAATCAGACAGACTACCTATGGGATCACCTTTGTCTCCTTAATTATCTGACATATATATGGATCACTTTGAAAATAATTTATTAACGAAAACAGAAAGCAAACACATTTATTTCTGGGCAAGATATGTAGACGATCTATTTTGTATATGGACAGGTACAAATTGACAACTGGAAACATTTACAAATTTCATTAATAAAATTAACACAATCATTCAGTTTACAGTTGAAAAAGAAATAAATAACAGCTTCAATTTTCTTGACATTACATTCGCGAAAACAGTCAACAATAAATTGTCATACAAAATATATAGAAAAGAAACTTGCACAGATGTCATCATACCAGAATGTTCAAATACACATAGTCAGATTAAATACAGTACATTCCACACACAGACTTATCAATATCCCTCTAAATAAAATAGACTTTGAAAATGAACTAGACACAATAAAAACAATAGCAGTTAACAATGGGTACACTGAAGATTTAATTAATAAAATGTTAAAAAAGAAACAACACAAACAATTACGAAATTACATTTATAGTGGGACAAATTCATACACAATAACATGGAATAGATTAGAATATATTAAGCCACTGTCTTTACAAATCAAAAATAATTTAAAAGGAAAGAATAATAAGATAATTTTGACAAACAGATATAATTTAGGAAGATTAATAGTTAACAATAAAATCAAAACTAAAAATTGTAAATTGAAGAAAAGTGGTATTTATGAATTAAAATGTGATGATTGTGATGCAGTGTATATAGGACAAACCGGCAGGTCTTTTGATACCAGGTTAAAAGAGCATAAAAAAGACATAGAGAATAAAAAACAAACCACCGGTTTTTCTAATCACTGTATCACATCTAATCACCATTTTTCTTCTAACGATTTAAAAATTCTGCATACAGGTAATAAGGGATTAACGCTTAACTACCGGGAGGGTATAGAAATTTCAAAAGCCATAAAGGCAAGTAAAAATGTGGTCAACGACAACGAAGACCTTTGGAATTCCCCGATATTAAATGCCCTTATTACCCAATAAAACCTAAAAATCGAAACTGTATATATTCCCAAAAAAATCCATTTGTACATCATTCTTGATAATGGCATTAAGCCGAAACTAGTAGAAAATAAAATACATATAAGTGAAACTAAACCAAGTGAATTTAATTTACAAACCATTATATTTTAAAATGTTTTACCAACTGATTAATGAGAAAGAAGTGTCCGATATAATATAATTGCTGAAGTTATCTGTTTACTCTGGAGCGTAATAATTATCTTGGACATAGTTAAAGCATCAACTGGGCTATAATTAATTGAAGGTGGCGAGTTGGCCGTTAAGGGTAAAAGCGGAATGTGCAGGGTTGTCCAGGGTGAGATAAAGCGAAGAGAATAGCCCTTCTATTTCGAAAGGGAATAGATATGGCTATCTTGCTGATAAATAAAAGGGAATCATGTTACATTAGGACAAGAGCAGTTATCTTTTCAGAGGTAATTATTAGTGTTAACAGAACATAAAATATGGTATCTCAAATAGGATCAAATAAAATCCAGAAGTCCCCATTAGAAATGTGTCTTGTAGCAATATTGAGATGCATAACATTTTTATAGAAAATATGAATAAAATTGCCAATTCTTTGTTGAAATTGCGCAATGTATCGTATATTTAAGATTTATTGTAACTTTTTTACCTTGGTTGACAAAAACAAGCTAACACTCAACTTCAAATTTTACTACATGCTTTTTTTTCTTAATAATTGCTAAAATTATAAAAATTAACGATAAAAGCTAATCCTTAGTTTACAGTTTTCTAATACAATAAAGTAAAGAATGGGATAACAGTAAACAACACTGAAGTTTATTTGAATGCCTATTTGTAACTTTCCTTTACTGACTTGTGATAGTTTTGAGATTAGACAAATTAAAATAACATTTCAGATGAGGTTATGTAAATACATAAACTAAGTTTATATTTAAAAAAAGACATATTTTCAAATTAACACGCTCGATTTGCCAAAAAAAACTGAGTTAAACTCTTTATGTTTATTATAATTGTGCATTAAGTGCTTTAAATTTACAATGCACAAAATAATTTAAATTTTAAATGTATTAATATTTGTTACACCATGTGTAATACTTAATTATACTTAATTAATCGCTCAATTATTAAACAACAAACAGGGTTTTTTTTTAATATACTTTCACATATTCCATATAAACATTTATTAAATTAATGAAGAACACATGGTCAAACCGAAGCAGTTTATTTTTAATCAGTGTTTTATAAGCTTGAAATTTTACTTCATGCTTAATCTTGGATTGGAAACACTCCTTCAAGGCTTTAAATTAAAATTATAGAAAAATCATGTTATGTATAAATGTATATCTGAAAAGAAATGTTCTGTGTAGTTTTGGTGAATGCGCCGGGCATAACGTACTTTATTATCCAATAAAAACTGTATTAATATTATTTTTATCTTTAAAGTAATTTGTTATTTACCTAACTTAGTTTATAATAATATAAATACAGTGTTTCTTTTAAGTTTACATACAAATCCCAAAGCAAATTGCTCCAGGTATTAGAATTTTATAAGTGCAAGATTTGGTTACAACGAATAAACATCTGTAAAAGTTATGAACGTTAAATCAAACAAAAAGTATATTTCAACTTCACTTTAAATCAGTCTTTTATACGCGTAGTGTTTGAAATAAAATTTCTAGTTTAGAAAAGCCTAAAAATGTACTTCATGTTTAATCACGGAGTAAAAACACTTGTTAGAAGCATCAAATTGAACGGACGCCTGAAAATTTAGATTCAGGAACTCGAAATTTTACTTTATCCTTAATCTGGGATTAGAAACAGTTGTTAGAAACTTCAAATTGAACGTTTTTCAAAAACAATGAATGCCTGAAATCTTACAATGTATATATAGAAGTATGTATACTTTAAAGAAACATTCCATGTATGTCGTATCTAGTAGCTTTAATATGCTTTTAAAACTTTTTAACTTCTAACATTTAAAACAGCGTATTATCTGAGTAGTAGCGATATTTCAAATTCTTTTTAAGGATTCGAATCCTTTTATAATGATTCGAATAACCTACATTTGGAATCGAACACGAATCCTTCCATATAATTGTAACGGATCCAGATCACGAATCCTTTTCAAAAAAGTATTCAAATATCTCTTTCGAATCCTTTAAAAGTATTCAAATATCTCTTTCGAATCCTTAAAAACAATTCTAATTCAGGAGTAGAATCCTACCCAGCTCTGGTATTTATGTATTTAAAATAAAATTTGAAAGAAAAACACTTGGTTTGTTTCACTAACGTTTTACTTATTATTCCGACTAGTTTCGGCTTCTAGCCATTATCTAGGAATGTACAGAGAATACTTTTTTACACGATATTTATATACAAAATCAGGTAATAAGGGCGTTCATTATTGGGGAGATCCATAGCTCGTCATTGTCTATGACCACATGTTTTCCCGATTTTATTGCTTTATTTATCTCCAAGCCTTCTCTGAAATTCAGTATACGACCCTTATTGCCTGTATACAATATTTTAAAATTATTGCTGTTGTATAGATGACCGGCTGTGATGCAGTATTTGGACATACCCGTTGATTGTTTTTTATTTAGAACATCTTTTTTATGTTCGTCGAGACGGATTTGGAATGATCGCTAGAAGCCGAAACTAGACGGAATAATAAGTAAAACGTTAGTGAAACAAACCAAGTGTTTTTATTTCAAATTTTATTTTAATCATGTTTCACCAAGTGATTAATGAGAACATTGTGAAAGATATGTATTTAAAATGTCCAAATTCTGGGCATTAATTTGTCAAGTGACAACAGAAATTGAACAAAGTTAATATGTTTCCACTTTTAAAGAAATTTATATGTTTCACGCCATTATTCAAATGAAAAAAATCATCATAAAAATTCGAGTAATGAACGATGAGTGATAATTACTAAAAAAGTGACCGAGAGTGATAATTAGTGAATATTAGTCATTGCTTTGGATCATGAGTAATAAATATTTTAATCATATCTTATTACTTAATTACTCAAGTAAAAAAATGCCTAACTCTGCTTGCAGGTATACTCGTATTGTCGGGAATCAGAAAAAAGATCTTCAATTTATTTTAAAATTGCTATAATTCATTATTTGTCGCTTAAACTCCTAACTGTAGGAACACGATAGGAAACTATCATCTGTCGACTAAACTGCTTTAAAATTGTAATATCTAAAACTATAATATAGGTACTTATTGAGTTAATATCCACTCGATTTCTTAAAACACTCCTTGAGATTACTTTGATGTAATTAAATCTGCTTTATGAGCACTTTCAAGACAACGGGAAAAAGAAACTAACTAAAACCCCTCTTTATGCAGCCAATTAGCACTTCCATGGAGTATTATGCAAAAAGGCAAAGTCTCACCCACTTCCAGTGACGCTCCCTTTTCGGCCCTTTGGGAGGGATGAGGAAGGGCTTAGCGCGTATTCCCAGGGCTCGCTGAAGTGAGTTGAGGCCTTTGATCGTAATTAGGCCGAAACAACTAATCGACTTTAAGGACTGCCGTCCTGAAATCACCGCCATTGGGAGGTTTATATAATTAATTTCACGTAGGTGGTTATGGTCTTGTAAAATATGCAGATGGTTTTCAAAAGTTGATAACATTTCAGAAGTTGGTTAACTCATTAATAGCTAGTATTCTTCAAATATGGCAGCGCATACAATTTATAAATGTGTACCTATAGATAAGCCGTAACTATTTTACGGGATATAAGTATGTTTTATTTATTATTATATAAAATGTTAGTTACTCGTTAATGCCCATTATACCAAAGAGTCAAAATAAATGCCAAATTTAGTTAAAAACTTATGACATATCAATTATTTTCACGTAAAACGACAAAAATATACGATTTCGCTTGTCACGTGTAAAAACTAAAATGTGTGTGTTTTGTCAGATATTTTTAAAGTATAAAAAGAAAGAAACCAAGAGATAACTGTATGTTTTTGAGTTTACGTCAAGTGATTATTACACTCATAAAAACTGTTTTTCCTTACTTCACTTTTTATTTTTATCGTTAGATGTACATTTCGAGACACAAAGTGCAAAAGAGGTATTCGAATACTTTAGTTAAACTGGATTCGTGATCCGGATTCGTTACACTTTTTTAAAAGGATTCGTATTCGAATCCAAATGCTGGTGATTCGAATCCTCATAAAAGGATTCGAATCCTCGTAAAAGTATTCGAATCCTCATAAAAGGATTTGAATCCTCATAAAATGATTCGAATATTTATAAAAGGATTCGAATAGTTACAAAAGGATTCGAATTATCAAAAATAATTCGAATTAATCGTAAGGATTAACATGAAAAATTTGTTTTGTATGTTTTACAATTACTCGTTAAATCAGTGTTTTATACGCGTGGCGCATGAAGTAAAATTTCGAGTTTAGAAAAGCCCCGTGAAAATTTGTCTCGGGTCGCTGCGCGACCCTCGACAAATTTTCTACGCGGGGCTTTTCTAAACTCGAAATTTTACTTCATGCTTAGTCTGGGAGTGGACGACACTCGTTTGTAAGTGATAAAATCAATTAAATTAATGATTTGTGTAAAATTTGACATTTTGATAAATGTTGATGATTTTTGCCAGATTTGACATTTTTAATTGTTTTTCGGTAATTTCGCCAAATATAACATTTTGATGAATATGAATTGACATTCCCAATCAAATTTTTTCACTTAACATGTCGATTTATAACATTTTTATAAAATTTTCAACACATCGATATTTTCATGAAATTTTCATCATTTCGAGATTTTCTTCGATTAATCAAATTTTTATCAGATTTTGCAATATTTCCTCAGTTTTCCTTAATTTATCGAATGTTGATAAAATGTTCAATATTTCGAGATTTTTAATTAATTTATGAAAATGGTTATCAGATGTTCAACATATGTTTAATTTATTACACACATTTATTATATATATATTTAATGTAAAATGGAGATTTCCGTACAAATAAATAAATAAATATCTTAATTTTTAATATTTTGTCATTTTTATCGATTTATAAAATTTAGATGAAATTTTCGATATTGCAAGATTTTCTTGTCAAATATATAAAATGTTTATATGTAAGATTTTCAATATTTTTATTCAGATTTGTAACGATTTTCAAAAATTATTAAATCATTATTTGAACACACAAATTTGAGATTTTTTTTTTTCTACAAGACATATTTAATCATTTTTGACATTGGATGACATTTTTGATATTTTTTACCTTTTGAGATGACAATAGATTATATTCTTGATATTAGACTACGTTTTTTGACATTAGATGACATGTTTCACATTAGATGTTACTTTTGATAAACAATGAAATTTGTTACTTTTTTACTATTTCTTATGTTGTCATTAAATGACGTATTTGACATTAGATGGCAGTTCTGACATTTTATATTTTTTTACTTTTTTTACATTAGACGACAATTTTGACATTTGATATTTTTGATATTACATATTTACTTGTTTTACATTAGATAACATTTTTTATATTATTAGATAACTTTTTTGACATTATTACTGATTATAACAGAAATTTTCGTTTTTGTAAGAACGTTTTTGTCAAACTGTCACGTACTGACATAAAATGATAACTTTGACGTAAATCGATTTTATCAACACGCCGAATTTTTGACGTTTTTGATATTTTTTATATTTACGAGATGGCATTTTTTTCATTTTGATGTTTTTGGCAATTTTAAATAATTTCGACATATTTTGATAACTTTTAAAACTGAAAATAGTTTTAATATGTTTTTATATTTTTAACTTTACTTGAAATCAGTGTTTAATACGCGTGGCGCATAAAGTAAAATTTCGAGTTTAGAAAAGCCCCGTGAAAATTTGTCGAGGGTCGCTGCGCGACCCTCGACAAATTTTCTACGCGGGGCTTTTCTAAACTCGAAATTTTACTTCATGCTTAGTCTGGGAGTGGAGACACTCGTTCTTAAATTTTCGAATTATCATAGAGTTGTCATAAAGTTGTGTATTTATTTTCAAAAAAATCTTTCTCGGATTATTTTACAAAAACAAAAGAGCTGAGATGAAAAGTGTTTAGATAAAAGTGGTTTATTTTTTCGCTGGCTACAACTTTTGTTTGCAACATTTTTTGATTTAGACGTCGAAAGCCATAATTGGTGACTAAAAAATCTAGTGGAGATCAACAAATCTCCAATAGATTTTTTAGTTTCTAATTCAAAAGAGCTGAGGTGAAAAGTGTTTAGGTATAAAAGGTTTATTTTTTCGTTGGCTACAACTTTTGATTCAAACATTTTTTGACCTATACGTCGAAAACCATAGAGAAATTCGTTTAATAAAAAAAACATCTTATGATTTCTGGTGATTTTTAACACAAGACTTTTAGACATGTGATGGTATAATTAATATTGAATTACTAAAATAAGTATTTATTTTTAATATATTCGTAAATATACGGTAAATAATGTAAAATATTTATTTAATTAAAATACTTAAAAAATAACAATACAATATATTTTATATTATTATTATTATTATTATACTGGATGTCCGTATTTCAACAGAATGTATGGGGATCTCGGTTATTTAAAGAGATAGAGAGTCGGTTAAATTGGGGCAAAGTTGCATAATTTAGGGCCCAATAATATTCCAAAAACAAGTTTGAAATATCTTATTTCCTTAATGAGATATTGTCAAAAAACGTATTTTTTGAAAATTCGTTTTTATTTTTTTATTCAAAAACTATTGAATCGAGACATTTACAACTTTGACATTATAGGCACTTTTTAACGATAAATTTAGTAACATATTTTATTTTAAGATAACTATAACATTTACCTAGGGACCATAGCTAACTTTTGTTTTTCTTATGGGCGCCATTTTGGATTTTGATATTTTTTGGAAGAATATTTTTTACTGAATTCAATAATGTATGACACTTATAGTTTATTGTATATTTTATATGTAAAATTTTAATCTTTTGGTTTTTCAAAGAGTGCCTTGGAAATAGTTGAGTAACTCACTTATTTGGCAACTCCTAGGACCCATAACTTGCTTACATATCACCCCTGAAGACGGGCATCCGACGATACATATATATACATACATCTTTATTCAGACAATTACAGTAGTATAGTATAATACATATATATATTATTACACTATGAGGTTAGTCTGTCTGGGCTATCGACCAGATGTCTTTCTGTCCTGTCTTGAATTTATTTTATTTGAAAAATTTTATCGTATGCTAGGCTTGTGAACTGTCTTGATGAACGGTACAAATGAATTGGTGTATTGTGAGAGGAGGATGTTTATATTTGGGATGGATATTTAGGTTTCTAGGAATACAGAATTTGTTTAGGAGTTCTAGGTTATGAGGGTTAATATGCGTTGGGAAATTGGTGTTACTTGGATAGTTTCGTAGAAGATGATGTTTGAGGGATTATGAAGAGGATTTATTGGGTGCCTGAGTTTGGTGAGGATTCGTAGTGCTGATCTTTCGGCGACTTGGATATGGTGTGAAATTGAAGGACGGATATGAAGGAATAAAATTGCACCATAGTCTAACAAGAGCCGGCATATCGATTCGTAAATCCTAACTGCTGTTTTTGTGGAAATTCCTTGTTGTTTATAAGTTAAAGATCTGAAATGCCTAGCCCTTGTTTTCATTTTGGTTTTAATGGATTTGGTATGTGGGAGGAAGGAAAGTTTTGAATTAAATTCTATGCCTAGGTATTTGCAGAAGTAGGATGGAAGAATTGTGGTGTTATTTATTACTATTGTAGGAGATCGTGGAGTGATTTTATGAAAAGGAATGAATAATTTGGTTTTGGAAGGATTTATCTTGAACAAGTTTCTCATCTTTCACGTGGTGAAACATATTTAACTATGATTTAATAAAGAAAACACTTGGTTAAATTTCACTAATATTTTGGTTTTTTATTCCAACTAGTTTCGACTTTGAGTCATTCTCAAGGAGTACAGGAAATTACATTTTTACAAACATTATATACAAGAGAGGTTAATTTAAATTTTATGGCTAAGCAATAAGGGCTGTCATGATGGGTGAGCTCCACAGATCTTCGATGTCATTAACAATTGGTTTTCCCTGTTTTATTGCTTTCTGGATTTCCAGTCCTTCGCGATAGTTGAGATGACGACCTTTATTGCCTGTGTATAAAATCTTTAGCGTTTGGTTATTAAAAAAGTGATTATGGTCAATGCAGTGTTTAGCTAACCCAGTACAATATTTTTTATTTATGATTGAAGCTTTGTGTTCTTCCAGTCGTTTTTTGAAATTCCTCCCGGTTTGGCCAATGTATATTGAGTCACAATCGTCGCACTGGATTTCATACACTCCACACTTTTTAAATTTATCAGTTTTTTGTTTACTATTCACTAGGAGTTTGCCTAAATTTATTGGGTTAGTCATGATTATGTTAAATTCTTGCCCTTTAATACATTTTTTAACTTTTGGAGAAAAGTCGCTAACAAAATCTAACTTACACCAACTTGTGTTTTCTTTCTTGTCTCGGATATAAAATTATTTTTGGTACTGTTTTGATTTTTTATTTGCTATCATATTATCAATTAATTGCTTACTATATCCATTATTTACTGCTATTGTTTTTATTATTTTTGTTTCTTGTAAAAAGTTTTGTTCGCTTTGAGGTATATGTATTAATCTATGAATTAATGAATGAAATGTGCTACATTTTAATTTTGTGGTGTGTTTGATGTTTCTGGGATAATGGCGTCTGAAAATGTATCTTTTCTAAAAATTTTAAATTCTAACTTATTATGTGTTCTTGTAATTGTTATGTCTAAAAAGTTTAAGCTATTGTTTATCTCTATTTTTTCGGTAAATTGTATATGTTTATTAATATTATTTAGCTCGTTTTTAAATATTTCTAGTTGTCTGTTAGTGCCCGTCCAAATACAAAACACATCGTCTACGTATCTTTTTCAGTAAAATATATTCTTGGCTATTTTTGTTGGAATAAATCTTTTTCAAAGTGTGCCATAAATATTTCTGATAGTAACGGTGACAAAGGCGAACCCATTGGGAGACCGTCACTTTGTTTGTATATTTTACTATTGAACTCAAAATAATTTTGATCAATACATATATTAATTAATTGCATCATTTCATCTTTGTGTGTGTTTGGTTGATCACTATCAGTAATTAACTTATTCAAAATTATTTTGAGTTCATTTATTGGAATAGACGTAAACAAGCTTTTTACATCGAATGATATAAGCTTTGCATTTGGAGGGGTAACTAATGTTTCCAGATTTTTAACTAATTCTATAGAATTTATTATTGCGTACGTTGACTTAAAATTAGTATAGTAAGCAATTAATTGATAATATGATAGCAAATAAAAAATCAAAACTGAACCAAAAATATTTTTATATCCGAGACAAGAAAGAAAACACAAGTTGGTGTAAGTTAGATTTTGTAAGCGACTTTTCTCCAAAAGTTAAAAAATGTATTAAAGGGCAAGAATTTAACATAATCATGACTAACCCAATAAATTTAGGCAAACTCCTAGTGAATAGTAAACAAAAAACTGATAAATTTAAAAAGTGTGGAGTGTATGAAATCCAGTGCGACGATTGTGACTCAATATACATTGGCCAAACCGGGAGGAATTTCAAAACACGACTGGAAGAACACAAAGCTTCAATCATAAATAAAAAATATTGTACTGGGTTAGCTAAACACTGCATTGACAATAATCACTTTTTTAATAACCAAACGCTAAAGATTTTATACACAGGCAATAAAGGTCGTCATCTCAACTATCGCGAAGGACTGGAAATCCAGAAAGCAATAAAACAGGGAAAACCAATTGTTAATGACATCGAAGATCTGTGGAGCTCACCCATCATGACAGCCCTTATTGCTTAACCATAAAATTTAAATTAACCTCTCTTGTATATAATGTTTGTAAAAATGTAATTTCCTGTACTCCTTGAGAATGACTCAAAGTCGAAACTACTTGGAATAAAAAACCAAAATATTAGTGAAATTTAACCAAGTGTTTTCTTTATTAAATCATTGGAAGGATTTAATTGTATTCGCCATTTATTGCGCCATTTTTGTATGGAATTAAGAGAATTTTGAAGAAGGTTTTGGGATTGTTGAAGCGTTGAAGCGTGGGAGATAAGGGCCGTATCATCAGCAAAGAGAAGGGCGTATCTTGTTGAGTTAAAATAGGAAGGATTGGGATTGAATATGTCGTAGCAAAAGATAGTGTAAAGAAGTGGGGATGAGAATGAGCGAGATACAGTTTGGCGGATTTTTACTTTACAGGATCTGTTGGTTAGGAAATGGTAAATAAGGATTATTAGATGCTTTGGGATCTTTATTATGTAGCATTTATATAGGAGGCCAATATGCCAAACCGTGTCAAAAGCTTTAGTTATATCAAGAAAGGCGATACTTGTTTTTTGACCTTCTGGATGCATGGTTTGTATATTGGAGGTTAAAATGGAAAGAGGTAGTGTAGTTGATTATTTGGGGAAGAATCCGAATTGGTATTGGGGGATGGAATTTATGGTTAGCTGTAGGAGTTTTTATTTAATAAGGGAGACGATACATATTTTAACAGTTGTGACATATTTTAAAGTAACGAGTGTCTTCCACTCCCAGACTAAGCATGAAGTAAAATTTCGAGTTTAGAAAAGCCCCGCGTAGAAAATTTGTCGAGGGTCGCGCAGCGACCCGAGACAAATTTTCACGGGGCTTTTCTAAACTCGAAATTTTACTTCATGCGCCACGCGTATAAACCATTGATTTGAAGTGTAGTTCAAAAACACACAAATACATCTTTAATCAGAGTAACACAGAAATTTAGTCTGTTATCAACGATGTTCAGTGTTAATAATAAATAATTAGGTTGTGAATATTTTTGTTAAAACAACTGATAACGATATTTATATATTAATGGTTGTAAAAAAATAATAAAATCAAATTTAATCTTAAAGGATTTGTATTCATGATTCGAAAAAACAGGATTCGAATCTTTGTTACGAATCAAATTTATCTCTTATCTCTTATGAATCTTTTATTAGAGTATTCCTGATTCGAATCATATTAGGTGATTCGGATTCGTGATTCGAATCCTTTTAACGAGGATTCGTCCCAGCTCTGCTCATTATCAATAATAAACTGAGTTTGTTATTGATAATGAGCACTTTGTGTCTCGAACTGTACATCTAACGATAAAAATAAAAAGTGAAGTAAGGAATAACAGTCTTTTTTAGTGAAACCAAGAGATGATATCCTTTATAAATACATATAATCTAGGGTAGAATATCCGCATTTTTTGTGTATCATACATTTATTACAGAAATCAAGTTATTCCCAAGTTTATTTCAGGAACACAAAAAAAACTGTAACGTCATATTTTCGTCATCAATTCTTCACGCTGTCAACAAACTCATTTCCATTCAAAGTCACCAACAAAGCAATCAATACATATTCACACATAATAACTATGGATACAAAAAAATGTGTCACACAATACATTTATTCATTTCCATTTTTAATATAAATCGATCTGCATCGTTCGTTTATATATTATTGCCGTCGAAATAATTACGCGTCCATTAATTTATTACTTAAAAGGACATGTGAAATATTTTTTTACGAGGAAAATAAATTGATCAAGCACGCAGAGCGTACTATATAATGATATCATATTATGGTATATATAGTGGAATGAATTTAAATTGAATTGGGATGGGAATGGGAAATGAGGTTGGAAATCGTAATAAAACTCGGTGGAATTGGATAATGTCTTTCGTATATTGTATTAAATCGTTAAGGTGGATTGTGAGTTACCGTTCGCTGGAATTAATTTGTGTGGAAGTTATTAGGGATATATCATGATACATAGTAGTATATTTGTGAATTCTGTTGTATTGTTGATATTTTACAGACAATAAGTTAGCATTAAACACCGACACAATAAAAATTAAACTTAAAAAAATGTATCTAGATATAATTCATATGGTTTTATACAGGGTGTCCCACTTTAAGTAGGACAGTACGGGTAACTTTCTTATCATTAATGATAGAGATTCGGTTAAAGGGACAAAGTTGTGCTGTTTTGTATGTTTATTTAGATTTCACTAAGTAATATTTTAAAAATTAAAAAACTTTTAAGTTATTGTAAAAAACAGAAAAATCGCAATTTTCAAAAACCGTCCACATCTACCATTTTAGTGAGTATTTTTAAAATATGTAAAAACTTTGCCAACGTAAATATTATGACGCACCAGGTAGTGATCGATTTGAATTTATCTGTACATTAGTTGTTGTTTTTTTAACATCAACTTTTGTTTTTTTTAAATCGGTACATATGGTGATATGCACATCACTGAATTACATTTTCAACGCTGATTTCAACAGTGTGCCACACATACAGTTTTTCACATTTTTATTTGCTTATGGTATCTAACCATGGCAACAAACACTTTATTTAAACAGAGCATTTGACAATATAAATTACCACTAATCAATAGTGGTATTTGTAATGTTTTTCTAAATTGAATTTACACGTGTTGACACTTCCAAAGTAACTGAGATATCTTATTCATAACAGTCCTGATATTACAGTAACTGAATTAACAGTTGAATTGTTTGAAAACAATTTAAAAATTAAATTAAAAAAATACGGGTGTTACAGATCATTGAAATCAAGGTGAAAAATGCAGTTCAATGATAGGCATATAACCTTATGTTCCCATTTGAAAAACAAAAGTTGATATTAATAAAACATAAACGAATTGCCAAATAAATTAAAATCAATCAATGGCTTTTGCGCTATAGCATTTTCTTTGACAATGTTCTGACAGATTTTGAATAAAATACAAACAAAAAAGATATGGAGTATTTTTGAAAATCGTCAATTTCAACTTTTTCTCAATAACTTCGAAGTTTTGCAAAATCTCTATTGTTTCTTAATGGGATCTAAATAAGCACATAAACTTACATAACTTTGCCCATTTAACCGAATCTCTATAATTAATAATAACAAAGTTACACATACTGTACTACTCAAAGTAGGACACACTGTATACTGTTTCCTTTAAGTATTCATATGCCGATACAGACTTTAATAATAATAATAATAATATTAATAATGCCCATTTAACCGAATCTCTATAATTAATAATAACAAAGTTACACATACTGTACTACTCAAAGTAGGACACACTGTATACTGTTTCCTTTAAGTATTCATATGCCGATACAGACTTTAATAATAATAATAATATTAATAATAATATGTATTTAGTGTTACTAGAATAAACTTTACACAGGTCAAAAATGTATAATACTTTTAAGATAATGTAAAAAACATTACACAGAAATTTAAAAATCTATACTATCTAAATAAAATAAGACGAACAAATTAAAATTAGCAATACAATATATACGTCACATATTAAAATAACATTTAAACATATTCATATATATATAAAAAAATCTTTCAATGTAACAGTGTATGTGAAAAGTAATATAAAAAAATTAGCGAATGTTCAAAATAAGTGACTTATGGGTTGAACTTGACTAAATATCACAAAATTTGTCAGTCAGTATCTCCTCAACACTGTAATGTACCTCTCACTTGTATAAATTTAATTTTTTTATTAATCACTCTGTATATTATTAATGGATAATGATAGCTAACGCCATCTAATGCTTCATAGTGGCATCGTCAGTGACACGAATGCACAAAGTGCATATACAGGTCACTGTTTCGTCCACGAACGAGCAGAATTCTGTTTGTGAAACCAGAAAACAAATATCAAAATTGAATTTGTGTTCAGTATTCCGGCACCAGATACCCACAGACGCGTTTCGGACTTCAAGGTCCTCTTCAGTGTGGTCCCGACCCAGTGCTGAGGAATACTGAACATTTCTGACTATTTCAAGCCAATATGTGAAAACTATTAATGGATATCGATAGCTAACGCCATCTAATGCTTCATAGTGGCATCGTCAGTGACACGAATGCACAAAGTGCATATACAGGTCACTGTTTCGTCCACGAACGAGCAGAATTCTGTTTGTGTAGATGGCGTTAGCTATCGATATCCATTAATAGTTTTCACATATTGGCTTGAAATAGTCAGAAATGTTCAGTATTTCTCAGCACTGGGTCGGGACCACACTGAAGAGGACCTTGAAGTCCGAAACGCGTCTGTGGGTATCTGGTGCCGGAATACTGAACACTAATTCAATTTTGACTCTGTATATTATTATCATTATAGTGTAATTATCTCATTGTACAGAAAATTTTGGAATAGCAAATAATTCGTAAATCAAATAGTTTTCACATTCCGAAAACGATTCTTAGGAATTATAATCTTGTTTTGTTATTCCATTTTATCTTATCTTATCACTGAAGAAATAAAATTGTTCTGGTGTTAAGGAGGACACTTCTATTTCGACAGTTGAGGAAGACAGCCAATTCAATTACAAATTCTAAACTCTGAATCTTTGACTTCTAATTCTTATTCTGTTTCAAACTGTAAATTGATGTATTAAGTAGCAAATTAAATATCAAGTAAAAGGTTTATCTTTGAATCTCTTTGTATGGACCCAAGTTGACTAAATCGCGACTTCGACGACAAATCCAGGAAATCTAAATATAAACAAAAGAACCGTAACGACAAACAACACCTTCGTACGTTACAACACTATAAAATGCTTTCTTGCTAAAGTATCTTTTTATCGATTTATTGAAAGCCTTTGACTGTAATTCAATAATGTGGCTGGGAAGGGCATCATAAAGTTTGGGACCGTAATAATTAATGCCATTTTGCGATTTACCCAAACGCCGATATTTCGTGACGATGGTTGCGTATCTGTGTACCTGATTAAAGGTTTTAATTTTTTTTAGATGTTTGCGCATATATTTTAAGCACTCCATTGCATACAGACAAGGAACAGTTAATATGTTTGATTGGATGAATGCATTGCGGCAGTCATCTCTGTAGCCTAGAGACGTTATTATTCGAATAGTTCGGCGTTGTTGGGCAAATATTCGTTTGGAAATACTAGAATGTCCCCATATCAGTATACCGTATAAGATGTGGCTTTGATATACTGAAAAATATATAATTCTTAGTTCAGGGGCAGGAAGATAGTTTTTTAGCTGGCGTAATAAATAGATAGATTTACATAGTTTATTTGAAACTGTTCGTTCGTGTTTATACCACGATAATTAAGAGTCAATGTGTATTCCAAGAATTCTTGTGCTGTTGATTGTGATATTTCTCTTTAAAGAAAATGTAACTGTTGTTGACTTATCGGGATTAACAGACAACCCGTTTGCAGCGAACCAAATCATTTTCTGATCAACCGCTTTCCGATTGGTTTCATTAACCTTTTCTTGATTAACCCCAGCAGATTGTATTGTCGTATCATCAGCGAATAAAATGGTGGATGAGGCTGTTTGATAGGATAAATCGTTGATGTAAATTAAAAAAAGTACTGGTCCTAGTATGGACCCTTGGGGCACACCATACTCAGTTGTTATTTCCCTTGATGATCCATTATTTAATTTAACTATCTGGCTTCTGTACTTAATGCTGCCAAACGTTCACTTTCACTGAAATTGGATAATACAGCAATACATTTTGTAGACTCGGTGCGTAATTTGGGTTTAGTTATTGATTCTGACCTGCGCTTTAAATCTCATGTCAGTAAATGTATCTCTATAGCTTATAATAATCTAAGAATGATATATGCGAATAGAAAAATCTTAAGTAAAAACACCAAACGACTTCTCTGTGACACTCTAGTGCTGAGTCATTTCAACTTTTCGGATGTGGTCTATAGTGCCTGTTTAAATAGTATAACAATAAATCGTATACAAAAAGTTCAAAATTCTTGTATACGGCTTATCCTGAGAATAAGAAAATTCGATCACATTTCAGGTAAATGCACCGAACTTAACTGGCTGAACATGGCTAATCGAAGAATTCTATATTGTTGTTTACTCTACTATAAGTTAATTAATTTCCGCAAACCCTCTTATCTATATCGTAGAATTGTGTTTCGGACTGATATTCATAATGTCAATGTTAGGTTCCGGGGACTCATATCGCCGCCGAAGCACAGATCTGCTATTTATACGAGATGTTTTTCTTACAACATCTATAAATTATTCAATAAAATTCCCCAAAACCTAAAACAATTAAAATTCAACAGATTCAGATGTCACTTGCGCTCTCTGTTACTACGAAATGAGCTTTGAATTTACAGAATTAATTCGAGATATTGACGACGAAATATGTTTGTCTATTATCCCTCACACGTTGCAATTACATTTATGTTTAATTTTTCGTAGGTTAAGTGGAAGATCAGTAACAGGTTAAGCTGACTGAACTTCGCCTACGCTTATAAGTATTTATTTTGTATTTATTTTTTGTATGACAAATAAAGGCATTTATTATTATTTATTATTATTATTATAATGCGACAACTATTGGGATGAAAATTGTAATAGTAAAGCTTCCGCAGCAGAATATCACGAGAAACGCAATCAAAAGCTTTGCTCGAATCTAAGAATGTGGCAACAGTGTATGAATTATTTTCGAACGATTCATAGATTTTTTCCGTCAGAGCTAAGATGGCATCTCTCATGGCCCTTCCCCCGCGGAAGCCGTATTGATTGGTCGAAAATATGTTATTCGCTTCCAGAAAGTCAACAATTTGAAGGCACAAGATTTTCTCGAATACCTTTGAAACTATAGGGAGTATAGATATTGGTCTGTAGTTTTTACTTTCCGATCTATCCCCCTTTTTGTAAATAGGAATTACACAAGCCCGTTGTAAACAAGACGGGAAAATGCTACTTCTAATACATTGATTTATCAAACCTGTTAGTGGGGTGATAATTACGTTAACTATGTTCTTCAATAAGCCTGCATTCATTTCATAGATGTCCCTACAGTTTGATTGTTTTAGATTGTGAACAACATTTCTAACATTAGCTTCACTTACAAGTTCAAATTAAAAATAATGAGTAGGTTTGACCTGCATTTTGTTTAGGAAGATAGTTGGGGAGTCATTGGTAGCTGGTATATCATGCATTATACCATCTATGACCTGTGTGAAAAATGTATTAAAATCATTTGCTGAAATGCGTATATCTTCAATTGTATTATATGACTTTATCTTTACCATAAAGCTTTTGGTTGGTTACCCGATTTTTTTATAAAATTTGAATTTGCAGATATTTTTGCTTGTTTTAGCGCTGTTTCATACTTGCGTTTGTAATCTTTATATAGGCCACTGTGTATGCTACTTGCATCTTTTATAAAATTATTACGCATTTGGCGAAGGTTGTTGTTATACCACTGGACATTTGAGGCACCCTTAAAAATTATGTATTTTTAAGGAAAACATATTTCAATATGATGTTGAAGTATATAAATAAAAGTGTGGAAATTATGCTCCGGGTAATTTACATTTTCACTTCTAAAGCTCCAATCGGTGTTCGATAAATAATTGTAGATTAGATATTGACCTTTTTTGTGATTGGTCTTACCTTTTGGCTCCTGTGTTTACTACTTTGAGTTATTATTTTTACATTAGTGTAAATTCCAATATGATCAGAGAGCAATCCTTCTACCGGTTTAGCTTTTATTAAACCAGTATGCACATTGGAAAATACATTGTCTAAACAATATTGGTTTATGTTATTAAAGTTGACACTAGTTGTGAGACCATATGTTTCAAGTAAATCGCTTAATGTAACGGCTCTTGCATCATCACTAATAAAGTGAACATTAAAATCTCCACCTAAAATGATCGTTTTGTTTATGTCTAGCAAATCAAGTAGGTCACCTAAAATATTTAAAAATTCAGTGAAAACGGGGAAGAGAGATCTGTAAATTGTTATAACTATTATATTGTGAGGTAAAATTGAAGTTGCTGAATCTCACAGTTAAATTCGGTAGATAGACTGTTAAGGTGATCAAGGTTTTTTACTAATATGTCATTTTTTGCGACCTGTAGCACACCATCATGGATGTGTGTTTGTCTTGCAAAAAATGATGCTAGTTTAAAGATGGCTATATTTACTAATTCACATTTAAACATTAAAAGTGCGATTCTTTTCGCAATCTACAACAAGTTAGTCTTACAAAGACTATATCAAACACTCATTGAAACAACTACTTCCCGGGCTAATAGCCCGGGAAGTAGTTGTTTCAATGAGTGTTTGATATAGTCTTTGTAAGACTAACTTGTTGTAGATTGCGAAAAGAATCGCACTTTTAATGTTTGAAGTATTCTGCAACCAAGAATTGGCAATTTCATTTATACTTAATTCACATTTAATTGTACTTAGCCAGTATTCACTGATACATAAAAGGCCAATATCTTTATAATAACCTAAGAATGCTTAGACTTGGTTGATTTTATTTCGGAGACATTGTACATTTAAAAAATATATATTAAGAGAACTATTTGAGTCCGAATGTCGGTTATTTGATTTGAATTGCACCTTGGGCCTGTCTAAAAATATAGCGATTTAAAATAATCCCATTAGGCCAATTTTTGGATTTGTTAAGACATCATAGTACTTGTAGTCCATTCCTATTCTGAAGGCAGGACTAGTGGACGTGGTGATTAATTTATCACATACAAAGTCATAGCAATTAGTTATCAATTTAATATGATCGCGTAACGTTTCTTCAGTGGCATTCTGCTTGAAGCGTTTCAGGAACAGCCATGTTTTCTTTAGTTCCGCTTCCAGGTTAGATTTGATAGCACCTCCTGATCCTACATCAAAAATTTTAATTGTTTTGGTTTTCTTTCTGCGAGTAACAAAATATAATAATAGAGTTTATTGTCTTTATTCAGAATTTTATGGTCTGTCAATGGTGCGCAAACCATGAAAAATTGATGAAATGTCAAAGTAATCAAAAATTGTCGAAAAACGATGATATGTTTAAATTTGAGAAAATGATGAAACAGTGTCAAAAAGTGATGAAATGTCAGGAAATATTATAATTTGACAACATTTTGAAGTGGGTCGTAAAATGATAATCTGTAATAAAAAATGTTTTAAATATTTTAAACCTAAAAATAATTCGGTGTTCTTATGCGCGTAGCGCATGAAGTAAAATTTCTAGTTGAGAAAAGCCCGAATTTGGATTTGGACGCTGCGCGTCCTAATACAAATTCTTCGGGCTTTTCTAACGTTGAAGCTTATGAATGTTCACACTTAACACTTTACGTTTCTCTAAGTTATAATAATTAAGAAAAAGTAATGTGATTTTATAAAAATAATGACATGGCATGGAATTGATACAACATTTGCGGATATTCTTTTTTTTTAAGTTCAATTTAAAGCTATAAACAAGTGTTTTTCACTCCCAGACTAAGCATGAAGTAAAATTTCGAGTTTAGAAAAGCCCCGTGAAAATTTTCTGGGCTTTTCTAAACTCGAAATTTTACTTCATGCGCCACCCGTGTAAAACACTATAACACAAATTTTTGTATATTTGAACTCCACTTTAAATCTGCGCTTTATGCGCGTGGCGCATGAAGTAAAATTTCGAGTTTAGAAAAGCCCAGAAAATTTGCCTCGGGTCGCTGCGCGACCCTCGACAAATTTTCACGGGGCTTTTCTAAACTCGAAATTTTACTTCATGCTTAGTTTGGGAGTAGAAAACACTCGTTTTAAGCTTTAAATTAAACTTGTTTAAGAATCAACGAATGTCTGAAAATTTACAGCTAAAATAATAAAGAAAAAGTAATGTGATTTTATAAAAATAATGACATACCATAGAATTGATACAACAATTGCGGATATTCCCTGTTTTTTTTTTAAGTTCAATTTAAAGCTTTAAACAAGTGTTTTCCACTACCAGACTAAGCATAAAGTAAAATTTCAAGTTTAGAAAAGCCCCGTGAAAATTTGTCGAGGGTCGCGCAGCGACCCGAGACAAATTTTCACGGGACTTTACTAAACTCGAAATTTTAGTTCATGCTTAGTCTGGGAGTGAAAAACACTTGTTTAAAGCTTTATATTGAACTTAAAAAAAAACAGGGAATATCCGCAATTGTTGTTTCTAAACTCAAAATTTTACTACATGCTTAGTCTGGGAAAAGAAAACACTCGTTTAAGGCTTTAAATTAATCTCTTTTAAAAATCAATGAATGTCAGAAAATTGACAGGTAAAATAATGAAGAAAAAGTATTGCTGTTACTTAATTAACGAGAAAAAAACATAACGCAAACATAGTGATAACTGTGGTCCCCATAATACCACTTTATTAAGAGGATTTTTTGTTGTATAGTGTAAATCATTTCGAAAACATTTACTTTAATCAAGTGACTGCGATATCTTTTATCATTTTGACATCCGCAATTGTTGTTTTAATTCCATGGCATGTCTATATTTTTATAGAATCACATTACTTTTTCTTAATTATTTTAACTTGGAGAAACGTTAACACGAATGAATTCCCCCTACAAAAAAGGTAAACACATTTTGTTTCTAAAATAAATAGCGGAGCCAAAATTTGAACATTTCAAAATTTACATGGGATTTCCTAAGTTGCGTCCGCCAAGTCAACACCCGGTATTTAGTCGATTTTCAGCGTGCTGTAATAAATAATTGAGAAATCAGAGTTCCAGGAGGGGGGGGGGGGGTGCCCCCTGCCTATATGTTCCTCCCACATCCAGATATATTTACCATAAATATTTAAAACACTAAGATTACATGGTTATTTCTTATTTATAAAACCATTTGCATTGCTTTAAATGTGAGGAATGAGAAACAAATAAAACACAAATTGACCCAAACATATATTTATTCGTTATCATTTTTATATAGTTAATATATAATACACATAAATATCCATCCACCTATTCATAGGTGGTAAAAGCACATAATTGATTGGTATCAGTAAATAAAAAAAGTCTTCGCAAATAAGAAAGTATCACAGATTTCAATTGAAGCATACCTTGACAAACCAAACATAAGCCGATTGTTTTTATTACTTCTTACAATTCATCCACGTTTATTATATACACGAGTATTTCAATACATTAAATAATATTATTAGTTATTCAATGTTCAACATGACATATAGGACTTTATTTTTTCAATACATTAAATAATATAATTCCTTAATTATTGTTCAACATGACACTGAATTTTGAATACGTATACTTTATAGAAAAACTCACTGTACATCAAAGAAATGTCATTTGGTTGTACGGTAAGCAACCAGCTGTTCAGCTGTCAGCACGTAATGTACTTGTCAAAGCTATTACGTGCATGTGTACGTAATGTCAATCATACTTGTCAAGATGACAGTGTGGTATGATGCGGTTACTAGATAGGGCGTAGGTAAATAATATTACTCCTTATTGAATGTTGAATAAACCACATACACATTAATTTGTCAATACATTGAATAATATTATTCCTTATTCAATCAATGTTCAATATGACACATAGAACTTTATTTTTGTGGATACTTTGCGGGTCTGGTGGATTAAATTGGGGTTATACATCGTTATCATTATCTTAAACATACTTGTTTTTTTTAAATTAAACTCAAACAGCCTTTTTTATACTTATTTACAAGACACGTGGCACAGTTGTAAAATATGGATAGAGGTTATATCGATTGTTAAATTGTGAAAGGTGGAGGCTTCTCTTTCGTTATACATGTGATTTCAATAAAATAAAATAAATTAAATAAAATAAATATTTTATCAATTGTTAAAGTCTTAAATAACTTTAATTATTTGGAGAGTACTTTAATAACTAACTGTATTCACTGTATATTCTACAATTCACGTTTATTTTCAAAGAAAAATTAGTGCGTTTTGTGAATATGTTCGTACCATGCAATCATTTAAAACATGATTTAGAGTAGGCTTTGAATTTTTAATTTGATTGGCACTACTGACTGCTAACACATATTTTACCATAACCTCAAATTTATTCCATCATTCAATTAGCATTCTGGGCAACCGCACAAAAAAATGCTGCCTACTCTAAATCATAATTTAAACGATCGCACGGTATGAAGGAAACATCTGTTTTGAAATAACTCACTGAACAAATACATTTATTCCATCATTCAATTAGCATTCTATGCAACCGCACAAAAAAAAATGCCGCCTACCCTAAATCATAATTTAAACGATCGCACGGTATAAAGGAAACATCTGTTTTGAAATAACCCACTGAGCAAATACAATGTTTTATCAACATTAAAACAATTGATTGAGCATGAAGTAAAATTTCTAGTTTAAAAAAGCCTGAACGTTTTCAGGCTTTTCTAAACTCTAAATTTTACCTTATACATCACGCGTATAAAACAATAATTTAAGGTAAAATACAAAACACTGGGTGTCTCATTTTGAGTAGGACAGTATGAGTAACTTTATTATTATTAATGATAGAGAATCGGTTTAATGGGCAAAGTTGTGTGTACATTCAGGCTTTTTTAACTCTAAATTTTTCCGCATACATCACGCGTATATAACACTAATTTTAAATAAAGTACAAAATACTGGGCGTCCCATTTTGAGTAGGACAGTATGGGTAACTTCATTATTATTAATGATAGAGATTCGGTTTAATAGGCAAAGTTGTGTACTTTTATGTGTTTATTCAGATCCCATTAGAAAACAATAGAAATTTTGTAAACCTTTGAAGTAATTGAGAAAAAAACTGAAATAGGTGATTTTCGAAAATACCCCAAATCTTTTTCATTTTATTTTTTTAGTTGTTTTAAAACAATGCAATTGTTACTTTAGTTGCTAAGATACATATGATCAGCGGCGGCTCGCAGCCTAACTTCAGGGTAGGCTAGAGACCCAAGGTAATATCTATGCGTTATTGAAAGGTGACTTTGCTGTGCAATTCCATGTATTTATAAAGCGCGATCCTAACCTCAAATTTTGTGTGCCTTGGCGCTGTAGCCTACCCTGAAGTTAGGCTGCTAGCCGTCGCTGCATAAGATACCTAATTTAAAAAAAATATTACGATCGATTGGTTGTAATTTGGTTTGTCAAATGCTCTTTTTGATTAGATAAAATAGTCGTTGCCATGGTTACATACCATAAACAATTAATATGTGAAAAACTGCATGTGTGGCACACCGTTGAAATCAGCATTGAAAATACAATTCAATGATATGCATATAGGGTTTTCTCCAGAACGAAATACTAAGATTTTTGAGAGTTTGCCAGCGGAACTAGAAGTAAGCGTGTGTGGGACGCACAAATGTTAAGATAAAGTTCTTTCGGAGACTTACCGTTTAGCCGCAAACTGTATTTTAAGTTCCAATTTTGAGGTTATATAGGTTGGTATATTTTGGTAAATAAGCACATTACAGCAATAACTTGTACACATGATGAAATTATTTCCAAAATTATGACGTAAATAATCAAAATTGTAGTTTTATCTTTATTTATACAGCCAAAATCACGATATTTATTTTACACTAAATATGTTGTGTACTGACGTGTATTTGAAATAATGGATATATAAATTGGATCCATTAGAAAATTACAAATATTTTAATTTATGATATAAAAAAGTAGATGGCGCTACCTTTACGCGGAAACGAAAATATTATGATAACAATATCACATATACTGTAATTATAAAATCACCATGTACTCAGTTATGTATAAAATTATAGTAACCACTTAACTTTTGATTTTCAATAAATTCACATTTGCCGTTTACGAAAATCAACTCGGGTTGCAGCAGTGGAGTAACAACAAAATTGTTGGCCATCAACACAACTAGAAATTATGGTTATAGAAGTTAGAGACAAATTAGAATATTTCAATTAAAAAATTATTTTTTTACGTTATAATCCCAGTCATTGGAAAAACATTTTAGTAAGCGGATCTTTTTTAAAATTTTAATACACTTTGCGCCATCTATTTTTTTATACCAAAAGTTAAAATACTCATAATCTAAACATGAATAATAATCAATCTAGAATTGTGTATCCATTAGTTTAAATAAACGTCAGTAGACGTCAGATTTAGTGTGAAGTTTATATTGTCATTTTGGCTGTATAAATGAAGATAATACTACAATTTGGATTAATTACGTCATAATTTTAGAGATAATTTCATTATGTGTACAATTTATACCTGTAATATGCTTATTCGCCCGAAAATACCAACGTATATAAGCTCAAAATCGGAACTTAAAATACGATTTGCAGCTAAATGGTAAGTCTCCGAAAGAACTTTATCCTAACATTTGTGTGTCCCACACATGTCTACACTCGGCACAATTTAAAACAATTCAAAAATCGGAGTATTTCGATCTAGAGAGTAACCTGCATATGTTCACATTTCAAAAACAAAAGTTGATATTAATAAAACAAAAACTAATCGCCAGATAAATTAAAATTAATCATTATCTGATGCGTCATAATATTTACTTCGGCAAAGGTTTTACAGATTTCAAAAATATTCACTAATCAGATAGATATGGACGATTTTCAAAAATCGCGATTTTCAGTTTTTTTCACAAAACTTAAAAGTTTTCCAATTTTTAAAATTTTTCTTAGTGGAATCTAAATAAGCGTCATAATATTTACTTCGGCAAAGGTTTTACAGATTTCAAAAATATTCACTAATCAGATAGATATGGACGATTTTCAAAAATCGCGATTTTCAGTTTTTTTTCACAAAACTTAAAAGTTTTCCAATTTTTTAAATTGTTCTTAGTAGAATTTAAATAAGCACATGTAACTAGACAACTTTGCCTATTTAACCTAATCTGTATCATTAATAATAACAAAGTTCAAGACAGCACATAACCATTTTACCCTGACGTCACAAAAAACAAAACACTGTATCATAAACGCATGTCTACGTTTGTGTTTGATTTTATTCGACAAACCTGTCATTAATCAATCACATTATTTCAAAAGAACTAACTGAGACCTACAGAACAATACACGCTAGTTGAATTGTACAGGGTGGTCTAATTTCGATGTTGCTTATGGGCATCTCGGTAAATATAAGAGTTAGAAAATAACCGATAGCGCAATCACGATCTCTTTTTTTCAGCCTAGGATAATGCCGAAAACAAAAATGCAACATCTTGGTTTTTTCAGAAGTTATGGGGCAAAATCGGGGTTTCTTGATTTTTAACTTTAATTAATATCTTGCGTAATTTGTAAGATAGTCAAAAACTATAAATATTCTCTTAAGACACCTTTTTACGTAAAATCTAGTGGCGTAGGCATTTTTTTATTTGATGCACACATTTTCGAGTTATAGCTAAATTCTTTTTTTTTAATGTAAATCATAGTTGGCTTTCACACAGTTGATAAGAGTGTTTTTTACTGATTTAAAAAATATATACTTTTGTAAATTTATGTTAAAAAACAATGTTACTATAGAGTAGAAACCAGCTTTTAATCTGCTAAATAATATAATACGGAAGACAATAGTCATTTTTGATCATTTGCATGCTCAATTTTTATTAATTAATCGATTGCAACAGCAAAGAGTTCTGTTCTTCCAACAAAATTAGAAAATGAAATTATGTTCTGCCTAATAAAATATTTATTACTCAAAAAAGAATTATTATTATTTATAATGTTATCATAATTAAAACTGAGCATGCAAATGATCAAAAATGGCTATTGTCTTCCGTATTATATTATTAGGCAGATTTAAAGCTAGTTTCTACTCTATAGTATCACTGTTTTTTAAGATAAATTTACAAAACTTTATATTTTTAAAATCAGTGAAAAACACTCTTATCAACTATGTTAAAACCAACTATGATTTACATTTAAAAAAAATACCTTGGCCATAACTCGAAAATGTGTGCATAAAATAAAAAAATACCTACGCCCTTGGATCCTACTCAAAAAGTGCCTTAAGAAGCTATTTATAGTTTTTGTCTATCTTACAAATTACGCAAGATATTAATTAAAGTTAAAAATCAAGGAAACCCGATTTTGCCCTATAACTTCTGAAAAAAACAAGATGGTGCATTTTTGTTTTCATCATTATCCTAGTCTCAAAAAAAGAGATCGCGACTGCGCCATCGGATTTTTGGTTACTTTTATATTTACCGAGTTGCCCATAAGCAACATCGAAATTAAACCACCCTGTACATTAGGAATGTGCTCAGTATCAGATTAGATACAATATTCAAGAAAATATACGTTTACAATCCCAATAATTTCCTCTTGGTTCGTTCTGCGACAAATTGTAAGTGATCAACAGCGAAATGCTCAAAGTCTCATTCGAGCTGTAGCGATACTATTTAAACAAGAAACATATCAGAGTTCCAATAGTAGGCGAAAGATTTGCATTAAAAGTGAAAGAACAATTGAAATGTTAAAAATAAAGAGAATCCATAGAGATTGATCACCAGCGGCGGCTCGCAGCCTAACTTCAGGGTCGGCTACAGCGCCAAGGCACACAACATTTGAGGTTGGGATCGCGCTTTATAAATACAAGGAATTGCACAACAAAGTCACCTTTCAATAACGGATACATATTACCTTGGGTCTCTGGCCTACTCTGAAGTTAGGCTGCGAGCCGCCGCTGGTGATCAATCTCTATGGATTCTCTTTATTTTTAACAATTCAATTGTTCTTTCACTTTTAATGCAAATCTTTCGCCTGCTATTGGAACTTCGATATGTTTCTTGTTTAAATAGTTTCGCTACAGCTAGAATGAGACTTTGAGTATTTCGTAAAATTGGCGCATTTTTACAGACGTCATGAATGTCATGATGATAAACACGCAAACTTGACATTCGGCGTGCCAAACAATTGAAGATGTTCTGTTTCAACCAGTATCCATTGATTGAAAACAGATAAAAATTAATGACGTCAGGGTAGAAATGTGTTGACTATACCAATGCTCCCCTACTTAAAATAGCACACACTGTATACTGCTTAAGTTTGTTCTAACGTTACTAAATATTACAAATGCTTATTTCGCGTAACTTTACGCCTATTAGTATATTACGTAACGAGAGTGGTATGCAGCATATTACATATGAGCGGACACGTTGCGATCGAGCCGCGCAGCGGTGAGTGCAGTACTCCGCGAGTATTTAATTGCCATACCACTCGAGAGACGTACGATACTTTACCTACGCCCTAAAAAATAAACAATGAGCATGAAAGAACAACTTATTTATTGTAATAATTTTTAATAGTACCATGACAATGATGAAAACTAAATTACTACATGATCAATATACAAGGAATAAAGCTGTACATTTTCTGACATTCGTTGTTTATTAAAAGAGTTCAATTTGATGCTTTAAACGAGTGTTGTCCACTCCCAGACTAAGCATGAAGTAAATTTTCGAGTTTAGAAAAGCCCCGTGAAAATTTGTCGAGGGTCGCGCAGCGACCCGAGACAAATTTTCTGGGCTTTTCTAAACTCGAAATTTTACTTCATGCGCCACGCTTATAAAACACTGATTTCAAGTGAGGTTCAAATATACATAGAGTTCACAATATTTTAGTGTTTTATACGCGTGGCGCATGAAGTAAAATTTCGAGTTTAGAAAAGCCCAGAAAATTTGTCTCGGGTCGCTGCGCGACCCTCGACAAATTTTCACGGGGCTCTTCTAAACTCGAAATTTTACTTCATGCTTAGTCTGGGAGTGGAAAACACTCGTTTAAAGCTTCAAATTGAACTCCAAAAAAAACAAATAATAAAGATTTAAAGAAAATAAACTGAATTTGGAATACGTATACTATAAAGAAAAACTCCCTGTACATCAAAGAAATGTCATTTGGTTGTACGGTAAGCAATCAGCTGTCAGCACGTAATGTACTTGTCAAAGCTATTACGTGCATGTGTAAGTAATGTCAATCATACTTGTCAAGATGACAATGTGGTATGATGCGGTTACTAGATAGGGCGTAAGTAAACTTACTTACATATTCCAGAAAAGGTTTCTCGAAATTTGAAAGCGCAAGATTTGAATAGACGAGAAATTATTTGAAAAATTGATAACTTGCACACAAACTTAAGCGGTTCAAAATACGAGGGGTAATCATAAAGTAAGGTTACAAAGCCTGCAATAAAACGGGTACATTTGTAACCTTACTTTTTGATAACCCCTCGTATAACTTAACTATAAATTAGTTTTTTGTATGCGTGGCGCATGAAGTAAAATTTCGAGTTTAGAAAAGCCTGAATTTCCAAACATTCAGGCTTTTCTTAACTCGAAATTTTACTTCATGCTTAGCCAAGGCGTGCAAACACTCGTTAGAAGCTTATATAAAACTAAGCTTAACTGTAGTGTAACTAGAACACTAAAAAAAAAGAAATGATAACTTTAATCAAGAATATGTATATACAGCAGAGCTGGGATGAATCCTCAAAAACAGGATTCGAATCACGAATCCGAATCACCTAATATGATTCGAATCACGAATACTCGCATAAAGGATTCGTACGTGAAAAATATGATTCGAATCAAAGATTCGAATCCTCATTTTTGAATCACGGATACAAATCCTTTAAAAATAAATTTGAATCTATTATTTGCAACCAGTAACATTTTATTCCATCAGTTTCTATTAACAAAAATGTTCATTTCCGACTAAATATCTGATTAAATAATGATTTTAAATAATGAAGATATATGTGTTATTGAACTTCATTTTAAATCAGTGTTGTATACGCGTGGCGCATGAAGTAAAATTTCGAGTTTAGAAAAGCCCCGTGAAAATTTGTCTCGGGTCGCTGCGCGACCCTCGACAAATTTTCTACGCGGGGCTTTTCTAAACTCGAAAATTTACTTCATACTTAGTCTGGGAGTGGACAACACTCGTTCGTAGAAGTTTTAAATTAAAGGATCACTCTAGATTACTAAGTTTATTACCATTTTACAAAGGCTACAGCTCGAAGGACCATAAATGGTCTTTGGAAACCGAAGGACTACAGGGAATCGAAGTTTTTTTACAAGAAAACAAGGAATATCTGGAGGTTTACAGCATAGATAGGAAAGAAAACATCCAATTTTGAAAAATATTGAAGTTGGGTTGGTTTTCAGTGCGTTTTTAACGTCACTTTAAATCAGTGTTTTATACGCGTGGCGCATGAAGTAAAATTTCGAGTTTAGAAAGCGCCCGTGAAAATTTTTTACGCGGGGCTTTTCTAAACTCGAAATTTTACTTCATGCTTAGTCTGGAAGTGGACCGTCAAGATTTTCTATATATCGAGATTTTCGATATTTCTAGATTTTTCTCGATTTATTCACAGTTTGTTATTATATTAAATGCAACTTTAATATTAAATAAATACGGTTTTTCTTAGGAATAGAATATTCACCCATTAAATTATAAAGTTAACTCTAATAGTTAATTTTAGGTAAAATTTAGCATCATTTTCTATGTATTTACATACGTCGGTTTTATAAAAGAGTTAAATTTAAAGTTCAAACGAGTGTTCTCCACTCCCAGACTAAGCATGAAGTAAATTTTCGAGTTTAGAAAAGCCCCGCGTAGAAAATTTGTCGAGGGTCGCGCAGCGACCCGAGACAAATTTTCGCGGGGCTTTTCTAAACTCGAAATTTTACTTCATGCGCCACGCGTATAAAACACTGATTTAAAGTGAAGTTAAAAATGCACTAAAAACAAACCCAACTTCGATATTTTTACAAAATTGGATGTTTTCTTTCCTATCCATGCTGTAAACTTTCAGATATTCGTTGTTTTCTTGTAAAAAACTTCGATTCCCTGTAGTCCTTCGGTCTCCGAAGATCATGATTGGTCCTTCGAGCTGTAGCCATTGTAAAATGGTAATAAACTTAGTAATCTAGAGTGATCCTTCAATTTAAAACTTCTAAGAACGAGTGTTGTCCACTCCCAGACTAAGCATGAAGTAAAATTTCGAGTTTAGAAAAGCCCCGCGTAGAAAATTTGTCGAGGGTCGCGCAGCGACCCGAGACAAATTTTCACGGGGCTTTTCTAAACTCGAAATTTTACTTCATGCGCCACGCGTATAAAACACTGATTTCAAGTGAAGTTAAAAATATACCATTAAGGTTGGAAATTTTTCATGGTTAAGTAACCAAATATGCATTCACAAATATTTGAATTATTCGAAAATTTAAATATTTATATTCAAATAGGAATAATTTAGTAATTTAAATATTCATATTAGAATATTTAACTACTTGAATTAATCGAATTCGAATCCCAGCCTTAATAGCGATAATTCGAATTATTTGGGAGGATTTGAATCCGTGTATGAGGATTCGAATCCTTTTATAAGGATTCGAATCCTTTTATAAGGATTCGATTCCTTTTATAAGGAGTCGAATCCTTTTATAAGGATTCGAATCCTTTTATAAGAATTCGAATCCTTTTATAAGGATTCGAATCATCTACGTCTGGATTCGAATACGAATCCTTTTAAAAAATGTAACGAATCCGGATCACGAATCCGTTTTCACTAAAGTATTCGAATACCTCTTTTGAATCCTCTAAAAGGATTCGAATCCGGGAATCGAATCCTGAATGATTCGAATCCTGCCCAGCTCTGATATACAAATTCAAATTCGACCCTCACCAAGGGGATCCCGCTTATTATAGGAGATAGAGGGTAGGTTTAAATTCGGCACTTTTGTAGAATTTTATGCTGAGTACTTAAATTATTTCGTTTTGGAGTAAATTTAATTCGGCACTTTTGCAAAATTTGATGCTGATTAATAATCCGAAAGAAATATACTTAAATTCTTTTGTTTTCGAATATAGTCCAAGAAACTGAAAAAAAATGTTTTTCTTTTTTATTTATATTTTCGTTATTTATGACAATATTAAAAAAACTGTAAAGACCTTCTTTTCGCGCTTTTCTATTATCTAACAGATGGCGTAATTTATTTTTTTATAACATGTAACATACAATTAGAAGTGATGAAGAATAAATATGGCATCCATAAGAAACAAGAAAGTTAATTATGGTTCAAAAGAAACGAAACATGTTATAAAGAAATCAATTACCTAAACTGTTATAAAATAAAAAAGTGCTGTTAGAAGGACTTTGCCGTTTTTAAATATATATTTTTTAAATAAAGAAAAACAGTTTTTTCAGTTTTTTAGACTTGACTCGAAAACAAAAAATGTAGGTATATTTTATTCTAATTATTAATCATCAAATTTTGCAAAAGTGCCGAATTAAATTTACTCCAAAACGAAATAATTTAAGTACTCGGCATAAAATTCTACAAAAGTGCCGAATTTAAACCTACCCTCTATCTCCTATAATAAGCGAGATCCCCATGGTGAGGGTCGAAATATACCCATTCTCTTATACAGGGTGTCCGTATTTTAACAAAATGTATAGGGATCTCGGTTATTTGAAGAGATAGAGAGTCGGTTAAATTGGGGCAAAGTTGCGTAATTTAAAGCCGAATAATAATCTAAAAACAAATTTAAAATATCTTCTTACGTTTTTGAGATATTGTCAAAAAAGGGATTTTTGGAAATTTCGTTTCAATTTTTTTATTCAAAAACTATTGAATCTAGACAATTACAACTTTGACATTATACAGGCATTTTTAACGATTAATCTAGTAACATATTTTATTTTAAGATAACTATAACATTTACCCAGGGACCATAACCAACTTCTGTTTTTCTTATGGGCGCTATTTTGGAATTTCAGATTTTTTGGAAGAATATTTTTTCTAAATTCAATGATGTATCACACTTATAGTTTATTCTATATTTTACACGTGAAATTGTAATCTTTTTTATTTTGTAAAAAGTGCCCTGGAAACAGTTGAGTAACGCACTCATTTGACAACTCCTAGGACCCCTAATTTATTTACATATCACCCCTGAAGACGGGCATCCGACGATACATATTTTAACAGTTGTGAGGTATTTTAAACTAACGAGTGTTTTCCACTCCCGGACGAAGCATGAAGTAAAATTTCGAGTTTAGAAAAGCCCCGCGTAAAAAATTTTCACGGGGCTTTTCTAAACTCGAAATTTTACTTCATGCGCCACGCGTATAATCCACTGATTTGCAGTAAAGTTAAAAACATATAACGCTTAGATGTGATAGTGATCAATATTTACCGAGATGTAGCGAAAAAATGCAAGAATTACTTTTTTGGAATAATAATAATAAAAGTATAATAAATTTAGTTTGTGCAACTTTTATGTGATAATCGATACTTATTATTATTTTTACAAAAGATTGACGGTTATTATTTAATTTTGACTACTAACAATGATTGACTGCTGTCAAGATTTTATTGATTAACAGATACGACGTCATTGTTTCCAATTCACTGTTTGCAAAAAAGAAAATATCATAATTTTAAATATCAAATCTAAAATAAATTATAAGTGTGATACATCACTGAGTTCTAAAAAAAATGTTCTTTCGAAAAATATGAAAATCCAAAATGGCGCTCATAAGAAAAACAAAAGTTGGCTATGGTTCCTGGGTAAATGTTATAGTTATCTTAAAAAAAGCTACTAGATTCCTCATTAAAAAGTGCCTGTATATTGTCAAAGTTTTAAATGTCCAGATTCAGTAGTTTTTGAATAAAAAAATTAAAACGATTTTTCAAAAAATCAGTTTTTTGTTGATATCCCGAAAACAAAATAAGATATTTCAAAACTGTTTTCAGATTATTGTTAGGCCTAAAAATACGCAACTTTGCCCCACTTTAACCGACTCATTATCTCTTCAAATAACTGAGATCCCCATACATTCTGTCGATACACAGGCACCCTGTATAATAAGCGAGATCCCCATGGTGAGGCTAGAATTTGAAACACCCTGTATTCGAGCCTGCTAAGTAATCTGTTACCGTCAAACATTTTAGCTTGTTAGAATGTTTGATGGAAACATGTTACGTGTTTATATCAAAAATTCTTCTTGTTAGAATGTTTGATGGAAACATGTTACGTGTTTATATCAAACATTCTAACTTGTTAGAATGTTTGATGGAAACATGTTACGTGTTTATATCAAACATTCTAACTTGTTAGAATGTTTGATGGAAACATGTTCCGTGTTTACATCAAACATTCTAACTTGTTAGAATGTTTAATATAAACACGTTACTTGTCAGGCTCGTGTGTTTTGTTCAGTGAAAGGAAACAAGGAGGAAACTTAATTTGAAACGAATAAAAAAAAATCGATTGTAAGACATGGAAATTTTAATTTATTAAAATAAATAAAAAAACAGTACTCACTCATCAAAACTGCATGCCAGGTATTAACAGGATAATTTGATGAAATTAAAATCAAAAAATATAGGATCACAATTCAACATACATATAACACTTTCTTGAAAACTCAAACAATACATAACAAAGTTAGAATTATTTACATTTATATTAAGACCTGATTGTTCAATTATTATTCATGGGTGTATAAATATAATTACGATTGAGAAGATGAGAACTCCAATGGATATCAATTATAATCATAAAAAACACTTTTGTATATTATAATCATAGAAATACACTTATGAAACTTACTATCCACAGCGACTCTCAAAAACAACTGTATTGGAATCGAAAGATGTCAATTTTGTTAATTAAAATCATAAAAAAACACTTTTTGTTAATCATTGAAAAACATTTTTTGTTAATCATAGAAACAAACCTTTATAAATGGCAATCGATCTAGGACTTGCAACCTTTTGGTACAAGTCAGAGCTGGGTAGAATTCGAATCCTTTTAGAGAATTTATAAAAAGCTATTCGAATACTTCGGTAAAAGAGGATTCGTTAATTTTTTAAAAAGATTCGTATTAGATTTCAAATATAGGCGATTCGAGTCCTTATAAAATGATTCATATATAGTATGTAGACTCTATAGAGTGCCATGATTTTATCTTTTTTAAAATTTAAGTTGGCTACACGCTTTAGAAATTGACATATAAAACGTCAGACATAATAATTATAATGTAATATTTCAGAGTTGCCAACCTACAATATTTTCCATGGCACTCTAGAGGTTTTATTTTATTGAACATACGATACTTACAAAAGACTTTACTTATTTAAAAAAAAAACACGTTGATTTTTAAAAATTGGAATGTTTATTCACTACAATTGTTTCGCAAATTTATTGCTTCTTCAGGTGAAGAGAGTTATTGTAGTGAATAAACATTCCAATTTTTGAAAATCAACGAGTTTTTTTCTTTAAAATAAGTAAAGTAATATGAATTTTCAACACTTAAATGCCTTATCAATCAACGACTTACGAAAGACTTAAAGTATGAGTGAGATTGCCAATATAAAGTATAAGTGAAATTACCAATGTAAAATATGAGAGAAATTGCTAATTTGAAGTACAGGGTGTCCACAAACGGTAGGGGGTATTTGTAAATTGAATAAAAAGATAAATACAAGTGAGAAAAATAAATGTTTATATTAATTTTTAGACAAAGTTTAGGAAAATTAAGTGCCAAAGATTCCGTTGTCCAAATATTGACCCTCACGCTGCTGGCACTCCTCTAACCAAAAACGGAAATTAGCCGCTACGCGTCTACACATCGGAAACTGCGGCCATTTCGGTGTGGATGTTGTCCTTCAATTGCAGTACACTTCGGGGTTTGTTTTTATAAACTTTCTCTTTAAGGTATCCCCATAGGAAATAATCAAGGGGTGTAAGATCGGGGCTTCTCGGAGGCCAGTTGATGGTGCCTCGACGAGATCACTTTTTCCAGGAAAAGTTCATTGACAACCTCAAGTGATTGGTTTGAGGTGTAGCAAGTTGCTCCATCTTGTTGAAACCCTGTTTCGATATTAAAACCTTTAAACACCTGCAGTTGTGGAACAAAAAAGTTCCTTAACATGTCGCAAGGACAACATCCGCACCGAAATAGCCGCAATTTCCAAAGAGATGTGTAGACGCGTAGCGGCTAATTTCCGTTACTAGTTAGAGGAGTGCCAGCAGCATGAGGGTCAACATTTGGACAACGTAATCTTTGGCACTTAATTTTCCAAAACTTTGTCTAAAAATTAATATAAAACTATTTTTTTCTAACTTTTATTAATTGAATCACCTAATATGTTTCGAATCGCGAATAAAAGATTCGTAAGAGATAACTATGATTCGAATCAATGATTCGAATCCTGAGTTTTTGAATCACGAATACAAATCTTTTGAAAATAAATTTGATTTTATTATTTTTTGCAACCATTAACATTTTAATATCAATAATGTTCAAAACCTAATTATTTATTATTAACACTGAACATCGTGTTAAATAACAAAGTAAACATCTAATTCCGTGTTACACTAATTAAAGTTGTAATTGTGTTATGAACTTCACTTGAAATCAGCGTTTTATACGCGTGGCGCATGAAGTAAAATTTCGAGTTTAGAAAAGCCTGATAATTTGGTTTGGCGACTTCGCTTCGCGGAGCGACCAAACCATTTTTTTTTATTTCATGCGCCACGCGTTTGACACTAATTTCAAGTGAAGTTCGCTCGTTCACAAAACTTGTTTTTAGTGTTTAATACGCGTGGCGCATGAAGTAAAATTTCGAGTTTAGAACAGCCTGAAAATTTGGTTTGGCCGCTCCGCGCTTCGCGCTACGCGACCAAACCAAATTTTCAGGCTTTTCTAAACTCGAAATTTTACTTCATGCTTCGTCTGGGAGTGGAAAACACTCGTTTAAAGCTTTAAATTGAACTATTTTTAAAAAGTGTATAATTATGTTTAGGTTAAAAAAATAATCGTATACCTAAAAAATTCCCTGTATGTAATAAAAGTCATAAAGTAAATTTGTTAAAAGAATTATAAATAAATAAATGTAACAAAAAAGGTATTCTATTAAATTATCAAATAGAAGTTAACAATTCCCCTTTGATTAAAATTTAGTTTTGCTCAAAAATTGTTTAGTATTAGTTTCAGAGTAATTACCTTCACACAAAATGTTAATTTTTGCGAAAAAAATACTAATCAATCTCTAACATGTGCTGGGTTCTAGCAGCAAGAAAATCAACTAATTGAAGTAGAAAGTGTCGAATTTGTTCAATTTCGAATTTAACAATTATTGATTTTCTAGCACCAATAAAATCAACTAATTGAAGTGGACATTATTAAATTGAAAATTAAACAAATTTAACATGTTCTACTTCAATTAGTATATAAAGGGTGTTTTTTTAATGGTATAAAACTTTAATTATGGATATTTGTTAAACCAATATCAAAACGGAAAGCTGTTGGTGGGAATTTTGTTCAGTAAACTTTGGCAAATTATCATGCTCACAGTCAAGCAACGATTATAAATTGTGAAAATCTATTTCCAAAATGCGCGTACTGTGCGTTAAACTTATAGACCACTTCGCCTATTAAATTATTTTAACCGCCAAATAATTTTAAGTGATGAGTCTCATTTTTGGCTGAATGGGCTGATAAATAAGCAACATTGTTTTACTGTGTGGTGTTGATTGCATGCTGGAGGCATCATTGGCCCCTACTTTTTCAAAAATGAAGACAGACCCAATGCGAACGCTACAGGTCAATGATTCGAGTTTTTTGATCCCTAACGTCAATGCAAATTTGTTGAGAACTAAATGGTTTCAACAGGACGGCGTAACTTGCCACACCGCGGTGAAACCTTCACATTGTTGGAAGAGAAGTTTAGTGATCAAATTATTTCGAGACATGGGCCTGTTAATTAGCTCCTAGATCATGTGATTTGATCCCATTGGACTACTTTTTGTAGGGCTACGTCAAATGATTGGTCTATGCGAACGCTACAGGTCAATGATTCGAAGTTTTTTGATCCCTAACGTCAATGCAAATTTGTTGAGAACTAAATGGTTTCAACAGGACGGCGTAACTTGCCTCACCGCGCGTGAAACCCTCACATTGTTGGAAGAGAAGTTTAGTGATCAAATTATTTCGAGACATGGGCCTGTTAATTAGCTCCTAGATCATGTGATTTGATCCCATTGGACTACTTTTTGTAGTGCTACGTCAAATGATTGGTCTATGCTGATAAACCAGCAACGATTAAAGACTTAGAAGTCAACTTTCAGCGCATAATTGGAGAGATTAGCCCGACCACACCAGAGATTAGCCCGACAAAAGTTATGTAAAATTGAACCAATAGAATGGTTCATCTAAGACGGAATCGCGGTGGTCACATGCCCAAAATTATTTTTAAACATGAAATGCCATTACATTGATTACCTATTAAAGCAAAAATAACTGTTATTTTATTGATTTTTACGTATTTTAGTTGAATAAGAAGTTCAATACCTCTAAAAAAAACACCCTTTATTAGAGATTGACTCTTTATCTGCAATTTCTCAATATTTTACAAATGTCACTTGTTGTATGTCGAGTGAGACATATATATGTCTCTCTCGTTTTCAACACCCACCTTAGCCCGCCCACATATTTCTCGGTCCTGTGGCGTAGACAATGTGGCTCCCAATGTGTTAATATCGCGACATTGGGTCGGAGATCTCAGTTCTGTATTATCACATTCAAATCGTCATTTAAAAGGTAGACATGATTAAATATTATTTCATAGGAAATGAATAGCACTTAATGACTTTTACCATTAACGCTATTATATAAAAAGAGAATTGAACAGCCGGTCTTTCGTGATGTTTAAAAACTTTTATATTTCTGGAATATTTTAAAATGTTTCAACACCCACACAAACGATTTTATAAAAGTTAAACAAAAAACACACATGCCGCTCATCCCCGCTAAAACAAAACAAAAATAACCTCAATCCTCCTCAAAACTAATATCCTCAAACTCACTCCCCATCCAACCCACGCAAATACAATAATGCTGGAACAGCTGAATGAGCAACTCCTGCTCGTCCAAAAACTCGATCTTCTCGATTTTATCCCGCTCGGCCGCCGGTAAGCCGTAATAAATTTGAACCATGTCCCACACTTTCGTCCCGGTCCAATTGCTCTGTTTGAACCTGTTCAGTTGCGCATCGGTGCTGATGCAGCTGGGGATCCCGTTGAGGGTGCAGCCGCGCGCCCGCAGATTCTCCAACATCACGTCCCCGAAAGTGTCGTTCATGTTGCACATCTCGTAATTGACGAAAAGCGCCGTGGGGAATTTGTTCGCGATAAACTGCAGCAGGCGATCGACGAAGTACACTTCTATGTAAACCAAAACGCACTCCGCAATGAACAAAGTCGGCGCTTGATAATCAATCTCGGCCTGCTGCAGCTTCGCCTCGAGCTCGTTAATATTCCGCAAATCCAAGCCCAAACAATGGTAATTCCCCGCGTGCATATCAGTAGCGCTCAGCTTAACCTCCCCGTCCTGCTCGTGGATCCTCTCCAGCAAATGCTTGCTGCGCTTGATCAAGTAGCATTTCCTCGCGGTAACAGCCGGGAAGTCGATATCTATAAAGTTGCTGACTTTTAGGTTCTGGTCTTTCAGTCTCCAGTAGAGGGTGTCGAAGCCGGAGCCAAGGTTTATGATTTGGGCCTTGTCGCCGGCTTTTTTCAGGAATTTGTGGATGAAGCGCTCTACGCCCTTTACCCGAGCGTAGTAGCCCCTGTTGATTTCAGGCGCGCGTTTTTGCGTGTGTTTTATCAGGTAGAAGATGTAGTCGTCTTTCCAGTAGCCTAGTTGCACGGCGTTGCGTTTGCACTCGCTGGCGTCATCATTTGTCGCGATTACGGCTTCATCGTCCATCGTCTGAAACAAATTTGAGAAAATTGTTAGATTGTACATATTTTATAGGTAGTTGGGTCTTCATTACTCTTCGTAATAAGGTAAAACAGGACTGTCCTATAAAAAGATAACCGAGAAATCAATTGAGAATATAATCCTCCCTAAGTTGCGAAAAACCCATCCATAATAAACAGTCGTTTATTGTGGATTATCAATTAATATAAATCTTTTAAAACAAGCATGTTTCCAGAGAAACCAATCCAACCAATTCATTTACAGCATGATTGGCCAACCTTTTTAGCAGCCGCACAGTGCGTGGAACAATCCTCACGGGTCGCATTGCGGACCTTTATTGTTTCTTTTATTTATTAATGACATTTCAGCAGTAATCAAACACTCACACTTTTTACTTTTTGCTGATGACCTGAAGCTGTTCAAAGAAATTAAATCATCTAATGATTGTGCATTGCTTCAGGAGGATCTGTCATCTGCTCGCGGTTGGTGTTGCCGTAATCAGTTATTTTTTAACGCAGATAAATGCAATTCAATTACTTTCACACGAAAACGATCGAACCATGATTTCATTTATAAAATCGAGTTAATTGCATTATCTAAAATTACAAAGATCTTGGCATCCTCTTTGACGCGAAGCTAACATTTTCTAGTCACATCAGTAATATATGCAATTCGGCAGCTAGAATGTTAGGTTATATTAGAAGAATTTCCCGTAATTTAAATCCCACATCTTATAAAACCATTTATGTTGCTTTTGCGCGCTCTCAGCTAGAGTATGCTTCATGTGTCTGGTCACCTAGTCAGAAGCATTATCTAAAATTACAAAGATCTTGGCATCCTCTTTGACGCGAAGCTAACATTTTCTAGTCACATCAGTAATATATGCAATTCGGCAGCTAGAATGTTAGGTTATATTAGAAGAATTTCCCGTAATTTAAATCCCACATCTTATAAAACCATTTATGTTGCTTTTGCGCGCTCTCAGCTAGAGTATGCTTCATGTGTCTGGTCACCTAGTCAGAAGTGTTATCAAGATGAAATTGAAAATGTTCAAAACAAATTTTTAAAATCTCTTTCCTATAAGATCGGTAATGGGAATACCAGAAATCTTGAAACTCTAATGACATTGCATTATCTAAAATTACAAAGATCTTGGCATCCTCTTTGACGCGAAGCTAACATTTTCTAGTCACATCAGTAATATACGCAATTCGGCAGCTAGAATGTTAGGTTATATTAGAAGAATTTCCCGTAATTTAAATCCCACATCTTATAAAACCATTTATGTTGCTTTTGCGCGCTCTCAGCTAGAGTATGCTTCATGTGTCTGGTCACCTAGTCAGAAGTGTTATCAAGATGAAATTGAAAATGTTCAAAACAAATTTTTAAAATCTCTTTCCTATAAGATCGGTAATGGGAATACCAGAAATCTTGAAACTCTAATGACTAGTTTTGGTCTAGACACTTTAAGCAGCAGAAGAGTTTCTGCGATTATGATGCTGTTTCATAAAATTATTAATGGGGATGTTGAATGCCCTGATATTCTGTCTCAAATTGAATTCCATATTAGCGCTGATAACAAATTAACACGCTACAGACCGTTATTCCGAATACCGTTCCACAGGACTAATTATGGTATCAACAATTGTTTCAGTCAATTTATGCGGTATACTAATAATTTTTCACGCAATTCTAACTTTGATTTATTTTCTGTCTCAGCAGGAATTGATGCGTTATTTAAAAGTTGTTGACATGAATGCAGTGACAAATATGTAATAATTGACTTATTTATTCATAGTTTATTTAATTTAATTTAAGTTTTATTGTATTTTATTTATTCTTATATAAATTTAAAATTGTAGTATTTGGTAATAATGGAGTTTCCGTAAATAAAGATATTATTATTATTAAAACAATGGACAAAAATCTTAAAAAAATATATTTTCTGCGGTAAATTTAGACAAGATTTTTAAAAATATGTATACATACGAGATGCGTTCAAGTTATAACACCTCCGATTTTTGTTCTCTAAAATCTGTAAAACCTTTCTCTACATAACCTTCCTGCAGCCATACACATATTTCACAATATCGACGACGCCATGATTCCATGGTCGCTGAGAACGCTTCTTTAGGAGTCTGATTTGACCACTACAAAATCGTATTCTAGTCGTTTTTAACGAAATTCTGGGAGATTGTTCTTCAAAACAACTTGGTTGGATGCACCTGCAGTGCCCTTTGGAACGCAATGAATAAGAATTACCCCACCGCTGTCTCAGAACGATGGTGACCATGCATTTTTTTCTTTTAGCCGAAATTTTAAGTATCAAAAACAGTCCTCGCTCGCGGTGCTGTCGCTAGAGTTCTGTCTGTCACAATATTTCAGTGCTTTCAGTGTTTAATACGCGTGGCGCATGAAGTAAAATTTCGAGTTTAGAAAAGCCCCGTGAAAATTTGTCTCAGGTCGCTGCGCGACCCGAGACAAATTTTCTACGCGGGGCTTTTCTAAACTCGAAATTTTACTTAATGCTTAGTCTGGGAGTGGAAAAACTCTTTTTAGCTTCAAATTGAACTCTTTACAAAAAAATGCACGAAGCATAAACCTCACTTTTTTTAGTTGTGCCACTGTCAAAGCAAAGCAGCGATATTATAACTTTAGAAACCTAACCTTAAATGTAGATCCTAGTTGATTTAGAGTTTACACTAGCAGTCTACTTAGAAATTAGAGTCCAGAAACTAATTTAGGGTAAGCTGATTTGACCAGTTATGATAATAATACTACGCATCCACAACGAGTGCACGAGTATTTTAAAACAAACCATGTTTCTATTTGTTTTCAGTCCTGAGAAAAAAAAAATCGGAGGTGTTATAACTAGAATGCACCTCGTACCAGAGCTGGGATGAATCCTAAAAAACAGGATTCGAATCACGAATCCGAATCACCTAATATGATTCGAACCACGAATACTCGAATAAAGGATTCGTAAGTGAAAAATATGATTCGAATCCTCATTTTTGAATCACGGATACAAATCCTTTAAAAATAAATTTGAATCTATCATTTGCAACCAGTAACATTTTATTCCATCAGTTTCTATTAAGAAAAATGTTCATTTACCAACTAAATATCTGATTAAATAATGATTTTAATTAATTATGCTATATGTGTTATTGAACTTAATTCTAAATCAGTGTTTTATACGCGTGGCGCATGAAGTAAAATTTCGAGTTTAGAAAAGCCCCGTGAAAATTTGTCGAGGGTCGCTGCGCAGCGACCCTCGACAAATTTTCTACGCGGGGCTTTTCTAAACTCGAAATTTTACTTCATGCTTAGTCTGGGAGTGGACAACACTCGTACTTAGAAGTTTCAAATTGAGTGATCACTCTAGATTACTAAGTTTAGTACCATTTTACAAAGGATGCAGCTCGAAGGACCAATCATGGTCTTCGGAGACCGAAGGACTACAGGGAATCGAAGTTTTTTTACAAGAAAACAACGAATAGCTGAAGGTTTATAGCATGGATGGGAAAGAAAACATCAAATTTTGAAAAAATATCGAAATTGGGTTGGTTTTCAGTGCGTTCTTAACTTCACTTTAAATCAGTGTTTTATACGCGTGGCGTAATAAAATAATTGAAGTTTTTTTTACAAGAAAACAATGAATATCTGAAGGTTTACAGCATGGATAGGAAAGAAAACATCCAATTTTGAAAAAAATATCGAAGTTGGGTTAGTTTTCAGTGCGTTTTTAACTTCACTTTAAGTCAGTGTTTTATACGCGTGGCGCATGAAGTAAAATTTCGAGTTTAGAAAAGCCCCGTGAAAATTTGTCTCGGGTCGCTGCGCGACCCTCGACAAATTTTCTACGCGGGGCTTTTCTAAACTCGAAATTTTACTTCATGCTTAGTCTGGGAGTGGACCGTCAAGATTTTCTACATGTCGAGATTTTCGATATTTCTAGATTATTGTCGATTTATTCACAGTTTATTATCTTAAATGCAACTTTAATATTAAATAAATACGGTTTTTCTTAGGAATAGAATATTCACCCATTAAGAGCCGAGCAAATTATAAAGTTAACTCTAAAAGTTCTTTTTAGGTCAAATTTTGCATCTTTTTCTATGATTTCAATGAATGATTTATTATATTACATACGTAGATTTTATAAAACAGTTAAATTTAAAGTTCAAACGAGTGTTGTCCACTCCCAGACTAAGCATGAAGTAAAATTTCGAGTTTAGAAAAGCCCCGCGTAGAAAATTTGTCGAGGGTCGCGCAGCGACCCGAGACAAATTTTCGCGGGGCTTTTCTAAACTCGAAATTTTACTTCATGCGCCACGCGTATAAAACACTGATTTAAAGTGAAGTTAAAAATGCACTGAAAACCAACCTAACTTCGATATTTTTTCAAAATTGGATGATTCCTTTCCTATCCATGCTGTAAACCTTCAGATATTCGTTGTTTTCTTGTAAAAAAACTTCGATTCCCTGCAGCCCTTCGGTCTCCGAAGACCATGATTGGTCCTTCGAGCTGTAGCCTTTGTAAAATGGTAATAAACTTAGTAATCTGGAGTGATCACACAATTTAAAACTTCTAAGAACGAGTGTTGTCCACTCCCAGACTAAGCATGAAGTAAAATTTCGAGTTTAGAAAAGCCCCGCGTAGAAAATTTGTCGAGGGTCGCGCAGCGACCCGAGACAAATTTTCACGGGGCTTTTCTAAACTCGAAATTTTACTTCATGCGCCACGCGTATAAAACACTGATTTCAAGTAAAGTTAAAAATATACTATTAAAGTTGGAAATTTTATATGATTAAATAACCAAATATGCATTCACAAATATTTGAATTCTTCGAAAATGTAAATATTTATATTCAAATATGAATAATTTAGTGATTTAAATATTCATATTAGAATATTTAACTATTTGAATTAATCGAATTCGAATCCCAGCCTTAATAGCGATGATTCGAATTATTTGGGAGGATTTGAATCCGTGTATGATGATTCAAATCCTTTTATAACGATTCGAATCCTTTTATAAGGATTCGAATCCTATTATAAGGATTCGAATCATCCACGTCTGGATTCGAATACGAATCCTTTTAAAAAAATGTCACGAATCCGGATCACGAATCCGTTTTCACTAAAGTATTCGAATACCTCTTTTGAATCCTCTAAAAGGATTCGAATCCTGAATGATTCGAATCCTGCCCAGCTCTGCCTCGTACTTGGTGGTTAATAAAAAAATGCTTTTAAAATAATTGAAAAGCTTTTCATTGGTAAAAACAGAGATAAAAGTGGCGTTGTTACAAGGCGAAATTATTCTCTAGAAATTAATCCAATTCGATCGTAATTTATTAGTTGGTTATCCAAGTTATGGACATTTTAACTGAAGCTATTTATTGTTTATAGTATGCACATTCGGTGTTTGGCTAATTACATAATTCAGAATCGGTTTATATATAGTTATTTAGTTTTATTGTAGCCCGAAAATTGTGAAACATTTGCAAACTTTAAATGGAATTTTCTCAAAAAAAGGCTTAGATGATGTCTCTAATTTTTGATTTACTGTATTCCCAAAGGTGTCATAAACAAAATACATTCATATAGTTTATTGACAAGTTTGACTCTAAATATTAAAAACAGTTTTGACAATAAATAAATGCGATTATAACTTTTTTTTAATATACGTATCTACTTTCGGAAGTACTTAATCGATGCCCTAATGTGTGGTATATTAGGTTATTTGCCAATTAACTTAAATCAAGTATTCAGTATTTAACTATGATCAACATTTTTGTTACATTAATTGCTAGTTACATAGAATGTGTCCATTTATTATCAGTTATCTATCTAACTTAAGATTGCCCGTTTAACCTGGGCTTAATCGAATTAAGAAATTATATGCCAGTTATTTAAGTAACCATTAACTAATAGATATCCAGAACAGCTGTATTTTAACGATCTCGATTGTTAGCACACACGCCGAGTTTCGTTTCCTAACGCTATTTTATTATAATAATAATAATAATTCTTTATTAACGGACAAGCCATTTACAATGTAGAGCCAAAAACATATAACTAAAATATAAGACACAAAACATGAATCACAAATATGCACAAAGACACATATGTTAATCTGCGTAAACCACAATAGGGTTATAACATTTAGTGCACACCATCCGCGAGACTCCTCATAATTAAACCTAAAGATGAGTTTAAAAAGTCAATACCGCTACAAATGTCATTAGCCGTGCGCGTTAATCGAGTCATGGAGCAATTTAAACTGCAAGTCGTCCTGCAAAATTCGTTATGAAGTAGCATGCGGCTTTACTTGTATGTTTGGTAATGTAAAAGCGCAAACAATTAAAATAACAAATAACATAATATAAGTTTGTATTCGCATAAAGAAAAAACGAAAAAAGCACAAAAAGACAAAAAAATGGTATGTGTGCCAACAAACCGAATGTCTAACTGCATTCGCGATATCTCTATTTGATTTGAGTGATTACGTTAAATAATGTGCTATTAACTAACTTGACTAAAGTAAGTGACAGCCAACTTAACTTAGCTAAGGTTAGGTTATATAACTTTAGACTAACTAGATTGTGAAGTTAGGATATGTCATATGTAACTGTTTTTAGGTTGGGTTGGTTCTAGAATTGTCAGGTTAAGTTGGTCCCGGTTGCTTAGGTTTATTTATAAAAGTGTTCAATTTGAAGCTTCTAACGAGTGTTTTCACTCCTTGGTTAAGCATAAAGTAAAATATCGATTTTAGAAAAGTCTGAAGATTTGGTTTGGTGGCTCCGCAAAGCGGAGCGACCAAACCAAATTTTCAGTCTTTTTTAAACTCGAAATGTTACTCCATGCGCCAGGCGTATTAAACACTGATTTAATGTGAAGTCAAAAATATACATCACTTACATTTAGATTTCATAACGAACTCGGTTTGTTTTTAAATTTGATGATTGAATTGACGAATAGCAAAAACTTGAGAAGACAAGAACAAAAATGACTGGCATAATGCTTCCTCATGTATGCAATAAATTTGAAATTTATGAAAGTGCTCTTTGTTATTTGTTTAAGGGATCCCCCTTGCTCGTACCGATTTTTGATGTTATTGTTGAAATTTCAAAACGCGTATCTATCAAGAGTCGCAACACTTCCTGTATTTTTCGCGTTACGGTAAATCCATGTCGACTAAGTGGCGACGGTGAACTAAGATATTCAGAATTCACTAATTCAAGAAAGAAACCCCGATATAATACTGTATAATATTGACAGCGCTAGAAAAAGATCAATGCAGAGAAAATTAAATTGTCCATTAGGTTGCACACCTAAATTTACCAATCAGTTGTACTTCTATTTATTCGTCATTCAACAATAATAGTTACTCTATTTTTCCATAAAATACTCTACTTTTTGCATCTGTTTTTGTTATATTTCTTCTATAAGTTTAGGTAAGTCAAATTTACAGCACCAAAGGTCTGTTCGTTAGATGAACTAGTGCAGCTTTTTTACACTTTTTGCAATCTGTCCCTTACATGAACTGGACACCTGCAATTGTAAATGTGAAGTTGAACTAACTTAAACTGTGACGTCACAAATTTGAACTCAGTTGAACTTAGTGCAGTACAAACGAACAAACCTTAAGTACAGTTTGTCACAAAACACATGCAAAAGATTTCATTTTATGTGCTTCTTGCATAATGACGACTTTAAAATTAGCATGTTGTATATCAATTGTAAAATAAACATGTCAGTTTTCAGTGCCATCAAATTTAATTTAGTAAAAAACCTGGAAAGGACCTTACTCAATAAAATGACTTCCATTTCCTTTCAGAATTAGGAAACACAATTTTAAAACTCTTATGTAAAAATAATTAAAAAAAACTAATATAAACAAAAATAAAAAGTCGACCCAGCTTGCAGGCTTGGACCCTAGTCGGTGATGCTACTACTCAGAAGCTTTGACCTGTACGCACGCTATCGAATACATCGAGACTACACAGTAGTGTTCGGAAAGTAAAAATATTATGGAAAGACTTATAAGCTTTGCAAGGTATTCATATTTACCTCGCATTTAATGATAAAAGTGGATTGAGATGTGTTTCTAGATGAGACTAGAGGTTATGTTGTTTATACGTCACATTTGTAACTTTTAACACAGCGTTCCCTAGGGAACGCTGTGTAATTTACCGACTGCTCCAGAGCAGTCATAAGGCCGCTAGGTAGTTGGTAGTTGCCAATATTAATAATAGAAATATAGAATGGCTAGGAAATGGGGTGAAGGTGGATGAGTGGGTGAGAGGGAAAGGGAAGGAGGTGGAAGGGCAAGAAAGGCAAGGGCGTATTGAGAGAAGTGAGTATAATGATATGTATGGGAGGTGGCAGGTGTATGGAAGAGTGCCGAAGTATTTGATAGAGAAGGGATGGGGTAGAGAGGATAGGGTGATTGTGGCAAGGGCGAGGTGTGGATCGGAGGAGAGAGGAAGGAAAGTATGGATGGGGGAAGAATATGGAAGGTGTGTGTTGTGTGGACAGGGGAAGGATACGTGGGGACACTTGGCGGAGGAATGTGAGGGGGTGAAAGAGGAGTGGCTGGGAGCGAAAGGGAATAGAAGGGTAGTGGAGTGGATGAGAGAGGATGGGATCGGGGTAAGGACGTTGGAAAAGCTAGGGAGGGAGAGGGAAAAGAGAAGGGAGGGTAAGAGGGATACGGGAATGGAGTAATAACGAATAAATTGTAAATAGTTTGTAAGATATGCCAATAAAGGTGTTTTTTTTTTTGTTTTTCTTACTAGAAATATAGTTCATGAAAAGTTGTATTAGCATACAACCTAATTTATCATCATACATTTGGAAAAGCGATCATTTTTGCATCATACATGCATCAAGAAGCATTGTAATAACAAAAATATTTATTACTCAACAGGACAACCCGACTGCAGAGTAATATTAGAAAAAGATGAGTTCTTAAAATTTAAGGAGAGATTTAAAGCCACTTTTATAAACCATACGTAACCTTTCGAAAAGTATTGTAGTCAGGACACATCTAAAGTCACATCTAGGAACGCATCTAAATACCTGTTTATCATTAAATGCTAGGAATGATTGAGATTACATGATAAACTCTATTATATTATTTGAAATAAAACAACACAGTTGGGAGGGTTTCACTTTTATTTTTGAACACTGCAACATGTTTCACCACACAGTGGCTTCATCAGGCAGATGAAATAATCATTATTTCATCTGCCTGATGAAGCCACTGTGTGGTGAAACATGTTGCAGTGTTCAACAATAAAAGTAAAACCCTCCCAACTGCGTTGTTTTATTTCAAATAGTATTATGGAGTTTCATCATGTATCCGCCTCATCAATTAAATATCTATTATATTAGTCGAAAAACCTATGCAAAAATGCAAATTAATTAGTAAATTTATTAATATACTTCTGTTACTTAATATTAAAAAATGGTGATGATTGAACGATGAGGAGGAAGTCAACGGTACAACTCATAAAATTATGCCTATCAGCCTTATTAATAGAATTGCCATTAATATCATTATAGACCTTTACAAGCACGATACTAATTAGATGCTATTAGGTCGTTTTGAACTATTGATAAAATAAACTATTGATTAAATGAACATGGCAACATTTCCATGTTTTCCGACTTCATTCTAATCAAGTAATTTAGTGGTTATGTCACACTGTTTTTGTGTACGTTTGTGAAAATGTATTTCTTCTGCTAAATTATTTGATTGAAATTTACTTCTAACGAGCGTCTCCACTCCCAGATTAAGCATAAAGTAAAATTTCGAGTTTAGAAAAGCCCGAAAATTTGGTTTGGTTGCGTAGCGAAGCGGAGCAACCAAACCAAATTTTCAGGCTTTTCTAAACTCGAAATTTTACTTTATGTGCCACGGGTATAAAACACTGACTTCAAATGAAGTTTAAAATATACTGATCAGGTGTGCACATTTATAATTTATAGCATAATAAATAACCCAATTTTGTTATGACAATTGAGGTTCTGTATAAGAATGTGTATTTTTGAGTTTCGTGAAGAGTATAATACAATTAACATTTTCATATTAATAAAATGTTTTAGTAAATTACTATTGTTAGTTTACAACTAATAATTTAATAGCATGGTATTTTATACAGAACAAATAGTTAACACTGTTGTATTGTTTCTTCACACTTTATTTTCAAATCATTAGAATACATATTTTGAACACTGTTCTCTTCTTTTTTCACACTTTATTTTCTGATCGTTAAATACATCGAAATATGTATTTAACGATCAGAAAATAAAGTGTGAAAAAAGAAGAGTGCTAAGCACTCATTATCAATAACAACTTTGTTGTTAAGTTGTTATTGATAATAAGTGCTTAGCACTAAAAATATGTATTCTAATGATTTAAAAATAAACTGTGAAGAAACAATACAACAGTGTTAACTATTTGTTCTGTATAAAATACCATGCTATTAAATTATTAGTTGTAAACTAACAATAGTAATTTACTAAAACATTTTATTAATATGAAAATGTTATTATCATCCTTAGAACAGTGTTAAAGCTGTATGCTAATTCTGTAATTGTTCAATAAGAAATGTTATGATACTACGTAGAATATCAAAGCCTTTCAAAAACACCAGAACCATTATGAAGTTGTATACGTCATATGTGCGACCGAAGTTAGAGTATTGCTCGTTAGTGTGGTCTCCGTTCTATGATTGCCATATCAAATCTATAGAACATGTTCAAAAAATGTTTGTAAGGTATCTGTATTTTGTAGTACATTCTGTATACCCGGACGAATCTATTAGATATGAAGACTTGTTGGCTATGTTTAACTTAAAATCTTTATCTGCACGACGCAAGATCGCTTCATTAACCACTCTTTACAATTTGCTTCACAACAATATAAATGCTCCCAGTATACTCGCTCAGTTAAATTTTTTTACACCTAGGATTTGTAGTAGAAATAGCGTACAATTTGTATGTAATAGAAGTCAAAGTAATGTATATTACAACTCCCCTCTCAATACAATGATGCGCAATTATAATAACTCTCAAAACGTTGCTGATATCTTTTGTTGTAGTCGTAAACAATTTATTAACCAAATATCCGCTGTATTAATTTAGTCACTATGTCAGATATCGTTAAGTATTGTTTAACTGAATTAAATATTGTATATGTAATAATTTTCTGCTAGAATTTTGTATATTTTTCCCTGTAATTTGAAATGTGTATTTCTGTTGGGAAATAAATTATTATTATTATTATTATTATTATTATTAAAGAAAGTTGACCAAACCTTAAAAACAGTGCAATGGATTAATTCACAATATGCTTGCTGGAAGATGATGATTATAATAAAAATACTTATTTTAAACAAAAAAAAAGTTATTTATGTAAAATATATAAAATTACAGCATTAACAGTATCGATATGTTTAGTTTTTATGTGCTCCATGTGCAAAGAGCGTATATTTTCAACAGTCTGTAAATCGTAAGCAGAGTACACAAAGTTTGTGTACCTCTTCAATGAGCAGTCTATACAGTATAATTAAAAAAATCCATGACCAACTGTTTTTAGTTTTGTTTTTTGCATTTTTCTCAAAAAAATGTAATGCAAGCCTATGAAATGTTTACACACAGTATCTGCCGGTGTGAGCCTGTGATACGAATTACATACGGATATGCATTGTGTTTTCAAGCACCGTACACGGTGCGAGCATTTGAAATTCAAACTGCGTAGCGAAAGGGTTAGAATAATTTTCTTCCTCGGAAATTTAGAACATTTTCTTTAAACATTAAAAATTAATACTTAAATTGATTTCTTATTTAACTCACAGAACATTTTTAGTTATAAATGAATACTTAAAATTATTTTTTTTTTTTTTTTTTAGGTACTATATTCTTTATTTACAAATATTTACAAACATTCATTACAATAATACTATATTTATAATAAATGGTATTGTAAAAATTGAAATTTTTCTTTTTTCCTGCCCTACTTCTTCGCCGCGGGATCGTTGGGTGATTGTTCCCATCTCGGGCTACTGGTATCGAGGGATATATGTTTTGTACATTTTCTGCTCCGATATATTTACTTAATTTATTTTGTTGTTTAGTATTAGGTTCTTAATTTTTAATTTATATGTTGTATAATTTAGTTCTTTTATGTTTTTGTCAAGTTTATTAAATTGTTTTATAGTTTCTGACATCAGTGTTATTGATGTGTTATTAGATGTGAATTTTTGTGTTCTTATGTCTGATTTTCTTTTCGTTTGGTATTGGTGAATTTGTTTGTTTAGTTTTATATCCATGTTTGTTTTTATTTGATTGTTTTTGATTTTATAAAGTAACAATAAATTACTTGATTTTATCATGTTAACTTACATGATATCAATAACACTAAAATACTGATTTGTTTCACAAAATACTTAATATATTTTACAAATGAATGAGACTTTAATTTGTGAATTATAATGTATAACAAAGTAGAAGCCTCCACCCACCGTTAACAATATATTTCTTTTGGCAAAAATTAATCCGACAGCTCCTTAGTTTAATTAAAATCACAATTCTACTAGTGTTTTCCACATCAATAATAATGACAACCTTCCCAGGGAATCACTTGAACACATAATAGTCTATTAATACACCTCTCGAGAGAAATTTATTAAAATCAGCTGATATTTACATCGAAGTGCACGGCTGCAAGAAACTCACACACAGATTTCTCAATAATTAAAACCCGAACAATGCTAAAACGCAATACAATAAAAAAGAACATCACGAACAGAATCACTTAACATCAAATTAAACTGTACTATAACCGTATTCCATAAAATTCTCCGCTTGTTGAATGAATTTATAGGTTATATTTACCCTAACATTCCATGTCAGAGTTTATTTCTCGCTTCATACGTTGTTGCGCAATTCTGGGTATCTCAATGAATCGATAGCGGAGTTTTGGGTGTTTTAAAAGGTCGTACTTACTTTATTTCGAGTGCAGTTTAAGTGGATTAACGTAAAAAACGTCGAAATTGCCGTGGGGTATCGAGTGGACTGCTCGTTTCGCCATCGGTGTGGTGATCAGTGCGCAGGCGTGTGCGCTCGCTCGCTGGAATCGGAAAAGTGGAAAACGCCTGGGCGGTTTTCCTTTCGCGAGGACTGCAAGGGGGATAATTATTACAAAGTTTTCTAATTAATACTTTTATAAAGTTAATAAATTGTGTTTTTATTTATTTATTTATTAGCGGGCGGGTTTTTTTGTTTAAAAGTTGATCGTCGCTCACTTGGATGAAAGAAGGGTTTTAATTTGTATTGAACAGTTTTAATTTGCGTAAATAATACTTTAAGTTCTTATTATTTTTCTTTACACAAAGTTCTTTATTATTAATCACTTCATTTTTATTAATTCTAAAAGTGAATGGTTCTAAAAATACTGTTTCATTAATTTATTAACGTCTGATTTTATTTAAATAAATTTTTGAAAATTTCAAATAATCAAATATTCGAATATGAATATTTCAATCACAATATTTTTCACGTATTTAAATATTCAAATAACCAAATATTTGAATATTCCAATGTCTGAATATTCGAATATCCAAATATTTGAATACTAGAATACCCCAGTTTTTAAATATTCAAATATTCGACTGGGGGACATTTTTCCCCACCCGTTTTTCCCCACCTACATTTTCCCTACCATTTTTTCCCCACCTACATTTTCCCTACCATTTTTTCCCCACTACTTATTTTCCCCATCGTTTATTTCCCCATCATAATTTTCCCCAGTAAATAATAATTTCCCTGCTATGAGAATACATTTATTACAAAAGATGTAAAAGGTACAAATACATGTGTAAAATTGTAAAAATGTGTAAAACTAACAAAAACAAATATTCAAATATTTGAATAATCCCGATATTTGAATATGTTTTTGAACGAATATTTAAATATTCGAACATTTCCACAATTTTAATATGTTTTTAATTTAACTTGAATTATTCCCAGCCTAGTTAGTATATTTAAATCTTCGCTTGAAAACACTTAATTGTATACAGTCTGTTTGATTTATTGTGACACAGGACATATGTCCATTATTAGTACAGATAGAAAAAAAAGTTAAAGACAAAAGTTTTAGTATTTTTTATGATCTATTCAATCGTAATGTCAGAAAAACAGTTGAAAATCAAATAAACACGTGAAAGCTATTAGTTTCATTTTCTTTAATAGAACACCCTGTATATTTTGTTTATATCAAATAGGCATTAATATTAGCCTTATAATGATACCACATAAGTACCCCTTTATTATAGAAATACCACGACAATTGCCAATAAATGAAATTTATCAGTTGACATGAATAACTATTTAAAGTGTCTGTTCAAAGTGACGTCCGTTGTTTGCAATACATTCTTCACATCTCTTCATTAAATTTCGTCGTGCTTTTTGCAACATACGTGGTGTTATTTGGCCACATGCCATACGAATACGATTTTTCAGATCGTCTAGATTTTCTGGACGAGTAACATAAACTTTTTGCTTTAAAAATCCCCAAATAAAAAAATCTAAAATAGACAGATCTGGCGATCTTGCTGGCCAGTTTATGGGGCCACCATTTGCAATCAATTTCAAACCAAACTTTCTTTCCAAAATATCTTTGACATTTCTTGCGTTATGTGGAGGAGCTCCATCTTGTTGGAACCACATATCTCGACGTATTTCTAGGGGGATATCTAAATAATCTTCAAATTCTATCGTAAGAAAGTTGGCATATCGCTCCGCATTCAACGTTCCTTGATAAAAAAATGGTCCTATTATGGTATCACCAAACACACCAAGCCACACATTAACTGCAAATCTTTGTTGGAATCTGCATGCTCGAATTTGACGTGGATTCTCAGTATCCCAGTAATGGTCGTTTTTTCGGTTGGAGATTCCGTTGTTGTTGAAATTTGATTCATCACTCCAAAGAATTAAATTTAATAAATGTTGATTGTTGGTAAGCCAATTACAGAATACTATCCTCCTGTCAGAATCACCATCTGTTAAACCTTGTACTAACTTAATTTTATATGGTCTCATTTTATGTTTTCTCGGAATAGAAAATATTTTATGCATACTTATTCCTAAGTCAGCCACTGCTTCGCGTATTGAATTACGTGGATGTACTCTAAAATAGGCCAATATCAATACTTTATTATTATCTTCTCTTTCTTGTCTTTTCCTTCGTAATTTATTATTAAAACGCCCATTTCTCCGTAAATTTTGTTCAAGTCTTAAAAAAGTGCAATAATGTGGTTGTCTTCTTTCTGGATACATGTTTCCATAAGTGATACTAGCTTCTCTAGAATTATCGTTGCATCTAACGAAGACCTTTAGCATATCCATTTTTTCATCATTAGAATAGTAATTATCAGCTATCTCTAAAAATTTGAATCAACAACACGCAAGACGGGAAGTTACTACACCACTTTGACATTAAAGCGTTAACAAATTGTTTTATGTCAATTGTTATCCATGGCAACTGATAAATTTCATTTATTTGCAATTGTCGCGTTATTTGTATAATGAAGGGGTACTTATGAGGTATCATTATAAAGCTAAGGTTATTACCTATTTGAAATAAACAAAATATACAGGGTGTTCCATTAAAGAAAATGAAGCTAATAGCTTTCACGTGTTTATTTGATTTTCAATTGTTTTTCTGACAATGCTACTGAATAGATCATGAAAAATACTAAAACTAATGTCTTTAACTTTTTCTTCTAACTGTACTAATAACGGACATATGTGTTGTGTCACAATAAATCAAACAGACTGTATTGATATCTTCGCTTGAAAACAGTGTTTGATACGCGTTCTGGTTCTGGTGCAAAGGGGAGTGTGCAGTTCTGCACTGCACTTAGGCCTCATTAGGCCCATTGTGCCACCTCCCGTAGATCACCCATCCTCAGTTTAGCCAGCCCACCTTGTTTAGGTATTCTAGCATAGCTGAGGTGGGTAGATCTCTTATGTAGGCCATTGTAGGCCATCTATCATCCAATATGGACTCCCTGATTGACGATAGTGCCGGGCAGTCTCAAAGAAAATGCCATGCAGTCTCGTCTTCCACGCTGCAACCTCTACAAGATGGGGAGTCAACTATCCCCATCCTATAGAGGTGGCCGTTTAGTCCACAGTGACCAGTAAGGATGGCAGTTAAGCGGCTGAGATTCCCTCTACCCAGCTGCAGGTACCGTTTCGCTGATCTCTCATTGGGATACACAAGTGTTTCCTTAGAGAGCTTGCAGCCCTCGATATCATCCCAACGCATCCTGAATTTCTCCAGGGCATTGGTTTGTAACATGTTACACAGGGAGAGAGGAGCTAATCGCACTAGCGGCTCCGGTGAGAGTAGATTCATCCCAGCCGCAGCTTATGCCAGCGCGTCAGCTCTTCCGTTACCTGTGTCTGTATCATGCCCTTTCACCCAGCAGACTTCAATGCTGTTGTGCATTGCTGCCTGTCTGAGTTTCCCGTGGCACTCTATTTCGGTCTCTGACGAAGCATAGGCTTTCTGCAGAGACAGAATCGCTTGCCTGCTATCCGTTAAGATTAGTATGGCTACATTTGTCACCTTGCGGTTTATGATGTACTCAGCCGCAAGTGTTATTCCCATCAGCTCCAGTTGCATGATGGTTCCATGAATTCCCATCGGAACTTTTGCTTGGATTTTTAGGGTTTTAGAGAAAACTCCAAAGCCCGATCCTTCTCTCCTTTTAGATCCATCTGTGTAGATCTTTATAGCAGACTCTCTCATCCGCTTAGTGGGTTGAACAGTAACGTTGTAGGGTGTGTTCCGTATTAGTGTTGGTACACAGCAGTCATTAACAGCCTCTAAAAGAGGAATATCTCTACAGACATTCCTCCAGAGCTGTCCTCTAGCTTCCCCACAGCTGTTACTGTTCCAAATCCCACTGCACTGAAGGCGAAGTATAGTCGCCATGGCCTCCTTCTCCACGTGGATATCAAGTGGTGGAAGGCATAGCATGACTTCCATCGCCATCTTCGGAGTAGTGTGCATGGCGCCTGTTACACTAAGACAGACTGTCCGCTGCACTTGCGAGAGTTGCTTCCTCGTGGTCTTCTGTTTGGTTCTGGGCCACCAAACTGAAGCTCCGTAAGTCAGCATGGGCCTTATGACAACTGTGTACAACCACAGAGTCGTGCGTGGTTTCAAACCCCAGGTTTTCCCCACTGCCCGACGACATTGCCAGAAGGCCCTTATAGCTTTGTCTGTTTTGATGTCGATGTGCGCTTTCCAGCTCAGTTTCCTGTCGAGAGTGATGCCCAGGTATTTCACCTCGTCGCTGTACTGCAACATCGTATTCAATAATTTTGGTGCTATTTTCGACACCTTCCTTTTCTTGGTGAACAGGACCATCTCCGTTTTGGCAGGGTTTACCGATAGGGAGTGATCATTGCACCACCTAGAAACTATGTTTAGAGCTCCTTGCATCTGGTCGCATAGGGCGTCTTCAAACTTGCCACATACTAATATGGCCAGATCATCAGCATAGGCTGTCGCAAACAAGCCTAGTTGCTGAAATTCGTCTAGTAGGCTGTCCAGAACCATGTTCCATAATAGTGGTGATAAAACACCTCCCTGAGGACAGCCTCTGTCAATTTTACAGGTTATATGTTCCCTTCCCTGTTCCACTGTGACTATACGATTGGCCAGTGCATTGCCAATCCATTCACACATTTTAGATGGTACTCCGCGCTTGCTTAGCGCGTTTCCTATCTTCGGTATGGTCGTTTTATCAAACGCACCTTCTATGTCAACAAAAACACCTAGGGTGGATTCTTTAACATCCAATGTTCTCTCGATTCTGCTTTGATACGCGTGGCGCATGAAGTAAAATTTCGAGTTTAGGAAAGCCTGAAAATTTGGTTTGGTCGCGTAGCGCTACGCGACCAAACCAAATTTTCATGCTTTTCTAAACTCGAAATTTTACTTCATGCTTAATCAAGGAGTGAAAATCACGCGTTAGACAATTATTAGAACCTTTAATGACAACACTGATTTTTTAAAGAAATAGGAAAATAAACACAAACCGTTGTGATTTTCATAATCTGTATGAGTTTCGTTAATTATCTTGTTCATTTTTTTAAGAATTCAGTGGTTTCATTAAAGGTCCTAATAGTTCTTTTACAACGGTTTTCCAATCCTTGATTAACTATAAAGTAAATATTTCGAGTTTAGAAAATTAGGATTAGTCCAATCCAAATGTTCAGCATTTTCTAAACTCGAAATATTGGCTTCATGCGCTACTTGTGTAAAAACACTGAGTTTAATTTTATCAAAATTGCCAACACCTCTACCGGGTGTTGACTTGGCGGACGCAACATAGGAAATCCCATGTAAATTTTGACATGTTCAAATTTTGGCTCCCCTATTTATTTTAGAAACAAAATGTATTGACCTTTTTTGTAGAGGGTAATATTCTAAATTCATTCGCGTTAACGTTTATCAATTTACGTTTCTGTAAGCTAAAATAATTAAGAAAAAGTAATGTAATTTTATAAATATATTGACATGCCATAGAATTGAAACAACAATTGCGGATGTCAAAATGGTAAAAGAAATCGCAGTCACTTGATTAAAATGAATGTTTTCGAAATGATTTCCACTATAGATAAAAAAATCCTCCTAATAAACTGGTATTATGCAGGCCACAGTTATCACGATGTTTGCGTTATGTTTTTTGTCGTTAATTAAGTAACAGCAATATCTTGTGCTATTTTGACATCCGCAATTGTTGTATCAATTCCATGGTATATCATTATTTTTATAAAATCACATTATTTTTTCTTAATTATTTTAGCTGTAAATTTTCTGACATTAGTTGATTGTTAAAAGAGTTCAATTTGAAGTTTTAAACGAGTGTTTTCCACTCCCAGACTAAGCATGAAGTAAAATTTCGAGTTTAGAAAAGCCCCGTGAAAATTTGTCGAGGGTCGCGCAGCGACCCGAGACAAATTTTCTGGGCTTTTCTAAACTCGAAATTTTACTTCAAGCGCCACGCGTATAAAACACTATAATATTGTGAACTCTATGTATATTTGAACCTCACTTGAAATCAGTGTTTTATACGCGTGGCGCATGAAGTAAAATTTCGAGTTTAGAAAAGCCCAGAAAATTTGTCTCGGGTCGCTGCGCGACCCTCGACAAATTTTCACGGGGCTTTTCTAAACTCGAAATTTTACTTCATGCTTAGTCTGGGAGTGGAAAACACTTGTTTAAAGCTTTAAATTGAACTTAAAAAAAAAACAGGAAATATCCGCAATTGTTATATTAATTCCATGGTATGTCAATATTTTTATAAAATTACATTACTTCTTTTTAATTATTTTAACTTTGAGAAACGTAAAGTGTTAAGTGTAAACATTAATAAATTTAGAATTTATCCCTCTACAAAAAAGTAAAATATATTTTGTCTTTAAAATAAATAGGGAAGCCAATATTTGAAACTTTAAAATAACATGCGATTTCCTATGTTGCGTCCGCCAAGTCAACACCCGGTATAGCATTATGTTTATTTTTAGAAAATTAAAAAATACTAACTTGTAGGCCAACCAATATTTTAATATAATGACTGCAAAATTAAAAGATGTTTTATCGAAATTGACAGACTATTGATAACTGTCAAATATTTTATTTTATTTAGTTTGTCTAAAACAATTATAAAATTAAAATAAGACGTTCGTATTGTTAGTTTAAAATATAGTAAACCTATTTATCTACGACTGCTTGAATAAGTGACGAACTTGACAATCATTTGAGTTACGTAATGAAACTCATTACCTAACTAGTTAGGTAATGAAATCAAAAACACACTCATTTTTTAATACCAACTAACCACCAAATTTATTAAACAATTACTTATGAACATTAATAATAACATGTTTACAATTATTTAAGTGTATTCCTGAAGACATTTCTGTTTTAGAAATTTCCAAACTACTGCGGTTACTGGTTGAAACTTCTACAAGTACATTATTTTCTCCAAGAATATTTGTTGCGATACGTTTCTTATTCTCATTTTTAATTTTTCTTCTCATCGCACCATTTCCGCAAACGTTCATAAGCTTGCTCATATTTAATTTTTGATTTTTCCGGCAATAACATTGAAACTACCTGCGTGGCCGATTCTTCGATATCCGAAGGCAGAGATTCGGAGTCGCTCATTATTTCACAGCAAAACAGAAATTAAAAAAATAATTCTTGAAGTTTTTACTATTAAATTGTTGACATTCAAATTACATGTTGCTATGGTTCTACGTACATACTATGATATTCTAATTTTTCATCAAATTCAATTCAAAAGTATAATTTCCGTAATTCTGAGCAGTCGTAGATAAAAAGTTGTATCTAATACGTGGGATAAGGCATATTAACTGAGACTCATGCTATTACTTCGACTCGGGCTACGCCCTCGTCTCAGCAACTCACCGCATTCGTCAGTTAATGATGCTCTTATCCCACTAATTAGATAAATATTTATTTTTGAACTGACAATACGAACGTTTTATTTAAAAAATATAAATATATGCATTTAAAATTGTAGTTATCAATTATCGATCGGCTCTTTTTGATCAACTCGATCTTTCTGATCGGTTCGATCTTCTTGATCGCCTCGATCTTTTCGATCGGCTCGATCTTTTCGGGCGGCTCGATCGTTTCAGGCAGCTCGATCTTTTCGAACTTGTCGAGCTAGTCGATTGATCAATCGGCTCGAGCAGATTGATCAAATCGGTCGACTCGAGACAATTAATAAAGTGCCTAAGACCATATATCTTAGGTACTCTAGCTGCATGCTATAGACCTATTTTGAGCTATTTTCGAGCGGATCGATCGGCCTAGGAGGTATCATTGAACGATCACACTATTTAAATTGATTAAATAGGTAATTCGTAAACTTTTAAAGTAAATTAATTACTTTTATTTTACTTCTAATATTTAACATTTGCAGGAAAATCACATAAAAAGTTATTCAGTAATAAATGATTCATAAAATAAATGATGAAAGTAAAATAATAGTAGAATAATTATATTTATATAAACATTTAATCATCACTACTAACAAACATCACCCCCGGAGAAAACCACGGGTCCTAAAAATTAAAATACGTCTTGGAACATGACGCCCTGAAAAAACAACGCACTAAAAGACCCTCTGCAAAAAATATTTCTGGAAAATAACCCCTTTCCTGTAAAAACACTCTTGAAAAATTACGTCCAAAAACCTCCTCAAAGAACCAAGATTCATCCCCTCAAAAAAACATCCCCAGTAAAACCATTCCAGAAAATAATCCCCTCAAAAACCACCAACTGTAAAGCCATTTAATGACCCTCCCTAAAAAGCTACCCCCGTGAAAATCACCTCTTAGAAAACAACCGCTTGTAATAATATTACTGCAAAACCACCCCCCGAATTACCTATAAACTAACTTTGCCGGTAATAGCACCCCCCGGAAAAACTACCCCTAAAAATACCCCCGTTTATGAATGTCTTATGTTGTTCTAATTGTTTATCGTATTAAAAAATCAAGTTAATCTGATAAAGCCAACATTAACGTAATTTTATCTATTATTAAAATCACTGATTTTATATAGGAGTAATCGACCTATAACTTTTTTTATAGAGAATTAATAAACCTCCACAAACTTTTCTACGAAAATGTTAAAAAGTTTAAGTAAATATAAAATGAAAACAAAATATGTTTAAACATTTATGCAAAATAAACCAATGATTCAGCATACAACAACATAATATTCTTTAAAGAAAAGTTAATTATCTCAGCTAGTTTTTCATATATTTTAAACAAAACTCGAATAAATTGTATGTTATTTTTAAGAGGTTTAATTCCTAATTACGATTGATATAAAAAATGTAACTTGCATCAGCGAGTAACTCGTTAAAGAGTGAGATGTTTGTGTATTTCATTAATTTTTTCTAAAATAAATTATGTTTATTCTAATTAACCCCTCTACCCCCTTCCGTTTTTTTTTTGTTAACTAAATCATGATAACATGTAAATAAACATCGACAAATAATTTTTTAAGCTTGTGCTGAGGAGTTTTTATTAATTTTCTAAAGAGACATTAAATCATTGTAAAAATAATCGCCATTTATAATTAGGATTTTTTTTATATTTTACTAAATTTTAGTCGTAGGTGATGGTGTTTTCTTTTTACTAAATAATTTGTATCTAGTTTTCTAAAATATTGATAGGAATTTTATTTTGTTAATTATAATATATGCAGAAAATAAAATTTTGTGGTATGTAAACATTATTTTTATTTTATAGAAACGGAAAATATTGTACAGGGAGTTTTTTTTAAATCTTTAGATGTTCCTTGATTTTTTTTAAGTTTAATTTCAAGCTTTAAACGAATATTTTACACTCCTAGACTAAGCATGAAGTAAAATTTCGAGTTTAGAAAAGCCCCGTGTAGAAAAGTTGTCGTGGGTCGCGCAACGACCCAAAACAAATTTTCTGGGATTTTCTAAACTCGAAATTTGACTTCATGCGCCACGCGTATTAAACACTAAAATATTGTGAAATTGATGTATATTCGAACTTCAATTGAAATCTGTGTTTGATACGCGTGGCGCATGAAGTAAAATTTCGAGTTTAGAAAATCCCAGAAAATGTTCACGGGGCTTTTCTAAACTCGAAATTTTACTTCATACTTAGTCTGGGAGTGGAAAATTCTCGCGTAGAGCTTCAAATTAAACTCTTATAAAAAACAACGAATGTCAGAAAATTTACAACTTACGCATATGTTTACCTAAAAGTAAAATTCACTGTATGTTACTTGTACTAGGATTTTGCCAAGAAAATTGAGGACACTATATTAATATTTTATATTTTTGTGGCAAAGCCGTACTAGATACTTTTATCATTACTTTATCATTACTTTTATCATTATTAATTTCTTACTAGGTAGGTGTATTTAACAGTATATACTATAAAATAAATTAGAATATTATAATTTGAGTATGTTTTATAAAAAATATATTTTGGAATTCCAATCATACCCCTAATTAAAAAATATTACCTTAAAGATTGGTTCATTTGAAAGCATGTTTATCTGTTAATAATGTTTGATTAACAGATAAAAGAGCTTTCAAATGAACCAATCTTTAAGGTAATATTTTTTAATTAGGGGTATGATTGGAATTCCAAAATATACTTTTTATAAAAAATACTCAAATTATAATATTCTAATTTATTTTATAGTATATACTGTTAAATACACCTACCTAGTAAGAAATTAAGAATGATAAAAGTATTTACAACTATTGTTATCAGAAAAATGTAAGGTTAGACTCAGAGAAGACAAAGTAGAAAGAAAAGACACAGGACTAGACGCGGCTACGAGCGACGGATCCCATTCTCTTGGGATCTGACGCAGCTTCACGCTCGTCGCAAAAATCCGCATGTCCGCAGGCTTGCACTGGACGAGATTCATTGGATTTACACACATCGGGATCTGTCGCGCATATACGCCCATTGTCGCTTGTATCGCGTAAGCGCGTAGCCGCGTGTTGTCGCTTCCAGTGGACGATCAGCCTAAAGCAGCATATGGATAATATAACAAACTTATATAGTATAAAAAGAAAACTATAAACTGAGGTAACGCAGATATTTTTGTAATACTATCACTAATTCGCGTAATAGTATATTACGTAACGAGATTGGTATGCAGCATATTACATATGAGCGGACATGTTGCGCACGAGTTGCGCAGCGGTAAGCGCAATATTCCGCGGATATGTAATTGCCATACCACTCGAGAAACGTACGATACTTTACCTACGCCCTAACAAAATAAACAATTTGCATGAAAGAACAACTCATTTATTGTAATAATTTTTAACAGTACCATGACAATGATGAAAACTAAATTAATACTTGACAGGTAATAAAGCTGTACATTTTCCGACATTCGTTGTTTTTTAAAAGAGTTCAATTTAAAGCTTTAAACGAATGTTTTCCACTCACAGACTAAGCATGAAGTAAAATTTCGAGTTTAGAAAAGCCCCGTGAAAATTTGCCGAGGGTCGCGCAGCGACCCGAGACAAATTTTCTGGGCTTTTCTAAACTCGAAATTTTACTTCATGCGCCACGCGTATAAAACACTGATTTTAAGTGAGGTTCAAATATACATAGAGTTTACAATATTTTAGTGTTCTATACGCGTGGCGCATGAAGTAAAATTTCGAGTTTAGAAAAGCCCAGAATATTTATCTGGGGCCCTGCACGACCCTCGACAAATTTTCACGGGGCTTTTCTAAACTCGAAATTTTACTTCATACTTAGTCTGGGAGTGGAAAAAACTCGTTTAAAGCTTCAAATTGAACTCTTAAAAAAACAACGAATAACTAAAGATTTAAAGAAAATAAGCTGAATTTGGAATACGTATACCTTAAAGAAAAACTCCCTGTACATCAAAGAATTGTCATTTGGTTGTACGGTAAGCAATCAGCTGTTCAGCTGTCAGCACGTAATATACTTGTCAAAGCTATTACGTGCATGTGTACATAATGTCAATCATACTTGTCAAGATGACAGTGTGGTATGATGCGGTTACTACATAAGACGTAGGTAAAAATGTCTACATTCTACGCGTAATTATTGGAGAACCGCGAAAATCTTATAATGGGAGAGTTAGAATAATAATTATTAGTTGTAGTTTTGTAAATATTCCAGAAACAAAATAAATTTGAGACGTGATTACTCTAGTTTACCAATGTTTAATATTTTTTTATGAAATAACGGTAAAAGTAGGGAAAATTCTACTGAAACAACCCAAAAGTGTATACTTTTCTTAAAGTATACCTATTTTTACAAAATATTTCATCCATAAATAAGGATGCAGTAAAGACAACAACATGCCCAGTTTCCAGCGTTTAAATAGCGGCATACTACCCCTAAACTGCATTTCCTTATATACCTCATTCAATTACAAGGATAAAAAGGACATGCTTTTATCCTTGTTATCCGACCAAATCTCATAAGTGTCGTTAGCTTTGTGCAATTTAATAACGCATAACCGGGTTATGCTGTGTGTGTGTGTGTGTGTGTGTGTTCGTACATTTTCGCATTTTCACATTTTCTTATCCCAGATTACGTGTTTGTGAAGCAAATATATAATAACATAATGGGACATAATCTCGATTCCTGCAGCGCTCTCCGCCCTTAGGTCAGGCATTAGAGCGCGAAGAAAGAAAAAAAAATCCGGCGCTTTCGACGAAAGCCTTCCTCTTTCGAGAGTGTGTGTGTCCTTTGTTCATTGTTGTCGTTTTCGGCAAAAAAAAAAAATGGGAGTGGAAAGAATCTACGTGTTCGGATAGTTTCCCGTTTCTTTTTTCTATCTTGCTTTGGGTGAGGATATAAAAGACATCAGCTGAGTTAGATAAAAATCGAGAAAGTGTTGTAATATAGAAGCATTTTTTGGTTTTTATTGTTACGCTAAATGTAATACTGTTCCATTATACCGGGTGTTGACTTGGCGAACGCAACATAGGAAATCGCATGTTAATTGTTCAAATATTGGCTTCCCTATTTATTTTAGAGACAAAATGTATTTTACTTTTTTGTAGAGGAAAAAATTCTAAATTTATTAATGTTTACACTTAACACTTTACGTTTTTCTAAGATAAAATAATTAAGAAAAAGTAATGTGATTTTATAAAAATAATGACATACCATGGAATTGATACAACAATTGCAGATATTTCCTGTTTTTTTTTTAAGTTCAATTTAAAGCTTTAAATAAGTGTTTTCCACCTCCAGACTAAGCATAAAGTAAAATTTCAAGTTTAGAAAAGCCCCGTGAAAAGAGCTATTTATTTTTAGGTATACTATTTCAAATGCAATGCGTAATAACGGGAATTATATTTTTGTAAATTTTTATAAAATAAGATGTAGTAGTTTGTTGCCGTCAAGTAATCAAAATAGTTTATCTTTAAACATTTTTGGGAAAAAAACGGCAGAATTCAAAAATTATATTTGTCATTTAAGCCCGAAAACTTTATTTTTATTTAAGCCAATATTTCGCTGAATTATTCTCAGCTTCTGCAGGGCAAGTTAAAAATATTTTTGGGCTTCTTTAGATAAAATTAAAAATTGTTAGATATCGACGTGTAAAATGCAGAGCTGGGACGAATCCTCGTGAAAAGGATTCGAATCACGAATCCGAATTACCTAATATGATTCGAATCACGAATACTCGAATAAAGGATTCGTTAGAGATAAATATGATTCGAATCAAAGATTCGAATCCTGTTTTTTCCAATCACGAATACAAATCGTTTAAGAATAAATTTGATTTTATTATTTTTTTACAACCATTAACATATAAATATCGTTATCAGTTGTTTTAACAAAAATATTTAAAACCTAATTATTTATTATTTATACTGAACATCGTTGATAACAGACTAAATATCTGTGTTACTCTGATTAAAGATGTATTTGTGTGTTTTTGAACTACACTTCAAATCAGTGGTATATACGCGTGGCGCATGAAGTAAAATTTCGAGTTTAGAAAAGCCCCGTGAAAATTTGTCTCGGGTCGCTGCGCGACCCACGACAAATTTTCTACTCGGGGCTTTTCTAAACTCGAAATTTTACTTCATGCTTAGTCTGGGAGTGGAAGACACTCATTACTTTAAAATATGTCACAACTGTTAAAGTATGTATCGTCGGATGCCCGTCTTTAGGGGTGATATGTAAGCAAATTATAGGTACTAGGAGTTGCCAAATTAGTGAGTTACTCAACTGTTTCCAAGGCACTCTTTGAAAAACCAAAAGATTCAAATTTTAAGGCGAGTTGCGGCGATCTAAAACAATATTTCGAACAAGTAGGAAAAAAAAGAAAAGCAGAGGGAAAAGAGTCAGAGTCAGCAACGTTGGAAAATAGAATGGAAGTTTACAATAAAAATATAACGGAATTAAAAGAAGAAATAAAGCAGAAAGAACAAAAATGGGAAGTAGAACAATCATTGCTTATAGAACGAATTGCTAAACTGGAAAAGGGGGAGGAGAGTAGGGAGAAAGAAAGAAGAAAAAATATTATTATTAATGGGGTAGAAGAAGGGGGTGATGTTAAAGTAGTGGTGAAGAAGATGGCGGAGAAATTGAATGTCCCAGATTTTTAATTTGATGATGCATTTAGGCTAGGTATAGAGAAGGGGGCAAAAAAGCGACCGATATTGGTGAGGTGCAGAAACGGCGAAGACAAAAAGAAATTAATGGTGAAGAAAGGCGTATTAAGAGATACGAAGAGTGATGTGTACTTTGACGATGATTTGATGAAGAGCGAGAGGGAGGTACAGAAGAGGATTAAAGAGAGGGCAAAGGAGGAAAGAATAAGAGGCAACCAAGTCCAAGTGTTCTACCAGAAACTGCGCGTCGGAGACGAATGGTGGAGATGGCACAAGGAGAAAGATATGTTGATGAAGGAGGTGGCAGGTCAAAAAAACAGGGCGAACGAATAACTCAAAGAGTGAAAGCTAGGGGGGGTGGGAAAAAAAGAAGGAATAACGATAGGGTTTTGGAATGTGGCGGGAATAAAGTCGAAAGGACAGGAGTGCAAGTGGAGGAAGGATTTTGAGGAGTGGGTAATCGGGAAGGACGTAGTGGGGATAGTGGAGACGTGGATGGTGGAGAAGGATTGGAGGGAGGTGAAAGAATGGTTACCAAAGGGGTTTAGATGGGAGATGAAAGAGGCGACCAAATGTGCGAAGAAGGGAAGGGCGAAGGGGGAATGATTGTTGGATGGAAAGAAGACAGGAAAGGAAGCAAGGGGGAGATGATGGAGGGATGTGAAGGACTGGTGTGGGTGAAGTACTAGCGAGGAGGATACAAGATGAATGTGGGGGTGTTATATGTGAGTAAAAACTGGGGAGACGTAAGGAGGGAGATAGATGAAAGAGCAGGAGAAGGAGGAAGGTGGATGGTGGGGGGGGGGGGGGGGATTTCAACGTGAGAATAGGAGAAGAGAAGCGGGGGGAAGACTTAAGGAGGATGGTTCAATGAGGAAAAGGAGCTCGCAGGATAAATGTATAGACGGGGAGGGAAATGTCTCGATTCAATGGTTTTTGAATAAAAAAATATAAACGAATTTTCAAGAAATACGTTTTTTGACAATATCTCATTAACAAAAGAAGATATTTCAAATTTGTTTTTGAATTATTATTGGGCCCGAAATTACGCAACTTTGCCCCAATTTAACCGACTCTCTATCTTTTTAAATAACGGAGATCCCCATTCATTATGTTGAAATACAGACACCCTGTGTAATAATAATAATAATATAAAATTTATTGTATTGTTATTTTCTAAATATTTTAATTAAATAAATATTTACATTGCTTACCGTATATTTACGAATATATTAGAAAATAAATACTTATTTCAGTAATTTAATATTAATTATACCATCAAATGTCTAAAAGTCGTGTGTTAAAAATCACCAGAAATCATTAGATGTTTTTTTATTAAACGAATTTCAATTATGTTAACAACGAAAAACTCTGATATAATTAAGATCTTTGTGAGACTGAAGAATTTTTAAAAAGATTTGGATACTAATTTTCTGTTTTGGCATATATTTGCTCATTTAAAACTTTTTTATAAACATTTTTAAGCAATACCTTTTTAAAATTTTATAAATTTAATGCTTACTTATACCGTAATGTATCACATATTTTATAGTTTTTAAAAACATGTTTTAAACAAAAGTTGTAGATAATAACAAATACACAACTTTTACCTCAACACTTTTCACCTCAATTATTTTTTTTATGATTACTTTTTTATAAACATTTTTAAGCAATACCTTTTCAAAATTTTATAAATTTAATGCTTACTTACACCGCAATGTATCACATTTTTTATAGTTTTTAAAAACATGTTTCAAACAAAAGTTGTAGATAATAAAAAATACACAACTTTTACCTCAACAGTTTTCACCTCAATTATTTTTTTTATGATTACTTTTTTATAAACATTTTTAAGCAATACCTTTTCAAAATTTTATAAATTTAATGCTTACTTATACTGTAATGTATCACATTTTTTATAGTTTTTAAAAACATGTTTCAAACAAAAGTTGTAGATAATAAAAAATACACAACGTTTACCTCAACAGTTTTCACCTCAATTATTTTTTTATGATCAGTATACAAAAAAAGTTATCTCCCTTAAGCTTTTTTTAATTTGATAATCACTTACAAATTGCTGCTTTATTACTAACTTAATCAAAAAAATTTCAAACAAAAGATAATAAAAACACACAACACAAACTTTTGTTTAATCACTTGTCACCTCAGTTCATTTGTTTATGAATTAGAAACTAAAATATCTAGTGGAGCTCAACAACTCACCGACTATGGCTTTCGACGTCTTAGTCAAAAAATGTTTCAAACAAAAGTTGTAGCCAACGAAAAAATAAACCACTTTTACCTAAACACGTTTCACCTCAGCTCTTTAGTTTTTGAATTAGAAACAAAAAATTTAGTAGAGATTAAGAACTCACCGACTATGGCTTTCGACGTCTAAGTCAAAAAATGTTTTAAACAAAAGTTGTAGCCAACGAAAAAATAAACCTCTTTTACCTAAACACTTTTCACCTTAGCTCTTCTGTTTTTGTTCAATAAACCGAAAAAGATTTTTTTGAAAATAAATACACAACTTTATGACAACTTTATGATAATTCGGAAATTTACGAACGAGTATCTTCCACTCCCAGACTAAGCATGAAGTAATATTTCGAATTTAGAAAATCACCGCGTAAAAAAATTGTCGAGGGTCGCGCCATCATGCGCCACGCGTATTCAACACTGATTTCAAGTAAAGTTAAAAATATAAAAACATATTAAAACTGTTTTTAGTTTTAAAAGTTATCAAAATATGTCAAAATAATTTAAAATTGCCAAAAACATCAAAATGACCATAATGTCTCGTAAATATAAAAAAGTATCAAAAATGTAAAAAATTCGGCGTGTTGATAAAATCGATTTACGTCAAAATTATCATTTTATGTCAGTACGTGACAGATTGACAAAAACGTTCTTACAAAAACGAAAAAACAGCCAAATCAGTAATATTGTCAAAAAAAGTTATCTAATAATACAAAAATTGTCATCTAATATAAAACAAGTAAATATGTAATATCAAAAATATCAAATGTATAACACGCTGGTTATGGTTGTAGCCGTTTATTTACAAATGTACAGAATCGTATAAGAATATATGTGATGGTATGTGGTGTAGCTGTCGGTGCGGAGAGCGGGCGGCTAGGGTTTCTTCACGGCAGCTAGGGGTTGTTCCAGGCGTAGGGCTGAGTGATGTCGAGCGGTTCTCGGTTGATGTCTTGACGCGGTACCGGGTGTAGCGTAGTCACGGGCTGGGGTTTCAGGCGGTGAGCAGCGTAATCGTGGTTCGTAGCGTAGAGTATTTAGTAAGCCGAGTAGACGAGCGTTACTAAAGAGAGCTGTTAGGCCGAGAAGACGAGCGCTAACAGACTGACGATTGTAAGGGCGGCTTCCCCTTAAGTAGGGTGCGATGCTGGTGTATGAGTGAGTGGGAGTGGAGAGGGATGCTGTCCTTCCCTGGTAGGGGTACGACGCGGTTCGGCGAAGAGTCGCGCGCTTGGCGCGTACTCGGGGCGGACGTTACAAATGTCAAAATTGTCGTCTAATGTCAAAAAAGTAAAAAAATATAAAATGTCAGAACCTACATCTAACGTCAAATACGTCATATAATGTCAACATCAGAAATGGTAAAAATGTAAAAAATGTCATTGTTTATCAAAAATAACATTTCACATTAGATGTTACTTTTGATAAACAATGACATTTTTTACTTTTTTACCATTTCTGATGTTGACATTAAATGACGTATTTGACATTAGATGGAAGTTCTGACATTTTATATTTTCTTACATTTTTAGATGTCATCTAATATCAAGAAACGTAGTCTAATATCAAGAATATAATCTATTGTCAAAAATGTCATCTCAAACTGTGAAAAGTATCAAAAATTTCATTCAATGTCAAAAATGATTAAATATGTCTTGAAGAAAAAAATAATCTCAAATTTCGGTGTTTTCAAATAATGATTAAATAATTTTTGAAAAGCGTTACAAATCTAAATAAAATATTAAAAATCTTACATATAAACATTTTATATAATTTGAGGAGAAAATCTCGAAATATCGAAAATTTCATCAAAATTTTATAAATCAATAAAAATGACAAAATATCAAAAATCAAGATATGTTGAAAATCTGATAAACATTTTCATAAATTAATTAAAAATCTTGAAATATTGAAAATTTCATCAACATTCAATAAATTGAGGAAAATTGAGGAAATATTGCAAAATCTGATGAAAATTTGATGAATCGACGAAAATCTCGAAATAATGATAATTTATATGAAAATATCGATTTGTTGAAAATCTTATAAAAACGTTATAAATCGACATGTTAAGTGTAAACATTTGATTGAGAATGTCAATTCATATGAAAATGGTCAAAATATAATTCGAAGCGTCATAAATGTCAATCCTTGTGAAAATTGTCAAAATATGATATGATTGCTAATGTCAAAAATATTAATTTGTGCGAAAATTGTCAGAATACGATTGAATACGTCGAACATTAGAAATATCATATTTGAGGGAATTAGTTAAAATACAATTAAAAATGTCAAATTTGACGGAAATTATTGAAATTTATCAAATTGTCAGTCGACAGAAATCATCGAAATTCATCAAAATGTTATATTTGGCGAAATTACCGAAAAACAATTAGAAATCTCAAATCTGGCAAAAATCATCAAAATTTATCAAAATGTCAAATTTGACAGAAATCATTGATTTACTTGATTTTTGATTTTATCACTTACAAACGAGTGTCGTCCACTCCCAGACTAAGCATGAAGTAAAATTTCGAGTTTAGAAAAGCCCCGCGTAGAAAATTTGTCGAGGGTCGCGCAGCGACCCTAGACAAATTTTCACGGGGCTTTTCTAAACTCGAAATTTTACTTAATGCGCCACGCGTATAAAACTGTGATTTAACGAGAAATTTAAAAATATACAAAACAATTTTTTCATGTTAATCCTCACGATTAATTCGAATAATATTTTGACGATTCGAATCCTTTTGTAAGTATTCGAATCCTTTTGTTAGTATTCGAATCCTTTTATAAATATTCGAATTATTTTATGAGGATTCGAATCTTTTTATGAGGATTCGAATCCTTTTATGAGGATTCAAATCACCCGCATTTAGATTCGAATACGAATCCTTTTAAAAAATGTATCGAATCCGGATCACGAATACAGTTTAACTAAAGTATTCGAATGCCTCTTTTGAATTCTCTAAAAAGATTCGAATCCAGCATTCGAATCCTGAATGATTCGAATCCTGCCCAGATCTGGTAAAATGTATCTACTTATTTTTAATTTCTAAAAATACAAGACTCCGTATAGAATATTGGAACCATTAGCTCAGTTTAAAAAGATGTATAAGACAAATTTGTTGTAGGTTCCAGAAAGAATCGCACTTTTAATGTTTTAAAAGATACTTGTTTTTAAGCAATGTTCGTACGTCCCGGCGCATACACCATTACTAACGAAATATTTCCTACATTTTCCTGATTATTCAAAGAATGTCGTGCATCCTTTTTTCTTCCCTTCGAATTTTAAGTCCGTCCGGAATGTGTACAACACATAACTACACAAGCACACACATAAACATGTATATATTAGTCAAACTATCATGTTTGAATTTTTGAAGTAAATATTTAGGTTGGTCGCGTAGTGAAACGGCTTTTTATATTCGAAATATTTACTTCATACGCCAGGCATTATTCAAACTGAAGTTCAAGAAGAAATAAGTCATCTTTTATTACCTGATGTTCCGTAAGTGGAGTTAAATATGTAAAATAGAAAACCATTTTTTTAAATCTTCATTTACAATCGTAACCCAACTTTATATAAAATTTTTAAGGACCTCAACATTTTTTGTTTCTATAAATATAACAAAATGTCTTCTTTATTTACAGAAACAAATATTTCTGAGACCCTTAAAAATTTTATATAAATCTAGGTTATGATTTTAAATAAAGTCTTAAAAAATAAATTGATATGCATATTAGCAATTGAATGTAATTTACTAATTTCGACGGAAAAAAAGTAAAGGTCATTAAATGCTATTAGTTTACAATGCACTATTAATCATAAAATAGCGATATTTTTATATACCGGTAAATTTCCGGTAAACCGGTTTTGATTGATGAACATACCGAAATACCGGTGTTTGAAATGGTCGGTGTATTTTCAATCCTTGGTGTTTATGTGTGCGATACATTGTATCATATACACATAAGAAAAGCGATACATGCACGTCTTTTTTTCTTCCTGTGCATATTTGATGGTTATTGCGTGGAATTCCGTGCAGCCGTCAGTTTTCCACGTCCTCCCTTACGAAAGAAAAGCTGCACGAAAACGTTAAAGTTGGTGTGTGTCTATGTGTGTGTGTGTGGGTATATATTTCCCCTTTGTGATAATTTAGTGCATGAAAAGGATAGGGAGGTGGACGTGATCGAGGCCACACAATACTCCCCAATGAGCCTTGTCTTCGATCGAACTCCAGAGGAATGAGTGTTGGGGGTATCCACAGGGCACGAAGTGTAATTAAGTTTCGTTCTAGTTTGCGTTTAACTTAATTGGATTTCTTTTTAACTTTTAAAGTATCGCATTCACTGTTTGTTTTGAGTTATGTGAAGTTATCAATCACTAATAAAACATGGCTTGATTTCGAGAAAACAAACGAGCATTTTTATGGCTTTTCTAAACACGAAATTTTACTTCATGCTTAGACAGTCGTTTGTTTTCTAATTTGATTAAAATTCGAGGTTAGTTAGATTTTCATGAACGATTTTCTTGAACTTTGCAAGAGTTTTACAACGAAAGAATGAGATGTAAAAACCAAAGCTTCGAACCGAAGCTAAACCGCAAACCAAAAACCGGAAAACACCGTTATTTTTTATACGGAACGAAAACCAAAACTGAACCGAAAACAAATATAGGTTTATTTTGGCTCAAACAGGCACGCAAACACTTATTTAATTCTACAACAGTTTCTAATTTTTTGCAATTTTTAAGTCAAAACTGTTTGCGTTTTGAGGTCCCCTCACTCGATTAGGACTATTTTTGATTTTTTTATTACCACTTTTCAATTAATTAATTAATTGCAACATGGCATTCATATATCAACATGACAAACAGTAGGGATACCCAAATAATTAAAGAACCTAAGAAAAATAAATTCCAAATCTGGTTGGGCAATAAAAAAATAAACAAATATACGTGTCATGGTATAACATACCGGGTTTTGACTTGGCGGGCTCAACATAGAAAATCCCATGTAAATTTTGAAATGTTCAAATTTTGGCCCCCCTATTTATTTTAGAAATAAAATGAATTTACCTTTTTTGTAGAGGAAAAAATTCTGAATTCATTCGTGTTAACGTTTATCACTTTAAGTTTCTCTAAGTTAAATAATTAAGAAAAATTAATGTGTTTTTATAAAAATAATGACATGTCATGGAATTGGAACAACAACTGCGGATATCAAAATGGCAAAAGATATCGTAGTCACTTGATAAAAGTAAATGTTTTCGAAATGATATACAAGAAAAATGTCATTATTTTTATAAAATCGCATTACTTTTTCTTAATTATTTTAGCTGTTAATTTTCTGTACATTCGTTGATTTTTAAAAGAGTTCAATTCGAAGCTTTAAACGAGAGTTTTTCACTCCCAGACTAAGCATGAAGTAAAATTTCGAGTTTAGAAAAGCCCCGTGAAAATTTGTCGAGGGTCGCGCAGCGACCCGAGACAAATTTTCACGGGGCTTTTCTAAACTCGAAATTTTACTTCATGCGCCACGCGTATAAAACACAGATTTTAAGTGAAGTTCGAATATACATAAATTTGACAATATTATAGTGTTTTATACGCGTGGCGCATGAAGTAAAATTTCGAGTTTAGAGAAGCCTGAAAATTTGCGTGGTGGCGTAGCGCTACACGCTATGCGACCAAACCGAATTTTTAGGCTTTTCTAAACTCGAAATTTTACTTCATGCTTAGCCTGGGAGTGGAATAACTCATTCAAAACTTCAAATTGAACTTTATTATAAAATCGACGAATGCCTGAAAATTAGGTAAATAAAACATTCACTGAATATCATTAAAACCGGGAAAGTCATGGAATTATATTCAAATTGACCAAAATACTAACAAAAAAGCCATATGATATTATTTAATTTGTCAAAATCAACAGGCATCATAAAAATTACAAAATACGTAAAAATGTATAAAACCAACTTAAATATTGACAAAAACAATCAAAACAATTTAACAAAACAGAAGAAAGTTATAATAAAAGGTCAGGGAAAAATCTTGAATTAGGGAAATGTCGGAAAAATTTAACATTTCAGATTGTGGCTGCCATCTCAGTTTTACTTCAAATAATATTAGACAAAATTTTAAAAACTAGATTATTATCTTTAAAATTTGCAGTCATTTAATGTTCTTATCAAAGCATTCAGTTTGAAGTTTCGAATGAGCGTTTCCACTCCCAGACTAAGCATGAAGTAAAATTTCGAGTTTAGATAAGCCACGCGTATCAAACACTGATTTAAGGAGAAATTATAAACACACAAAACAAATTTTTTATGTTAATCCTCACAATTAATTCAAATTATTTTTGACGGTTCAAATCGTAAGTATTCTAATCCTTTTGTAAGTATTCAAATCCTTTTATAAATAATCGAATCTTCTTATAACACAAAAGCGGAGGCCCGCAAAATAAAGTCAAAGACAGCCGGATTGTTGTGGACATGCCCACAGTGTGCTGCACTCGGGGATGACATCAATGGGTTAAAGGCCGCAATCATTATGCTCCAAAAGGAGGTAAAAATTTTGCAAAGCATATCTTCCCCCCCTCCAAGCACTAATCTGGACATGGAGGCAATAATTCAAGAAGTGGCAGAACGTGAAAAACGACGCTGCAACGTCATCATATACGGGGTAAATGAAATAAGCAACTCGATGCAAACAAATAAGGAATCTGATGAACTACGAGTCAAAAGTATATTAAATCATTTATCTATTAATGAATCATCTCCCACTTTCTTCAGACTAGGAAAATTCGATAATACTAAAAAAAATAAAAGACCAATAAAGCTTAGATTTAAGGACGAACAACTTGTGTTCAATATCCAAAAAAATCAAGCTTTATTAAAAAATGATGACACTTTTAACGGCATCGCAATATCCAGAGACAACACACCGAAGCAACTAGAATATTATCGGAGTGTCAAGGAGGAATTGTCAAGACGTGTCGAGTTAGGGGAATCTAACCTACGTATAAAATATGCCAAAGGAATCCCATCCATAGTATCTACTCTTCAGGAAAACTAAATGCGCCCAACAGTGATAACCAAGTGTTAAGAATATACTACCAAAACACTCGTGGCTTGCGAACTAAAACAACGTCAGTATACACTTCTACTTCTTGCTCTCACTATGACATTATTGTTATTACTGAATCGTGGCTTTTTGATGATATTGACAGCTCGGAGCTATTCACCGACAGCTATAACGTTTTGCGCTGTGACAGAGATCGTACTGCCACTCAACGTAGATCTGGCGGTGGTGTGCTCTTGGCTGTAAATTCATCCTTAAAAATAAAACCTATTGATATGTCGCACATTAGGACAATCGATTTTCTGGCAGATATAGTATGTGGTAAATGTACGTTTAATTCTTTTAATATTTATATTTTAGTCATTTGTCTTCCACCGGATTTGTCTGCGGAATCTATTAGTCTAATTTTCGAAGATTTGAGTTTGCAGTTTTTAGGTTTTAGATCTTATTATTTTAGGTGATTTTAATTTTCCATTATTTTATAGTACTCTAAATCATGATCGTAAAACTAAAACTTGCATTTCATTTATGGAAATGACGGATATTAAACAAGTGAATAACATTTTCAACATATCTGGAAGGTTGCTAAACTTAATCTTCACAAACATTAACCGTGTGCTAGAGCGAGAAGATAATCCTATTGTGCCTATTGATCAATACCATCCTGCTATTTCTTTGGATTTATTCTTTGATAAATCTCCCTCGTGTCAATTCCCAAATAATAAGTTAACAAACTCCCTTGATTTTAATAAAGCAAACTTTCCAGCCTTATATAATGAATTATTAACAATGGATTGGACATTTTTTAACAAATTTAATGAGATTAACTCAGCTACCAATGCATTCTACACTCATCTTTTCAACATTTTTAGTAAGCACGTGCCATTATCAGCAAAAAAGAGTAGCAAATATCCTATATGGTACACGCCTAGTATAATCAGTGACATTAAATGCAAAGATTACTATTATCGTAAATATAGAAAATCCAAGAGCACTTATTATTTTGACGAATTTAAACGAATGCGAAAACTAATTATAGCCAAAATAAAAACAGCCTTCGATACGTACTTAAAAAAAACAGAGCTTGAAATAAAATCTAATCGTAAACAATTATTTAATTATATTCATTCCAAAAATAGGTCGTCCGGGATACCCAACACAATTAAAGTTGAAAACGAAATTACCCAAGATCCACAATGTATTGTTAATGCATTTGCAAATTTATTCGCAAACACATACAATAATCAAAATCAATTTGCAAATAATACAAACACCAAGTTTACTAGTCGTCCTCAAATATTGATATATATGCCAACGGAAGGTGATGTAGTCAAATGCCTGAGGAGTTTAAAAAACTCAAAAACTGCTGGAGACGATCAGATCCCAAGTTATTTGCTACGCGATTGCGCGTATGCCCTTGCACCTCCCCTCACTATATTATTTAGCCTCTCCTTGAATACATCAACCTTCCCAGAGTTATGGAAAACAGGTAGAGTGTGCCCTATCTTTAAAAATGGAGAAACAATAGACATTGCAAACTACAGACCAATCACCATATTAAATAATTTTGCTAAAGCGTTTGAGCAGCTTATCTACAATGGTCTATGTACGCAGTTAAAGCCTCATATTTCTGAGTTTCAACATGGATTCTTATCTAAAAGATCAACTGTTACTAATTTAGTTCATATCACGGAATTTATTAGTGAGGCTTTTGACACAAAAGATCAAGTCGATGTTGCATATTTGGATTTTTCTAAAGCTTTCGACTCAATTAATCATAAAACTCTAATTGCTAAATTAGATTTATTTGGATTTTCCAATAGTTTAACCTCTTTCTTCAATTCGTATCTTTCCGATAGATACCAATATGTAGCATACAAGGACTTCAAATCACCCAAATATCATGCCTCTTCTGGTGTGCCCCAGAGCTCAAACCTGGGCCCCTTATTGTTTATCATTTATATAAATGATTTAATTGAGTCACTAACGCGTAATGTGCTTGCTTATGCGGATGATTTGAAAATGTTCAATGTAATTAAATGTCAAGAGGACGCAGACAAGTTGCAACAAAATATGAATTACACTCAAGAGTGGAGTCTATCGAATTGTCTTAAACTCAACGAAGCAAAATGCAAAATTATGTCTTACTCCCGCAAGGCGAGTCCTCTATCATGTAATTATTACCTTAATGGCACAATTCTTGAAAGGACTAATGAAACGAAAGACCTTGGCGTTTTATTTGATAATCGATTAAATTTTACATCTCATATTGATAACATCTGCTCTCGTGCCACTAGGACATTAGGGTTCATATTGCGCAACTGTAGACAATTTTCAAATCCTGAAACCATTAGCAACCTGTACTATCCTTTGGTCAGATCAAGGCTTGAATATGCTGCTCTCATCTGGCACCCTCATTATGAGTGTCATAGAAAATCACTAGAAAATGTCCAAAGGCGATTTTTAAAATATATCTACAAACTTAAAATTGGCACATATCCTCCTAGAAATATTGAACATAGTGAATTACTTTTAATTAACGATGATTGTAGTCTTGATTCTAGGAGAATATGTAGCAGCGTCTTAACTCTAATTAAAATTCTACATAATAAAATAGATTCTCCTTACATGCTTTCGAAAGTCACTCTCCACATTCCAACCCATAATTCTCTTCTCATACACCTTTTTATAACACACCTTCTAGATCAGTTGTAACATCAAAAGCTCCTTTACATTACATGGTTGAAAATGCAAATAGAATTTTAACAAACACGAGCTGTGATATATTCTCTGATTACGATTGTACAGTAAAATATATCCGTCACTTTGAGCTGTAAATGTTTTAATGCGAATTTTCGTCAACTTAGGAATACTCTTTTATCTTTTATTGTAAAAAACTTGTAAGCATAATTATGTTAATATGTCTCTTTAAAGTCAAATATTCACCTGTATATGTATTTGTTTTCTATTTCTTTACTTATTTGAAACTATTTAATGCTGTAATTTTTTAAACGTTTTATACACATATATTGTACTTAATTTTGTCCTGTAATTGGTTATCTGTTAGGCAAATAAAGTTATTATTATTATAAGGATTCGAATCCCTTGATTAGGATTCGAATCCTTTCAGAAGGATTAAAATCCCCCGCATTTGAATTCAAATACGAATACTCTTAAAAAATTGTAACGAATCCGGATCACGAATCCAATTGAGCTAAAGTATTCGAATGCCTCTTTTGAATCCTCTAAAAGGATTCAAATACAGGATTCAAATCCTGAATGATTCGAATCTTGCCCAGCTCTGCTTTAAGCATTACAAATAAAGTGTATGATTATTAATTAGAAAAGATGTGTATTTTATTTTAAATTAAATTACACATAGCAATATCAACTAATTGTTCTAAGCTTTTACTTAGTCACGTGACATTATATTTACCATGTAAATATACAAAATGAATTTACGACATGATTAGTACATACCTAACACTCAATTTCGGAGTAATTTATTTAATGCTAATGTAAATGTAAATTGTGAAATGAGGCTAATATCGGCAGGGCAGCACGCAGAGAGGAAAATATTAAAGGGATTAAACACGGCTGCGCGCGAGATAAGAATGCGCTTAATTAAATTCAGCCGTGACTTATGACGAGTCTTTGTCGCCTCCAGCCGTGAGACGATTAACTAATTTTCCGGAAGACCGGAACTGAGGAAGCTCCAGGATGGGCCACATTCGTGTGTCGCATTCCCGACAGGAAAGGAATCCTTAATATTCGGAAGGACTGCCAATTTGATGTTATAGAATTCCGGGTAAATGTCAACTGAAAGCCGAGAATATTGCAATTTCAAATGCAAATATTATTAATTATAAATGCATAGGTATAATAATTGTTTATTGTATACTGCTCACATTAGTTTTACTTTTAAGAACAGGGTGCAGCATTTTCGATGGTATTTTTAAGTAAAAGTTTAATTTACACACATTTATTATTATATATATATTTAATGTAAAATGGAGATTTCCGTACAAATAAATAAATAAATAAATATAGTACCATTTTTATGAATAAAATAAATTCTTTATTTAAAAAGATATTGACATGCTGAAAAAACTTTTGCATGAACTTTTTTTAAGTAGAATACGCTTACGATATTTTTGGAAAGCTTACAAAACATGCAATCAGTAAACAGTAAAGGCAAACTATGATTTGTACAGGGTAGCGCAAAACTACCGATATGGTTTGAGTATTTAATAACTTTTTTATTTAATGGTTACTTATTATTATTATTTTTTTGTTATGCAGTATATTAATGGGGAATATTTTTGGCTTAAGTATGAAAAATTATATCCCGAAAGTGGAGGCCATTTTCGGCTTCACACATTCGCGCTCTTTCCAGTACATTTTCTATAACTTTTTGTAAAATTTCCGGTGTTATGGCTTGAATTTCATTGCGAATGTTTTGTTTTAGCTCTGGTATAGTCGCTGGCTTATTTACGTATACCCTTTCTCTCAAATAACCCCAAAGAAAACAGTCTGGAGCTGTTAAATCTGGTGACCGTGGGGGCCAATTGAAATCGCTTCTGCGCGAAATAATGCCTTCGCCAAAGAGGTCCCGTAACAGAGCCATTTTGTCCCTTGCAGTGTGGGCTGTGGCTCCTTATTGTTGGAACCACAACTGTGGATGGTTTTCTACAGCTGGCCTCAAAAAATTGTCCAGCATCGTTCGATATTCAGCACCATTAACCCTAACTGAGGCGCCATGTGCATTTAAAAAAAAAATAAACCAATGATCCTTTCAGATGATACACCGCACCAAACAGTACACTTAAGTGGATGAATTGTCGCCGATGAACTGTTCTTGGATTCTCCGTAGATTATATCCTGCAATTTTGTTTGTTTACGAAACCATTCAATTGGAAATGGGCTTCATCGCTCATTATCAAAATTGTTAATGAAATCGCGATTATCTTCTGCTTTTTGTCGGAATGAAATGGCATTATCAAGCCGTTGTTGGTAGTCTATCGGCTTCAATTCTTGCACAAGCTGAAGCTTATACGGGAACATGTGCAATGTGGCCAAAATCCTCTGAACGGACCTCCGCGATACCCCCAGTTGTGCCGAACGTCTTCTTGTTGATGTTTCTGGACAGTCCTGCACACTATCCACAACACGTTGGATATTTTCTTCCGTGCGTGGTCTTCCGGTACATGGAAGGTGTCTTACTGTACCATGTTGTCGAAAATTTGCAACCAGGCGGTTTATTGTTGATGCTGAAGGTCCAGTACGCACATTAAAAAAACGACGATAAGCACACTGCGTCAAAACAATTGACCGTTGATTTTCTAGATAAAATTCAACAATTTTTGATCGCTGTTCTGTTGTGTACTGTTCCATTTCAAAATCCCCAAGTTTTCTTCACAAAATTCTGAAATAAATATAAAAAATATAAATAAATATATAAAGTTATTAAACATTCAAACCATATCGGTAGTTTTGCGCCACCCTGTATTTTAAATAACAACTTTAAGTCATATCTCATTGGGGTCAAACCTAGGATAAAATCTGATATGATTAACATATTTTACCTACAAAAAGTGCCAAGAGAACGTATTTATCGCACGTCAATATTTTTATAAATGAAGAAGTTATTTCAATATTTCAAAATGGCTAATATTCCGGGTTTTCACGTATAACTCGATAGCAATTAAAGATAGACAAATTTTGATGAAAAAAAAATGGCAAGTGGTCTATGAGACAAAAAAGTTTGGGAACCTATGATATAAACAAATAACAAAAAAAGCATTCAAAACTAAAATCTACTATTCTCCTGCCTCTCCTTGTTTAAATTCCTGGCTACGCCCATGATTCACATCTTTAATAAAATTTTCAGCTACAATCTTTTATCAAATTTTCCAAGCCTTTTAGTCCATTCCATCCCCAATTTTCATTTATAGAGAGTACATATACTTAAAGGTTCCTTAAAAGTAATGGTGTTGGAGTGTAATGGTGGAGATTGAAGAGGGTATTCTCGTCCGGCATTTAATTAGAAGAGAGAACAGCAATTTGCGCTTTCAATTTATCAAATTACTTCATAAACGCGGAATTGAATTATTCGAGCGCTTCCGCGACACGACTCGTCCGTCGTATTCGGATTTCAATTGACTCAATTCCACGATGCCCCGAAGGAGAGCTATATTGTAACCGAGTGGAATTTTCATTAATTAACTAGTTCACCTGATAAATTGAGTGTATACAAACATGTACACGTAATAAAATATTAATTAATTCGATTGGTTTGAGCAATAGTTAAGGATGTGACATGAACACGTCGCCCTATTTGATTACAATAAAATTTAGTTACCGTCTACAACTATTGCCCAAATTGATTAAATTATTTGTTTCTAAGCGTAACATATTTTTAACTTTATTATAAATACTGCGCGACCCTCAACAAATTTTCTACGGTGGGCTTTTCTAAACTCGAAATTTTACTTTATGCTTAGTCTGGGAGTGGAAGACACTCGTTACTTTAAAACACATCACAACTGTTAAAATATGTATCGTATTAGTATTTTGTCATTAAATTACTATATTGACTGTATTTGATATAGTGATTTATAATCATAACATCACAATAGCCGAAATACAGTCCATATATAGAGAGTTTTATGTAATACCGAACATACGTCGTACATTTTCCGATGCTCCGTTTAATAAAAGAATTTAATTTGAAGCTTTAAACGAGTGTTTTCCATTCCCAGACTAAGCATAAAGTAAAATTTAAATTTAACAGGGTGTCCGTATTTCAACAGAATGTATAGGGATCTAAGTTATTTAAAGAGGTAGAGAGTCGGTTAAGTTGGGACACACACACACACACACACACACACACATATATATATATATATATATATATATATATATATATATATATATATATATATATATATATATATATATACATACAGAGAGTTTTATGTAACACCGAACATACGTCGTACATTTTCCGATGCTCGGTTTATTAAAAGAATTTAATTTGAAGCTCTAAACGAGTGTTTTCCACTCCCAGACTAAGCATGAAGTAAAATTTGGTTTGGTCGCGTAGCGCGAAGCGCGGAGCGGCCAAACCAAATTTTAAGGCTTTTCTAAACTTGAAATTTTACTTCATGCGCCACCGGTACAAAACACTGACATATTACGAAGTTTAGACACACTGCTAAACTTTTCATTAAATTAGTATTGTGTGCCGGTGGCGCATGAAGTAAAATTTCGAGTTTAGAAAAGCCTGAAAATTTGGTTTGGCCGCTCCGCGCTTCGCGCTACGCGACCAAACCAAATTTTCAGGCTTTTCTAAACTCGAAATTTTACTTCATGCTTAGTCTGGGAGTGGAAAACACTCGTTTAGAGCTTCAAATTAAATTCTTTTAATAAACCGAGCATCGGAAAATGTACGACGTATGTTCGGTGTTACATAAAACTCTCTGTATATATATATATATATATGTGTGTGTGTGTGTGTGTGTGTGTGTGTCCCAATTTAACCGACTCTCTACCTCTTCAAATAACTTAGATCCCTATACATTCTGTTGAAATACGGACACCCTGTATAATTTAAAAAAATGTACGTGCATGTATTGCAAATCATTTACAAGTAATTAAACAATATACCTAACAATGCAAATGTTGAGAAAGTTTGAGTCACGATCGTACGTACATGACACGCACGCGAACACCAATTGACGATTGTCGACAAGAGTTCTCAACTATGGATTCACAAATTTGAGGATTTGACGAGAGCTAGGGGCCCCGACATGAACACGTCGCCCTATATCCACCGAATCACGCCCTTTGTTCCAAGACTGACATCGACATTCCTATAATGGGAAGGTACATAATAATGTTACACTCTGATCAGATGTCTATAGATATAAATTATGCACATTCATCATAGCAAAATGAATCTGACCTTTATGATAATATGAAAAGGATATGGTCAGTAAAGGTTTAAAACTTGCAAAATATATTAATTCAGTCAGTAAAAATTATTCCATTACTTGTGTTTGGGGGGGTTTGCGCCCTATAAAATATTGTAACTCGCAGCGGGAGCTGCCGTGAATTTTATAGCGGTTTTTGCTAGGGAACGGTAGCTAGGGCACGGTAGCGAGAGGAAACTGACCTTTGGTGTGTCGGTATTCGGGTCCTTACAGCTTCTCCTGAGGGTGTAGTTCCGAGGCAATCGTCACTACCTAACTAATCAGTGTGGCGCGAGATCGACCGTCGCGTGTCGCTGTACATTTACGACTCTCCTCTCTCGGTCCGCGGACCGAACAAGGGTACGGGAAGTGTTGTGCATAGCAAAAAAAGGGTGAAATAGGAAAAAGCGAGAATGTTGCCAACCGCTTGTTAGTAATCATTAATTCGATACTCAAATTAACTACAAAGAGAATTCACTGGGGTTAAAGTAACAAAAGAAATAAAGGTAAAATTAAAAAAACAACAGGGGAAACAGCTAATAATCTTATGATTAAGCTAAGGGTAGAGGTACTACCTTGTTAGTAGCCCTCAAAACGTCTCCCGTGGTTGTTCTAACGCGCACGACGCGGGTAATTCCGTCCGGACCGGGTAATAGTTCAATAACCCTGCCTTTTGGCCACTGTGTAGGAAGTGTTCCAGGGCTGTACCAAAAGACTGGGTCTCCTACTGCAAGTTCACGGGCCGGCGCGACCCGCTTTGGGCGAAACAGTTGCGCATGTAGGTATTCTTAGGTCCATCTTTTCCAGAATGATTGCGCTAAGTGCTGTGTTAATTGCCAACGCGTGAGACGATTAACTGATGTGTCGTGTAATGACGCTTCAGGTCTAGCTAAAATGGGAACTCCGGTCGTCGGGAGAATTAGGTAATGCGCATAAGGGGCGGGAATTTAGGATGCCTTCAATACGGGTGAGTACGGTTACGAATTCTTCGAACGTAAGTATCTGCGCTCCGATTATCCGCCTAAAATGGTGTTTCACCGATTTCACGCCACTTTCCAAGAGCCCTCCCAAGTGAGGTGCATAGGGTGGATTGAAATGCCACTCAACACTTCTCGTAGCTAAATATTGAGAGATCGTTTCACTCGATTTGGCGAGAAATTGAAAAATTTCGGATATTTCTCGGGCAGCGCCCTTGAAGTTACGACCTTGATCAGTGTAAATGTGTGAGGGAAGATCACTGCGCGAAATAAATCGATCTAAGGCCGCAAGACAGGACTCTGTTATTAGGTCAGAGGTGGCTTCCAGGTGTATGGCCTTCGTAACCATACAAACGAACAGGGCAAAGTAACACTTAACTGATTTCGTCGTCCGCAAAAGGGAAGCTTTTACAAAAATAGGTCCTGCAAAATCTATACCCGTATGTGAAAAGCATCGCCAGGGTTGCAATCTATATGCGGGGATGTCTGATATCGGGGGTTGTATAGGGGTAGATTTGAAGCGATAGCATGTCAGACATCTAAAAATGCGATTCCTAATCAAATCTCGCGCGGAAGGGATCCAGTACTGTCTATGGAGGAGTGACTACACCAACCGAGGGCCTCCATGACCTGAGTAGAAGTAGAAATAATCCACCAAGAGATTTGCGAACTGACTATTTCTTGGAGTTAAATAGTGGTGTTGTGACCTTTATGGTAATTGGGAGTGTTTTAAGCAGCCCCCCACATGACGAATCCATGGGGAGAGACAAAGGGAGTAAGTGAGGGATAACGTTTTGAGCACAACTTGCCTGTAGACATCAAGGTAATCTCAGTGTGTAAGTGTTGCAACTGAGTAATCCTAATTTGAATTCTAAAGCCTGCCTGTACTCTATAGCTGAACAAAATTTGTGGAATTTAATTAAGGCTTTTTCTGTCTTTTAGTTAGGCAATTGTGCGCAAAGCGTCTCACGTAAGCGATAATGCGCTGTAATTTTAGTAATGAAGATGTGCGGTCGAATAAATTTGTGAATTCAGAAAGGTCAAGAGAAGCAAGATGTGATTGTACCACTGGGGCCTTAAGATCAGGCAACGATATATGGGGGTGTGCAACGATAAGTGGCCAGTCTGTTTCATCTTCATAAAGAAAAGGGGGACCATTTCACCACAAAGGATGGTCCAACAATTGTGAAGGGAGCAAACCGCGGCTAGCCGTATCCGCCGGGTTTTTCTTGCCTGGGACATGTCTCCACGATGTATGCGAAAGGTGCTCGTGTATTTGTGCAACGCGATTTGCCACAAATGTTTTGAGCCGATAAGGAGGGGTTGAGATCAAAGCAAGGGCCGTAGAGGAGTCTGGGGTTGTCGAGTGATAATGACGATAGCGATTGTTGCACACAGAGAGTGAGCTTAGACAACAAGCAAGCTGCGCCTAGTTCTAGGCGAGGAACCGTCCACGCTTTAAGGGGCGCAATGCGAGTTTTTGAAGCTATTAAGTTAATCGAGATTTTATTAACTGATCGTCGTCTTAAATAAACTACTGCTGCCATGCCTGCCTCACTGGCATCCACAAAGCCAATCAGGCGTCCATGAATCCATCCCTCTGATAGAATGCAACGAGGGATAGAGATTTTTTCTAAAAGGTGCGATTCTGAGAGAATGTGAGTCCATTGATTCTTGATAGATTTGATATTTAAAATTATAATATTTTTTGTTTGCAAAGAGTGCCTTGGAAATAATGACGTCATATCTATTAACTAATAAAATATTGATAGCAGTCAATCATTGTTAGCAGTCAAAATAGATTAATAACTGTCAATCTTTTGTTATAATGATAATAACTATCGATTATCACATAAAACATTAAGTAAAATAATAGCGATTTGCCCATCCCAGGATAAGATATAATGACTTAAATATAAATAATATGGAAAAGTTGCACAAACTAAATTTTTTCTACTTTTATTATTATTATTCCAATCTGTTTCATCTTCATAAAGAAAAGGGGGACCATTTCAGCACAAAGGATAGTCTAACAATTGTGAAGGGAGCAAACCGCAGCTAGCCGTATCCGTCGGGTTTTTCTTGCCTGGGACATGTCTCCACGATGCATGCGAGAGGTGCTCGTGTATTTGTGCAACGCCATTTGCCACAAATGTCTTGAGCCGATAAGGAGGGGTTGAGATCCAAGCAAGGGCCGTAGAGGAGTCTGGGGTTGTCGAGTGATAACGACGATAGCGATTGTTGCACACAGAGAGTGAGCTTAGACAACAAGCAAGCTGCGCCTAGTTCTAGGCGAGGAACCGTCCACGCTTTAAGGAACGCAATGCGAGTTTTTGAAGCGATTAAGTTAATCGAGATTTTATTAACTGATCGTAGTCTTAAATAAACTACTACTGCCATGCCTGCCTCACTGGCATCCGCAAAGCCAATCAGGCGTCCATGAATCCATCTCTCTGATAGAATGCAACGAGGGATAGAGATTTTTTCTAAAAGGTGCGATTCTGAGAGAATTTGAGTCCATTGATTCTCGATAGCAATGAGTAAGGGTTCGTCTGATTTTTAGAAGCCAGCGTCGCTGCATAAGGGTTTTGAGAATAAATATAAAAGGGCTTAGGTATCGGTTTACGTCATAAGTACGTGCGATGCGAGAGAGAATACCTCTTTTGGTAGGGGTTTCTTTGTCGATGTCAATTTGATAACAGTATAAATCTAAATGTGGATTCCATGCCAAACCCAAAACTTTGATTGGCAGAGTTTCTTTAGAGAAGTCGCGCAAAGTTGAGTTATCACTAGAAATTAATTGAGGATTCGAAGAGTCCCACTTGTCTAATTCAAAGCCTTTTCGCCAGAAAAGCCCAATAAGCTGTTCTCTTTAAGTTAAAACTTACTCTTTGGAATCCGTACCCGTCAAAATATCATCAACGTAAGCCGAGTGGTTCAGGGCTGGGATACGGAGTACCTTCATCGAGTACTAATTGTTGGATAGTGCGTTGGGCGAGGAAGGGACTGCATGTAGCAGTCCGTATGATACGATACTAATTCATAAGGCGAAAAATTGCATCCAATATTTGAAAACCGCATAATACAGAAAATCTGATGATACTAAAATCTTGTAGGAAATGTTCTATTTCCTTCATAATTTAGTATGAAGGCATACACAATTTGATTTACGTGCGTTTGTATGCAAACATAACTGGTAATTATAACAAAAAGTTTATAATGCAAAACCTCGACGTTACTGCCATCTAATAGCGCTATCAGTAAACAACTGAACTAACCGATTCCATGCGGTGAACGGTTTCTACTCTAATCTACTCTAATATCCATTAGTATTTTATATTTATTATGTGTTCGATAAAAAAACGCTCAACGCGATAACTCTGTTATTTATTGACTGATTTGAATGAACAAAAAAATAAAGTAAATTTTTAAATAGCTGCACATACTTTTCTTATTTTATTATGGTAATCATTGTTTTTCTGAATTCAATTATGCCCGATATGTTGGTTTTAATTTAATATTTATGCAAGAAAAAAATTATAATAAATCTTGTCTACGTCATTTTTGGTAATAAATGCCTTGAAAAAAAAAGCATTTTAATACTGTTCTAATTGTTTATTGGTTTATATTTAATCCGTGTGTTCCGTTAACTAGTTTATTATATGTACATTCACAGTTGGTTATTATTTTAAATGCAACTTTGATATTTAATAAATACTTTTTTCTGGCAAGTAGAATATTAACCCATTAACGGCCCAGAAAATTATAGAGTTACTCTACAAGTGAATTTTAGGTAAAAATCTGCACTTCTTTTTACAATTTCAATGAATGACTTAATATATTATACACAATAAATGCGCTCTACATTTTCAAAGCGAAGTTCAATTTAAAGTTCTAACGAGTGTTTCCACTCCCGGATTAAGCATAAAGTAAAATTTCGAGTTTAGAAAAGCCCGAAAATTTGGTTTGGTCGCGTAGCGCTACGCGACCAAACCAAATTTTCAGGCCTTTCTAAACTCAAAATTTTACTTCATGCGCCACGCGTATAAAACACTAAAATATTGTGAAGTTGGTGATACACTTTAAAAATTAATAATAATCGAAATATTTAAACAACAAAATATTTACATTGATCTTTAGATATTCTCAAGTCAGGTCAAATAATACAATGTATTAAATTAACTTATTTAGTTAGTAATTAAAAAATAATATAATAATGTTTCGATATTGCATCAATGGCGCTGAATGGGTTAAATTAATACTAGCTCTATTCTACAATAACTGGCCTAAACTTACAATAAATGGCATTTCTCACTTTTTTTACAAGGCACACTAATTATAATTTTTTAAAAACATAATTGTAAATAGAAGATTTATTTGACTATTTTCGATACAAATATTCAACAAAAAACAAGAAATTGGGCATTATTGGATTCAGAAAAATAAAACATTTATAAATGTTAAGTTATCTATTACTTGGCAACGAAGTCATTATTTAAAAAAAATAATATTAATGTAATTTCTTGGTATTTAAGCAGCTATTGGCTTTGGTTTATAGTTCAATAAAATCGGTCAATAACCTTATGTCAATTGTTATTATAGTTCAAATGTCGACTGACGCAGACTTATGTGACACGATGGATTAAATATCGACCAGCGCCTACTTATGTCAACTGTATATGTTATTCTTAAACTTCGCAACCTAAGAATGCAAATCAAATAACAAGCTTCGTAGACTGTGATGTTAAATAACATATGCGTTAATGTTTACATTTCGCTTACAGAATCGGCCCGATTAACTGATCAATGCATTCAAACAAAGGTATTTATTTCTCGCTATAAATCAGTGTGCGTTTTGTGCAAAATTGGGAAACGATTGAGCAGATGTTGGAAACGGTTCGCGCAGAGCGATTTGGACATAATCCCAGAGTCCGTTATGATTTAGGGGGATCAATGTGTGCCTACCCCTTTTTCCCTTCGCCGCACTTGTCCCATTTCCTACTACCCTATTTTCCAACTCTAGATGGGAAATTGAAATTTTAATTCTTATATATTACTCACAGACACACACAAACACACCAGAGTTCCACTAGATTTATAGTTTAGCTCAGCTCTCTTCTTTTCTGATAAAATCACATGATTTATAGGCGTTTTTAAAGGTGGGATTTATTATCGTTGAGAAAGAAATATTAATAAAATGGAAAATTTTAGTTAATTCAATAAAATGTGTTTTTATAGTAGCTAAATATAAATTTATTAGTTAGCTGTTTACAAACAAATCTTAGAGTAAAAAAATAAATATTATATATTATATTATATTATATAATATTATATAATATAATACAAATCAAATACGATCAAGTTTTTCGGAATATGAAAACTTTTCTAAATTAGTAAAACTATACACTTATTTACTTGAAACTTGACTAAAGGTTAAAGAAATGTATCAAAAACTAACAAAATCTTATAACAATACAAATCTATTTGCATAAATAATTTCTCAATTAACCCATTTAAATGGTTAAACATTTTTAAATCTAATTCTAGATATTTAAAACAAATCTATTTCTATTGCGATACTCGAATATTATTAAATATAGCCAGAAGAAGTTGAAATAGAAATCCTCGAATTATAAACATGGAAAATGTCAATCCCTGAAGAACACGTTTGTTTATTTTGTGTTATTATCTATCTATTTCCATCACAGGCCGTAGCCTAATTACAAGGGAACATTTCATACATTAAATTAAAATAAATTGACTTTCTAACAGCAAATAATGTTTACAAAGTGATACCAATATAAACGTACAAATAGGGAACTTAAAATAAATTAAATGTGTATTCCTTAGTTCTCACACATACATATACCGACAAACCAAGTAGCAAAAAATCCTGAACATAACAATTAATAAGACTATGACAAAATTATAGAAATTATTCAACATAGCGATGATTTCAAAGTTAACAAAAATGCATTTCGATCTTAATTAAAAATATCAACAGTATGTTGTACCTCATGGTACTTCCTGAACATACATTGTAGTGGGGAATAGGAATAGTGCGTGGTTCGAGGTGTACAGTAATTAAATGTTAAATTATTTCGACTTGATAATCTAGGAACTGAAATTTACACAAGATTTAAATATTCACAATTATCAGTGTGATAGTGAATTAGTTTGTACAGCTCATAGATTAAGATGTATTTATGTCTATTTTGTATTGATAGCATATCAAATTCCCGCAATAACGATTCATACGATATTGTATGATCTGGATAAATGTAAAATTTACGTAAATATAAATACCTCAAAAAATGCCGCTGTACTTTCTCCAACATCTCAATGTATTTATTATAGCCGGGTGACCAAACAGCGGCACAGTACATTAGTTTACTAGTAACAAATGAATCGTACAATCGGATTGCCGGTACACTATTTTTAAAGTCGGAACAGTTGCGAATTATAAATCCAAGCAATTTATACGATTCATTAATTACTTTTTGTATGTGCATATTAAATGATAGCTTGCTGTCAAACAACACACCAAGATCCTTAAAACAGTTATCCCTCTGAACGGGTGTAGTATTAAGGGTATAATCGAAATGCACTTTATTTTGTAACCTAATATACGACAAAATACAATACTTCGAGGTATTTATTTTCAGTCCATTTTGAACTCACTATGCTGACATTTCACATAAGTTATTTTGAAGATTAACACAATCATCGATGGTCTTAATTGTCTGATATAATTTGCAGTCCAAGACATTTACAACATCATTAATGAAAATTGAAAAAAGCAAGGGGCCAAGATTGGATCCCTGCGGAACACCGCTTGTTGCTACAAATGTTCCGGACTGACAACCCATGTAACCGACAAAGAGGCGTCTATCCAATAAATATGAATGTAATGCCGATATAACATTTGATGCTAAATTATAGTTGTTTAAATACGAAATAAGCTTATAATGTGGCATACAATCAAACGCCTTGGAGATATCTGTGTATATTACATCCACCTGAGCATTATGATCTTATTAATAAAGAGTTCTGAAAATTTTACACTAAATCAGTGTTTAATGTATATTACCAGTATTCAAGAAAATTAATAAAGAAGACACTAGTAACTACAGACTATACCGGGTGTTGACTTGACGGACGCAACATAGGAAATCGCATGTTAATTTTAAAGTGTTCAAATATAGGCTTTCCTATTTATTTTAGAGAGATAATGTATTTTACTTTTTTGTAGAGGAAAAATTCTAAATTTATGAATGTGCACACTTAACACTTTACATTTCTCTAAGTTAAAATAATTAAGAAAAAGTAATGTGATTTTATAAAAATAATGATATATCATGGAATTGATACAATTGCGGATATTCCCTGTTTTTTTTAAGTTCAATTTAAAGCTTTAAACAAGTGTTTCCACTCCCAGACTAAGCATGAAGTAAAATTTCGAGTTTAGAAAAGCCCCGTGAAAATTTGTCGAGGGTCGCGCAGCAACTCAATAAACTAAATGTAAGTAATAATGTTGAATATATTATCAGCCATTGTGTGAAATATTTGGGTATACATGTGGATCATAGCCTATCATGAAAATCATGTAAGTGTATGTAAAAAGTTAAGTCAAGCCAATTATAGGATTCGTTAAATGAAAAAAAAAAATGGGCAGCTTGGTGGTGTAGTGGTTAAAGTGTTGTACTGCCACGCCACGGACCGGGGTTCAAATACCGGCCTAACAAGTTGTCTGCATTTATATAGGTTAGGATAAAAATGCCAAACACTCCGTCTTCTCGGATATGACGTTAAATGCATGTAGGGCCCGTGTACTGCCTGGATGTTGCGTGCACGTTAAAGATCCCTACCGGGGGGTTGGAACTCCCACCGGGTTCGGCAAAATTCCCGGCTAGCTGTAGACCTAAACTGCGGCGTCATGATTGGCCTTAGCAGCGGATATAGATGACGTAAAACCCAAAATAAAAATAAATTAAAAAAAACAGATATTGATAGTCTTTCATCCATTTACTATGCTATGGCCTGCTTCTATATGTCATTTAATATTCCGGCTTGAGGCAGGAGTGCTGATTCAAATAAAGTATTTATAGCCCAAAAGAAAATGATTAGGACAATGTTTAATTTAAATATAGCAGAATCGAGCAGAAATGCTTTCATATCTTATAAAATATTATTGTTACCAGTAATCTACATTTTCAAAATGGTTTGTTATATTAATTCTAATTTAAATTAATTCGCTACTCATAGCGAAAATCATAACTATAAAATATGACAACGTACTACAAATTGAAAAACACACTACTACTTTATATACCAAATCATTAATAAATGAAGGTAAAAAAGTGTATAAGTCAATTTAATAAAGTAATATAAAACATGTCACTAAATAGAGGATACTCAATTATTGACTTCAAATTCTCAATCATTAGCAAAATTTTACATACAGTACAAAATTTGTTTTGATATTATTTTGACGCTTCACATCTATCATATACAATGTGTTGTATCATTGCATTATGTGGCATCCCTGAATAAAGCTATTATTATTATAATTCAAACTAAATACATGCTTAAATTTAATAACCGCTTGCTTAATTTAAAAAAAACTAATTTGTTTATTAAAATTTAATATGATTTGCAAAGCAAATAGTTATTATAGAGAATGTTTAATTTGATACATTTTCGGAAAATCAACAGAATCGACATAGAAGTCAATAAGTTTACACAAACAAAAGTTTTCCATATATGGCACTTCTATAATGCACCAGTACAGGACTCATATTTTGGAAATGCAGACGAAGATTATTTTTAAATTAAATGAAACTACTAGAGGGCAGTCGAAAATAAATTGGAAAATGTTGCCAATATTATATCATATTATCAAATTAAGAAACGAAATAACCTATAAGTTCTATAAATCTTAACTGATTTGTTGATTGCTAGAATTATCTTCTAAATCGTGATAAAACTGCATTCATTTCGAAACCAGTTTCCGTAACTTCGAGGGTTCCTCAAGGAACCCACTTTGGGCCAATATTATTTATATTTTTTGTGAACAAAACTTCAACCAGGTGTTTCCACTCCTTGATTAAGCATGAAGTGAGATGTCGAATTTAGAAAAACCTGAAAATTTTGATTTGCCAGCACTCGAGCGTAGCGAGTCAGCGCCGGCAATCCAAACTTTCAGCCTCTTCTAAACTCGAAATGTTACTTCATGCGCCAGGCGTTTAGAACACTGATTTAATAATAATAATTATAATATATTTATTCACCCAACAGGTTTAACCAACCCAATTACAGAGTTACATACAATATTTGGCAATTTTAATTTGTTTGTAATTATTGTAATTTTTGCCATTCTAATATGTTTGTAATTTTTGCCACTTTAATATTTTAATATGTTTGTGACTGTATATTAATTTATTAGATGTTATCTTAGTGTTTTCAATATTTTAATATTTTTAATATGTTTGCGACTATATATACATATATCAATTGTACCTAGCTCAGTGTTCAAACACTTATATTTTCTTTTACCTTGACAAATGTAAACTTTTATATATAAGTTACACGAATAAATCTTACTTACTTACTTACTTACTTACTATATTTGTACATGTGTAAATCTTAAGACTAATTACATTTATTGTATTACACAGAAATACAAAATTGTGGAGTACATATTAAATCCTTATAATTAAATACCAAATGAGAAATTAATTAATTTATAACTTACTAAGTTGAATATCACACTTCATTGATACTGTATTATGATATTTACAAATCGGGAATAACGATTGAGTGCGTGGTTCTGTTATAAAAGCAGCATACATTTCTCGTTAAAATTGAAGGAATATTAAACGGTAGTTTACATAACAATTCTGGGCAGTCAATTTGATTCCTAATAGGTTTAAATAAAAATATTTGTCCCTGAATTGATCTGCGCATTAAAAGAGAAACGGCATCAAATTCTTGCAACAACAAATCATTATTAAATGACTGTTGCGGGTACGTACCAAATTTCTTAAACCAGACATACTTAAAGAACTTGCGCTGAACCTTTTCAATGTTATTTATGTGCGTTTGGTAATATGGATCCCATATAATTGAACCATATTTAAGTACAGAGCGCATTAGAGCATTAAACAGGGTTATCAGTGCATTTTCATTTGAATAGTGTCTAATGTTCCTAATAATAAAACCTAAGTTTTTATTTGCTCTCGCAACTATGGACTGTGTATGTTCAATAAAAGTAAATTTTGAATCGAACATAATACCTAGGTCTCTTATAGAGTTGCAGCGTTCTAATGATTGACCATCAATACGATATAGAAATGAGATCGGATTACTTTTCCGGGTGTAAGTAACAGTTTTACACTTCTTAGTGTTCAATTGTAAATTATTCCTAATGCACTAGTCTGACAGGGCATTAATCGTAGTTTGCAAACTTCAAAATTTACTGCTTTAGATGTAACCTTTACTTTTATAGGAAGATCAAGTTCTTCTAGTTATGTTTATTGTATATTTACTATTACTTAGAAATAAATAATTTTCTTCCTACAAGACAAACACCATTTTGTTTCTTTATTTTTTTACGCAGGATAGGTCTGGCCCCCCTCTTAGCTGCGCTCTGAGGTCATCTAATGAATACACACTTTTCTTTTGCCTGGAAAGAACTGATTGATTTCTATTTAATTGAATTAAATGTAACATCCGCATAAATACAAAAATAATAATATTTTTGAACGAAAAACAAAACAGATTCAAATTCTTAATTAAGAAAACACAAAGCCAATTTATTTTTCCAGCCGACGAAGCCATTTTCAATTAAACGACTAATCTCATTTAAGCTACCCCCCCCCCCCCCGAGTGTTGCGATTCTCTCCCTATTTTTTCGCTTCCTTCAATTCGCGTTACACCGCACCATTAATAACCGCGATTTAATTAAACATCCCCTTTTGGCCCAAACGCGATAACATTTAATCCGAATTAGCAACACTCTATTCTAATTATACGGTTAGTTTTAATTAAACTATTTACCACGATTCGATTCGAATTTAAGGGACGGTTGTTCTGCGGTTGTTATTGGATGATAGCCGCCCCTGGCAGCCTGTGTTCCGGCCTCGCAACAGCTTCGGAGTTTAATTATGGTTTTCGGACAAAGTTTGATAAAGTTGACGGGAGACACAAAAGGGGAGCCACTTGTGCTTATTGACAGTGTCAGGGGATGTTAATTGCTGTTTTGTTCGAACAGATGTTATCGTTTTTGCGGATCGATTGTTTGTCTAGGAGCGGGTAAACATTGATTTTTGTCTTATCCTTTCACTGTAGTTCTGTTGGACAGTTGTTACGAGTTTAACTCACTTGTAATGGAAACAGTAGCGTTTCGAGCGTGAAAGATTGATTGGTGCAAGTCCGCGAACAGGGCACGTTTTATCGTTGAATCGATCGAATTTAACGCTCACTAAACCGACAAATCGAATTCGATGATAATATAGATAGTTATCGTTACAATCAGGAATATGATCCTAAATATTTTTTTTCAAATTCAGATTCCTTTTATTAACGGCAATAAACCTTTTTACATCAGAATATAAACATTATAAATAACAATTAACAAAGTATACTGCTATTAAAGCAACAGAGACTAATTCTAAATATTAGCGTAAGATAAAATGCGAGTAAAAGGAATAAAAATCAGAAATGTACTTGCCTTAGTTTTGACATAAATTGAGAATGGGATTGTGAGAACAAATCAAAATTAGGATCAAGATACAGTGAGTTTGAAATACGCATTCATCTGGAGAGTGGATTGTTGTAGGCGTAGTTTGACCTATGCATGGGAATGCGAAATAGTGGTCTATGACGAGTAGTACGATCTGATTTATTAACGTAAAAATCAACGTGCCCCAATAAATACGGACATTGCATTTAGCTACTCAGCAGTTTATAAAACATTGACAAGTCTAAAATAAATACCGATATAACTTGGTCAACGTTTATATGTGACTTAAAAGCAAGGATCTTCAGAAATTATTTCTGAATTCTCTCAAGAGCATTACTGTGAGTAATGGTATTGGGAGAACAGACACATGAAACGTATTCCATATTAGAGCGTACATAAGCAAAATAGATAAGTTTGACATTAGCTCAATTTGCAACAAAGCATAAAAACAACCCACATTAACTCAATTTGCAACAAAGCATAAAAAATGTTGGGTTACATAAAAAGGATGGCCCAAGATTGGCCATCCTTTTTATGTAACCCAACATATGTTATGCTTTGTTGCAAATTGAGTTAATGTGGCTATCAAACGTTAATTTTGTATCCAGTAACACTCCCAGATCTTTAATTTCACACAATTGCTCAAGATGTATATTATAAATACTGTAATTATATTTAATAAGATTTGATTTTCTGAAAAAAGAAAATGCTTTACACTTTTGAATATTGAAAGAATAAATACTTATCGCAACACCATTTATGAACAGAGGAGAGGTCACTTTGCGGCAGGTCACAATCCTTAACATTTGATATTCTTCTATATATCTTAAGATCGCCGGCAAAGAGTAAAAATGATGAATATCTTATGATTTGTGTGATGTCATTAATAAATAACAAGAATAACAAGGGACCACAGTGGGATCCTTGAGGTTCACCAGCTGGGACAGCAATTACTTTACTTTAGTTTCTTCACTTTTAGACATTGCGTTCGATTAGTTAAGAAACTATTGAATCACTTCACGATATTCGCATGAAATCCATAAGCAGGCAGTTTGGCAATTTAAACATCATGAATAACATGATCGAATACTTTGGCAAAATCTGTGAAAATAGCATCCACAGATTAATTACATTCAAAGGTATTCATTATATAAGTGGTAAACGATAAAATATTTGTAGCTGTTGATTTGCCCCGTTGGAAAACATGCTGCTCTTCGAGAAGTACATTTTTGCAAACCCACTTTAATTTAATGGAAACAAGTTCATCCAATAGCTTTGGTATACGTGATTGTATTGAAATGCTGCGATAATTCGTTATGTTATCCTTCTTGCCGGACTTAAAAAGCGGCGTAATATAATTTTTTTTCCAGAACATCGGAAATATACTGTGAGACATAGACTCATCGAATAATAAGTAAAGTGGTATCGTAATAGAATAATCAGGGCCCGTGATATTGGATTTTATTAATTTACTAACTGCATCAAATATTTTACCTTGAGAAAATGTAAATGGTAAATGAGCTACACTTGAGTTATACTTATAGGATGAAATATGAGAAGGTTTATCGGCACAATAAACTGTCGAAAAATAATCCGCAAATTGATTAACACACTCCAAACCATTGCTACTATGACCCATGTTATAATGCATGATATTTGGAAACATTGAGTGTGACTATTTAGCATTAACGAAATTCCGAAATTGTTTAGGATTACTAGAAATATTATTGTTGACTGATTTTATGTATTGATTGTATAAAATATTTCTTAAATGTGTACATTTTGAACGCAAATCGTGAAATTTGCTATAATTTATAGAATTTTGACATTCTTTATAATTTGTATGAGCGATCCGTTTATGTTTTATTAAATTAATAAGTTCAGCATTAAACCAAACAGGATATATAGTTAGACGATCTTACTCGTTTTATAGGAACAAACATATCTAAAGTATTATACAAAATTTTATAAAAATGTTCAACCATAGAATCAACAATGCCAGTTAGAGTTTTGTGCCAATCAACAGATAACAAATAGTCGTTAATAGCTGAGTAGTTAGCATGAGCGAAATTATAAATAAACTCATTTAGTGATTGAATAGGTTGCATAACGGTATAAGATATCGAATACGGTATATGATGATGTTTGACATTAAATAATACGTCACATGCATTGATAACATTAAATCAATCGTTTGTAAACATTAAATCAAGAAATGTATTATTCTCATTTGGTATATGACAAATCTGTCTAAGATTATAAAAACCGAACGTCTCTGAAATAATTTGAGCAGAGCACTCAGCAGTATTAGTGTTTATAACACCAAGCTCATCATTAAACCATACAGCTGAGGATATATTATAGTCCCCACAGATAAGATACTTATAGTTGGGATAATTTTGAATAATAAATTCAAGAGTTTTGCAATGGTCCAAATATTTAGCTGACGGTGAGCTCGGAGGTATACAGTGTGTCCGTATTTCGAGGAAATGCATGGGGATCTCGGTTATTTGAAGAGTTAGAGAGTTGGTTAATTAGGGCAAAAATGTGAAATTTGTAGCCCAACAATAATCCGAAAACAGATTTAAAATATCTTTTTTTGTTTTCGAGATATTGCCAAAAAACTATTTTTTTCAAATTTCGTTTTTATTTTTTTATTCAAAAACTATTGGATCTAGGAATTTGCAACTTTTACATTATACAGGCACTTTTTAATCAGGAATTTAGTAGTGTACTTTCATTTAAAATAACTTTAATATCTTCCCCGGAACCATAGCCAACTTTTGTTTTTCTTATGGGCGCCATATTGGATTTTCATATTTTTAGAAAGAACTTTTTTCTCTGAATTAAACGGTATATCACACTTATAATTTATTCTGCGTTTCATTTGAAACATAGCAACCTTTTGTTTTTTGTAAAGAGTGCCTTGGAAACAATAATATTGATACGTTATTCAGTTATTGATGTGTCAATAAGATACGATCATTATACATAATACATAAAATAAAGTTAAAAATGGTGTTTTCGAACCAAGAAAAACGAGATATGATCGAAGTTTATTATACTTCAAACAAAAATGTACGTATTTCATCCGAAGTCTATCTACAGCGCTATCCAGAAAGGCAACAGCCAAGTGAAAGTCATTTCATAAAACTACATACAAATTTATTGGAATATGGTTCCTTCGTAAAGCCACGACAAAGATATGGATATCACCAACCCCATGAAAATGAATACCAAATTTTGCAAGCGGTAAAATGATTTCATTTTAATTACAATAAGATAATATTTATTCCCCTAGATTCAAGATAACCCTTCTTCCTCAACGAGAGAACTTGCGAACCAGTTTGGTGTGTGGTTTCAATACGTATGGAGAATTTTGAAAAAAATAAATATCGCCCATTCAAAATTAAAGTTACTCAAGCTCTCCATCCTGGAGATGCTAGACGAAGGATGGACTTTTGTCGTATTTTATTGGGAAAATTAAACGAAAATCCGAATTTCTTGTCAAATGTGATATGGTCTGACGAATGCCGTTTTACCAACACAGGGATATTCAATAGGCATAATGAACATGTGTGGAGTATAGATAATCCTAGACAACATGAAGAAAGACGACGACAAGTGCGATTCGGACTAAATGTACATTTACGAAGATACATTAAATTCACAGAGATATCACGATTTTTTAAGAACATTTTTAAGTAATTACGTAGACAATAACATCCCCTTAAATATGTTAAGAAATGTGTGGTTTCAACAAGATGGTGCACCACGTCACAACAGCCAAATTGTCGCTAATTGTCTGTCCGAAATGTTTCCAAATAAAGTTATGGCAAATAATGGTGATATACGTTGGCCAGCTCACTCACCTGATTTGTCACCTCTAGATTATTTTCTTTGGGGAGCTATAAAAGAAAAAGTTTATAAAACTATTCCAGAGGACAAAGACGATTTAAGAAGAATTATAATAGTTACCATTCAGCAATTAAGAAGAAGAGACATTTTTCGGGCAGTCCAAAATTTAAGGAAAAGACTAGAATTATGTTTGGAGGTCAATGGTGATATATTCGAACACTTACTCTAAGTTTGTGATAATTTTAGTTCAAAAGATATTTAATTAATTTGTTTATTATTATTTAATATTATGAAAAACTTCATCAAGCAGCAGAGTGATTATTCTGGTTCCTTCCCTAAAAAAATATAGTTGTAGGCCTCAGTAATTTTAAAATGTGCAACTGTTTTCAAGGCACTCTTAAAAAAAACAAAAGGTTGCTTTGTTTCAAATGAAACGCAAAATAAATTATAAGTGTGATATACCGTTCAATTCAGAAAAAAAAGTTCTTTCCAAAAATATGAATATCCAATATGGCGCCCATAAGAAAAACAAAAGTTGGCTATGGTTCTGGAGAAGATATTAAAGTTATTTTAAATGTAAGTACACTACTAAATTCCTAATTAAAAAGTGCCTATATAATGTAAAAGTTGCAAATTCCTAGGTCCAATAGTTTTTGAATAAAAAAATAAAAACGAAATTTGAAAAAAATAGTTTTTTGGCAATATCTCGAAAACAAAAAAAGATATTTCAAATCTGTTTTCGGATTATTGTTGGGCTCCAAATTTCACGTATTTGCCAACCAACTCTCTAACTCTTCAAATAACCGAGATCCCCATGCATTTCCTCGAAATACGGACACCCTGTATACACCACTCCAAAAATTATATTTAAATGAGGAATTGTTACAAATAATTGTTCAACAGTATTTACTTCTATATCAATAATGTTACCTCCTAATCTATTATGGATAGTAATCAGTACTCCATCGCCGCGATTTTTTGTACTGTTACTGGTACAACATTCACATCTGAAAATATCGTAGTTCTTAATTTTTAATTCTGCATTCACTATGTTAGTATCCAACCACGTTTCGACTAATATAACAATATTATACACGCAGCAACTTGTATTTAACTTAAAATCACTTAATTTAGTGCGCATTCCGCCTAAATTGCCGTAATAAATGTTTAGTTTTTTGTCACAGGACCCGATTTATTTTGCTTTTCCGATCTCTTCCCAATATTTGGTACCCCTGAAATATATTTTATCACCAAATCTTCTTTTCCGTCTCTCTTCCGTTGTTCCAATATAGTTTTAACAGACTTGAATTTATTTCTTTGGATTTTTGTTCGATCAAAGCTGAATTTAATTATGTTGTCTTTTAGTTTGGAGGTTTTAAATACAATATTTTTTACCAAATCATTGCTATCAAGCACTAAGTTTATTGGCCTAGGTTTAGCTGAAGACTCTGTACGTCCAATACGCATCATATTAACTGGCTGGATTTTTACTGACAATGGATTTAAAGTTGCACGAATCGCATCGAGATCCTCATTCAATTGAACCTGGACTTCAGATGCTTTCGATTCAGGCACATTGTAAACGATGATATTATTACTCCTTTTTCGACAATCTTCCAATTCATATATAACATCGAAATTGTCGTTCGGAGATTTTACTGACTTCGAACTTTTCAAACGTTGTTCTACTTTTGCAGTATTATTCTCTAATAATTTTATTTTATCATAGTTATTAAATTTTACATCAAACTTATTTAACAATTGATCGATTTTTAATTTAAAGGATTGCAAGTATTTTTGAAATAAAGTATCAATTATTGATTCAATTTGAGATAGATGGTTCCTATTAAAAGCCCCTGCCGAACTACATTTATTGCAGATCCAATTATTATTGCGATTTTTTTTAAATTCGCGATTTTATCATCAGATAATCCGGAGCATTTAGACTGGAACCATTTGTCACAGGATCCGTTACATTTTAAATAAAAAGAGTTTGGACTTATATTGTTTGAACAACCATCACAAGTAAATCCCATCTTACGTTAGCAAACTTTAAGCGATTACAAATTGGCAAAGGAAAAAAAAACAGGGACACAATTATTCACACTGACCGGACCCCGCCTATGGTAGTGACTAACAAAAATAAACAAACAAGACAAGGCGACGGAAAGGTGAACCAAATAAAACACAGGCAGATAGAACTCGATTAAAATGGAAACACAAAAAAGTGATGTCCTAATCCAGTGTATACGGTCACGGTCACCTCTCTTGGATTCGGATATCAATAATCACCAATAAATAAATTCGTTAATAATGAACAATTGAGGTTAATTTATTTAAAATTAATAATATCAAGACTATATAAAAAAAAAATAATTTCTGATAGAGTGTAGATAAATGAAACTGAGAAATACTTGCCTTTAACAATTAATATTAGTTAATTTTCTGACATTCGTTGATTTTTAATAGAGTTTAATTTGAAGCTTTAAATGAGTGTTTTCCGCTCCCAGACTAAGCATGGAGTGTATACGGTCACGGTCACCTCTCTTGGATTCGCATATCAATAATCACCAATAAATAAATTCGTTAATAATGAACAATTGAGGTTAATTTATTTAAAATTAATAAAATCAACACTATATAAAAAAAAATGTTAATTTCTGATAGAGTGTAGATAAATGAAACTGAGAAATACTTGCCTTTAACAATTAAAATTGGTAAATTTTCTGACATTCGTTGATTTTTAATAGAGTTTCATTTGAAGCTTTTAATGAGTGTTTTCCACTCCCAAGACTAAGCATGAAGTAAAATTTCGAGTTTAGAAAAGCCCCGTGAAAATTTGTCGAGGGTCGCGCAGCGACCCAAGACAAATTTTCTGGGCTTTTCTAAACTCGAAATTTTACTTCATGCGCCACGCGTATAAAACACAGATTTTAAGTGAAGTTCGAATATACATAAATTTGACAATATTATAGTGTTCAGAAAAGCCCAGAAAATTTATCTCGGGTCGCTGCGCGACCCTCGACAAATTTTCACGGGGCTTTTCTAAACTCGAAATGTTGCTTCATGCTTAGTCTTGGAGTGGAAGCACTTGTTTAAAGCTTTAAATTAAACCTAAAAAAAACAGGGAATATCCGCAATTGTATCAATTCCATGGTATGTCATTATTTTTATAAAATCACATTACTTTTTCTTAATTATTTTAGCTGTTAATTTTCTGACATTCGTTGATTTTTAAGAGAGTTCAATTTAAAGCTTCAAACGAGTGTTTTCCACTCGCAGACTAAGCACGAGGTAAAATTTCGAGTTTAGAAAAACCCCGATACAAATTTTCTGGGCTTTTCTAAACTCGAAATTTTACTTCATGCGCTACGCGTATAAAACACGGATTTTAAGTGAAGTTCGAATATACATAAATTTGACAATATTATAGTGTTTTATACGGGTGGCGCATGAAATAAAATTTCGAGTTTAGAAAAGCCCAGAAAATTTGTCTCGGGTCGCTGCGCGACCCTCGACAAATTTTCACAGGGCTTTTCTAAACTCGAAATTTTACTTCATGCTTAGTCTGGGAGTGGGAAACACTTGTTGAAAGCTTTAAATTGAACTTTAAAAAAAAACAGGGAATATCCGCAATTATTGTATCAATTCCATGGTATGTCATTATTTTTATAAAATCACATTACTTTTTCTTAATTATTTTAACTTAGAGAAACGTAAAGTGTTAAGTGTGAACATTAATAAATTTAGAATTTTTCCCTCTATAAAAGTGAAATACATTTTGTCTCTAAAATAAATAGGGAAGCCAATATTTGAACACTTTAAAAATAACATGCGATTTCCTGTGTTGCGTCCACCAAGTCAACACCCGGTATATACTTGTGTGTTAATTAAGTTTAAAAGTTCTGGACAGATCGTCAAACCATGTATTAGTCTTAATACAAAAATTATGTCCGTATTGAACCGATGTTGCTCGAGCGTTTGCAAACTTATATTTAATAGTACTTCAGTATACGACCTATCGGGATAAAACTTAAATGACATGAACTTAAGAAATGTATGTTGTACGCGTTCTAATTGCTGTATTCTAGATTTTGTACTGGGTGACTATACCAATGAACAGTACTCAAGGTGTGGTCGAGCTAGGAAAATCTAGAGTTTGACATATGTAAGTGTTTATGTCATTAAAATATCTGCATTGTCTTTTAATGAACCCCAACATCTGAGATGCGTTAGATGTTATTCCATCGATATGGTTGTTAACATTCCAAGAGCTATTAAAGGTAAAACCAAGATCTTGTATCATGTATATATGATATAATCGCATGTTCGACAGAAAATAATTTTTGTGAGTTTTAATTTTCTTATTGGAAAAAAAAAGAACAAACAATTTTGAGACATTCATCTTTTGCCAGTGTAAAGTAATAATAATAATAGTCTTTATTTAAATAATAGTGTAACATATAGCACAATTACAATTGTAGCTTCAAAAACTGCCTCAAAGAATATTTAACTCAAAAGGAATTATATTCAGTACAAGATTTATAATAGTAACTGTTAGTCCCGTTACTCAAAATAAAACTAGATGTGGAAATTTAATGTACATTTAATGTAAGCATATTTATGTGACGCTTTCAATTTTAGTGCTCAAAATAAAACTAGATGCGGAAATTTAATGTACATTTAATGTAAGCATATTTATGTGACGCTTTCAATTTTAGTGCTAAAATTGAAAGCGTCACATAAATATGCTTACATTAAATGTACATTAAATTTCCGCATCTAGTTTTATTTTGAGTAACGGGACTAACAGTTACTATTATAAATCTTGTACTGAATATAATTCCTTTTGAGTTAAATATTCTTTAAGGCAGTTTTTGAAGCTAGAGAAGTCATTCAGTATGTATACATTTCGGAAGTTTATTGAACAATTTTAAAGCACTGTAGTATGGGGCTTTCTCATAAAGTCCTGATTTGTGTATCGGGTAATCATATAGCTGTACATGCCTGGTATTATGCATGTGGCTCTTTCGACTCCTCAATAATTCTAATCTATTTTTAAAATTATATATAAGTAACTCATATACATAGAGGCTATAGAGGGCTAATATATCATTACTCTCGAATTTATTTCTGCAGGATTCCCTGTATTCCATACCAAATATAATTCTTATCGCCTTTTTCTGAATAATAAATATTTTATTAGAATAGACACTGTTGCCGTAAAACATAACACAATATCTTAAAATAGATTCTAAATTCGACTTATATACGGAAATAAGTGTTTTTCTATCGACTAATTTTACTAAAATTCTTAAAGAATAACAGACTGGGTTTAATTTTCTAGCTAGGTGCATGCAGTGATCTTTCCAATTAAGATTTTTGTCGATTATCAGTCCTAGTATTTTGGAACTTGAATTACAATCAACAATTAGACTTCCAAGGTCAATTTCTCTAATGTCTTGTCTTGTTTTGCTTCCTGTGAAACATATTATATTAGTTTTTTCTTTGTTTAGTATTAATATATTTGTAGACATCCAATTTTCTACAGAAATAAATATTTCTTTAGATTGTGCCATTAATTCATCTGATATTTTGTTTTTTAGTAGAATACTTGTATCATCTGCATAGTTTAATACTAAGTTATTAGGAGAAATATTTGAAATGTCATTTATATATATATCAGATATAATAGAGGCCCAAGAATGCTTCCTTGTGGAATACCTATTATTATATCAACTTCATCTGACATATCCTATTTTTACAATTTGTTTTCTGCCAGACAGGTATGATTTTGTAAGAGTAAGTGCTACCCCACGAATGCCATACAACTCAAGTTTACTTATTAGTATAGAATGGTCCATTGTGTCGAAGGGCTTTGAATGGTCGAGAAATATTCCCATGGATTTTTCTCCACCTACCAAGGCCTCTACTATCTCTGATATATACTTGAACAAGGCTGTGCTGGTTGATTTTCATTTCATGAATCCATGTTGTGATTTATTGAACAATTGATATTTGATAAAGAAATCTACTATTTTATTAGCTGTTATGTTCTCTACAACTTTGGAAAATACACTGAGCAAAGTTATGGGTCTATAATTATTGAAGCTACATGGATCTCCTTTCTTGTATATTGGTTTTACTATACCAGTCTTTAAACAGCTGGGAAATATTCCGTCTTTTAATGTCACACTAATTAAATAGGTCAGTGGATTAATTAGTTTCGCGGTCGAGTTTTTTAATATGGATGTAGTTATTTCGTCACTCCCAAATGATACTTAATTTTTTAATTCATGAATTGCGTTGTATACTTCTGTCGTTGAAGTGGCTGTCATAAAAATTGTATTTGGATTTCTAAGTATTTGGCACGAAAAAGTTGTTTTGGGCAAGTTTTTAATGAGATCTAATCCCGCTGTGGAGGAGTGGTCGTTAATTTCATTAACATATTGTTGGATATGCTGCGTACAATCTTTTTTACTTTTCCCCAGATTCCCCAGATATTGATTACCAATTTTCCATGTACTTTTTATTCTATTATCGCTGTTTTGAATTATATTTGCGTTGTACTTGTTTTTAGCTTCCTGTAGTAATTTATTATATTCATTGTTTATGTTATTATACAGATTTTTAGCTTCGATATCGTACTGTTTTATTACATACAACGAATCTAGTATATTTTTATGTTGAATGATTTCAGGAGGGCAATACAACCCAGTAACCTTTTATCGTTTAATTTGATGATGTTTAGGACAAGATTTATTCAATATAGTGTATACAACTCTCGTGAACTCATCCCAAGCAATTTCAGCACAATTTAAATTGTGAATAATATGCCAATTTACGTTTTCTAATGAAGAAACAAAGTTTTGAATATTGGTATGATTAAAAATTCGGATTTTCATAGCATTATTTTTATCTTGTCGGGTTGATAAAGTCCATGTAATCTTTTGTGCTAGGTGATCTGACATGTGGCTATCAAAAACAGTTGTATTATAATTTGTATTTAAGTTGGTAATAATGTTATCAATGATCGAATTGCTGCAGTTACCAAGTCGCGTGAAGCTATTTATTGTAAATACAGAGTTAAATGTCTATCAATGTTAAAAATTCAAAAGTTTCCGCTGAATCCTCATTAAAATTAATGTTGAAATCACCAGATATGATATAAGTAGCCTTTTCGATAAGCAATGTATTTAACAAACAAGTAAATTTCTCAAAGAAATCTCCTAAGTTATAATTAAAGTATACCAACAACTAACAACAACAACTAAAAACCTGTATCCCTAATAGAAGTATAAATCTTGAAATCGTCTGCTAAAAGTTGGCACTCAGAATGCTGAAAACAACCGAAAAAATGTTTAATAAACATTTTAAAAAGTAGTGGTCTGATGTGTGATACCCGAGGAACACTGGAAGTGACAGATATAGGACGAGATAAGCAATCATCCATATGCACTAATTGTGATCTATCTGTTAAATATAAATGGATCCACTCAAGCATAGTGCCATGTATGCCAGACAGCATGTTTTTTCGACCAGGACACCATGATCCACACTATGAAACGCTTTGGAAAAATCAGTATAGATTGGTTAAGATAGAGTCTAAGTCGTTACTAAGGTATATTGTATTAATTATATTTCTACTGCCCTTTTTAAAAAGTGAAGAAATAAGTGAATGTTTACAAATGTTTGGAAAAATACTAATATTGTTGAAAACCAACCACAATGGCCTAGTTAGTGAAATCGCGCATTTGGCTCAAACTATAGGTTACCACTCGAAGTAAGATTAGTTAGTTCCTGAAGATGACGGAAGATGGAAATAGTAGAGCAGTGCGCTTTTACCACAGAAGCATATTTTTCAGGCCTATTTTGCAAGGTAAACGTGAATTAGGATTACTATTGGAAAATTATCCAGGTGTTTTTTGTTGCCTACTGTACGATGTGTGTGAGGTTTCAACAACATAGGGGCGACAATCCACACATCTAGGGCTTTAATGCATTTGTTGAAAGGAGTATTCATTGTGTGGCTGGTCTCCCTGAGAGAAACACGCTCGCCTGTGATTATTTCCTGTGGAGTCATCTCGTATCTTCCACAAACCATGGAGGTCTTCCAGGGTCACAGAACAATATCCAAACCGAAGTTGTCAATATACCTATCGGGCCGAAACTTCAGAATTTGGCTGAATAAGTGTATTGAAGGAAGTTCCCACGCCTTACAATATAGCTTAAATTATTAGAAGTAGTATTAGGTACACGTATTAATGTTAAGATGCTGGAGACTGATCCTGAGAATCATTATGCGTAGATGATGATCTGTTTAAAAGTGTTTGAGATTATTGCTTATAGAATTTCCACAATATCAAGATAATCTTTAAAAAAATATCTGTAAGTTCCTTGCATTGAGTACGAGCAATATGAAAACGATTATAGTCATACATGCTTTGCTATTGCTTGTACTTCTTATCTAATTTCTTTTTAAATCAGTTAGGTCACGACCAAACCATTTAGGAAATTTAAATTGGTTTGACAATCAAACTCGCACAATAGAAACCCATTTACTAATAGCTTCAAAAATAAATTTATAAAAAATGTCCAAATGATATTTACATTATCGTTTCTAAAGAGCAAATGCCAACGTGTATTAATATAAATTTCACTGAGATTGCAAAAATTACTGTATTTAAAATCGTATTTAAAACTGCTATAATATTTACACTTAAAAAAATCCTTTGTATGTATGCATTTATTGAAAACTAAATTATTTTTATTATTAACATAAAGACAATTTAACATAAAGAAAAATTGAGTTTGTCAATAGTTTGCAGAATATTTACGAAATATAAAAACGAATTAAAATTAATATCGACTTTCTGCAAAATGTTTGTCTCATTGAGACAAGTCTTTAAGTTGTTTCAATGAATATTTAAAGACTTCTCTCAATGAGACAAACATTTTGCAGAAAGTCGATATTAATTTTAATTCGTTTTTATATGTTTATAATTATTAAAACTTTCCCTTATTCTGGAACTTTGAGTATGTCAAGTGCTTTATTTAATTTTTGTCTTAATAAAATCTGGTCGTGAATACAATTTTGAAATCAGCTTGGGTTTGAAGGAGTTCGTCTACTTCTGTACGAGCAGTTACGTGACCCAAACTAGAAAAGCGTGCGCAAAACCCTTACTTTATACACTAGTTACCTAAATAACTATTTATAATATTTGTAGTATTCATTAACCCATTTATTTACTCTATCAATTCTATTGCGAATTCCAAAATAAAAAACACTTAAGCAATATCAACTTTGTATTGAGTTATCTACAAATATTCTAAGCAAAAAATATCAATTTACATCTTTTAACTCCGAAACCCAGACAATTTACGAAATTCCCGCTCAGATCCGGAAATTCCTATATGTTTGCTGTATCACACAATCAGACCTTTTTCAACGGAAGAAAGTGGAATCCGTGAGTGGCAATAGAATCCTGAATTCGTTTCACTTGTTGGGGAGAGAAGATTCCTGTGGGATCACGAGTAAATGTTTATCCGTGGATTTTTAGGGATATATTTTATACTTCTGCTATTCTCTTAACTTAACGAAATTCGCATTAAATAACTATGATTTAATGCGAGGATAAGTAGTTTATTTACTACCCGACAAATCCACCATTTATTATAAATATTCAGTTGGCTGTTTTTGTAGGCAGGATTAAATATTTTACTCACTAAATTTATGATATTGTCATCAGAATGCAAGAAAAGTGTTTGTTATTTACTTTATCAATAGGTAAAAGATAGGCATACAGAGAGTTGTATGTAACACCGAACATTTTCATAACGAGAATTTATCTTTGAACTATCCATATGCATACGTTGCACATTTTTTGATGCTTGGTTTATTAAAAAAATTTAATTTTAAATTTAAACGATTGTTTTCCTTTCCCAGGCTAAGCATGAAGTAAAATTTCGAGTTTAGAAAAGCCTGAAAATTTGGTTTGGTCGCGTAGCGCGGAGCGGCCGAACCAAATTTCCAGGCTTTTCTAAACTCGAAATTTTACTTCATGCGCCACCGGTACAAAGCATTGATTAGATGTAAAGCTTAGCGGTGTGTTTTAAACTTCGTAATATGTCAATGTTTTGTACCGGTGGCGCATGAAGTAAAATTTCGAGTTTAGAAAAGCCTGAAAATTTGGTTTGGCCGCTCCGCGCTTCGCGCTACGCGACCAAACCAAATTTTCAGGCTTTTCTAAACTCGAAATTTTACTTCATGCTTAGCCTAGGAGTGAAAAACACTCGCTTAAAACTTAAAATTGGATTCTTTTAATAAACTGAGCATCGTAAGATGTGCAAACTATGCACATGGATAATTCAAAGAAAAATGCTCGTTATGAAAATTTAAACTTCGTAATATGTCAGTGTTTTGTACCGGTGGCGCATGAAGTAAAATTTCGAGTTTAGAAAATCCTGAAAATTTGGTTTGGCCGCTCCGCGCTTCGCGCTACGCGACCAAACCAAATTTTCAGGCTTTTCTAAACTCGAAATTTTACTTCATGCTTAGCCTAGGAGTAAAAAACACTCGCTTAAAGCTTAAAATTGGATTCTTTTAATAAACTGAGCATCGTAAGATGTGCAACCTATGCACATGGATAATTCAAAGAAAAATGCTCGTTATGAAAATGTTCGGTGTTACATAAAACTCTCTGTATATGAAAATATATGCTGTATGATATTCGTTGTTTTTTCAATGACTTCAATTTAAAGCGTTGAGCGGATATTTGCCACTCCCAGATTAAGAATGAAGTAAAATTTCGAGTTTAGAACAGCCTGAAAATTTGGTTTAGTCGCGTAGCGGTTCGCAGCTTATGAAACACCGTAATGTAAAATTCACAATATGCTACTGAATCAGTATGCTAAAGACGTATATTTTAACTTCACTTCGAACCACTGTTTTATACGCGTGGCGCATGAAGTAAAATTTCGAATTCAGAAAAGGCCGACAATTCGGTTTAGTCGCTCGGAGCGACCAAATTAACTTTTCAGGCTTCTATAAACTCGCAATTTTACTTCATGCCTAATCTGGGAGAGGAAAACACTCGTATAAAGCTTCAAATTAAACTCTTTTAAAAAACAACGAATGTTGGAAAACTGCCAGTGTATGCAGGGTTGTTAAAATCCTTTTCATTTTAACTAAAACAAGCAGTTTTTTTTATAAAACGTGCTTTTTGCATTGAAACGGCGTTTTAAACATTTGCAATTAAAAACATGTTATAAACTTGTTCGAAACATCGTTAAAACATGTTCAAAGCATGGTTGAAAAGTTTTTAAAACATAACATGTTTAAAACAGGTTTTAAGTCAAATTTATCAACTCACAGTTGTAATAAAACTGTATGTTTAATAATGTAATTTGAAATATCATCAACAATTTAGCAAACATTTATTTTGCAAAACATTATTTACAAAACTGCAAGTAAATAATGTTTTGCAAAATAACGATTTATTATTGATACAATTTAACAATTTGAACATAACTAAATATTAACAACATATCACAAACAGAAAAAAACAAATTTAAACTTCACATTAAATCAGTGTTTTATACGCCTGATACATGATGTAAAATTTCGAGTTTAGAAAAGCCTGAAAATTTGGATTTGGGCGCTCGCTTCGCTCCGCGCCCAAATCCAAATTTTCAGGCTTTTATAAACTCGAAATTTCACTTCATGCTTAATCAAGGAGTATAAACACTCATTAGAAGTTTTAAATTAATTGATAGAAACAACAAGTGACTAAACATTTATCCAAATAATAATCTACTTTTCGTAATTGCAAGTCATTCATTTCCTCGGTAATGAATGACTTGCAATTACGATCAAGTTTTGTTTGAAATTATTTAAAGTAAAAGTAGTATTTATTTTTTGGGAGTTCCAATTTCACTTCTAACCGATTCCTCATGCAAAACTATTAAACTTTGGACCCTACTATTTTTTTCTGTACGATGCATATTTTTCGAAATATACACTATTCCAGGTTAAATAAATCACCCGGTATGTAGGTGAGAATATTATTTCTTAACAATTTATTTTCTTGATTTATTTATCTGAAATATTGAAATTTAAATTTGTCAGATCCAATAATCAAAGTGAATCCTGTTAAAATTCCAACAGAATGGTAATTTCGCCTCACTTTCCCCATTTTGGATTCTATTTAGCATTGGCCTGCGGAACAAACGCTTTCATAAATATGTAAGGGTCGGCGATCAATTATTTATGGCGTCGTGAGCAGGGAAGGACGTCCTGCATGAACAGCCACTTCCTCATCCTACTCGACCCTCCTTCACAACAGTCGGAAAGTCCACTGCCGAATGGGAATTATTACCTAAAGGGACAAATGAGACGTACGAAAAGGGACAAGTGTTCACTTTCCAACATCAAATGATTTTAGGCTATTATTAATTTCCAAGTCAAAATATATCCAACGTTGATATTAATACAGATAAATATAGAAACATATATTTTATGCATGTGTATTAATATCAGCGTTTAATATTTGTTGACGTGGGAAATATTTAAATCGTCTGACTGAAAAAATTAAATAAGTATTACACGGGTGAGAAACATTTTACTTATTGACATTTAAAGTATTTGCTTTCAATATGAGCTAAATATAAATCCCAGTGGATTAATATCCACAGCACGCAGGATTTATTTTTTATCTAAATTAAATATTAAACTATATAACTTGTATACGAACGCGACATTAAACAACGAACAGATTACATACTGAAAAATAAACGTGAAAAAAATAGATACTTCTAGAAAAGTTTTAATACCGTAACTTTCGTGAAAAAGCGGCTTTACGTTAGTGTGAATAAAGTCGTGGAACTTTTTTAATACACGCCGACATGTAAACACGTGAGGCAAATGTCGTTTTTCGATTTATATTTATAGCTTGACGAAAGTTTATGTTTTTTATGTATGGTAAATCTTAGAAAATAAATGTAATCTTTAGATATACGCGTAATATGGAACAATCTTACATAAGAAAGTTTAATTTGCTTATTCAGATTATTTAAGCTACGAATATAACATAATCAAAAGTTTAATAAACGCAATGTGAAACGTGCACCAAAATGATCCACCTTTTTTGATGTTTCATGTAAAAACGACTGATATTTCTATGTAAAGTTAATTAAAGGAAAGGCACTTGGTTTTGTTTCACAATTAAATCTTTATTCCGACTAGTTTCGGTTTGTTAGACCATTTTCAAAGGTGCCTTTCCTTTAATTAACTTTACATAGTGTAATATGTTTCACCAAGTGCCAGATGAGAAATTAATTCAAGAAAAGACTGATATTTCATTAGTTTTTAACTAAATTTTGCTACGCCACTACATCAAATTGTCAGTTAAACAATTCGAATTAACAGATTCTGAAAAACAACGAATGCCTAAAAAATTACAGCGTGTATATCGGGATGTATATTATACTTAAATAAAACACTAAATGTTTTTCAACTATTTTTTGTGTATTTCAGGACAATTGTTTTGCAATGTTGTTGTTTCTAGAGCCCTGCACGGGCCAATTATTTTGGGCCCGGCCCGACCCGGTCATAAATTGACTTGAACCCGGCCCGGCCCGGCCAATATTTTAGTCTTAGTGGTTTCACATTTTATCGGAGTTTAAAATCACTAGCTAATAAAAGTTTATCACACTTGTAAATATGTATTTACTTGTTTATAGATATAGTTTGCAATCAAAAATAAATACAAACTTTAAATAACCAGTCAGGCTCGGCCCGGTCTCTAATTTTAGATTGGAAACTCGGCCCGGCCCGGTTTGCTTGAAAAAATTTGAGGCCCGGACCAGGCCGTAATTTTAAATAGCTACAAATTTAATCAGTAAGTTTTATAATTCTTGACAAATGTGATAATTATATAGTAAGTAAGTAAGTAAGTAAGTAGTTTTATTCGTGCTATCACAGTAGTTTACACTCGTCAGGTACATAAGTATAATAATAAAAACAATAAAATGTATAACTTATATAAAATGTTAATAAAAAATGTTAAGATAATGAAACATTAAAAAGTATAAAGTATAAACGGACACAATGTATATAATAAAAGGACAATTACAAATAAATAAAACAGAAATGTAAATATTGTTAAAATTCTTAGGCAATAATTGTGTATTGCAATTAAATGCACTCTTGGATAGTGTTGATTATGTTAATGCTATCATCTTGTAGTCATTATTTAAAATTTCTTGGATGCTATAGAAGGCTTTAGCCATTAAGTATTTTTTAATTTTCAGTTTAAATTGCTTAATACCTAAGGTCCATATTGGGTCCGGAAGTAAATTGAACAGTTTTGGCCCATAATAATTAATGCCATTACGTGATTTGGAAAGACGTACTTTCTTTAAGCAGAGATTTGTTTTTGTTCTCGTATTGTGTCCATGCTTATCAGCATGAACACAATACGATTCAACATTTTCTCGAACATGCATCAGACATTCCAGCAAGTATAGACATGGGAGGGTTAAAATTCCCAGGTCAATGAATGCTTTTCTGCAGTCTTCCTGGTATCCTAATCCCAGAATTATCCGAACAGCACGTCTCTGCAGGCCAAATAGTCGATTCAGTATGGACGAATGACCCCACACAAGAATGGAATATGTGAGGTGCGACTGGCAGAGTGAAAAATATGCAGTGCGTAATGCTGATACAGGAAGTTTCTGTTTTAGTTGGCGTAACAGGTATATTGAACGGCAAATTTTGACTGCCACAGCCTCCTCATGGCTGTGCCATGTTAGTTTATTATCAAGGCATATTCCTAAAAATGTAGCTTTAACTTCTCTAGAAACATTTGATCGAAGAGAGAATGTAATATTAACCGTTTTGTTTTTATTTAGTGTGAGCCTGTTTGCTTGAAACCAAGAATGTACATCCTTACTCAGGGATGTATGCTCGATAGTTGCTCTTTCTATATCAGCTGACTCGTTTATGAATGTCGTATCATCAGCGAATTGAAAAATTCTCAAAGAATTGGATACATATGATAGATCGTTTATGTAAATCAGAAAGAGCAATGGCCCAAGCATAGATCCCTGAGGTACACCAAATTTTACATTTTTTACAGTAGATGTGTTTTGATTCATTGTAACTACCTGTTGTCTTTGGCAAAGGTACGAATTAATAAGACGGCAGCTGCTTGGATGAAAATTATAGAAATATAATTTTCGTAGAAGGACATCGTGATCAATGCAGTCAAACGCCTTGCTAAGATCTAGAAACGAGGATACTGTATTTGTTCCAGATTCAAAACTTTGAATAATTTCCTCGGCAAGGGCAACAACTGCATCAGTCGTAGACCTCCCCCTACGAAAGCCATATTGTGTTTCTGAAAAAAGATGTTCAGTTTCCATAAAGCCAATTATCTGCATTTGTAGTATTTTTTCAAACACTTTAGATAGTACGGGTAATACTGCTATAGGTCTATAATTACTTACATTCTCTCTGTCGCCTTTTTTAAAGATCGGAGTAATACGAGCATTTTTGAGTGTACTCGGGAAGATGTTATTGACAATACATAAGTTAATTAAGTTCGTTACTGGCATGACAATCACGTCAACTACCCTTTTAAGTAGACTAGCTGTAAAACCGAATATATCTTTAGAAGGAGAATTTTTGAGGTTGACTATAGTATCTCTTACTTCTATATAGCTGGTTTCCTGAAATATAAATTGTTTCTTAATGTTAATAGGGATATTAAGCATATAATTCATAGAAGTTTGCGTATAAGTGGGTAAATTTTGCGCTAGATCTTCCGCAATATTTGCAAAGTATGTATTAAATGCGTCAGGATTAATATTGCATTCCTCACCACGTGATGTGGATTGCTTATTGTTAATTAGGGACCAGAGTGCTTTCGGACTGTTATTTGAGTTCTTTATAAATGATTCATTTGCAGATATTTTTGCATTCTTGATTGCAATGCGATATTTTTTTCTATAATTTATATAGTCGTTTTTTAGCTCGGTGTTTTTAACACTTGCCTCTTTAATTAATAACATAGTCTCCCGCATATTATGCAGATTTGCGTTAAACCATTTGACATGACTATTTGAAATATTGTTTATAATTGGAACTTTCTTTTCTAAAAAAGATTTGTTGTGGTATTCCTGCAAAATATCTACAAATGAATTAAATTTGCACTCTGGGCTTTGTGTGTTACCAATAAGAATACTCCAGTAAGTTGATTCGAGAAGTCCATAAAGTATGTTTGTGCCAGCTTCTGTAATAGGTCTTACCATTTTTTGCTTCTTGATATTAGAAATTGCATTTAATTTAATGTTAACAATTAGGCCTATGTGATCAGACATACCAGAGTCACAAGGGTATACTGCTATATCTGAGTGATGGATGTTCGAGAAGACATTATCCAAACAATTCTGCTTACGTGTGTTGAATGCAACTGTACTTGTTAGGCTGTATGTTGCGAGGACGTCACATAGATTCAGAGCACGGGGATCACGTGTATTAAATTTTACGATAAAATCTCCTCCGAGAAAAACATTCCTTTGGAAATCAACACTATCCAACAGTTTACCTAAGATAGACAGAAATATATTAAAATCTCCATCTGGTGATCTGTATACACAAATAATAATCATATTGTATAATGGCACATATGACGCAGCTATTTCACAGTGTTTATCTACTGATAGATTGTTTAGATTTAATAATTCATTGTAATTCATTTGATTTTGAATTAGCTGCATGACTCCACCGTGTTGTAGTTCGCGCCGCGAATAATTAGTAGCCACAGAATAGTTCATTATTGATAAGTGTGGGATTTCCGGTTCTTTAAGCCAATGCTCACTAATACATATAATGTTTATATTACCGTTTGTTGTAAGAAACGCTTCCAATTCATTTGTTTTATATCGTATGCTTTGAATATTGATAAAGTACATTTCCACTTCCGAAAACTGTGTAGTTGATGATGTTTCAGGCTTCTTAACTTGGCTTTGATGGCAGGCGGGCTCTTCTAAAAATATATCGGTCAAGTATAATTCCACTGGGCCAGTGCTTTGGATCCATGAGAACATCGTGGTATTTGAACTCTGCTCCGATTTTAAATGCTGGGGTGGACATTGTAAAATTAATTTTTTCACAAGTAAAGTTGTTTGTTTTAACAATTTGTTTTACATGTTCTCTCATTTCCTCTTCTGTAGTGTTATTTTTCATACGTTTAATAAATATCCATGTTCTCTTTGGTTCAGCTTTTAGGTTAGATATATTAGCCTCTCCAGTACCAATAATCACCTTATTTTTATTTGGTTTGCGTTTTTGTTTGTATGTAACGGTGGTAAAACCTTGATCACTGATGTATCCATCTTGATTCTCTGGAAATGTATTTTCCTTTGGTTGTTTGTTCACTGTTTTCGCCGCTGAACAATTTAGGTTAGGCTTATTGTTTACTGCAGGCAGTTGATGAGTCGCCGTGCGCAATTTGGGTGGCGCGCGCATATCCTCCTTACTCGATGATGAATGAATGAAAGAGTCTTTATTGATTTTAGATTTGTTCGGGGTTTTTGGTATTTTTGTGTTTTTTGCACCTGTTTCGGTGGCTGGGATACTACCGGCTTTGATACGAAGATTAGCATTTTCTTCCTCCAACCGGTTCACTTTCTCCTGTAGTAATAGAGTTGTGAGTTTTAACTCATTCACACGTTCTTTTAAGCAGATGTAAGCCTCCTTTTGGAAATTAAATTCGGTATTGTCGGGCGGACATGGGCTCACTCCGCCGTTTGTCACGGGAATTTCACAGCATGTATTTACTCTCTTCGCACAACTGGGGTGGTAGTAGGATTTGCAAACAGTACACTGTATACCAGACTTGGCTATATTACCGCAGGCACATGTTTTTATAATAGTAGCACTATATTTATCACGATTTTCGCTATTTAGGTTCGCACTTCGAGATTCACGACCGTCCTGTTGATCGGCCATGTTGAAAAATGAAGAACAGTAAAGCTGTCGTGTAACTGAAATATTTATTGTATAATTCAATATCTGTCGGGGTATTAGCTCGAGAAGTAGTTGTTCCAATGAATATTTGGAGACTTGTCTCAATAAGACTGACTTATATATATATATATATATATATATATATATATATATATATATATATCAGTTTAATAATTACAAAATAAAACACTGGTGTTTACTTCTTAATTTCAATTTTTGACGATAGTTTCGATAACATTAACGTATCATTTTCAAACAGTAGTTTTTAAGTGAAAAATGTGCATTCGTTGATCTTTTAAACAAGAGAAGTAATAAAACCGACTCATGACCACTTAATTTAAATTGTTATCTTTTACTTACATTTATCAATAAAATACATTGAGTACTCACATATTTATTTTTTTATGCTGAAACGATTTTTTTTTTATTATTGTGAAATGGGCTGGATTGAAGTGGCAAGGGCCGGAAGGGTCGAAGGGATGAAGAGGGATAATACATCATGTACACTTGGCGAGCTCAAGAGCTACTCCTCCTCGGTCAAGTAGCCTTGTAATTGTATTTAACGGTTGCAAAAAGCTGTCCCGAATACTCTCAAGCTTAGGATGCATAGTTATCAGAAGCTATAATTCACAGCGTATACTTTCCTACTTGACATTATTTATGTACTGGTATTATAAGAAAATATTTATGATTCTATACAGCAGTTAATCATTTTCTGTTTGTCGAGTTGCAATGAAAAGTAAATATATTATAAATAGGAAATGTTTCTTTTAAGGGGAATATAACAGTGGTCTGAAATTTAATGTCAGGTATATTTAAAAACTAAAGATCCTAGAAAGTTGAAATTTTGACAGCGTATATTAAGCTCAATTATCTAGTAAAATATCGAAGTACTTTTTTTTTAACAATTTGCTTTCAGAGGTATGAAAAAAATAATGTTATATTTTTCAAAATAAAAAAAAAATATTCCCATATCTTACTAGTTTATACTATAAGGAATATAATGTAAACATTTCATAAGGATGCGATAGCTCATGCCCGAGTCAGGTTAAAATAAAAATCTTAAAAAATAAGACCGTAAAATACCGCCGCCTTGCGGATCTTCTCTTAGTTGAACGCGTTGTACACTCATCTGCACAATTATTGGAGGGGCGAGCACCATGCGGCCAGCGTTTATCCCTGGGCCGGTGAACGCTGCGCGGCTTCGCGTTTGTTTTTATTTTCTTTTCTCAATCATAGTTAACAAAAACGGCTCGCGTCGTTAGCATTTATTCTCGTAAAATTAATATTTCGCGATTATAAGTAATATTTTATTGTACTAGTGTTTTATTTTTATGCTTTCTGACTACTAATGGAATAAGTATTTTTTTATACTGCATGTTCACTAATATAGAAAACACGAAATGTTTCACTAATTTAAATAAAGATCTGTAATATACCTTTAATATTGGCTTTCCTAATTATTTGACAGTGTCGGTATTATTAAATTATTTTTAAAGTGTTTTAAGCTGATTAATAAGCAGAAGCAATCGAATAACAAACAATCAGTCTTGTTCAAATCATAATTTCATCTTAAATCTTTCGTTGTTAAAACAGTTGTTAAATGCCATTAAACTTTTCGCAATAAAACTATTAAAGTAAATTGTAAAGTTTCTAGCAATCGGACCTATTTGAACCAACTAGGACTTCATCAACGAATCAATGATATCAAAACTATAAGAATAGTGAGAATAACGTCACCAATATGACGTTGTCATAGATTAATGTTACAAATCAACTATTTTTTTACTGAGCACAGGTAATATATGTTTGTCGAATGTTTACAAAAATGTAGGGTTTAACTGCGTGCATATTCATTGTTAATTATTTTAGAAAAATAGAACTATAATAATAATAAGGTAGTTATTATAATGCATTTCAAATAACAAGCTTCTTGCTCAACATTGCACCGAACCCAATATATTTTATTTCAAATTTGGCTGATTTATGATGAGTCATATTTTGATAGTAAGTAAATAAGGAATAAATGAATTGTAATTGAATGTTATTGCAATCCTCTATTTATACACATCATCATTTTGTAAACCCTGTACTAATTATAAAAAACAGGGCAGCTGTCCGTTTAATTATTTTCAATCTATTATTTATTTGTTGCATTCATAAAAACTAGAATATTGGATAAAACAAAAATTGAAATTCTCCCCAAAATCTGGGGTATTTACCCAATTTGGCAGAGACCAAATTAATACACATTATTTTCATGGCAATAGCAGTTATCAAAGATAATATTCCTATATAAAAAATATCATTGAAAATCCTATGTTCCGTTTTTTTCATATACACAGAGTTTTATATAACACCGAACATGTTCATCCAATACAATTTTGACACCTTTATTTTTTAAGTTATGTGTAAATTGGGTTGCCTCTATGACCATTAAAAACTGTAGCCAATCAATCGCAATTAATGCCTCAACTTGTACACACAGGGAGTTTTTCTTTTAAGTATACATGTGAGAATTACACAGTATATGTCGTAAATCTTTAGATACTTGTTGTTAAAAAAAATAATTTGAAACTTGAAATGAGTGTGTTCCACTCCCAGACTAAGCATGAAGTAAAATTTCGAGTTTAGAAAAGCCTGAAAATTTGGTTTGGCCGCGTAGCGCGAAGCGCGGAGCGGCCAAACCAAATGTTCAGGCTTTTCTAAACTCGAAATTTTACTTCATGCGCCACCGGTACAAAACACTGACAAATTACGAAGTTTAAAACACACCGATAAACTTTCTATTGCATCAGTGTTTAGTACCGGTGGCGCATGAAGTAAAATTTCGAGTTTAGAAAAGCCTGAAAATTTGGTTTGGCCGCTTCGCGCTACGCGACCAAACCAAATTTTCAGGCTTTTCTAAACTCGAAATTTTACTTCATGCTTAGCCTGGGAGTGGAAAACACTCGTTTAAAGCTTCAAATTAAATTCTTTTAATAAACCTAGCATCGGCAAATGTTCAACGTATGCTTCTGTATACTTAAAAGACAAATTCTCGTTATGAAAATGTTCGGTGTTACATAAAACTCCGGCATATAAATATTCACAAGGAGCTTATGAACATGAATTATTTTATTATTATATTTTTAAGAAATAATCTCTAATTTAATAAAATAAAACACATAGTTTGTTCAGCTGTCGAAACTGGAGTCTTAAAAGTAAAAATAATTAGTTATAATGACAAGAATAAGAATCATCGGTTTTGTAAATACCGAAAAATAACACAGGATCGCTTTCTAACGAATTGAAAACAATACATAGCTTGTTTAAATAATACGAATCGACACTTTCCTTCGATCCGTCTTTTTTATACGCCTTTTTTTCGTCTATTCCACGCGACGCGAGACCCTATCCGTTCATGCCAAGGAGCAATGCATAAATGCACAGTGAACTGCCGCTTTTCTCTCTGACTGTATTCGCCCCACTTGTCCTGTAAATTTGGCATCGGATGAGCTACTCTAAACTATGTCGGTCTTTCCAACACGATCGGCGTGTTACACTGCGATAATCCCCTTAAATATACACATCACAATTTACTATACAGGGTGCCCGTATTTCGAGCTGCACTGTGGGAGATCTCGCTTATTTGAAGAGATAGAGAATCGATTAAAAAAGCCGTATATTAGTGCGTTTTAATAATCAGCTTTCACATTTCAAATATCTTTAATTGTTCAATGTTATTCAAAAAACTTCGAATTTCATAAACTAAAGATAAAAAGTTGAAACGAACAACCAACAGTGTTATTTCGTCTTAAAATCCTACTACAAAAGTTATTAGAAATGGATAAAAGTGAAAACGTATTATTTAAATTTGCGTATTTTATTGCGTACTAATAATCAGCTTTCACATTACAAATATCTTCAATTGTTTCGATGTAATTCGAAAAAACTTAGAATTTCGTAAACTGAAGATAAAGAGGTGGAACGAACATTCAACAACAACCACTAGTGTTATTTTGTCTAAAAATCCTTCTGCAAAAATAATTAGAAATGGATAAAAGTGATAATTTATTTAAATTATAAATCTTCGTAAAAATTATAATTAAAACAGTAATATCAATGTTATCGATGTGGGCAGATTAAGGACAATAATGTTTAAACTTTGTGTTTTTGTTTTCTCATGGCACTCTTGGGAACGGAAAACGTTTCCCGACATTTGCGATGAAATTCCTTTTTTCTCCGAAATTTTGTTATGCAATGTGTAATTTTTTTTGTACCAATGAAAAATTTAGAGTTTTGGCTGTACAACGCCGTAATTTTTTTAGGGGGGTGCCATTCGAAATTTTCGAAAAAAATGACAACATGCGAAGTTCAATCAAAAAATATTTTTTTTCCATAAATTACCCGAAAAAAAATTATGTGCAGGTATACGAGGTCTTAACCTGTACCTCAATTTAGGCGCCGGCGTCAATTAGTTTCTCTACAAAACAATCTCAAAAATGGGGCGCAATTTTGAAAGAAGGGGTTATAACAGCGAAACCGCTAAAGTGAAGGGTATAACATGTTAGATACAAAAATAAGTACTCTTCGAGCACTTTCCAAATCTGCAATAAAAAATAGGGCATTCCATTTAAAAAAACATAAGTTTGGTACGCCACTGGAGTACGGCACGCCACTGATGATTAGAAATATTTTTGAAACATAGCGACGGTAATTATGCACCACTTTGCTCTTAGATTTTTTTCGATAGCTTTTATCGTAAAGGAGCTAAGGTCCGAGGCGTCTTAAGTGCCAAGTAGGATTAAAAAAGTTCTGCTAAACAAGATTTTTTTTTCAATTTTACAATGTTTCAGTGTTTTATACGACTGGCGCTTAAAGCAAATATTTAGAGTTTAGAAAAGGCTGCAAATTAGGATTTCTCGATCGCTGTGCGCCCGATAAATCCAAATTTGCAACTCAAAATATTTACTTCATGCTTAATCAAGAAGTGGATGGAAGACATAATATTCACTTAAATAAAAAACAATTTATTGTTTATTTTATTTAAAATGTTTATATTGTTACTTGTACACTTAAGTTATGATGTTACCCTGTCACTGGATTGTGTATCTGTTGGGAAATAAAGTATTATTATTATTATTAGTAGTAGTAGTATTAGTATTATTGAGTGAGAGTAGACATTTAGTTGAAAAATCTCAAAATGTTAATTTTTTTTATTGTTTTATTTCAACGCATTATTCAGTAATTTCTATTTAAAGTAAAAATTATGGTAATTTCAGATTTATTTTCTTGGATATTAAATGTTAAAATAAATATTTTAAAAACCCTTCATTGGATTTTCATCAAATTTGTTGTGGATGAAGCTTAGAAAAGCCCCGTGAAAATTTGTTTTGGGTCGCTGCGCGACCCTCGAAAAATTGTCTACGCGGGGCTTTTCTAAACTCGAAATTTTACTTCATGCTTAGTCTGGGAGTGTAAGAAACTCGTTACTTTAAAATACACCACAACTGTTAAACAAGATCAATTCAAATTCAAAACTATTTGAATTCGAGAAAATAAGCTTACGCTTTTTATAGTTTGCACACTTTAAACATAATATATAAAATTACGAAAAAACTGTTCGTGAAACTGTTAAATTTATATCGTCGAATACCCGTGTTCAGGGAGTTACTCAACTGTTTCCAAGGCACTCTTTACAAAAAACAAAAGATTAAAATTATACATATAAAATGTACAATAAACTTTAAGTGTGATACACCATTGAATTCAGAAAAAAATATTCTTCTAAAAAAATATGAAAATCCAAAATGGCGCCCGTAAGAAAAACAAAAGTTGGCTATGGCCCCTGGGTAAATGTTATAGTTATTTTAAAATAAAATATGTTACTAGATTTTTCATTAAAAAGTGCCTGTATAATGTCAACGTTTGAAATATCTGGATTAATAGTTTTTGAATAAAAAATAAAAACGAAATTTCAAAATATCCGTTTTTTGACGATATCTGAAAAACGAAAGAAGATATTTCAAATTTGTGTTTAGATTATTATTGGGCCCTAAACTACGCAACTTTACCCCAATTTAACCGACTCTCTATCTCTTCAAATAACCGAGATGCCCATACATTCTGTTGAAATACGGACACCCTGTATATTGTAAACACGTTCTATTTTTTAATTAGTTAGCTATTGATAATAAGTAATGCCCATTTGCTCGGTGAATTAATCAGTACTAAACACAAATTCATATTCTTGAATATAACTGTGTTTAATTAAGTGACTTAATTAAATCTTCACGAAACTCAAACAACTACATTAAAACATTTCATTTTATTACAAAAAAATAACGTGAATTTATAACACCACTGACAGTTTATGTTAAAAACGATAAATTAACTCAGAAAAAGTCGGTGCATGCAAAAATGTCGTGTTCTCTAAAATTGACATTTATTTTTTCTTGTTTTTTAGGTTTGGTAGGTACCAGTGATCATAATTATTTATATTTATCTTTTAAATCAATATTTTATTCCTACATGTTATTTATTGCTTTAATGTTGTTAATTTCAATTGTAAAAAAGGTGAATTCCGTAAATAAAGAATAATAAATAAATAATCATTGAAATTGTGATTTAACCGAAATGTATCTAATATAATTACGTATAATTTTCTGCGAAATTTTTTAGGGAAAATTATTCTTTAAGAAAATGTTCCATAACATTTTCGCACAATTCACAAATATCTACTCTTATATTGTCCTTAAGCGCTTCAATCGTTGCTGAAGCATTGGAGTACACTTTATCTTTAAGATAACCCCAAAGAAAAAAAACCTATTGTTTTACATCGCACTATCTGGGCGGCCAGCTAAAGTCACCATTTCGCTTACTTTTCCTGTAATAATTCGATTCTTTCACCACTTGTGTGGCAGGTAACTCCATCTTCTTGAAACGAAAGGTCAAAATGGATTTGGTAAACCTTTAGACAATAACCTTTGTGCAAAATACGGTACAGGTTGCCTGTGGATACGTCCAATTGTTAGGAACGTCTTCGAATGGATACACGAATGTTTTCAGTAATAAAACAAATAAATTTCATTATAGAAAAAATCCCATTATTTAATAAATACAAATGCGTTAATATTTTCTACATACGTTTTCAATAGCCTTGTACAACTTTTTAATGGTGGAGTATTGAAGAAAACTGCAGAAATCCGAGAGATTTGTAACATATTGATTAAGTTTTTCATCTTTCACTAACATTATTTTTATAACTCTTAAACTTTTAATGACTGGGTTATCATAAATTGATTGCACTTTTGTGCAAAGATGTTGAGAACTTTCTGCATTTAGGTCGTATAATGCCTCGTGTATCTGGGGCGGTTTGTATTGTCCCATTACGCCTTTTCGTAATCTCTTATCTTTATGCGCATGCAAAGCTGCCTGGAATGGGGTCAGTATATATGGAGAAAGATGGCGAAGGCAGATTGCCGATAAAAGTGGAAAACGATAAAGAAAAGTCCTGCGAAGTGCATCGCGGAAAATCACTAGCGCTCTATGGGAATATCATCCCTTCGAATATTACTACCAGTTTACCCTTTAATATTCCACTATAATAAAAGCAGTCAAATGCGATCAGTTTATTCAGTTATGATGATTTTATGAATTTATATGAATTTTGTTGAGGTTTTCTTATTATATTTATATTTAAAAAAAACGAATTAAAATTAATATCGACTTTCTGCAAAATATTAAAAGTGCGATTCTTTTCGCAATCTACAACAAGTTAGTCTTACAAAGACTATATCAAACACTCATTGAAACAACTACTTCCCGGGCTAATGTTTGAAGTATTCTGCAACCAAGAATTGGCAATTTCATTTATACTTATTTCTGCAAAATGTTGGTCTCATTGAGACATGTTTCCAAATATTCATTGCAACAACTACTTCTCGAGCTAATACCGAGGTAATCCCTTTACCTATAAATAACATTCTTTCATTTTCATTTTCCAGTTTTGTGTACCTGTTTCGACGACACACTTCGACATTTCTGTAAGTTTCCTGTTTATTTAAAAAAAAAATTATTGAAAGTCTAAAGCATAGCTATACTGATGAGGGATAAATCTCGAAATAGATGGCTTAAGACAATTAAAATTCATTCCCTGTAATATTTTCAATTTATTTCAATTTCCTGTTGTTTCATTTAGTTTTGTGAGAGAATAATTTCACCTGATGTTGCATTTTGCATATAAATTATGCATAGATCAGTAGTCGTATAACTCAAATATTCATTGTATTCAATATCTATCGGGATATTAGCTCGAGAAGTAGTTGTTTCAATGAATATTTGAAGACTTGTCTCAATTAGACAAAAATTTTGCAGAAAGACGATATTAAGTGTAATTCGTTTTTAAATTTTGTAAATATTCTGCAAACTATTGACAAACTCAATTTTTCTTTATGTTAAATTGTCTTTATATATTTATATTGATTTTGTACATTTTTGACACCTTGAAAATAAGGATTATTATTATTAAAATAAATTTGAAGTTTGCAATTGTTTATTATCATTATACAGAATAAATTTGGCAATTTGTTCTTAAAATACTTTAATTTTATATTAGAAATTGATTGTAATTGAATATAATAATTCAATAACTGATTTTCTGTTTCAGCTATAAGATGCCCATCTCCGACTTCCGCAAGAAGAAGCTCCTCTACGTCTTCAACGTGTTTTTCGGTGAGTGATTTTTAATCTGGACAAAAGATCCAATAAAAATAAAAAACGAGAGAACCATCTGCACCATTTCTCTCTAACGAAAAGGACATCTCAATCCGAGCTAACTTAATACGGAAATAATGGCGATTCCTTTATCCTCTTCCCCCTTTACGTTTCGGGGAGGGGAAAAATATTTCCCATTTTCGGTCGTTATTAAAAGCGCATTACGCTCGGGAAATCAACCGTTTTCCGACCGCTCGCGGTTTTTCCCCGTGATTTATGCTGATGACCGATAATTCCGTCAAAAATTGTGTGTTTCGCGTTTAATTACTGCCAGGGATATGAATGGAATTGATGATGGAGTTGAATGTACGAATTAAAATGTCATCTTCATTTAAAAATAATCATATTCATATGCAATATGCAAATCAGTTTAATTCTGTTGGGAATAAATACGAAACTGTATTTTTTCTTCATTCGCGAAATGTTTAGATTTGAATCAGTTAACTTGAAAAGTTTTGCTTGCTTAACGTCTTAACGTCTTTTTTTTTATAAAAGTTTTATAAACATTAATAATAAGAACAATTCAAATGACTTATATGACTTATATGTGAACGTCGAAGCGAGCAGTTGTGTTAGTTTCGGCTTAAGTGAATATTAATTAATTGAGTGGTAAAAATCAATATTTTCGTGCGAAAATCTGTGAGTAGTTAGATAATACAATTACCATCCGTCTATGCAAATTTGATGAAGATACGTAATAACGTTTGTTAGAAATAGACGTTATTTTTTTTATTTTTTTTTTTTATTGGGTTTGGCTTTTGCCTGGCCTTGGGAACTTGCCCATTAGCCAACATCATTTTATTTATATTTGTATTTGATTTATTTCTTTAACTTATTGTTAATTACCTATAACTATATATTTGAACGTCACAACACATTCACACACACCCATGGACTCCGGGACGAATATTTTTCGTTAGAAAAATTACTCGCCCCGGCTGGGAATCGAACCCAGATCACCGCCGTGAACGATTGGCGAAACCAGCGGCTCAACCGCTCGGCCACGGCGGGCCCTAGACGTTATTTGATTGTCGTGAATCCTGCCCAGTATTCACAGTAAATCGGCCACGGTCACTTTATCGCAGATTAATTCGAATCCCAATTGTTTTTGTGCGACTGCGATTTTATTCATCATTTGAGGAATTAAATCCATTTATTCCTTATTAACTTTTCATATTCCACTGATTATTTTATTTTATGTTTTCTTCTATCCGTGGCCTTCCTGTGTATGTGTTGTATAAAAGTCGTCTTGATCGGCCCCTTGACGTGAAGATTGTACCCTTGTCACTTTGCTATTATTTGTTAATTTTTCTATATTCTATACAAACCGCAATTTCACTTAATCACCATGGTCCTAACTTGTAAATTTTGTAAAAAAGCAATTAGTCCTAAATTATTTTCACTAAAATGCTTCAAATGTGTTCAGTGGTCGCATGCTACTTGTAGTGACGTAGATAGTCACATATGGGATCATTATAGGAGCCAGGCTAAGAAATCAGACGGTGAACGATGGGTTTGCCGTAAATGTTTGCCAGATGAATTTACTCCAGCCGAAAATTCATTGTTAATCCCAGATGATGCAAGTTTAACAAATTACGAGTCGGTGGCTGATTTAAGTTCCCTAACATGCTCAAATGCACTGCCCATACATTTAGAAAGTTTAATAGAGGCTGCGATTGTAAAGACTCTGAGCAAACAGCTATTAACATTTAAAAATGATCTTTTGCACTATATTCGCGAGGAAATCAATTCTATTAATGATAAACTTACAGTGGTTGAAGCAGAATTAAGTCTGCTGAAATCAGAAGTCGACTTATTAAAATCTAATCGCACACTTAATACTACATCTACCCTCAATGAAGCAGACATTCTACAAGAATTTGAAGAAAGAAATCAGCGCAGCTCTAATTTAATTATCTACAATCTAGTTGAATTAACTAGTCAATTATCCGATGAATTACTTCGTATGGATAAATTAGCTGTTGATAAAATAATTCAAAAAATTAATGTAAATACAGCCCCAATTGGAATAGTAAGAATTGGCAAGAAAATTACTGATAAAATAAGGCCTCTACGAGTTACTTTGCCTAACAAAAGTGACGCATTACTGTTGCTTAGAAATAGTAATAAAGTTACTGATGTGACCATTAAAGCTGACCTAACCAAATTCCAACGTAACCACTTATCTAAACTTCGTAACAAATTAGAGGAGAGAAATGAGCAAACAAAACATCACAATAAAATATATTAATGGAACGCCGCAAATTGTAACCAAGAGAAAAACAGTGAATCGCGAAGAAGATGTAGGATAGAAAAACTAAGTACCCTAAACATATTCTTCGAAAATGTAGGAGGCCTTATCACTAAAATTAAACAATTTTCTCAAAGTGTTAGCATAAGTACATATGATATTTTTATAATTGTTGAAACATTTTTTTCTGATAAGAATTAGAATTAATAGTGAATTGTCATTAGTTGATTATGATATATTTAGATGTGATAGATCCGTCGTATCGAGCAGTAAAACTCGAGGAGATGGTGTATTAGTCGGTGTAAAAAAATATTTAAACTCAAGCAAGATCCAAATTTCGCAAACGCTGGTGGAACAAGTAATGGTAAAATTTATAGGATTGTGTACTTTTTGGTGTTTTTGGTTTTATTTCATATTGATACATTATGCACTATACATTTAGGTTATATTTCTTTTCACTTATGCAATTTATTTTATTCCTGTTCACATTATTAATTTGTTTGTATAGTTAATGTAAAAATGGGTTAACCCGTGAATAAATAAAATAAAAAAATAAAAATAAAAAATGTACAATACGCGCATTTATTATAAATGTTACTTAAAATATGTTTGCATTAAATAATAACTAAAGCATTAAAAAACATATACAGCGAATTTCTCTTTTAATAATACATATTCATACACTTTTCTTAAAGAGTTCAATTTGAAACTTTAAACGAGTGTCTTCCACTCCCAGATTAAGCATGAAGTAAAATTTCGAGTTTAGAAAAGCCTAAAAACTTGGTTTGGTCGCTCCGCGAAGCGGAGCGGCCAAACCAAGTTTTTAGGCTTTTCTAAACTCGAAATTTTACTTCATGCGCCACGCGTATATAACACTGGTTTTAAGTGAAGCTCAAAATATACGTCTTTAGCATACTGCTTTAGTAGCATAATATAAACTTCACAATATATCAGTCTTTATATGCGTGGCGCATGAAGTAAAATTTCGAGTTTAGAAAAGCCTAAAAATTTGGTTTGGCCGCTCCGCTTCGCGGAGCGACCAAACCAAATTTTTAGGCTTTTCTAAACTCGAAATTTTACTTCATGCTTAATCGGGGAGTGGAAAACACTCGTTTAAAGTTTCAAATTGAACTTTTTAAAAATAGCGTATGAATATGTATAATTAAAGGAAAAATTCCCTGTATAGGATTTTTAATGCTTTAGTTATTATTTAATGCAAACATATTTTAACCAAAGTTTATAATAAATGCGGGTATTATATTATCTAATGTACATTTAGATTATTCTTATTATTAATGTGTATAAAACATTTATAAAAAAGACGACCAAACCAAATTTTCTGGCTTTTCTAAACTCAAAATTTTACTTCATGCTTAACCTGGGAGTGGAAAACACTGTTTAAAGCTTCAAATTGAACTCTTTTAAATAAACAGGGAATATTTTAAGATATACAGTATAAATGCTGTAATAGAGATATGTATACTTCAAAGAAAAACTCTCTGTGTGTGCATAACATTTGCTTTTTCTCGAATAATTAAAAAAATTATTACTATTTAACCAAAACATGCGTTAGTATAAATGCTTGTGGTTTTATAAATATGAAGGTTCTAGTCAAATTAAATTTATACATTTAATTGAATCAAACTGCTAAACAATGGTAACTTATACAGGGTTATTCAAAATACATTTAAACATTTATTTCTTCCAAACTACAAAAGATAGAAACACAATTCCACGTTCCTGGAAACAGAACAGTTTAATTTTTTATGCATTCAATATGAGCACCATGTGTTTCCCGTGCTGTGGATTTTTTTGGGCTCCTTTCGTAAACTGTACGAATACGCTCGACATTTTCATTCGATGTGCACGGACGTCTTGTGATTTTCTGTTTGTACAGGGTGGCGCAAAACTACTGATATGGTTTCAATGTTTAATAACTTTTTTATTTAATGGTTAATTAATATTATTATTTTTTTGTTATACAGTATATTAATGGGGAATATTTTTGGCTTAAGTATGAAAAATTATATCCCGCAAGTGGTGGCCATTCTCGACTTCGCACATTCGTGCTCTTTCCAGTACATTTTCCATAACTTTTCGTAAAATTTCCGGTGTTATGGCTTGAATTTCATTGCGAATATGTTGTTTTAGCTCTGGTATGGTCGCTGGCTTATTTACGTATACTCTTTCTTTCAAATAACCCCAAAGAAAACAGTCTGGAGCTGTTAAATCCGGTGAACGTGGGGGCCAATTGAAATCGCTTCTACGCGAAATAATGCGTTCGCCAAAGAGGTCCCGTAACAGAGCCATTGTGTCCCTTGCAGTGTGGGCTGTGGCCTCATCTTGTTGGAACCACAACTCTCGATGGTTTTCTACAGCTGGCCTCAAAAAATTGTCCAGCATCGTTCGATATTCAGCACCATTTACCGTAACTGAGGCGCCATGTGCATTTTCAAAAAAGTATGGACCAATGATCCTTCCAGACGATACACCGCACCAAACAGTACACCTAAGTGGGTGTAATTGTCGCTGATGAACTGTTTTTGGATTCTCCGTAGCCCATATCCTGCAATTTTGCTTGTTTACGAAACCATTCAATTGGAAATGGGCATCATCGCTCATTATCAAATTGTCAATAAAATCGCGATTTTCTTCTGCTTTTTGTCGGAATAAAATGGCATAATCAAGCCGTTGTTGGTAGTCTATCGGCTTCAATTCTTGCACAAGCTGAACCTTATACGGGAACATGTGCAATGTGGCCAAAATCCGTACGTGGTCTTCTGGTACATAGAAGGTGTCTCACTGTACCATGTTGTCGAAAATGTGCAACGAGGCGATTTATTGTTGATGCTGAAGGTCCAGTACGCACATTAAAAAAACGACGATAAGCACGCTGCGTCAAAACAACCGTTGATTTTCAAAATAAAATTCAACAATTTTTGATCGATGTTCTGTTGTATACTGTTCCATTAAAAATTTATGTTTTATTCACAAAATTCTGAAATAAAAATAAAAAATATAAATAAATTTTAAAAGTTATTAAACATTCAAACCATATCGGCAGTTTTGCGCCATCTTGTACTTCCTAAACACGTTAAGAAAATCTGATGTTTAAAAATGGTTTCATGACTTTTCAAGTTCACTGTTTCCATTCATTTTTTTAGCTCCATCATGTATATCTGAGTTGAAGATGTTATTGTACTTGCACAGAAATAAAGCTCGATCTTTCGTCTCTTAACATTTTCTTAATTATTGGTGTTTGTGTTAAGCATAAACTAACAGTTTTCTGTTTATTTTCTTATATAATTTTAGTCAAATGTGAACTTTTGAAATGTTTTGAACAATTGTAACTCAGTCAATTGTCAAAAAATTGAAACTCTGACAATTGACTAAAATTATAATAGTAAATAAAGAGAGAACTGTTTATGCTTAACACAAAAACACCAAATTTTAACAAAATGTTAAGAGATGGAAGATCGAGCTTTATTTCTGTGCAAGAGCAATAAAATCTTTTAAAAAGATCTGATTTCCGACGACCTCCCTATATTTCTTATCATTTTGTAAATTCAACAGAAAATAATTATTTTACTATTTCACAAATAAAGCACTAATAACCTTTCTTCGCACGGTTATTTGAATTACCAAATGTACATCCATTTCGGACACGAAGTGACCATTATCAATGGATTAGTGTTAATCCATTGATAATGGTCACTTTGTGTCCGAAATGTATGTACATTTGATAATTCAAATATACGCGTGAAGAAAGGTTATTAGTGCTTTATTCGTTAAATTATTTTGATCTTCACGTAACTTAATCAATTAACTTATTTTACTATTATTTTGCATTATTTTAAACATATTTAAGCTTGAATATGTTTCCAAAGCGTAAACGCCATCTAATGCCCCTTGGCTCAAGTAGCATCGATGGCGTTTACGCTTTCGAAACATATGCAAATTGCACAGGCCGTAATAAATGGTCAAAGATGTTCAGTATTCTTCAAGCACTGGTTCGGGACTATACTGATGGTGGCGTTGAAGCCTGAAACGCGTATATAGTTATCCGGTGAATGAATGAGTACTGAACACAAATTCATATTCTTGATATTTAAGCTTCTTTATTTTCCAGTATATTGTCCTATTTATTTCATGTCATAAATTTTACAATAAAGGAAACTGTAAAATAAATTTCTGACTGATCGTCTAACAAGGGTTTATACTCCCAGGTTAAGCATGAAGTAAAATTTCGAGTTTAGATAAGCCTGAAAATTTGGATTTGCCGGGGCGCGCGAGCGAAGCGAGTCGCGCCCCGGCAAATCCAAATTTCAGGCTTTTCTAAACTCTAAATTTTACTTCATGCGCCACGCGTATAAATCACTAACTTAAAGTTAAATCTTCAACTAATTGGTTAAAGTAATACAAATTTAATATACCAATCATCAAATGTTTAAATGGCGGGGAAAGTTTTTAAAATGTTGAGTTTTTTACTAATTTTTTACATTATTTGAAACATCTTTGAGCTTTTTTATTTTCCAGTATTTTGTGCTATTTATTTTATGTCATACATTTTACAATAAAGGAAACTGTAAAATAAATTTATGGTTGCTTGTCTAACGAGGGTTTCCACTCCCAGGTTAAGCATGAAGTAAAATTTCGAGTTTAGAAAAGCCTGAAAATTTGGATTTTCCGGGGCGCGCGAGCGAAGCGAGTCGCGCCCCGGCAAATCCAAATTTTCAGGCTTTTCTAAACTCGAAATTTTACTTCATGCGCCACGCGTATAAATCACTAACTTAAAGTGAAATCTTCAACTAAATGGTTAAAGTAATACAAATTTATAATGCCAATCATCAATTGTTTATATGGCGGGGAAAGTTTCTAAAATGTTTAGTCTTTTACTATTTTTTTAGATTATTTCAAACATCTTTCAGCTTTTTTTATTTTCCAGTATTTTGTGCTATTTATTTTATGTCATACATTTTACAATAAAGGAAACTGTAAAATAAATTTCTGATTGATTGTCTAATAAGGGTTTCCACTCCCAGGTTAAGCATGAAATAAAATTTCGAGTTTAGAAAAGCCTGAAAATTTGGATTTGCCGGGGCGCGCGAGCGAAGCGAGTCGCGCCCCGGCAAATCCAAATTTTCAGGCTTTTCTAAACTCGAAATTTTACTTCATGCGCCACGCGTATAGATCACTAACTTAAAGTGAAATCTTCAACTAATTGGTTAGAGTAATACAAATTTAATATGCCAATCATCAGTTGTTTAAATGGCGGGGAAAGTCTCTTTCATTATTATTGATTTAATAAATTATCTTTAATATTAATAATGCATGCCTAATGTATGAATAATAAAATGAGTTAACCTGTTTTGTTAACAAAGAAAGTTGGAACTTTTATTATTCAGTTCTTTTTTGTAAGTGGAGGTATCGAAAAGTCGTGTAACGGACTTGAAATCCGAAGCCTGCGGACTTTACTAATTACTTTGTGTCTTTATTAGACAGTGGGATAATTAGTGGAAACCGCGGGAAGGCGGAACAAACGGAGATTAATCCTGACCAGAAAAGTGGAAGGAATGGAGATTCTGGAAAGTTTTAATGGAAATTAATGGACTTTTTAAATTTTAATGATAATTCCAATTACATATATTTTTTTTAGCTTGATCGATAAATCTTTTTGTAGCTAATCTTTGAATTAGATAAAAGTGTATCGTACAGTCAAACTAATTTATACTGTAAAAAACTACTGATCCATTTAATCAAAACTGTTAATATTAACTGTAGCGTAGAGTGAAATTAATTTATTCCTTGTCAAAATTGTTATAAAATCTAATATTTTTGCATACCGCAATCAATATATTTTTCATTAAATACATCGGTATTGTATATAATATATTGAACAGACCCGGCGCATTCACCAAATCTAAAATAATTTAAATTGTTGAGAAAAAAATTAAAAAATCCTGAAGATTGGTCAGAGCTGGGCAGGATTCGAATCATTCAGGATTCGAATCCTGGTTTCGAATCCTTTTAGAGGATTCAAAAGAGGCATTCGAATACTTTAGTTCAACTGGATTCGTGATCCGGATTCGTTACATTTTTTTAAGAGAATTCGTATTCAAATCCAAATGTGGGTGATTGGAATCCTTGTAAAAGGATTCGATTATTTATAAAAGGATTCGAATACTTACAAAAGGATTTGAATCATCAAAAAATGACTCGAATTAATTGTGAAGATTAACATGAAAAATGCCTTTTTTGGGTTTTTAAATTTCTCGTTAAATCACTTTTTTATACGCGTGGCGCATGAAGTAAAATTTCGAGTTTAGATAAGCCCAGAAAAATTTTCACGGGGCTTTTCTAAACTCGAAATTTTACTTCATGCTTAGTCTGGGAGTAATAAACACTCGTTCGAAACCTAAATTGAATGCTTTGACAAGAACATTAAATGACTGAAAATGTTTCTTAAGATAATCTAGTTTTCAAAATTTTATTTAATATTATTTGAAGTAAAACTGACCTGGTAGCCACAATGTGATATGTTAAATTTTTCCGACATTTCCCCGATTCAAGATTTTTAATATAACTTTCTTCTATGGGACCCCAATTTTGTTAAATTGTTTTCATTGATTTGTCAATATTTATTTATTTATTTATTTAACGGTTTCACCTTTTACAATAGTGTATACATATATATATATAGAACTTTAACGCAACAATAGTGTTCCACAAAAATATAACAAGTGGAGTATGAATATACATAATATAAATCAAACACAAGTTTAAAGTAACTAATTAAAGTAAAAATAAAAGAAATAAACAATAGTAGCACTATAGCAAATGAATAATATAGAAATAAATTGTATCTCAACTAAGAATTAAAAATCAATAGATCCTAATTGAGATTTGAAGGCTGTAAATGAAGTCCCAAAGAGAGTGATGGTTCTGAGTCGATCAATTATATTATAATGTCTCATCATTCTGCTCAATGGACTATTTCTGCCAAAGTTTGAGCGGTGAAAATGCTCACGAAATATTAGGTTAATACGTGTATTGCTAGGCACGTTGAAATTAATTAAATGGAGCAACTCAGAGCAGTCTATTATCGAATTTACAATTTTGAATAGAACACAGAAATCAAAATAAATGCGCCTATTTTCAAGGCTGGCTAAGTTAATTGTAGCCAGCATATGAGTGCGACTATAATTTATTCTTAAAATGCCAAATTTGTAACTAATATTTAATAGGAATTTGTTTTGCACTCGTTCGATTTGGTCTTTACGGTTGGAATAATGTGGAAACCATATACATGACACGTATTCTACTTGAGTTCTTACTAATGTGATATAAAGTAATTTTTGTGTGCGAATGGAAGAGTTTGTACCATACCTAAAAATAAAGCCTAAAGTTTGCATGGCTTTACAACAAATGTTATCAATATGCTTCGCAAAAGACAAACGACAATCGAAGGTTACACCCAAGTCTTTAATGTGTTTTACTGATGATAAAAGTTGATTATCAATATAATATTGATTTTCGGATATGTGACCTCTGCCAAACGATATTGCATAACATTTATTGATATTCAGAAATAGAGAATTATCACAGCACCATTGATGTAAATGATCAAGATCGGATTGCATCAATATCCGGTCAGCATTGTTAATAATACGAAAGATCTTTAGATCATCAGCAAACAAGAGTAACTTGCAATGAACAACGTAACTGGTAATGTCGTTAATAAATAATAGGAATAAAATAGGGTTACAATGGGATCCTTGAGGGACACCAGAAGTTACCGTAATTGGATTTGAAACAAAGCTGTTAAGTTTCACAAATTGTTGCCTATTATTTAATTAACTGAACAACCACTTTGTGACTTGCGGCCCGAAACCAAGATGTTCGAGTTTATTGATTAAAATGGAATGGGAAACACGATCAAAGGCTTTTGAAAAGTCAGTGTAAACCGAGTCGACCTGTTTCCCATCCTCAAATGCACTTAACAAAAATGACTGATATAAAATAAGATTCGTTAATGTAGATTTTCCTCCACAAATTCCATGTTGTTCATTGCAAATCACATTCTTACATGCCCATATCAACTGCTCAGATATTATTTTATCAAATAATTTTGGTATTACTGACGGTGTTGCTATACTGGATTGATTTACCGTCATTGTTCCAAGATGCATTAGGCAAATTTAAATCGCCACACAATAAATACTTATAATCAGTGTACTGACAACAGACATATTCAATCGCCGAGCAATACATTTCATACATAGTCAGATTTGATGCGGGAGGAATATACGCTGCTGATATGATTAAATTGGCACCAACTCGAACAAACACAGCTTTAATAGTGGTAAAAATATCAATATAATTGCTCTGAAGGTGTGATCGAACTGCGATTAAAACTCCACCTCCTCGACTCTTATTGTTCAAAATTGGCGATCTGTCGCATCTATATATTGAAAATCCATGAAGGCCTAGTTCAGCATTATTTATTGATTGGTCTAGCCATGTTTCCACTAAAATAATTATATCGTAAACAGAAAGGTTAATGTTAATATTAATATTAAGCTTTGATCTCATGCCTCCAAGGTTTTGAAAATATATCACTAGTTTTTTTGTTGGTTTTTATTTTGTGATTTCACAATAGATGGATTGCTATTGATGAATTTAATTGTGATGTCATTTTCACCGTTTTCTTCACCTAAAGCAAGTTCGCGTCTTAATTCATTCAAATGTTCGCGTTGTAGATTTGTTCTGTTATTTGCAAATATGACAGACCCTGTATTCAGCTCTTTAAATATTTTCATTAAATTTATAGCTGATTCTTTGTCGTTAAATATAATTTTGACGGGTCTTACTTTATTGGAGTCATGTTTTCCAACACGAATTATTTTACGTGGATTGAAATTTGTTATTTTCTCACCAATTATGTTATTTATAGCAATGGTGTCCTTTTCTATTTTATGTTCAATTGAGCCAGTGGATTCGGGAAGATTAAACTAACATCGTTGCCGAGATGGAAGAGCGTCAGTTACGGGCCTTCAACGTTATGGTATATAACGTTGAGGGCCCATAACTGACGCTCTTCCATCTCGGCAACGATGTTAGTTTGAGAAATAACGTTAGATTGTTTACTAGAAATCTCTGTATTCTCTAATTTAGTGAGCCTAGCTTTAATATCATTATTTTCACTAAGTAGATCATGCATTACTGTTTGAAATTCCGCTTTAAACAAAGTTGCTAGTTCTTGTTTAAGGACTGATTTAATAGTATCTGTTATGGAATTAGAGTATGTAGTATTCGACTTATTGGTTAGGGTTGGATCAGTAGGTAAGCATGTTTAACAACTCCAGTAATCTCCGCCAGTACGTTTTTTATGTTCACTTAAGTAATACTCGATTACATCTAATGTAGTGCCAATACAATCCACGTGAAACCATTTATTACATCCACCATGGCATTTAAGTGAATCAGATCGTGGACTCATATTTAATTTACATATAAAGCAACTCAAAACCATTTTATAAAAATATGTGATGAGATGTAATAGGACGGGAATGCGAAAAAAGGAATGTAAAACAAAAAAACTGGGACACAATTACTTCACACCTACTCGCTCGTAGTAGGTGACTAAATAACAACAAACAACACTGAGCGACGGATAGGAATACACAAAACAGTAAACAATGGAACACTGGTAAAAGAGGAATGTGATTAAATTATATTGATAGATAAATCGACATTGAATATCTTTCACAGTCAAAGGTGAAGAACCACGGGATTAATGCACGCAAAAACTGCTGACAGCAATGCAAATCGAGTGAATATCGACAAGATTAATTAATAAAATCGTCAAAATCTCCTGAATTACATTACCAATTACCACCAATTACGAGTGTGAGAGATGCACAGAAGTTATTTAATACTGAGTCACAAATTTACAATAAACTAACTAGATATTACACATTAATGAATGCGTTTTGCACAGAACTATTTTTCTCGCCTATTCACATTTACGTTTCGCTCAAACTTAAGTTAATTTTATAAATTTTTACCTGTTTTGTAATTTGCCTGCTGATTTTGACAAATTTAATAATATCATATGGCTTTTTTGTTAGTGTTTTGGTCAATTTGAATATAATTCCATGGCTTTTCTCTAACTTTTCCGGTTTTAATGATATTCAGTGAATTTTTTATTTAAGTAATTTTCAGGCATTCGTCGATTTTATAATAGAGTTCAATTTGAAGTTTTGAACGGGTGTTTCCGCTCTCAGGCTAAGCATAAAGTAAAATTTCGAGTTAAAAAAGCCCCGTGAAATTTTCGGGCTTTTCTAAACTCGAAATTATATTTCATGCGCCACGCGTACAAAACACTGATTTGAAGTGAAGTTCAGAAACACACAAATACATCTTTAATCAGAGTAACAGGGAATCAGAGAATCAGATATTTAGTCTGTTATCAACGAATTTCAGTGGTAATAAGAAATAATTAGGTTTTGAATATTTTTGTGAAAACAACCGGTAGCGATATTTATATATTAACGGTTGCAAAAAAAATAATTAAATCAAATTTATTCTTAAAGGATTTGTAGTCGTGATTCTAAAAAACAGGATTCGAATCTTTCATTCGAATCTTATTTATCTCTTACGAATCCTTTTTTCGAGTATTCGTGATTCGAATCGTATTTGGTGATTCGTATTCGTGATTCGAATCCTTTTAACGGGGATTTGTCCCAGCTCTGAGATTGATCAATTTTTATAAATCGTTTTGTAACTAATCTTAAAATAGGAAAAACTGTAGCGTAGAGTGAAACTAATTTATACTATTAAAAAAAAAACATAAAGTGAAACTAATTAATTACACTTAAAAACTATTGTAAAATCTGGTATTTTTGCATACCTCATTCAATATATTTTTCATTAAATAAATCGGATTTGTATGTAAAAAAATTGAGAGAACCCAAATCCAAAATAATTTGAATAATTGTTTACAAAAGAATTACAAGAATCATGAGAATTGGTCCATAATTATAACTTATTAGCACACAATATTGTACTAATTAAATTATTTTAATCTTCACTAAAATGTATAATATCTTTATTCCTAACTCTATGATAATTTAAATTGTTCTTTTATAACATAAATCTGATATAATAATTATTAACTACTAGTAGATAAGCCATGAACAATGATTTTTGCAAATCAAAGAATGATTGCAGTTAGTTTAGATACATTTAAGTTTTACAAATCAAAGAATCCATACAAATTTCTAAATTGAATTGGTCTGTCCAGAAAAAAACCTAGAGCGCACACGCAATTAGTTTTTAGCGAATCGCAATTTAATTTAGAGATTTTTGTGAAAAAAAACGACGGACTAACGACGAAATTTATTTTCGGTCATATTTTCTGGGTTCTAGCCTCGGCAAATCAAAATTTTCAGGCTTTTCTAAAGTCGAAATTTTACTTCATGCGCCACGCGTATAAAGCACCGATTTAAAGTAAAGTTTAAAATGGCGATTACTTATATAATTTAAATGTTTGATTTAAATTTACGACGTTTTTAATGTCTCGCTTTTTTTCTTTAGGATTTGTTTAATTAAAAGCAAGAATCTTAAAGAAAATTGCTTTAGGAGCTTACACAAAGTAAACACTTGTAATATTTCTTGAATAACTTTCTCATTTATCACTTGGTGAAACATTTAGAAATAATCTTTGTAAAAGGGGTTTCCCGTGAGAGAATAAATAAATATTAAAGGATAAATTAAAAACATTTGTAATATTTATAAACATGTAATATTTATAAACAAACTTTAGCAGTATATTTTAAACTTCACATTGAAGCAGTGTTTTATACGCGTGGCGCATGAAGTAAAATTTCAAGTTTAGAAAAGCCTGAAATTTTGGATTGGTCACTCCGCTTCGCTACGCGACCAATCCAAACTTTTATGCTCCTCTAAACTCGAAATTTTACTTTATGCTTAACCAAGAAACACTCGTTAGAAGTATTACATTGACAGCTTTTGTAAAAACAACGAATTTCTGCAAATTCACCAAACGCTGTCATTATCGAGATATGTATACTTGAAAGAAAAACTCCTTGTATATTTTTAATGAATATACATAATTTTACTGTTGGCTGTATCTCATTGTATTTTATGTTATCTTTTACATCCCTAGGCATTTCTCCTTATCATTGCTTGGAAATTCCTGACGTTTCCTGTTACTGCTGGCCAATGGCACGACAAGATAATTTATTTCGCTCCCCCTCATCTCTCTAACCCTCGACAGACATTCCGACAATTTCCAATAACATTCTCTTACAGAGAAAAAAATTGTGCAGTGTAACAGAACTTTAATTGAAAAGTTCAGATGGTGGATTTAGGCATTCAGCAACAATTAATTTATTACTATTATGTTATAAAGCTAGATTAGTAGCTTTATAAGATAAAAGATAGTGATAAAATTACTCACGAAATTCATAAAACTTTAAATATATATTTTTGGACGAGTTTGAAAGGTTTCTCTTTCGAAGTGTTTTTGCGTTTAATTAAAAGAGATGAATGTTTCAAGTTTGACAATGAATAGAAATACCGTAAAACCTTGAGTACAATTTGCACTTTTTATTACATTTTAATCCGCAGAAATGTGCGTATTAAAGTCAAGATTTACTGTACGTAAAATCAATATACAACAATATTGTCCGTTTTGAGGAAAGCACAAATGTGGGAAAATATAGAATAATAATGTATAATGAGAATGTTTTGTATTAAAAACTATTTTGAATTCAAAAACTAAATTTTAATTATTAACGGTGGAGGCTTCCACTTCGTTATACATCATAATTCACAAATGAAACACGATTTTAACTTTGTTTGTATAACTGAGACTTTATTAAGTGACTATAGTTTCGACAACTTTAACTTGTCATTTTCAAACTGAAAGTGAGTTTGAAAATGACAAGTTAAAGTTGTGGAAACTATAGTCACTCAATAAAGTCTCAGTTATACAAACAAAGTTAAAATCGTGTTTCATTTGTAAATGTTAATTAATAAAACTAGTAAGACAAAAATATCCATTGCACGGAAAATAGTTGTTTCAATGGATATTTATAGTCTTAGTAGTCTTATTATTTAGGACTTATTATTTGTGAATATTATCGTAATTTTATATACAATAACGAATATACTTATTAATCTTTTAAGGCGTTCACTGTATAGTATATTTTTAATATGAAAATAAAGTAAACAGAAACTAATCGCTAAAATATAATACTATATGAAATATAAAAAGGTTAAGTGATTTATTTATCTCCTTATTCTATTTTTCTTACTATTTTTGCTGTAACTTATTTAAAAATATTGTCAATAAAAGTAATCCTATAAAATAAGAAGAAGATATTGAGGCAGTTCGTGTTGGTGCACAATTTTCATCAGGACGTGACAAGAATTTTACATAGTCGCCAACAAATTGGATTTTCTTAAAACTAACTCACTATATTACAATTTCAAACATGAAGTTTGTTATTGAGAAATGTTACATTTTATAAAACGTGATTAATGTTAATTGTAAATTTAAACAACCATTTGTTGAATTTAGCGGTATATTTTAAACTACACAATATTTCAGTGTTTAATAAACGTGGCGCATAAAATAAAATTTCGAGTTTAGAAATGCCTGAAAATAATAAATACTTCAAAAGTAACTAATAGCATGTAGATTTAGTTCCATTGATACGAAATTTTACTATCGTGTTGGTACGGGTCCGGTAGAAATTAACTAGCATTTAACTATAATGATATTAACGGCTATTCTATTAAATTATACGATTAGCACCAAATAATGTTTCCGTTAGAAATATTATCATACATACCAGAGCTGAGCAGGATTCGAATCATTCAGGATTCGAATCCTGGATTCGAATCCTTTTAGAGGATTCAAAAAAGGCATTTGAATACTTTAGTTCAACTGAATTCGTGATCCAGATTCGTTACATTTTCTTAAAAGAATTCGTATTCGAATCCAAATGTGAGTGATTTGAATCCTTATAAAAGGATTCAAATATTCATAAAAGGATTCGAATACTTACAAAAGATTTTAAATCATCAAAAATAATTCGAATTACTTGTGAGGATTCATTTGAAAAATATTTTTTGTGTGTTTTTAAATTTCTCGTTAAATCGCTGTTTTAGATGCGTGGCGCATGAAGTAAAATTTCGAGTTTAGAAAAGCCCAGAAAATTTGTCTCGGGTCGCTGCGCGACCCTCGACAAATTTTCACGGGGCTTTTCTAAACTCGAAATTTTACTTCATGCTTAGTCTGGGAGTGGAAACACTCGTTCGAAACTTCGCTTTGATAAGAACATTAAATGACTGAAAATGTTTCTGAAGATAATAATCTAGTTTTCAACATTTTGTTTAATATTATTTGAAGTAAAACTGACATGGTAGCCACAATCTATAATCTTAAATTTTTCCGGCATTTCCACGCGCTTCGTCACCAAATATGACGGCGGTTTGGCAACACTGTGAAAGTGATTGGTTCAACAACCAATTAGGGTGACTTCACCACCACCACTTTCTCTTTGGGTACCACCCCCAACCCTTTCGAGAATCTTAACAACAGACAACGACGAACAGAAGTAATCAGACATTGCAACGAACAATACAATCGGCAACGCGACATTTTAACTTGTATATTTTCTGTAAATATTTTAAAGTATTGATAAATACACCTCTAATTACAACCAAAATTTAAGGATATTATTTACTGACCATTATGAACCGAAATTAAATTCATCTAACAAGTTGCTCTTTCGAATCAATATTCATCGGAAGTAGTAACACCCTGATTCAAGATTTTTGTCCCTGACCTTGATAACTTTCTTCTGTGGGAAACCCCTATTCTGTTAAATTGTTTTCATTGTTTTTGTCAATATTTAAGCTCATTTTACAATTTTTTACGTGTTTTGTAATTTGCCTGATTTTGGCAAATTTAATAATATCATATGGCTTTTTTGTTAATGTTCTGGTCAATTTAAATACAATTCCATGACTTTTCTTTGACTTTCCGAGCTTTAATGATAGCTTTATTCACGTATGCTACATAATGCAATGATACAATACATTGTATATGATAGATGTGAAGCGTCAAAACAATATCAAAACAAATTTTGTATAGTATGGACAGGTACACTTTTGCTACCGATCGAGGTTAAAACTTGAAGTCATTAATTGTGTATACAACTCTATTGAGTAGCATATTTTTTATGACCTTTTTAAATTGTGGAAAACCAAGATTTTTAATGTCGTTATCTAATGTGTTGTAAACTTTTTTACCTTCGTTTATAAATGATTTATTATATAGAGTAGTAGTGTGTTTATCAATTCGTATTAAGTCACAGTGTCTTGTTTTATAATTATGATTTTCGCTATGGGTAGCGAACTGATTTAAATTAGATTTAATGTAACAAACCATTTTGTAGATGTAGATTGCTGGAAACGTTAATATTCAGTGAATTTTTAAAATGTAAAGTTTTGAACGAGTGTTTCCACTTCCAGGCTAAGCATGAAGTAAAATTTCAAGTTTAGAAAAGTCTAAACTCGAAAATCACTTCATACGCCCTGCGTACAAAACACTGATTTAAAGTGAAGTTCAAAACACACAAATATATCTTTAATCAGAGTAACAGGGAATCAGATATTTAGTCTGGTATCAACGATGTTCAGTGTTAATAATAATTAATTAGGTCTTGAATATTTTTGTTAGAACAACTAGTAACAATATTCATATATTAATGGTTGCAAACAAATAATAAAATCAAATTTATTCTTAAAGGATTTGTATTCGTGATTCGAAAAAACAGGATTCGAATCTTTGATTCGAATCATATTTACCTCTTACGAATCCTTTATTTAAGTATTCGTGATTCGAATCATATTAGGCGATTCGGATTCGTGATTCGAATCCTTTTCACGAGGATTCGTCCAAGCTCTGATTCATATAATGATCGAATAATTTCTTGTAGTTTAGTAGTTAATTAATTGTTAAACACTCATGACAAGATTTCCTAAATACAAGATTTTAAAAACCAATTATTTTCTTACGAAAGCAAGAAAAATACTAAATATAAACATAAAACCTTCACGTATTAATCTAGGTTCAAATCTCTACCATATTAATAATAATAATATTCTTTATTTACAAATATTAGCTTAATACATGTTTACATACATTTAAAATTATGAGGTAAAATACAATTTTCGTAAATTACGTTTAAAAGATCGTTTAGATATATCAACAAATCTGTGTTAACGTGCAATGCATTAGTATGTGTAATCATTTTGTTTAAAGAACTATTAAATTTTACATTAGTTCGTCTTTACATAGAAGCTAACAATAACTTATCGCGAGTGTTGTACCGAGGTACATGAATATTTGTAAACAAATTGGTTAATTCTATACAATCAATTTTGTTGTTAGGAATGTTGTAGCTAAAACACGCTTCAAAAATTATACGCCTATTTGCTAGAGACTGTAAGCCAAAGTAGCTTTGCAAGTAATCATAATTGTGATCGAAAATATTGGATTTGTAGCAGATATATTTAATGAATATTCTTTGCGCTCGCTCTATACGATCACACTGTAGATTTTGTTCCGGGGACCAGATCATACAACAACAATCTATAATACTCCCGACCAGTAATGAATATAAACGTAGTAAACTACGAGACTCATTAAAGTCTCGTGTAACGCTTTTGATGAATCCAATAAATTTCAGAGAGCGGTTTACAACAGAATTAATATTAGCATTAAATTGAGACTATTAATAATTAAATAAAAGTCACTTGGTTTTTTTCACTACTATTTTTTTTTATTCTCTCCGACTAGTTTCGACATATCGTCATTCTCAAGGAGTAATGACGATAAGTCGATAAGTCGAAACTAGTCGGAGAGAATAAAAAAAAAATAGTGGTGAAACAAACCAAGTGACTTTTATTTAATTATCAATATTGTAAACATGTTTCATCAAGTGATTAATGACATCCAAATTGAAGATATTAAATTGAGACTTCTGATCAAATATAACCTCGAGATCTTTAATTTAGGATACTTTATTCAATACGGTATTATTTATCATTAGAGCTCGGACTTCTAAGCACAACAAAATTGAAATAAAAAAAACGCTTTAAAAAGCACTAATTTCAGCAAAAAAAAAGCATTATTTTAAGCGAAAAGGGCATTATTTTATGCAAAAAAGCATTACTTTAGGCAAAAAAAGATTATTTAAGGTATACTTACATGCAGAGTATTCACCGTTGCTAACTTTATTATTATTTAACTCATCAACTGCCGAGCAATTATAGAGATAACACTAAAAGTTTATTTTAGGTAAAATTCTGGACTTCTTTTTATGATATCTATAAATGACTTATTGTAATACATACTGTTAATTTTTCTTTTAAATATACATAATGTATATGCTGTAAAATTTCAAGCATTCGTCGATTTTATATAAAAACGTGAAGTATGAAGTTTAGAACGAGTGATTGCACTCCCAGACTAAGCATGAAGTAAAATTTCGAGTTTAGAAAAGCCTTAAAATTTGGTTTGGTCGCTCCGCGAAGCGGAGCGGCCAAACCAAATTTTCAGGCTTTTCTAAACTCGAAATTTTACTTCATGCGCCACACGCATAAAACACTGAAATAATGTGAAGTTGGAAATACACTCACATTAATTTTTTTTAAGTGAGTAATAATCGAAATATTTAAATAACAAAATATAGATATATTTCTTCATACATTTCCAAGTCAGATCAAATAATATATATCAAATTAACTTATTTAGTAATTTAATTAACAAAAAATTAATAAAGTTATGTGTACGCATCAATGGCGCTTAATGGGTTAAGCTACATAGTCGCTTAAATGAGCAAAGTAGAAGGAAATTTAATAACAATCACATTGATCAAATCAGAAAAACAATCGAACGTCGCATTTTTAAAATATTTAGAAAATATGCATTTTTTTTAAACGTAACAGCCTGTATATTTTATTACCGATCGATAGAGAAGATCATTCTTAACATCATTACAAAAAATCATAACTAAGAAAGTTATTCACATATTACTGTTTCTTTTCATGAAATCAAGAAGCCCTGAAAATATTCAATATTGTATAACAAAAATCACTTTAAATTTTACTGACAGATGCAATAAACACACTTTGTTTTGGTCCTTTGTTAGAATCTTATTTTGTTTTTAGTATTAAACAAAACCGAAATATGTAAATATGTAACCAAACTTTCTTATTTATTAGTTTTTTAGTTTTTTATAATGATGTATTCAAACTTTTTTACTAGGAATAATCTTCTCTGTCGATCGGTAATAAAATATACAAGGTGTTCCATATATACAATTTTTTAATTCTTTTTATTTAAATTGTATTCATAATAATTTAAGTGGACCAATTTCGGTGTTCTGCGCCTACAAGATACTTAGTAAAATTGATCATACATTCCTGTTTATTTTGAGAGAATTTAATTTTTAAATTATCTGTACGTGTCAATATGTAGCTTGTTTTTAAAACTATAATATGAAATTAATTGACACATTCTATATTCAATATTATATTATTACAGTTGTTTAAAAAAATGAATTACTAATATTTTATTTAGGTGCTAGCAAAGTTAAGGACGTAACTATTATAACTGTTTTAACTTGTTTAATTAATAAAAGTATACATAGTAATAATGTAAGCGGGAATTTAAGGCAGTAATTACCACTAGTAATTTACTATAAATTACGGTATTTCGGTAACACTGGTAACATCAATTTTATACGCATGCGCTTTGTGCTTATTAAGTCATTTTTGCATTTTAAATAACTCGCTTATAAAACTTATAAATTGTACTATCATAGTTGCAAACTCCAAAGGTTGAGTTTTCATAAATCAATTCAATTAGGAATTTTAAAATGTATTTTAATTACTGAAAACAACTGATTTTAAAAGTAAACTTTCAATTTTGAGCGTTTCAAACTAAATAAATCATAAAGAGTTTAAATGAAAGATTATTCAATTCCAAATATATTTCGAAACATTAAAAGTTTCGAGATTCTTTACGGAATCTACAGCTAATTTGTCTTACGAAGTCTTAATCAAGTATCAAATATATTTTTGTAAAGATATTTTTTTAACTTTTATAATGAAATGCTTGTAATTAATAATAAATAAAGCTTTCATTTTATGTGTGAAATGTTTTTTGAACTCAAAAATTAGGCACAGTACAAGAGCCTAAAGTTCAAACATATAAAAAATATTAATCTTTTTATGGTTACAAAATTGTAAAGTGTGAGTAAATAAAATCACTGTGAAAAAAATAGTTTCTAGTGATTTTAAGTATATCATTAACATGTTTAGTAAACATTTCCATCTGGAATTTGATTACAAACATGTGGATTGGCGATTGAATATGTTAGATTTTTAAAGAATCTCATAAATTCCTATTAATGAGAAAAACAAATCATTTCTCAATAAAATAAACAATTTTAAGACCTACAGTTAGAATTATTTTTTATTACTGCACGCAATTAATAAACCATCTACTTTTGTTAATTATTATGTAAAATGGTGTTGTACCGTTAAAAAAAATAAATTATTAAGTTGCAAAATGACCGAGAGCTTAAATAAAAGCTCATTTAATTCAAAATATAATGCCTTAAATAAATGTCTACATTTCTCAATCGATATATTTTTTATAAGTTTCATGATCTATAAAGTTTCTTAACAATTGTATTTCTTATAGAAATTACATCTTGTAGCAATATATAATTTTAATTCTACAAACCTACCTAGTAGAAATTACATCTTGTAGCAATGTTGATACAATATAGAATTTCAATTCTACAATCTTGTATCTATATTAGAATGTGAATACGATACTAGGTTGTACTAGGTTGTAACAATATTGAAATACAAAATAAATAATTATACAAGATCGACACATGATTGTGTCAAGTTAATACAATTGTTTCAATCTTGAATTTCAATTTGTAATTCAAGTTTAAATCAAGTTGATACAATATTGTTTTAATGTTAATTTTTAAATGTAATTCAATCTTGTAACAATGTAGAATTTCCACATGGGATTTTTATAAAAATTATAGTACTACTAATGTTCAAATATATTTTTCAGGTACATGAATGATCTGTGCTGATAAACTGCAGTATAGTACACATTAAAGTTTAATCATTAACCAATTAATTCATTATTAATAAAATACGTTTTAATTTGATTCGTAAAATCATTTAGATCAGTGAAAACTACGGCCCGCGGGCCAAGTCCGGCCCGCGGAAAGGTTCAATCCGGCCCGTTTAAGAGTGCCGTGGTGAGAATGTTTGAACGCGTTCTTACTTCGTAATGTGACGACCCGCATAAAAACTACTTACCTACGATTAAGCATTATTCTTTGGCCCGCTACGATTGTCTGGTTATTACAAATGGCCCGTCTTAAAAAAAGTTTCCCCACCACTGATTTAGATGCTCATTTAAGATTTTAATTTTACCGACATTTTCCATTACCGGTAATTCAATATCGGTGTGAATTACAAAATCTTACTCGTAATAGCATTCAATAACTTACCTTTAACGTGTGTTTTCACTGCTAGGTTAAGCGTGACGTAAAATTTCGAGTTTAGAAAAGCGTGAAAACCAAATTTTCAGGCTTTCCTAAACTCAAAATGTTACTTCATGCGCCACGCGTATAAAACACTTATTTATGTCAAGTTCAAAAACAAATTAAAACATGTAATTGGAATAACATGGAATAAATATCCGATTCCATGTTTTTTTTATTAATAATATTTTCAGTGCAAATAAAAAAAATATTTCTTAGGTTGGGTTACAAATAAAAATGTTTTTAAATGGTTGTTTATAAAATAAATATCGTTTTAAATTGGCTAAATGAGACAATAAGTTGATTTAATATACTAAACAGATAAATGAATTAATTGTTCCTGTTTTGACCATACAGGTATATGTCAATAGGATGAGATAAATGTTTATCAAATTTTACAATTTGTATTCTATTTGATACATAGAATGTTATCTAACAGGCAAGCATTCTTGAGAGGCCATACGCTCTTAATTTAATAAGTAATCGTTTATGATTTACACGATCGAAGGCTTTACGAAAGTCGGTGTAAACAGAGTTAACTTCTTTACCTTTATGTAAGGCTTTTGCAATGTAAGCATTATGATGTTGTTGATCTTGATGGCTAGAATTAGTACTGATTATTAGTAATGATAGATCTAAATGAATCAATGAAAAAATCGCTCATAATTTTTTCAACCACCTTAGGAATAATCGACTGAATCGATATTGGTTTGTATTTTGATACCATGCGATCGTTTAATTTATGATTTAGAGTAGGCGGATTTTTTTGTGCGGCTGCCCCGAATGCAAATTAAATGGTGAAAATAATTTGAGGTTATGCTAAACTATGTGTTAACAGTCAATAGTGCCAATCTAATGTAAAACTCAAGGCCTACTCTAAATCATGTTTTTAACGATCGCACGGTACTATAGTCTGTTTAAAAACTAGAAAGAGTAAGTGCCAAAGCCCAATTTACACTATAAAAGGTTACCAGAAATATCACTAGATAAATTTGGCGGCAATTTTAAATAATTTCATAATTACTCTTTAAATAAAATCAAATATCCATTTCGTACTTCTTAATTGTGGTTAAGTATTTTCTTTTCCAGCGTACGATATCGTCAGTTCAATTAAAATGCTTATACAGCTTCTCGCCATATATCTGTCAAATAAAACATATTTACATTATGTTCATAATATAATATGGAATTTATATAATAATGTGTCTCTATCAGAGCTGGGACCAATCCTCGTAAAAAGGATTGGAAACACGAATCCGAATCACCTAATATGATTCGAATCACGAATACTCGAATAAAGGATTCGTAAGAGATAAATATGATTCGAATCGAAGATTCGAATCCCGTTTCATCAAATCACGAATACAAATCCTATAAGAATAAATTTGATTTTATTATTTTTTTGCAACCATTAATATATAAATATCGTTACCAGTTTTTTTAACAAAAATATTCAAAACCTAATTATTTATTATTACCACTGAACATTGTTGATAACAGACTAAATATCTGACTCCCTGTTACTCTGGTTAAAGATGTATTCGTGAGTTTCTGAACTCCACTTCAAGTCAGTGTTTTGTACGCGTGGCGCATGAAGTAAAATTTCAAGTTTAGAAAAGCCCGAAAATTTGTCTCGGGTCGCTGCGCGACCCTCGACTAATTTTCACGGGGCTTTTCTAAACTCGAAATTTTACTTCATGCTTACCCTGGGAGTGGAAACACTCGTTCAAAATTTCGAATTGAACTCTTTTATAAAATCGACAAATGCCTGAAATTTACGTAAATAAAAAACTCACTGAATATCATTAAAACCGGGAAAGTCAGAGAAAAGTCATGGAATTATATTCAAATTGACCAAAACACTAACAAAAAATTTGATGCATATTCTTATGCTAGTTGATATCTCCCCTACTGCACCAACAATGTCTGATACAACAGCAGTCATTTTCATATGTGGATCATCTGTTATCATCGGCTTATACATATTTATTATGCACTGTTTTTCAGACAGATATAAATGACCCAAATCCAACTCCTTACGCTTTTTTGGAGGTGAAGGTGATATTATCACCGAGCTTGTACTGGGTCCATAATCCATCACAACAATATAAACAAAACAAACTTTTAACTATGCCAAAGAAACACCGCACAAAAGGTTATTACGAAACAGACAAAGTTGCAACTCGGTAACGCTTCGAATTAAGGTTATGTCAGCTGTTACATCTATTAATGACGTAATTAGCATAGTGTAAAATGGGCACACTCTCGGCCAATCAGAGTTGTAGGTTTTGGCGCGTGAAATTTAAAACGCTCCTCCTAGTTATTAAACAGATTATATATTCTTATTACCACTTTTATGCAAAGGAATCATATAGGATGGAAAGTTGCCAGTGATTGAATAAATGTGCTAACGGTTTTATAAGCCCATTAGAACACAAATGAAATCATTTATCTCATCTGGAACAGCTAAAGTATTTTTATTTAAGTTAATTAAACACAATTGAATACCACTTTCCTTAACTGTGTATGTTTCTACATTTATTAGGTTATTTTAAAAGTTAACAAAAGAAAAAAACGATGCATAAGATTTATAGGTTTGCTTAAAAAACTCTGCAAATAAGTTTGCAATGTCATAACTATTAATAGCTTTGGGAGCTCTATTTGTAAATTTTTATGGAAAACAGCTTTTTCGATCCTTTTTACCGTTTATAAACTTCCAAAATGATTTTCCTCTGATTTTAAGTGTTCAATATAATCTTGATAATTTATTGCTTGCATTAGTTTACATAGCTCACGCAGATCTGAGAATATATTATAGTCGTGAGCATTTTTACTCATTTTGGTCAATATACGGCGTTTTATGATAAAATCATAGCATAGACAAAAAAAACAGCCAAATCCTAATAAGTGAAAAGAGAGCCAACCAACTGACTTACCGGTAGAGTTGTGAGTTGGCGAAAATTCGTTCTCTGTGAACAAAATGGTGAAATATAGACAACGTTCTTTTGGGGAATGATCGAAATAATTTTCATGCCTCTGCTCGCTGTTTTCTCGCGGGCTAAATGCGCCGTCATCAATTATCCTCCTCGCACACACTGTTGCATTCTTTCCATTTTTTTTAGCTAACTAAGAATATCGTTTTTAAAGGTGTGTAATTAATATTAAACAAATATTTTTTTTTAATTCATGTGACTTTGTAAGACACACGCAGTTTGCGAGAACGTTGCATACTTTAATGTCATTTGTGAGTGTCATTTGTTCAGTTGGATAAATATTCTGAAAATGTTATTTAAGAAATATAATATTTGGAGTTATTACATTACATTTGAAGCGGAAGCATGTAAATTATCCAGGTCATTCCCCAACAGAACGTTCTCTATATTTCGCCATTTCGGTCATAGAGAACGCGCTCGAGAATTTTCGCCAACTCACAACACTAAACTTACGGTTATAATGTCACAATAGAAAAAAAAAACAGTCAATAGAAAGATTTAATGATAAAATCCAATCATAGTCAAAAGGGACTCAATCAAGCGAATTACGGTTATAGTGTCACAATACTCAGAATACAGTCGATATAGATATAATATGACAAAATCCTATGATAGCCTAAAGTCAGCCAACCAATTGGCTTACAATCAAAATTTCACAAATGTCATATACAGTCAACAGAGCGATTTAACGACAAAATCATACTTAGAGGCTTATAGTCAATATTGCAATAGTCAATATACAGTCGATAAAGAAAGTGTAATTACTAAATCTTATTTTTTTTTTTATTATTTGCAAAACACTTAGTTGTATTTTACTCTAATTACAATCTGATCACAAATGGATCAATGAGTAATATTTAGCTAACTTAATTTACTAAAGGTTTAATACTAAGGGTTTACTCATTAGTATCCCTTAGATTTTAATAACTTAATTACACTAATTTTATGTGTACACAAGCACTATGCTCTGCTTTTGCACTAACACAATATTAAACTAACTCGAACGGTTTAGTCTGCTGTAGTCTTCGGGTCAAATTCGTGTTATCGAGGAGCTGGATGGCTTCGATGTTGACTTGTTGAAGAAGTCGCTGTTCATGACTCTTGGCAAATTTGTGTATTGTCTCATTAACAGTATCCATTTCCAAGTCCCTGTGGAGGTTACTGTTTCGGAAATACCAAGGAGCATTGACAATACTCCTCAGTACTTTATTTTGGTATCGCTGGATTATTTCTATATTGCTCATTTTGGCACAACCCCACAGCTGGATGCCATATGTCCATACGGGCTTAAGAATTTGTATATACAGCAGTAATTTATTGTAGATTGACAGGGTGGAGTTCCGACCAAGCAGCCAATACATTTTTCGAAATTTGATGTCCAGTTCTTCTTTTTTCTTTTTGACATGAGCTCTCCAGCGTAGCTTAGCGTCCAGTGTAAAACCCAAATATTTTGCTGTATCAGCATATGGTACCTGGATATCATTCATACTAACAGGGATATGTTGATTTATTTTATTTGTGAAATTGACGTGGACCGATTTAGTCTCATTCAATTTGATTCGCCATTGCTTAGTCCAGATGTTAATTTTATTTATCGAAGTTTGCAGATTTACTGCTGCTTCTTCGTGATCTTTGCCTACAGCCAATATAGCAGTGTCGTCGGCAAATGTGACTTAATCTTATGTTCAATAAAAAAAAACCTCTAGAGTGCCATGATTTAATCTATTTGTTAATTTAAGTTCGCTGTAATAAATTTATTATATAAAATCAGAGTTGTCAACCTACAATATTTTCTATGGCACTCTAGAGTTCTTTTTTTTATTGAACATACGATACATCATAATAATAAACAGTCAACACAGTGACATAATCATAATACAACCAATCGACAGCCGACCAAGCAGTTTTAAGTTAACATTTTATAGCGACAGAAAAGCAAACGACCAGTGATTATAGTCAAAATCTCGTAATAGAATACATGTTGATTACATCGACAGTCTTTACTACATTGATTGTCATTTGATGACAACATTTGAAAACATCAACTATTAATCGATTAGGTTGACCACATACTTATTATTGACTACTATTCATATGTTTTCATTTTACAACATTGACTCTTTATTGATTACATTGTAACTACATGCAAAATGACTAACTAGTTAGTGAAACTAACCAATTGTTTTTTTTATTTCAAATTTTAGTTGTCTAATGATTTATTAATCTTGTATGATATCTGGCAGCATTCTAAATGTAATCATGTTATGAACAGACATTGATTGCTTTATTACACCCACCAAGAATACAAATTCCTCCAACGTACATCATTCCCTGAATCCATCCCATAAATCCGCGTCCCCCTCGCGGAAGGAACTGAAATTCCGAAATTACCCGCCCCTTTCGTTACACAACACGGAAGCAAGGAAAGTTTTCATTTCTTTTACGGGGGCAGCTCGCGTACTAAAAGCCCCGAGTATCGGATATTTTTTGCTTTTAGTTTTATATTCATGCATCCGCCACAAAAGTCGGCGGGGAATTTAATAAATCTCAATTGAAACTTTTTACGGCGCCTTTATCACCGAAACGGGACCTTCAGCACTTGATGAACGCTCAGCGTCGGATTCAACGTGGAATGCGTTTTATTAAATGTCGAGTGCAAGTGAAGATATAAATGATGGTGGTTGAAATTGCGCTGTTGCACATTTTTTCGTTGTTATTTCTTGTAAATGTAATAATTCTGTATCGTTAATCTTCACAGCGATGATATGATAAATTTATGATTTCTTAAAATATTTGAACATTCAGGGATTTTTTCTTTTAAGGTCGGGAATTCACATGTTATTTGGCTATAAGAACGAACAATAATTAATCTTCTACAATAATGAAAATAGATCTTTGAAGCTTATACATATTGCACATTGAAGCTTTGCGAATAAATTGACACTATTCTTTAAAAAAAAAATGTTTCTTAAATTATATCTAAATCAAATAATGGAACACTCTTAAATTATCACATAAATCCGTGCAATACTTCCATCGAAAACATTATTTCTTCTTCATATTGCTTTAATTTATTGAAGTATTTATTATAAACATGTTTTATTAAATCGATTAATCTAAAATAAATGATAAATAAAATTAATCGTTGCTTAGAAATCTGCATAAGAGCAATGTAATTTTTTTTCCGTAATTTGACGAATGGAATTTTATTTTAAAAAAATTATTATGTCTACGTAAATGAGGCGGCAATGTACTAAAATTAAGTTGAACTAACAAATTACTGCATATCAAATCTCCGTTAATTAATTTATATAAATTACATAAATCAGCAACAAGTCTACGTGTGTGTAACAAGGGAATATTTAATACATTGCGAATGTACAATTTATCATAATTATTCAGTCCACTTCGATAGGCATAAAGTCTCAAGAATTTATTTTGGATTCTCTCCACTCTGGTGACATCACAGCTGACATGAGGGGACCATACAGGTGCAGCATATTCGAGTACAGGACGTACGAAATATATAAGTGGCGCAAAGTATTAGCTGAGAAATTATACGAAAACCGATTAACAAACCCCAACGTTTTACTGGCCTTGCATGTGATTTGAGATATATGTTTCTTAAAAGTCAATTTTTGGTCAAATAAAACACCTAAATCATTTACAACTTTAACAGATGAGAGCGAACTATTGTTAATTGTATATGTGTAATCAAAGATGTTTCTTTTCCGGGAGTAAGTAATTTTACAACATTTCTTTACGTTAAGATCAAGTTTATTCATAAAACACCACCGTTCTAAATGCATTAAATCATCCTGCATCGCCTTACAGTCACTTTCATTTAAAACTTGTATAAATCATTTTAGGTCATCGGCATAAATAAGAAATGTACAAGCTTTAAAATTGAGCGAAATGTCATTGATGAATAATAAGAATAACAAAGGCCCGCAATGCAAGCCTTGGGGCACGCCCGAGGTGACATCAATACACCTAGAAACGTGTTCTGTTGGTAAGGTAACTATTAATCCATTTCGTACTCATATCATCTACACCCATGTTGGAAAGTTTAGAAACGAGTATACCATGGTGGACACGATCAAATGCCTTGGAGAAGTCGGTGTAGATGCAATCCACTTGACTTCCTTCTTCCAAGGCATCAAGAAGAAACGATTTAAACAGTAATAGGTTTGACATTGTCGAGCGTCCTTTACAGAAACCATGTTGTTCAGGTATTAATACATGTTCAAGAAACCATTTTAATTGATCTGCCACCAACTTGTCCAACATTTTTCAATCAATACAAGACTGTATAGATATCCATCTGTAGTTCCTTATGTTATCCTGGTCACCGGATTTAAATAGCGGTGTAATAAAACTCGATTTCCATTGTAAAGGAAATATTCCAGATTGCAATGATTTATCAAAAAGTGTCGTGATAGGCTTAGTCAATGTTAAAATGCAATTCTTTAAAAATGAAGCTGGAATTCCATCAGGACCAATACTAAGGCTGTCTTTTAAGTTTTCAATAGCACTAAACACAACATTTGTTAATACTGCTAGCATAGCAGATTTTACGGAGTTCCGATAATGCAATACAGGAACTACAGTAGAACTATCAACTGTATAAACACTTGAGAATAATTCTGCAAACAAATTAGCAGTAGATTCTGAAGTGTTTGATTTCATCTCATCAAGATACATTAGTTTGGGATACCCATCAGTCTTTCGGGAGGAATTTACGAATGTCCAAAATCTTTTAGGATCAAAAGTTAACTGACCTTTGTGAAATAAGCTTTACGTAATAACTTGCTGAGCACTAAACATTGTGATCTTATACAATAAAACATATTGTAATCATTAATCAGTGAAGTTCGCTTATATTGAGCATGAGCTTGTTTCTTCTCACGGATTAAAGATTTTAGTTCAGAATTAAACCATGGAGGATATTGACTATTCTTAATAATCATTTTAGGAACATACATGTCAATCACATTATATACAATGTTGTAGAATAGCAGAGTTGCCTCATTAATGTCGCTAAGATTTAATAAACTCGACCAATCGGTACTCGCAAAAAAGTTATTTATTGAAATGTTATCCGCACTTTTGAAGTTATAGGTAAAATAATCGTAACTTAAATTTTCCATTTCTGTAAAATTAATTTCAATGTCATAGGCAGTGTGATTAATAGAGGTGTGGCATATAGGATCACTGCTGGAACTCGACTTGAAACTATTTATATTGGAGAAAAACAGGTCCAGTAAAACTCCGCGAGGGTTTGGTGTGTTATTTCTTTGAAATATGTCATGAAAAATGAAACATTCGCTAATTATATCAGCTAATGCACAGGTATTATTCGGTAGAGTAACCGCATCCAGAGACTCAGACCAACTGGCGCTTGGCAAATTATAGTCACCGCAAATTAAAACCTTTTCATTATTAAATCTAACCAGTAAATTATCTATATATAATGGAACAATGATTTTCGTAATAAATACTGTTGGAAGAAGGCGGTATATAGACTGCACCTACAATTAATGAATTATTTATCCTAACATAGAGTTCTTCTACCTGCACATTGTCCAGATTTACTTTGTATGAATGTAGACTATCTCTAACAGCAATTAGAACACCACCTCCTTTAGATTTTTCACTAGTGAAACAATTACGGTCTTGTCTATATATCGTGTAATTTTGAAATGCAAGTTCTGCATCATAGACAGAAGAATCCAGCCATGTCTTAATTAAAATTATGATATCATATGACGAGCAATTAACAGCAATACCAATATCTGTGAGTTTAGAATTCATACCACCTACATTTTGCATATAGATAGCTAGTTTTTTACTGGCGAGGATACATTGACGTTGATTCGTTGCGAGGCGTTACCACTGGAGACATTGTTGGTATTTCCAGACACAATAGTAGGACGGTTGTTAATAAATTTAATATGTGCATTTACTTCTCCACTATTTCTTGGAACTGAGAGCTCAGCGTTTAATATTTTCAGTTCATTTCGTTGAGCAACAGTATGATCTGACGATAAACTGATATTCGGATTGTTATCAATTACTAGTTTGCGATTTCTTAATATTGTAGCAGCTTGAAATTTGTTTTGAAGGATCACTTTTATAGACCTTATTTTGTCGGATTTTTTGCCTAATCGTATAATTTTGGTAACGTTAATATTTAAGTCGGGTATACAGGATATAATTTTATTAAACTTAGACAGGTCGTTAGATTTCCTCTCATCGATATTCGTAGAGGAAGATTCAGCCACATTGTATAGTAAAATGTTGTTCTGTCTTTCTTGTCTATCAATTATTTCACCAATGAGATCTTCGTTAGGGGTAGCCTTTAATTGTTCAATTTCGATTCGTAACTCCTTATTTTCTTTTTCTAAATCTACCATGCGATTACTCAAAATGGACATGTTCTCTAGAACATTAGATATGGTCGCTGAAATATCATCCTTAAATGCAGAAAATTCATTGTGTAATAATAATTTAATTGAAGTCATAGTTACAATATCACAGTTTGAGCACGTCCATTTATCACCGTTATTTTTCTTTTCTTCTGATTTGAAATGTGCAGTATCTTTATCCGACAAATTTAGACATTTCGTATGATACCAAAAAGAACACTTTCCCGAGCATTTTATTGCAGTCGAGACATTTTTTGGTAGGATTTAATAAATAGGAGGCAGCATCGTGGTGTTTTAGTAATATCCTAAAATTATACTGTAATTTCTAAAAACATGTAAAAAGAAATTGCGTTTGATATGTAGAATTCGTGTACGGCATTTGCCGCGACACGGGTTCCCGGTGCGCGGCTTTGAATTGCTAATGTAATTTTTCTGCCACGGACTGTACATTGATTATGTTGTTGATACACAACAGAGACATTATTAAAATATTTCCCAATACATTCTTTAAATATAAGTGCATTTATGGATTCATGTCTTGAATAGGAATGTAGAATATGCCGGTATATGTTGATTTAATTGATGAGTCGGAAAACCTCCTTTTTCATTTATTTACCAAACTGAATGTGCGACTCTCGGTGATTTGATTACCGAGACACTTAGTCAGCTTAGCGTCTAGAGTTCGAATTGGGTTATTGTAATTTATCATTTTTCCTACGGCGCGCAGCGGCTTAACCTACTCAGCTTGAAGTGTCGCCTACCCAGCTTAGAGGGTAGACCTCCTCTCGTGTTAGCATCTATTCCTTTTGTGTGCTTCATTGCATTGTCCTAAATTAAAGAGTACAGCACGAGACAGTCATGTATGATATTTGATTTTTGATAGTAATCATTTAAATCACTTATATAATTGCAAATAACATCAATATATATTTTATGTTGCTGTTTGTCTACAATATAAATACAGGGAATTTTTCTTTTAGATAAATATATACATAAACTGTAAATTTTCCGACATCCGTTGTTTTTTCAAAAGAGTTCAATTTGAAGCTTTAAACGAGTGTTTTCTACTCCCAGACTAAGCATGAAGTAAAATTTCGAGTTTAAAAAAGCCCCGTGAAAATCTGTCGAGGGTCGCGCAGCGACCCGAGACAAATTTTCTGGGCTTTTCTAAACTCGAAATTTTACTTCATGCGCCACGCGTATAAAACACTAAAATACTATGAAATTTGTTTATATTTGAACCTCACTTCAAATCAGTGTTTTATACGCGTGACGCATGAAGTAAAATTTCGAGTTTAGAAAAGCCCCGTGAAAATGTGTCGAGGGTCGCGCAGCGACCCGAAACAAATTTTCTGGGCTTTTCTAAATTCGAAATTTTGATTGATTTTTGATAGTAATAATTTAAATTACTTATATAGTTGCAAATAACATGAATATATATTTTATGTGGCCAGAATCTAACTGTTTGTCTACAATATAAATACAGGGAATTTTTCTTTTAGATAAACATATACATAAGCTGTAAATTTTCCGACATCCGTTGTTTTTTCAAAAGAGTTCAATTTGAAGCTTTAAACGAGTGTTTTCCACTCCCAGACTAAGCATGAAGTAAAATTTCGAGTTTAGAAAAGCCCCGTGAAAATTTGTCGTGGGTCGCGCAGCGACCCGAGACAAATTTTCTGGGCTTTTCTAAACTCAAAATTTTACTTCATGCGCCACGCGTATAAAACACTAAAATACTATGAAATTTGTTTATATTTGAACCTCACTTCAAATCAGTGTTTTATACGCGTGGCGCATGAAGTAAAATTTCGAGTTTAGAAAAGCCCAGAAAATTTGTCTCGGGTCGCTGCGCGACCCTCGACAAATTTTCACGGGGCTTTTCTAAACTCGAAATTTTACTTCATGCTTAGTCTGGGACTGGAAAACACTTGTTTAAAGTTTAAAATTGTCTTTTAAAAAACAACGAATATCTAAATATTTAAAGAAAATAATCTGAATTTAGAATACGAATACTTTAAAGAAAAGTTCACTGTATATACTCATATCAAACTAAAATCATTAATGGTGAAGGCATCTGTTTCTTTAAACAGTTGTATGTATGTCGATAGAAATTAAAGTCGTGAATATTTATCCAGTTTACTTGTGTTTTCTGTAATTCAATACCCATTCATTCATTCACACGGCGCTATGTAAACAAAGAAACAACGCGCTCCGCCCTTATCATCTTTATTATTCGTTGTGATAAAATTCGGCAGGTACTATAAACCAATACATAGTCAAAACTACTTTCTGCAATTTTACTATTTCTGCGCCATCTCGTATCCCAGAAACACACAACCAGCAAAAATTGGCCCTTTTAAGTATGCTTATCTCGATGATTAGTGCATTTTTAGGAATTCGTTGTTTTTTTAATTTGTATTTCGACTCCGTAGTTAACCCATTAACGGCCGCGCGATTATAAATTTAACTACAAAAGTTAATTTTAGTTGCACTTCTTTTTATGATTTCTATGGATGACTTATTATATTACATACTGGGAAATTTTCTTATAAATACACATAATGTAAACGCTGTGTATTTTCGATTTTATAACAGCGTTTAATTTGGGAGAGTTTCCGGTTTCAGATTAAGCATGAAGTAAAATGTTGAGTTTTGAAAAACGTATAAATTTAGTTTGGTTTGTCTGCATTCCTCGCCTAGTGAAACGGAATGAGCTCTACTTTCCATCACACAACCGGACGTGAATGGAATAGCATGCTGTGTATATCATAGCATTTGCGAGATTTCTCAGCTTCCTTGCGGTTTGTGTATTCAGGGCACATCTACATATTAAAATATGAAAGAACATCCAACATAGGAGGGAGGAAAATATCCTCATTCGTGGAAAATTAAATAATACAAAAAAGCAACACATATGTTTACATACATATTGGGAAAAGAACGGTTCGATGGGCATTCGAATAAACGCGCTTCACTTGTTTTTCATGATACGCACAAGATCATTCCTTTAATCATAAAAACACATTCAATATATCTAAGCAGGGATTTTTTTTCAAATTTACATATCCTGGTGCATATTATGTAAATGTTCGGGATTCCGTTGTATTTATAATAGACATTAATCTTAAACATTTAACGAGTATTTCCACTCCTTGATTGAGCATAATGTAAAATTTCGAGTTTAAAAAAGCCTGAGCATTTAGTTTGGTCGCGTACGAAAGCTTAAGCAATATTTCTTTCAAATTCACGACGTTTCAGTGTTTTATACGCGTGGCGCATGAAGTAAATTTCGAGTTTAGAAAAGCCTGAAAATTTGGTTTGGCCGCTCCGCTACAGGAATTTCACTTCATGTTTAATCTGGGAGTGGAAACACTCATTGAACGCGTTTCAAAGACAACAAATACCTAAAAATTTACAATGTATATATTATGGTATTAGACATAATAGAAAAATTCCCTAAATGTCGTATCTAGTAGTTTCACTATGCTTTAAAAACCTTTTAACTTATTGATAATTAATTTTTATTTATTATGGATTTTCTAAAAACGGTTCAAAAATAGCGTATTATCAGCTGTAATATAACAAGTGGTATGATTATCATCGATAATATTTATGAGTGAAACCAAGCTGCAGATTCAACGAGCGGGCTCGAGTTGAATGTGCTGCTCCGGTTTCACGAATAAATATTATCGATTATTAAGCATACATCGAGTTATATTCGATGAGAGAATATAACGAATTTCACTACATTTCCGTCTTGTAAACCTCACCCCATCGCTTGGTTGACAGTTTTAATTATCGACTGCCAGATTTGACAAATTATTTTCGTAGCAACGACCAAAACAAGGTTATAGGATTCTATCAGCGCCGTGATAACATGTATCTATAGAAATACGCGATTCTGATTGGAAGGAATGTAGTCATGTGACGCTTGAGTTATATTCTCAGCCGTAATATAACGAGTGGTATGATTATTATCGATGATATTTTGGAGTTGAAACCGAGCTGCAGATTCAACGAGTGCGCAGCACTAGTTGAATGTGCTGCTTCGGTTTCAACGACAAAATATCATCGATAATTAATCATATCACGAGTTATATTTAGTGAGAGAATACAACGAATAAAATAATGTGAGTCCCTTAACATTATCGACAGCTGAGATATTGTTGTTTTCCTGATTGAGAATTTTTTACCGCACAAAAGTTCGTAAACTGCCGCCACTGTGATTCTTTATTCATGATGGTGTTTTTCGGCGTCGCACTTTTCACTTTTCTATTAATATCACTGCACGAAACTTTACCTATTTTGACGTTTCGAATGACAGGACAACTTAACACCCACCGCTTCTTTTGTTTTTTATCATCGCGGTGATAGACATGTACCTACGGCTTTCCTTGCATCTCATTGGTTAAAAATTCGTCTACTAGGCTATGAGTTGTATTCTCTAAGTAATAGCGATGGATCAAATTGTTTCTGAGGATTTAAAACATTTTTGAGGACTCGAATCCTATTTGAATGATTCGAAATCTACATTTGGATTCGAATACGAAACGTTTAAAAAATTGTAACCAATCCGAATCACGAATCCTTTTTGTCAAAAAAGTAATTGAATACCTTTTTTGAATCCTGCCTAGCTCTGATGCTTAACCAAGGTTTACAAACACTCATTAGAATACTTTTATAAAATCAATTAATGTCTGAACACTTACAGAGTACACATCGGAATATTTTTTAATATATTGAAATAATCTGCAGTTATACCAGCAAAATCAGGATGTTTAGGATTTTCTACTCTTAAAATTTTACTTCGTCCGTCAGGCGTATAAAACAATGATTTCTGAAGTTCAAAAACAGCTATTTTTATCTATTATTACCTGAAATTGCCAAAAGTGAAGTCGCATTATGAAATAATAGTAAAAATTATAGATTAGAAAATGAAGCCTTTTGAAAATATTAGTTGCCTCGTGTCCAGGGCCGGCTCTTCTACTTGGCGAACCTAGGGGCGAGTGACTTAAGGGACTAAATCATTAATTATTACTTTTTTGTGCAATTTATTAATAATTTTGAAAAGAATCAATATTGCTTTGTGAATATTTTATAATTATTTATGTATGGCGAAATATTAGTACAAATTTTCGAAGAGCGCAAATCCAAAAACATACTTAATTATTGTTAATCTACCACAAGATAAAAAAAACAGATATAAATGGTATTTTGAATTGTGGAGGCTTCTACTTCGTTATACATGTTAATTTTACACAATAAAACACTTTTAAATTTGTTTTATAACACAATTTATTTTTATGTGACTGCAGTTTCGGCAAATTCAGCTTACCATTATCAAACATGAAGTACTTCATGTTTGATAATGGCAAGCTGAATTTGCCAAAATTGCAGTCACATAAAAATAAATTGTGTTAAACAAACAAAGTTAAAAATGTTTTATTGTGTTTAGATATAAATGGCTTGGTTAATACGTGCCAATTTTTAAAATTAAGGTATTCAAATTTTAATTCAAAAACATATTTAAAAACAAATATAAAAATATTTGAATAATTCAAATATTCATATAATTCGAATATGATTTTAAATGAAAATTCAAATATATCAATTTTAAAATCCAAATTCAGGCTTTTGTAAACTCGAAATTTTACTCTATGCGCCACGCGTATAAAACACTAGTTTTAGTTAAAGTTCAAAATAAGGCTGGACTATTTTGAACTATAACTAAAACTAGTGTTTTATATGCGTGGCGCATAGAGTAAAATTTCGAATTTACAAAAGCCTGAATTTGGATTTGGACCCTTCGCGTCCAAATCCAAACGTTCAGGCTTTTCTAAACTAGACTTGTTACTTCATGCTTAATCAAGGAGTGGAAACACTCGTTAGAAGCGCTAAATTGATCGCAATTCTTCTGCAAAGATACTAGATTAATAATAATATTTGTTTCATTACAATAATTAGAAGAAGAATTAATAAAAAGTAATTATCAATATAATTTAATATAAAAACGAGTGTCCACTTCTTGGTTAAGCATGAAGGAAAATTTCGAGTTTATCAAACCCAAGTGTTCAGGCTTCTCTAAACTCAAAATTTTACTTCATGCGCCACGCGTCTAAAACACTGACATAGTGTGAAATTCAAAAACAGATGTTTCTTTGTTTATTGCCAAAAAATAGAAATGTAGATGTGAGAAATTCTATTCTTATTTTACATACACTGATTTGAAAAATGAACTTAAATTTGAAGCCTAAATTTATATTACATTTTAAAGGGTCTCAACAATATTAGTTGTTCTGGGTCTCACATATTCTCTGGATACTTTTATTTCTAAGTTACACCTGTATCAGAGCTGGGCAGGATTCGAATCATTCAATCCTTTTAGAGAATTCAAAAGGGGCATTGGAATACTTTAGTTAAACTGGATTCGTGATCCGGATTCGTTACATTTTTTTAAAAGGATTCGAATCCAAATGAAGGTGATTCGAATCCTTGTAAAAGGATTCGAATATTTATAAAAGGATTCGAATACTTACAAAAGGATTTGAATACTTACAAAAGGATTTGAAACGTCAAAAATAATTCGAATTAATTGTGAGGATTAACATAAAAAAATGTGTGTGTTTTTAAATTTCTCGTTAAATTATACGCGTGGCGCATGAAGTAAAATTTCGAGTTTAGAAAAGCCCCGTGAAAATGTGTTATTATTATTAACACTGAACATTGTTGATAACAGACTAAATATCTGTGTTACTCTGATTAAAGATGTATTTGTGTGTTTTTAAACTTTACTTCAAATCAGTGTCCTGTACGCCTGGCACATTAAGTAGTAACCGCGCGACCCGAGACAAATTTTCTACGCGGGGCTTTTCTAAACTCGAAATTATACTTCATGCTTAGTCTGGGAGTGGAAACGCTCGTTCGAAATTTCAAACTGATTACTTTGATAAGAACATTAAATGACTGAAAATGATATTAAAGATAATAACCTAGTTTTCAAAATTTTGTTTAACATTATTTGAAGTAAAACTGACATGGTAGCCACAATCTGAAATGTTAAAGTTTTTCAACATTTCCCTAATTCGTTATTTTTTCCTGGCCTATTAATATAACTTTCTTCTATGAGAAAGAAACCCCCAGTTTGTTAAATTGTTTTTGTTAATATTTAAGTTAGTTTTATAAATTTTTACGTGTTTTGTAATTTTTATGATGCCTGTTGATTTTGACAAATTTAATAACATCATATGGCTTTTTTGTTAGTGTTTTGGTCAATTTGAATAAAATACTATGACTTTTCTCTGACTTTCCCTGTTTTTCCCTATTGATATTCAGTGAATTTTTTATTTACGTAATTTTCGGGCATTCGTCGATTTTATAATTGAGTTCAATTTGAAGTTTTAAACGAGTGTTTCCACTCCCAGACTAAGCATGAAGTAAAATTTCGAGTTTAGAAAAGCCCCGTGAAAATTTGTCGAGGGTCGCTGCGCGACCCTCGACAAATTTTCACGGGGCTTTTCTAAACTCGAAATTTTACTTCATGCGCCACACGTACAAGGCTCTGATTTGAAGTGAAGTTCAAAAACATACAAATACATCTTTAATTAGAGTAACACAGATATTTGGTCGATTATCAACGATGTTCAGTGTTAATAGTAAATAATTAGGTTTTTAATATTTTTGTTAAAACCACTGATAACGTTATTTATATGTTAATGGTTGCAAAAAAATATTAAAATCAAATTTATTTTTAAAGGATTTGTATTCGAGATTTGAAAAAACAGGATTCGAATATTTGATATGAATCATTTTTATCTCTTACGAATCCTATATTCGAGTATTCGTGATTCGAATCATATTAGGTGATTCTTATTCTTGATTGGAATCCTTTTCACGAGAATTCGTCCCAGCACTGATCTGTATGTATGGTTAGAAAGTTTTAAAAATCTGAAAAATGGGGGCAAAAAGTTGTAAATTAGATCTCACATTGTTTGTTCATATACATTTATATTACATAGAACTATATTTTGGAACTCGTACTCTCTTTAAGATATGTCGAATTAAACTCAATACTATATCAAAAAGATCTGTGGGTAACATATAACTTTGTGTTATTCTTAACTTATATGTTGTTAAAATTGTAACATAGTACCTTATAATTGTAAACCAGCAATAGACCGATAAACGTGTTCAACATTAAAAAGATCTACTAAAATTGACGTTACAAACGTTTTTTTTTTTCCCCAATTGATTTTAGTACAGTTTTGGCTCTTTGATGCACTATTAGTCATAACTCTAATCCACGTCCCGTCAAAGTGTTACTAAATAGTGTTGATGATTGTAGGTGTATATTAGAAAATGAAAAAAAAATAGCAGGAATTAAAATAAAACGCATTGAAACTCCTTTTCAACGACGTTTTCTCCAATCTGTTCGTGAGGAACTCAATCGTAGATGCGACGCCGTTGAATCCAACATCACCATAAAATATGTTAGAAACGTTCCTACGATCATTTTCAACCAGGAAAACTAGATACATCCGAACAGAACCTTACACACTTAAACCTCTATTACCAAAATGTTAGGTGCTTAAGAACAGAGTATGTTAGTATTAGTTCTTAAGCCCCTAACATTTTGGTAATTGTTTGTCACGCATGTTACGATATTATTGCGTTAACAGAAACCTGGTTGGATGTGAACATAGGCGATGCTGAATTAACTCCTACAAACTACACAATTCATAGATGCAATAGGAAAAAACGAATGGGAGGAGGTGTACTTCTTGCAATTGCAGAAACGCTTAAATTTGTAGACTTTAAGCTCATATCACCCATAGACTTTATTGATATAGTGGGCTGTCGGGTCAGCCTTGGAAAACATTTAGCAAATATAATATGCCTGTAAATACCACCTCTAACAACAGACGATGATTATGTAACGATTCTTGATTTTATAAATTTGAATGTGAGCACGGATAATTTAATTATGTTAATAGATTTTAATATATCGGATACAAACGTAGCATTACGAATTCCATCATAATGACTCCTGCACTAATCACTCTCAATAGTTTCTTAAAATCATGCGAGTTATCACAATCAAACAGCATTGTTAACAATATCGACAGAATTGTGGATCCTATAATAACAAGCAGAAACATACAAACGAAAGTGACTAACTGTATCGTGCCAATGCTTCCTACCGATCTATACCATCCGCCATTAGACATCGACTTGATTTTTTCAATACATAATCCTCGACATCTGGTACCTAATACGAACAGCTATGTTTACAACTTCAAGAAAGCTGACTTAAGCGCTCTCTATCAAGAACTCTGTAAGACTGACTGGAATGAACTCTACAAATGCCAAACATCTAATAGATCTTGCACAATATTTTATAACACACTATATGGCATTATAGACAAATGGGTCCCTAAACTCAATTTAAAGAAAATAACGCGTTACCCTATATATTTTAATTCAAACATAATCAGACAAATCCGTCTAAAGAACAGGTGCCTCAAAGCCTACCGACAGAACAGATAAATCGAAGCACGAATTCAGAAAAGCTAGGTCTCAACTTAAAAGGAGTATACATACTGCATATATAAACTATATCGAATCTTCAGAAAGGCACTCTTTAGGGATCCGACCAAATTTTGCGATTTTGTTAACGACAGAAGAAATCAAGATAGTGTTCCCTCAGTTATGCTTTGGCAGGGAGGTACTCTGGACGAAGGTTCTCAGATTGTCGACGCCTTTGCTGACTACTTCGTTCAGAATTACACAGATTGCCCAATACTCTGTGAAAATAGAGCCATAATGTCCTATATGGGGCAAATTATTTTCTCCGAAGAAATGGTTATTGCGGAATTGAGGCGAGCAAAGAATAAATTCACCATGGGCGTAGACAACATCTAATTATTTTTTCAAAGGATACCGCGGTCATACTGGTGAAACCATTAACTCATATCTTCAATAATATTTTATTTACCGGCATCTTTCCAGTGTTCTGGAAATCAATAAAAGTAATTCCTTTATTTAAAAAGGGTAATAGGTCGGATGTAACGAATTATAAACCAATTTCCTTAGAATGTAACTTTTCTAAAGTTTTTGAACGTATATTAACAGATTACATCTATAATTCGGTTAAGTCTGACCTCTCTCCTAAACAGCATGGGTTTGTACCCAAAAGATCAACCATGACCAACTTAATTAATGTCACTCAGTATATCTCCTGTAATATGGACCAAAGGCTACAAACTAATATAATATACACAGACCTACCAAAAGCATTTGATCGTATGCCTCATGAAATATTGATTACCAAACTGCACTCATTTGATTTGCCGGAATGTATCATTAACCCATTAGGCGCCATTGATGCATATACGCAAGATTATTAATTTTATGTTAATTAAATTACTTAATAAGTTAATTTGATATATTATATTATTTGACTTGACTTGAAAATGTATGAAGAAAAACGTAAATATTTTATTATTTAAATATCTCGATTATTACTCTTTTAAAAAAAATGTTTTCAGTGTATTTCTAACTTCACAATATTTCAGTATTTTGCACGCGTGGCGCATAAAGTAAAATTTCGAGTTTAGAACAGCCCCGTGAAAATTTGTCGAGGGTCGCTGGCGCGATTTTCTACGCCGGGCTTTTCTAAACTCGAAATTTAACTTCATGCTTAGTCTGTTAGTGGAAATACTTGTTCTAAACATCATATTGCACGTTTTTATACAAAATCGCCAAATGCCTTACATTTACAGCGTACACAATATGTATAATTATAAGAAAAATTCACAGTATGTTATACAATAATTAATGACTTATCTAAAATCAACTTTTAGAGTTATCTCTATAATTGCTCGGCCGTTAATGGGTTAAGGTAATAGACTCATGCCTCGTTAACAGATCCTAGTTTGTTGAGCTGAGAGGACACAAATCACTTAACTTCCTTACTAAAAGCGGTGTTCCTCGGGGATCTAACTTGGTTCCTCTGTTGTTCTGTTTGTTTATTAACGATGTGGTTAATGTACTTAATTGTGATATGCTTACCTATGCTGATAATATAAAACTGTATAAAACTGTGACTTGGATTGTAATATATTACAGCATAACCTTAACAGGCTAAATACCTGGTGTAAGGACAATAGACTTTGTTTAAATTTCACCAAGTGTTCAATATTGTCTTATACACGAAACGCACACTCCGTTCTATACGATTATACTGTTGATGATGCTGTAATTAGTCGTGTCAATGAAGTTGTCGACCTGGGAGTACTTTTTGATAAAAAGCTAACATTTAATGCACACATTCTCGACATATCAAAAAAATGCAACAGACAGATTGGTTTCATTATCCGAACAACTAGAGACTTTAAGAATCTACAAACTTTGACCCTATTATTTAATTATTTAGTTAAAAGTAGACTCAATTATTGTGCACCCTTATGGAGCCCCTACAAACAGCTCTACATCCGGCATGTTGAATCTGTGCAGCGAAGGTTTCTGAAATATTTATTACGACCCTAACGACAATTTGCTCTCAGAATTAATTATGGGATCCGTTGCCGATAATCATAATCTTATTATTATTTTCACTCTGTATTGAATTCTACATAATCAAATAGATGACATCCATTTAATGGAAAAATTGTCGCTTCATGTACCACGATCGAATGCTAGAAACTGCTCAACCTTTTCCTTCTCTACACCCAATTCTAACCTCCACAACTATCCCCCTATTACAAAAATGATCCACAAGTATCACCAAATACAGTATCATATGGATATATTTGCAGTTTTTTCTGAATTCAAAATTAAAGCTCAAGAATGTATGTTTATTCACATGTAAGTGTGGTTGCAATTATATGTATCTCTATTAATTGTTGCCTTATTTTTTTATATTTTGTATTTTAGTTAGTCACAAATATTATCAACTTGTAATATTTCCTTGTAAGATGTAATTATCTGTTGGGAATAAATATTATTATTATTATTACATTTTTTGGCTCTTAAATGCACCATAATGCCATTGGGTAACTAACTTATTTTAGCTACAAAATTACAAAACAGTAATCGGATAGTGGAAGTAACCCTAATTTTTAAAACTGCTTTTAAAAGATAATTACCCCCGCCTCCAAAAAAATAAAAATTAATAGGACACCTGTTTTTTGTTTCGTCCAGGGGCGTTAGAAAATCTCTGTCCTCACATTTTCTCTGAAAGACACTGTTATGTAATGTAATATAGATTTTCTGCGCTAGTTTATGATTTTATTAAAAAAAGAAGTGCTTAACATTTCACTCACGCTCCACTGAATTTCACCTCACTCCGAATCCTTCCGATGACAGTGGACCTAATTCAGCTTTTAGAGGAAAAAGAAATCGATGCCGACGTAGACGCAAGAAAATTTCGCTGGCTCTAGGGGTGGTCCCCGATAAATCGTGCTAAATAGATTCTGCCCGTATTAAAAAAATAAAGTAGAAACGGCAGCGGTGAAAAATGGCCGTGATAATTCCGGAATGAACCAGACAGTAATTACCTACGAATTGTGCGCGGGCTTTAAGCCCTCCTTTTCAGCAGCCAGTTTCTGGTAAGCCATATTTTCTGAGTTATGATTTTGTACGAGGCGAGAGGGTTTATTTAATTACAAAGAAAATTTACATGAGAAATGAGAAAAAAATCAATGAATGACTTAAATAACATGCAACAATAAATTCGAGTTATTTAAGACGAGGAATAATTAATAACATTCGTTTCAGTATTTTGTATTTGACGCTCGCTTGATTTATCAAAAGGTCTAAAGTTTATATGATATTAGTCAATTATAAGCTTCTATAACTTTGTCAAGTTGTTCGAATGTGTCTCGTTCAACAATATAACAAAGTTTGTTCAGGTCCTAAAAATCACTCTAAGCCTAATGATTGTTTTATTCGCAATATTTCGTCGCATCTTTCGTTTAATGAAAGAATATACAGTATGTTTTTTTTATACGTAGGCCATAGGATTTTACATGTTATAAATAACACCTTGTGTTAATGTATTTTAACATATAATTTTGGAACCAACTATTATTGTTAGTAATAATCCAATTAAATAAATTGATTGTGAAGATCAAATTAATTTGATGAAGTGCTTTATTCATCAAAATAATCCAATTATTTTTCTACATGATGCGCTTCATTAGAATAACTTGAATATCCTCGGCTTGCCTCTAAATCCTTTTAAGTTTGAGAAACAAAACTTTTCAGGAGAATAGTTCCACTTTAAAAAATTAGAGAAAAAATTAAAATTTCTCAATCGCTTTATCAGCAATTTTCAATTAAAGTCGAATTGTGTTGAAAAATTTGTTGGATTTAAAGCGTTAATTAACTTCAGTAAATTTTGAAATGTCAAATTGATTAATGAGATAAGTAATTAAACGCTGAAGGAAAGCATTTCGAATAATTTCTGTGATTTTTACTTTTATTTTTGGTTATTGTTATATTTCTATTGTTTGCGAAAATATTATTGAATCATTTAATTTTTTAATGGAATGAAACACGTTTATGTTATTCTAATTAAGCGCATTATGTAGAGAAATAATTGATTTATTACTAACAATAAAAATTTGCTTCAAAATTATATGCTAAAATATATGAACACAAGGTATAATTTTTGGCATTTAAAATTCTATGGTTCAAGATAAAAAGAACATACGGTATAAAAAACAATAAGATATTAAACTTATCTTATATTTTAACAACAAACAGCATACATTATTATTATCTCTCTATACAACATTCACTTTTGTTTGTAAACGTATAATTTACATTCGCGCTTAATTTAAGCGAGGAACACTATAAATTACGTCAGTGGCGTTAATGAATCTTTTATTATGTAAAGAGCGTTCTTTATGCGTGCCGTTAGTGTGTTTGCATTTTCCCTCTCGGAAAACTTTTAATCAATTTCACGGCGTGCATTTCTCTTCACAGCGAGCTGTGAAATGTAGATCACGATACGCATCTGGAATTATCTGTTTGCAAATCAATCAAACCGAACCTCTCCGGAATCCAGTCCCTTGCCTATAGAATTTAGGCCTCATATTTTAACTAGGGTTATAATTAATGGACCCTTTTCGGGTTAGTATGTGTAAAGGAATTAGAACTATTCAAATTTCAAAATTCAAAGTGTTAGTTGTTTGCATAAGAAATGTGTTAGAGTCCGATTATTGAATCTAGTCACTTGCACGGTAGACTAAGATGATTGATATACAGAATGTCCCAGGATATGTAGAACGATATATAAACGTTTTTATTTTTGATTTTACAATAAAATGTTACTCTTTATAAAATCTTCTTGATGCAAATGTATGCTTATTGTAGCGGCGAAACAGAAAATAAGATGTATCTATTATTCAGTCTAAAATATACAGAGTGTTCACAAAAATAAGATGTATCTATTATTCACAGTCTAAAATATACAGAGTGTTTACAAAAAACCAAAATCTAAAAAAGTGTTTCAAAAACTTGTAATAATTCAAGCGAAAAAATAAAGCAAATGTATGCTTATTGTAGCGGCGAAACAGAAACACAAATTAACATCGCGTTTAAAAGATATCCACAAAATAAGAATAACAAATATACACTCACAATTTTGCATCATAATTAAAATACATATACTATTCTTGACAAAATTAATAAATATTATACATCAAGTGAATTAAACACGATTTTATTCACGAAAGATTTTTGATTTCACGAGCGCCTCGGCGCGAGTGAAATCATTTCTTTGAGTGAATAAAGGTGTTTAATTCACATGGCGTATGTATGTTTTTATTCAATTTTGACGAAATTGTAAAGAAAATGTACTTTACATTTATATTTAAATAATTTTTTTAACTCACTAGTGTCCTAAAAAAATTTTTGTTCACTAGTGAATAAAACCTTGTTTATTACGGTTGTTATGGAGTTAATAATGTCGATTTAAATTAACAAAATTGAATAATAAATAATATAACAATTTTTTTAACTCACTAGTGACCTAAAAAAATGTTAGTTCACTAGTGAATAAAATCTTGTTTATTACGGTTGTTATAAAGTTAATAATGTCGATTTAAATTAACAAAATTGAATAAAATAAATAAATTTACAAAAATTTCAACGTATTTATTGATTTATTTTTATTTATAAAATTGTAAATTAAAAACAATAACATTGTAACTTATTTGCTAAGAATGTTACTATTCTTGCAGTTATAATGGATTATAGTTTTGGATGTTTTAAAATCTTATTTTCTCTATGTTTGTAAAAGAAATCAATTGAACATTGTGTCTTCACCATTAAAATGAAAAAACTTTTTTCAAAATTTTTGTATTTTATGAACACCCTATATATGTTAAACTGCTGAAAAGAGGTTACATCTTACATTAAAAGCATAACGACGATTTTAGAAAAAATAACCTAAAGAGTAAATTGAAAACACAGAAGTTAGTATAGCGTTTCACTTATCCTGGGATATTCTATACCGGGTGTTGACTTGGCGGACGCAACATAGGAAATCGCATGTTAATTTTAAAGTGTTTAAATATTGGCTTCCCTATTGATTTTAGAGACAAAATGTATTTCATATTCCCTGTTTTTTTAAGTTCAATTTTAAGCTTAAAACAAGTGTTTTCCACTAACAGAAGTAAAATGTCGAGTTTAGAAAATTTGTCGAGGCAAATTTTCTGGGCTTTTCTAAACTCAAAATTTTACTTCATGCGTCACACGTACGAAACACTATAATATTGTAAAATTTATGTATATTCTAACTTCACTTAAAATCTGTGTTTTATACGCGTGGCGCATGAAGTAAAATTTCGAGTTTAGAAAAGCCCAGAAAATTTGTCTCGGGTCGCTGCGCGACCCTCGACAAATTTTCACAGGGCTTTTCTAAACTCGAAATTTTACTTCATGCTTAGTCTGGGAGTGGAAAACATTAGTTTAAAGCTTCAAATTGAACTCTTTTAAAAATCAACGAATTTCAGAAAGATTACAACTAAAATAATTAAGAAAAAGTAATGTGATTTTATAAAAATAATAACATACCATGGACTTGATACAACAATTGCAGATATTCCCTGTTTTTTTTAAATTTAATTTATAGCTTTAAACAAGTGTTTTCCACTCCCAGACTAAGCATGAAGTAAAATTTCGAGTTTAGAAAAGCCCCGTGAAAATTTGTCGAGGGTCGCGCAGCGACCCGAGACAAATTTTCTGGGCTTTTCTAAACTCGAAATTTTACTTCATGCGCCACGCGTATAAACGCGTTTTATACGCGTGGCGCATGAAGTAAAATTTCGAGTTTAGAAAAGCCCCGTGAAAATTTGTCTCGGGTCGCTGCGCGACCCGAGACAAATTTTCACGGGGCTTTTCTAAACTCGAAATTTTACTTCATGCTTAGTCTGGGAGTGGAAAACACTCGTTTAAAGCTTCAAATTGAACTCTTTTAAAAATCAATGAATGTCAGAAAATGTACAGCTAAAATAATTAAGAAAAAGTAATGTGATTTTATAAAAATAATGACATACCATGGAATTGATACAACAATTGCGGATGTCAAATTAGCACAAGATATTGCTGTTACTTAATTAACGACAAAAAACATAACACAAACATCGTGATGGTCTGCATAATACCACTTTATTAGGCGGATTTTTTCTTGTATAGTGTAAACCATTTCGAAATCATTTACTTTAATCAAGTGACTGCGATATCTTTCGCCATTTTGACATCCGCAATTGTTGTTTCAATTCCATGGCATGTCATTATTATTGTAAAATCACATTACTTTTTCTTAATTATTTTAACTTAGAGGAACGTAAAGTGATAAACGTTAACACGAATGAATTAAGAATGTTTCCTTCTACAAAAAAGGTAAATACATTTTGTTTCTAAATTAAACAGGGTAGCCAAAATTTGAACATTTCAAAATTTACATGGGATTTCCTATGTTGCGTCCGCCAAGTCAACATCCGTTATATCGATATTTTAGAATATCAATATTTTCATGCAGAATAATCAATATTTATATCGATATTTCGTTTTCTAATATATCGCTAGTATCGATACCATACATGGAGTTTTTCTTTTAAGTATACATATCCCAATTATATGCTGTACATCTTATTTTTTTTAAATGAGTTGGATTTGTTGCTATAAATCGACCATATGAGGAACTTTTTTTTTAAGTACACATGTGCATACGCATTTCTAAAAAAAGTTCAATTTGAAGCTTTAAACGAGTGTTGTCCACCTTCTAATTTCGAGTTTAGAAAAACCTGGAAATTTGGTTTGGTCGCGTAGCGAAGCGAAGCGACTAAACCAAATTTTCAGGCTTCCCTAAACTCGAAATATTACTTCATGCGCCAGGCGTATAAGACACGATTTCAAGTAACTTTCACTTGTTCACAATATTTCAATGTTTTTAGTATTTAATACGCGTGGCGCATGAAGTAAAATTTCGAGTTTAGTAAACCCTGAAATTTCGGTTTGGTCGCTCCGCTTCGCAATAATTAATTGGAAAATTTAGATTACTAATAACATCAGAAAAAAACTAAATCCTCTTCAAACTTTTAAATCAACTTTACTCACCTATAAATAATATTTAATAAAGGGTGTCCCAACAAGAGCGCCGGATTTAATTATAAAGAAAAACATATATAATTTTTGAATTAAGCAAACATTTTTGTTTCAACATAAATAAAAATAGTTCCGATTAAACATGAAATACAACATCAGGCAAATGGCCACCACGAAACCTCTGGCACAGGGTTATTCTTTTGTTGAAATTTTGAATAACGTTTTCGCATAAATGTGGCTGTATTTCACCAATAACGCGCCGGATTTCCTCTTTAAGATGTTGAACTGTTTTAGACTTATTTGCATACACCTTTTGCTTCACATAGCCCCAAAGAAAAAATTCCATCGGCGTTAGATCGCACGATCTTGGTGGCCAATGTTGATCGCCAAATCGAGAAATTGTTTCACGTGCTGTGTGGCAGGTCGCACCGTCTTGTTGGAAAAACATGTGCTCCACATCAATTACATCCAATTCGGGCCACAAAAACTCCGTTAACATTTCCCGATACCGCACTCCAGTAACAGTTAGCGCATTTCCAGCCGCATTTTCAAAGAAATACGGCCCAATCACTCCGCCAGCCCAAAATGCGCACCAAACCGTTACTCGTGGTGGATGCATTGGCTGTTCGAGTACCACACTAGGATTTTCAGCACCCCAAATCCGACAGTTTTGTTTATTTACGTATTCGTCGAGTTGAAAATGTGCCCATCTGAAAAAATGATTTTCTTCGAAAAATTCGGATTAATTTGATGATGTTCCAACACCCAATCAGCAAATCCACGGCGCTGCTCATGGTCCCTTGGCTTGATTTCTTGCACCAATTGAATCTTGTAGGCGTGCAAATGCAGATCTTTTACCAAAATTCGTTGCATAGTGGTTTTGGATATGTTTAATTCTTGACCACGATGCCGAATGGAAGATCCTGGATTCTCGGCCACAGATTCCCTTACTGTGTCTATATTTTCGAGTGACCGACAAGGACGACGACGAACAATGGTCTTCTGATCCATCAGCGTAAATTTGGTCTCAAATTTTGTAATTAAACGCCTCACTGTCGATTCATTTGGCGCATAATGGCGACCGAAAACTTGATGTAATATGCGAATTGTTTTCGCAAAACTTTCACCATTTTTGTAATGTGTTTTTACAATAATTAAACGTTGTTCGTTTGAATACTTCTCCATATTCTTAAATCGCGTGGTCTGTACTTGACAACTGTAAAAAAAAATCACCGTACAACTCGTATTAACAAAATGGCGGCAAATTTAAATCCGGCGCTCTTGTTGGGACACCCGATAGAATCAGAGGCAATATGAAAAAAAAATATAAAGAACTAAATAAAACACAGAAGTAAGTTTATATTTTATTATATTTTCCCACTGAACACGGAAACATTTTAAATATTGCACAAATATTGAACATGATACTAAAAAAAACATTGTATTCAAATTATTACCTCAAAGTTTTAGCAACGTTACAAGCATTGTATAAATGTTTTCCGTGCAATATTGGTTTATATACATTACCGAAATGTTAAACATGATACTAAAATTTAATATTGTTTTATAAGGTTTCAAAAATATTGCGGCAAAGTAACACGACGTTATATAATCATTACAATTTGAATTTGGAAACACTAAAGCAGAACAATATCACCACCAGAATCACCTCCCACGTACAAGGGAGCAATATTTTTACCGAAAATTCGGACGATTTTCGAAAAACCGTCGACATCCTCAAAGCACTGAATGCCGCTCAACACCACTATATGTTGAGCGAAGACAAGGAGTTAAAAGTGGTCATTCAAAACATCCCACAGGAATTCACCACCGACGAGATTAAAGAAGAATTACTGCTGCACGGATTCCCGGCAAACTCCGTTAGCCGACTACGCAACGGAACGCGACGTTACAGCCTAGTGCTAGTAAACCTCCCGAAAATGGGCGAAGGAAAAAAAATATTCCAGCTGAGACACCTGTTCGAACACATTGTCAGCGTCGAACCGAAACGCCGCCCAACGACGAGCCAACAACGCTATAAGTGCCAGCAATTTGGGCACGTACAATTCCGGTGCTCAGCGAAATACGCGTGCACTTTGTGCGCAGGAGAGCACCCGTCCTTCGAGTGTTAACAGAAATCATAAGAAAAAAGAAAATGCACCAACTGCGAGGGCGAACACTTGGCCTATTCAACCAAATGCAAAAAACACCCGATTAACGTGAGGAAAACCAAAGAAGAGGAAACCAGAAGAAAACTGGAAAAAAGTCACACTCAAGACGGAAAGAGCTTCGCCCAGAGAGCCGGCGGAAACACACTTCTAAGCCCATATCCAAATGAACAACAACCTGAGGCGATAATCTCCAGAATAGTCAAAAGCATGTTCTTGCAAATGCGAGAAAACCACCCGTATTAACATTCAACGGCCAAGCGACAAAATCACCAATCACGATTGTTACGTGGAACGCCAACGGACTGAGAGGTAGAACGAACGAGCTGAAAATATTCCCGGAGGACAACGACAACTCTGTTTTTCTTATATCGAAAACGCACCCCGGTTTTAACGAGGGTTCACGCTCACATCCCCGGTTTTAAGTGTGTTAACGGGAGATTGAGGCGTCTTGTAATATTCGTGCTTTGTCGGTGACTTATTTAAATGGAGAGCATGATATATCTTTGTCTGGTTTCGGACACACACTTCATTTGATTTTTGGGTTTAATTTAGTTTGAATAAAATGAATATGTGAACGCTAATATTCCAACAACAACAATATAATTTATTATAACAACCAAACCGAAAAGTGAAAAAGAATGAAGACAATGAATATACAGATGAAAAGAAAGTAAATGAACGTAAATATGAAATGACAATACAATAATTTACAGTGACGACGACTTACGATTAACAAAAATGAATACTGACAAATGAAATGATGAACGACGGAAAATGATTTACGCGGACACTGATGACACAGAATGGTTACGCACTGATGAACTGTCTTGAGGATGTCGTGACTTGCACTATGATGTTTTTGATTCTACTTGCGATGAAATGATAATTGTTTGAGTTTAGAAAACTGTTCTTGATGATGTTCCAAGGATAACTGACTTCTTCCCTCTTCGATCTTCCCAACCACCGATGTCTTCACCAACGCCATGTATCTTGGGGGTGACGGTGATTGGTCGAAGATTGTGGTGGAGGAAGTTTCGGGATGGGGTTGCGCAGTGGCAACTTCTACCAGAGGCCAAAAGTTTTGGGCCTCTGGTTTCGGACCGTTCTGGCGTGTCGAAGATGTGCTGCAGATGTTACGACCATAAACCTTTGTTCTCGGAGTTTTTCCCAAACCCGAAGAGGATTTCTAAAGGCTTTGTCTTCCTGGTCGTAAACATCTACAGCTCGCCAGGAGGTTTATAATGGTGGCCCTCGAAGGTGCGGAGTTTTATGACGGTGCGTCTTCGGGGTTGTAAAATTCGGGCGTTGGCTTGGTGCGCGGTTTACGATGGGGATGTTTGTTAATACGTAGCCGTATTGTGTTGGTCACGTTCCGGTGCGAAATGTACAACTACCTACTTATAATATTTACAAAAATATATACAAAAGAACATCGAATGAATATTTATGAACTTGAATCATTTGGAATTAAAATAATTATGATGAAATGAAAATGAGCAAAACAATTGGAGTCCGATGTTTTCGCGAATGAGAATGAAATATAATCAAGTTACGACGTTTTCGATAAAACGCCGGTAACAAGTGTTTCAGGAAAGACCGCGAAAACGGAAGTTTCGGAGGTGTGGCTGCTTACTTCCGAGCCGGGATGTGCGCCAGCAGGCTCGACATAGACAGCGGCGAAATAGAAGCGGTTGGCATGGAAACCTCGATCAACAACAAAAAGAGGCGCTTCATCGCGTTTTTATAAAAGCCGCAGGCGCAGATCCAAAGAACGAGTATTCTCAGCTTGACGAAGCTCAACAACACCCTTATCGGCGGAGATTTGAACGCAAAGAGCGCGGCGTGGGGGAGCAAAATGACGAATCCGGCAGGCAGAGAACTTCTCGCAATTTGGAGAGAGAACAAAAAACTTAGGATATGGGATCCGGAAAACGCGACATCGATCCCCGATATTAAATCTCACCAAGGAGATGCGATTGATATTTTCATATCACATACCGAAGAGCCTTGGGGGGTAAAAACAATCCACCAGCTGATTTCAGATCACTACCCAGTGCTAATTAACTGGGGAGAGAAAAATAGCAAACCCGAGAACGGACTGGATGAAATTTGCCTACCGGAGCAGCCGAATAAAAGCCCCCGCCACCGAGCTAAGAAAACACGAGATAGACCAGGAAGCGAACGAAATCACGCAGGAAATCCAACAACTCCTGAAAGAATGCCAGTCGGAAGCAAAAACCAGCTACCAGAACCACCTCGGTCTAAATCAAGATGAGTAAAACTTGATTAATAATGATTTCGATAGCTAACGCCATCTAATGCTTCATAGTGGCATCGTCAGTGACACGAATGCACAAAGTGCTGTTTCGCCCACGAGCGAGCAGAACTCTGTTTGTGAAACCAGAAAACAAATGTTCAGTATTCCTCAGCACTGGGTCGGGACCACACTGAAGAGGACCTTGAAGTCCGAAACGCGTCTGTGGGTACCTGGTGCCGGAATGCTGAACACAAATTCAATTTTAAAACTTGATTAAACGAAAAATCCACACAAAGCGCAAATACACGAAGTTTCACCAACCAGAGGACAAAGCCAAGTTCGGGCGGCTACAGAAGGAAATTTCCGCGATGCTTAAAAAGAAAAAAGAAGAAGCCTGGCAAAACAACATTGACGAAACTCAAGAAGAATCCGGAAACTTCTGGAAGTTAATTAAACGCTGCGGAAGACGGTACCAGGACGAGGAAAAATCCGAAATCATTGCGGACCATGTCCAAACTCAATTCACTAACACGGACAAAACGGACACACAAACGGAATACGCCGTCACAGAGAGCCTGCGGAAACTTCGGAGCGGAAAAAGAAAATCGAAAATCCCACAACCCATCACAGCAGAAAGAACGAAAAGCCTAATTAAGAGCTCCGTGACGAGAAAAGCCCCAGGAGAAGACGAGATTCCGAACAAAGCTTCATGATAACGGAGTCGCGAGGCTAACACGACTAATAAATGCCATCAGACAACACGGAATTTTCCCCGCGGGGTGGAAAAAGGTGAGATTGATAACGATCCCGAAGAGAGACAAGAATCCGGCGCACGTGGAAAACCGTCGACCGATCAGCCTGATTTCCGGACTTGCGAAAATCGCGGAAAAGCAAATAAAAGAAGAAATCTAACAATTCTGCGTGGAAAACAGGATAATCGCACCAAACCAGTTCGGCTTCCGAAATAAGCTAGCAGCCATTCAACAAGCAGCGAATTTGATAAACACCGCCAAGTCGCTGCTTGTTAAAAAAGCAAAGAAAACGGCATCATTGCACTCCTCGGTGTCGAAAAAGCTTACGACCGTGTTTGGAAAGCTGGACTGGTTTACAAATTAATGAAGTTTGGATTTCCGCGATGGATAATCAGGCTGACGGACAACTGGCTGCAGGATCGGTAGTTCAGAGTGAAATACAACAAATAGTTCTCCACTTGGAGATCAGCGACGGAAGGTCTCCCAATCTCGCCGATTTTGTACAACATTTTCGTGGCGGATATTCCCACGTTTCCAAACGATAAACTGCTAAACATTTATCAGTTCGCGGACGACACAGCGATCGTGGCGGGCGGAGGCAACTTTGAAGGAGCTTGCAAGAGAGCGAACCAAACACTGGAGGAAATAAACAAATTCGCCAAAAAATGGAAGATCATAATCAACGAATCAAAAACCGAGGCCATGCTCCTAGGTAGGAAGATTCCCCGATATAATTTCATATCGATGGGAAAGAAACGCATCAAGCTAAAAAACCAAGCAACCTACCAGGAGTAACGATAGATCGGAGATTAAATTTCACCAAGCACGTGAAGAGGAGAACAGGACTTGCTGTAGCTCGGGCACGCAAACTACATGGCATACTACACGAAGGAAGGAGTTTAACAACAAAAAACCGAAAACGAATCCTGAACATGGTGCTGCTACCAACAGCAAATTACGGGCAGGAAATTTACATAACTGGAGCCGAATCAGCAAAGAAGAAAGCCGCTCAAACCGACAGCAGACAGATGAGAATGGCACTAGCAGCACCATGGTTCATAAAAACGGAAAACCTCCGAGCCGATTTGAACGCAGAGAACACAACTGAAAGAGCACAGAATTGACGAACTGAAATGATTCAACGACTTAAAGATCACCCAGACGACAAAATAAAAAAATCGGCGAAAAAATCACCCATTAAAATCGCACACACCCTAGAGGAATAAAGAAACATTCTTGATTCACACCTCTGAATCAAGAACAGAATGGTAATTTGGCATAAGTCCTAAAGGACTTGACTACATTTTAAAAACAGGAAGAACAAAATAAATATATACAAATTAGAAGTGAAAGGACTTGGATTAAAACTAATCCAAGTCCTTTCACTTCTAATTTGTTGCTATCTCTCCTTTCATATTAAATTGTATTGTTAGTTGGTTTGAAGAGAATTTGACCTAAACGTTACATATACTTTAATAGAGCGTTGTAACAAATCAAATTATATAAGATTTTAAATATTTCATTGTATAATTTAATATCCGGAGGTGTATTTGCACGGGAAGTAGTTGTTTCAATGGATATTTATCGTCTTAAATTGTCTTATTAATTAAGACACTGTTTGCATTTTCACGAATAGTTTTTTCGTAATTTAATATATTATATCAATGAAGCTAAAGAATAATATGTACGTTAAATTTAACATTTCGCTTACGGAATAGCCCTAATTTATTCTGTCTATTAATAAATCTACGATTCCTACTGTTATTGAAATGTATAATGAGCGAAATGTCTTTGAAATAAATATTTGTATAACTCGTACTTTACGTAATTGTCTAAGATTTCTGCTAGACTCCAGAAAACCCTCGGTAAGCTCGGGCCAATTAAGAGGCGCGATTCTGACATCTCATTTCCAGCTCTCCATTTAATATTAATAGACACAATGGAGTTTCCATTTGGAAACTTAAGCCCGATCGAAACGCGATATAGGATGAGAGTGGGGTTGGCAGGGGGGTAGATAGGTGAGGGGATGGGTGAATAGGGTCGCGGTGGCCCCAAATGGAATTTGCATGTGAAATATTTCGAGGAAGGAGAGAGAGATTATTGCGCAAGGTTACTGAATTGGGGTGAATTGTGTGTTTCTAATAAATTTTCCTAGATTGTTACATGGAATTAATATGTAAGGGAGGAAATATACGAGTGGTTTAGAATGCTGAAATAGTTCATTGTTGGGCACTGGGCCGGGGAGAGAAAAAATTACTCCCGGAGCAAAATTTGAATTTGTCGCTCCACTGGGTTAAATCCCTTTAAATAACGTTTACAGCAAACTCTCTAAATTATCATGTTATTATTATTTTTATTTATTCCAGATTAATGCATACAGTACATTTACATATTTATAAATTTATTTTTTATTGTATTTTTCTAGTTAAGTTAATTTAATAATATTTTAGCCATAATTCAGCATGCATGCGATATTATTATTGTTAGTTTCTTTATTTTAATATATTTGTCCAGAAGTAATATCATTTTTGTAAAATTGTAAAATTTTATAAATATATAAATAAAATAAATTAGAAAAGTCAACAAATAGATGTAATAAAACAATAAGTAGTAGTGTAACACGATTATGTATACTAATTAACATGTAGAAAGAAATTCAGCCAATTTATAAAATAAATTATCACATGTAATACCACTAATTCTTTAACATTTTCGGAAAGACTTTGTTTTTTTTTGACAAAAGCTCTGTTGCCTAGCACTAGAACGAGATGAAACTGTCTCTGAGAAAGGCATAATCTCGTAGAGCAAGTGACTTTTTCTGACAGTTTCATCAAGTTATATTGTTTAATGTCGGAAATTCACATGTTATTTAGCCATAAGAACGAACAACGATTATTCTTTCACAATAATGAAAATAGATATTTGAAACTTATACATATTGCACATTAAAGCTTTGTAATTAAATTGACACTATTCTTTTATTTAAATGTTTGTTAAGTTATATATAAATTAACTAATGGAACACTCTTAAATGATTACATTAATCAGTGCAATACTTCCTTAGAAAACATTATTTCTTCTTCATATTGCCTTCATTTATTAAAGTAATTATTATAAACATGTTGTAGTAAATAGATGATTCTAAAATAAATAATTAATAAAATTAATCGTTGCTTAGAAATCTCCATAACAGCAATGTAAATGTTGATTATGCTTTTAATAAGTAAGGGGCAGCATCGTGCTATTTTAGTAATATCTTAAAATTATACTGTAATTTCCAAAAACAAGTAAAAAGAAATTGGGATTGATATGTAGAAATCTCGTAGGGCATTTTTCGCGACACGGGTTCCCGGTGCGCGGCCTTGAATTGCGAAAGTAATTTTTCTGCCGCGGACTGATCATTGATTATGTTGTTGATACACAACAAAGAAAGACATTATTAAAATATTTCCCAATACATTCTTTAAATATAAGTGCATTTCTGGATTCATGTTTTGAATATGAATGTGGAATGCCGGTATATGTTGATTCAAGTGATGAGTCGGAAAAATTCCTTTTTCATGTATTTACCAAATTGAATGTGCGACACTCTGCGATTTGATTACCGAGGCACTTAGTCAGCTTAGCGTCTAGAGTTCGAATTGGGTTATTGTAATTTATCATATTTTCTAAGGCGCGCGGCGGCTTAGCCTACTCAGCTTGAAGTGTTGCCTACCCAGCTTAGAGGGTAGACCTCCTGTCGTGTTAGCAAATATTCCTCTTGTGTGCTTCATTGCATTGTACTAAATTAAGGAGTGCAGCACGCGACAGTCATGTACGATATTTGATTTTTGATAGTAATCATTTAAATCACTTATGTAGTTGCAAATAAAATGAATATATATTTTATGTTGCCAGAATTTAACTGTTTGTCTACAATATAAATACAGGGAATTTTTCTTTTAGGTAAACATGTGCATAAGCTGTAAATTTTCCGACATGCGTTGTTTTTTAAAAGAGTTCAATTTGAAGCTCTTAACGAGTGTTTTCCACTCCCAGACTAAGCATGAAGTAAAATTTCGAGTTTAGAAAACTTTTCTAAACTCGAAATTTTACTTCATGCGCCACGCGTATAGAACAATGATCTCAAGTGATGTTCAAATATATATAAATATCACAGTATTTAAGTGTTTTATACGCGTGGCGCATGACGTAAAATTTCGAGTTTAGAAAAGCCCAGAAAATTTGTCTCGGGTCGCTGCGCGACCCTCGACAAATTTTCACAGGGCTTTTCTAAACTCGAAATTTTACTTCATGCTTAGTCTGGGAGTGGAAAACACTTGTTTAAAGCTTTAAATTGAACTTAAAAAAAACAGGAAATATCCGCAATTGTTGTTTCAATTCCATAGTATGTTATGTCATAATTTTTATAAAATCTCATTACTTTTTCCTAATTATATTAGCTGTAATTTTTCTGACATTCGTTGATTTTTAAAAGCGTTCAATTTGAAGCTCTAAACGAGTGTTTTCCACTCCCAGACTAAGCATGAAGTAAAATTTCGAGTTTAGAAAAGCCCCGTGAAAATTTGTCGAGGGTCGCGCAGCGACCCGAGACAAATTTTCTGGGCTTTTCTAAACTCGAAATTTTACTTCATGCGCCACGCGTATAGAACACTGATTTCAAGTGATGTTCAAATATATATACATTTTACAGTATTTAAGTGTTTTATACGTGTGGCGCATGAAGTAAAATTTCGAGTTTAGAAAAGCCCAGAAAATTTGTCTCGGGTCGCTGCGCGACCCTCGACAAATTTTCACGGGGCTTTTCTAAACTCTAAATTTTACTTCATGCTTAGTCTGGGAGTGGAAAATATCGTTTAAAGTTTCAAATTGAACTCTTTAAAAAAAACGAATATCTAAATATTTAAAGAAAATAATCTATATTTAGAATACGTATACTTTATTTATCATTTTTATTATTCGTTGTAATAAAATTCGGCAGGCACTATAAACTAATACATAGTCAAAAGTACTTTCTGCAATTTTGCTATTTCTGCGCCATCTCGTATCCCAGAAATACATAACCAGCAAAAATTGGCCCTCTGAAGGCAACTAAGCTTGAGTATATAAAAAAAGTCTTTCTCAACGAAAATTTCAAACGAGTTATATTCGAATGATTATTTATTTAAATTAAATAACAAGAAATAATAATAATAATAATAATAATAATAATAGTTTATTGCCCAACAGACTACAGCCCAATTACAGAGCAATTTCAATAATAATACAAAAGTGTAAATTACAGATTGAACTAAAATATAAAAATATAAAACACTAAACACACAAATATAAATGTATGATATTTATACACATATATATGACAATTAAAAATATTTAAAAGATAACAAATAATATCATTACGAGAATAAATCTTAATTAAAATGTTGCAGCACACTTTGTTTAAAATCATGTAATGATTGACCGAAAATATCACAGCTGGTTTGAATATCATTATAAATTTTGCACATTTTAATTACAGGGGAGTTTGAGTGGTGATTTGTACTGGGAATAGAGTACCTGAACGTATGACAATTTCTCATAGATGACTTTGGGACATTAATCTGAATATCATTCAAGGTCAGAGAGTCATCTATGTAGTTATTTAGTATTTTAAACAGATATAAAACTGCGACAATTTTATGATTTGTATGAATTGTTACACATCCGAAGTAATTTACTAAGTCGTCGTAACTACCTCTTTCAGGGTATACCCCATGTGAGGAAAAAAACAAGTATTTTAAGAATTTCTTCTGTACGGACTCAAGATAATTGACATATGTGTCATAATGGGGAGACCAAACCGGAGCACAGTAGTTCAATTTACTCATGACGAATGACACGTATAGTCTAATAATAGTAGTTTGGTTGCTAAAGTTCTTGCTGTTTCGTATTATAAAACCCAAAATTCGATAGCAGTTCCTTACCAACTGACAAATATGTGAATTAAATGTGAGTCCGCAATCAAAGATTACACCGAGGTCTTTTATTTCAGTTATTTCCTTCAACACATGATCATCCAACATATAAGCAAACTCAACTTTATTTTTCTTGCGAGAATACGTCATAAAGGAGCATTTACTTTTGTTCAGGTACAATCTATTGTCGACGCACCACCTAATTAATACATCGAGATCCTCCTGTACCTTAATACAATCAGTGACATCGTTTATTGCACTAAATATTTTTAGGTCATCTGCATAAAGTAGACATTGCGATTTAAAAGAACCAAGTAGGTCGTTAATAAATAATAAAAAGAGCAAAGGGCCAAGACTAGATCCCTGTGGAATCCCGCTGGTTGGAGTATAACATTTTGAGATTGATCCTTGATAATAAACAAAGTGTAACCGATTATATAAATATGACTGAATCACACTGACCACATTTGAATTAATATTAAAAGTATTTAATTTTTCTATAAGAATGCCATGAGATACAGTATCAAACGCTTTACTAAAGTCTGTGTAAATCACGTCAGTCTGGCGTTTATTATCTAATGCTGAAGATACAAATTGCGTAAACTGTAATAGATTGGATGTTGTAGATTTCCGCCTCAGAAAACCATGCTGCTCACTAGATATATCACTGTTTACTAGAGAAGTTATATGCTCGCATAAGATAGATTCCAGGGTTTTTGAGAAATTGCTAACGATGGCAATTGGTCGATAATTTTCTGCGCTGCTTTTATCCCCCCGAAATCATTTATTGACAACGCTTAAATTAGAGCAATTAAAATTAGTGCAGTTTAATGTTGTAATATTATAAACAATTTGTCAAAAATATTTGAGGAACAATCTTTGTTATCTGAACCGTCTTGGTTTTGCATGCTACATGCCCATAATTTCAAAATACTTACCAGATCTGCTTGCCATTTGTTTGCCGTCAAATTGAAGTTGTGGATGTTACAAAATGTTAAGAATTGTTTCCAAACATATTTGTGGTTCTTAACAGTGTTTATTGGAATTGTCTTCTTTACTAATTTATTGATTTCTTGATCTGTGTTGTGGCCGAATCGTTTTATTATAAAATGAATGATTAAATATGACAGGTAACAGATTTTCATACGCGATAAAAAAAAATCGATAAGACGAATTTTCAAAGGCCACTGCGATAACAAATGTTTTCACAGAAAGACCGTATTACCAACCAATCAAAATCCGCGATTTAGATTTAAATTAAATAATCAAACAAATAAGTTTTTATTTTTTGTTTGAACATAGAATGGAAGGAAATATTTTTAATGCATACAGGAAGAAAATAGTAGTCCTTATATTTTTGTAGTCCTAATCTTTTAGGCGATGCCCACCCCTGGGGGTGGGCAAAATATAATAATAATAATCAGGGGCGCAGCCAAATGATAGAGACTTAAAAAATTTAAAAAATATCTAAAATATGGAAACAAATAAAAATGTATTTATTTAATTATTGCAATTATTAAAGTTCTAAAAATAAAATGAAATCTTTAAAAATGTAGACTGATTATAATTCCACAAAAGGTAGATAAACGTAGTAAAATGTAATAATTTTCGTAAATATGCGAAAACAACTCGACACATTTTAGTTAAAAATCATCGAAAAGTGTTAATAATTGAGATGATTAAAAACATTGACAAAATAAATTAATATTGCAAAGTGATGAATTTAATCAACATTTACAAAACAATCATATATTTATTCGTGTTTTTTAACAGAGTTCAAATTAATGGTTTGAACGAGTGTTTTCCACTCCCAGATTAAGCATTGAAAATTTGATCGCTCCGCGTAGCAGAGCGACCAAACCAAATTTTCAAACTTGTTTAAACTCGAAATTTTACATCATGCGCGACGCGTATAAAACACTGATTTAGATAGATAGATAGATAGATAATTGATTTGATGTAAAGTTTAGAACACACGTCTTTAGCGTACTGCCTTACTAGTATATTTTGAACTTCACTTGAAATCAGAGTTTTATGCGTGTGGCACATGAAGTAAAATTTCGAGTTTAGAAAAGCCTAATTTGTATTGATCACTCCGCTTTCCTACATGACCAATCCAAATTTTCTCAGGCTTTTCTAAACTCGAAATTTTACTTCATGCTTAATCTCAAAGTGGAAAACACTAGTTTCAAGCTGCAAGTTAAACTTTAAAAAAACAATGAATATTTATAGATTTACAGCATATACTCTGTAATTAGACTGTATACTTAAAAGAAAAACTCCCTGTATTAATAATTAAAATCCTGCTGTCTTATGTTTCATTTTAAAATGTTTATAGGAGTAATAGAAATTATGGTGATTTTCATGAAATCCAATTCTATTCAATCTAATTTATTTATTTCCAAGTAGATGTAGTTATACTTTTATAGGTGAGTTAAGCTTAGTCAATATAATTGTACAAAAGTTTTGCAAAAAATCGTAAGTAGACAAACTCACAAAAATACGACATAGACAAATTATTAATATTTTTAAAATATTAGATTTTTTTATTCTATTTTGTTGATTACTTCAATTTTTAATAATTTTCGAATGATCAACTGAACTTTAATTTTTTTGTGACTAATGATTTTGATCGTTTTCGTAGGATTAGTTATTTTTTTTATTTTGCATCAAATTTTAAAGATTTTAGTTAAATATTCCTATTTTTACCAACATCCGTGATTTTTAATAATGTTCTAGAGTTTCAATAACTTATAAAGTGTTAAAGCAGTTTGACATATTTAGTGCATTCCAATAATTATCACAGAAATATATATTTTTGTTATTTTAACTAATCACATTTATTACTCAGTATTTAGGAAATTCTAGGTTTACATTTAACTATTTTTTTTTTGTAAATTTACAGATATTCGGTATTTTTGTAAAAGCCTCTAATTTGAAGCTTCTAACAGGTGTTTCCAATCCCAGATTAAGCATGAAGTAAAATTTCGAGTTTAGAAAAGCCTGAAAATTTGGATTGGTCGCGTAGCAAAGCGGAGCGAACAATACAAATTAAGCTTTTCTAAACTCGAAATTTTACATTATACGCCAGGCGTATCAAACAATGCAATATTGTGAAGTTCAAAATATACAACTTAGATTTTATTTCATGTTAATTAATTTTGCAAATATTTATAAGGAATATGTTAAAGTCTACTTAAATGAAAAAATCAAGTATGGTTCCTAATATTAATATTGATATTAATTTCATAAATATTTCAACAAATTGCCTAATGGTTAATAATTTTCCTTAATTTCGATGTACTTAGTGTTTTGACAAAAAGCTTTACTTTTAACACACGAAAAGTCTAAACTTTGAATCTCTTTAAAATCTTAACCCTATTGAACATTTCTAGACATTTTTGACATTTACAAAAAAATGTAGATTTTGACCCTTATACAAGATTAAGAAATATACGATAATTATGGAGTTAACAGAGACTGTTGAGAAATTACTAAACATATAATGAAAAATTATATGGTATAATAAAAAACGTCCATATTTCAATTCATACGCTGGAAATACATTTTCAGGCAATCGTTTTTTAAAAGCGTTCAATTTGAAGCTTTTGCCGACTCTTTTCACTTTCTCTAAACTAGAAATTGTACTCTGCGCATTAAAATATATGCATTTATTTTTACATTATATATAATTTGCGATATTGATTGCCGCCCCTAAGATAAAATCCCAGAGGGGGCAAATGCCATGCGTGCCAAGGATAGATCCTTTGGAAACACATAGATTTAAAGTTATTGTATCTTAAAATGGCTTGATATTTTACATTGACTGAAAGTATGATGTATTTTAACTTGCTTAGTTCTATTTAAGGTATACGATTAAACCCAATTGTGAGCCCGTTGCATAACGCCAAAATTATATAGCTTATCTAAAAGCATGTCGGTATTAATGCAGTCGAAGGCTCGATTTAAATCAGCAAAAATGCCAACTGGTTGCTGTCTAGATTCTAACAACTCAATTATTTCTTTATAGAAAGAATGCAATGCAGTTGTTGTTGAGCACTTTTTGCGAAAACCGTAAAATGAAGAAACTAATGCAATTAATACGCTTTGATTAAAACACTTGGTTTGTTTCACTGATTTTCAGTAAAACAAACCAAGTGTTTTACTCAAAGCGTATTAATTAAATATGTTTCACCACGGGTTAAGTGAGAAATTAATTCATCATACACTAATGCAATTAGTTTGTAGTTGTCACGGCGTTTGTGGTTGCCTTTTTTATGAACAGGAAAAATTATGGAATGTTTTAATTTTTCTCAGAATACTCCACAGTCCAGAGATATATTGATTTGATTAATTAATTAACTAATAACTTAAACCAATAATCAAGGTTCTCATCAAATCTATTTGATTGTTTGTTTTTTATTTGATTAATTATGCCCAATAGCTCATTTTCATCAAAAGGTTGAAGAAACACTGATTGTTGTTGGTTGACACCATCACAGAATATACGGAATATTTTGGAGAAGATATATAGGTTGATTTGAAAAAAGTGAATTGAATATGTTGGCTATTTTTCAGTTTCCTGATTATCTTTTATTAATAGTAGATTCTTGGAATTGTGTTGCTTGTTTGTTATTTTGTTAATTACTAGCCATGATATTTGCGCAATATTTGGTAAATTTAAGTATAAATTTAATCTTGTATAAATATTGAAAAACAATTTTACAATCTTGTAACAATTAATTAAATGTTAACACAATATCATATTTTAAAAATATTAAATAAAATATAAATGAAATTGCTAATAAATTTTGTATTGTGGAGGCTTATACTTCGTTATACATGTTAATTTATTAATAAAAACGGTTTAACTTTGTTTGTATGACACAATTTATTTTTATGTGACTGCAGTTTCGGCAAATTTAGCTTGCCATTATCAAATATGTAGTGTACTACATGTTTGATAATGGCAAGCTAAATTTGCCGAAACTGCAGTCACATAAAAATAAATTGTGTTATACAAAGTTAAACCGTTTTTTATTAAGAAATTGCTAATTCTTGGTTGCAGAATGCTTCAAACATTAAAAGTGCATACTATTAATGATTTCGATAGCTAACGCCATCTAATGCTTCATAGTGGCATCGTCAGTGACACGAATGCACAAAGTGCATATACAGGTCACTGTTTCGTCCACGAACGAGCTGGTGCCGGAATACTGAACACAAATTCAATTTTGATTCTATTCGCAATCTACAATCTTACAAAGACTATATCAAACACTTATTGAAACAACTACTTCCCGAGCTAATACCCTGACGGACATTGAATTATACAACAAGTGTTTGCTGTTACATACAGTAACCTACTGCAAATGTAACAATTTGGGTCAAATTATTCAGGCCATCTATAGACGCGTTTCGAAATTTATCTCGTATCAGTATAGCTTTGCCATTCCTTTCACTTCTAATTTTTTTTTATTTCTCCTTTCATTTTAAATTGGTATTTGTTAGTTGGTTTGAAGAGAATTTGACCTAAAAGTTACATATACTTTAATAGAGCGTTGTAACAAATCGAATTAAATAAGATTTTAAATATTTTATTGTATAATTCAATATCCGGAGGTGTATTTGCACAGGAAGTTGTTGTTTTAATGGATATTTATCGTTTTAAGTTGTCTTAATAATTAAGACATTGTTTGCAATTTTAAGAATAACATGTTCGTAATTTTATATATTATTGTATAACTTGTCTAGGACAGATTGTATTTTTTAATAATGATTGTAAAATTGCCCCCTGGAGGTTTATACTATGTTAAGATACATACAGTGCAGCAAGTATGCTTCTAAGCGTATCCACACAGTTTAATAATATTGTCTAAACCGTAGTTTTCTAATTTTAGATCAGTAGTGTTTAAGTCAGGTTTATGCCAGATTGCCGCTCCCCCTTTACGACCCTACCTTGATCCCAGAACATATGAATTAAAATTTAAAAAAACTGTACATCATCATTAGATATCCAAGTTTCAGTAAAGCATACAAAATTTAAATTTAAATTGTCGTAATCGAGATGTATTTGGTTAATTTTATTTTCAGTAATAAAACTAATGTTGATAATTGCTGAAAATTTGGTTTTGTCGCTTCGCTTCGATAACATTCAACGGATATAAATTTTTAAATTTCAAAATGATGTAAAAATGTAAGATCTTTGCACATTCGAAAGTTAGAATATAAACGTAAATGAATATTGCGTATTTATTCAAGTATCAGGTATAATTTATAATAATTTATAAAAAGCATACACTCACTTATATAAATATTTATTTGTAAATATACATGTACATATCTAAATAGATATAGGTTCGTTATACAGGGTTGGGCAAAAGTATGGAAACACTGGATTTCTGGCTAAACTTTACGTGCGATGAAAAGTACTCTGAATATAAATTTTTGTAGTCGTTTTAATCTATTCAAGGGCGTAATGTGATTTACAACAGCTGTCCTATTTCTTGAGGTATGACGTTATCGCTGTGTTTTTTTAAATGGAACACCCTGTACATTTTAGGATAAATACTTGTTAAATAATTACAATGAAATTGAGTTTGGTGGATTTGCGACTTGTGGTTTTTACATTATTAAATAAAATAATAAAAGGAAAAGATAGCTGTTTACTGTTGTTTGATTTGCGTTTAAATTTTTTCTTAGAAACGTTGGTCCAATAATGTGTCCTCTAATTAGCTGATGGTAACTATTGCAATAATAACAGCGAATGTTACTTTAAATTTACATTTGTTTGTAAGACGAGACGAAAAACAGTAAACAGCTATCTATTTGTTTTATTACTTTATTTAATAATGTAAAAACCACTAATTCTATATCATTGTAATTGTTTAACAAGTTTTTATCTAATAAGTTTGAAATATAGAGGGTATTTCGTTAAAAAAGTACCAATGACGTCATACTTCGAGAAATAGGATAGCTGTTGGAAATAATAAAAACGATTAAAATAATTTATATTAATGCCCGGTATTATAAACGATTAATAAATCATTGGATAACTATTCGTGGAGTAAATTTATTTACCTAGTAAAACTAAAGGACAAATAAAACTGCGTATTATAAAGCAAACCTACCAAATAAATAGCAATTCTAGAAATAAATAATTTAATTAGTAGATTACAGACCGAAATTATACATTTTCATTGTGGTCATAGCTGGAACCACCAATTTGTTAGATTGAATTGTCAATATTTCAAATTAAATTGTCAATCAAATTGAAAATTTTGTTTAATTTCTTATAATTATGGAAAATAACCGCGGAATAGGACAGAATTACACAGAACAAGAAAAAGAAAGCTTATTAGAAATTATAAAAGACTTAAACGAGTGTTTTCCACTCCCAGGCTAAGCATGAAGTAAAATTTCGAGTTAAGAAAAGCCTGAAAATTTGGTTTGGTCGCGTAGCGCGAAGCGCGGAGCGGCCAAACCAAATTTTCAGGCTTTTCTAAACTCGAAATTTTACTTCATGCGCCACGAGTACAAGACACTGATTTCAAGTGAAGTTCACTTGTTTAAAATATTTCAGTGTTTTCAGTGTTAAATACGCGTGGCGCATGAAGTAAAATTTCGAGTTTAGAAAAGCCTGAAAATTTGGTTTGGCCGCTCCGCGCTTCGCGCTACGCGACCAAACCAAATTTTCAGGCTTTTCTAAACTCGAAATTTTACTTCATGCTTAGTCTGGGAGTGGAAAACACTCGTTTAAAACTTTAAATGAAACTAATTTTAAAAAGCGTATGCATAAGTATAAAAATCCCCGGCTATGTCTGATTTGAAAAACTCTAGGTCTTTAACTCCTTAGAATGTCTTGTGGTTCGAATTAATCACTGTCAGGGAAGACACTATAAGCAAACTTAAATCTGACACGGATGATAAGGTAGACATGATAACCGTAATGAAATTAATAAACAAAAGTAGTAGAATCGAAAGTAATTATAATAATATAATACACTTTTGACTTTTAACTGTCAAATTATTTAGAGAATAAAATTTACTTGGCAGAGAAACAAACAAATAGTTTACTGGGAAGATTTGTTAGCCAAATAAAGGTATTTTGTGTTTATATTATTGAAATCTTTGAAATAAATTAATTTATTCCTAAAGTAAATTTTATTTAGGGAATAAAATGTTTTATAATACCGGGCATAAGCGTATTTTATCATCGTGCGTATAATATATCCAGTAATTCAGTGTTCCCATACTTTTGCCTAACCCTGTATAATATGATAAAATGGAATAATTAATTGCACTCTAAATAAATGGTGAATGCGCCGGGAAGCGCGGTTTTACATTTTCACAAGTAAAACAGTCCATGTCAAAACTGTAATAACAACCGGATGTACGTTTCTGTTATTGGACTTAGATTTAAATGATCATTATTCATTTTTATTCACTAAACGGTTAATAACAAAAATATTAGATGACTAAATAATGATGATTCCTTTATATTTTTTATGCCCCGTCACCTGCATAAATAATAATAATAATAATAAAAATCATTTATTTCTCAGCAGAATAAATTCAATTTACAGAGAAAAATACAGTTTTTTTTAAAATATACTAACTAAAAATAAACATTAATACTAAAAATAAACATTAATACAAAATGGTAGAAATAAAGTAGAGTAGTGGATAAATTATATGGCATATTTGATAACAGAAAAACAAAAGAAACGACTTATATTAACGGTGACAATGAGGTTCTGAGATCAAGGAAGGTTACATTAAATATATCCATGTCTGGAACATTGTTACAGTGTCGTACCATGCAGTTTAAGATGTATACCGTTGATTTATAAAAGGTTGTATTATTATTTTTGTTATTTTATTACCTGCATAAATAAGATGTATACCGTTGATTTATAAAAGGTTGTATTATTATTTTTGTTATTTTATTAAACGAAATTCAATATTTAACACTAAAATTAAGATGCAAAATATATTTAGTTAATAATAAAATTATACATTCGAGTGCATATTAAACTTTCTCCTAAAAACGAAATTACATTCATTATTAACACTTTTGAAACAGTTTCCGAGCAATATGCAAAGATCCGCGGGAATTTCGCTTTTTAACGAGCCCGAAAATTTCCCTCGTAAAACTGCTGACCCGGGCTGAAAATTAAGTTTTCGGAATTGTTAATTCGGCATCAGGAATCCGCCAAATGGAAATTTATGCAAATATTAATTGCCGTGTTGCAACCTTCAAATGGCACTGTGCTGCGGTGTGTGTTGTTTCATCATCCTGAAATTTCAGTAACTCACTCGCAATTAATTTTCCACCTCTGCACGCCAAAACTCAAAACTGAATTGAAATAGTTCGCGCGCACATAACTATATTACGTAAACTGTATAAACACCGAATTAATTTAATTTAATTAGGTTTCTTTTAATATAGGTGTGCATTTTCATTTTGTTATGTTGTACTAATTTAATTTATATAAAAAATAGTTTATTATCTTGCATAAAAAAATTGCATGTAGGGTACAGTTCTATTCAATAAAAAAAAAACGTACAACGATAAACCCGATTTGCACAGTATTTTGCTGTGATTTCGGCTTTTTAACTGTGTCAGTAGGTTATCAACTTTGAAAACTTTACTATAGCAACCACTTTAATAATAATCTACATTTAGAAAAACAGTTAATGTAAGTTTTTTTATGGTATGGGGACACTTTTTCCACTCCACTTTCTCCAATCTGAATATTCCACTCCTTTTTTTCCACCAATCATATTATCCACTAATGTATTATTCCACCAATCATTTTATCCATTAATATATTATTCCACTATAAATATATTATTTCACTTCTTTTTAGACATTTTATTTTACAAGGATTTACAAGGATTAAAATTGAATGTTGTGCCCTACTGCGCGGAGGTACTCTGCTATCTCATCAGCTTCCTTTCGTACTTCGTAGTCCCTAACTATATTACATATCCTCTCTTCTGTCTTTACTCGCGCCAAATTTTCCGACCTTTTAATTTTACGCCCCAAATCCAGTTCGCGAAACATTGTTTCGGTGTCGCCCTGTTCTTTCTGTATCTCCAGGAGAAACGCATAGAGACTGGGATGGTCTTTGCCGACTACAACTGCAAATCTGTGATGCCATCCTTCTGACATGTTATTTGTTCGTGATGAGTTAGTCATCACAGCCTCATACACGTTCCAGAGCGCTGGAGGATACCTCGGCTGCGTGGCACGACGTCTCCCCCTGGCCGGTTTGCCTCTTACATAATTATTTTCGAAGTAATCGATGATTTCAGAAAATTCTTCTGGTGCCGATTCTGAAAATATGTCGAACACCTCCCCAACATCCTCAACTGGAACGAAACTAGTCGCACACATCATCTGCGCTGCCTCTTTGATCGATCGGTCATCCGGATTGTTGTAAGCCTATTGCAGTCCTTCTGCTTGTATGCGACGGAATATTGACTGTTTCAGGTGAAAAAAGCAAGCTTTCACAGTTGCATTGGCGTGCATTGTCTGGGCTGCGTTGATGATAGCCATCTCAAAATCCGTCATTACAACAGTGGCAGATATGACGTACCCATGCCTGTCACATTCGTCTCGAATAACTTCAAAAACCTAGTTAAATATTTGTTATTACTCACAAATACAACCTTAAAGTTAACTTTAAGTTTAACTATTAGACCTTCTCATATGCCATCTGTGCCTTGAGCGCGTACGCGACAGGCAGAGCCACCCTCTTCTCAACTCCGTTAACAATTTGGACAAAATTTCCGAGAACAGCAAAGAGCTGGAAAAAATATAGCTGGGACGACTTTGAACGTCCCGTCGACGTACCACGTTGTGCTTCTGGCCAGTCGTCGCAAATTTTCCTTGGTGGCCCAGATCATCACTCTTCCAACAGATTCATCCACGTCGGCATCATTCCGCGAGTCGTAGATGAGGAACGTCTCTCCACCGAGTGTTGATTTATATGTGGCTGGCACGTCGCCCAGTTCCTCTAGAGTGGTGGGGTTCGTTGGCATGTCTTTCAGCCTTCTCCGCTGGATAGCTTTCGTCAGATTTTGTCTCTCGGGAAGCTGTGCAAGAACGCCTGAACGAACATGTTGAAGTTCGGTCCGCAACAGCTGAGCCGGGGGAGCTTCTGGATGAGCTTCGGCACGTCGCTTCATATTCGCATAGCTTCCACAGCCTCTACGTTAGGGGCATGATTTTCGTGTGGAGATTCGTTTGGGCCTCTCACAACTTCAACAACCTGTATTCAACCCGCCACATTAGAATCTTGTTCTAAATTGAGAACAAAATTGTTCTTACCTGCCCGTGAGTCAACTGCGACCGCGTAACAGCTCGAGCTTTGCATTCCGGATAGGACTTACATTTCCAAAAGACCCTTCCATTTTTTTCATCCGTTTTTGTGTACAGGTAACCGTCAATATGTAGCGCAGGATTTTTAGTCGCACCCACAATTAATTCCACAATCATTTTGAATCCCACGTCCAATCAGAATCACAACCCGAAATTTTCACAACCCGACCGAAACTGTCAGCCGAAATGTCAAAACGCTATGACAAGGCGATATGAAGTTGGCTTTGACATCGAAATATTTTAAATCAAACGTTGGAAAAAAATTAATGGAAAAAAGAATGAATGGAAAAACCATTCAGTAGAAAAAAGAACAAGTGGATAAAAAACTCAGTGGAAAAAATGGATTGGAAAAGTGGGGTGGAATCCTTTTTTTATTGAATTGAACTGTACATAAAAATAAACACTCATAGTGTGAGTGCAAGTTTCTCTTTATTTATTTTAAGTGCTTATCTTAGAGTCATGGCTTTAACCTTATTCTTCAATTGATCAATAATGAAACGAGACAATTGCATTACGATAAAACCTCTGTTCACATTTTATTCTCATCGCAGTAAGCTATTTTCTCCTTATAGTTATTGGCAAGTTGTATTTTTGATAGTAATGATTGAACTATGTTGTTAACCTATAACTTCAATAAAACTTTGCCAAACACCTACTACCGTCATATTTTTACATGTGAATGGAGGATATTATAAAATGCAACATTGCACTACACATAACCAAACAGGGATTCAGGGATTTTGAATTAAATTACAATACATAAAAATATTTTAAAAAATATATTCTAATATTTGTTTCATAATTTGTAATTATTTATACAGAGAGTTTTATGTAACACCGAACATGCTATAATCTACTCAATGTAAATTTTCCTATGTTCGATGTGTACTGGGACGCATCACAGCATTGAGTGCGATGTGATTGGCTACGATTTTTAATTGTAATATAGTCAACCCAATGTACACTTTTCCCTTCAAAAATAAATTAAATCTGTCAGTTATCTCAAGCAAGTGATATTTGTTGTTCTGGCATTTAAAACAGACTCAGAAGAAGAACGGATAGTTATACAATGTATACAAAGGAGGAGAAGATTTTTCTGGTGAACTTGTATCATGGAGGAAACAGTTTTAGAAATTCCCGAGATTTATTTTCTGTTAAATTTCCTGATCGCCCAATCCCATCCATTTCAACCATTTCGGATCTTATAAAACAATTTAATAGAACCGGCTGTTTAGATAAATTTCACAAACGAAGAGTAAGAAGACCGTAAAATTTATCAGAAGAGATGAAATTAAACATTTTGTGTTATGTTGAAGAATGTCCAATAGTATCTTTAAATACTATTGCAAAATCACTTCATATTTTAAAATCCTTCGTACATAGAGTTCTACGAGAATTTAAGTTTGGGTCCTACAAATTTCAAAATCACCAGTTGCTGTATGAAGATGACAAAATTAAGCGATCAAATTTTTGTAAAATTTTATTTAATATGGTAAATGAAAATAACGACATTTTGCGGAAAATAGTGTTTACTGACGAAGCATCTTTTTGTCTGGATGGATCAGTAAATTCTCAAAATTACAGGTCAGTTATTCCTATTTAATTGTATCCTTTCTAGACCCATTAATCCTTTTCTTTTAGGTATGGTCTACAAGTAATACCTACCTTCAAAATTTAACTCATACTCAGTACAGCAAGAGAATTAATGTATGGATTGGAATTATTGACACGCACTTGATTGGCCCATTTCTTATTAACGGAAATCTAAATTCTAGTAAATTTTTAACACTTCTTCAAAGTGATATTATACCAGGCATACAGAATTTAAATATTAATAATTCATCTTTTCAAATGGACGGAGCTCCTCCACACTCTACGAATGAGGTAACGCGGTTTTTGAACCAGCATTTTCCTCGTCGGTGGATAGGAAGATATGGTCCCATATCTTGGCCTGCACGTTCGTCCGACATTTCTCCAAATGATTTTCTTTTGTGGGGGTATATGAAAACAAAAATTTATAGTGATGTTCCAATTAAAAATGTGGAAGAACTTCAGACTCGAATACGGTTAATATGTGAAGAAATGAATCCAATTTTTTTAAGAAATGCTGTAGAATCATTTTATCATCGTCTAGCACAGTGGTCTCCAAACTACGGCCCGCGGGCCAAATCCGGCCCGCGACTTGCATGAATACGGCCCGCGATTGTTTGTAATTTTTTTTGTAAATGTCATATTTTGAAATATTGTAACAATTGTTCCTTAAATTTTTCATAATTTTATAAAATTAATCGGATCTTGGCTGACTTTATTATGTAGAATTGTATTTGTGTCCCGCGAAGAAGATAGTTTGGAGACCCAGGGTCTAGCATATTGCTTAGAGCGCAAAGGAGGTCATTTTGAAAATGTATTATAAATATTACTTGTTTCTAATAAACTATATTCTTTAACTTATTGGCTAAGTATTTAATAAATGGTGAATAGTAGAATTATTTATTTGGTTCTTTTAAATTACTCTTTATGCCTTCTTTAAGTATTTTACTGATTAAAAATATAACAGAAGTTGATTACATTACGCATATTATTAATATTTGTCTCGCCCAGGGATACTTCCCCTCGGCCTGGAAAAAATCATACATTGTGCCAATACCTAAAAAAAATACTATCTCTGATCCGAGTGATCTAAGACCCATTAGCCTAATTTGCACCCTTTCCAAAGTACTGGAAAAAGCCATTGAACCTCAAATTAAACGTTACTTGTCTCATAACTCCATCCTACCTAAGACACAGTCCGGTTTTCGTAAAAATTATAGCTGTGTCACTAGCCTCACAGATATTACTGATAAAATAATTCTTTCTCGGGACAAAGGCCTTTTGTCTCTGTTGATACTGTTAGATTTTTCGAAGGCGTTCGATACATTGAATTATAACACATTAATATCCATATTATCCTTTATTGGATTTGATCAAGTTTCTATTAATTTCTTTAAAAACTACCTATTAAATCGATCGCAAATGGTTAAATCTGAGAATATTATGTCCAAGGAAGTAGAAGTAAGTAGGGGTGTGCCTCAAGGATCAGTTTTGGGACCACTATTGTTTTCCATCTATACCTCACAAATATTTTCTAGCCTTAATATTAATAACTTCCACCTCTTTGCAGACGATACCCAACTGTTATACATATTTGCGGAGAGGGATGTAAACTCAGTATGCAACAAAATAAACCTTGATCTTCTTAATATATTAACTAAATGCAGGGATCATGGTCTATTAATTAATAATTCTAAAACGGAAGCTATACTTTTTGGTCCCAAAAAAACGCGTGAGAGAATTCTACCTCAAATCTCAATATCTATGAATAATGACGGATCAAATTGTGTAATAAAAACATGTGTTAAAAGCTTAGGGCTTCAAATAGATTCTGATCTTAGATTCTATAACCACATATCCATGTGCATTAATAGAGCATATGCTACTCTTAGACTCATATTTTTAAATCGCCACTGTTTATCTCAGAAACTTAGGACTATATTGTGTGAATCACTTGTCTTATCGCATTTTAATTATTGCGATGTTGTATTCAACTTCTGTTTAGACAAAAAGACAATTCGTAAAATTCAGTTAGTACAGAACTCTTGTTTAAGATTGATTTTCGGCATTCGAAAGTACCAACATATAAGTCATAAACTAAAAGAAATTGAATGGCTCAATATGAGAGATCGCCGTCTGTTGCACTTCGCGGTGTTTTGTCAGAAATTAATTATTTGCAAAACACCCCCTTACCTGTACGAAAAAATAAAGTTTCGTTCTGATGTGCATACTCTAAATTTACGCTTTAGAGGCTTGCTAACACCGCCTAAATACAAATCAACTTTTGCAGAGAGAGCATTTTCGATACAGGTCTCTAAAGTGTATAATAAAGTACCTCCTGAATGTAAGGAAAGTAATGTCCTTGTTTTTCGCAAATTATATGCTAAGCATCTTCGTGAATCTATCACCAATTACTAACACCCTAAGTTAATACCTTACCTATTTTTGATTAATATATTTTCTTGCCCTACTACAATCTTTATTGTAACAGTTGCGTGTATGTATGTATGTTATATTTTACTTAAAATGTATTATTTTCATATTGGCCTAAAGGCAGAACAGTTCTTTTAATCGCCAAGAAATTGGAATTAGCTGAACTGATTTAGGTCCATTTGACCATATTAGTATGTATAATTATGTATTTATATATCTGAAATCATGTATACTTATGTTAATTGGTCAATAAATGGTTTATTATTATTATATTATTATTATTATATGCATTCCGTTGAACTAAAATATCTATATTACAACATGTTGCACTTGACATAACAATTGACAGATTTAATTAATTTTTGACAGGAAGAGTGTAAATTGGGTTGACTATATTACTATTAGAAATCGTAGCCAATCACATCGCACTCAATGCTGTGATGCGTCCCAGTACACATCGAACATAGGAAAATTAACATTGAGTACATTTTAGCATGTTCGGTGTTACATAAAACCCTCTGTATATTCAAATTGAGCAAAATTTCTGAATTACATAAGTTACAAATAATGAAAAATAAAAGACCTCATGATAAAAATCCCAACGATGTTGTATAAATCCTAAACAACTATCTATAGACTTCGTTTCCTATCCAAAGGGCAAATCCTCGGGGAGCAACAGTGCTAGAGATGCAATTCATTTCCTTCGGCGTGCACACACCCACATATAGATATAGGCCACTTTTTTCTTCTTCTTTCTTCTTGTTCTTTCGCAGAGGATAGGACGTTATTTATGCCCTAACCCGGCGTTATCGGCTCCTACGTCTCGGAAGGTAACGTTCCACACTTCGTCATGGGATTAGGGGATGGTGTGTGTACGTTGGGGAAACACTCATTATTTCCCACCCCACCTCTGTGGAATAATTTAAATTCCGCAATTGTCACACGCGTCGGTTTCCCTGTGATAAATTGAGGTGAGTTATTACGGGTATGTCAGTGTACCTTATTAGTCATTACGACCTAATTCTGGAGTATGAGAGAAGTTTATTGTGAAAAATGTGTGTATTCATAACATACGGGTATAATTAATAATAGTTAGTTATTTATCGAAGCAATAAAATGCAGGATTCGGCGATATATACAGGGAGGGGCAAAAAAAGCTATCCGATTTCAAATCCCTTCTTCTCAGAAGAGGGAACAGGTAGAGTAGTGGGGTAAATACCGTTAGAAAGCCGGTTTTATGCCATTTGTCATTAATCAACATGCCTTGGTCTGGTGAACATCGTGCTTTTGTTATTGAGCGGTTTATCGAAAACGGCGGTTCGATAATTGCTACACAACGTGCTTTTCGAATTCATTTCGGACTCGGGCGTCATGATCCTGTTCCACATCGCGCTACGATTAAAGTGTGGGTGTCAAATTTTCGACAGACGGGTTCAGCATTGAAAAAGAAATCGCCTGGACGTCCCAGGACAGCAACAGGACCTGAAAACGTGGCCAATGTGAGAGCCGCGATTGAACGTTCCCCGCGTCGTTCGGCACGAAAACATTCGCTCGCTTTGGCGATTTCCAACCGCAGGCGAATTTTGCACCGGGACCTCAAAATGCATCCCTATAAAATGGTTGTTGCACAGGAATTAATTGATAGGGATTTTGAAACCCGTATGAACCTGTGTCGCGATCTCCGAGAACTCCCAATAGACGATGTTGTGCTCTTCACGGACGAAGCCCATTTTCACCTTTGTGGCGCCGTAAACAGGCAGAATTTTCGATATTGGAGTGACGAAAATCCTCGGGAAATCCATCAGAAACCCCTCCATAGCCCAAAAGTGACTGTGTGGTGTGCTCTTTCCCGCCTAGGCGTCTGGGGGCCTTACTTTTTTGAAGAAAATGGGCAAACCGTAACGGTCAACAGCGAGCGCTATTGTTTAATGCTGGAAAATTTTCTTCAACCCAAAATGGAAGAAAATGGCGTGGAAAATGTGTGGTTTCAACAGGATGGTGCAACCGCCCACACATCGCGACGATCAATGGACATTCTCAGGGAAATGTTTCCCGGACGCCTCATTTCTCTGAGAGGTGATATTGGCTGGCCGCCTCGCTCACCGGATCTCACTCCATGTGACTTCTTCTTTTGGGGTTACCTCAAATCGAAGGTATTCCAGCATCGACCAAGGACCATTCTTGCTTGACGAAGGGAAATTGCTCGGGCAATTGAAGAAATTCCTGTGGAAATGACGGTGAAAGTCATGGAAAGCTACCGCGAGCGCCTAAATCAGTGTATCCGCTCCCAAGGACGACATTTGAGTGATGTGCTTTTCAAAACTTAAATTTAAAAATGGCATAAAATTTGCGATATGTTAATAAATTGTTTTTTGTCAAGTTTGGTTTTAATTTTATAACGTTTTGAAATCGGATAGGTTTTTCTGCCCACCCTATTATCAGATATCTATCACAATATTTATCGTGATATACAGGGTTTCCCAAGAGATAATAGACAGGCCATATCTCATAAACGGTTAATGGTACCAACATGAAATTTGGAACATTTAAATGGTTTAAGTTGATGAATATTTCTATAGAGTTAAAAAAAATCTCACTCCTAATTTCCGAAGAAATGACAAAAACTCAAAAAATGTATGTGGGACGCCCTGTATATCTATAGATTTTTATAAAGATAATTAGAAGGCAAATTAAATGAGACCATATTATATGGGATTTCATTGATACATATTGCAGCAATAATTAAATTAAATAATTACTTAGAGATAGACTAATAAAAGAAATCAATTTGAAATTATATTAGGAGAATGTTTAAGAAAAACTACAATTGTTAAGTTGACACACACCATTTTGAAAAAAATAATAAAATCCAACTAAAATTAACAGCTAAGATGAAAGCAATTTTGACCTGTGATTGACATTTACATTTCAGATTGGTAGTAGATAAATCAGGCATTTAAAAATCTATTGTATATGAAATTATCCTAGCAAAATTGCAGATGTTCAGAGAGCCTGTGTTAAATCTCGACACTACGGAACATTTTTCGTTGGTATTGGTAAATTTGTATGTAGCTCAGTTTTGCTTTTGTTTGGCATCTATTTGTATTCTAGGTTGTCATTCAAGTTATATATATACAGGGTGAGTTACTAAGCGAAAATCGGTTTATAGTGGGCGTATCGTTGATAATAGCAAACAAAGGTTTAAATAAAAGTTGTTCAGAATCAAGTTTTTCATAACCTAAAATTATTGCTAAATATAGCGGCCTTGCGGTTATACCGGAAGTAAACACCAACTTCCTTATTTTAAATAGAACACCCTATATATTTTTACATTTTTGGATTGCTCGTTAAAAATAAACATGAGTTTATGCACACAACATTGGATCTCAGTTGAACCGTTTTCGAGTTATTTCACTTTTTTTTGATAAATTTGACGATTTCAAAGCTCGACGCCATTAACAATATCTTCAAAACGAAATAAGTCAGAGTTATGCGGCTTACGGTTTTGGATTCGGGAAGAAATGCAGTATTTGTTTAGGTTTTTGCCATTAGTCAGATTTTCTAAAATGAGCCGAGTCCGTCGACGGTATTCTTCAGTACTTCAAACATGCATAACTTCATTTTTTTAAATAGAACCACATATCTTGTGACACTTTATCTGATGCCAAATTAAATTTCCTTTTTATTGATACCGGGTTGTTGCTATATCCTTCCAACAGTTTTTGAGAAATCTGCGATTTTGTAAAAATTTTAATACATTTCGTATTAACGCGTTAGCCCTGGGTACTGATGACGTTTGGTGATTTGGTTTTGACTCGCATGTCGGACAAATGTCAGTTTATTTTAGATTATTTTGGCCAGATCTAGCAATAAAAAAACCGAACATGTTTTCTCAAGAAGAACTGATTGGTATGGTCTACACCTTGGGCAGTGCTGATGGAAATACATTACTTGCTTCAAGAATGTATGACCAACGTTTTGCCGATCGGAGACATCCAAATACAGCGGCATTCGCTACATTTATACTTAATGACTAACTTTTATGTAATAAATTTTGACATTTCAGGGGGCTATTTACAGCACAGATGCAATTTGTCATCGGTGAGAAGTCGCACTAAAATGACGTCATTTCGGGAAGAATTTACCAAATCGTATGAATAAATGAAATTGCCAATTCTTGGTTGCAGAATACTTCAAACATTAAAAGTGCGATTCTTTTCGCAATCTACAACAAGTTAGTCTTACAAAGACTATATCAAACACTACACAAACAAGTAGTTGTTTCAATGAGTGTTTGATATAGTCTTTGTAAGACTAACTTGTTGTAGATTGCGAAAAGAATCGCACTTTTAATGTTTCAAATCGTATGTAGTAAAATGACGCCATTTCAGTGCAACTTGTCACCGATGACAAATTGCATTGGTGCTGTGAATAGCCCCCCAGAAGTTTCCCAGTATAATATAAATAATAAAACTAAACTACTCCAATCATTAAACCAAATCTTACATTTTAAGTACAAATGGTGTATTCAGACGCTAAAAAGTAGAAAATTTCTTTTTTTTTGTTCGTGAAACATCCATCTAATGTGTATTCCAAGGATGGTCGAGTATACGGTAAGAAGGATCGACAGAATCGAAGATTTTAGAGTAAGGGTAGGGATCGTTTACGTCACAAATGCACGCTGAATTTAAATGTGGTTACTTCATGGTAAACTTTAGGTAAACATGCATAAACTGTACATTTTCTGACATTCGTTGATTTTAAAAAGAGTTCAATTTGAAGCTTTAAACGCGTGTTCTCCACTCCCAGACTAAGCATGAAGTAAAATTTCGAGTTTAGAAAAGCCCCGTGAAAATTTGTCGAGGGTCGCGCAGCGACCCGAGACAAATTTTCTGGGCTTTTCTAAACTCGAAATTTTACTTCATGCGCCACGCGTAAGCCGCACAACTCTTATTTCGTTTTGAAGATATTGTTAATGGCGTCTAGCTCTAAAATCATCAAATTTATCAAAAAATGAAATAACTCGAAAACGGTTCAACTGAGTCCCAATGTTGTGTGCATAAACTCATGTTTATTTTTAACGAGCAATCCAAAAATGTAAAAATATATAGGGTGTTCTATTTAAAATAAGGAAGTTGGTGTTTACTTCCGGTACAACCGCAAGGCCGCCATATTTAGCAATAATTTTAGGTTATGAAAAACTTGATTCTGAACAACTTTAATTTGAAACCTTTTTTGCTATTTTCAACGATACGCCCACTATAGACCGATTTCCGCTTAGTGACTCACCCTGTATATATATATATATGTTAAAACGTAGATTTTCACGGGCGTAACATGTATCACTGTTTCTTCAGGTTTGGTCCCGCGTATTTTCTTGGCTCTGGTCCATTTTATTTTTAATTCGACGTTTCGAAACGTCGAATTAAAAATAAAATGGACAAGAGCCAAGAAAATACGCGGGACCAAATCCGAAGAAACAGGGATACATATAAATATACAGGGTGTCCCATTAGTGCGGTCTCGGAAGATATCTCAGCTCTCGTTAAAGATAGAAAAAAAATGTTTTCACCAAATTTGCTTGATTTTAAGAGCTGCATAACCTAAAATTATTTTCAAATATACAGGGTGTCCCATTATTCCATACTTAATACCAACTTTGTTATTTTAAATGGAACACTCTATATATTATTTTTTTATTTAATCCGCCTTTAAATAACCTACACAAAGATATATCATTATTGGCACTTTAGGTTATTTGTTACTTCAGAAAAAAATATTTTTTGAAAATTTTGGCAGTTTTAGTACTTTACTTAAAAATTCACTGTGTCCTTATTTTTTAAGATATCAGTCTGTAATTTTACACACATATGCAGTAAAGAATGCTCTATCCATTGACTATAACATATTATAATATTACTTATAAAACATAATAAAAAACTACCTTCTAATATTTAATATTTAAAATGTACATAACTTCATTTTGTTAAATGGGACACCCTATATTTCTTTACTTTATCAGATCCGAAATGAAAAATGCTTTATTTTTTGTATACCCTATATTTGACAGAAAAATGTTAATATCTCCAAAACTAATGAAAATAGATAAAGGGTATGATATACAAGAAATAAAGCATTTTTTATTGCGGATTTGATAAAATAAAAAAATATAGGATGTCCCATTTAAAAAAATGAAGTAATGTACATTTTAAATATTAAATATTCGAGGGTAGTTTTTTACTAGGTTTTATAAGTAATATTAAAATATGGATAGAGCATTCTTTACTGCATATGTGTGTAAAATTTCAGACTGGTATCTTAAAAAATACGACCACAGTGAATTTTTAAGTAAAGTACTAAAACTGCCAAAATTTTCAAAAAATATTTTTTTTTTAAGTAACGAATTACCTAAAGTGCCGATAATGATATATCTTTGTATAGGTTATTTAAAGGCGGATCAAATAAAAAAATAATATATAGGGTGTTTCATTTAAAATAACAAAGTTGGTATTAAGTATGGAATAATGGGACACCCTGTATATTTGAAAATAATTTTAGGTTATGCAGCTCTTAAAATCAAGCAAATTTCGTGAAAACATTTTTTTTTCTATCTTTAACGAGAGCTGAGATATCTTCCGAGACCGCACTAATGGGACACCCTGTATATATATATATATATATATATATATATATATATATATATATATATATATATGTTAAGGGTGTCTCAACAAGAGTGAAAATAAAATTTTACAAAAAAGATACATTTTTTTTAATTACGCAAATATTTGTATTTCAACCTGAAGAGGAATAGTTGCGATTAAACATAAAATAGGACACCCGGCAAATGACCACCACGAAATCTCTTTTTGCTATATTTTGCATAGTTTTTGCATAATTGGGGCTCTATTTCGCCAATAACGCACCGTATTTTAACTGAGTTGTTGTGGCCCGTGTTGGATCGAATTGATGTTGAGGATATGTTTTTCCATCAAGACGATGATAAAAAATGGTGTTACTGCGGACCGAGTTTCCAGACCGTGTCATCTCTCGGTTTTACGATCAAAATTGGCCGTGCAATTTAACGCCGATGGACTTTTTTCTTTGGGGCTACGTGAAGGAAAAGGTGTATGCCAACGCGCCTCAAACAGTTAAACGCCTTAAATAAGAGACACGGCGCGTTATTGAGGAAATAGAGCCACAGTTATACAAAAACGTTATCCAGAATTTCAAAAAAAGAATGACGCTGTGCCAGAGATTTCGTGGTTGCCATTTGCCGGATGTCGTATTTCATGTTCAATCGCAACTATTCCTCTTCACGTTTAAATATAAATATTTGTTTAATTCGAAATAAATATGTGTATTTCTTGAAAATTTCACATATTCTGGTCCAACCAGTCTTCATCTTCCAGTCCTCTTCTTTCCATTGTTTTATCAACCTCGTCTCTAAAAGACCTTCTTGGTCTTCCCCTTTTTCGCTTTTCTGATGGGCTTCACTCGGTTACTTGCGCTATCCATCTCGCGCTTTCCGCTCTTCTAACATGGCCATATCACATCAGTCTATCGATATAGCTCAGTGTATCAGTTTCCACTTTCATTCTTCGCCTTATTTCTTCGTTTCTTGCTTTGTCGATCCTTGTCACCCCACAGCTTCGTCTGCAGAATTCCATCTCTTTTGCATTCATTTTATTTTTGTACACGCATTCCCTATTAATCACCCAGTTTTCTGCTCCGTAGGTCATTATACTGCGTACAATTGTGTTGTATATTCTCTTTTTTGTGTTTCTTGTTATGTACCTGTCCCATAGTACAAAATTCAATTGTTTTATTGATATTTTGGCTTGTGCCAGTCTGCTCTTTATTTCTTTCTAAGTGGTTCCACATTTTGAAATTGTAAATTAAAGTATACTCTTTATTTCTTTCTAAGTGGTTCCACTTTTTCAAATTGTAAGCTCCCTTAATTACTTTGCTATCGTTATATTGATTTTTTTGTACTTCATCTTTGTTGTTGCTAGATATTCTGTTTTATCAAAGTTTATTTCCAGACCACATTTAGTGTACTCTTCGTCTAACTTTTGCAGTATAAAACTGAGGTCCTCTTCATCCTGCGCTATTGCAGCCTGGTCATCTACAAAACTTAGGTGTGTGTCTCTTACTGGTATTCCCATTCTTTCCGTTTATCTTCTCCATAGTTTTAGAACTTCTTCTAAGTATATCTTTAAAAGTGTCGGTGACGTGAAGCAGCCTTGAAGGAGGCCCTTGGTTGTTCTTAGTTGTTTCATATTTTATTTCCTATATTTATATAGACCTTATTTTCTCTATAAAGTTGTTGTGTGGAAACTATAATCCCATTTGACACTCCAATCTGCTCCATAGACTCCGATATTTTATTTCTCCGGATAGAGTCGTAGGCATTTTTTAAGTACACAAATGCTAGATGAACATCATTTATTGCTATTTTCTTTTCGATCACTTCTTGTATTATTGATTGATTAATTTATTAAATAAACGTATAAACTTTTACAATTTTACAAAAATTATATTACTTCTGGACAAATATATTAAAATAAAGAAACTAACAATAATAATATAACATGCATGCTGAATTATGGCTAAAATATTATTAAATTAACTTAACTAGAAAAATACAACAAAAAATGAATTTATGAATTTATCGAAGACGCCGCCGAAAAGCAACGTTTCTGAAATACATTACGTGATAAATTAAATAAATCAATCTAATTTGGCAATGAGTTGTATGTGCGCATTGCTCTAGAAATTGGATTATTGTAACCGTAATTGGTCGAGTGGTATGGAATCCTAAATAAATGTTGATGTCTCCGTAGTTGTGGAGGTAAAGTACTAAAATTTATCTGGGCTAACAGATCACTACAGAAAGAGATAAATATGATATATTTATGATCGCCCTGCTGTAAAGCTCGCTTGATCTCCGATTTTACCCTGACTCTGTTCTTCCAGTTTTTGTTATATTGTTTTTCCATACAGTCGAGCCATTGTTGAGATTACAAAAATTCCCCTGTAATTCTCATACTAAATTTCCCTTCTTACGAAGTCTGTTCAGATAATAACGGAACTTTATTTTTTTAAACTTTATTTTTCATTTAACAGATTATTGGTCTTTGTCCCCTTCAAAGTACTTCCCTCTCCTATGCACACACTGTTACCATAGGTGTTTCAATTTCGCGAAGCAGTCCTGGATAGCTTCATTTAAAATGGCCGAACTTGCTTTGATGTCCTCGATACTCTGAAAACGGCATTTTGTAAGCACTTTCAGCACACTGAATTTCGGAAGGATAAAACATCACATGGAGCTAGGTCTGGCAAATAAAAAGGGTGCTAGAGGGCAGTAATCTGATTCTTGGCACAAAACTGACGAATTACCAAAGCCGAGTGTACGGGCGCATTGTCATGTTGCAAGAAGCATGAGTTGTCTTGCCACAACTATGGTCTCTGGTCACGGGTCACTGTTTCACCTTGAGGCAAGAATTCAAAGTACACAATTCCATGAATGTCGAAAAAAACTGCGAGCATCACTTTGACATTGGATCGACGCTGATGTGCTTTCTTGGGACATGGGGATTCTTTGCCAATCCATTGTGATGATTGAACTTTTGTCTCAATGTCGTAGCTGTAAACCCAGCTTACGTCTCTCGTTATGATTTTTTGCATAAATGTTTTATCGTTATTGGCTTGTTTAAAGAGCTGCCGATAAATGTACACTCGATCTTCTTTCTGTTGTTCGGTTAGCAAACGAGGAACAAATTTTGCTGCAACTCGACGAATGTTCAATTTTTCAGTCATAATTGCATGGCATGACCCAGTATAACATGTTAACTTCTTCTGCAAGTTCTCTGACAACCAATCAGAGATTTGCACGACCCAGATCGTTGATTTTCTGAACGTGGGAGTTATTAGTTAAAGTGGAAGACCTTCCTGGTCGAGGATTATCTTGAATAGACCACTTTTAAGTCGTGAAAACCATTCTTTGCATTGCGTTCGACTCCGAGCATCGTCTCCGTAAGCTTGTTTCAAAAGATTTAACGTTTTTGTAAACGTTTTCCCAATTTCACGGAAAACTTTACATGGCATCGTTGCTCCAGAAACTCGCACATTTAAAAAAAAATCGCCACTACCACTTAAACAGGTTGCACTCAAATGAGAATACCCCGAAAACTAAACGGGATATCAACAATCTAAGAACATTCGCTTACAAAGGAGGTTATGCGCAAGACAGTGCTGTCAACAGCATATCATTAAATATCTCAAATGGTGCGTAATTCAAATTGTTCGGTTTTTATCTGAACAGGCCTCGTATATATAGATATTATGTGGGCCTCCGATCATTATCTGAAATTTCCGGTTGATGACGCGGAATAGTTTTTCTATACCGTTTTTAATTAGTTGCTGTCAACAGCATATCAGTAAATATCTCAGATGGTGCGTAATTCAAATTGTTCGGTTTTTATCTGAACAGGCCTCGTATATATAGATATTATGTTGGCCTCCGATCATTATCTGAAATTTCCGGTGGATGACGCGGAATAGTTTTTCTATACCGTTTTTAATTAGTTCCGGCGTGATTCCTCTAGGGCCTGCTGTCTTGTTGTTCTTGAGCCATTTGATGGCTTTTCTCGCACCTTCAAAATCTAGTTCCGTAGGTTCTAGTTCATTTGTTATCTTTGCTGTCTTATCGTTGTTCCATAAATTATGGGCGTGTTTCTGTTACGAGTTTCTCACATTTGTCTTCCTGTATGTACGTAATTCGTACCTGTTCATTTGTGGTTTTTCTGAGTTTTAAGCACTTGCCGTGACTCGGAGTTTCTTGTCCCGCCGATGCGTGATGTATTCCAGGTTTTAACACTTTCTTTCCCAGTTCCCGATCTTGTCTCTTTGTTCTCTTTGTTTCACTATATAACATCTAATCACCATCTTTTTCTTCAAATCATTTAAAAATTCTATACACAGGTAATAAGGAATTAACGCTTAACTATCGATAAGGTTTAGAAATTTTAAAAGCCATAAAGGCGGGTAAAAATGTGGTCAACGACAACGAAGAATTTGGAATTCCCCAATATTAAATGCCCTTTTTGCCCAAAAAAACGTAAAATGTGCATATTCCAAAGCTGGGATGAATCCTCAAAAACAGGATTCGAATCACGAATCCGAATCACCTAATATGATTCGAATCACGAATACTCGAATAAAGGATTCGTAAGTGAAAAATATGATTCGAATCAAAGATTCAAATCCTCATTTTTGAATCACGGATACAAATCCTTTAAAAATAAATTTGAATCTATTATTTGCAACCAGTAATATTTTACTCCATCAGTTTCTATTAATAAAAATGTACATTTACCGACTTAATATCTGATTATATAATGATTTTAATTAATTATGATATATGTGTTATTGAACTTCAGTATAAATCTGTGTTTTATACGCGTGGCGCATGAAGTAAAATTTCGAGTTTAGAAAAGCCCCGTGAAAATTTGTCGAGGGTCGCTGCGCGACCCTCGACAAATTTTCTACGCGGGGCTTTTCTAAACTCGAAATTTTACTTCATGCTTAGTCTGGGAGTGGACCGTCAAGATTTTCTACATGTCGAGATTTTCGATATTTCTAGATTTATGTCAATTTATTTACAGTTTGTTATTGTATTAAATGCAACTTTAATATTAAATAAAGACGTTTTTTTAGGAATAGAATATTCACCCATTAAGAGCCGACCAAATTATAAAGTTAACTCTAAAAGTTAATTTTAAATAAAATTTTGAATCTTTTTCTATGATTTATTATATTACATACGTCGATTTTTTAAAAAAGTGAAATTTAAAATTCAAACGAGTGTCCACTCCCAGACTAAGCATGAAGTAAAATTTCGAGTTTAGAAAAGCCCCGCGTAGAAAATTGGTCGAGGGTCGCTGCGCGACCCTCGACAAATTTTCTACGCGGGGCTTTTCTAAACTCGAAATTTTACTTCATGCGCCACGCGTATAAAACACTGATTTAAAGTGAAGTTAAAAATGCACTGAAAACCAACCCAACTTCGATATTTTTTCAAAATTAGATGTTTTCTTTCCTATCCATGCTGTAAACCTTCAGATATTCGTTGTTTTCTTGTAAAAAAACGATTCCCTGCAGTCCTTCGGTCTCCGAAGACCATGGTTGGTCCTTCGAGCTGTAGCCTTTGTAAAATGGTAATAAACTTAGTAATCTGAGTGATCCTTCAATTTGAAACTTCTAAGAACCAGTGTTGTCCACTCCCAGACTAAGCATGAAGTAAAATTTCGAGTTTAGAAAAGCCCCGCGTAGAAAATTTGTCGAGGGTCGCGCAGCGACCCTCGACAAATTTTCACGGGGCTTTTCTAAACTCGAAATTTTACTTCATGCGCCACGCGTATTAAACACTGATTTCAAGTGAAGTTAAAAATATACTATTAACGTTGGATATTTTTCATAGTTAAGTAACCAAATATCCATTCACAAATATTTGAATTATTCGAAAATTTCAATATTTATATTCAAATATGAATAATTTAGTGATTTAAATATTCATATTAGAATATTTAACTATTTGAATTAATCGAATTCGACTCCCAGCCTGAATAGCGATGATTCGAATTATTTAGGAGGATTTGAATCCGTGTATGAGGATTCGAATGCTTTTATAAGGATTCGATTCCTTTTATAAGGATTCGAATCCTTTTATAAGAATTCGAATCCTTTTATAAGGATTCGAATCCTTTTATAAGAATTCGAATCCTTTTATAAGGATTCGAATCATCTACGTCTGGATTCGAATACGAATCCTTTTAAAAAAATGTAACGAATCCGGATCACGAATCCCTTTTCACTAAAGTATTCGAATACCTCTGTTGAATCCTCTAAAAGGATTTGAATCCGGGAATCGAATCCTGAATGATTCGAATCCTGCCCAGCTCTGGCATATTCCCAAACAAATCCATTTGTAAATCATTCTTAATAATGGCATTAACCGAAACTACTAGAAAAATAAAACACATATAAGTGGAAAAAAAACAAGTAATTCAATTTACAAAACCAATACAGTACGTGGTGTATCCAGGAAGTACGTTCCATTTGTATTTTTTGCCCGCGCAGCGCTGCAATCGGAATTATTCGCACGCTTGAAATTCCGCCGCTTGTGAGATAAGATCTGCAATTCCTTTCCTTAAACATTAAACCAGTCCACATTTATCAACAAATCTTTGAGGTGTATTAAGAAAATGTGATAAGTGATTCAATGGTAAGGACATTTTCACCCATCTCCTTGCCATTGAATCACTTATCACACTTTCAATTAAGGATATGAAGGACGTGATAATTTGCCTGGTGACGAACGAAGTGACAATCCATGTTCGACTAGTAATAAACTGGTTGCTGCAGTTAAAGAGATGGTACACGAAAACCGAAAGTGCACAATTTATGCTCTCTCTATTCGTCTTGGTGGCAGAAGGTTAAACAATGAGGATGAGATCGAAGAACATGTTACTCGGTTGACATTACAGGCGGCACCTTCTTATAATGTGGGAATACAAAAGCTAGTGATTTGGCTATGACAAGTGCCTACAAAATGGTGGCAGTTATATCGAAAATAGTTTAAGGTTAAACGATGCTTTCACTATATATTTTTCTTCTGAATATGTATTTGTTTTCTTTAACTAGTCAAACGGAACTTACTTTGTGGATATACTACGTATATTGTTGCCCAAAGGATGTATGTTAAAGAATATTAATTGAATTTAAATATATTTTCAAATATAAATAAGTTCTAGCATCATTCTCATTAATTACCGGACAAACCATGTATACTTAAAAGATATACTCCCTGTATAATGTCTTTTACTGACAAACCAAAAAAAAAACTATCAGTATTTTCTTTTCTTAGTAAAAATTCTCTAAATTGTTGTTGTTTCTTAAAATATGGGTATAATTAACTTACTCAAGCTACTTGTAGTTTACGTACATGTAAATTAACTGCTGATTGTAGATTAAACGGGAAAAGTTATTACATCCTTAATTCCGCGCAAGGTCTAGCACGGGCATTCTTGTTAAAGTTGCTGAATTAATCATCCGGAACAATAACGCTCATAAATCACAAACAGAAATGCAAACTAGTAATTTTTGCGAAATCTCATTACAATGAACGTGCGGAGAATAACGTGCGATTTGCATTTATAATCAAAAATACGGACGGTAAATCGCTCGGCGAGCCACAGACCGGGTTCGATTCCCGTGCACGGGGAGTTGTTATTTAAAAATAATAACTCGTCGTGTCCCTGGGTGTGGTGTGAATGTATTGTGCCCTCCAATATATGTTAACACAACTTAAAAAAAATAGTTATAAATTAAATAATATAAGTTAAAAATAAATAATTGATGTTGGCCAATAGTCAAAGCAACTAAGGCCAGGCAAAAGCCAAACAAAAACAAACAAAAAAAAAAAATCAAAAATAATTTCGGTAATGACTTTTAAATTGAAACAGACGATATTTTCATCATGTATTTTTCATTAAAATATTTTAAAATGCATAAAGAATCACACTAATAATGATTTAAAATATGTTTTGTGTCATTTCAGATGTCAACCAGAGCGGAACCATTGACAGAAAAGATTTCGAATTGGCAATTGAAGTAAGTACAATTTCTTTACTTACTTAAATACACCTAAAAACACTTGGAAACAGTGACATAAAACTTCTTGATCCACGTAAATTTTGTTTTTATTTCACTGCAGTAATATTTTTTACCATCAAAAACTTATTTCTTCCTTAAACCAAGTTAAAAGATTTGAGGGAAGTAAAACGCCATGATAATCAAAAACATTATTGTAGTATAAACACTAACCTTTTAAAAATTAAGACGTTTTATCGACATTTCCTCAAGTGAATATAAATGACTAACACGTTTAAAATGTGTTTAAAACAGAACATACAGGGCATTTTTCTTTTGCGTATACATATCCTGATAATTACAGCGTTTTTTAAATTTGCGGCAATTCGTTGTTTCAAAGCGGTTAATTAGGGCCTTTTAACGAGCGTTTTCCACTCCCAGACTAAGCATGAAGTAAAATTTCGAGTTTAAAAAAGCCCAAGAATTTAAATTGGCCGCGTAGCGAATCGGAGCGGCCAATCCAAATTAGGCTTTTCTAAACTCGAAATTTTACTTTATGCGCCACGATTAAAAACACTGGTTAACAGTGAAGTTTAAAAAACACACATACAGCAAAAATTATAGGCAACCTAATATACGTTAGAGTTATTGGGTTGCCTATAATCACTGTTTTAAACAATTTGTTCAGCGCTGAATTTAACTTACGTTTTATTCACATCTACATATTAGATTGCTAAAGTCGTATATTTTAAACTTTACGATATTTCAGTGTTTTATACATGTGGCGCATGAAGTAAAATTTTGAGTTTAGAAAAGCCTGATTTGGATTGGCCGCTCCGCTTCGCTACGCGGCCAATCCAAATTTTCAGGCTTTTCTAAACTCGAAATTTTACTTCATGCTTAGTCTGGGAGTGGAAAACCCTCGTTTAAAGATTCAAATTGAAATCTTTTTAAAAAAACAACAAACAAACATATTTAGGATATCTTACAAATTTGTTACATTCTTATATGGTAGGCTTTTAATTTAATTAGGGATTTAATTAATGATTGGTAGATGATTAAAGTTAATCAATCGGTGTGCAACTGGACCTAAAACATACATGAGAATCATTTTAAAAATCCATTTGTTATTTGAGAAACTACACATACGTGTAAGTCAACATTTGTAGAAATTTAAGTTTCAGTAAACATTAGAAATTAATAACAAGACACATCGCTTAAAGTAAATAGCATTAGTTCATATTCCTATTGACGTGGAATTGTGTGTTTTCCACTCCCAGACTAAGCATGAAGTAAAATTTCGAGTTTAAAAAAGCCCAAGAATTTAAATTGGCCGCGTAGCGAAGTGGAGCGGCCAATCCAAATTAGGCTTTTGTAAACTCAAAATTTTTCTTCATTCGCCACGCTTAAAAACACTGGTTAACAGTGAAGTTTAAAAAACACACATACAGCAACAATTATAGGTAACCTAATACACGTTAGAGTTATTGGGTTGCCTATAATCACTATTTTAAACAATTTGTTCAGCGCTGAATTTGACTTACGTTTTATTCACATCTACATATTAGATTGCTAAAGTCGTATATTTTAAACTTTACGATATTTCAGTGTTTTATACGTGTGGCGCATGAAGTAAAATTTCGAGTTTAAAAAAGCCTAATTTGGATTGGCCGCTCCGCTTCGCTACGCGGCCAATCCAAATTTTCAGGCTTTTCTAAACTCGAAATTTTACTTCATGCTTAGTCTGGGAGTGGAAAACCCTCGTTTAAAGATTCAAATTGAAATCTTTTCAAAAAAACAACAAACAAACATGTTTAGGATATCTTACAAATTTATATATATATATATATATATATATATATATATATAATCAAGAAGTCCAATTACCCTTTATTCGGGTGTAGGACAAAATTAATTACATTCTTATATGGTAGGCTTTTAATTTAATCAGGGGTTTAATTAATGATTAGTAGATGATTAGAGTTAATCAATCGGTGTGCAACTGGACCTAAAACATCTTGAGAATCATTTTAAAAATCCATTTGTTGTTTGAGAAACTACACATACGTGTAAGTCAACATTTGTAGAAATTTAAGTTTCAGTAAACATTAGAAATTAATAACAAGACACATCGCTTAAAGTAAATAGCATTAGTTCCTATTCCTATTGACGTGGAATTCACAAAGAAGTTTGGAAAAGTCTGTTTTGATTAAAATTGAAATAGTATTGGACGTTTTCTTCAAAGTTTCGCTTGTGTAACCTAACACGATTTCCCAAATAATTCAATTGCAGTTCTGAGATGCATTCTGTTCAACATTTTTATGCAACTGGTTTTATTTAAAAAGCGAATATTTAAAAAGAGAATACTTCATATTATTTATTATTTACTTAGCAATTGAAAAAAATACAGCCCAAACAATGCTAACGTCCACGTATGTATGCATCTACATTATTATTTAAAACTTTCCAATCGATAAAGCTGAATAATTTAGATTGCAAATGCTCGGTTCATAACTAGACACGTCGATCAATTTCAAATATATCGTATAATTATTTATTTTAGTTGCTTTTATAAAACACGCAAATGTGTTTGTCTTTATTTTACTTACCACTTGTTTTTAATGGAATTTGTTTTAAAAATATATTTTATTAGCTTACTATAATACTCACCAGAGCTGGGATGAATCCTCGCGAAAAGGATTCCAATCACGAATCCGAATCACCTTATATGATTCGAATCACGAATACTCGAATAAAGGATTCGTAAGAGATAAATATGATTCGAATCAAAGATTTGAATCCTGTTTTCTCGAATCACGAATACAAACCCTTTAAGAATAAATTTGATTTTATTATTTTTTTACAACCATTAACATATAAATATCGTTATCAGTTGTTTGAACAAAAATATTCAAAACCTAATTATTTATTATTACCACTGAACATCTTTGATAACAGACTAAATATCTGTGTTACTCTGATTAAAGATGTATTTGTGTGTTTTTGAACTTCACTTCATATCAGTGTGTTGTACGCGTGGCGCATGAAGTAAAATTTCGAGTTTAGAAAAGCCCCGTGAAAATTTGTCTCGGGTCGCTGCGCGACCCTCGACAAATTTTCTACGCGGGGCTTTTCTAAACTCGAAATTTTACTTCATGCTTAGTCTGGGAGTGGAAACACTCATTTAAAACTTCAAATTGAACTCTATTATAAAATTGACGAATACCTGAAAATTACTTAAATAGAAAATTGACTGACTATCATTAAAACCGGGAAAATCAGAGAAAAGTCATGGTATTTTATTCAAATTGACCAAATCACTAACAAAAAAAGCCATATGATTTTATTAAATTAGTCAAAATCAACAGGCATCATAAAAATTACAAAACACGTAAACATTTATAAAACCAACTTAAATATTGACAAAAACAATGAAAACAATTTAACAAACTGGAGGTTTCCCACAAAAGAAAGTTATATATTAAAAGGTCAGGGCAAAAATCTTGAATCAGGGAAATGTCGGAAAACTTAAACATTTCAGATTGTGGATACCACGTCAGTTTTACTTCAAGTGATGTTTAACAAAATTTAGATAACTAACTTATCAAAGCAATCAGTTTGGAGTTTCGAACGAGCGTTTCCACTCCCAGACTAAGCATGAAGTAAAATTTCGAGTTTAGAAAAGCCCCGCGCAGAAAATTTGTCGAGGGTCGCGCAGCGACCCGAGACAAATTTTCACGGGGCTTTTCTAAACTCGAAATTTTACTTCATGCGCCACGCGTATAAAACACTGATTTAAAATGAAGTTAAAAATGCACTGAAAACCAAACCAACTTCAAAATTAAAAAAAAATTTGATGTCTTCTTTTCTATCCATGCTGTTGATTCGTTGTTGATTGTTGTTGATTCGTTGTTTTCTTGTAAAAAAACCTTGGATTACCTGTAGCCCTTCAGTCTTCGAAGACCATGATTGGTCCTTCGAGCTGTAGCCTTTGTAAAATGGTAATAAACGTAGTAATCTAGAGTGATCCTTCAATTTGAAACTTCTAAGAACGAGTGTTGTCCACTCCCAGACTAAGCATGAAGTAAAATTTCGAGTTTAGAAAAGCCCCGCGTAGAAAATTTGTCGAGGGTCGCGCAGCGACCCGAGACAAATTTTCACGGGGCTTTTCTAAACTCGAAATTTTACTTAATGCGCCAGGCGTATTAAACAGTGATTTAACTAGAAATTTAAAAAAAAACACAAAACAAAATTATCATGTTAATCCTCACAATTAATTCGAATTTCTTTTGACGATTCAAATCATTTTGTAAGTGTTCGAATCCTTTTGTAAGTATTCGAATCCTTTTATAAATATTCGAATCCTTCTATAAGGATTCGAATCACCCGCATTTGGATTTAAATACGAATCCTCTTAAAAAAATGTAACGAATCCGGATCACGAATCCAGTTTAACTAAAGTATTCGAATGCCTCTTTTGAATCCTCTAAAAAGATTTCGATTCCAGGATTCGAATCCTGAATGATTCGAATCCGGCCCAGCTCTGATACTCACGTACTTTAATTTGTTACGGCTCTATAATTAACTTTGTATCATACACGTATATGAGGGATGTTTTTATTATAGTATCTTGTACAGGTAATTGTTCTTTTAATTATGCATATACCGATAAATACAGCATTTGGTAAATTTGAAACTTCTAACCAGTGTTTCCAATCCTTCGTTAAGCATAGGGGCGGATGGGCGGTACATTAGCGGCCTGTGAAATATGTGTCATGGGCATTAAATGTAACACGTTACTTCGCAGGCTCGAATATTTTTTTCAGTGTATGCCTAAAAAAGTTGTGTAAACATTTTTGTTTATTTCCTTAATAATATGAAAATAGATAAAGCGTTCAAATATGCTTCTCCATTAGTAACAACGCTATAAATAATAAGCTGGTAAACATAAACGTAAATCCCTTTAGATTGAATAGAATTTTAAATGTGTAAATAATAGTGTAAAGCGTTTTATGTTTCATTTTCTATTGATAATGATAAATCAATAGCGTAATTATACCCGCAGGAAGATTAATAATTAAACGCATTAAATTGCGTTTAAAACACAAACAGAATCATAATTCTCTTTGATTGACGGTATTTTTTGTCATAGCATTTTAATTCTAAATTAAATGACAATTTTTTATTTATTCAACTAAACGTCTTCTTAATATGGTATATTTTATTTAACTTTAAAATATTATCTATAACACCAATAAAGAAAATCACATACCCCAAAGCAATACTCTCAAAAGTAAACATTATTGACGAAAAATCAAAACACGGTATATCCGAATATATGTAATTTGTATAATAGTCACATACACACACGCGCATATATATATATATATACACATATATATATATATATATATATATATATATATATATATATATATATATATATATATATATATATATATGTATATATATATATATATATATATATATATATATATATATATATATATATATGTTAAAACGTAGATTTTCGCGGGCGTAACATGTATCACTGTTTCTTCGGGTTTGGTCCCGCGTATTTTCTTGGCTCTGGTCCATTTTATTTTTAATTCGACGTTTCGATGACGTCGCAGTAACTATCAAAATTCCATTGCTCAAGCAACCACTTGTTTGACTGTTACGTACTACTTGATGCGTGAATTTCTTGTTTGGCTTCGTGTTACTCTTCTGTTTTGTTCTTCTAATGATGTAGTAGTGACAATTTCAATATTATTTTCGGAAGGGGTTGGATTTTGAATTTCTTGGTTGTTGTTCGGAGATAATATATTTTGACCAGAATTTATACAAGTTTTCCAAATTGGTGGTAGTCTTTTAGCATCATCTCTTTGATTTAGACTGTTCGGCCTCTTTTCAATTTCTATCGCTTCTCTAATAATCCTCGTGTGGAAGAAGTCTGTCTTTTTTAAAATTCTCGTTTTTTCGAAGTTTATTGTATGTTTAGAAATGTTTACGTGTTGAAATAAAGAAGATTGTGGATCAGACTTTCTTACTGCTAAAATGTGTTCATCTCGACGAGTACTAATTTTCCGGTTTGTTTGTCCTACATAGCTCTTCTCACACATACCACATGGAATTTCATATATGCTTTGAGCTTCAAGTGGGATAATTTCTTTTGGAGTTCGGAGTAAATTTTGAATTTTTGTTTGTATATTGAAACAAGTTCTAATATTGTATTTGGAGAGGACTTTTCCGATTTTATCAGTTGTTCCTTTAATGTAGGGAAAGGTGACGTTGCTACACTTCTTGTTTTTGGACTTTTGTTTCTGTTTAATTTATTGATTGTTTTTTTGGAAAACCCATTTTGCATTAATGCCTTTTTGACATTGGATATTTCATTATTTAAGTGGTGTTCGTCCGATAGCGTACGTGCTCTTAGTAGAAGCGATTTTGCCACAGACGCTATTTGAGCTGGATGGTGATGTGACTTCGCATTCAAGTACCTGTTTGTGTGTGTAGGTTTTCGGTATACGGTGTAATTTAAGTTTCCACTAGGATTTCGGATAATAAGAGTGTCCAGAAAGGGTAAACGTTTGTTTTCTTCAACTTCCATTGTGAATTGAATTTTGTTGTGGATATTGTTTAGATGCGATAAAAAATGGTTGAGGTTCTCAATACCATGTTGCCAAATAACGAAAGTATCATCCACGTATCGTAGCCAAAGTTTAGGTTTTAGAGGGGAAGAACTTAGTGCTTTAGTTTCGAAATCTACCATAAATAAATTTGCAACTATTGGTGATAGAGGAGAACCCATTGGTGCACCTTCCAATTGTTTGAATTTTTGTCCTTTATATGTAAAGAAAGTGTTTTTTAGGCAGTGTGACGCAAGATCTAAAATTTAGTTTGACTGATGATACTTGGATTTTATTATTGCTATCGTCTCGTCAATTGGGATTTGTGTAAAGAGAGATTTAACATCGAAACTTACTAATATATCATTTTCATCTAACATTTGATCTTTAATTTTGTTTACAAAATCTGCGGAGTTGATTATGTATGAATCAGCGTCTTCAGTTAGTGGCTGCCATTTTTTAGCAATATATGCTGCTAATTTAACTGTTGGGGAACCAATTCCGGAGACGATTGGTCGTAAAGGAACACCTTCCTTGTGTATTTTTGGTACACCATAAATTTTGGGGAAAATAGACGATTTTTTCCTAGGAATTAGTTTCAACGCTGTATTTTTATCAATTTTGGAATTTTTAATTTTTGATTTCGTTGTTATTTCTAAATAGGTGATCGGATCTGTCTCGATTTTTTTGTAGGTTGAATCATCTAAGAGGGAACACATTTTTTTGTCATACTCGTCTGTTTGCATAATTACGGTGGAATTACCCTTGTCCGCAGGAAGAATTATAATAGATCTATCTTCTTTTAGTGATTTAAGAGCCGACATTTCTCTTGTTGTTAAATTATTTTGTGGTGGTATGGCTTTTTTTAAATAATAGCTATTTCTTGGCCAATGTTCTCAGCAAAGGTATTATCTAATCCTTTTATACCCATTTCAATATTGCAAATAATGTCCTCGTTTGGAATGAATTTAGGTGTCACCGCAAAGTTGAAACCTTTTGAAAGAACTTTTTTCTCTGTTTTGTTTAGAATTTTGTTTGAAAGGTTACACACTGTTTTTAATTTACAATCCGGGAGTTTTTCTTTATTACGTGATTGGAGTTTATCAAATTTTTGTTTTTGGTTTTTTGATTTTAAATCCTTGCTCGTTTCTGCCCTAAAAGCTGCCAATCTTTCAATAATGTTCCAAATGGATGGATTAAATTGCTGAGATAAAGATGAAGATTATATAAAGTTGTACCTACTTAGTTAATTTCAGATCTTTTTCGTTGAATTGATTCTCTCAGCAGGCATTCACTCGCTCTAGATAAAATCCGCTTGTATTATCGTTGTTTGTGTGGTATTTTAGTCTGACAAAACTGGGCGTTAATTTCTTGTCTCTGCATCTTGATAGAAATGTTAGATTTTTACTACGTACATTTTATTTTTATAACTTTCATCCCTAAACCTGTGGTCTGTTCATTTCGTACCTTTCTAGAAGAACGGAATGCGTATATTCAAATGGGAATAGATAGATTGGGAAAAAATGGGAAAAATAATGGCAAGTTATCCATTATTTTTTTGTTGAACCCGCACAGGTTCCATTTTAGCCCAATTACTATTTTTAATCTACATTTATAACTTACCAGATTCCTCTTGGAATGTTCTGGTTCCGGTACTTGAGGGAGTGCGTATTTCTGCACTTCCTCCAGTGGACCACCCAGCCTCAGCTCAGCCAGCCTACCTGGTCTAGGTAGTATAGCAAAGCCGAGGTGGGTAGATCCCTTAAACAGGCCATCGTAGGCCATCTTTCACCCAGTAAGGAGCCCCTAGTTGACGAGGGGGCCGCAGGAAGATTAATAATTAAACGCATTAAATTGCGTTTAAAACACAAACAGAAACATTAATCTCTTTAATTGACGGTATTTTTTGTCATAGCATTTTAATTCTAAATTAAATGACAATTTTTTATTTATTCAACTTAACGTCTTCTTAATATGGTATATTTTATTTAACTTTAAAATATTATCTATAACACCAATAAAATAAATCACATACCCCAAAGCAATACTCTCAAAAGTAAACATTATTGACGAAAAATCAAATATCAAAGTATATTTTTAACTTCACTTTAAATCAGTGTTTTATACGCATGGCGCATGAAGTAAAATTTCAAGTTTAGAAAAGCCTAATTTGGCTCGGTCGCTCCGCTTCGCTACGCGCCCGAGCCAAATTTTTAGGCTTTTCTAAACTTGAAATTTTACTTCATGCCTAATCAAGGAATGAACACACTCGTTAGAAGTTAAAAATTGAACACTTTTATAGTAACCGTTAATGTCTGAAAATGTAGATTGGTTTTTATTTAGGTAAGTAATCAAAGGTTTTTTTTATATTGACTATTAACAATTTTATTCTCAAAATTGAATTTGTGTTCAGTATTCGGGCACCAGATACCCACAGATGCGTTTCGGACTTCAAGGTCCTCTTCAGTGTGGTCCCGACCCAGCGCTGCGGAATACTGAACATTTCTGACTATTTCAAGCCAATATGTAAAAACGATTAATGGATTCGATAGCTAACGCCATCTAATGCTCCATAGTAGCATCGTCAATGACACGAATGCACAAAGTGCATATACAGGTCACTGTTTCGTCCACGAACGAGCTTAACTTTGTTTGTGAAACCGGAAAACAAATATCAAAATTTAATTTTTGTTCAGTATTCCGGCACCAGATACCCACAGACGCGTTTCATACTTCAAGGTCCTCGTCAGTGTGGTCCCGACCTGTATATGCACTTTGTGCATTCGTGTCATTGACGATGCCACTATGGAGCATTAGATGGCGTTAGCTATCGAATCTATTAATTTTATTCTCAGTTTATAAACTTTGTTTGTGATTTAGGTAAACTTTAGCGCTTCTTTCATAATAATACCACCATTTTGTAAATATATTTTATTGAAGGAATTACCGATATATCAATACATTCACATATTATTATAAAACGAATTGACAAACAAATGTTAAACAAAATTTAAACACAATACTATAGACATATTTTCAAATATGTTGGATTTAAATCCCAGATAGTTCAAATTAATAAATGAAAGTGGTACAATCCTGAACTCAGAAATATGAGAAAAATACTAAGGCTGGTTTCGGAATTGCACAACCAAACTCAATACCCAGAAATAAGAAATCTAAGGAACACACAGAGAATCATGTATAAACGATCAATAGATGTTTCTAAAATGACGGAGAATAACAATTACATTAGAGATCACGATTTTAAACCTAAAGCTATGTGAAACATCATAAATTCCAATAGAACGACCGTGATGTGTGGTGGTATTAAACACTGCAACATTGCACCAGATGAATTTTACACCTTCTTCGTAAATATTCTCAGCAGTATATTACAATCGATATCTGTATCCAGCAACGATCCTTTGTCCTTGATGTGCAGCAACCCTCACAGTTTGTAAAAGTTATTTCAAATCTTCGGAAGTCTCACCAAATACTGTCGCAAAAACGATATGCAATATAAATGCCAGTAAAAGTAGAGACATTTACTGACTGAGATATGATGTGTTAAAAGCTGTACTAAACACCGTGTTGTTACCATTGACCAAAATCATCAACAAGTGTATGAGGAGCAATATATTTTCAAACTCTATGAAATATGGACTGGTTATACCCTTACACAAAAAAGATGAGCATAATAATCCTAACACCTACCGCTTAATATCCATACTGCCTATATTCGGTAAAGTCTTTGAATAAATTCTATAAACACAACTCATTGAATACTTTGAAGAAAACAATCTGCTACGAGAAGAATAGTTTGGCTTCAGAAGGGGTCAAACCATAGCAGACGTAATTCTGAAATTAATTGAAGGGACAATTGACTGCTTTGAAACAGGAGCTATTTTAAAGTCTACGTTCCTAGACCTCACGACAGCATTCGATTGTGTTTCACATCAATTTTTACTACGTACATTTTATTTTTATAACTTACATCCCTAAACCTGTGGTCTGTTCATTTCGTATCTTTCTAGAAGAACGCAATGCGTATATTCAAATGGGAATAGATAGAATGGGAAAAAATGGGAAAAATAATGGCAAGTTGTCCATTATTTTTTTGTTGAACCCCGCACAGGTTCCATTCTAGCCCCATTACTATTTTTAATCTACATTTATAACTTACCAGATTCCTCTTGGAATGTTCTGGTTCTGGTACTTGAGGGAGTGCGTATTTATGCACTTCCTCCCGTAGACCACCCAGCCTTAGCTCAGTCAGCCTACCTTGTCTAGGTAGTATAGTAAAGCCGAGGTGGGTAGATACCTTAAATAGGCCATCGTAGGCCATCTTTTACCCAGTAAGGAGCCCCTAGTTGACGAGAGGGCCGGACAATCGCTGAGAATGTGTCCAGCAGTCTCGTCTTCCATATTACACCCTCTACAGGATGGAGAGTCAACGCCAGTTATGCGCCTAAGGTTCCCCCTGGTTAGCTGCAGGTACTGTTTCGCTGATTTCTCGTTAGGATACAATAGTGTTTCCTTAGAGAACTTGCAGCCCTCGATGTCACCCCAACGCTTGCTGAATTTCTCTAGTGCGTTGGTTTGTACCATATTACACAGGGACAGAGGCACTAGGTGAGAGAATGTCCATCCCAGCCGCTGCTCTGGCCAGTGCGTCAGCTCTCCTGTTACCTGTGTTCAAGTCGTGCCCTTTCACCGTCTACTGGGTGAAAACTCACGACATCAATGTTGTTATACATTGCTGCCTGTCTGAATTTTCTGTGGAACTCTAATGTTGTCTCTGAAGATATATGTAATTTCTTTAGAAACAGTAGTGTTTGTCTACTGTCCGTTAGACTCAGTATGGCTTCGTTTGACACTCTGCAGTTTATGATGATCTCAGCCGCAAGTGTTATACACATCGTCTCTAATTGTGTGACGGTGGCATGGTTTCCCAACCAGACCTTTGTCTGAATTTTTAGGGTCCTAGATAAGACTTTAATCCCTGATCTAATCATGTTTTTTGATCCATCTGTGTAGATCCTTATGGCCCATCTATCATTTGTTTGTAGGTTGAATGGTAACCGTGTAGGGTGCATTCCAAATGAGTGTTGGTTTACAGCAAACAGCGCCAGCCTCTAATAGAGGTATGTCTTTGCAGACATTCCTCCAGAGGTGTCTTCTGACTTTCCTACAGCGGTTCCTGCTCCAGATCCCACTGCCTTGAAGGCGAAGTATAGTCGCCACGGCCTCCCTCTCTGCGTGAATATCAAGTGGCGGAAGGCATAGCATGACCTCCATCGCCATCGTTAGAGTAGTGTGGGGCACACTCCAATGTCATTTTATATACCGACTATATCACCATAACAACCCAAGGTAAAGACATTGAGGAAGTGAGGGCATTACAGAATGAGTTTTATAACATGGCACTAGAATGGTTCAACTGTAACCAACTCAAACTTAACTGCGATAAATTGGCAAATATCACGTTTAGTTTATCTAGGAATTTGGCGGATAAGACATCTACTAAATTTCTTGGACTACATATGGATTCCCTTTTGTCTTGGCATACACATGGTGATGCTTAGGCCAACAAGTTATGCTTCAACATTTTTTTAATACGCAGATTATCAAAGATAGTATCCGCAGAAGGGTTAAGAGTTGCTTTATTGTCTCTAATACAGAGTCACATGTCATATGGCCTATTAGTTCGGGGGTCACTCTGCTATTAGACACTGGATTTTGGGTCTACAGCGAAAAGTAGTGCGTATCATATGTTCCTATGACTACTCTGCAGATTGTCGCCAAGCGTACATCGAAAGTGAAATAATAACTCTGCCAGAAAATTTTCTCGGGTCGCTGCGCGACCCGAGACAAATACTCGAAATTTTACTTCATGCTTAGTCTGGGAGTGGAAAACACTTGTTTAAAATTTTAAATTGAACTTTAAAAAATACAGGGAATATCCGCAATTGTATCAATTCCATGGATGTCATTATTTTAATAAAATCACATTACTTTTTCTTAATTATTTTAGCTATTAATTTTCTGATATTTGTTGATTTTTAAAAGAGTTCAATTTGAAGCTTTAAACGAGTGTTTTCCACTCCCAGACTAAGCATGAAGTAAAATTTCGAGTTTAGAAAAGCCCCGTGAAAATTTGTCGAGGGTCGCGCAGCGACCCGAGACAAATTTTCTGGGCTTTTCTAAACTCGAAATTTTACTTCATGCGCCACGCGTATTAAACACAGATTTTAAGTGAAGTTCGAATATACATAAATTTGACAATATTATAGTATTTTATACGCGTGGCGCATGAAGTAAAATTTCGAGTTTAGAAAAGCCCACAAAATTTGTCTCGGATCGCTGCGCGACCGTTGACAAATTTTCACGGGGCTTTTCTAAACTCGAAATTTTACTTCATGCTTAGTCTGGGAGTGGAAAACACTTGTTTAAAGCTTTAAATTGAACTTAAAAAAACAGGGAACATCCGTAATTGTATCAATTCCATGGTATGTCATTATTTTTATAAAATCACATTACTTTTTCTTATTTATTTTAACTTAGAGAAACGTATAGTGTTAAGTGTGAACAGTAATAAATTTAGATATTTTTCCTCTACAAAAAAGTAAAATACATTTTGTCTCTAAAATAAATAGGGAAGCCAATATTTGAACACTTTAAAATTAACATGCGATTTCCTATGTTGCGTCCGCCAAGTCAACACCCGGTATATGCCAAGTTTCACCGTCAGTTAAATCGGCCAATTCATCGATTAAAATCTAGTAATAGTTACATATATTTCAAAAAATCAATCAATTTACATGACATTGATGTAGACGACATGGAAAATGTCTATTCCAATCGACAAATAAATGTAATCAACTAATTTAATTGAAGTTGGTAAAACCGGATAAAAATGTTCTATTTTTATCGTAATATTCAAAAATTTTGCTTTTAGCTGGCCAGGTGGATCAGGGTGTTCTTGATACCTAGTTTAAGGCTATTTTTGTTAAACCTACGTAATTTAAAAAATAGCCGTTAAAAAAATAGCTGGGTATTAGAATCAGAGTGTTATTGATACCCGGTTTGGGGCTTATTTCTTAAACTTACGTAAATTATTCAAACTATTAATTATAAAAATTGATATTTAATATCACTGACGAACTCAGATATTTAGTCTGTAGAGATATTTTTTTTGAACTAATTTCTCACTTATCAAATCAAATCAGTGAAACAAACCAAGTGTTTTAATCAAAATTCTATTATTTTTGTTAGTTTTAAAGACATTTGTAATTTTTCATAGATCCTTAAATTTTTCCGGAACACTTTGGTGTTGCTCCTTGAGCTTAACTTTATTTTTATATTTTCAATTTTCGTAACTTTTTTATTCTTTGAATTCTTAGTCTTAACATTTTCACTGTTGTAACTCTTAATCTTATGTTTTATAGTAATAATCATAACGTTTTAACTTTTTAGTCTCTTCCTCTCATATTTTATGCTCAGTGTTAAGTTTTCTGACAATCAAGCATTAAATTACCGATTATTACCACGTTACCCGTAATATTGCCAAAAATATTACCGAATTTAAATTATCAGTATATTATATTGTATTGAAAAACATCCAAATCAAAAAATATAAGGCTGTAAATACAGGTAAATCCAGTAGAAATAATGAAAATTGTTAAAATAATAACATTGTGAATAATTAACATATAAACTTTGATTAATAAATTGCCAATACCTCGATAAGAAACCGCTGTAAATTATCAGACATTTGTTATTATTATAAAAGCGTTCAATTTGTAATTTCTAACGAGTGTTTCCAGTCCGTAATAAAGCATGAAGTAAACTTTTGAGTTTAGAAAAGCCTAAAAATTTGGATTGGCTGGGGCGCGCGAGCGAAGCGAAACTCCCATTTTGTTAAATTGTTTTCATTGTTTTCGTCAATATTTAAGTTAATTTTATAAATATTTACGTGTTTTGTAATTTGCCTGCTGATTTTGACAAATTTAATAATATCATATGGCTTTTTTGTTAGTGTTTTGGTCAATTTGAATATAATTCCATGACTTTTCTCTGACTTTCACGATTTTAATGATATTCAGTGATTTTTTTATTTACGTAATTTTCAGGCATTCATCAATTTTATAATTGAGTTCAATTTGAAGTTTTGAACGGGTGTTTCCACTCCCAGGCTAAGCATGAAGTAAAATTTCGAGTTTAGAAAAGCCACGTGAAAATTTGTCGAGGGTCGCGCAGCGACCTGAGACAAATTTTCGGGCTTTTCTAAACTCGAAATTTTACTTCATGCGCCACGCGTACAAAACACTGCTTTGAGGTGAAGTTTAAAAACACACAAATACATATTTAATCAGAGTAACACGGAATCAGATATTTAGTCTGTTATCAACGATGTTGTGTTAATGAATAATAAATAATTAGGTTTTGAATATTTTTGTTAAAACAACTGGTAACGATATTTATATATTAATGGTTGTAAAAAAATAATAAAATCAAATGTATTCTTAAAGGATTTGTATTCGTGATTCGAGAAAACAGGATTTGAATCTTTGATTCAAATCATATTTATCTCTTACGAATCCTTTATTCGAGTATTCGTGATTCGAATCATATTAGATGATTCGGATTCGTAATTAGAATCCTTTTTACGAGAATTCGTCCCAGCTCTGACGGTAACTGGTGTCAGAGCTGTCTTAATCTGAAGTTGTACACGGATAGATCTATAAATAAATAAAATTTGACGTAACATATGTAGGAAATCCTCAAATTTAACTTATAAGCCCCAAACGAGGACGGGGCAAAAGCGATCGGTCCCCAACATCGTTACAAGTCTATCCGTAATGCTCGTAATATTTCAGGAGACAGGACTTGTTCAATTCCCCATTTCCCAGCGGGCCTCCCCCCGATCCCGAATCAATCCGCGGCCCGAGGGGCACTTTTATGATGTATGAAGCGAACGGCAGAAAGTGGAGGCGAACAGTTCATCCCCTTGACACGTTTAATACTCAGTCGATTTTTCGAGTGGCGGGAGAAAGTGAGGACTCTGTCAAAATCGGCAAATCGGCTTTCTGCAGAATTTCGAGTTGTTTGTGCCGGAGTTGGGGGGATGTTTTGTTTGTGCAGCTGAAATGGTACAGATGGAAGATGTGTGTATGAAGGGGTAGCGTTTTGTTATCAACGCGTCGTTGGATTTACATACTTTAATAACTTTTATTATAATTTGGAATCAATTTCGAATTTTGATAAATGTGTAATTGTGTTGCAATAAAACAAATTAACAATTATGGAAAATGATCATAATTGTCAGCAACAAAATGAACGGTCAAGTTAATTGTACATAAACTGGCTTCTACATCTACTTTTGTATTATATTTTAATAATTTAAATCAGGTGCAGCCATTTTATGTGTATTCTGTTTATATTCCTAGAATTATTCAAACAAAACATCCATAACAGAGCTGGAATCATTCGGAATTCTAATCCTGAATTTAAATCCTTTTAAAAGATTCAAAATTAGGAAATTTACAAAAACCGTCCAAATTTTTAAAAATTAACGGAATTATTGAATATTTACGAAAAGCGTCAAGAATGGACTAAAAACTCGAATTTTCACGAAAAAATGCTAAATTCCATTTTAAATTTAGCGAAAATTTAGGATATTCACGAAAACTACAAAAACTTTGAAAATTGACGAAAAGTCAAGTGTCGACATTTTAAAAAATAACAAAAATCTACGAAATTTAAGATAACCGGCAAAGTTTTAAAAATCAAGTGAAAATATATTCAAATTCCTTTTGATTTTAAAATTACTTTTGTTTTTCGAACTATGGCGAAACCATTTTACAAACAAAACAACATAAATATTACAAATAACCGAAATCTTTGAATTTCATAAAAATAGCTTTGGCATTTTTAAATTTAGGAAATACTCGAAAATCTTGAACTTTCATAATAAGTATAAAGTTTTTTTAAATCAACGGAATTCTTCGAAATTTATGAAAATCGTCTGCATTTCTAATTTTAATTTAAATTTTGGAAATTCACGAATAGCGTCAAGATTTTAAAAATGAACTAAAAACTTCGTTTAATTCTAACATTTTTTGTTATTTTTTTTTTGAGATTTGTCGATTTTTCTTAGTTTTAAATATTCTAACACTTCACAGTTTTTGTGCATTTTCAGAATTTGAATTGATTTTTAATATCTTGACGAGTTCATGAAATTTAAAGATTTTTATCAAAATGTTGACAATTTTCGTGATGTTTCTGCGAAACGGAGGGACCAAACTAAATGTCCAGGCTTTTCTAGACTTGAAATTTTACTTCATGCGCCAGGCGGATAAAACAATAATTTCCTAAATATTAAATGTTAATCATTTTCATGAGTTTTCGTGATTTTCGAGCTTTGAGTTTTTTTAAATTAACAAATATTTAGGAAATGTTTCGAGCTTTGAGATTTTTAAAATTAACAAATATTTAGGAAATGTACGAATGCAAAGTTCTTAAATTTCCTCAATATTCGTTAATTTTAAAAATGTTGAAGCTCATCATAAAATTCCTTGGTTTTTCATAAATTTTTAAGATTTTTGTCAATTTTTAAAACTATTACATTTCATGAAATTTCATCAATTTTACAAAAATCTTGCCAATTTACTTGATTTTTCAAGACTTTTGTTGATGTTTAAAATTTTGACACTGAATTTCAAAGACATTCGTAAATTTTAAATATTTTGACTCCTTTCATGAATTTTACTGAATTTTCAAAATGTTTATTGATTTTTGTATTCCGTTTGTGAATTTATAAGATTTCTTTTAATTTTTAAACTGTTGACCCTTTTTACGAATTATCAAGACTTTAGTCAATTTTACAAATGTTGACGCTTTTGGTGAATTTCCAAGACTTTTATAAAAAATCATGAATTAAATTATTAAAAAAAAAATATTTTTCTTCTTAATATTAATAATCTTATTACTTGTTGTATTAATATCGCATACTTTATTTTATATAACAAAGAAAAAGACAAAATAAGCCATAGACATTTGTCGAAAGAATGTTTTCCACTTCCTGATTAAGCATGAAGTAAAATTTCGAGTTTAGAAAAGCCTGCAAATTTGGTTTGGTCCCGTAGCGCGAAGCGCGGAGCGACCAATCCAAATGAATTAGAAGTAGTAGTAGTAAGCATGAAGTAAAATTTCCAGGCTTTTCTAAACTCGAAATTTTAAGCATGCGCCAGGTGGATAAAACAATAATTTCAAGTGAAGTTCAAAATATACCGCTTATCAAGCCTTTCAAAATTCAATGGCGTCCAGAAATTTTCTCTGAAATATGTAGGTATAATACTTTTTACATTTTGACCTTTTCCTTTCGGAAAGTTTTAAATAGAAAAGCACTTTATTAAACACAGCTTTACTTTTTGAAAAATGTATTTAATTTCTTTCTTAATTTAATACAATAGAAGGCATCTAATAAATAACGAGTATTGCATGTAACGATATCGACCATATGGTATCGATACTAGCAATATATCAGGAAAAGAAATATCGATTATTTTGCGTAAAAATAAAGATATTCCAAGACATCGATATATATATCGAAGATTCCTAAGGTATGAAATAGAAAAATAAAATATATAGAAAGAATAAGTTGAAATAGAAATTGTTGATTTATTAATCTCTTAGTACTTGTTTTGTTTGCTTTGAGGTTTTGTTAAGATAAATATCAGGATATGTGCATGTAGCGTGTGTTTGCAGTCCTTTCTTGAGCATTAAATGTGTGTTCGAGTGCGTTAATTTTCATTCCAGTTACCATACATATAGTACAACATATGACGTATCTTGTGAGTAATTGATATTTGTTGCTTAATAACTCATTTTCCTTAATTGTAATTCTAACCTAAAATCAATTCCTTTAAATCACAACCTGTTTTATTTTCTATTCCTCCGTGGCCTTCGAGTGCGTTCTATCTGTTAGTCACCGCGATAGGCCCCGCAGGTGTGAAGAATTGTGTCCCCGTTTGATCCGTCTTTTTTATCACCTCTAGTTCATTCACCTTTGTTATTCTTTTTTGTTTACTTATTAATCGCATTCATTTAAATATTATCCAATAAATACATTTCACTGAACAACATCATAATGCCTGATTATATGTGTGTTGGGCGCTGCGGCCAAGCTGTAGCAAACAGAACAACTTGCGCAGGTTGTAAAAAGTTCTGTCATCCTGGTTGCCGAGATAAGCATATTTGTGAGAATGATAACGCTATTTCAGACTTAACCAAGTGTGTCAGGGATCTGCAAAAATCAGTGAATATTTTAACAGAAAAATGCGATAAGTTAACTGCTGATAATGCTGCATTAAAAGCATTAGTAACAGATGTCTCTAACATCAAAGCAGATAACGCGTCTATGCATTCGGAACTTAATCATTTAAAATCTTGTGTTGATCAGTTAAATTCCAAATTATCATCAGAAGGTACAACCGATACAATTCTTAATGAATTGCATGAAAGAAAGCAACGTGAAAGAAACTTAATCATGTTTAACTTTCCGGAACCAACATCCAATATCTCATCATCTGATGATAATGATTACGCTAAAGTTGACAACGTTCTACAAGGCATTGATAACACTGTCCGTATGATAAAATGTTTTCGCATAGGCAAGAAGGGGAATGGTCCACGGCCCATCAAAGTTATTCTTTCAAACAAGGATATGGTAGGGATAATTATGACGAACAGAAACAAATGTGGCGACAGCATACGTGTTAAACCTGATTCTACCCCGATGCAACGGGATGAAATCTCAAGATTGGTCAAGGAGATCAAAGATCGACAAGCAATGGGAGAAGATGTGATGCTAAAATGTTTTGACAATGTATCTAAAATAGTTAAAGAAAGTGCGCCTCAAAGAAAAAACTAATAACAACCCAACAGCAACGACCTATTTTTTATGCAGTATATCAAAACGTTCGTGGTCTTAACAGTAAATTAAATGAGTTTTATAACAGTGTATTATGCAATAATTACAATTTCTTCTTTATAACTGAGACTTGGCTACACAGTGATGTCAATGATTCCGAATTATTTCCAACCAACTATAATGTATACCGTTTTGATAGAGATACCAGCAAAGGCGGTGGTGTGTTAGTAGCACTAAGTAGTGAATTTTCATCTGAGTCGATTCCCTTTAATATGGAAAATCTTGATTGTATCGAAATTGTAATAGTGAATGTTAAGGTTGGTAAAGCACCCGTAATACTTGTATGCGTATATTTAAACCCAGCGACGCCATCTGAACAATATTTGATACTTTTTGAATGATTGGAGCTTCAATTTTCAGGAAAAAATATAATCATAATTGGGGATTTCAATATCCCCAAATATTTGCGGAAGGATCTTCATCCAGCCATTTAGTAGCATTGAATACGTTCCTAGATTATAACGACTTTAGGCAATACAACCGAATTACTAACAAACGCAATAGAATTCTTGATTTAATTATTGCATCTTCGGATGTCATACAAGACGTTCAACAATGCACATCACCATTGGTAGCAGAGGACAACCACCATCCTACCTTAACGTTCTCAATAACATTTCCTGACACTGTCTACACAAATTTAGGGCCGATGGGATATAAATACAATTTCAGAAAAGCAAATTTCCCGTTGTTGTATAATGATATTGTTGAAGCTGATAGGACCGAAATTTATTTGTGCAAGGATGTTAACATTGCTTGTGATATATTTTACAAAATCATTTACAACATATTTAATAAAAGTGTGCCTTTCTCTAAGAAAATGTCTCCTAACACCTACGCACCATGGATTGATAAGTCTGTTATGAAGAAAATTAAACTAAAAGATAAGGCTCGCAAACGTCACACATGATCAAGTACCGTAAAAAATCGCGAGGAATATCACGAAGCGCGCAGATTATGCAAACGTGAAATTGAAGCTGCTCATTCAGCATATATAGAGCGTACATAACAACGACTTTCTTACGAACCAAATCTATTATGGAATATACATAAACATTAAAAGAAAAAGCTCTCGTATCCCAGGATCTATGACCTACGACAATTCGATCAATAATACCCCATGCAATATAGTAAACGGCTTTGCGAACTATTTCAGTCGGTCATACCTACCTTCAAATAAATCTCTGCTGGGCATGGACAGCTGTAAACACTGTTTAGGTGATTATCGCATGGATTCACTGGAAGTGCTCAAACAGCTTAAGTCACTCAAGTCCAAATTTACGAAGGGATTAGACTTGATTCCTGCCATTATCCTAAAGGATTCGGCGTCAGTAATCTGCAAACCACTCACCTATATATACAACTTGATTTTGCAAAATGGTATATTTCCGGAGAAGTGGAGGAGGTTAGGGTATGCCCCGTCTTAAAATCTGGGTCTAATAAATCTGCTGAAAACTACCGCCCGATAGCTATTCTGAGTAACCTTTCAAAGGTGTTTGAGTCCATCCTGTACAAGCATATATACACTCAAGTAAGTCCCCATTTGTCAATAAAGCAGCATGGATTTGTTGGACGTAGATCCACTACAACGAACCTCATCAATATAACACAGGATGTAGCTCAGGCGATGGACAATAACAAACAGGTTGATGTATTCTATGGGGATTTAACGAAGGCTTTCGACAGGTTAGATCATGCCTTATTGATATCAAAACTCACGAAACATGGTTTAAACAACAATATAATCTCTGTACTGACCTCATACTTACATAATCGTGGTCAAATCGTTGAAGTCGATGGTCATTTTTCGGAACGCTACGTGGCCTCTAGTGGTGTACCACAAGGGAGTAATCTAGGACCTCTCCTTTTTCTACTTTTCATGGACGACGTGTGCATAAAATTGAAGTGTAACGTACTATTATATGCGGATGATATTAAAATATATAGTGTCGTTGAAAACAGTGATGATTGTTCTCATCTCCAACGGGACATCGATGTGTTTGCGCAATGGTGTGTCATTAACAAACTATCGCTCAACATAAAAAAGAGTTTTCTTATCACGTACAGCAGAAAATCTAACTTAATTCCTTATTCCTACTTGCTTAATGGAATACAATTGCAAAAATGCTCAGAAGTTAAGGACCTGGGCGTATATTTTGATTCAAAGTTGACTTTTAATAAACATGTAGAACAGATTTCAAGAGATTGCAACCGTTTGTTGGGTTTTATTTTACGAAATTGCAAATCATTTAATAATGTTAAAGCAATTAGCTTATTATTTCGTACGTTTATTATGAGTAAATTGTCATATTGTGCAATTGTTTGGTCTCCTATGTATTCTAAATATATCAACATTATTGAGGGAATTCAAAAGAAATTCCTACGTTACTTGTATTTCGTTAGACATAGAGTATATAGGTTCGACGTTCCCTATGAGGAGTTGTTAAACGAATTTGATTTTATATCAATAAAAAATGTACACATTTATATAGGTTTGTGTTTTCTTTACAAGATTATACATGGCTATGTAGACGATCAGCGGATTTTGGGACTATTTAATTTAAAGATTCCACGTTCCTCCGCTCGTGACAGTGAGACCTTCAATTATTGTACCACACGTTGTAATTATTATCTTAACTCACCTATCATTAGATTATCTCGAACATATAACGATTTTTGCAGAAATAATGATATATTTGCTCAGAGCTTTGCGAAATTTAAATACGACCTCTTAACATGTCTGAGACCTGTAACATAGAGTCAATATATAATATTACTGTACATGTGTATTGATAGCGCGCGTTTTAATAAAATTTATAAAATTGTGTATCTGTATGTTGATTTGCATAACCATGTTACTTGTATTGTAGATAAATGTAAACCCTGTAACTGGACTTTGTCTGTTGGGTTTTTGTATGAATAAATAAATAAATAAATAAATAAATAAAGTGATTTAAGAACTTCAAACTAATTCACAGCGCCTAGCGCATGCAGTAAATATTTCGAGTTTAGAAAAACCTGAAATATTTATTTATGCTTGATCAAGAATTGGAAAACACTCGTTCCTATATTATTGCACACTTAAATAAATATAAAGATCTAAAAAAAATGAAATAAAACTAAATACTTATTTTTTTTTAATTTACTGTAATTAGTGGTTACTTGCTTTAAAAAATGAACTTGTTTTTAAAACGTATTAAGGAAAATCAAGAGGCGCGGAGTGCTACGCACTCAATTCAATGAGTTTACATTCAATACTTTATCTACTTTATACAAATGTTAAAAATCTTGACTAAATGTTTTTTTTTACAAAATCAAGTGTCTACAAAGAGCAATTTCATTGGATTTGGCGAAAATACGAAATATGGAAAAAAAACACAAATTAACGTTTTTTATTGATAATTAAAAAAAGTCTGTTTTCTTGTTTAGTATTCTTCTGACTAGAGTTAATAAAATTTCAGCATTCGCGGTAAATTTGATGAATGCGAATATACAAAACCCACTCAGCAAATCCATTTAAATAATGTTTCATCAACAATAAAACAACGTTTAATGTTGCTATAATGTTGATATAACGTTATTTGTTTGTTTTCTGCTTAGTGGGAAGTAAATCGAACAAGATATTTATCAATAATTTAGGAAATGGAAATATTATTTATATTAGACCTCTACAAAATGTAATTTAAGCCCATTAAAAATGTTACATAAAAAATGCTTGTTGAATGCATAAAATACGTACACAATAAAAATGAATCTCATTAAACAAATTACACCCATTAAACAAAATCACCTTTAATCATCATAAAAATTATCGCCCCGTATAATTTTGTTTTAATCCTAAATAAATATCTCCACTCGTAAAGCCGTTTTCATCGCCGAACAATAAAACCGTAAATATTTGAAACGCGTCGCCCTTTGAAAAGGGTCAGAAGCGGCCACAATAAAAAAATAATGGAACAAAGCCGGAATGTGTACTGCCGAAAATACTCGAGCTTTAAGCTCATCACTCATTCAAGCATACCCTCAATCAAACTGGGCTTACGTTTCCGTTTGTGCTTTTCGGCTTAAGCTCGGTGATTAGTCGCGCGTTTCGGTAAGTGAGAAAATTACGGTAATTATCCGTCAGCGACAAGAAAAACAAAACAAATTTACTGCTGAAGAGATTATAATATAACTTTTAAATTGAAATTGGGACTTTAAAGATAACTATCGATTTAAACACAATCAAATTGGTATTAAACAACGTCAAATTGGGAAGCAATTTCTTATTAGTACTAGTGATGGGAATAATCGATATACTAATTAGCAGAGCTGGGATGAATCCTCAAAAACAGGATTCGAATCACGAATCCGAATCACCTAATATGATTCGAATCACGAATACTCGAATAAAGGATTCGTAAGTAAAAAATATGATTCGAATCAAAGATTCGAATCCTCATTTTTGAATCACGGATACAAATCCTTTCAAAATAAATTTGAATCTATTATTTGCAACCAGTAATATTTTATTCCATCAGTTTCTATTAACAAAAATGTTCATTTACCGACTAAGTATCTGATTATATAATGATTTTAATGAATGATGATATATGTGATATTGAACTTCATTTTAAATCTGTGTTTTATACGCGTGGCGCATGAAGTAAAATTTCGAGTTTAGAAAAGCCCCGTGAAAATTTGTCTCGGGTCGCTGCGCGACCCGAGACAAATTTTCTACGCGGGGCTTTTCTAAACTCGAAATTTTACTTCATGCTTAGTCTGGGAGTGGACCGTCAAGATTTTCTACATGTCGAGATTTTCGATATTTCTAGATTTATGTCGATTTATTCACATTTTGTTATTGTATTAAATGCAACTTTATTATTAAATAAAAACGGTTTTTTTAGGAATAGAATATTCACCCATTAAGAGCCGAGCAAATTATAAAGTTAACTCTAAAAGTTAATTTTAGGTAACATTTTGCATTTTTCTATGATTTCAATGAATGATTTATTATAAACTTGCGTGCATAGAAATCGGCCCACTGTTAACTTTTGACTTTAACTAGTTTTTTTTAGAAACTATTCATCAGATCAAAAAAAAATATGCTGCTTGAAAGACAATTTAATTTGCCAACCCAACTTCGATAGTTTTTCAAAATTAGATATTTTCTTTCCTATCCATGCTGTAAACCTTCAGATATTCGTTGTTTTCTTGTAAAGAAACTTCGATTCCCTGTAGTCCTTCGGTCTCCGAAGACCATGATTGGTCCTTCGAGCTGTATCCTTTGTAAAATAGTAATAAACTTAGTAATCTAGAGTGATCCTTCAATTTGAAACTTCTAAGAACGAGTGTTGTCCACTCCCAGACTAAGCATGAAGTAAAATTTCGAGTTTAGAAAAGCCCCGCGTAGAAAATTTGTCGAGGGTCGCGCAGCGACCCGAGACAAATTTTCACGGGGCTTTTCTAAACTCGAAATTTTACTTCATGCGCGACGCGTATAAAACACTGATTTCAAGTGAAGTTAAAAATATACTATTAACGTTGGATATTTTTCATGGTTAAGTAACCAAATATTCATTCACAAATATTTGAATTATTCGAAAATTTAAATATAAAAAAAATATGCTGCTTGAAAGACAATTTAATTTGCTTTAATATTAGTTAAAATTTATCAAGAGTGCTTATCGTTTCAACCGGTAAAAAAAATGAAACGTATTTATGTGGTGATTATAACGAGAATAACAAACTTGTGGAAGATTGAAATTATTGCCTTTGCAATTGAAATTTGGACAATATTCGTTTTTCATAATTTGATTAGTTTTCAAGTGTGTTAGTGAAATGCATACTGCACCGGAAAAAGCCGCCCAAGTAATTGCCTTAATCGACAACGGACTTAGTTAGCGAGCAGTTGCTCAACAACTCAATATGACACGCGCAGCGGCTCGAAGAGTGACTCAACGATATGGGGAGACTGGATCCTTTCATAGGCGACCGGGAACAGGCAGAAAGCGATTTACAACGGCTCGTGATGACCGCATTATTGTGTCAACAACATTAAGAAATCGTCACCTTAATGCGGTGCAAGTGCAACAACAGCTCCGTGAAACGCGAGGAGTGGCTATTAGTCAGTGGACAGTAAGACGAAGACTGCAGGAAAGTAACCTGACCCCTAAAACACCTGCGATTTGTCCAAAACTTACCCCAGCTCATCGTCAAGCACGCCTGCGTTTTGCACGGGATCATCTGAATTGCACAGTGGAACAGTGGGGGTCTGTTCTGTTCTCAGATGAGACTAGGATATGCCTCTATGGTAGCGACCGAAGAAAAAAGTGTACCGGAGACCAAGAGAGCGCTTTGCAGAATGCTGCATTGAAGAACGGATTGCTTATGGAGGTGGTTCCTGGATGATCTGGGGTGCAATTTCTATGGGAGCACGAACTGACCCTGCTTTCATCCGCAGGGGCGACCGTGGTCACGAGAGAGGAGGTTTAACGGGTGCTAGGTACATCGAGGAGATTTAAGAAGTCCATGTGGTACCTTATGTCGACTACATTGGAGACGAATTCCTTTTTATGCATGATAATGCGAGGCCGCACACCGCAAGAATCGTGAAAGATTACATTTCAGAAGTCGGTTTTCGGGTTATGGAGTGGCCATCATGCAGTCCCGACCTAAACCCGATTGAACATTTATGGGATGAGCTAAAACGAAGAATTCGAGCTAGACTTCGTGCCCCAACTTCGATCCCAGAGCTTATTGTTGCAGTAGAAGCAGAGTGGCTTAACATCCCACAAGAAACAATAGCGAACTTGATTCGATCTATGCCCAATCGTATGAGAGATGTTATTAGTGCAAGAGGGGGTCATACCCATTATTAAAAATTAGGTGTTAATTTAGATAAGTGTTAATAACAATATTAATTTTTGCAATAAAAAAAGTTAATTTGTTTCATGTATTAATTTCACTATGTTAAGCCAACATACAATTTAATAAATTTCTCATATTAAAGCATATTAAATTGTCTTTCAAGCAGCATATTTTTTTTTTGATCTGATGAATAGTTTCTAAAAAAAAACTAGTTAAAGTCAAAAGTTAACAGTAGGCCGATTTCTATGCACGCAAGTGTATTATATACGTCGATTGTTTAAAAGAGTTAAATTTAAAATTCAACCAAGTGTTGTCTACTCCCAGACTAAGCATGAAGTAAAATTTTGAGTTTAGAAAAGCCCCGCGTAGAAAATTTGTCGAGGGTCGCGCAGCGACCCGAGACAAATTTTCGCGGGGCTTTTCTAAACTCGAAATTTTACTTCATGCGCCACGCGTATAAAACACTGATTTAAAGTGAAGTTAAAAATGCACTGAAAACCAACCAAACTTCGATTTTTTTTCAAAATTAGATGTTTTCTTTCCTATCCATGCTGTAAACCTTCAGATATTCGTTGTTTTCTTGTAAAGAAACTTCGATTCCCTGTAGTCCTTCGGTCTCCGAAGACCATGATTGGTCCTTCGAGCTGTATCCTTTGTAAAATAGTAATAAACTTAGTAATCTAGAGTGATCCTTCAATTTGAAACTTCTAAGAACGAGTGTTGTCCACTCCCAGACTAAGCATGAAGTAAAATTTCGAGTTTAGAAAAGCCCCGCGTAGAAAATTTGTCGAGGGTCGCGCAGCGACCCGAGACAAATTTTCGCGGGGCTTTTCTAAACTCGAAATTTTACTTCATGCGCCACGCGTATAAAACACTGATTTAAAGTGAAGTAAAAAATGCACTGAAAACCAACCCAACTTCGATATTTTTTCAAAATTATGTTTTCTTTCCTATCCATGCTGTAAACCTTCAGATATTCGTTGTTTTCTTGTAAAGAAACTTCGATTCCCTGTAGTCCTTCGGTCTCCGAAGACCATGATTGATCCTTCGAGCTGTATCCTTTGTAAAATTGTAATAAACTTAGTAATCTAGAGTGATCCTTCAATTTGAAACTTCTAAGAACGAGTGTTGTCCACTCCCAGACTAAGCATGAAGTAAAATTTCGAGTTTAGAAAAGCCCCGCGTAGAAAATTTGTCGAGGGTCGCGCAGCGACCCAAGACAAATTTTCGCGGGGCTTTTCTAAACTCGAAATTTTACTTTATGCGCCACGCGTATAAAACACTGATTTAAAGTGAAGTTAAAAATGCACTGAAAACCAACCCAACTTCGATATTTTTGCAAAATTAGATGTTTTCTTTCCTATCCATGCTGTAAACCTTCAGATATTCGTTGTTTTCTTGTAAAGAAACTTCGATTCCCTGTAGTCCTTCGGTCTCCGAATACCATGATTGGTCCTTCGAGCTGTATCCTTTGTAAAATCGTAATAAACTTAGTAATCTAGAGTGATCCTTCAATTTGAAACATCTAAGAACGAGTGTTGTCCACTCCCAGACTAAGCATGAAGTAAAATTTCGAGTTTAGAAAAGCCCCGCGTAGAAAATTTGTCGAGGGTCGCGCAGCGACCCGAGACAAATTTTCGCGGGGCTTTTCTAAACTCGAAATTTTACTTCATGCGCCACGCGTATAAAACACTGATTTAAAGTGAAGTTAAAAATGCACTGAAAACCAACCCAACTTCGATAGTTTTTCAAAATTAGATGTTTTCTTTCCTATCCATGCTGTAAACCTTCAGATATTCGTTGTTTTCTTGTAAAGAAACTTCGATTCCCTGTAGTCCTTCGGTCTCCGAAGACCATGATTGGTCCTTCGAGCTGTATCCTTTGTAAAATGGTAATAAACTTAGTAATCTAGAGTGATCCTTCAATTTGAAACTTCTAAGAACGAGTGTTGTCCACTCCCAGACTAAGCATGAAGTAAAATTTCGAGTTTAGAAAAGCCCCGCGTAGAAAATTTGTCGAGGGTCGCGCAGCGACCCGAGACAAATTTTCACGGGGCTTTTCTAAACTCGAAATTTTACTTCATGCGCAACGCGTATAAAACACTGATTTCAAGTGAAGTTAAAAATATACTATTAACGTTGGATATTTTTCATGGTTAAGTAACCAAATATTCATTCACAAATATTTGAATTATTCGAAAATTTAAATATTTATATTCAAATATGAATAATTTAGTGATTTAAATATTCATATTAGAATATTTAACTATTTGAATTAATCGAATTCGAATCCCAGCCTTAATAGCGATGATTCGAATTATTTGGGAGGATTTGAATCCGTGTATGAGGATTCGAATCCTTTTATAAGGATTCGATTCCTTTTATAAGGATTCGAATCCTTTTATAAGAATTCGAATCCTTTTATAAGGATTCGAATCCTTTTAAAAGAATTCGAATCCTTTTATAGGGATTCGAATCATCTACGTCTGGATTTGAATACGAATCCTTTTAAAAAAATGTAACGAATCCGGATCACGAATCTGTTTTCACTAAAGTATTCGAATCCCTCTTTTGAATCCTCTAAAAGGATTCGAATCCGGGAATCGAATCCTGAATGATTCGAATCCTGCCCAGCTCTGATAATTAGTAATTAGTCGATTGTTGAAATATATCGATATAATCGATTATTATGCGGAAATTAGTATATACTAATATAAGCGATTATTTGATCGGGTAAATTAGTAATTACTAATTAGTATTACTTATTAGTAATTACTAATTACTAATACTAATTAGTAATTACTAAAATGTTTTGTTGTGAGTTACGTGAAGATGATTTTAATAAAATAAAACACGTTAGTAATCCTTTTTCTTCACTGGTTTATTTAGATTATTAACAAGGAAGAAAAAGAAGAACGAGAAACTCTCAAGTCAATTAAATCAGAAGATTGTCATTTTCTAAAATCAGACAAAGGTAACGCCATAGTAATCTTAACAAAACCAGAATACGAAGATAATGTGAATAACCTTTTAGAGTCAGGCCCGTATATAAAACTCAAATCTAATCCTGTAAATGCCTACACCAAGAAAATTAACGAATATCTGAAAACCTCCCCCAACTTAATCTCGAAACAACTAAACTATCAACTTAGAATAAAAAACCCAAAATTACCCAAACTCTATTGCTTGCCAAAAGTACACAAACCGGGCAATAAGTTCAGACCCATAGTATCAAATATTAATTCTCCCTCATATAATTTAGCGAAATGGTTAGTCAAACAATTTAGTAAATTAAAAATGGAAAACGATTGCTCAGTCCAGAACTCCCTCCAACTAACAAAGCTCTTAGAAAACGTTAAATTGAAACCGAACCAAAGACTCATTTCCTTCGACGTAGAATCTTTATTCCCTAGCATCCCTATTAAATACACTTTAAAAATCCTGAAACAATTGCTATTCAAAAACAATATACCATCTGAAATGTCCTCCGAGTTTATTAGATTAACGGAACTGATTATGGATTGCAATGGTTTCACCTTTAACAATAATTATTATAAACAAACTTTTGGTACAGCAATGGGGAATCCCCTCTCACCCTTTCTAGCTAACATTTTTCTAAACCACTTAGAATCCCAAGCCAAACGCACAATCTCAGATTTCCCTAAAACTTGGTATAGGTACGTAGACGATATTTTCGCTATAATAGATGATACTTTAAATGTCGACAGTTTCGTAAATTCAATCAATAATTTATTTGACAGTATCAATTTCACATATGAACTAGAATCCAAACGCAAACTCACCTTTGGTGAGTTTGCGGTTGGATTCTAGTTCATATGTGAAATTGATACTGTCAAATAAATTATTGATTGAATTTACGAAACTGTCGACATTTAAAGTATCATCTATTATAGCGAAATACATAATACACAGAAATGATGAAAGCAGATTAAGTTTTGAGATATTTAGGAAACCCACACACACCTTAAATTATATTCAAGCAAATTCAATTACCCCATTTAAATATAAACTGTCGGCTTTTAACTGTATGATAAACAGAGCAATTAAAATTCCTTTAACTGAAAATATTAGGAAAAAAGAATTAAGTTTTATAATCGAAATAGCACGTTCACTAGGCTACAACCAGAAAACCATTATAAAACTAATTAACAAACACAAATATAAACATAATCTGAATACAGCTACAACACTCAAACAGTCAGAACCTAACAAAAAGAATGAAATATATGCTAGATTGTTATACGTCCCCAAATTCGAACAACAACTGAATAAACTGTACAAACAATTTAACATTAAACCAGCTTACTACACAAATTCAAAATTAAAGAACCATTTAGGAAACACCTTTTGTAAAGAAAACGACCTCCAACAAGCTGGTATATATTCCATTGAATGTTCAAATTGCGACCAATTATACATAGGGCAAACAAAAAGAAATATAGAAATCAGGTTTAAAGAACACATGTACCACCTAAAGTTAATGAACCCAGATAAATCAGCAGTCGCAGAACACCACCTCACAACAGGACACAAATTTTCCATAGATAAATTAAAATTACTAGATAACTCAAACAACCATAATTTAAACATGCTAGAAGCAATCCAAATGAAAAAAACACAAAAATAGATTACTTAATTTCGATTTAACACCACTTAACAATGTATTATTAGATTTAATCCCCCTACCTGTACCCAACAAAGATATTACCTGTTAACGCCACTGTCATTAAGAAATAAGATTAACCTAAACTACCTGTATTTACCGCCATTGTCAATAACAAATAATTAGCTTAAATCTGTATATATATGCCGCACTTTTGTTTGTAAATTTAGTTTAGTACAGCTATTGAAAATGTTCACATGGTGAACGAAATGTACATTTAGCGATCTAAATAAACCAGTGAAGAAAAAGGATTACTAACGTGTTTAGTAATTACTAATTTAAACGATTACATGATGGGGTAAAATAGTATGTACTAATTTAAACGATTATCTAATCGGGTAAAATAGTAGATACTAATTTAAGCGATTATTTGATCGGGTAAAATAGTATATACTATTTGGATTGATTGAGTTACTTGAAGATAATTATACTTTGATTAAAAAACACTTAGAACCTTTCTTCAATACTTTATTTTGTAACCAAATGTACATTTCGGACACGAAGTGTCCATTATCAATGGTTTGATACTAATACAAAAAATATACATTTTACACTGATTTATATACACTAAAAAGTGAGGGAATTAGAGGGTGTCGGTAGGGGGTGTGGTTATGGTGGTAATAAACTAATTTTAGCCGAAAAAAGGTTATCTGTGGGTAAGTAGGTACGTGTTTGATGGGGATTCCAAGGGATTAGGAAAACACCCGAGTTTCAGGTGGACACACTAAATCTAATAAAACATTTTCGAGCGGACTTAAATCGAAATTTAACAGTAGGTTTTCTTGTTTTTTCATTTGAATTGCCTCCAACATATTTAAATGATAGTGTGTAGAATGTTTCAATAATTTTACGTTTTCTAAAGTGAACTTATGGCCCGTTTCAATTGCATGGTTAGCGACCGCAGATTTATCCGGATTCAGGTGTTTAATGTGTGAGACATGTTCCTTGAATCTAGTTTGAATGTTTCTTTGTGTTTGTCCTATGTATATTTTGTCACAATTCGAACATTTAATGGAATAAATTCCAGATTTTTCTAAGAAATGTGTTTTGTTAAAAGTGTTCCCTAGTAAATTGTGTAATTTTGTATTTACATAGTACGCTGGGGTTAAATTGAATTTCTTGTACAATTTTTTGAAATTATTTTCGATTGTGGGGGAATAACTTAGTCTGACATATTTTGTTTCTTTTATGGTTTCTATATCTGTAAGTGAAGTTATATTTCGGAGTTTATATTTACGTGAATGTCTATTAATTAGTCTCTGTATTGTATTTCTGTTGTATTTAAGGTGTGCTGCTATTGTGTGAATGAATTTTAGTTCCTTTTTTCTAATTTCGGGTGATAATGGTATGTTGAAGGCTCTATTTATCATACTATTAAAGGCAGATAGTTTATATTTCATTGGTGCAAATGCGTTGGCATGGATATAATTGAAAGTATGAGTATGTTTCCTGAATATATCAAATACTAATTTTTGTTTTCTCTGTTTATAAGAATGTCTAGGAAGGGCAGTGAGTTTTCGTCCTCTAACTCGTATGTAAAATTAATACTATTGTAAATATTGTTAATGGATGAGATGAAGTTGTTAATATCGAAATTTGTTTCGACCACAGCAAATATGTCATCGACATATCTAAACCAAATATTCGGAAACTGGGTTATTGATTTTTTGGCAATATTTTCAAAATTATTTAGAAAAATGTGAGCAAGAAACGGTGATAACGGGTTACCCATGGCAGTGCCAAATGTTTGCTTATAGTATGAATTATTGAACTCAAACACGTTACAATCCATCACTAGTTCGGTAAGCTGTAAGTATTCTTTGATTTGTTCGTTTGGAATATTATTTTTTATTAAAATTTCTTCTAGAATAGAAATGGTGTTCTTGATTGGTATGCTCGGGAATAGTGATTCGACATCGAAGGATACTAGTTTATGATCGGATGAGATTTTTATTTTTTATTATTAGTTTATTACCACCATAACCACACCCCCTACCGACACCCTCTAATTCCCTCACTTTTTAGTGTATATAAATCAGTGTAAAATGTATATTTTTTGTATTAGTATCAAACCATTGATAATGGACACTTCGTGTCCGAAATGTACATTTGGTTACAAAATAAAGTATTGAAGAAAGGTTCTAAGTGTTTTTTAATCATAGTATATACTAATTTAAGCGATTATTTCGTCGGGCAAATTACTAATTGGTATACTAAAATAATTGTTATTATTAATAATAATAATAATAATAATAAACAAACTTTATTTCAATAATGCTTACAAAAGTAAAATATAATTCTGGAAGAACATTGATGAAATTGTGTCAGCGTAACAAGTATATGTATATATCTATTATTTACAAGCTTCAAAATAATCACTCAGGGCATATAATTCTGCTTCAACGAGGAGATTAAAAACCGATGTCTTAAATTTTTTAAGTGAATCACCATTTTTGATTTTCGTAGGTAGCGCGTTATAAAACGTTATGCTTCGATGCATAGCGTTCATTTCCGTTATCGTGAGCCTGTGCATCGGTTGTTTAATGTTCACATATCTTGTGTTGTAAAGTTTGTCACTGTCATTACTGAAAAGACTTTTATTTTTGAATATAAAAATTAATGATTCGTATACAAAGACTGCATATACTGTCAGTATCCTATTCTTTTTGAATATACCGCGACAGGTCTCTTTAAATTTTAGTCTAAAGATGGATCGTATGCACCTTTTTTGTAGCACAAACACTTTGCTTATTGTTGTGCTGTTTCCCCAAAAAATCACCCCAAATCTTAACAGTGAGTCAAAACAAGCATAATAGATTGTCTTAGTCGACTCACTACCAAGATATGACTTTATGCTATTTATTATGTAGCACATTCTTGATAGTTTTGTCACCAAAACGTCGATATGCGAGCGCCAGTCTAACGAACTGTCAATCACTACCCCTAAGAATTTTATTCCTTTTTCCAAGGTTTTTCTCATTGCCCAGAGTTATATGTTGAGGAGTTTGTGATTTGTTCTGTTTTATTTTAAATAAAACAGCTTGTGTTTTTTCTATGTTTACCTTTAACATATTTGATGCAAACCAATCTGAAATCTTTTTGTAGAGGTGGCTCCCTTTTTCTTCTAATTCCGAAACAGTTTTAGCTGTTATTAGAAAGCTGGTATCGTCCGCATAATTTGTGATGCGATGATTATTGTTGCACTTCAGTATATGTATATCATTTATAAATACAATGAATATAATTGGCCCTAAAATACTCCCTTGAGGTATTCCTACATCTCCGCATACTTTTATTTCTGATTTAAACACCTTTCCCTCACTATTTATTGCCGTTCTCTGTTTTCTATTTGATAAGTATGATTTAAACCAGTTTAGAGCATTGTTACGAATACCACACTGCTCAAGTTTTTTGAGCAGCAGGCCGTGATTTATAGTGTCATATGCTTTAGAGAGATCTAGGAATACCCCAAGTGCCAATTCTTTTTGTTCGATTGCCTGATTAATGTAACTTGTGAATTCAAATATTGCACTACTTATCGACTTCCCTCTTATGTAGGCATGCTGGGATTCGCTCAACAGATCGCAGGACTTTAAAAAGTTCCTTAGTTTGTCGCACATTATGATTTCAAATATCTTTGAGAAGGAGGATAGAAGACTTATCGGCCTGTAGTTGTCCATCAAATCACTATCTCCCTTTTTATAAATTGGTCTTATTAGCGCAAGTTTTAAATTATCAGGAAAAATTCCATGCTTAAATGAATTTTGAACTATGTATGTAAGAACATCAGCAATACAATTTATACAATCTTTAATTAGGTTGTTGGTGATTTCGTCACCCCCCCTGCTTTCTTTATTTTTCAGTTTTTTTGAGGCGCTTATTATTTCGCTTTTTAATACACTTGATATATGAAAAAATGATTCATTGTATTCAAATGGCTGGCGTTCACTATTAAATGACGTGTTTAGGTTTCTCATCTTCATGTTTTGGGCTATATTTAATAAATAATTATTGTATGAGTGTGCAACTACCGAAGGATTTCCGCCAAGTTCGTTTTTCTTTACTGCTTTATTTGTTATCTGTTTATATATACCCCACATACATTTTGTTTTATTATCTGAATTTTTTATTTTATTGTCATATACTGTCTGTCTAAGCGATTTGAGTAACCTATCATATTCTTTTTTTTTTTAATTTGTATAAGTTCTTACAGTTGTCGTCGTATTGAGACAATACAAACAAGACATCAAGGTCTCTCTTGCATCCCCTCAACTCCGGCGAATCCGCATATACCGATTTATTGGTTTGAGTTCTGACTTTAAATCTAACCAGTGGAAGAGCACTATGAAAAATAATTTTGAATTCATTCATGAATGCGTTCCACTGTGCGTTCACATCGTCAACCTTTGCGTTATATACACTATCCCATCTGCACAAACCAAGTTTATCCTTAAAGATACCCTTGCTTGTGTCGTCGAAAACCCTGCGTGACTGACGCTCGCATTGTGGAGTTATTGCCGGTACGTTCACACTGAATCTCTGTGCGAGGTGGTCCGAGATATGGAGATTGATTACATCAGATGCGTACTCACCATCATAGTTAGTTATTATGTTATCTAAACAGCTTCTGCAGTCCTTGAAAACCCTTGTGAATTCATTAATTGTTATATTCAACCCGTAGGATTACAAGACAGAGAGAAAATATTTGTTTTCCTCATTATTGTTAAGAAGTTCAATGTTGAAGTCACCGCACAAAAACACCACTTTTTGTTCTTGTCTTATCCGTTCAAGTAGTTGTTCCAGTTGCTGGTAAAAACAGTCTTTATTTCTGGTAGGAGGGCGATAAATTGATACGACAACCACGGTAAGAGTGTCAATTTGAACCTCACCTGCTGCGCCACTCAAAGTATTTACTCACAGATAAATTGTTTAATTGTTTTCTCACTTTGCACTTTGATTCGTTTCTGCAGTATACTGCTGATCCACCGTGCTCTCCGCTGCTCCTGCAGAAGGCGGAGACTAGTTTAAAATCCTTAATATAGAGAGATTCCAATTCGTCTCTTGATTTCCAGTGTTCTGTTAGGCATAGTATTTTGCAGTCGCGCATTTCTTCCATTGCTTTGTTTATTTTGTCCGTGCAGTTTCCTAGAGAACGTACATTTTGGTGTATTATCGTATACTCTAGTCACTTTCCAGTTTGTTTGTTTATATTCTGGGTTTTATTTATTTCTTTTTTCTCATTATCTTTTCTTGAGAAATTAAACCGTCTTATTTCGATTCCTGTAGGCCATGTCGATGGATCCATTAGCGTATTCAAGTGTTTAAAGTTTGCCCCTACTTTAAATGCCTTGTTTCGTCCTTTTGTTTCCAATTCTTCTACTTTCAATGGTATAATTGGTTCTTTTTTATTTTCCAAAAAATTTATTACCGATTCCACTGAAACTGTGTTCGCGCATTTCCCAACATATATCCAGGGCAGCTTGGTGGTGTAGTGGTTAAAGTGTTGTACTACCACGCCACGGGCCGGGGTTCAAATACCGGCCTAACAAGTTGTCTGCATTTATATAGGTTAGGATAAAAATGCCAAACACTCCGTCTTCTCGGATATGACGTTAAATGCATGTAGGCCCCGTGCACTGCCTGGATGTTGCGTGCACGTTAAAGATCCCTACCGGTGGGTTGGAACTCCCACCGGGTTCGGCAAAATTCCCGGATAGCTGTAGACCTAATCTCCGGCGTCATGATTGGCCATAGCAGCGGAAATAGATGACGTAAAACCCAAAATAAAATAAAAAAACATATATCCAAGCGTTTTTATCGCTGGCCTTAAATGCATTGTTTTCTTTCACCGTCGTAGCCGTCCCGACCACAGTAGTTTTTTCTTTCCTTTGTTTATATTGTACTGTTTTCCATGTATATTTTTTGCTTGGATCTTCGTCGAGGTTTGAAATTTCATTCAGTGTAATGTCATTCATTGTTCCATCGACCCGCGCGTATGTGCGTTTTTATCTGATGTTTCACCTTCTCCTTTCAATTTATCCGAGTACCGATTATTTACATTCTTTGCTTGTACATCTTTATTATTATCGTCTATTTTGGCTTTAATATTATTTGTGCTATTTATGTTGCCTATGATATCCCCCGTATTTTTGTTTGGTCTATTTTCTAAATGTTTAATGTTTTTCCTTAATTCCTGTATTAGTTCATCTTTAGTCGCTAATAATTGCTCCTTTACCTTTATTACTTCTTTGAGTTACTTGACTAGTTCCCACAGTTCGCGGTTATTCGACTTCGGGTCCTTGATGTTAACCTCACTTTCAACATCAACATCACCATCACTATTTGAATTTATGCACTTGTGATCAGCCATGCATCCCGGATGACACTTCTTTTTACAAACAACACATTTAGTTTGTTTCCCAACTATTTTTTTGCACTTTCCCGCACATATTTCATCGTTATTGCTTCCGCTTGTTGATGAGTCTTCTTCTGTATCAGACGCCATCATCTCCATTATCTCGGTAGACTGGACTATTAATTATTATAAACAATTGTATCGCTTATTATCACGGTAGACAGGACTACTAAATATTATATAGTAATATTAATAATTACTTATTTAACGGTTGTTTTGTATTTCATTAAATAAATCATTAAATAGTTATAATTATATAAAAATTCTAATCTTCACTACTATTAAACACCAACCCCCGGGAAAACCGCTTATCAAACCACGGGCTTAAAAACAAACCCTTAAAATCACTCCCTCAAAAAACTACACATTAAAAGACCACTCCTTGTAAAAACTTTTATGGAAAATCACATCTACGGAAAAAAAACACGTCATGAAAAACTACCATATGTAAAAAGATTCCTGGAAAATCAGCCTCACTTCCTAAAAAACATCTCCTGAAAGGAACAATCTCGATAAAAATTATCTTTATGAATAACCAATCCTGAAATTCATACCCCGAAAAAACACCCTCCATAAAAGTCACTCCCTAAAAAAGTACCTCTTGAAATATCACCCCCTAGAAATACCATCCCCTCGAAATACCACCCCCCTAAATACTACCCCCGAAAGCGACCTTTCGAAACAATTACCCATACAAAAACTTTGCCTGTAATATTTTTTGTTTTTAAAAATAAATCAAACACTTTTCTGCGAAATGTTCATTGTTAGAACGACATAAACATGTTAGAATTCTTTATTTTAGCTTTCAAGTTTTACAAAACAAATACTTACATATGCCACTATGAAGCATTAGATGGCGTTTGCTATCGAAATCCATTAATAGTTTTCACATATTGGCTTGAAATAGTCAGAAATGTTCAGTATTCCTCAGCACTGGGTCGGGACCACACTGAAGAGGACCTTGAAGTCCGAAACGCGTCTGTGGGTATCTGGTGCCGGAACACTGAACACAAATTCAATTTTGATATTTGTTTTCTGGTTTCACAAACAGAGTTCTGCTCGTTCGTGGACGAAACAGTGACCTGTATATGCACTTTGTGCATTCGTGTCACTGACGATGCCACTATGAAGCATTAGATGGCGTTTGCTATCGAAATCCATTAATAGTTAAATACTTACATTATGACATTTTCGCCAAGTCGATTTTTCGGCTTAATTATTTGTATTATTAATTTCAACTTTGAAAGCAAAAATTAACATTTCTTTCTTTGTTTGTGCCCTTCTAGCATTGTACATTTTGTAGAAAAAATGTTGATCTATCAATAAAACCAAAAAGTTGTTTTAAACTTGTACGACAACAAAAGTTAACATGGGGTAAATTTGTTACCATGTAAATCCCTATAGCCATACTTAAATAAAACGCACGGTATAAGCAGTATGCTAAAGCGGTATAATTTGACCGTCACGTGAAATCAGTGTTTTATACACGTGGCGCATGAAGTAAAGTTTTGAGTTTAGAAAAGCCTGAAAATTTCGTATGGTCGCTTCGCTTCGCTACGTGACCAAACCAAATGTGTACGGGGCTTTTCTAAACTCGAAATTTTACTTTATGCGCCACGCGTATAAACCACTGATTTACAGTAAAGTTAAAAATATATAACGCTTAGATGTGATAATGATTAATATTTACCGAGATGTAGCGAAAAAAATAAAGTAGAAAAAATTTAGTTTTTTTTTTTTTTGGCTGTTGCCTGACCTTGGAAACTTGCCCATTAGCCATCATGAATCTATATATTTTTGTATCAATTAATTTATTACAATTTACAATTTGTAGTATTTAACTATTCATTCGGACAATCACACACATTCATACTACACCCAGGGTCACGACGAGATATTATTTTTTAAATAAAGTCTCCCCGTGCACGGGAATCGAACCCGAATTTGTGGCTCGCCGAGCGATACAGCCCGGCGACGTTACCGCTCGGCCACCAACTGCCCTAAAAGTTTAGTTTGAGAAACTTTTCCATATTGTTGATATTTAAATCATCATATCTTTACCGGGGAAAGTGCCATGATGGACACATCACAATTTTTTATTTAAAACTTTGTAATAAAGTATTATTATCTTTACAGAAAATTTGCACACTTCGTGGATGGTCATCAGGAAGTCCACAATACGCGAAAACTTTCGAGAGCATGATCCAAATTTGGGACGGACTGCGACAAAGAGCTGATTCGAATAAAGACGGACAAGTAAGTTTAGATTTTATAATCATCTGTGTCGAATTCCTAATTAGGCAAAAGTTGAATATAATTAATTAATTAAAAAAACCTTTTACCTAAAATAAACAATTAAATTATTGAAGTAATAGGTACACTTTTTTCATAAAATAAAAAACTTATTAATAAAAGAGTTTTGAAATATTTTACAAGAAATTAAATGCACAATGGAAGTAATAAATTTAACTTTGCAATAAATCCTTTTAACACCGATAACTTTTAAATTAGCTGTACAACGAGCTGTAAAGACCAATTCCAATTTCAGCCCCGAATCCGAGTTACTTTAGAATGTAAAACTTTCAAATCAACTTTTTTAACGCCCTCGCAAACCTCCCCGAAACTTCTCCTGAAACTTGTTCGCACACTTCCTCCTCAGAAACTAGTCCATCTCAAAAGACCATTGTCCCATAGAATCAACTATGAAACAAACGGAAACCTTTTAAGTTTATTATTTATTAATATGGATACTTAAATATATGAGGATAATGATGAAAAGGAATTATTGTTGTAATAATTCACTACTCGAGTAGTGAAATTTTAAAGCATTTTGGTATTTTTTATACTCGGACATAAGTCGGCATCGACAGCTGACATTGATATTTGTCAATAGTGACAGTTGACATTTGTCAATAGTGACACATGACATTTAGGTAATTTTGACAGTCAAGTTGAGGGCGCAAATTGGCCCCAGGCGCAAGTTTTCTTTATTGCGGCACTGAGAAGGCGCGCACCCGGTGGGTGGCTAGCGGGCTAGCGGGCTAGCGGGCTTAGATATTTCTATGTTATTGTATAGCAAAAGATGCTAAATAAAGATTATTATTATTGTCAAAAACGTATGCCTATAATTATTTTCTTTTTAAATTAAATAGTTTTATTTTAATTTTAAATCAAAAAGTGTCTAAATTTAAATAATAAATATTATACATCAAGTGAATTAAACACGATTTTATTCACGAAAAGATTTTTGATTTCACGAGCGCCTCGACGCGAGTGAAATCATTTCTTTGAGTGAATAAAGGTGTTTAATTCACGTGGCGTATATATGTTTTTATTCAATTTTTATTCAATTTTGAAATTGTAAAGAAAATGTACTTTACATTTATTTTTAAATAAATGTTGAAAAAGTATGTAGACTGTGAAATCCATTTTCATGAGGACGTATTATTTATAATTTTCAAAATTTGTAAAACTTCTATCTCGTGTCATAAAAATGTCTGAACTCACTGGAGCATTTTAAGAAAAAACAGATAATGAAGTATTTGTACCGTCTGAAGTTCTGGAGGAGGCTTTGGAAGCAGTAAAAAAAGTGATACCTGCAAAATCAAAAATTTCGTATGAAAATGAATACGCAAAATTTTGTAAATGGAGGGATCAAAAGCAAGCAAAAGGAGTAGATGAAAGTATAATTTTGGCATATATTTCGGAAAAATCCAAAAAATCTAAATCTTCATCAGTGTGGTCTTACTACTCCCAATTGAAAAAAATGTTATCTGTAAAAAAAAATGTAGACATAAGTAGATTTCATCAAGTCTCTGCTTTTCTCAAGCAACGATCAGTAGGGCACAGACCAAAGAAATCTAAGGTGTTCACATTAGAGGAAATGGAACGATTTTTGGATGCTGCCTCTGATGATGAACATTTATTAATAAAGGTTGTATTAATTGTTGGACTTTTTGGAGGATGCAGAATTGGCGAATTGGTTGCTATGTCAGTTGATGACATAGAAGACAGGAGTAACGTAATTGTAGTAAAAATACCGGATACCAAAACTCATAAGCCTAGAACATTCACCATTATCAATGGATGTAACTCTGTTCCAGCTATTGACGTTTTTACAAAATACAGAATGTTACGTCCTAAACAAGTTTCCCATAAACGATTTTTCATTAACTTTAAGAACAAAAAATGCACTGTACAGCCAGTTGGAATTAATACACTATCAAAATTTCCTAAAAAAATCGCAGAGTTCCTAGGTCTTAATAATCCACAAGAATATACGGGTCATAGTTTCAGGCGTTCGAGTGCTACTCTGCTGGCAGATTCTGGGGCAGATTTATCAGTAGTAAAAAGACATGGTGGATGGCGTTCAAATAGTGTTGTGGAAGGATATATAGAAGATTCTCTGAATAACAAAATTGACATTTCCAAGAGAATTATTGAACAATCATCAGCCGTTCTTGGTAGGAATGAATCGATCCAGAGTTCATCGAAAATGGAAATAAAAAAACAAGAAGATATACATTTGTCTAACGGACCTTTACACATAAACTTTAATAACCTAAATAACTGTAGCATTCATATAAGTAAAGATTAATTTACTTATATGAATATTACATACGTTTGGCATCAAGTATAAATATTATTGCTTAATGTGTGTGATGATGATTGTAATATATATTTTTTTTAAGTTATTAAACATTGCGTTCTGTAATGTTATTATATGATTATTTTTTTTAACTTTCTAAGAAAGTAAACGTTTACTATGGGCTTAGACAAAAGATTGCTTTGATTTTAACTTTTGAACTAAATTCGTTGTGATAAACGCGCAGGTTTCTAAGAGAATTTAATTGTTGTAAAGTTTAGTTGTTGTAATTGTTTATATAACAAATTTTTTAACTCACTAGTGACGTAAAAAAATTTTAGTTCACTAGTGAATAAAACCTTGTTTATTACGGTTGTTATGGAGTTAATAATGTCGATTTAAATTAACAAAATTGAATAAAATCAATTTATTTATGCCCGGTATTATAAACGATTAATAAATCATTAGATAATTATTTGTGGAGTAAATTTATTTACCCATCAAACTAATGGGCAAATAAAATTGCGTGTTATAAAGCAAACCTACCAAATAAATAGCAATTCTAGAAATGAATAATTTAATTAGTAGATTACAGACCGAAATTAAACATTTTCATTGTGGCCATAGCTGGAACTACCAACTTTTTAAATTGAATTGTAAATATTTCAAATTAAATTGTCAATCAAATTGGAAATATAGTATAATTCCTTATAATTGTAGAGAATAACCGTGGAATATTACAGAATTACACAGAACAAGAAAATTAAAGCTTATTAGAAATTATAAAAGACTTAAACAAGTGTTTTCCACTCCCAGGCTAAGCATGAAGTAAAATTTCGAGTTTAGAAAAGCCTGAAAATTTGGTTTGGTCGCGTAGCGCGAAGCGCGGAGCGGCCAAGCCAAATTTTCAGGCTTTTCTAAACTCGAAATTTTACTTCATGCGCCACGCGTACAAGACACTGATTTCAAGTGAAGTTCACTTGTTCACAATATTTCAGTGTTTTCAGTGTTTAATGTGCGTGGCGCATGAAGTAAAATTACGAGTTTAGAAAAGCCTGAAATTTTACTTCATGCTTAGTCTGGGAGTGGAAAATACTCGTTAAAAACTTTAAATGGAACTAATTTAAAAAAAGCGTATGCATAAGTATAAAAATTCCTGGTTATGTCTGACTTGAAAAACTCTAGGTCTTCGACTCCTTAAAATGTCTTGTGGTTCGAATTAATCACTGGGAAGATACTATGAGCGAACTTAAATCTGACATGGATGATATGGTGGACATGATAACCGTAATAAATACAAGTAGTAGAATCTAAAGTAATTATAATAATATAATACACTTTTGACTTTTAACTGTCAAATTATTTAGAGAATAAAATTTACTTGGTAGAAAAACAAATAATTTACTGAGGAGATTTATTAGCCAAATAAAGTTATTTTGTGTTTGTAATACCGAAATCTTTGGAATAAATTAATTTATTCCTAAAGTAAATTTTATTTAGGGAATAAAACGTTTTATAATACCAGGCATTAGTTTAACAGAAAGGTTATACAAATCAAGTCATTTTATATTTCAATTTAATATTAAAAAAATAATAATCATTTTTTACCAAGTTTTAAGAGTTGTAATATTTTTTAGACAGTAGAACATCTTTTGTTTGTCACTCTATCACTTATGACATATTTATGGCACTTACTATGTTTATTTTGAATTTGTATCTTAATAACAATGTTTGTTTTACGTTAATCCATAAAGACAGTTGACGTAAGTCGATATCTGAACTATAATTGAGGGGTCCAATGCAATAACCAGCCAAGTCCAGTTTTATAAAATGTTGAGGAGAGACAAAAAACTGTTTACATGCAAGAAAAAAAAACATAATGCTTATTATGCATGCAACTAACAATACACCAATGCACTCACTGCAAATTTAAACCAGATTGTTGCATGCTATAACACAGAATTTTAAACTGTACAAGAATATTGAATACTTAACCCATTTTCTCATAAAAATGGACTTGGCTGATTATTGCATTGGACCCTTCAATTGCAGTTGATGTAAGTCGGAGTTAGCCGACAGAATGACTTTATACCTATCCTAACTTATCAGAGTGACACCTAACCTCAAAAACCTTGACGATGTGAGATACAAGCAAATTTGACACGGTGACCACGCCAAATGTGTCAAAAGTTAGGTTAGGTTAGATGTTACATCGTCTACCTAAATGCATGTGGCACCTACCTAACCTAACGTTTGACATATTCGCCGTTTTATACCACTTTTAACACTTAATGTTATGTTACTTTATGACATGTAATAATAAGTAATTTATTTTGTAGAAATTGTAAACAAATATACGATTTATGGAAAAACTATTTCATGTCATAAGTGATAGAGTGACAAACAAAATGTTCACGTCTGTCGAAAAATATTACAATTTTCAAATATTACAAAATCATAGCATATTGTTTAAAATTGATCACTTGTTCAAACTTTATCATATAATTTTTTAATATTGAATTGAAATAAAACGACTTGATTTGAATAACTTTTTTGTATTAGTTAATTGTATTTTAGTTTACATACTTTGTTAATTTAAAATTAAAATAAAACTATATATATATAAATCTTTATTGGCAGATTGTACAATAAATAATTAACATAAAAATAATTCTGATGGCTAAAATAACAGATAAATTCTTCTGCCAATTGGCTATCGACCATTGGTCTTTCGGCCTGAATTTTAATTGTTTGTCCTTGTCCGTTCTTCTGTAAAAATCCTCTTGTTTGTTAGTGTCGTCCAATGTCTGTCAGATGATTACTGTTCATAAATCGTCATGATCACTAATGTCATGGAATGATGCAATGAAATCATGAATGGTGATGGTCAAACGTTTACGCTTGGGAGTGATGTTTTGGTTTCGAGGGATACATAAAGGGTGAAGGAGATTGTAGAGGATAGGATTTGAGGCGAATTTTTCAGCTAAGTGTGATAGCCGGGTTTCGATGGGAGTGACTGCTGTTAGTTCATAAAGTAGGGTATTGGATGGGTTATGTAGGGGGTTTTGGGGGTGTCGGATTTTGGTCAACACTCTAAGGGCCGATCTTTCGGCGACTTGCAAATTTTTTAGGGTGGTAGGATGGGGGTTGTGATAAAGGATTGAGGCATAGTCAAGTAAAGGGCGACAGATCATTTTATATATATGTACGGCTGTGTTTGTACTGATGCCTTGTTGTTTGAAGGTCAGACTTCTAAAGTGGGCCGCCCGATTCTTGACTTTTGTTTTAAGGATTGCGGAGTGGGTTTTGAATGTGTATTTGGGATCAATGTGAATACCTAGGTACTTGCAGGTGGCGGTGGGGAAGATGACTTGGTCGTTTATGGTAATTGAGAAGGTGGAGTTGTTTTGTCGATGGAAAGGAATCAGGAGCTGGGATTTGTTTGGGTTTATGGAAATTCGCCACTTCGCGAACCACGTTTGAATCGTGTCGATTAGGCCCTGAAGGGTGCTGAGAGCTTTAGGGAGAGTGGGGGCATGTGCGATTAACGCAGTATCATCGGCGTAGAGGAGAGGATAGGCAGATTTATTTATGTGATTAGGATCAGGATTGTAAATGTCATGTACTAGGAGATTATAAAGGAGTGGTGATAAAGGGGAGCCTTGAGGTAAACCTTGTTCAGGTGTGAAGGAACTGGAAAGGATTGGCGTATTTTAACTTGGAGGGATCTATTGTGAAGGAAGCTGTCTAGGAGATTAATCAGGTGTGGGGGTATATTGAGGGTATTGCATTTAAACAGCAAGCCCCGGTGCCAGACAGAATCAAATGCTTTTTTGACGTCTAAGAATAATACAGCAGATTTGCGGCCTTCGAGGCTCGCTGTTTGGCAGTTTGATGTTAGAATGGTTAGAGGTAGTGCTGTGGAACGATGTTCAAGGAATTCAAATTGGTAGGGAGGGATAAAGTCAGAAATGTAGGTCATGAGCTTATTTTTTATAACGGATTCAAATAATTTTCCAAGGACAGGGAGGAGGGTAATGGGACGGTAGTTGCTAGGTTCTAAGGGATCATTTCCGGGTTTATGAATGCATGTAATTATGCCACGTTTCCACTCACTGGGAATAACCTGCGTGGAGTATATGTGGTTAAATATTTTGAGGATATATTCGTGGATGCTTGGTGGAAGGGATTTTAGGATAGATCTAGGGATATTGTCATGACCGGGCGCGGTATTCTTGCCTTTTTTGAGAATATCGAAGTATTCTTCATTCGTTATAGTATCATTGGGAATATGCGGGATTTGGGTAGTTTTGAAGGACGTGTACCAGGAATTTACATTGCTGAGGAAGTCGTTGTCATAGTCATTGTTCTCTGTCGATGTGTATGATTGTTTGAAATGTGTTGCAAATATATTCGTAATGTCATTATCGTCCGTCGCTGTATTTTTAGTCGTGGGGTCTGTAATTTTTTGGATAAAATCTGTTTTTCGATATTTGCTGAGTTTCTTTATCTCGTTCCAGTACTGTTTACCGTGCATATCATTTATTTCCTCACATGATTTTATCCAAAGATCACTTTTGTATTGTCCGATTAGCGAATGAATGTCTTTATTAATTTTGTTGAATTTTTGCTTAAGGGTCGAGTCGTCAGTCTGTCTGAAGTCCCTGTATAACTGTCGTTTATATTTTATTAGACGGAGAATGTATTTAGGAAGAGGATATTTGTAGGGTTTTTTTGTAACGGTTGGTGTGTTTTGGTGTATTGATTTGGAAAGGGTCTCTAGGAAAAGGGATATAGTGTAGGGGTTAATTGCTGGATTTGCTGTTATATGTGTTGTCATTTCGTCAGTCACTTTAGTAATGTCGCACAGTCTGTAGTTTAGAATTGTCTTCGGTGGGGAAGGGAGAGGGGAGCATATGTTGAGGGAGAATTGGATTGCCATGTGATCTGAACCTAAATCAGGGACGAGGGTAACATTGTTTATAAGGTGCTCGATATTACTTGTACACAAAAGGATATCAGGAGTGGTGGATTGGCTGTTAGACATGATAAATGTAGGGCTGGTATGTATTCGTATGAAGTTGGAGTTGGTTAAAAACGTGGAGAGTTGCCTCGATTTAGTTTTATTCATGTTGAAGTCTCCAACTACAACAACATAGTCATACAGGGAAGCCTTGGTGAGGATTGTGTCTTCTATGGACGAGGAATTATGGATATATACCAGGAATATATGGAGTGTGAATTGGGATAGCTCAATGGCGCAGTGCAGGCATTCGTTCATTATATTGTTTATTTTAGGTGGGTTTGCTTTTATTAATTTTATTTCGGGTCTGGCTGCTACCAATGAGCCGCCTCGTTGGTTATGAAGAGGGATTGAAGAAGGGATTTGTATAAAGGACCAGTTATTAAATGAAAAGTTTTTGTTTGTTTTTGTTTCCACCATTAAGAGTATGTCAATAGGATTATTGGTTAGGTAATTGGAAACAAGATAGGATTTTGAGGAGAGGGAGTTGATGTTGCTATATAAAAAATTATACACCGCCATTGTTGCTACTTATTAGTGAAAATCCTGTTTGGATACCTGTTAGGGGGGCTACGGGAGGGATGACATTGGGGGATTCTAGGTCAAACATGACCACGAACATCTTATTACCAGAGAAGTTAACATGCGTGTCTACATTGAATGAATCTATGAAACGTGTTTTTAGTTTTTTGATGAGAGCGTCTCTGTCCGTCACTGTTGGTTCATTGATTTTTGTGGTGTAAATGTCGATGATATAGTCATGAACTGTGATGGGTTTATGAATTCGTGCGTTTTTGGTCAGGTCCTTGTCAATTTGAGATGATTTTTTGTTTTGGTTTATGATCTTGACATTTGGTATACCCTCTATTGGCTTGAGCGGTCTCTTGGTGCATTTCGTTGACCATGCGCCGTGGTCGGTTTCTCCGCATGCTTTGCATTTGATCGGAAGTGTAGTGCTACAGGTTGAAGTGGGGTGTTGTCCAGTACATTTAGAGCAAATTATGTTTTCCGTACAGTTGTTAGTGACATGATTAAACTTGTTGCACCTGCCGCAAGGAAGGGGTAGTGGGGTTGGTGGCTTGCTTTCAATAACTGTGTACACTTTATTCATGAATCTAAAGTGCCCGTGGAGCAGTTTTGTATAAGAATCCATAAGTGCAAAGGGGCGCCAAAATTTCCAAGACTTCAAAAAAAAACAATAAAAACAATAATCGATACCGAGAAAAAAGAAGGCGCGTCCGAACTCTAAGAACACTTTGGGTCTGGGCACTCGGCGCCCATGACAATAATGGAGAAATTTATAAACCTTACATAGGCGCCCCCTCAAAGAAATTAGTATTTTCTAAATTGGCTTCTGTGCATTATTGACTGTGGGCACTTGGCATCCATGAAAATAAGAGAAAAATGTAAAACCTTAAATAAACCTCAATAAACCTCATTCAAATAAAATATTTCTAAATTTGCTTCTGGGCAATATTGACTCTGAGCAATGAAAATAATAGAGACATTAATTATAAACCTTAAATTGGCTCCCCCTCAATTCAATTAATATTTTCTAAGTTTGCTCCTGTGCATTATTGACTTTGGGCACTCGGCGCCCTCAATCAAATTAATATTTTCTAATTATTATAAGTATTTATTAATGACAATTCAAAACTGAATTTCAAGTTTTGTCTGCTATGTGTATTTCGCGGCGGCGCCAAAATGGTCAATCATTGAACATTATCCAATAACATTTAACCTGTTACTTCTTTATTTTTACATAAAAATAAATACTACTAAAATTACGGTCACGGCTGAAAACAATTTAAAATATTGCGCTGCAAAAGAACACCTTCTCAAAATTATATAAAAATTATTTGCTTTACATTTTAATCCAGAAAAAAAGTTATTACATATTTGTTTTATTAAATGACTTCGCATGCCACTTGATTTTATAGCCATTATTATTTCGGATCATTTATAATTTTAGGATATCGCCAGACAAGATGCGTGTGTAGGTACTTGTATCTCGCTGTTATTCTTCTAGGCGTGAGTTGTTTGTTTTATAAACATCTCGTTAAATAAGGGATTTCGGCGTTTGCAGCAGTTTTTAGGTTTATTTATCTTGTATCAAATAGAACCTTTTATGCATTGAATAAAGATAATTCAGGCTTTAATGCATTATTAAAATAATGTCACTCATTTCTAATCCAATTCTTGTCGAAGCCAGTCATTGCATTTGTGTTAAATTTTGTGAAAATTGTTTTCCTATTCTGACGAGCAGCATGTAAGTATTAATAATTATTTTTAATTTTATAAAATAAAAAATATGTATACTGATTAATTGAATTAAGAACCAGGCTCTAACCATATCAGAAATTAAATTATTGTACATTTAATAAACACCCAGCATCGGCAGTTAATCAATTAAATAACATCACCTATATCATAATATATTCGATTAATTTGCAGTTTGTGAATTTTTTTATTTTGTTTTATATCCAAGGCTTGGTGCTAAAAGGGCTAATGTCGAAAATTCGCGCAATCACCAACCCATAGATATTATTATTTTACAATTAATAGTCAGTAATGGTTGAAGTGATAGTGAAATGTAGAAAGTAATTAAACAAAATTTCAAAATATCATTAACAATTAAATCGGTAATATTTTAAAGGAATTTACTCTCAATTATTAAATTTTCGGAAAACTAAGAAATACGACTTATCAATTATTTGTTTCCAGTTTCTTTTATCATTAGTGATATGTGCACAATTTAGGCATTAAAATGAGTTGTTACTGATTACCTGAATCGTCCTGCATGTGACATCTACAAACGGTCAATAAGTGAAATGTAAATATATGGACATAGTTCCTTCTAAAATCACCGATTCAATTATTATTGATTTTATATTCATACAGAAAAAAACATATGTAGAGCAAACGAATTTTAAAAATACTACGATCATAATATTTTTGAATTAAATGAAACGGAAAAAATATTTATTAAAATACTTTTTACAGTCGCTATTCGCCATTATGTCAAAAAAGAGAAAAAAGAATTCTGGGTGGCAAAGTTTACAAAAGAAGAAGAAGAAAGAAGAAGAACAAAGGTCACATATTAAAATTACAATTTTTTTTTCAAAGCCTGAAACTCAACTACAACCACTCAATCAAAACGAAGTTTCTCAGCTTCCAAGTGTAACCGAGTCGTCAGTGCAAGAAATAAATATTCTTAATATGCCATTATGTTCCACAGCAGACGGATTCATTCATTCAGGTAGTACAACCTCAGCAGAAGATATAAAACAAATATCTAAAGATGTTGCACTGTGGTCAAAACAAATAAATCCAACAAATATGCAAGAATTAATTGAACGTGGACCTTCTTATTATCAGACTAAAATGGATATTTATCCAAGCACGTCAGGACGTAAATTTTCGAATAAATATTTCTACAGAATTTTACCAAACAAAGAAAAAATTGAACGTTTTTGGCTACTGTATTCTGAAGCAAAAAATTCAGTGTTCTGTTATTGTTGCAAAATTTTTTACGATAGTGAAATTAAATCTATTCGACTCAATGATGAAAACGGTTATAATAACTGGCAGCATTTAAGTGAACATTTACAAATTCATGAAAAAAGTAAATTACATTTGGAAAACGTTTTAAAATGGCTCGATCTTACCAAACGATTCAATAAAAATGAAATAATCGATGCAGACATTCAAAACGTATTAAAAAGAAAAACCAAATATTGGCGTTCCGTTATTGAACGAATTTTTTATATAATTCAATTTTTAAGTGAGCAAAACTTAGCTTTTCGTGGAAGTAGTAACAAGTTATTTCAGAAAAGTAATGGCAATTTTTTAAAATGTGTGGAAATGATTTCGAAATTTGACCCAATTATGACAGAGCATGTACAACACAAATCAAGTTCAAACATTATCTAGGTGATAAAATACAAAATGAAATTATTAATATGATGGGCGATAATATTAAAACCAAAATTGTAGAATTAACAAAAAAGGCAAAATATTTTTCAATTTTGTTGGACTGTACCCCTGACATTAGTCATCAAGAACAAATTTCTGTCTGTATACGGTTACTTAATTTAAAAAGTTCTACACTAAAGAAGAACACTTTTTGCTATTTTGTCCAATAGAAGACACAACTGGAGAAAGCTTAACTAAACTTCTTTTATCTACATTACAAAAATATGGTATAAATATAAATGATTTGCGGGGGCAAGGCTACGATAATGGGGCGAATATGCGTGGTAAGCATAATGGCTTACAAGGAAACATTTTAGATTTAAATCCGCGAGCTTTTTTTGTTCCTTGCTGTAATCATAGTTTAAATTTAGTTATTAGTGACGTCGCAAAGTCTAATAATCATACAATTAATTTCTTTTCATTGGTTGAAGAACTGTTTGTATTCTCTTCAGCCTCTACCAAACGATGGTCTGTTCTTAAGAAGAAAGTAACACAATTAACTGTAAAACCATTATCTGATACTCGCTGGTCTAGTAGAATAGATGCCATAACACCTTTAAGGTACTATCTTGGTGAAATGTATGATGCGCTCTTTGAAATAAGTAAAGGAAACTTCGAAAAGAGTGTAAAACATTTAGCAGTCTCGTTAGCGAATAAATTGAAGCATTTTGAATTCATTTGTATTCTAATTTTTTGGCACGATGTTTTAAGTAAAATTAATATAGTAAGTAAAATTCTTCAGAGACCTAAATTAAATGTAAGTGAGTGTTGCACATATTTAGGTAATTTGAAAGAATGTTTAAATGAATATCGATCTGACGAAGGTTTCAATGAGCTCCTAGAAAAAGCGAAAGAAATGGCCAATAATTTAGATATACAAGATCCACAATTTTCCGTTCTTAGGGGCTTGAGACCACGTAGAATAAAAAAACTGTTTGATTATGAAGGCGATGATGAACCAATAATTGACGAAACATTAAACTTTAAAGTTAATTGTTTTTTCCATACTTTAGATATAATAAATAATTCCATAGAAGAACGATTCCAAAGTTTATCTTCATATGCAACAAATTTTGAGTTCTTATGGAATTTGGATAAATTCAAAGATTATTCTGAACAAGAACAAATGAAATTGTGTGAAAATGTGGAGAAGATATTAACAGATGAGGAACAAAACGAACGCGATATTATTGGTCTAGAGCTTGTAAAAGAATTACAATTTTTACATAAAATAAATCTCAATTCCATGCATTCTCCAGAAGGAATTTTAAATTATTTAATTAATAATAATTTAACGAATTCATTTTCAAACATAACTATACTTCTTCGTATCTTACTAACAATGCTGGTGTCTGTTGCAACTGCGGAGCGTTCATTCTCCAAACTAAAACTTATAAAAAATTATTTAAGATCGACCATGGGCCAAAACAGATTGAATAATCTTGCCACTATATCTATATAGTCTGATCTACTAAACGAACTAAGTATTGATACATTAATTCATGATTTTGCGAAAGCAAAAGCTCGAAAAGTTCAGTTATTTTAATGTTTTTATTTTATTGAATAATACATTTTTATATAATTTCACTATACATGTAATTTTCGTTGTGTTTAAAATTGTTATATTTTATTTATAATGTTTATGTTTGTATCAGAGTCTACATATTATGTTATGTTTATATAAATGCATTTTTTTATATATATTATACACGTTTATTTAATTTTCTTATATTTTTACTTATGTTCCTTTCTTTAATACCTAAAATGCGTTCTCTTTTATAATAAAAAGAGGCGGCATATCAAATTTTGCACGCCGAAACTGCTAGGCGCGGGCCTGGTTATAAGAAGTAGATTTTTTATACAAAGTTAATTATAAAAGCGTTCAATTTGAAACTTCTAATGAGTATTTCCACTCCCAGATTAAGCATGAAGTAAAATTTCGAGTTTAGAAAAGCCTGAAAATTTGGATTTGCCGGGGCGCGCGAGCGAAGCGAGTCGCGTCCCGGCAAATCCAAATTTTCAGGCTTTTCTAAACTCGAAATTTTACTTCATGCGCCACGCGTATAAAACACTGATTTAAAGTGATGTTTAAAATATACTCCTTATAAATAATTTTTCACTTTGTTTATACAACAAAGTGATATTTTCCAGTTCTTTTTTTGGTTTGTTTAGTTTAATCAATTCATTTTATAATTTTGGAAAAAAGCGGGAGAATGTCTCGTATTTTTCATAACTTAGTCTCAACATTTAGCTCCTCCAGCTTTATCGGTTCAATTTCGTTGTTATTTTTTTACATAAAAAACAAAGAAATTAATATTTCCTTACAAATTGTTTATTTGTTTTTATTTCAAAAGTGTATTATATTATTATAATTACTTTAGATTCTACTACTTGTATTTATTACGGTTATCATGTCCACCATATCATCCATGTCCGATTTAAGTTCGCTCATAGTATCTTCCCTGACAGTGATTAATTCGAACCACAAGGCATTTTAAGGAGTCGAAGACCTAGAGTTTTTCAAGTCAGACATAACCAGGGATTTTTATACTTATGCATACGCTTTTCTTAAATGAGTTCCATTTTAAGTTTTAAACGAGTATTTTCCACTCCCAGACTAAGCATGAAGTAAAATTTCGAGTTTAGAAAAGCCTGAAAATTTGGATTTGCCGGGGCGCGCGAGCGAAGCGAGTCGCGTCCCGGCAAATCCAAATTTTCAGGCTTTTCTAAACTCGAAATTTTACTTCATGCGCCACGCGTATAAAACACTATTTTGAAGTGATGTTTAAAATATACTCCTTATAAATAAATTTTCACTTTGTTTATACAACAAAGTGATATTTTCCAGTCCTTTTTTTGGTTTGTTTTGTTTAATCAATTAATTTTATAATTTTGGAAAAAAGCGGGAGAATGTCTCGTATTTTTCATAACTTAGTCTCAACATTTAGCTCCTCTAGCTTTATCGGTTCAATTTCGTTGTTATTTTTTTACATAAAAAAACAAAGAAATTAATATTTCCTTACAAATTGTTTATTTGTTTTTATTTCTTTATTATTTTGCGAGCGTCAAAATAAAGCACAATGTTCATATATTTTTTTTGTGTGGTTGCTCAGAATGCTAATTGAATGATGGAATAAATTTAAGGTTATTGTTGACTATGTGTTAACAGTCAGTAGTGCCAATCTAATTTAAAATTCAATGCTTACTCTAAATTATGTTTCAAATGATCGCACGGTATAAAATTCAATCATTATTTTACAAAAATAAAAATAAAATGTAGATAACTTAATAAATTAATCTCCTCTATAAACAACCCTTAATAAATTTCATCAATTAATGGCCCTTAAATTACCCCCCGCTTCCCCCTGCCCATCTGCCAATAATCATTAATCAACACCAGCCGGCTTCCGCTGTCCATTGGGGGTGTCGTGGAGCAAAACTTGGGGAATTAATTGGGGCAAAGTCTTTGCAAATTGAGCAATACATCAACCCCGTTGGGCGGATAAAGTGTTAACAAAGCGCCGCTTTTGCTTTTTGTTCAGGTCAGCGTCGACGAGTGGTCTTCAATGTGGGACGAGTACGCCAAGAATCCGGAAAAGGCGCTGGAATGGCAGACCCAGTATTTGCGATTCATGTTCGATTTGGAGGATGCCAGCGCCGACGGTGGCATCGACATCGATGAATTTACAAGCGTCTGTTCTTGCTACGGTTTGGAGTTAGCCGAGTGCAGGGAGGCTTTCCAGAAAATGTCCCAGGTGAGAACATTGTGTAAATATGAAGAAACACTGATTTATAGTCAAGTTCAAAAACACACACGTCATCTTTAATTATAACGAAACAAAATATTGTTATTAACGATTTTCACTGTTAAAAATAAATAATTAATTTTTTAACATATTTTTGCTAAAACAACTGGTAGCTGTTTATTTCTTATTTAAAATTAATGAAATAGTGTTTTTATATATACCGGATGATCGATAAATAACGCCCAAAGCCAGAACTCTGATATTTATTGACCGATTTTATGAAACTAAAACCCAAATTCAATGGCCGTTTAAATACTAAGCAATTACATTAATATTAATTTTTTCGAATAACAACTTTATTGCCAAATAATAGCTAACTTAACATTTTTACACAGCTGCCTACAATTTTTAATTGTATTAAAATAGACATTTTTTCCGAATCCAATAACGCCAAATGTTTTGTTTTTCGTTTAATTTTTTTTAGAAAAAAAATTTAAATAAATCTTCTATTTAAAATTATATTTTCCAAAAATGATAATTAGTGTGCCTTGGAAAGAAAAGACAAATGTCATTTATTGTAAGCTTATGTCAAACATGAATAATAACGACCCAACAAATAAGTTATATTGGAAATTAATAAGTAACATGTCTGTTAATTCGCTATTGTTCATGATTATGTCAAAAACACAAACTAATGACAAATGGTTGACATTACTTTACAATAAATATACATTTTTCTATCCGATTTTTTTCAAAGCACACTACGTTTATTGCCAAAGGAATATGTGAACAAGAGTTATTATTATTTTTTGTTGGCATAATTTGAAGCTAAGAAGAGTGTGGTTCTCCGAACTTCGGTTGCTGATATGTTGTATTCGCAAGCGATTCAACAGCTAGGCCAGCATACATGAAGCTGATTGCCAGACCTGAAAGAAGCTATTTTAAAGACGGTGAAAGAGGAAATTAGTAGATTAAAGCCGCAGAAGGAGGCAAGTAAACTACCTCCGCGTAAGGAGCCAAGTAGACTGGCTCCACCAAAGAAGGCAAGTCAAATGCAAGTCAAATGCCAAGTAGACTGCCTCCATCAAAGAAGGCAAGTCAAATGCCTCCACCATTGACGATCGCTTCAACGCGACGTATTATTGTATTCGTTCTGGCATCGGAGCGTTTTATAACTCCGGTGCCTTTTATATATAAGTTTTAAGGATTTCCATAGTTGTTACTTTGTTATCTGAGTCATTTACAGCTTCGATCTCATATGTGATATTAGTATTAAGGTTCTTGGTTGTATTAGTCTTGGAACCGGAGTCATTTACAACTCCGGCGTCCTCTATGATATTAGTTTTAAGGTTTTGTTGTATATGTTCTGGCATCGGAGCCTTTTACAACTCCGATGTCATTCGTGTTTGTCGTCTTAGTGTTATTTATTATTCTAATTTATTATTTGTGCTCATATTAATTTTAAATAAAAATGGTTAAACAATTAATTCAGTGGAATTGTAAAGGATGCAGAAAACACTATTACTAGAGGAAACCACTCTTGGCAAGATTTGTGTGTGTCTACTTTTTGTGTGTCTTTAAACCCGAAGATATGTTTCAGCTCCGTAGTTTTTCAGTCATGAGAAGGGATATTGTGCCTACCGTACGAGCCAGGAGAGGGGTCGCCATCTTTCTGAGAGAATACCTCTCTTATGAAGAGGTCCATCGCAGAACAGGGCTCCAGGCGCTGGCAGTTCGTATAGCCCATCCCTTGAAAGCCACGCTCTGTACCTTATACCTCCCTGAATTTGTCTAGACAGCAAAAGAAAACGCCGAGCTAGTCGATCAAATCTCCTCGCCGTATATACTAGTGAGGGGTTGAGGGGTTTCAACTCCCACAGTCCACTATTGGGTTCCCTGAGGACCCCTTTGCTTGCCCGCGGTCGCTTAATTGAGGATTTTTTCGATAAAAGTGACGCGGTCCTTCTCAACACGGGATCCTCAACACATTTAAGCACAATGGGGTCGGAGTTCTCTTCGATCGACTTATCTCTCTGTTCCTTCTGTTTAGCTACAAGTCTTTCATGGCAAGTCATTACTGGCTTGCACAGCAGCGATCATTACCCGATCGCTGTTGAAATCATCGTTTGACGAGTAAGACAATCTGACCCTCGGAGATGGTGTCTCGACTTCACAGAACGGTTGATAGAAGCAGCAAACAGACATATCCCCATGTCTAGTGGGATAATGGCCCTTCCACCTGTTCTCTACCCGAAAAAACCGGGTAGGGAGGGACTCGCTTTCAAAAAACGGCAGGCTATCGCGCGGCGTACAATTCTTGAAAGCAAAAGGTTATCGTGGGAGAGCTACGTGGCGGCGCTCACGCCAACCACGCCTGTTGGTGAGGTGTGGAGAAAGGTGGGTGCAATAGCGAGGCAGAAATTCCTTGCGGTAGCACCCATCTTAAAGGTCGATGGGCGTAAAATAACCGACAAACTGGAAATAGCAGATGCGTTCGCACCCAACTTCTACTCCACTAGTAGTTCTCAGAACTACGAAGCATCGTTCGTGGGTAACAAGGGTGATCTTTAAGTCCCTCTCAATTTCTCCTCAATTTCTCCTCAATTTTCCCCATATCGGATGGTCCGAGAACTCAACCCGCATATTAGGAGATATCTGTTAGACATCTACAACATAATATGAGATAGGGACGTCTACCCCAGCCTAGAAGCTTGCAATAATAGTGCCTCTTTTCAAACTGTACTAGTTCAGGGTAGAGTAGTGGATTTAAATAGGTATATATTGTAATATTATAACTTAAATACATGACATGGTAGTTAATGGTTTGAGAGTCGAAATAACTCTGGTCAGTTGGCCTCCTCGCGGGTATTTATATTTGGTGTTGGTGCTGACTGGTAGCGTTGGCCCGGTGATTTGGGACGTCGACGGTCACAAAGTCCACAAGTCCGTTGCTGAGTTGCAGAAGTTGTTGCCGTGGATCGGCCGGAAAGGCGCTCGTCATTCTTGCGTAAGTGGGGCATCAGGTAATTGTCCGGAATTGTGTTGTGTTATGATTGCATTATTGAACGAATGATGCAATCGTAATAGAATAATTAATAATTAAATGTATGTCTTATCTTAGGGATTAGACACAAACCTAATTTCCAATTTCGTCAACCAGCTGCTTAGGGAATGTATTGGAGAGAACGGTCAACAACCGTCTGGTATGGATGCTGGAGACAAACGGTCTCCTGGCGAAGTATCAGGCGGGGTTTATGAAAGGTATTGGAGAGATTAATCAACAACCGTCTGGTATGGATGCTGGTCTCCTGGCAATGTATCAGGCGGGTTTTATGAAATTCCACAGCACTGTTGACCAGTTAGTCTGTCTGGAGAACTCCATGCAGGATGCCTTCCTAGAGAGAAAACACCCCGTTGCCTTGTTTTTTGACCTAGAGAAGGCATACGACATGACCTGGAGGTATGAGTTCTCCAAAAATTACACGAATGGGGATTCAGGGGCCGTATGCCTCTTTTCATCGAATCCTTCATGTCCAGTCGATGTTTTAAAGTCTGAATTGGGGATACCAAATCCACACAGTTTGTGTTGGAAAACGGGATTCCCAAGGTTCAACTTTGCTGCATCTGTAAATTCCTCTGTAAAAAAGTGTCTCTATGTCGATGACCTGGTAATATATGTATATGGCGGGAGATTCCATCCCCGCTATCAATCGTGAGCTTCAAGCGGTCAACGACAAAGTAAACAGTGATGCTGAGTCTAGAGCTTTTAAACCTCATGTGTCCACTTTTGTAGACTCAGACGTCACACCGTGACCCCGGACTGTCTCTCCGGGGTACTAGGGTACAAGTCATGGATAGTATCTGTTTTCTAGGGATGTGGCTCGATCGGACTCTCTCCTATCGGACCCACATTGATAGGCTCGTCCAACGCTCTCAGAATGCGTTAAACCTTATAAAATGCTTGGCCAGCATCAACTGGGGCGATAAATGAGAAGTACTGCTGCAGCTCTACACAGCTCTGGTTTTATCCAGACTACGGCTGCGCAGTGTACACTTTGGCAAGAAAGTCTCGGTTAAAAGCCCTAGACACTGTCTTAGGTAAGCCACAGGTGGTTTTAGGACGAATCACACTGAGTCGGGTGTCCCTCCACCATCAGCACGGTGCAACCGCTTTGTATTACAATACGCGGCGGCAATGCGTGCGAGAAGGGGACACATCAACAATATTTCCAATACTGAGCAGCAGATAAAATGCTCCCAAGGACCTACCGTCAGTAGGCCGTGCAAGGGTATTTGAGGTTGGATTCCTGGAGGTACCTTCTTGGCTTATGCCAAGGATTAGGTGTCGGCTGGATCTGAGCTCACTGAAGAAAAGTGATACAAGACTCTATATTCTAAGGGGCCTCTTCCTCCAAGTTATGGCTGAATAACCGGACTCTCCGCGGTTGTACACTGACGGCTCGAAATCCGAGCGTGGGCTCCGCCGTCGTTATCGACGGAACACCACATTCCTGGTTACTCCTCAAGTTGGCCAACGTGTACACCGCTAAATTGTATGCTATATATCAAGCTCTTCGCTACACGATTATGAATCACCATCACAGGTCTTTTATTATATGTTCTGACTCCCTTAGCGCCATCCAAAGTAACGTGCGATCGTTAGAACATGATTTAGAGTAGGCTTTGAGTTTTAAATTAGATTAACACTTCTGACTTAGCTGAATCGGTCTCCACTGATGATGTACCATTGAGACCTGATGATGTCAAATGGTAAATTAAATATAAATTAAAAGAGGATTAACAGCAGAGTTGGAACGGCTTCGGGAACAAGTTAAGGGCTGTGAAGCTCTCCGTGACTCCCTGGCGATCGCCGGTGACACTTACGAGGAGGTTGCCCTGTGCCGCCTTCGCATAGGGCACACCAACTTAACCTCGTCGTATCTTCTTGCCGGCGATGAAACGTCAGAGTATCCATCCTGTCACGACCGGTTAACGGTGGAGCATATTTTAGTCGAATGCCCAGCCTATGCATTACAGCGAAATAGGTTGAGGCTCGGTGGTGATGTGGCGTCCATATTGGCGAACAGTAAGGTGTCCGTAGAAACGTGTCCAACGTTTCTACGAGATACAAACAAGTCTTATTAAGCAATTATAGCGATTCGCATATGTCTTTTAAGTGTTAATTTGTTATTAATTTATTTAGTGTTTTGTCTTATTTGTGTATAGTGGCATCAACGTTCCTGTACAACTTCGGTGCTCCAGAGTCCTTTTACAACTCTGGAGCACATATTGTATCTAGTTTTTCGGTTCCGGCATCGGGGTCCATTTTACAACCCCGTAATATTAGGTTAAAGTTGTTTTGTCCGTTACGTGTAGGATCCGGCGTGGGAGTTATTTACAACCCCGATGTCGTCCGCTTTGTGATATTAGGCTTAAGATGTGTTTATCCATTTTGTGTACGATCAATGACGGGGTATTTTACAATCCTTCCACCGCAATGTCTCTGATATAAGGGTTAGGTTTATTTATTCTATTTTATGTTTTGTTTATTTATGTTAATTCTAGTTAATTACTGTATTATTTTCATAATAATATCAATAAATACATGAGTAAACTGGCAGTCGACGCCGGTAAGTGGTAGGAGTTTATTTTACACGGTACTTCTCCAGTTTGGAGGGAGTCCGATACTCCCACACAACAACAACAAAATGTCATGCGACCCCCACGACATTTTTTTTTAATGTAACTTGATAAAAAACGGCCTGCGGCTGAAATGAGTTTGACACCCCTGATTTAGATAATCTAAACAATAAAAATAGGTACCATATAATTTATTATTGCTAAATTAGCTATGTCTTTTTTATAGGGGAAGAAAGAAGTAAACTACGAGCAGTTCGTGGAGCTCTGGAAGCAGTTCTTCATTTCGGAGAACCCGACCGAGCCAGGAAACTTCATCTTCGGCAAGACCAGCTTCTAACCTAGCCCGACCAGAAGCTAAACGGCGTTCTTATTAATGTACTTATAACATGTCCCTGCATCCACACGCACGAGGATCGGCATTTAATAGTCTTAATAATAATAATATCATTAACCAATTAAGAATAATATATTAATATTGTTGAAATTATATAATATAATTATGTTACTAACCATACATATCTGATTGCATTTTCATCTAACAGTCAGTGGAAAGAGAAAACGAGGATAATTAAATACAAGATGAGCCAACGGAGTGTTGGAAAACAACGTGGTTTTAATATAGATATTGAAATCTATACTAAATATTTAGTAAATGAAGAAATGGATTATTTAATTATTTTTTCAAAAACAATGCAAAAGAAATAAACCAATATATAATTATATTTATTAATGTTTCAATAATAATGAAGAATAAACATTATTTTTAAAATAAATCGACACAATTGTGTGTATCACGATTTTACATGGTGCTATAAGAACTTTGATCATTCGAAAATTACATAGATCAATAGAAAATCAGAATTACTGTTATTAAATTAGCGGTAATTAAATTATGGCCAGACTGAACAATTTCAGTTGAATAAAGTGTATTAGCATTAATCGAAATATTACAAATAAAGTAATTTAAATACTTCAATCAACGGTATTAGGGTCAAGAGTCTAGAATAGATTTAAATATTTCTTTTTAATAAGCTATGACTTCATTTACTAATACACTTAAATAAAAATAATATAATTGGGACCTATTAAAGATCGTTTGCTCTTAACACTCGGCAACAAATACTTAATAATAAAAAATATTGATAACCTAACGCATAAATAACTATAAAAACCTTAGTGGATTAATAATTAATAAGTAAATTGATTCCTTTTTAGCTTTGTTGTCGAGCCACTGACTAAGATTCTATGTAGATGCATGGGCATAGCCAAGGGGTCACAAGGAAGGGCACTTGGCCCATCCCCTGCACATCATTTAAAATATATAAGTATTATTTTGAACTTCATATTGAATCAGTATTTTATATGCCTGGTGCATGAAGTAAAATTTTGAGTTTAGAAAAGCCTACTCTAAATGTTCAGGGTTTTTTTAACTCGAAATTATACTTCATGTTTAAAGATAAACAGCCTTATTAATAGAATTGCCGCTAATATCATTATAGTGTAATGCTAGTTACATTTTTATGAAATCCGTGCAAATATGATACTATCATTTCGTATTAATAGAATAAAATCTACCATCGGTGGACATAAAATGTTGAGACAAATCAAAAATTGGACGCCAAACATAACTAATTTTATACCAGTTAAGTCAGGTTTTTTAAAGTAAGGTTATAATAAAGAGTGAAAGGAATTATCGAAACATTATTAAAAGAAAGTGATTTTCAATGTTGACACATCAAATGACAATTAACTGACAAGTCCAAAGTTTGGTACACACTAAAAAACTTGTACGTGTCCCAGCATTTTATTTCCACCAATGGTCTTGTTTTATTAAATTATTAGTTGTAAACTAACAACAGTAAATTACTTAAACGTTTTATTAACATGAAAATGCTAATATTATCCTTAGTAGTGTTAAAGCTATAAACTAACTTGTATTAATAAGGCGGTAAGCATTTATTTTTTAACTTATGTTAAAAGAATTTAAACCCATGCCCCTCCGCAGTCAAAATCCTGGCTACGCCCATGTGTAGATGTGATTAGTTCTATTGTTTAACGTTGATTGAATAATCACAGAGTAAATAATAAAATAATAATAAACCATCGATTTGAAAGTAAAAGCTTGAACTACAATGAAATTCAATAACAATAATAATGAAATATTAATTATTTATCAATCTGTTGTTAATACATACAAATTATTCAATCAATGTTTTTAGTTATCTTAATGAATAATTGATAAGTAAATATCGTTAAATTTCACGTATCTCGTTAAAGGAGGATATTCTAACTAAAGAATATAACAGAAAATACGATTATTATTAGTTGAGTATTTTATAAATTATATGAGTATAATGTATATGTATCTTGATTTTTGTGATGTCTGAAAAAAAAAAACAATGTTTAAAACGTGTGGCGGTAATAAAGATTCAAACATGTGGGAATAAAGAAGTGTAAATGTCTTTCTTAATTTGATCCTTTGATTCCTTTATCATTCCCGAAAAATATCAAAATTAAGTGATTGCTTTAAAAAAACACATATTGACGTGACCTGCATGAGAACATTTTCGTACGAGACTCATACGACATCAGTTCTAAAGTAATAGCAAAGGTTTAAATACTGTGCGATCGTTTAAATTATGATTTAGAGTAGGCGGCATTTTTTTGTGCAGTTGCCTAGAATGCAAATTGAATGATGACATAAATTCAAGGTTATGGTAAACTATGTGTTTACAGTTAGTAATGCTAATCTAATTTAAAATTCAAAGCCTACTCTGAATCGTGTCTTAAATGATCACACGGTAGATTTAGCCTCACATCAACATTGAGAGAAATGAACAGGTCATGTAAACGTCACGAGGACTTTTATTTATGTTTTCTCCTGAGCGTGTTATGCTTGTCTCGTTCTCGTGTGTCGTGATCGTGTCACATCAGACGATATTTTGAGGTATGTTTTCATCTTCTAACCAAGTAATGATAATAATAAATAAATGTAGTTATTTGATTGGGTAGATTACATAATTTTTTTTATGATCCTTAATTTTATACACGTTTCTTCTTTCACTAAGGAACGTGGTACACAATAGCAACACGGGCACGAGACATTAACGACACTTTTGTCGTAAAAGTCTCGTACTTGTGTCATGCTTGTCTCGTCAATGACCTTAATGGATTGAGCTAAAAAATTAGAGATGTTTTCTTAAAAAAAACTATTGCTACAAGGTTTTAAGTAGTTGTTTTTTCAATCAATACCGGAAAAGGGAACCTTCACCATTCATACAATTTCCATTTCCATTAATTCCATTATCAAAAAAACTCATACTCTCAGTATTTAAATTTATTTAAAAAAAGTAACATTTATTCCTAGTTAACACAAAATTAGAATATCAGAACTAAAATATTAATCAATCCTAAAGTCACTTCGTAAGAAGGTATCACAAAGACAAACTAAATTAAAAAGAATTCTAAGTAGATCAGTTCACCGGTTGTCGATTCCTTGAAGTGTCAACACTTCATTGAGTTGGCGCAAAATGTCGTCCCATTTCGAATTGATTTCTTCGTTGTACTCTCCGCCTTTGGTCAATTGATATATATAATACTGCATTCCGGAGTTCAAAGACTCCTTACACTCCTTCACTAACTTAGCTTGTCTAAAGAAATGTAAAATAATTAATTATTACAAAAGGATAATTTTTTTTTCTCATGTAGTATGATTTTTAATTATACAATAAATGATGATTGATTGAGCCGTTTATTTTGAAAGTGGCCTAACTCCAATTCTCAATATTTTGGTGTTGGCTATAAAAACGTTTATAATTTGAGGTATTTACTAATAAATACCAATTTGTGGTTAAGTATATTAAAAATGTATATATATTATATACAGGGTTATTCAAAATAAAGGAACAGACATTAACTTCTTCCAAACTACAAAAAATAGAACCACAATTCTAACGTTCCAGGAAAGAGAAAAGTTCAATTTTTATGCATTCAATATGACCACAATATGTTACACGACAAATATCAAAACAGTGGATCATTTCTTGTCAGACACGAATCAGCTGGGCTCTAGTTATCGAATTCACAGTTTCAACAATTCGATGTCGTATATTTTCAAGACAGATTTTTGGGTTCCTTTTCGAAAACTGTACGAATACGCTCGGCATTTTCATTCAATGCGTGGAGATCGCGTGCTTTTCTGTTTGCAGATGCAACCATCGTCTACGATTTTTCGATGCCACTGGTAAATCTGCTAACGACGAGGCGGTTGTTTATTAAACTGATGACAAAAAGCACGGTAACCTTCAATAATAGACTCTAGTTTTGCTGATTGCAGCTCACAAAATGCTTTTTCTTGTGTCACTATTTTACTACAGACAATCCACATGACAAGTAGCAGCGCCAATGCGGCTGTGGTTGAAACTTCAGTCTGGACTGTTCAAATTGTAAACTTGTGTCTGTCCAGGAACGTCGGAATTATGGTTCTACCTTTTGTAGTTTGAAAGAAATAAATGTTTGAAATCTGTTCCTTTTTTTCTAATAACCCTGTAGTATGAATATACAAATTGTTGATAATGACAGAAAACCTCAAATTATGAGAATCTTTTATTATTACAATCAACAACAAAAATAAAGAAATGGAGTTAGGTCACTTTTAAAATAAAAGGCACAATAAATTATTATTGGTAAGAAACTCACTTTTTATCACAAACGCATTCAATATTCGTGTTTTCTAATTTTAATAGAACATACTCCTCCGGATTTTTATCATCGTCTAAATATTTTTCAGGTACCTAAAAGTGCATTAAATAATTATTTAAAAGAAAAATTTATGAAATACAACTCTCTCAATTGAAGCGTAAAAATTATTAATAGTGAAGGAAAATCATAACACTTTATAACTGAGAAGCTTTATAAATCAATCGATTTAAACGTAAGAATCATTAAGTGTATACAGAGATGGGCAGAACTCGAGTACAAGTACTCAAAATGTATACTCTGAGTACTTTTTATGTACTCAGTACTCAGTCCACCATTACTTTATTCTCCAAATACTCGTACTTGTACAAAACAATAAGTATGCAAGTACTTATTTATATGAGTACAAAGTACCGAGTACAATATTCGGCTAAAGAACATGAAAATAAATAATTAACACAAATAAATATACAAAAAAGTACAGCCTTTGGTAAAACTATGTTTTCGTATTAGAGTGGATTAAGATAAAAAAATTCTACTTGAATCTGATTAAACATAACCTACATAAGTACCCAAGTACTTGACGCATTTTTAGATCACAAAATGACCTCGAGTACTATTTAATTTTTTTTTTTTTTGCTGTAACTGTCCAAACAAACGAGTTATAGCACTTGAAATCTTTGTTTTGACAAGTCTCTCAATATTGACATTCATATGACAGTTGGCTAAGTTCCGTTTAAACTACTTTAAACAAGTGAAAATTAGACTAAAATCCATATAAATTTCATCTTTTAAATTTCGCTGTAAATGTAAAACAAACGAGGTACAGGCAATGACAACTGCATGTGGACAACAATGACATTTTTGTCAAAACAAATGAAAATTATACTAAATCCCACACACTTTGAATCCATGAAATTTGGCTCTAATTGTCAAAACAAACATTCAGGGACGTAGCCATGGGGGGGGGGATGGGGGGGACAAAATAAGAAGTCATAAATTAATAAATTTAAAAATAAAAGTCACACAGATAATCTATAGCACTTAATGAATTTTACCGTTAAATCTAAGAACCAATTGCTCCAAACAAGTTGAACTGGTTCAACCCTGAACTCGGTTTCAAAGTGACATTAGAACAATAGGAACTGTCATCTTGAAGTCAAGTTCAACATTTTTGGTGCAACTGGGCCTACGAGTGTAATTATTTAAAATATTTTAAATCTAAAAATACCTTATCAATAATTATTTTATTATTCTTAAACAAAAACACCGATAAAGGTGAAATCAAACTGGTTTCTCTGACAGTCGTACTTCTCCTGATATTGGAACGAGTCTCATTGATGTACAGAAGAAAATTCGTTGGAAATGCTGACCTTTTGTAATTGACACTGTCTGAAGAGATTGTCGCTTTGTGATTATTTCTGTAAATGTAAATTAACTTAAAACGTAATTTTTATTAACATAAATTTACACCATTTATACAAAACTACTTTCATTTGTATTGTACGATTATTTAAAATATAAATTAGAGTAGGCTTTGTATTTTAAATTAGATTGGCACTACTGACTGGTAACACATAGTTTACCGTAACCTCAAATTTATTCCATCATTCAATTAGTATTTCGGGGTCCGTGTCCAGATCCCGAGCAGGTCGCAAAAATTAAAATAGCAAAGCCAGCACTTCTATCCTCTTGCATCCTTTCAGTCACATTCATGTTCATATTCCTATTCCTTGCATTCTGTTCTAGTGTACCTCATCCTGCTAACTGCACGTGTAGTCCAAATTTTAAATTCAGTCGATACTCCAATAATTTAATTATCAAAATAACTACAATCATACCTATAACCTTTTCCTTTAATAACTACCCCTATATTTATTTATTTATTTAAATGGTTAAACAAACATTTGTTTAATTAATACTGTGACTGGTCAACAGGGCTTAGATGCCAAGGCCATTAAATACGCAAAAGAAGAAAAGGAATTAGTATTTCGGGCAACTGCACTCTAATTTACAATTTAAATGATCGCACGGTATTATTATACAGATATCATTTTTTTTAATTTCCCATCTAGGCAGCTGTGACAATTTTATTAAAGTAGGATTCGAGAGTAAAAAAATCGACTTATTACCTTGTTAATAACACATTTGACTTTTTAAGGCGGCCTTTGACGATATCAAAATTCCTGTGCTGTAAGACGTGGCCAACTCCGGAGAGGAGCACAGCTTTGACTAATTCGTCGTTATCAGAATAGTCGTCGGCTTTTGGAAGGACGTCTAACAAGCCTTTGTTTAGGTATTCGAAATGAATTCCACGTAATTCTAGAAGAAAATTATATATAAATGAAATCAAATAAATCTGAAAATTTGTAATTGCGATGTGTATACATAAATATAACCAAGCTACACAAAACCATAGGAAGAAAAAATACAATTACTTTTTTGTTTACTTACGTCTAATAGTATGAAGTTTGTATTCAATTAAATTGTTATCCCTGCAGAAATACATCGCCATTCCATTGTCTCCATTATCTATGAACTCCAACCACTTCTCGAAAATCCTCATCATTGACAAATGATCGCTAGATTTTGAAAATTCTTGCTTACACTTGTTAACGTCCTCCTTGTGTGTCAACCCGCCAATAAACAACTCAGTCTCCGCTGAAAACAAAGTGACTATATCGATGATCGGAGTGACGCACTTGAACAACACGGAGTGCACCATCGCCTTTCCTAAACTCGGCTCCAACTGGAACTCGCTGATCACCCTGCCCAGGGGGGTTAAGTTCTCGTCCGCATCTAATAATTCCAATTCTTTGAGTTCATCGACAGCTTTTAATATGGCGGAGGTTTCGGGAGGGTTTAAAAGCTCCGAGAGGAACTCGGTGGCTTTGGCGTTGTTGCTGTATGCTTTGCTGTCGAGGACGATTTTGGTTAGGGAAGTGCGGAGAATTTCAGGGGTCGAGTATTCGTCGAACGTTTTGAATTTCGTTTGGGGATAAAGGTGGAAACTCTCGCCGGATTGAACTCTGCCGGCTCGGCCTTTTCTCTGGGCCATGCTCGATTTTGATATCCAACGGTTATCAATGCATGAGATTCCTATAATGTATTCAATAATTAAACATAATACGAATTAAAAAAATTATGTACATTTAATATATAAATTAGAGTAGGCTTTGTAGTGCCAATCTTTTTAAATGAGATTGGCACTACTGACTGTTAACACTTAGTTAACCTCATATTTATTCTATCATTGAATTAGTATTCTGGGCAACCGCACAACAAAAATGCAAGCTACTCGCACAGTATGTAAGTTAAATGTAAGGACAATTTTGTGGTTTTATTTGTTCCCAATAGAGCTCATTCCAGTTAACTAGGCGAGAAATTTGATGAAATGCGAACATATTTGAATCTCTGTGGAGTTTAACTAAGCAATTATTAAGTGATTTACTGATACCATAGTTCGCTTTGATAAGTTAAGCAAGTAATGATTTTTGGTGTTATGAGTATCAATGTGTCTAAATTCTTGCCTAGTTAAATGTAATGAACTATATTATTGTCTGCGCCGCCTGTGAATAGTGGATTAAGAGCAGTTTTTAATCTCCTTCTAATATTTCAACTTCTAAATAAAAGTTTTACTTAGAAAATAAGACCGATTGTTTAGAAACCGAATTTAGTTCGGTTTGTACCTTTTTCAACGTCGAAGCGTTTTTCTTTTTCTATCCCTGTGTCAATCACGTAAACAACATCATCGATGGTGACCGAAGTTTCGGCTATATTCGTGGCCAAAATTACTTTCCGAACACCAGGAGGTGGTTTGCTGAATATGAGCCTCTGATCGGAATCCTGCATCCGCGAATGCAAGCAGTAAACGGCGAGGTTGGGCAATCGGGACATTTCAAAGATTCTGCTCACCTTCATTATTTCACCCCAACCGGGAAGGAAGCACAAAATTGCACCTTCGCTCCTCTCTTTATGGATGAATTTGATCAACTATTAAAATTAAAATGATTTGTAAAAATATGACAAAATATACATTAACAGCCTTAATAATAAAACTGCCGTTAATATAGTTATAGTTTGATCCAAGTTAATTTTTATTAGATCAGTACAAACTACTGTGTTACTAACATTTCGTATTAATAAAACAAAATATACAGTTTTATTCAATAAAAAACCGTACAACTACTGAACCCGATTTTAACAGTATTTCGCTAATGTGATTCTGTTTTTTTTTTAAATTGTTTCATTAAACTAAAACATTTGAAGCCGTTACCATAGCAACCACTTGAATTATTATCCACATTTACAATGTAAAACAGTGTAAGTGTACGATTTTTTATTAAATAGAACTGTACATGCTATTTTAGTTTATAACAATTGAAAAAATTAATGTGGCAACATTGCCTTTTCATGTATTCCAACTTCATTTGTAATAATTTTGAGTTTAGTTATGTTACGATGTTTTTGTTTTTGGAAATGTATTTCTTTTGCTGAATTATTTAATTAATATTTACTTCTAGCATTTCGAGTTTAGAATTTGTTTACTTCTTATGCTATAAATGATAAATGTAGATCAGTATACTTTAAACTTCACTTGAAATCAGGTTTTATAAGCGTGGCGCATGAAGTTAAATTTCGAGTTAAGAAAAGCCTGAAAATTTGGTTTGGTCGCTCAATATCCCTGGCTACGCTTATGGGATTTCATTGAGATATAGTCAAATTTTATTATCAAATAAAAACAAATAATATTCAGATAATTTTATATTTATTTAAATTAAATAAAATTTTGCTGCAGACCGGCAAAATTAGTGCTGCGGACCGGCAACGGTCCGTGGAACCTACCGAAAAGCACTGAGTTAGAATACATAAAAATGCAATGTTGCCACATTAATTTTATAAATAGTTCAAAAGTAACTAATACCATGTGGATTAATAGAAAATGTTAGAATCGTGTTTATAGGGTCTAGTAAAAATTAACTAGCGTTTAAACTTACGGGTTTTTAAGAGGGACAACAATTTTGTATTGCAAACACACGCTTCAACTTTTTTTATGATCTATCATTGTCAAAACATCAATGAAGGTTAACATTTTTGTCATGGTGAAGTTCAGGAAGGAGCAACATTTAGAAATTATTAAAAATTGCTACTGAAATTCTGAGTCAGTAGTCGCAACTTTTAAGAGCGCTTACTCCATTGTCCATTCGTAATAATCGTCCCACCAGAAATGCTGTGTGTGCGATAGTAGATAGCTGTAGTAAAATTTCGAGTCAACATATTCACTATTGAATGTTCCTGTGCCAGTGAGATAACGCACCCGTCAAAGTACAGAAAATATCGCAGCCATAAGTGCTTCAGTTCAAAATGAGCCAGATTAGTCGATTCCATGCTGTTCACAGAAATTGGAAATCTCTTAGTCTACATTGTGGCATATCTTTTTTATAAAGATCTTAGCCTACACCTTTACAAGATAAAGATAAACTCAAGAACTGAAGCCTCTTGATCATTTAAAGCGCCGAAACTTCTTGGGCGTTATTGGACAGCAACAAATCCATATGTGCTTCAAAAGACTCCATTGCATCAACAAAAAGTGACTGTGTGGTGTGGATTTCATGCTGGAGGTGTGATTGGATCGTATTTTTTCATCGATGAAAATGATTACCATGTTATGGTCCATCAAGTTCGCTATCGTGCCATGTTGGAAGACTATTTTTGGCCAGAATTGGATAGACTTGACATCATTGATATGTGGTTCCAACAAGATGGTGCCACATGTCACACAGCTGATCAAACGATTGATCTATTGAAGAGGAAGTTCGGTAATCGTGTAATCTCGAGAAATAGTCCAGTCGAATGGCCACCTCGCTCATGCGATTTAACATCGTTGGATTTCTTTTTATTGGGTTACGTTAAGTTATTGGTTTATGAAAACAAGCCAACAAGGTTAGAGGAGCTCAGGAACAATATCGAACGCAAAATTTCCAACGTTCCAGCCGATATGTGTGGCAGAGTGCTGGAAAATCGGCTCCAACAAATCCATCGCTGCAAATGCACTCGCAGTGGTCATATAAACGAGATCGAATTCCATACTTAAACGTAATATGTGTATACTACACTTGGAATAAATTTCAGCACGATACCCCAATTATTTTATGTTATATTTAAATACAAAATTGTTATGTCCTTATTGAAAACCCTTTTATAGTGATATTAACAACGATTCTATTAATAAGGCTGTAAAACTTGATTAATATGAAACAATTTAATAAAAAATTAAATTGTATCCCGTAATTTATTTAGGGGAATGAACAAAAAACATTTTAATTACCTTTGCAACATCGTCACATACAACTTCGGGATTATCCCCGTTACACATCTCCATCGTTTTATTCAAACTATTCTTCACGTCCAGAAAATTGACCTTAACAGGATACGTGAATCCAGGGATATGGATTAAAGCAGCCGAATCAAAGTACTCTTTGAATGTTTCGGCGTCGATCGTCGCGCTCATTATTATTACTTTCAAGTCATGGTTCGTTTCAACAGCTCGGCGTAGAAGGTTGAGCAAAAGGTCGGTGTTGACGTCTCGTTCGTGTGCCTCGTCTATGATTATGTGCGTGCAGTCTGATAAATTCGGGTCGGATTGTAGACGTCTTAAGAGGATGCCGGTTGTGCAGTAGAGTACATGGCCGGTTTTATTGTTGAAACTCGATTTTAGTCTGACGTGGTAGCCAATTGTTGAACCAACCTATAAAAAATAATAGTGAATTTTTCAAATTTCTATGGAAAACTTGAACTTGGTTTAGCTTACAGTGACTTAATTAAGCACAGTGGTAACCACGCCATGCGTGGTAAAAACTTACAATGCCTTGATTAAACACAGTGGTGATAACTGTGGTATTTTGATTGGTTGTTAGTAGTTTCAACAGTAGATAGAATTAACCTAAACCCATTAATTTGTGGTATTTACCATCATATGTTCCTATTTAAAAATTAAGTGAATAAAACCTGTCCATCGTTGACGCTTCAAGTGAAAGATGACAACAACTCGCTGTCACAATTGAATAACAAATGTTATATTATAACCTATTTTCTTGATAAATTTTAACCACGCATTGTGGATGACAGGGAGTTGTTGCCAGTGTGTTTAATTAAGTCACTGTGGTTAAAATTAATCAAGAAAATAAGTTAAAACACCAGCATCTGATATTTTAAATAGGAACATATCGCATTCCTAGAATAGTACTCTGAGTCGATAAAGTCAAAAAAACTTGTTTTTGACTTATCCCTATAGGTAGATAGATCTCAACGAGCTCTACAAAAATATAGCATTATTATTTTCCTAAATTCAATAGTTAACGCTTGGGTTAATGGTACGTGAGTACCGTTACTTTTTGAGTTGTAACACCACTCTTCTTATAAATTTTATTTTATTATATTATCAGCTATAATATAACACACTTGTTATCTTGTGGTATGATTATTATAGATAATATTCATGAGTGAAACCGAGCTGCAGAATGTGCTGCTCCGGTTTCACGAATGAATACTATAGATTATTAATCATACCATAAGTTATATTCTATGAGAGAATGTAACAAATGAAACAAATTAAATGTAACTGGATTTTATAAACGAACTATTTAGTATAATACATATCGACTGTCAGTTTTGACAAATAATTTTCGTAGCAAGCAACCACAACAAGGTGATAGAATACCATTACCGCTGTGATAAGATGTATATATGGAAATAAGCGATTCTGATTAGAGGGAATGTAGTCAGTCATGTGACGTATGAGTTATATTTTCAGCTATAATATAATATAGTGATATGATTATCATCGATAATATTCATGAGTGAAACCGAGCTGCAGATTCAACGAGCCCGAAGGGCGAGTTGAATGTGCTATTTCTGTTTCACGAACGAGTATTATCGATTATTAATCATACCACGAGTTATATTCGATGAGAAATATAACGTATAAAACAGCAACTAATCCAAATTTTCAGGCTTTTCAAAATTCGAAATTTTACCTGTCAGATTTGATAAATAATTTTCATAGCAACCACCACACAAGGTGATAGAATCCTATCATCGCTGTGATAACATGTATCTATAGAAATAAACGATTCTGATTGGTGGGAATATAGCCACGTGACGCATGAGTTATATTCTCACACTAATAACCTTGAATTGTCAGATTATTCATTTGGGTCAGTTCTCGTTATTATGTTGCAGGAGTTTTGAATATTGCTTTTTCTTTGATGTCATTTAAGAGTTTCTCACGACTGATGAATGCCATACAGTGATGCTACCAGTCAGACTTATAAACCTCAAGTACGCTTCATCCCAGCATTGTGAAATTGATAAACCGAAAGTTCCTGTGTATAAAAATGGCGAGGTCTGGCAGCCATATGACTGAATACACCCAATTTATCCATTTGGTAGATAAAACTGTACTGGCTCGACTCAATGGGCCCGTTCATCAAAATGTTCAACATGTTGAATGTTTGGATTTGTTTGTGATGTATGTCGGTATCTTATGAACGGTACTCCAGGTGGTCTATTTCGTACGATTGCAAAAATCTCAAACACGTTCATGATTAACAATCCCGTCATCAGAGAATTCCCCAACAGTTGGCAGTAAACTCCCAACTGTTGTCTTTGATGAACGGGCCCAATAAAGCATTTTGTCCGACAACCTGACTTGAAAAACTCCCTGCTCATTCATCTCTCTTAGGGCTAAGCAACACTATTGTGAATCCTGAACACAATCTTGGCTCGGATAAAAATGATTTGATATTGGAAAGTCTTTTGGGTCATTCATATGAACTGTTCCCTCCTGAATCACTTGAAAAACTTGATTTTTCATCACACCCTAAGACAAGCAATACCAACTTAGATTGCATGAATAAAAACCTCTTGTTTGAGCAATGTGTCTTAGCTTATCCAAATGGTGAAGCAGCTTCCTTTGTATCACCAGATAAAAACCCTGAACAGTCTGATCTCACAATGTCATCCAAAACATCCTCTGACCTCGACAAAAATTGTCTCACATACTGAGGTGTCCCTTCTTGCAACACCTGGAAAACTTGTTGACGATCTCTACTTGCAGAGCCAATGGTTGCGGTCAGGGAATTTTAAGACATGTAGTGCTGCAGCGGTAAGCGGTTGACGTTCTCTGAACGAACAAAATTCCAGTTGGTAGAATTGCTGTATTCACTTGTTTGTATACTTAACATGCAAATTTAAAGGTATTTTCTGAGAGCGAAGGGGAATAAATCGAAGATTGAATTAACATAAAAGTTTAGTTTAAATGCTGATTTTGAATATATCAAGTAAAGGAAAACTATTCTAAATATTATGTTTGTTCATGTAACGAATATATTGTTGACTTATAGGAAGAAATGGATATAATAATACTTTTCTCCATGATTAAAGAACCAAATATTAAAGAAGAATGAGCGTCTATAACCTTGAAAGCGTGTTTAGCTGTTTATATCACGAAAATATGGCGGTGTTGTTTACCGCTGCACGGCTTCAAAAGCGATCAAGCGGAAAAAATATATGTTGCAGCCAGAAGCATAAAACCACCATGTGAAGGCTGCACCTGCGACTGTCCATCGAAATTCACTGAAGCACAGAGAGCATCGATATTTTCCAATTACTGGAGCCTGGGAGATCTGGAAAAACAGCGAGAATATGTGATTCGCCATTCTGTAGAAATTATACCACAGTACAGGTACACTAAAGCTCAACGAAAGTTGAACCATGCTTATTACTTTGACAAAAATTAGAAGAGAGTGCTTGTATAATCTGTTTTTTTTTTTTTAATATGTCCAATCAAATTTGACATTTCAAGAATATATTGGTGGTATGCAGGTTGTGTGTTTTAGGTTAGTTAATCATATGTTATGTTGTAAATCAACTTTTAATTTGTAGGTTATGTGAAAGGAAATCTGACAGTAATATAACAATTCAATTTACTCATAAAATAGATAATTTATTAAACAAAGACTAAGATTGCAAATGTAACTATCACCGCCTTCAAATATTTGTATTTACTACCAAATTTAATAAAGTCTCTCTGACGATTAGGTAAATGCTCATTGCTCAGATATATCTGTTTTTTTCATTATCTGCGAATTCATACATTCAAATTTTAAAAAACATCTAGATACATGAATTTCTCTTTTTGTGATCTTATTAAAAATATTTAATTTGAAGACTCTAAAGGAGTGTTTCCAGCATGAAGTAAAATTTCGAGTTTATAAAAGCCTGAAAATTTGGCTTGGTCGCATAGCGCAGCGGAGCGACCAAGCCAAATTAGGCTTTTCTAAACTCGAAATTTACTTTATGCGCCACGTGTATAAAACACTGATTTAAAGTGAAGTTCAAAATATATTGCTAAATTTTGATCACAATGTTCATTAATATAACAAATGTTTATATGGAATATCTGAAAGTATACTTACAAGAAAAAATCCCCGAAGATGTTGCAAGGTGTGGCATTCTCTTATTTGAAACTCTGCACCATGACAATTTATTTGACAAAATATGATTCTTTTGTCACATTGATAATCATTTACCCATATCTCAAAATTTGATGTTAAAATACCCTACTATTAAAACAGGACTGCAACTGTTTGCAGTAAATATACCTTAAGATTAGTCATATTAAAAAAAAAGGTTTTATCTAAGCATTTCTTAATGCCAAAGCTAGACATCAATCGTCGTACAATCTTAACCTACTTTTCAAAGCTTAAGGACGGAGTCATTGAAGGAGATCAACGAGGCAAACAAGAAGTGCAAAAATCAGTTGACGAACATATCAAGATCGATATGCGGACACACTGATTTAATCCCTCGCATCGAGAGCCACTATTTAAGAGCTCAAACCACTTGACAATACATAGAGGAAGAAAAAACAATTGCTGCAATTTGATCACGATAGATTGCAGCAATTGTTCTTCCTTTTTCTTTGGAAACAATGTGAAGAAACGGGAAAAGCGTACGGTACTCATTTCTTGTTTGCCAAAATTTTCAACACCTAATATTTCTTTCTTCACACTAAAAAAAGATCAGTGCGGCACATGCGTATCTTGAAGAGTGAAGAATTTGCGTCTCATCAGAATGGAAAAAAATGCTTTCCTGTGAAAAAAGGAGCGTGATAAGGCAGCACTCCCTACATCAAAAGGCGGGGTATTCACATTTTACTATACGAGGGTTGCCTTTTATATTTCGGGATTGGGCAACCCTAGTGTTGCAATCTGGCAACTGAGAGCTCTATAGTAAAGTTTGACATTTTTGAGGTTATACGTACTCAGAACGTTTTGACATATGAGTGTTATTTGTGTCGTTTACACTAACTTAAAAGATTTATCTCGGCCAAAGAATGGAATTAAATCGTGAACATTTTCGTGTGATTATTATTTACAACTTTCGACGTGGATTAACTCAACAACAGTGCATGGATGAACTTAATTCAATTTTTGGCGATGAAGCTCCATCAAGGACCATTGTTTATCGATGGTATGGTGAATTCAACCGAGGTCGTAGTTCACTCCAAGACGAATTTCGTGGAGGTCGTCCAAAATCAGTTGTTGTTCCGGAAACCATTGATGCTGTGCGCAAACAAATATTGCAAGATCGTCATGTGACCTATCGTGAGATTGAGACAACCTTAGGCATTAGTGGGACCAGCATACATTCAATATTGCATGAACATTTGACTGTCAAAAAAATTTGTTCGCGTTGGATCCCACACAATTTGTCAATCGCTCAAAAAAAGGCTCGTGTCGATTGGTGCAAAGAAATGCTCAAAAAATACGATTGCGGTGCTTCGAAACACGTCTATGACATCGTGACAGGTGATGAATCATGGATTTACGCGTATGAGCCCGAAAGTAAACAGCAGTCGACCGTATGGGTGTTTCAAGATGAGCAAAATCCAACAAAAGTTGTTCGCGCACGAAGCACTTCCAAGCAAATGGTCGCCTGTTTTTTCGGAAAAACTGGACATGTCGCAACCGTACCACTAGAACAACGCAGAACAGTCAATTCTGAGTGGTACACAACCATTTGTTTGCCAGTTGTCATCCAAGAAATTAGGAAAACCAACCGCCGAAAACGGATCACTCATCACCACGACAATGCGAGCTCTCACACATCGGCTCAAACAATTGCATTTTTGAGCACGCAAAACATCGATTTGATGAGTCATCCGCCATATAGTCCTGACTTGGCACCGAATGACTTCTTTTTATTCCCATCCGTAAAAAATAAAATGAGAGGTCAACGTTTTTCGACACCTGAAGAAGCGGTTGATGCGTTCAGAATGCATGTTTTGGAGATACCTCAATCAGAGTGGCAAAAGTGCTTTGACTATTGGTTTAAACGCATGCAAAAGTGTATAGATCTTAATGGGGAATATTTTGAAAAACAATAAAGCGATTTTCAATGATTAATATTTATATTTGTTCTCTAATCCCGAAATATAAAAGGCAACCCTCGTAAAAGCAAACCCTCTACATTCAATTTGACCATTTACAAATATAAACAAAGCAGGGGATTTGTAACGTTTGGAACAAAGCAGATGGAAACAAAGGCATAACAGAAATCGCAACATGTGTTTTTAGATTTATATCTGAAAAGATGAAGTGCAGCAACGACGTTGAATTCATTTTTCACAGTGACAACTCTAACAATCATGTAAATGGACGAGGAAGTTCACAAAAATAAAGTCGATCACCCACAAATTGTTCATCAAGGGCCACACCCAAAATAAAGGTGATGAGGTACACTCGATGATTGAAAAAGAAATAAAGAGAGGTAGCAAATCTGGATATTCATCCCTGTGCAATCCGTGCAGCTTATGAGAACCGCTAAGAAAGCCCAGCGTCTTTATCAGGTCAACGAATTTTCTCATGACAGCATTATTTGCTTTAAAAAACTGGCTTCGATTCCAACATCAAAAACTTCAACATCATCACCGAGCTGGAGAAGTTTGCATTCTCGGACATCTTCCTCTATAAGACTTCTTATACTACTCAAGATTTTAAAACCATGAACACTCTCCAAACTGGAAGGCTTGAAATGACTGGAAGATTGAGAAATTCAGCCCAAATGGAAAACGTCTCAGTAAATTGAAGTGATCGACGCCATTAAATAAAATTAGTGATTTGATGAGTCTTGTCAATAGTAATTATATACCATCAACCTACTGTGATTTTTATCGATCTTTAAAACCTAAAAAAATAAGTAAGGAGACTGACAAGTAATACCTAAGTTCCTGTGTCAAACTCAGTTCCTAAGAAAGTTACAGGTTACCTACTTTTTTCACGGCTTATTTTTTAATGAGACTGAATTTAAAATGTGCCAATGTGTCACAGTACTATTCTAGGGATGCTCTGCGCCATATTTGGTTAAATCCTCAAATTTACGGGTTTAGGTTGATTCTATCTACTGTTGCAAATTTTTAAGGTACGCCACTGTTTGTCCTCCATATTGGGTCTAAATTACTAACAACCAATCAAAATGAATGTGTGTTTAATCAAGGCACTGTAGTTTAGCTTAGACAGTTTAATTTATACCAGGTGTAACACAAAGCAGGCTCACACCCTTTAGTTAGAAGATCAAGTAATTTATGCCCAGTTGCACCAAAAATCTTGAATTTATTTCTGAACTCCAGTCAATAATGACAATTTTTAATCTTGTAACTCAATTCAGAAACTAAATTGGTGATGCAACTGGCACTTATTAAGTTGGCAGTAAAATTTGTCAGTGTTTTTCAATTCTTTTTTTTGTTTATTAATATTTAAAAAACAGAGCTGGGATGAATCCTCAAAAACAGGATTCGAATCACGAATCCGAATCACCTAATATGATTCGAGTCACGAATACTCGAATAAAGGATTCGTAAGTGAAAAATATGATTCGAATCCTTATTTTTGAATCACGGATACAAATCCCTTAAAAATAAATTTAAATCTATTATTTGCAACCAGTAACATTTTATTCCATCAGTTTCTGTTAACCAAAATGTTCATTTCCCGACTAAATATCTGATTAAATAATGATTTTAATTAATGATGATATATGTGTTATTGAACTTCATTTTAAATCAGTGTTTTATACGCGTGGCGCATGAAGTAAAATTTTGAGTTTAGAAAAGCCCCGTGAAAATTTGTCTCGGGTCGCTGCGCGACCCTCGACAAATTTTCTACGCGGGGCTTTTCTAAACTCGAAATTTTACTTCATGCTTAGTCTGGGAGTTGACCGTCAAGATTTTCTACATGTCGAGATTTTCGATATTTCTAGATTTTTGTCGATTTATTCACAGTTTGTTATTATATTAAATGCAACATTAATATTAAATAAATACGGTTTTTCTTAGGAATAGCATATTCACCCATTGAAAGCCGAGCAAATTATAAAGGTAACTCTAAAAGTTAATTTTAGGTAAAATTTTGCATCTTTTTCTATGATTTCAACGAATAATTTATTATATTACATACGTTGATTTTATAAAAGAGTTAAATTTAAAGTTCAAACGAGTGTTGTCCACTCCCAGACTAAGCATGAAGTAAAATTTCGAGTTTAGAAAAGCCCCGCGTAGAAAATTTGTCGAGGGTCGCGCAGCGACCCGAGACAAATTTTCACGGGGCTTTTCTAAACTCGAAATTTTACTTCATGCGCCACGCGTATGAAACACTGATTTCAAGTGAAGTTAAAAATATACTATTAAGGTTGGAAATGTTTAATGGTTAAGTAACAAAATATGCATTCACAAATATTTGAATTATTCTTCTTCTTCTTCTTCTGCTATCCCTTGTTGCCCCTTAGGGCGTCGGGTACTCGTTATCGAGCCATCTCCTCCATAACTGTTTATTCTCCGCGATTTTTCCTAGCTCTTCTGCGCTTTTCCCATGTCTCTCTCCTATTTCTTCAATTATGTTGGTCATTGTCTTCCTGGGTCTGCCTGGTTTCCTCTTTCCTTCCATGGTTGTTTGCTGCACCTGTTTTGTTAGACTATAGTTGTCCATTCTCCTGACATGGGCATACCAATTTAGTTGTTTCTTTTCTATTTTGTTTGTTATTGTGTCCTGTTTTAAGTTGGCATATATCTCCTCGTCCCTTTTCTTATCAAATTTGGTGACGTTTGATATTTTTCGCAGGAATTTCATTTCTATTGTGGTTAATTTATTTTTATGTACCGGTAGTGTGGTCATTGTTTCTGTGGAGTATAGCACTGAGGGGATTAAAATTTTGTTGTATATATGTTGTTTCGTTTTTGAATTTATTTCTTTTTTGCCTAGAATTGTCTTGTTTATCGCATAGTAGATGTTGTTTGCTTTCTTATGTTTGTTGGCTATTTCTGTGTCTATTTTTCCGTCATTGCTAATGATCGTTCCTAAGTAGTTGTAGTTAGTTATCTTCTCCAATCTTGTTCCTTTGCATGTATATTCTGTGTTGTTATCTTTCTTGCACCCTTTTATTTCCATTATTTTTGTTTTGTCCGTGTTTATGCTCATACCCATTTTGTCTATTTCTTCTGTCCATATGTCTATCATTTTTTGCATCTTTTCTGGTCTGTCCGCTATTAGTGTTACATCATCTGCGTATATTAGAGCCTCTATTAGTAACGCCTTCAGTTTTTTATATCCCCATACTGTCTTAGGTGTTCTGTGTTTGCAATTTTTGTATATTCTGTCCATGTATATGATAAACAGTAGGGGGCTAAGTGAGTCTCCTTGTTTTACTCCACTTTTAATCTCGAATTCTGTTGATGTAATGCCGTTTATTTGTACTATTCCTCTTACTCTTGTGTATAAACTCTGAATTGCTTTTAATAGGCTTGATGATATATTTAGCTGCTGTAGGGTCTCCCATAGTTTTGTTCTGTCGATATTGTCAAATGCTGCTTTCAGGTCGATAAAGGTGATATATAGCTCTGCGTTTCTTTCTATTTTTGCTTCTATTGCTTTCCGGAGTACGCTAATATGATCTGTGGTTTGTCTTTTGCTCCTGAATCCTCCTTGTTCTTCTTCTAGTTTGTGTTCTATTTGTTGTCTTAGCCTCCTTTCTAAAATTTTGCTATACACTTTTATAGCTACTGGGGCTAGGCATATCGCTCTATAGTTGTTGCAATCTGTAAAGCTTCCTTTTTTGTGTATTGGGACCAGCGCGTTTGTTTCCCAATCAGTTGGTATTGTTGCTTCTTTCCATGCCATGCTGCATATATCTTTCATCCATTCTATTGCTTTTTGGCCTCCGTACTTGATTAGTTCTGGCGTGATTCCGTCTGGTCCCGCAGCTTTTCCTGTTTTCAGTTCTTTTATAGCATCTGTCACTTCATCCATCTGTATTTCTGTTTCTTCGTCTTGTGTTTATTTTCCCTCTACTTCATTTGTTCTTGTTTCACTTTTCGTGTTGTTTTTTGGTGAGAATTTTTCTTCGTAATGTTCTTTCCATGTTTTTACTATCATTGTTGTTTCGCTCTGTATACACCCGTTTTTATCTCTTACACTTCTTATGTTCTCCTCTCTTTTCTTCCTTAAGGATTTGACTGCTTTCCAGAATTTTCTGTTGTCTGTTTCGCTTAGTTGTTGGATTTCTTCCCAGCTTTTCTTTTTTGCTTCTTGCAGTGTTCTTTTTGATTCGTTTCTTCTTATTATGTATGCTTCTTTGTCTTCACTTCTCCTTGTTTGTAGGTATTTTTTCCATGCTTCTTTCTTCTGTTTGATTTTGTGTTTTACTTCGTTGTTCCACCATTTTGTTCTCTTGCTGTTACTTGTTATTTTCTTTTCTCCGCATATCTTTTTAGCTGTATCTATCATGGTGTTTTTTAGTTTGGTCCATTTTTGATTTAATGTGAGTGTTTGGTTTTCTTCTTGTTCCAGTTTTGTTAGCACCTCCGTTATTTCAAGTTCGTATTTTTCTCTAATTTCTTCTTCCTTTAACCTTCCTACTTTTATTTTCTTATGCGCTTTTCCAGGTTTCGTTTTTGTAGTTGTTAGCTTTGTTCTTGTTATTATTAGTTTGTGGTCCGTACTTAGTTCTGCTTCTTTACTTATTTTTACTGATTGTACTAAATTCTCCATCTCCTGGGTATATGTTGTGTAGTCTATTATACTTCTGACGTTCCTTTCTATGTCTTCATATGTGTAGTATATGTCTTGTTTGAAAAATGAGTATCCTATTATTAGGCTGTTTCCTATACAGAAGTTTGTCATTCTGGTTCCATTGCTGTTCCTGCTGTTTTCTCCGTATTTTCCGATGCATCCTTTCCCATTTCTACGTCACTTCCTATTCTTGCGTTCCAGTCTCCACTGAATATTATGTGTTCCGTGCTTTCTTTGTGATTGTCCAATATTTCTTGAAGTTCTGTATAGAATTCATCTAGTTCTTTTTCTTTTGATCCCTGGATTGGGGCGTAAATTTGCACAATAGCTAGTTTTATTCCTATATCTATTTCTATGTCTATGATTCTCGATGAGGTGGGCTTCCATTTTGTGACTTTCCTGTTTATTTCTTCTGCTACTATAATTCCAACTCCTTCTTTTCTTCTTTCTCCTTCTGGTTTCCCAGAATAGTATAAGGTATATCCGTCCTTCAACTGTTTGTGGCCATATATTTCTTCTTTTCATCTCTTCTACTATTTCCTCTTCCTTTCCGTTGATTGTTTTGATGTTCCATGTCGCTAGTGTTATTTCAGGTTCTTTTCTCTCATCTCCTTTTCCGTTGCGGTTGTCGTCTTCGGTTGGTTCCTTAGCTTCTGCTATTTTACCTCTTCTTGTTTCTTTTTTCCTTGGTCTATTATGGGGGCTAGGAGGCTTTGAACTGTGTTTGGTGTTTTGTGGTTTTTTGGGGTGTATTTATTGTTATTTATGGGTTGGTTTTCTTCCTTGTTTGTTCTTTTATTGGGTTTTCTATGCTTTTCTTCTATTTCTTCCGAGCTCAGTATGTTTCTCCCTCTCTTCTTATCACTTGCCTTTGCCTCCTCTTCATTTGTCTGTTCCAAGAATGGATTAAATTCGTCTTCCGACGTTTCATATACCTCGTCCTGGGTTTTGAGTTCTTCCGTTGCCTTCTTTTCTTGTCTGCCTGGAACTATTGGTTTGGTCTTCTCATTCACTATTATTACGTTGTCGTATTTTATGTAGGCTTCTTTTCCATTCTTTTTTGCTTCTATTAATATTGGCTTGAGCCTCTTCCTTTCTTCTACTACTTCTTTCGGGTAGTCTTCTTGGATGTAGATCTTGGTTCCATTTAGATTTGTTCTGTTCTTTAGTATCTGCAATTTCCTTCTGTACGTAGTCAGCCCTATTAGGATTGGGTTATTTGGTGTTCTTTTGTCGATTTGTTTGATAAAGTCTATTTCTTGTTCTTCTACATCGACCTTTAGTTTTGTTTTGATTATATTGACTATTGCTTTTTCTAGGTCCCAGTAGCTTCTTCGTGCTGTTTCAATTCCAAAGAACATCAGGTTTTTCCTTCTCAGGCTTCTGTCTATTTGATTTATTCTGGTTTCATTTTTCTGTGCTTTTTCCCTTATTCCGGACATTTGTTTGCTGTGTTCTTCGAATTTTTCGTTTATGTTCATGTTTATAATGTTCGTTTCTTCCTTAAACATTTTTCTAAGCATTTCTATGTCCATGTTTGAACTTTATATGATTTACTTTGTTTTGCGGTTTTATTATTCGAAAATTTAAATATTTATATTCAAATTTGAATAATTTAGTGATTTAAATATTCAAATTAGAATATTTAACTATTTGAATTAATCGAATTAAAATCCCAGCCTTAATAGCGATGATTCGAATTTGGGAGGATTTGAATTCGTGTATAAGGATTCGAATCGTTTTATAAGAATTCGAATCCTTATATAAGGATTCGAATCATCTACGTCTGGATTCGAATACGAATCCTTTTTAAAAAACGTAACGAATCCGGATCACGAATCCGTTTTCACTAAAGTATTCGAATACCTCTTTTGAATCCTCTAAAAGGATTCGAATCCGGGAATCGAGTCCTGTGATTCGAATCCTGCCCAGCTCTGTTAAAAAATTAATTACAAAGAAAGTAATAATATTTTCACTTACCATTTCATTGCGTTCATTTGCTACTCTTTCTGCTAATGATATAGCGGCTATCCTCCTAGGCTGTGTGACTATTATCCTACAATCTCGTCCCATCAGTCGCTCCTCGTTTGCCCAAGACTCTAAAATATACTGAGGCACACGTGTGCTCTTTCCACAGCCGGGCTCACCTTTAACCACAACGACTCGATTGTCTCTCACTACATCCATAATATCAGTTCTGAAATCAGGAATTACGATTATAACTTGCCCATAAGTAATGATGACATTTTGATTAAGTAATATCCATTACCCACCAGTGGCGTAGATAACTTTTTGCGATGGGGGGGGGGATTTAAGTTCGTATCTTGTTTCATAAATTTATTTTTCTAAAGTTACACAAAGACAAGTATATACAAAAAGTGATGTGCCTATCATAGCACTTTCCCTATCATTAAACAGTTGACGATTGATATACTAAAGGTATTTCACTTGCTAATTGCTTGAAGACTGTTTAGAATAGCCTAATTTGGTTTGGTGTTTTAGATGCATGGTGCATAAGGCGACTTTAGAAAAGCCTGAACATTTTGTTGGTCATTAGATAACCTCAATTGTCATTACATAACCTCAATAGAGATATCGAGAATGCTGTCACTTGACTGATCAGCTGATCTCGAGCGTTGGCACACAAATGCACAAGGTTACTCACGCACCATAATTCCGTCATATTATATCATTCTTTATTTGTGAATTGTTAGTTACGTTTATTACTAGTTAATTGTTTGTTACGTTTATTACTTGTTACTTATTTGTTACGTTTATAGCAGTCACTCATTGCTGTAAAAAATGCAAATAAAGACCGAATACACATAAATCAATGTGATTCATTCTTACCACAATTAGTTAAATTGATATTGAAACGAAACACTTAGCAAAAACTGAGAAAAGACAATAAAAACAAATAAGAACGAAATACAGGAAAAATCACAATGGCGTCGGGCAACAGAATACAACTGTTCCTTGAGATAAGGAAGCGGTGGAGCATGCCTTGTGTTTGCCAATGCTCGAGATCAGCTGATCAGTCAAGTGACAGCATTCTGGATCTCTATTGGCATTACATAACCTCAATTGTCATTACATAACCTCGATTGACATTACAAAAATAGGGTAATTTATTTATTTAATAATGCTGTAAATCATAAATGTACCTGATCAGTATATTTTGAACTTTACTTGAAATCAGTATTGTGTACCGGTGGAGCATGAAGTAAAATTTCGAGTTTAGAAAAGCCTGAAAATGTTCATGCTTAATCTGGGATTAGAAACACTAGTTAGACAATCAATGATACACTTATTTAGCAGTTTCTTTTATTATAAAATGTATGACTAAAATAAACAGAGTCACTGTTTTAGTCAACTCGCGGAGTCTACGATTTTCCTCCCAATTTGATTAATGTTCAATTTGATAATGTTGAAAGAATAGTAATAGCAATTTTTTGTGAATTTCATACAAGTAAATCTGAAGTTTATTTGATTTTTTTAACGAATGAGGGATTTTACTTTTACACAATGTAACTGAAAATCCCCTAGGGGGATTTCTGAAGTTGAGAGAGGGCGCGACCTAAAAAAGGTTGAAAACCCCTGCTCTAGAGTATTGTCTGGCAAACCGCTGTTTTACATCCACGGTATGCAGTGTTAAATCGGCTACTGGGCACATGGAGGTGCAGCGCTAGGCCCCCCCGTGCAAATCAGCGACCAGGGAAGGCACCCGAATCAGTACTTGGAAAGTGCGTGGGCTCTTGAAAACTCGAAAGCTCAAAATATTGCAAATCGAACTTAAACGCTGCAATATAAAGATTGCCGGAATATGAGAGACACATTGGCGAGATAGCGGCCATTTTTACACATCAGACTACCAGGTATATTTTTCCGAGTTGAAAATTAAACACTTTAATTCAAAGACTTACCAAAAACGAGAAGAGAGTGAAAGCAGGAGGAAGATTAGTGTAGATGTAATGTATTATTATGCCAATAAAGGTCTTTTTTTTTACCAAAAACGTATCGATAGTCGAATTTATTTAAAATTCTGGGGGGGAGAAATGATCTCCTAAATCACTCCCCTGTCTACGCCACTGTTACTCACAGTACTGTCCAAATTATATCTAAGCGACACAAACATGCGAAAGTACAGAACGATGATTCTAGACAAATTCTAAAGAAATAAATTCACTTACTTGAAATCCGAAATGGGTAACTTGACAACTTCTCTGCAAGCATAAAAGTTTGCATCCCTAAATCTCCTCCTGGTTTCTCTAAAGCCCAGCCAGTCCATCTCCAAATCTTTCCTGATAATATCCTCCTTTTCCTCCGGCAAGGAATTAACGAGCAACGGCACGAACTCACTTTTATAAAAATCAACGATGCCCCGCATCGTGTTCACCGCTTTCGGATGCAGAGTGAGCGTCTTTACTTTTTGTTTAACAACCTCCTCGTGCTCATATAAAATTGGCTGTTTTTGTTTAGTCAACTTACCCTCCAGTTTTAAATAGTTCAGAACTGATAAAGCCGCTCTCGTCGAAGCCTCCTGTTTCGTTCGAGCGACTTCAGTGAGTCTTAGCTCGGCAGGCCATTTTATATGGTAAGTGCATTCCCAGCCCTCCGACTTGCTATCCAATTGTTTCTTCGAGTACATCGGGCTCAATTTGTAATTTCTGTTGTTTAATTCTTTGCTCACGATATCAAACACACTGTGAAGGATGTTTTTGGGATTCGGGAAGAGCTTCAGTAATTTTTTCTGATCTGCTTTAGTTAGAACTTCTGGGACTTGGTTCGTTTCATTTTGTGCGGAAGTTGAATAAGCTCGTAAGGAGATTAATTGTTTCGCTAGCAGTTTGATTTGTAGACCCGTGCCAGCTATCCCCTTTTTAGCGAAATGATCAGGAACTTTAGTGGAAATTACTTTTTTGTTTATCGAAGCTTTGTTTCTCAATTTTTTTTCTGAAATATCCGAAATGCCATCCGAGTCTGAATCTTTTTTCGAATAGCCGCACGAACGAGTTTCGGTAATTTTGTTCGTTTGTGAAATTACAGCAAATTTATCTGCGATTAGTTTCGTGCTTAGTAGTAATTCTTTAGTTAAATATTTGTTCTCGTGTAAATAATTCAAAATTTGCAAGGTGCATCGCGAAGACGCGATTTGTTGTGTCGAGGCTGAATCGATAAAAGTTAAATCTTTCGGCCATTGTAATTGATAAGTGCATTCCCATTCTTCATTGTTATTATTATTTTTGTAAAGAAATGAAGGTCTCAAAATAAAATTCGGGTTTTTATACACCTCACTCAACGTATCATAAAAGTTGTGTAAAATCGTAGTGGGGTACGGAAAACTGTCGTAAAGTGCAATCAATTCTTTTGTAGTTAAATAAGTCGCGCTTTTTGTTAAAACTTGTAATTTTTCATTAATCACGGCGGGTTTTGTGAGATTTGTCGATGCTAAAATGCTACTGAAATTTCTCTGATTTTGTGTTGAAAAATCTTGCAAAGCGTTTAAGCACCGTAATTTAGTTGCATCATCATTCCCTAACTTTTTACTTCGAACTTCTTTTTTTAGTGATAGACTGGCATCCTTCTCCAAATTATAGGAAGCGTTTGTAATTTTTTCGTTTGCAATATTCATTTGCTTATTCAAAATCTTATTTCGAAGATCATTTTCTGGCAACATTCTCTTCACTGAATTACTTATTAAAACAGGATCCGCTCGCTTCTGTACGACGGTATTCGGAACCTGTTTTATTTGATTGTTTAAAATTTTATTCCGAAGATCCGTTTGATCCAAAACTTGATTCTGCAGATTAATCCCCATCAATTCCCTCATTTCCGGGGCGCACTTCCTACCGTTCGAGGCATCGATTTCGAAAATCGGCTTATTGGACTGCGTTAATCTTCCGGTGCTTCTCAGATAATGCAAAACCTGCAAAGCGCATTTGGAGGAAGCCGAGCGTTTTGTGTCGGCAACCACCGAAAACACCATCTCTGTCGGCCACTTAATGAGATAAGTGCAATCCCAGTGTGTAACTCCTTGGCTAACTTTTTTTTGAGTGAACATTTGCTGTAAAGGATCATTGTTGATTTCATTAGCCACTATATCGTATACTTTTCGTAAAATGTTTAGGGGAAATGGGTAGATTTCTTGAAGCGATTGAATTTCAGCACTACTTATAATTGATTTATAATGTTGTAATTTGGAAAAATTCTGTATTGATATTACACCGTTGGAAATTTTTGAAACACTATCCGTTAGGATTTCTTCTTGTAATAGTGATGTGTTGGTTAGCGGACGTGCGGATTTTACACCCGCTCCACTCAATTTAAACTTATTCGGCATAATCAATTCTTTTAGGCTTACGTTTTTATTAATTTGGCCGATTGTCTTCGCGCACGGGCGTAGGAGGTTATGTCCAATCTTGTTTTCTTGGCGGTAAACGGCATTATTGGTCAGTACTTTGTCCGCACCGTGAGGATCAGCGCCAATTTTTTTATATCCTCTCAGATTTTTCAAAAAATATAACTTTGAAGGGGTTAAATTGGCGCGGTACATTTCGGCGCCGGTTTTCTCTAAAAATGTGGAAAAGCATATTAATATCGATAGTTGAAATTGATTAGATGCAACTTACTACGTGCTTTTAGTGAAAATATTTGCTAAATCAAAATTTACTTAGCGATTATTTCGTGTTTTAAAAATGTGGAAAAAGTTGGGTTAGGGTGGAAAATTAACATATGGAAAATAGGCAACCCAATTCACATTAATCAACGACAGATACATATAGATAAGATGGTTTTTTTAATATATTTATGGTGTAAAATAATATTGCTTACTCTATAAATTTCAGTTTATGATTAATTAACATACAATTAAAAACGGATAAAACAACGTTATTTACAAGCCCATTTATATTAATTTCAAAGTTGAGTTATTCTGCACTTCGAGTTCCCGACTTTGTGCCATTTAGCGCCAACAGTAAACAACTGAATTTCAAATACGCAATGTTGCCAAGCGTATCATGCTCTCATCGATTATAAGGAATATTTATATAATTATTATATCATTCTGTTTTTATGATAATTAAAAGTCAAATATAAATATTTCAATCACTAAATTATTCACATATTTAAATATTTGAATAATTCGAATACGTTTTTAAACGAATATTAAGTTTGCTTAAATTTGAAAAATTCTCATAGCATATTTTAAATTTCACGGCACGTCATTGTTTTGTACGCGTGACGCATGAAGTAAAATTACGAATTTAGAGAAGCATGAAGTCGGGCTTTTCTAAACTGAAAATTTCACTTCATGCTTAATCTGAGAGTTAAAAACACTTGTTAAACAGCTATTGAAACCTTTACTGAAAATACTGATTTCTGAAAGAAAATGGAAAACAAAAACAAACTGTTATTATTTTCATAATATTTATGAGTTTTGCTTATATTATGTTGTTTATTTTATTTTAAGGATTTGGCGTTGTCATTAAATAGTTTTTTAATAGTTTTCTGAAAAGGATTTTCCACTCCCAGACTAAGCATGAAGTAAAATTGAGATTTTAGAAAAGCCTGAACGTGTCCAAATCCAAATTCAGACTTTTTCAAACTCGAAATTTACTTCATGCGCCACGCGTATAAAACACTGATTTGACCTGAAATTTTAAATATACTATAAGAATTTTTCAAATTTAGGATTCTAATGAATATTCGAATATTAATTCAAAAACAAATTTAAGTTCGAATATTCAAATATTTAAATAATTACATTATTTATTTTTGAATTAATATTTGAATAATTCAATTTTTTAAATTCCCAGTACATTTTTTACATTCCCGCCATTAAACAGTACAAGTTTAAAATTCCTGCCAATAAAAAAAATACGTTTGCCAACGTTGAGCGCTTTGAATTCAGTTGCTCACTGCTGGCAGCAGATGGCGGCAAAATCAGGATAACCTAAAGTTGATCAAAGTTCATATATATCCAGTTAGCCAGTCCCCGTATAAATTTTGGGTACACGCGAATGGGAGCAGAGCGCTGGATGCCAAATTGGTGTATATGGCTGCCTATATACACCAGTCTGGCTTCCTGCGGTCGGTCGGTTACGACTATTTTACTCCAGATGTCGCGAAATCAAGTCTCAGAGAGAGAGTGAGAGAGAGTGACAATTTCTTTCTCCCTCTATTCCGCGCTTCTCGTTGTATCATATTCCAGATGTTGATTTTTCAATCTTAAAAACACGTTTTTTTTTCTTTTAACGAGCTAAGGATGCGTGTTTCATTCATTCATCCGTTTCCTTCTAGAATTTTATTTTCTGCGTTATTAGAGAATAGATTTTATGAAATTATATGTGAACGTTGTAAAATTTATTAAGTATTATTTATTTTGTACTTAAAACTTAAAATACAAAACTATTTAACTTTTGATAAAAAGTAAAACAAATACATCAACTTATCATTTTATTAACTAATCAGATCAATCCTATTGATCAGATCAAATCTACTGATCGATAAGGGTTTCTTTTTTTAATTAAAGGGGTCAGTGCAAAATGCAGTTGTCATTTTTTTTTTAGTGTTTGAATTTTTACCGTTTGAATTTTTACCGTTTGAAGTTTTTAACCCATTAAGCGCCGTTGATGCATACACGCAACATTATTATTTTTTGATAATTAAGTTACTAAATAAGTTTATTTGATATATTATATTATTTGACCTGAATTGAAAATGTACCAAGAAAAATTTAAATATTTTGTTATTTAAAGTGTATTATAAATACTTCACAATATTACAATGTTTTATACGCGTGGCGCATGAAGTAAAATTTCGAGTTTAGAAAAGCCTAATTTGGCTCGGTCGCTCCGCTTCGCTACGCGCCCGAGCCAAATTTTCAGGCTTTTCTAAACTCGAAATTTTACTTCATGCTTAGTCTGGGAGTGGATACACTCGTTCTTAACTTCATATTGCACGTTTCTATATAAAATCGACAAATGCCTGAACATTGGCAGCGTATACATTACATTGTTGAGGCACTAATTTTTTAAAAATCCATTATCACTTTAATATAATAATAATTATTTATTTATTTATTTATTTATACATATAGACGGTCAAGCCTTTTTGAAGATAAAATTCAGATTTTTAAAATATTACAATTAAAACAAATATAAACATAAAATAAAAACACCTACATACTAAATACAATAAATAACATACAATATTTCTTTTATAACGAGAACAGATTAAATTAAATTAAATTAAGTGCATTAAGTGTGCCTTGAAAGTGTTGAGGGAGTTTCCAAAAAAATCGAGCGATAATGCGACACTGTTAACATGCCTGGCGATCCGTGGCATGGGACTGTTCATACCGTACGTGGTTCTATAGTGACCTATATGTAGAAGATCATTCGATCTTAAAGCTCGACCCTGCACATTGAGGTTAATCAAATTATGCAGATTTATGCAATTTATCATCCCATTAAGTAATTTGTACATAAATGTTATGTCCATTCCCTTCCTTCGAATGTGCAATTCAGTAACACCAACATATTGACAGGATTGCTGAGGCGTAAGATATATGCCAACAATGCTCAACTTATATGCTAAGACCTTGGAAAATGTGTATTGTATAGACTCTAATCTGTCTACATGCGTTTTGAAGGATGGTGACCAAATAAGGCAGCAATAATCCAGGTGTGATCTGACTAGTGCATTATACAAAATCACAAGAGCACGTACATTAATAAAATCAGTTGTAGATCGTTTAATAAACCCTAGCATTTTATTAGCCTTGTTCACTATGTAGTCAATATGTCGCCTGTAAGACAGTTTAGAGTCCAACAGCACTCCAAGGTCCCGGATACTATCTACTCTGCAGAGAGAGGTATCATTCAAATGATAATTAAAATATGTTGGTACTTTACAGCGTGAAAACGGCATAAACTGACATTTACTTATATTTAGTGCCATATCATTATTTGTGCACCAGCATTGTATTAATAACAGATTATGTTCAATGATTGAGCAATCATTGATGTTGTTTATTTGGAGGAATATCTTGAGATCATCCGCGAATAATAAGTGTGGACAAGTAAGTATATCAGATAGATCATTTATGAAGATCGAGAACAGAAGCGGTCCTAAGTGAGAGCCCTGCGGAACCCCTGATGTTGCCCATATTTCATTAGAAATGTACCCATTGATTTTGACGTATTGAACTCTCCTAGTTAAATAAGATCCAAGCCATTTCAGTAATGAATCACCTACACCATAAGCATGCAGTTTGTGCAATAATATTGAGTGATTGACACAATCAAAAGCTTTGCTGAAGTCCGTATAAATAGAATGGACTTCAGCTCCGCTTTCGAAAGCACGGACTATATAATCGGTGTAACTAAGAAGATTTGTTTGCGTAGAACGACTAGAATAAAACCCGTGTTGATTATCGCTAATAATGTTTTTAAAAGTACTGAATAACTGATTATATAGTAGTTTTTCAAATATTTTCGGTATGACTGACAATATGGAAATTGGTCTGTAGTGTTTCACATTAGATTTCGCGCCTGATTTGTGAATTGGAGTTATGAAGGCAGATTTCCATATATTAGGAAAGATACCAGAGCTTAACGACAACGAAAATAATTGGTGTAGTGGAATATAAAGTGAATTACTACAATTACGTAGAAATATAGAAGGTATGTTATCGGGGCCTGGACCTGCAGTGACGTTTAACCGAGAGAGTTCAAATAAAACTTGATCAGCCGTTAAACATATGTTGTTCAGATTAGTTGATATGTTAGACTTAAAGTCCGATGCTATTACAGATTCTACTTTATAAACTGAAGAAAAGTAAGTAGCGAATAGGTTTGCAATATCTTGACCTGACGATACACTAATTTCGTTGAGGGACATCATTAAGGGAATTCCCGAAGACTTGTTCTTTTGATGAACGGACCAGAAAGCCTTTATATTGTAGGGAATAGATTGTTCAATATTATCCAAATACTGTCTATAGCACAAATTAATTTCAGTTTTGCAAATCCTTCTAAGATTTGTAAAGGAGTTGTAGTCTGAAATAGCGGAAGAAAGTTTCCACTTTTTGTGGGATTCCTTTTTAGATTTTAATAAATTAATCAACTTACTTGAGAACCAGCTCGAATAATAATAAACTATTTATGATTTTTAACTTTTTATTAAATTCACGTATACATTATGTGTATTTAAAGAAAAAATTCACAGTATGAAATGCAATAAGTCATTCATCGAAATCATAAAAAGAAGTGTAGAATTTTAATTAAAATTAACTTTTAGAGTTAAAATTGCTTGGCCGTTAATGGGTTAAAATAGTTTTAAATATACTGTGTGTCCCGTTTCAAGGCGCATTGTATGTTTCATGTAAAGATTTCCAATGTAATTGGAATTTGAGTTTGTATCGCTTATTGAACCAAAACGATTACAATAAAATTAAAATCATTTCTTTACCTACTAGCAGTATTTTCGGGGTATTATTTTTGAGTTCTCCTCAGTTTCATTTGAAATATAGCTTGAAAATAGTGAACGATTATACGAAAATAAAATCGTCAAAACAGTAGTTGCTACGAAAAGTCAGTGTTTGGCATCAAATTTATTAAAACACAGAGCAATAATTCAATTCAACATGAGTGTTTATTCTGCAAAAGAAAAAAATCAGATCCCAAAATGGACTCAGTATATATTTTAATCACGATGCGTATTTTATTAATTGAACCATACTTTTAATAAACATTAACAGTTTCAGAAATTTGTGGTTTTTGCACTGACTATTTTAATTATCCGTTTACTTTGAACGATTGTTACATGATCAACTTGTACTTTTCCGATTGAAATTTTATAAACGCTTATTGTGTGCCAGCGGGCACTAAAATGTAACCTAATTTTTGGATTAAAATTTATGGCATCCGTCGTGCGGCTGCATGGGGATAATTTGAAAAAGAATAAGCAGAAATATTTTTCGATATTCTCAATACTTCCCGAGATACACGAAATGTTACATAGAGAAAGTACAAATTATATAAAAATCATGAAACTTTATAATTGAGAATATTATTAAAAACTGCGAAACAAACAAACTTGTTAAATCAAGTAATTAGTCACATTAATAACATTATAAATTTTACATTTTAGTAATTGTTACCGACCTTATGGCTATCTTTGTTTGTACGGAAATATACGTTTTAGGGTTCCAGGAATCAGAAACAAGTGTTATCCCTAATATTTGAGATAATTGGCTCAAATATTGAAATATGTTGAAAAGTCTCGTTAAGTGATGATAATCAATAACATTTAGAAAACAACAAGATGTCTTTTAATAGAATAAGTATAATAGATTTTCTCTGAGAAGTGTAATTGCAAAAATTATTGAATACTCTTGAATAAGTTTGTTATTTGTTGTGTGCTTTGTAGGAGCACGCGGTTGTTACGACTCGGAAGAAAAACAAGAGAACACACGTTTAAAAATACTTCTATTGAACTTATCTGTACACTGGTTGAGATCGTAATGAATATTTACAAAAATATATGTACACAGTCTTCTTTATAGTGGAGGGGGTGGTTATCGTTGTCCCTTTTTCGTCTTGGCCTGAAAAGCAGGTATGAACCCAAGGGAGGTTTCGCGTAAACCGATGGTCTCGAGGCCGGGGTGTATTTCCAGGAAGTCCGAGTATTTATTGCGACAGGACCTGATCGTAACCTCTAAAAATCGGTAGGACCCCCGACCGCTATGTAATGAATACATTTCTGCGGGGGATGGGTCCGAATTTCACGCCTTGTTATAACATCTAGCGTTCCGGAACCGAATGCAAAATAGGAAAGGGTCTTGAAAGGGAAATACTACCTGATGCCATTGACACACTTTTACTTATATGAGTTGTAATTACTACAATTAACTTAACATAAGTTAATAAATTCCTCATAGTAAGTTAATTATAACACATAATTCGTTTTATATATAAAGAATATGAAAAAGTAAAGTTCATTTGTTCACAATATTTCAGTTATTTCAGCGTTTAATACGCTCGGCTGCGCATGAAGTAAAATTTCGAGTTTAGAAAAGCCCGAATTTGGCTCGACCGGTCCGCTGCGCTGCGCGACCTCGCCAAATTCTCTGGGCTTTTAGAACAATTAAAATATTTTTTTATTAAATCAATATCTTTTCATTACCCGTAATCTGCATTTTTGTTGTTTTCGTTGCTCACTTCCTTTTTCATTTACTTTATATTAGGTTTTAAATATGAAACGGCCCGAATTTCACGCCTTATTATAACATCTGGCGTTCCGGAACCGAATGCAAAATAGGAAAGGGTCTTGAAAGGGAAATACTACCTGATGCCATTGACACACTTTTACTTATATTAATTGTAATTGCTACAATTAACTTAACATAAGTTAATAAATTCCTCATAGTAAGTTAAATATAACACATAATTCGTTTCATATTTAAAACCTAATATAAAGAAAATGAAAAAGGAAGTGAGCAACGAAAACAACAAAAATGTAGATTACGGGTAATGAAAAGATATTGATTTAATAAAAAAATATTTTAATTGTTCTAAAAGCCCAGAGAATTTGGCGAGGTCGCGCAGCGCAGCGTACCGGCCGAGCCAAATTCGGGCTTTTCTAAACTCGAAAATTTACTTCATGCGCAGCCGAGCGTATTAAACGCTGAAATAACTGAAATATTGTGAACAAATGAACTTTACTTGAAATCGTCGTTTTATACGCTCGGCTGCGCATGAAGTAAAATTTCGAGTTTAGAAAATCCCGAATTTGGCTCGGCCGCTCCGCTGCGCTGCACTACCACGCCAAATTCTCTGGGCTTTTCTAAACTCGAAATTTTACTTCATGCTTCGCCTGGGAGAGGAAAATGCTCGTTTGTAAATTTTCTCTAATGTGAAAAAGAAAAATAATTCTTCGAACTACATGAAAGAGACTAATAAACCACATACGGGATTTGCCAGAGAATGAGTGAAAAGCTTTGCATAGCACTACTCGATAATCAAATTTCATTAAACCATATTTAAATAAAAATATAAAAAACTAAAAAAATATACCGTGCATCTCGCTTGAAGACGCATCATAAGGAGTTTTTATCTCTATTATTGAACTAAAATGATCAGAATAAAATTCGAATAATTCCGTTGCCTACTAGTATTCATTTCTAAGTTTAATTTTTGTTTTCTCTTTAGTTTCATTTGAAATATCGCATAAAAACAGTGATAACTACCTGGATAGATATAACTTTTTTATTAAACATTTTTCAACAAAAGGTTATTTATAAGAATTTACCTTATAAGAGATGTCACTAAAATTCATTAAAATTTTTGAGAAACATTTTTAAAGAATAAATATATATACCGGGTGACCCATTTTAATGGGTATATCATATATTTAGATTAATTCCGCCATTAGAATTAATCTAAATGTATAATTTCAACTTGATATTAGTATTATGACTAACTTAGGTTTTTTCTAAGAAGTTTACAAAAGTATAAAATGTTTATGCCATGTTGGTTTTTATTGAATAAATATTACCAAATTGAATTAAAAAGTGATCATTTATTGGAAATACAATTATATATATTAATACAATTATGTATCACTGTTTCTTCGGGTTTGGTCCCGCCTATTTTCTTGGCTCTGGTCCATTTTATTTTTAATTCGACGTTTCGAAGACCTCGCAGTCATCATCGTCAGGAATAACTATCAAAATTCCATTGCTCTAGCAACCACTTGTTTGACTTTTACGTACTACTTGATGCGTGAATTTCTTGTTTGGCTTCGTTTTACTCTTCTGTTTTGTTCTTCTAATGATGTAGTAGTGACAATTTCAATATTATTATTTTTTTTTTTTTGAAATTGTCACTACTACATCATTAGAAGAACAAAATAACTAAAAACAATGAAAATTTATTTTAGAATTGTTAATTTCATTGTAAATTTGTTTTTATAAAATATATTCCCGAATTTCATAATTTGGACACGCTTGAAATCTCAAAATAAAAGAAATATTTTCGAATAGACTTTTTGTGGTGATAATAAATTTTCTTATTTGTCTACCACAGTTCATATACAGGAAGTTTTCCTTTAAAGTATACATATTTCAAATTCACCTTATTTTCTTTAAATCTGTAGATATTCGTTGTGTTTTTAAAAGAGTTCAATTTGATGCTTTAAACGAGTGTTTTCCTCTCCCAGACTAAGCATGAAGTAAAATTTCGAGTTTAGAAAAGCCCTGTGAAAATTTGTCGAGGGTCGCGCAGCGACCCGAGACAAATTTTCACGGGGCTTTTCTAAACTCGAAATTTTACTTCATGCGCCACGCGTATAAAACACTAAAATATTGTGAAATTTAAGTATATTTGAACCTCACGTAAAATCAGTGTTTTGTGCGCGGGGCGCATGAAGTAAAATTTCGAGTTTAGAAAAGCCCAGAAAAATTTACAGTGTATTCTGTATATTGAGTTATTTATACTTAAAAAACTCTCTGTATAACTAATCAATAATATAAATTATTTGCCAAATTTGGTACATACCAAAGTTTTAATTGAATTTATGAAGAAAAAAAAACAATTAAGATAAAAATAATATCAAATGAATTATTTAATGTAAACTCATTGAATTTTATTTTTTGATTTTTAGTTAAATTTTAGGTTTATTGTATAATAAATATTGTCAGAATAAAAAACAAAAATGATATAAAAGAATTTTTTTAGTGAATTTAAAAGTTCAATATTCCTTTTAAGGTCAAATAAATGTGTTTATTGATATAATGAATTAATTAAAAAAAATAATTACTTACCATTAGTATATCCTGCATGAAAAAAATATTTTGGTAAATTGGAAAATAAATATAAAATTAAAGTTTAGTTTTATACATTTATTATTAAATTAACAGTTTATTGTTTGTAATGCACATGACGATTCTTGAACCATGTGGTACCTATTAAAAGATTTACATGTTTTATTATGGAGTAATAAATACTGAAATAAATCTAAATATATATTAACTCTTTTCCAAACCAGCCAGGAGGTAGAGCTATTTGGCTCATTTTTTTTATATGTGGTATCCCCAGTATGTCTAATCCACATGTCCATAGTGAACAAAAACACATATGCCCAGTTTCACTAACATCAGTTAAATCGAAAAATAGTTATTCATTCAATAAAAGGTAATTAGTTATATGCCAAAAATCAATACATTTTTGTTTATTGATAAGACTCAAAAATGTATACTTAAATGGATAAATAAATTTAATCTTTGAATAAATTTTAGCTGAAGTTGGAAAAATTGAGCATGAAACAGATAATAATTTTAAAAAATACATAAATATTATTGATCACCACACATTTGCTCACATTAAATCAATATTGATAACTTTCTTCAATATTATATTCACTTCACTCAAAAATAATATAATGTACAGCAATTTTTTCTTTTAAGTATAGATGTACCTAAGAAAAAGCTGGAAATGTACAAGCATTCGTTGATTATATAAAAGAGATGAATTTGAAGCTTTCAGTCAAGCGAACTTCACCTTTAATACATGAAATAAAATTTCCAGTTTATAACGGCTAAAAATTTGTATTGGTTGGGCTGCTTTGCAAGATAAACAATTTGAATAAAACGCTTTTATACAATCAACGAATACATGAAAATTCACAGTGTATACATTGGGATGTGTATACTTAAAAGAAAAATTCCCTGTATCTAAGCACTGTGGTTATACTTCAGTAGTGCATCGGACTCGTCAATTAAAAACTCTTTGTTGTCATCAACTGATTCTTGTACAGTCTCCTGACGTTTTGGTAAAAATAATGTCGGAATAGCGTTTAACAATATGAAGTTGTTACTTCCACAATACTTCTTCGCAAAATGAATGTGGCAGATTTTTTTCGTTGCATAAATCCTATCCGGACCTAAATTCCTTAATTCTTCATTATCACAAGCATCAACCCATATTTTGAATCTTGCCATATCCTTTTGTGGATTTGGAAATTGATGCCTGGGTGAAGTTTTATCTTCACATTTTTTAACCATACAAGTACAGTATTTAGGCATTTTTTTATTAATTTCACACACTCACACAATAAATATAACACAAAAACACAAACTATACTAGCACTAAGGACTTAAAACTGTGTATTAATAATATAAAACAAGACTACAAACAAACCTTATGTAATAAAGAAAATTAAAAAATGACTAACCTTTATTGACTTACACCACCGCTGATATCTGGGAAATCGCAATGAAGACACAAATAAATGTTTGAGAATACTTTCAATCGAATAATTTGCTAATAATCGCAAAATAATGCTATTGCAGTGATTATAACCTACAAAATGCAAATATAATCTCTCTCAACAACACCAAAGAATGAGCCGAATCATAGAAAACTAATATCCGAATGAGCGGGAATATCTAGATGTTACATTTTCTATGGAGCATATGGCGGGACATTCAAATCCTTCAAATCTAGTACTGGATGCGCCACCTGCTGGTCCTTTCCTCAACTATTTTTATAATATAAACAAGTCCGTAAGAGTGAACCGACCCTGGTAGACGGGATCAAATTACACGACGAAATAAGAGCGAGCGCGTTTGTGTCTGTGTGTAGACGCAACCGGAGCAGTTTTCTCTAGAATACTTCTACGTTTACTCTATTCATAAGTAGATGGACCCACTTCCCGACCACAGTCTCTCCTTTTCTATCCTCGAAAACTCGGAATCCAGTTCTCCCATAAGCATTGTCTACCGTTGATAATAATAATCTTTCTTTATTTAGCATCTTTGCTATATAATAACATAGAAAAATATATGTATATCTATATATATATATATAAAATAAACATTTGATCATCCTTAATCTATAAATTGTGTATGTATAATAAATTTATCACATAATAATACTTGATACTATGATCATTACGATATATAGAATGCAACCCAATTTACAATTAATTAAACATAGATAATTTAAAAATAAGAAATTTGCTTAGTTCTAATGTACAAACTCCAGGTGGCTCTAGCAAAAATTTTAATTAGTGTTAATTTAAAATATTTCACGTGCGATATATTTTAAAATTAAAAATAGTATATCTGTCAAATTTTAATACATATATAAGCAAAAATAATTAATCATAAACTCAGCATTTCTTCACAGTTTTAAATATAAAGATTCTAAAAAGAATAACAATAACTCAAGTTTGATGAAAACTGTCATTCCCCTAGGAAAATCAATAATCTTAAACCTCACCACAGTAAACAAAATGTGAGTGGCTGTGAGAATATAATTTTTTACTCTAATAAAAATGCTTTAACGAATAAGGTGATAACAATGAATTTAAACATCCGTTGGGTGCTAGTTTCCATCAAGCGTTATTACGCACTGTGCTTAATCATAATCACCCTAATCTTCCTCCTGTGGAGTTACACTTTAAACATGCGGACACCGAAAATGAAAAACTCGATGCTGGCTTACCGAACAACGACAAGTGTGAATTTAATTAAAACAAACGATATTATTTTAACAGGGAATATATTTTCCAACAATGAACTTAGAGAGAAAATGTTAAAACAAAGAGTTGAAAGATTGTCGAGGAATATAAAGAAGTCCCGGTCGATTTATTTAAATAGCAAAGCGATGTTGAAGCCTAATTATAATATCCACACCTTTTACTATGCTTGGTACGGAAATCCGCAGGTGGATGGATTTTATAGGCACTGGAATCATACTTATGTGCCGAATTGGAAGAGGGATGATAGGAAGGTGTACCCCACTGGGTTTCACGAAGCACCCATAGACATCGGTTCGAATTTTTATCCGAAACTTGGGTGTTACAGCTCGAGGGATCCGAAGGTGATTAAAACACACTTGGAACAGATTAGAAATGCAGGTATCGGGGTTTTGGTTTTATCATGGGCGCCTCCGAATTATAAAGACTCGCCCCATAATATTTTGCCGGTGCTTTTTGAAACAGCGTTGAAATTTAATGTAAAGATAGCTTTACACATAGAGCCCTACATAGGGAGAAACCCTGTTAATCTTTTGGATCATTTAAAATCCTTCCTTTTAATCTACAAAGACCATCCTGCATTGTACAAGATACAAAAACCACTAGCCAATAAGAAAGTGCCAGTTTTTTACGTTTACGATTCATATTTAATTCCGGATGTCGCCTGGCGGGAGATTTTAAGCAAGAAAGGAAATTTAAGCATACGTAACACAGAATTCGATTGCATCTTCATTGGATTATTGGTCGACTTAAACCACCGCTCGCATATAAAAAAATCCCAGTTCGACGGGTTCTACACTTACTTCGCGTCCAACAGCTTCACCTACGGGAGCACCTGGAAGAACTGGAAGAGCCTGTCAAAATTCGCCGTGCAGAACGGGCTGATATTCATCCCATCCGTCGGGCCCGGATACATCGACACGCAGATCCGGCCGTGGAATAGCGGGAGCACCAGGCACAGGAGACACGGGCAGTACTACGATGTCGCCTGGAGAAGTGCGATTAACAACAATGCGAATTATGTATCGATTACTAGTTTTAACGAGTGGCACGAAGGGACTCAGATCGAGCCGGCGCAGTCGAAGAATATCCTAGGGTTTACCTATTTGGATTACGAGCCGGACGGTTCGGATTTTTACTTGAATTTGACTAAGTGGTGGATTCAACAGTTTGAGAAATCGGTGAAGTAAAAATTGTGTAATAACAAAGTTTATTACTTGAAACTTTGTGCGAGTGGGATATTTCTGAGAAAGGAATTGTTTGTAATTTTTATTGTTCTTTATTGGCTGTGATTATATTATTTTAGTTGGTAAGTTTATCTGGGTGTAATACAAATTTTTGAATCTGTGTACAATTAAATAAACACCTAAGTACATGTTTCTTTTGTTTTATTTATATAAAATGCTTTTCTTTAAAATCTTTGCCAAATTAACCAAATTAATAGCGATTATTTCGTGTTTTAAAAATGTGGAAAAAGTTGGGTTAGGGTAGAAAATTGACATATGAAAATAGGCAACCTAATTTACCTTAAACAATGATATATAGATATAGATAAGTAACATATTTTAAAACAAATGGATTTTTAGTATATTAATGCTGTAAATAAACGTTTCTCTGTAAATAATAATAATAATAATAATCTTTATTTAGCATCTTTGCTATATAATAACAGAAAAATATATGTATATCTATATATATATATATAAAATAAACATTTGATCATCCTTAATCTATAAATTGTGTATGTATAATAAATTTATCACATAATAATACTTAATATATAATCAAATATCAGTTAATGATTCATTAACATACAAATAAAAACGTACAATACAATGCTAATTATCAGAGCTGGGCAGGATTCGAATCATTCAGGATTCGAATCCTGGATTCGAATAATTTTAGGGGATTCAAAGGAGGTATTCGAATATTTTAGTTAAACTGGATTCGTGATCCGGATTCGTTACACTTTTTTAAAAGGATTCGTATTCGAATCCAAATGCTGGTGATTCGAATCCTTATAAAAGGATTTGAATCCTCATAAAAGGATTCGAATCCTCATAAAAGAATTCAAATCCTCATTAAAGGATTGGAATATTTATAAAAGGATTCGAATAGTTACAAAAGGATTCAAATCATCAAAAATAATTCGAATTAATCGTAAGGATTAACATGAACATTTTGTTTTGTATGTTTTTAAATTTCTCGTTAAATCACTGTTTTATACGCGTAGCGCAAAATTTCGAGTTTAGAAAAGCCCCGTGAAAATTTGTCTTGGGTCGCTGCGCGACCCTCGACAAATTTTCTACGCGGGGCTTTTCTAAACTCGAAATTTTACTTCATGCTTAGTCTGGGAGTGGAGACACTCGTTCTTAAATTTTCGAATTATCATAAAGTTGTCATAAAGTTGTGTATTTATTTTCAAAAAAATCTTTCTCGGTTTATTAAACAAAAACAAAAGAGCTGAGGTGAAAAGTGTTTAGGTAAAAGTGGTTTATTTTTTCGTTGGCTACAACTTTTGTTTGAAACATTTTTTGATTCAGACGTCGAAAGCCATAATCGGTGACTAAAAAATCTAGTGGAGATCAAGAAATCTCCATTAGATTTTTTAGTTTCTAATTCAAAAAGAAAAGAGCTGACGTGATAAGTGTTTAGGTAAAAGAGGTTTATTTTTTCGTTGGCTACAACTTTTGTTTCAAACATTTTTTGACTTATACGTCGAAAGCCATAGTGAAATTCGTTTAATAAAAAAACATCTAATGATTTCTAGTGATTTTTAACACAAGACTTTTAGACATTTGATGGTATAATTAATATTGAATTACTGAAATAAGTATTTATAAATATACGGTAAACACTGTAAATATATTTATTTAATTAAAATACAAATACAATAAAATTTATATTATTATTATTATTATACTGGGTGTCCGTATTTCAACAGAATGTATGGGGATCTCGGTTATTTAAAGAGATAGAGAGTCGATTAAATTGGGGCAAAGTTGCATAATAATAGGGTCCAATAATAACCCAAAAACATGTTTGAAATATCTTATTTCCTTAATGAGATATTGTCAAAAAACGTATTTTTTGAAAATTCGTTTTTATTTTTTTACTCAAAAACTGTTGAATCCAGACATTTACAGCACTTTTTAACGATAAATCTAGTAACATATTTTATTTTAAAACAACTATAACATTTACCTAGGGACCATAGCTAACTTTTGTTTTTCTTATGGGCGCTGATGAGAAGTCGCGTGATTCGAACTGCGCGCCTCTCTTACTTGACCACTGTATCTTTGTTTTGTGGCGCCACCTAGCGCCCATTGTCCTCGCGCCCACCATGTTCCTGCTCAATTGTTCTTTTACTCAGATTCTCTAACAGCTAACCGCGTGTACCACTGTCGGGTTCAATAAATGTTCTCCATTTCGGACTCGGGGCGTTTCATTGGCTTCTCCCTAACCTCGATATTCGCTATCAGGTTATGGGCCCAGATGCGCAAAGCCAAAACGCTGTAGAAGTTCGAGTTTAGTCGTCGGGTGTGTAACCGTCAAAACTTTGAAGGTTAAGTCGCCGGTCTTTTGTTCTTCCCACCCGTGCATCGTGCTTCGCCGAAGATGAGCGCGACCCCGAACGTCCGGTTCGAGGCACTGGGGAAGGACAATTACGACACGTGGCGCATCCAGATGCGAGCACTCCTCATCAAGAACGATGCCTGGCAGTACGTGAACGGCGTGAAGCCGGAGGTCGTCGTAGGGGACGCCGACTCTGCCGCAGCCGCGCAGAGAGGGCCCAGTCCGACATCATCCTGGCAATCAGCCCAACAGAGCTCAAACCTGTCAGGGCGTGCGAGACAACCCGGGACATCTGGAGGAAGCTGGAGGAAATGCATCAGTCGAAGGGACCAGTGCGCAAGGCCGCGTTGCTGAACCGGCTGATGTCGCACAGGAAGCATGACGGCGACGACGCGCGACAGAGCACGCAGGCTTTTATGAACATCGTGGACCGCCTGGGCGAGATGGACATCGCAATCAACGAGGACCTGCTTTCGGTGATGCTGCTGCGGAGTCTTCCAGATGGTTTCGAGAACTTCCGGTGCGCGATTACGGCGCGCGATGATCTTCCCAATCCAGAAACTTTACGAGTCAAAATATTGGAGGAGTACGAATCGCGGAGGGACGCCGAGCGAGACTCGCCGGGTCAAAACGCGATGATGGCTGGGAAGTTTGCGAACAAGGGGAAGGACAAACCGAAGGGCGGTCCGCCGGCCGCGCCACGGGGCGCGAGGCCAAAAGTTCGGTGCTATAAGTGCAAAAAGTTCGGACACTACGCGAAAGACTGTCGCTCAAAGAAACCAGCCGCGGGGGAGAGCGCGAATCGTGGCGAAGACTTAAGCCTATTCGCGAAATCGAGCGCGAGTGCGGGCGATCTAGCCCTTGGCACGGCTGCGAACGCGGACCGCGGCGTCTGGTGCCTGGACAGCGGGTGCACGTCGCACGTGTGCGGTGAAGCCAGCGCGTTTTCGAGAATGGACTCGCGCGGACGCGGGCAGCTCAATCTCGCGAGCAATGCCACGGCGGCCATCCAGGCAAAAGGGACCGCGCGGCTCGTGACAAACGAGAACGGACACGAGAAAGGGGTGAGCTTTCAAGACGCTCTGTACGTGCCCGACCTGCGCACGAACCTCATCTCGGTTGGCCGGATCGCAGACCGCGGATACACCGTGACTATCAACAAGGACAAGGCCAAGGTAGTCAGCAGCACTGAACTCATCGCGGACAGGTCGGACGGCCTGTACTACATTCGAGGCGGTTCGACTGAGGAGTGCAACGCAGTCTCCCAGCCGGGAAAGTCAGCGGGCGCAACCAAGGCCCTTCCCTTGGAGGTATGGCACAGGCGACTCGGCCACCTGAATCTGCAGTCGCTGCGAGGCGCTGTCAAGAACGGGGCCGTTCAAGGAGTCCAGGTGAGCAACCTCAACGAAGATGCCACGTGCGAGGTCTGCATCCAGGGGAAGATGACGCGGCTTCCGTTCCCGGAGAAGTCATCGAGGGTGTCGGCCGTGGGCGACCTCATCCATTCGGACGTCTGCGGGCCGATGCGCGTCGAGTCCCACGCGAAAAGTCGGTACTTCGTCACCTTTATCGACGATCGCTCGGGGTGGTGTGAGGACCACTTTCTCAGCCTCAAAAGCCAGGCAATCGACAAGTTCGATAGTTTCAGGGCGCGCGTAGAGACTCAGCAGGGGACCAAGGTGAAGACCATCCAGACCGACAACGGACTGGAGTACGCCAACCAACTAATTTATATGAAGTTCATTTAAAAACAAATTCTAATGGCAATTATTTTAATGTTTTACATGTGCTAAAATAAGTATTTCTTAAAGTGCAAAGAGAACAATTTATAGAAATTAATAAAAAAATTATGAAGTTTTGTTCTGGATTTAAAAACAAAAACTAAATTAATTAACTCTGAGGGAAATTTGTATTTATTTCGTACAACACTGCTCTAGAGTACGATAGAGATCCCCCTTGCAGCCCTCTCTCTCGGATCGGGCTAGCAGACCGAATGCGCGTTCCAGTATAAATATATTTCAGTGGCCAAAAGTAATAATTTTACAAGTGAATGAGAGATATTATAAAATGCAATATTGCAATCCACATAACCAAAAAAATGCAATGACATAACCAAATTGTTGCGGTGAGGATAAAATGTGAACAGAGTATATACTTTTTATAATAAAACGCAAATGTTAAAAGATACTTTACTTTTATTATAAAATAAACATATTTATAAAAAAAGGGAACAGAACGTAAACGAATCTTTAATCCTAATGATAAACAATAACACAACATGAAAGCTGTAGAATGAAATATCTCTCCTGATCTTAATATATTTTTTATTTGAAATAAAAACTAATCAAAAACGCCATCCTCGATCAAGGAAGCATAGGACAACACATCTTCGTCAACCTCATATATATCAATAGTCAACGGCCGCTCGTTTACAACCAAGGCCCTCTTTTCTTGATCATAATACTCACTCAAATATTTCAGTGCTAATTTATTAGAATCATCGTTGTCGTCCAAATCTTTGAAGTAATTAACGTATGCCATGTAGTGCACCAAGGGGAAGTTAAGCCAGTCTTGTTTGATGGTGCGTATGTCGTTTCTTTCCACGATTTCTATGTTCCCGTAGTCGACGAAGAGGACGATTATTTTCTTCTTCGTTATTTTGAAAATCCTCCCACGGTACCAAAGCTGGTCTTCCGAGAATTTCGCGATGCAAGGTTGGTCGAGTTGGATGTGGAATAAGGGGGGTTGCTGGTTACCCAATTTATTTATTTCAGCGCTCAGTTTATTGAATTCGCTAGGGTTGTTGTTAAATTCGTTCACTTCGAAAATTACTTGTCCGTGATCCAACACATTAGTTAAGGTGATTAAGAATTTTTCTTCTTTTGGTAAGTCGGCTTGGGTGTAGGTTAGCATTTCGTCTTCTATAATAACATCATCTTCATGGGAATTGTTGGGTGGCGGTGAGTTGATTTTATAACTGCAGTTAGGCAGGTCCGTGATCATGAATTTATTCACGTTCAATTGGTTTTTGTAAACTAGGGCTTTGAATGGGATTATGGTAGAGTCGAGGATTTGTACTTTAATCTCATAATCGACAATCAATTTGTGGAGTACATCAATTTCCGATGTGTTAAAAGTCCCGCTGACTGGGTAAACGTCATTCAATTGGACACGCTTTGCTATAATCGGAACGTTAGGAAACGCTATTTCTCTACGTAAATCCATAAGAGGGACTTCCTCTATGTTGCCATAATCAATCATGCATACTTTAAACTCGTCTGTTTCTTGGTTGTACTCCATCAAAACCCCTCTGTACCATTTCCCATTACGAAAACGCACGGAACACCGATCGCCGATTTCGTAAACCTGTTTGTTACACTCTGGTGTTACCGCAATGTGCTCTGTTAAGATTTCCGCCATTTTTATAAGGGTATCAATTTCTGATATGTAATGAAAGTAAATAAAAGCCCTTTCATCGACATAGGTGGCGACCGCGGAGAATTCTTCCTTTAAAATCGCCAAAGGTGGCAGCCAAGAGCCTTTTCGTTTCAGCTTGTGGATGTTGTTTTTAGAAATGCAATCTGGCGGGATTTCGTCAGCATTATTAAATTTAAACAATCCACTATCTTCGCTACCGAAAACACTAACCTCACATTCAGTTTGTTTATCGTACAATCCAATCGATGAAGAAACCGCAACTGTATCATAAATCTCCTCACTCCTATTAACCTCAACTATATTCTTAGTACACTCTTCATACCAGTTGAATTTTTCCACTTTCTTCTTCTTCTCCTCTTTAACCTGTATCGCCAAACCATTCATAGCCAACTGCTTGTTGATGTTATCAATTTTATTCACCGCCGGTTCTAAAGCAGAAGGAGGTTTGCACGTCTTGAAGCAGAACAACGCGGGCGTCGACAAACTCTCCTTGACGACCTCACCAGTTTTCGCGAAAAACAAATTCTTTTTATTCATCAACAATTCCTTCAAAAAGTCCGTAGCCGTTAAACTCCAACTCTTCCCTATCGGCTTGACCCCGCTAACATGACACCTGTACGCAAACGGCGGATGCGACATAAAGTAATCGTCCATCTTACCCAACTTATCAACTCCAACATCGAAAAAAAAAGCGTAATCCCTGCTGAACACCCTGTACGAACCATCTTCCAACTTCTTCTCGACTGTGACCCTGTAAAACTGGCGGTCTTCTTCGTTGTACGCAACGGCGAAGTCCCCCGCATCCCACTCGGCTTGCGGTTCGAAGGGGGCCTTTATGTGGTGGACCTGGAGTTCCATCTGAAGGACGTCGAGTTTGTCCTGTATGGACTTTTCCTCGGGGAACTGGACGTAGATGCAAGCGGGGGATTTCAGGTGGAGGACTTTGACGGGGACGAATTTGTAGTCGGTGTAGTCTTCATCATCGGAATCGTTACCCGGATCTCTGCTGCCTTGGCTGGTTTTCATTAAATCGACCGTAAACATTTCTGGTGATTCTTCTTCAGTTTCATCGCATGGGAATACAGTCACAAGTGACCTAAAATGGTATATAAGTACATAAGTATTAATTTCAAGAAGTATTTTTACATTTTTGAATTCCAGCGAGTAATAGGTTAATACTGTTGGACACCACTAAGGATTGGAATACCGGTAAACCTAGAGTGCCTATAGAGAGAGGCCGTAATTGGTAATGGTTTTAACAAGACTTTTATCATAATGTTTAGAACAGTTGCGTGCATGTCCAGTAAAACTTTAGGTGCATTATATTTATTAACAGATGAATGCATGGCGGCTGCGTTTTTAGGAAATTAACGTCGTCATAGAAATGTAAAAATTAGTGATTTTTTTGAGAAGTGAAAATACAACACAAGTTTTAAATTATAACTCATCTCATTGATCTCCTTACATTTGGTTGGCTGATATGGCAGCTGCGTTTTTAGGAAATTAACGTCATCATAGAAATGTAAAAATTAGTAATTTTTTTGAGAAGTGAAAATACAACACAAATTTAAATTATAACTCATCTCATTGATCTCCTTACAAATGTATATTCGTTTCTTTTATTGAAGAACCGGATCTGGTGACTTTTGTATAATGTTGGATATTTAGTTGGATACTCTGGTTGCAATTCTGACTTTTGCCTTCAAAATAAATATAAGGTTATGGTTGCCATGTGTTTAATAACTGTATCATAACGATTAATTAAGTAGCAGAACATTACTTTTGGCATTTTATTACCACTTTTCTGTCAAATAATTAGTCAATTGCAACATAGCATTCATATATCAATGTCATTACATGACAAACAGTAGAGACATCCAAATAATCAAAGAACCTAAGAAAAATAAATCCCAAATCTGGTTGCGTAATAAAAAATAAACGAATATACTTGGACACAGATTCTCAATTCATAACAGAAATAATTAAAAAATAATATCAATTTATTAATTGATGAAATGTTCATAATTTGTAATCGTCTAACTTTAGTTAGATCACTATACTTCAATAAACGTCAAGTACAAACGTTATTTCCCTGAAAAAAACGCATATGTTTTATTTGTTTATTTAGTTGTGTTTGGCGATTTAAAGGTTCTTTTCACACATAATCCATACACCCCATTACCACGGGTAATGAAATTTATGTTTTAATTTACTGTACAATGATTTAGTTTGAATTTAGGGCTTTTAAAGCAGCAAGATGGATATCAATTTGCACTACTGTTTTTCATTTAGGGACTCTAGGTAAACTGGAATACCGACTAATCGCCCAAAAATGCTCCCTAAAATGTACCGGTATTTTGTCGATTTTTTATAGGTAATACAGTTAATTAATTAAGGCAATTTATATGCGTTAGCTGCACTTCCTTCCTTAATTAATTTAATGCGATAATATTCTTTTATAGAAAAGTTAGGTCGCAGGAGAGCCGGATATCCGGTCTAGATTTTTACCAGATATCCGGCCTAGGTTTTTGTCATCGAAAATTTGAAAGTTTTGTAAGGGAGGACATAAAAAACAATCCGGATTTTCACAGATATTCTTTTGATGTGTCTAAAATTATGGAACCAAGGCCATTTGATTCCCAAAAGATGTAAGCTTAATAGTGTGTGAAAAAAATCAACCTATATACTTGTTTGCACAGGTCTTCGTTAAGTTAACTACAACATAACCTACGTTATGGATTGCTTTATGTGACAGACAACGCTTTTAACAAAGTGGCGCTGCTAGAGGTTTGGTCATTTAACTACAAGATAAATTAACGTGGACCTTAACTAAACCTGGTGCAAACGCACATTAATCAGTGATTATTACTTGGTAAAAAAAAAACAATATATTTTTGATACTTATTAATCTCGTGTTATTTCAATAAAATTTAAAGTGTGTGTTTGCAACTTTACATTAAGTCAGTGTTTTGTACGGGTGGTGCATGAAGTAAAATTTCAGCTTTGCTACCCGACCAAACCAATCCCCTAACAATGCCACTTATGTTGAATGCGCTGTCTCATATAAATCAATCCACTACTTAGGTTATGTTGTAGTTAGGTCCACTTCGCTAAGCGACCAAACCAAATTTTCAGGCTTTTCTAAACTCAAAATGTTACTTCATGAGCCATGCGCATAGAACACTGAAATATTGTTAAGTTTTTAAAATATGCTGCTTAAGCAATATGCCAAAGCAGTATATTTTGAACATCACGTTAAGTTAGCGTTGTATATGAATGTTCCAATCCAAATTTTCAGACTTTTTCAAACTCTAAATATTTACTTTATGTGCCAGGCGTATTAAACACTGATTGATAGTGAAGTTCAGAAACAGATAAGTCATCTTTTATTACCCGATTTTACTAAAAGTGCAGTTTAATATGTGAAATAGAAGTAGAGGATATTGACATAAGAACGAAGACCATCTTATTTTGTTCTAAAACATATATATACCAGTAAATTACCGATAAACCAGTTTTGATTGTTGAATACATGGTTTGTCTGGAAAGTAATGAGAATGATTTTTTTGCACTAAGCCGAACGGTCTGGGAGTGGAATCTTCATGTGGTGTGGAGTGTTAGCTAAATGGTATAACCTAGTTTTCTAACCTCTCAACTTTTACAGATTATAATTCGATGATAAAATGAAGTGCCGTTTGGGGGTCGTGTCACGGTTCAAAATTGATACGGGATAAAATTTTGTGTTAGGCTTAAAATAAGCTACTGAAACGATTGCTATCAATTAAGAAGCAAACTTGAAAAATGTTTAAGGAAAAGTACAATTGTTTAGTTGACACAAACCATTCTGGAAAAAATAGAACCAAACTAGAATGAACATCGGGCAGATAGGTCATCAAATTAAGAGTTCAGAAAATGTAGCTAAGATGAAAGCAATTTTAAACTGTGATTGATATTTACATTTCAGATTCAAAATTGAATTTGTGTTCAGTATTCCGGCACCAGATACCCACAGACGCGTTTCGGACTTCAAGGTCCTCTCTCTTCAGTGTGGTCTCGACCCAGTGCTGAGGAATACTGAACATTTCTGACTATTTCAAGCCAATATGTGAAAACTATTAATGTATTTCGATAGCTAACGCCATCTAATGCTTCGGGACCACACTGAAGAGGACCTTGAAGTCCGAAACGCGTCTCTGGGTATCTGGTGCCGGAATACTGAACACAAATTCAATTTTGATATTTGTTTTCTGGTTTCACAAACAGAGTTCTGCTCGTTCGTGGACGAAACAGTGACCTGTATATGCACTTTGTGCATTCGTGTCACTGACGATACCACTATGAAGCATTAGATGGCATTAGCTATCGAAATACATTAATAGTTTTCACATATTGGCTTGAAATAGTCAGAAATGTTCAGTATTCCTCAGCACTGGGTCGGGACCACACTGAAGAGGACCTCGAAGTCCGAAACGCATCTGTGGGTATCTGGTGCCGGAATACTGAACAGAAATTCAATTTTGATATTTGTTTTCTGGTTTCACAAACAAAGTTCTGCTCGTTCGTGGACGAAACAGTGACCTGTATATGCACTTTGTGCATTCGTGTCACTGATGATGCCACTATGAAGCATTAGATGGCGTTAGCTATCGAAATACATTAATAGTTTTCACATTTCAGATTGCTAGTAGATAAATTAGGCATTTTAAAATCCATTGTGTCTGAAACATTTTTCGTTGTTATTGGTTAGGGGGTTTTGGCCGAAAAAAAACTCTATCACTGCTCAAATGTTTCTCTAGCCCAGATCGGCTTCTGTTTGGCTTCTATTTGTTCCCTAGGTTGTCATGCAGGGTTAAAAGACAACATTTTATTTCTATTAAACTCATACAAGAAGTCGTGACAAGGGCTCTGAACGGAGTGCCAGACTAGGACTTCCTGGAAGATTACTACATGTGATAAAACCGCAAGAAATGGTATATTGATGCCCAAAGAATGTATGTTCAACAACAATTATTAAATTTAATAATATTTTCAAATATAAAAAACTTCTGGCTTCATTTTCATTATTTACTAGATAAACTATGTAGACTGAAATACGGTATTTGAAAAAGTAGGTATATTTTCAATCCCTAAACACCACACGCATTTATACCACCACACACATTTGTCCCTTGAAAAAAAAAACCTAGAATATTCCTAACAGATGTTAATGGGAAACCTCTTACATGTTAATGAGAAACCTCTTTACTGATGCCAATTTAGGGCAAGTTGCACCAAATACGTTGAACTGGTTCAACTCTGAACTCAAGTTCAAAGTGACATTAGAATAATAGGAACTGTCATCTTGAACTCAATTTTAATGGTGGTTTTTGGTGGAACTGCGCTTTAGAATATCTACGCCAAATACGACTATTAAAGAAATCATTTTCTATATCACTTACAAGTGTCCTGTTGAATTAGCTAAGCCATTGCTGACCATCAAGCTGTTGACGCAGATATGCTCTCTGGAGTAAACCTCGAACAAGGTGACCTCCAGCACGTCCTTGGATGAATTGTACGGAATCATCTTCAAAACACGATGTTCGTCTTTATACGTTAGTAGATGGTTGATCGCGGGGTCGCCCCACGGTTTATTTTCTTGAGGCGCAGTGATATCCTTCAGTTTGATATGAATCGCCTATTGCAAAAATAACGTTATTTATTTTCAGAGCTGGGACGAGTCCTCGTAAAAAGGATTTGAATTACGAATCCGAATCACCTATTAGTTCGAATTATTTTTGATGATTCAAATCCTTTTGTAAGTATTCGAATCCTTTTGTAAGTTTTCGCATCCTTTTATAAATATTTGAATCCTATTATAAGGATTTGAATCATCCGTATTTGGATTCGAATCCAAATCCTCTTAAAAAAATGTTACGAATCCGGATCACGAATCCAGTCGAACTAAAGTATTCGAATGCCTCTTTTGAATCCTCCAAAAGGATTTGAATCCAGGATTCAAATTCTGAATGATTCGAATCCTGCCCAGCTCTGTTAATTTTTATAGTAGTCCTAGGACTAAATATCGATGTAAATATTCATTGAAACTACCCTAATAAATATTTGTAAAAGTCTCAACACGATAAAATTGTTGCAAAAAGATGATAAAATCGCTTTAAAATTTTGTAAATATTCTGCAAATAATACTCCTTCTTAATTCTTACTGGTCTTCTGTCGGAATATATCCGATAAAATATTTTACTGCTTGCGGGCTAATAGCGGATATATTCCGACATGACGTGAACTTGACTTTGCTCTTATTTACTAAATTACAGAAACCTGTTATGAACTATTTGCAGTCTATAACTGTAACCTAATTGTCAAATTTTAATTTATTTGATACCGACATCTAGTGATGACTTCATCACTAGATGTCGGTATCAAATAAATTAAAATTTGACAATTTTCACGACAGTTTAATTATAGGACCACAAAGAGGTAAAGTTTATTCCAATGATTGTTGGCAATAATGTTAGCTATCATTACTTTATTGGCAGCTGCTCTAACGAGTGCATTTGTTGTTTCTTATTTGTTCTTCAGCCACAACGTTCTTCTTCCTGTGCCCCGCTTTCCTTCAATTTTGCTTTATATTGAAAGATGTAAGGTGTATTATATCTTACGTGATAAGTACTAAGAGTATACGTCAAATTAACATATTTTCCAAAACATGACCTCAAAGTTTTTTGTTTAAACTGCTGATGGTCAGTTTATTGCTTACATTTGTTCAAATGGTGCGCAATATTAATTTCAAAAGTATTGGATTTATTTACTAGTAGAACACCTATCTGGCAGATGAAGGTGAACCAGATAGTGTTATGAAACCGAAACAACAAAATCTGACTTATACTCTTAGTACTTATCACGTAAGATATATAATTAGGTGGTTGTCTCATTACATGACTGAAATAGAATAATTTTCAGATTTTCACGGTATTGAGAATTTCCTTCTCTTTTCTGATTCTGTTCATTACCGCTATATTAATGACTCCGAGGAGGCCCGTCAATAAACATTAAACTTAGAAGACCAGCATCATAAATCTTGCGGCGACCTGTAGATGTTTTACGACTATAAAAAAAGCATTTAGAAAGCCCTCCAAATTTTGGAAAAACTCAAAAACAAAGGTGTATGGTCGTAACATCTGCACTACAAACTTAAACACGCCGAACGGTCGGAAACTAGAGGCCCCAAATACTGCTTCAGGTACAAGTTGCCAGTGCGCAACCCCAACCCAAAAACCCCTACCACGTTCTTCGACCAATCACCGTCACCCCCAAGTAATTGGCGGGGGGAAGACATGGGTGGTTGGAAAGATCGAAAGACAAAAGAAAACAGTTAATTCGGAATCATCATCAAATCTAGTTCGAGATTTCATTCAAGAATCAATTTTCATCGGGAATCTAACCTAATTCTAAATTGTCATAGTCAAGTTCAGAAATTTATTTAGTAAACATCATCAGTTAATTAGTCATAATCACTCAGTGAGTTCGTCAAAGTGTCGGAGTTCATCAAGTTTAATTATTTCATCATTCCATTTTAGACTTTTACCAAATCCAAAATTTCCAACACCCTCTTCTTCACCCTCACATCAGATGTTTGCATTAAGATCGCCCATTATAATCGTAACTGTATTGTTTTTTAACTTATTTAAAATGTTGTTTTGTGCAAATGATTAGCAAATTCAATTTTACTTTATCTTAAACTGAACCTGTGATGGTATGCCACCTCTTTCTCCCCCAGAAAACAGATAATGAAAAAAAATCTTACCAGAGTAACAGTCGTGTAAAAATCTTGGCCCAACTTCTTTAAATGATCCCACTGCACCGACACGATATTTCCGGTGTCCACCAAAAACACGTCGACGATCCCTTTACCTTTCAGCACGTCAGCAATGGTACCCCTGTACCACCAATAATCATCGGCGACTTTTATTTTCACAGCGACGGATTGGCCGATTTTCGGTGTGTAAATAAAACATTTCTTGACGTCCTTGTAGTGATCGGTCATGGTGGTTACCAGTGTTTCAAATTTCTTCTGATATTCTTTCTATTAAAAAATACAATCCACTAATATTTGTAATCAAAACTAATGGTGCTCGCTCTTACACTTGTACATTTTTTGGCTGCAACATTTTGTTGCGCAATTTTTAAATAGCCAGTTGCATCTGTAAATATCACAATGTCAGTTTAAAGTCACTCAAATTGATTTGTAAATTGACAATTTATTGATTGTGAACAAAGTTTGCTAATTAAAGATTGCGGCATAAAGTGTACAAGTGTATTTGTTCCATTAGTGGTTGTATGTTGTTTCAAAAGTAACGAATGGTTTTGTGATAAACTAGGCGCGAAATCAGAACACTTTTGTGCTCATAACACCAAAATTCATAAGATGTGACTTGTTTAACATATAAAAAGTGAATTATAGTAACGAAATGGTGTTATTTTTAGGGAAATCACTTAATTAATTGCACAGATAAACTACACAAAGATAAAAATAAGTTTGCATTTGTTGCGTAGGTAAATGAAATAAGCTATATAAATGAAATTGCCAATACTTGGTTGCAAAATACTTCAAACATTAAAAGTGCGATTCTTTACGTAATCTACGTGATTTAGTCTAATTTGTTGTAGACTGCGTAAAGAATCGCACTTTTAATGTATAAATAGAAGAGTTTAACTTCTATTTAAAGAAAGGAAAAATATTTACCAATTGTACATAGAAACTGTCAGGGTTGTTGACATGTGAAATTACGACATCGTAATATTCTTGCATGCAGATGTTGCTTTGGCCGTTGTAGAATGTTGGTTGGTTTGATTTCTGAAATAAGTTTTGCCATATTAATGATTTCGTTGTGGAATTACTAAATTGTTTATTGAACAAACATACAGGGAATTTTTGTTTTAAGTATACATATCTGGAATTATCCGGAATTATACAGAGCCTGGTAAATTTGAATGAATTCGTTGCTTTTATAAAAAAAAAAAAAAAAACCTTTATTGGCATATCCTAAAGCTATTTACAATGTCAACACTATATTCTCTCCTCCCTCCTTTCCTTTCCCTCCCCACCTTCTCCAGCGTCCTTACCCCTGCATATTAGCAATCTGTTTTCCTAATTCTAACCCTTAGCGAAGCAACATCTTATGGCAAAATATATCTTCATTATTTTAAGCATTCTGCATTCTATTATTTTTCTTTCCTTCACATCTTGCCCTCTTTCTCCCGTCCCACTTTCTCCAGCATCTTTACCCTAGCTCCGTCCTCCCTCATTCATTCCGTCACCCTTTCGTTGCTTTTATAACGAGTGTTTTCGAGTTTAGAAAAGCCTGAAAATTTGGTTTGGTCGCGTAGCGAAGCGGCTTTTCTAAAATCGAAATTTTACTTCATGCTTAACCTGGGAGTTGATAAAATTAAATGCTTATATAAAACAACAGAGCGCAAAATATATATCTACTTAGTTTAGCAATTTATTGGGTATTTGATTTGATTGATTCATTTCTGTAATTTTAATTTTATTCTAAAATTAAATATGAAACTATATTTTTTACGCAATAAGAAATAGAAAACAAAACCTTACAAGATTATATTCCACTGTACTTTTTAAAAAAAATATGCGTTTATATGAAAAACCTCTGAGAATAAAAACTGAATAAATTGAATCATTTTGAAAAGCTATTAAAATCGTGATTATATTTTTGGTTCAATTAAAAGGATAACATTTTTAATTTAAAATCAACTATGGCAATAAATAAAATTGGATAGTTGTTCAATGAATGAATGAAGGTGAATGTAGGGAAAACGAAGTGGGTGAAGTTTAGAAATAAAGGGAGGGAGGGGAAGGTGAAAGAATTGGAGTGGAAGGGGGTAGTTATTGGGAAGGTGAAGAGTTTCAAGTATTTGGGGTTTTGGTTTAAAGGAACGGGAGGGTATGAGGAGCATGTGAGGTGGGTGCAGGGTAAGGCGAGGAAGGCGTGGGGAATGGCGTGGGGCAAGTGGGGGAAGTGGATGGGGAACAATGTGACGGTTGCGTGTAAGATATGGGATGCGTGTGTAAGAGCGGTGCTAATGTATGGAGTGGAAGTGTGGGGGACGAGAGGATACGAGGTGATAGAGAGGGAGCAGATGTGGTTCCTGAAGCACATGATGGGGGTGGAAAGGTCCACGCCTAGCTACATAGTGCTTCAGGAGACCAACAGAGAGAGGCTAGAGTGGGAGGCAATGGTGAGGGTGGTAAGGTACGAGATGAGATTGTGGGAACTGGATGAAGAGAGATTGGTGAAGGATGTATGGGTGACGAGTGTGTGTGGGGGTGAGGTTAGATGGAGGGGGGAGAGGAGGAAAATGTATGAGAGGGTAGGGCTGTCGGAGGCGAAGGTAATGGAATAGCTAGGAAATGGGGTGAAGGTGGATGAGTGGGTGAGGTGGAAGGGCAGGAAAGGCAAGGGTGTATTGACAGAAGTCAGTATAATGATATGTATGGGAGGTGGCAGGTGTATGGGAGGGTGCCGAAGTATTTGATAGAGAAGGGATGGGGTAGAGAGGATAGGGTGATTGTGGCAAGGGCGAGGTGTAGATCGAAGGAGAGAGGAAGGAAAGTATGGATGGGGGAAGAATATGGAAGGTGTGTGTTGTGTGGACAGGGGAAGGATACGTGGGGACACTTGGCGGAGGAATGTGAGGGGGTGAAAGAGGAGTGGCTGGGAGCGAAAGGGAATAGAAGGGTAGTGGAGTGGATGAGGGAGGATGGGAGCGGGGTACGGACGTTGGAAAAGCTGGGGAGGGAGAGGGAAAAGAGAAGGGAGGGTAAGAGGGATACGGGAATGTAGTGAGGTAATCAAATGTAAATGTGTAATCAAATGTAAAGGTGTGGAGATATGCCAATAAAGGTCTTTTTTTTTTTTTTTAAATATTTATTAAAAGTTAAAAAGAAACAGAAATAAAAAAAGTTGTGGAAGTATTTTATTTAAAAAAAAAAAACATCCACTGAACACTATTTTATTAACAAGAAAACGTTTCAACAACTTTTTTTTTTTAACGATTATTATGAAGTTATAAACAAAGTCGATTGAACAATTTTTCTTGACAACAAAACGTTTCCACAACTTTAATTTTTTTTAAAGATTATTATGAAGTTATAAATAAAATGAAGTTGGAGGAAAATTATCCGAGTCTAAATTTATAAAATTCAGATTTTGTGTTAGAGGATTCCCCCCTCTACAATTAGAATCTCAATTGTCTTCAAACTCTAACTTCTAGTTGACTGATTTTAAATTTAAATTTTAAAAATCAATAACTCGAAATTTATTTGTGAAATTTAAATTTAAAATCAATCAACTAGAAATTAGAGTTTGAGAAAAAATTGAGTTTAGAAAATTGATGTTTAATAGTGGTTACATAGCAATTAGTTGTAGCTAGTAAACATGTAATGCAGTATGCCAATAAAGGTTTATTTATTGGTTGCAGAAACTAAATAATAAATTAAATCGAATATTCAATAAATTGCAAAATTACGCAACTATTTGGTTTTGTGTATTTTTTATAAAAGCTTTTAAAATTATCCTCACAAGTGTTTTCCACTTTCAGGTTAAGCATGAAGTAAAATTTCAAGTTTAGAAAAGCCTGAGCGTTTGGATTTGGACGCGTAGCGTCCAAATCCAAATTCAGGCTTTTCTAAACTCGAAATGTTACTTTATGCGCCACGCGCTTAAAACGCTGATTTAAAGTGAAGTTATAAAATATACTGCTAAATCAGTTTTAAAAATAAACTGTTAAAACTTCAAAACGCAAACCCCTGCCTAGCAGGGGTTTGCGTTCCTTCGACCTCTTCAACGTACCATTTCATCGTACCAATTATGGTAGAAACTATGGTATAGCTAGAGTTGCCGCGCACTGCAACTCGGCGAATATAGACTTTGCTACCACAAGCAAAAATAATCTTAAGTCCATGCTCCGTGAGACAAATTAGATTTTTATTTTTGTTCACATTTTAATCTGTTTTGTTTGTTTTATTTGTATATTGTTTGTGATTTATATTTTAACCTTATTTATTACTTTTAGCATAGTGATGAGCATTTTGATTTTATTCTGTTGTGTATATTGTTTGTGATTTTATATATTTTAACTTAATTATTACTTGTAACTTATTTTAGACTAAGCATTATGTATTTATTTTAAATGGATATCCGTAAATAAACAATAAACAAAAATGAACGCAGTTTTATTTTTCAGTTTCTTTTTGTGTTAGGCAATAATAAAAATATTTATTTTTAGTATTTCTGAATATTTTAAATGATTTTCAATACGGATAAAATGTATAATTAGTTTTCGAATGAATGTCTACAAGAAAATCAATTTCAAACAATCACCAATTTAGTTTATGTTAGATGACAACTGCATCAGTAAGGTTAGACATAAGTAATCTAGGTTAGATGCAGATGCAACAATAACAGATAACTTAATATTATCTAATGTCAATAACAATTGTCTTAACATTTTGAAAAATCCACACTTGATTATAATAGATATTTTATTTTCGTTCGTACTTTTTCTTGTAAATTTTGATTCAAGTAACTTAAGAACATCCGGTTTACACTAGTACAGTGGTGGGGAAAGTTTTTTTAAGACGGGCCATTTGTAATAACCAGACAATCGTAGCGGGCCAAAGAATAATGCTTAATCGTAGGTAGGTAGTTTTTATGCGGGTCGTCACATTACGAAGTAAGAACGCGTTCAACATTCTCACGACGGCACTCTTAAACGGGCCGGATTAAACCTTTCCGCGGGCCGGACTTGGCCCGCGGGCCGCAGTTTCCTCATCACTGCACTAGTATGTTACTATTTTAACAAGTTATTGAATACCAACGAAGTATATTCGGCGTTCTGTTTAAAAAAAAGATAAGTTTGTTTCATTTCTCGAAAATCAATCAACCTTTATATTAACAATTATTATATATTAAAGTGAAGTTATAAAATACAAACAAAGTTAATTGTCTTATTTGTGTAAATAATGATGTATAACGAAGTAGAAGCCTCCACAGCGAACAGTATTATTAATTAGTAGCTTAAATTAATAGCTACAAGTTTAAATTGAAACATTTATTCTAAACTCATCACAAAGCGAGATAAAAGGTACTTACATTACTTTTTGTACACCTTGCATATACAGAGTTTCATGTAGCACCAAACATTTTCATTCAATACAATTAGACACCTTTAATTTTTAAGTTATGTGTAAATTGGATTGCCTATATGACCATTACAAATTATAGCCAATCAATCACAATTAATGCCTCAACTTGTACATTTGTACGTTTTTCTTACAAGTATACATGTCTTAATTACAGTGTATATGCCGTACATTTTTAGATAACCGTTATTTTTTTAAATGAGTTCAATTTGAAACTTGAAATGAGTGTGTTCCACTCCCAGACTAAGCATGAAGTAAAATTTCGAGTTTAGAAAAGCCTGAAAATTTGGTTTGGTCGCGTAGCGCGAAGCGCGGAGCGGCCAAACCAAATTTTCAGGCTTTTCTAAACTCGAAATTTTACTTCATGCGCCACCGGTACAAATTACTGACATAGGACGAAGTTTAATACACACCGCTAAACTTTACATTGCATCAGTGTTTTGTACCGGTGTCGCATGAAGTAATATTTCGAGTATAGAAAAACCTGAAAATTTGGTTTGGCCGCTTCGCGCTACGCGACCAAACCAAATTTTCAGGCTTTTCTAAAATCGAAATTTTACTTCATGCTTAGCCTAGGAGTATAAAACCCCTGGTTTAAAGCTTCAAATTAAATTCTTTCAATAAACCGAGCGTCGGCAAATGTACGACGTATGTTTATGTATACTTAAAAGAAAAATTCTCGTTATGAACATGTTCGGTGTTACATAAAACTCTCTGTATATACATTCACTGTAAATCTTCAGTTATTCGTTCTTTTTGAGAAAAAGAGTTCAAAATGAAACTTGAAATAAGTGCTTTCCACTCCACTTAAGCATGGAGTATAATTTCAAGTTTAGAAAAGCGTGAAAATTTGGTTTGGTCGCGTAGCGCGGAGCGGCCAAACCAAATTTTCAGGCTTTTCTAAACTCGAAATTTTACTTCACTCGACACCGGTAGAAAACACTGATGCAATGTAAAGTTCAGCGGTGTGTTTTAAACTTCGTAATATGTCAGTGTTTTTTACCGGTGGCGCATGAAGTAAAAGTTCGAGTTTAGGAAAGCCTGAAAATTTGGTTTGGCCGCTCCGCGCTACGCGACTAAACCAAATTTTTAGGCTTTTCTAAACTCGAAATTTTCCTTCATGCGCCACGCGTATAAAACAGTCATTTAAAGTGAAGTTCAAAAGATACTGATTAGGTTTGATCTTCCGGTAATACATATTATATACACTGCCCTGCAAAAGTTTGGACTCACTTAGAAAAATCGTTTTTTTATATTCATCGCTTTAATTATCGTTCTCAGACCATTTTATACTACGTATTTGTTTAGAATAACATTTTAATAATAAGTAATAAACATTTACTTGTGATATTCTTGAGTTTTTTTTTGGAGAAAATTGAGAAAATCAATCCAGCCGTTTTTCATCAATATGTTGGCCTTTCGATTTGACGATTGCCCTACAAATTCTGGGCATTCTTTCCACCAATTTCTGAAGTCTTTCTGGTCGCAATCGTTGCCAAGCCTGCTGAAGACATTGTCACAAGTGAGATTCGCTGGTTGGATGCAGTTTCCGCACATCTCTGTCCAGCTCATCCCACAACAGTTCGATGGGATTTGCATCCGGCGATTGTGGTGGCCATTCCATGAATTTAAGAGTGCATGCAGCTTCTTTTGATCTTAAATAGTTCGTACAAAGTTTTGAAGTATGTTTAATGTCGTTATCTTGCTGAAGTACAAACCCCTCCCCTATCAAATCGATGCCAGATGGAATAGCGCTTCGCTGAAGTATCCGGTAATAGTCTTTTTTCCGCATGTTTCCGTTGATTTTTACCAAGGTGCCGACACCACTGTAGCAGAAACAATCCCATACCATCACACTACCACCGCCAAACTTAACTGTTGGCTTTACACATTGAGGTGCGTGCCGTTCATCAGATTTTCTGCGGCTGTACATTCGCCGTTTGCTACCGAAAATTTCAAATTTGGACTCATCGGTCCATAACACCTGTTTCCATTATTCGATAGACCAATTTTTGTGTTCTTTTGCCCATTTGAGTCGTTTACGGACGCTTACCGATCGCAACAATGTATTTTTGGCAGCGACTCGTCTATACAAACCGACATCATGTAACCGACGCACAGTGGTCGATTTTCAAATTTAGCCGAACATTTCGCGAAAAATAAAGTATTTAGAAAAAACGAATATTTGTGTAAATATCATTAGTATAATGACCCATTGGTGCGCAGGTAAAAGCATAATCCCCTCAACCCTCTTTCCTGGTAATTATCGGTACCCAAAGTACACCCTATTGAGACACCGATCATTAGTTGTTTGTACGCTCTCAAACGCATAAGTTTGAAATATTTAGTTTTCAGTTGTGTGAAGTGAAATTTTTAAAACAACGATGGATATACATTCTACTGGTAAGTATTTATCATTTGTGCTTATTTGTTTTTTTATATTTTTATGCAACAATAATAAATAATGACATAAATTACTCATACAATTTTTCATTGTAAATTAAAATTTCTTAAGTATGATAGAGAAAAAGTATATTCCGTACGCAGCGGTACGCATTGGGATTTTTTTCAGTTATAGAGCAACTATTTAACTTATCATATAAACAAAAATTATATGCAGCCACGTGCAACCATTCAAGTAATAATTTTTTTTCAGGCCGCGTAACCGTTTGCCGAAGAGCTCTCTTCAATGTTTGGCGTATGGAGCGCACGGTGGAAGAGAAAAACAGCGCCGTTCAAAAATATATTTTTGATTTAATGAACTTTAATGTTCAAGACCAAAATGAAAATATAAATATATTAAAAGATCAAATACGTTCTCTTACGTCATCTTTAAATTCTAAGTGGCAAAAAGTATTTAGAGTATGTTCCCGATTTGAAAATAATTATGCAGAGTGGCTAAACGAAACACAGACATTTTCTTTGACTAATACAATCGATGAACCTGTACCTGGACCATCTTCGAGAGGGCCGTACAAATCATTTAGTGATTTATCAAATTTTTCGAAAAAAAGAAAAGTTAGGCCATTGATGGAAAATTATTCCGAAGAGGAAATTGCGTTCGCCACTCAGGTTAATTTACGAGCATCTGGAAAGAGGGATAGTGCAGAAATAGTGAACGAGGTTACAACAAATTCACCAACAAGAGGTTCCAGTATTAAGCAGGCTTGGAAATCACCCCAACAAAAAGTTCAAAAATATACACCAGAAGAAGCCTTGGCGTTATATATCGACGGAAGATTTACAAAGCATTCCTATAAATTGATACAATCTGGAGCTAAGGTACGTAATGCAAATATTTACCCAAGCTATGATAGTATTTTGAAAGCAAAAAAAGCATGTTATCCCGCAGATACTAACTTCTGCGGGATAACATGCTTTTTTTGCTTTCAAAATACTATCATAGCTGAAACTGCTGCAGAAGTTACTTTGCAAGCTTGGTCGACCATACTAGTCAAAGATTATTCATTTCTCTGGGAAATTTGAGTTCATTTGATGAAATTGGAAACGAGTTTAAAATTATGTACAAATGGGGCTGTGATGGTAGTTCAGGTCACTCATTATATAAGCAAAAATTCTCTAATGAGTCCGAAAGTGATGAATATATATTTTCTGCGTGCTTAGTGCCTCTTCAAATAATATCAATAAAAGATGATAATATTTTATGGCAAAATCCGAAACCATCCTCAACTAGATTTTGTAGACCAATTAAGATTATGTTTGAAAAGGAGTCTAAAGAAATTATAAAACTTGTGGTAAATGATATTGAAAATCAAATTGAAACCATTTTACCAACGAATGTAGAGTTAAACAATATACAAATTATAATTAATCATAGTTTTAAAATGACTATGATTAATGGCAAGACTTATAGCACAGTTACAGACACTTCAACTCAAACGTGTGCTATATGTGGAGCTACCCCTAAAATAATGAATCAATTAGAAAAAGTAAAAAATTTACCGAAAATTGAAAAATACTATGGTTATGGTATTTCTTCTTTACATGCTTGGATTCGTTCATTAGAATGCATGCTGCATATAGCATATCGTCTCGATATCAAAAAATGGCAAGTTCGAGATATCAATGAAAAAAAAAAACATTAGAAATTACAAAATTAAAAATTCAAAAGGAATTAAAATCTAAATTAGGATTATTAGTTGATGTGGTAAAACCTAATTTCGGAACAACAAATGATGGTAATACCGCAAGTCGTTTCTTTGAAGAATATAAGACAACATCAAAAATTACAGGGTTAGACGAAAATTTTTTAAAAAGAATTAAAATAATTTTGCAAGTCATTTCTTGCGGAGAAGCTACAAATATAGAAGCGTTTCGTTTGTATTTGGATGAAACAGCAAAAAAATATATCGAATTATATCCATGGTATTAGATGCCCACCTCTTTGCATAAAATTTTAATTCATGGTGCGGATATAATTCAATCAGCAACATTGCCAATTGGGATGTTATCCGAAGAGGCACTAGAAGCTCGCAATAAAGATTTAAGGAAATACCGAGAACATCACACTCGAAAATTTTCCCGATTACAAACCATCACAGACCTATTTCATACATTGTTATATTCTTCTGATCCATATATTTCAACTATATCAAAAAGAAATCATATATCAAGATCTGCTAGAATTAAAACATTTGACGATGAGGCTGTTAAATTGGTACACATTTCAAATAATTTTGATTTATCAGATAATTCAAACTCCGACAGTGATACTGAATAGTTTGGTGTAAATGTGTATTTGCATTATGTACCTAATATTCTGGTTTCAATTGAACATGTGTATATATATTTATGTGTATATAGTGTGTCCATGTATAATATGTATATATAATATATTTGTGTAAATAATGTTGTAAATATATAGTTTAAACATTAAAAGTGCGATTCTTTTCGCAATCTACAACAAGTTAGTCTTACAAAGACTATATCAAACACTCATTGAAACAACTACTTCCCGGGCTAATACCCCGACAGACATTGAATTATACAACAAGTGTTTATACAACAAGTGTTTGCCGTTACATACAGTAACCTACTGCAAATGTGTATAATTCAATGTCTGTCGGGGTATTAGCCCGGGAAGTAGTTGTTTCAATGAGTGTTTGATATAGTCTTTGTAAGACTAACTTGTTGTAGATTGCGAAAAGAATCGCACTTTTAATGTTTGAAGTATTCTGCAACCAAGAATTGGCAATTTCATTTATACTAATATATAGTTTTCTAATAATAGAAACATTCTCTAATGCAATTAATTGGATTACCCTTAAACACAAAATAAAATTAAAAAAGATTTTGAACGGGGGGGGGGTTACAAAACAATTAGTTTTTTGTTATTTTCATACAAGTCTAAAAAATTCGCTAAGACGTTTTATATTTTCGCACAGAATTTCGGGGGGGTTCAAACCCCCATATTCCCCACCCCCCTAGCTACGGCCTTGTGTTTCTAGTATAAAATAAACATGTAATCTTTATAGGAACCATTCCAAGTAAAATAATCTCATATTTTGTTACAAAATTTTAAATTATTTTGAAATATGAGAGTGTTTTCTATATAAATCAGATGGTTGGGGGTTGTTTAAAACTTTTTATTATTTTTTTTTATTTTACGAAGAATGACTCATTAAATTTGTTTAGAATATTAAAAAAAAAGATTTTTTTTACAAAAAAATCTTTGATTAGGGGTTGGTAGTGGGGTGGAAAATGTGTCCATAACATAAATGACAATTAAATACTTAATTGAAAAAATATTTCTTTCTATTAGACAGAATTAAATAAAAAACAAAACAAATAATAACGAAATGTTCAGTTAAATTTGAAAATCGACCACTGTGCGACGTGTGACCGTTGTATCGGAGATTGGCTTCGGTAGCGTTTGATTGATCTCGGCTCTGATATCTGGCACTGTTTTAAGTCTAGACCGCTTACTTAACACTTTTATAATTCTATCATCACTTTTTGTCGTCTTTTTGGGTCGGCCCGAGCGTTTCCTGGCGGAAAACGATTTTGTTTCAGCAAATCTCTCCAATGTTGTACGGACTCCTTTCTGTGAAACTCCCAGTATTTGTGCAATTTTTGACTGCGAATAGCCGATTTCACTTAAAATACTATCTGAGCACGTATTTCTTTCGGTATTTGCTTTGCTCTTGCCATTTTCAAGACTAAAGACACAATTTTGAAGGAGCAATATTGATAAAAATATTGTGCAATGAGCAACTGTCTTTCAATTGTCAAAGTGACGAAATTTGAGATTATTGTACAGACAATCGACGGCAGATGGGGTTCGAAGTCATTGGTGCACATTTTGAAGTATCGATGCATTGAGCAAAAATTGATTCGAGGTAAAAAAAATGTAAAATGTAAAAATGATATATTTTAATATTGTCGATTTATCATTATTTTAAAATAAACATACTTTGATACAATAAATAAATGATAATTAAAAGAAAACGCTCAAAAGTTAGCAATACAATATTGTTCTGAACAAATACGTTGTATAAAACGGTCTGAGAACGATAATTAAAGCGATAAATACAAAAAAAACCGATTATTCTAAGTAAGTTCAAACTTTTGCAGGGCAGTGTATGTTTTTTATATCTCTTGTAACCAAACGTTTTGAAATTCAAGCGACTGGAGGAATATGCTTTCGGATTTTTTCTATTATATCTTTTAACATATCCTAAAGAAAATTGCTCGAATTTTAAAAGCGCGAGACTTGGATAGATGAAATAAATATTTGTAACGTTTTATTGTCACAAGTGAGAAAAAATAAAATACTAAATTTCTTAAATTTAATATTTTTATATCACAATTAAATTCGAACAAATGTATCGTCACTTGCCTGAAATTGTTGAACATCCGATTCCACATCGAACTGGTCGTAAGACAAAGCGTTTCCGGTCAAAAGTAGCGTGGTCTTAATTGACGTTTCTCCCCCAGCGGAGTCATAAGCAATTAAATCCACCTCTAGAGTAGTTTTTTGCTCTTCAAACACCAGCATTAAAACATGGGCGCTGTTTACAAAAAAAAACAGTGAAATTGATTCATTTAAGGCCCTAAGGGCAACTTAAACACACCATTGCATTGTCATATAAATTCTGTGGCTAAAAGGAAAAACGAGTTAACTTGAAACAAAATAGCTTTTACCATAATTCGTATTATTTTTTTAGTATACTTTCATTTGATATAAAGAAATTAAACCAAACCGCTTATCATTCTGAAGTTATAACAATGAACATGTAGCCGAAAATGGTTAAGTTTAGGGTAAAACGAGTCAACTTCACGATACGGAAAAACCGGTTAACTCCATTAACTTTGCTAAAAAATGCATTTATAATGATAATAATTATAATTTTTTTTAATATTTTTAAATGTTTATTTATTAACCTTCGGCAAGAGGTCGCATTGTTCTCCAATCCCAAGCCAGGAATTTAGAATTTAAATTGCATTTTTTTTCGAATAATCGAAAAGTGGAGTTAACTCGTTTTTTTCTTTTAGCTACAGAATTAAACAATAACCTTTAGTTAATTGTCTATTTTATTTATTCCTAAGTCTTTCTATAGTAAGATGTAAGAGCCAAAACATATTGAGGAGGCAAGCGGCGAGGCGGCGGGGCTTCGTGTAGACTAGAGGGGAGCTAAGGGGTCCCCTCAGCTCCCCGCTAGTCCAGAGGTGTCCAAACTACGGCCCGCAGGCCAAACCCGGCCCGGCAGGCTATTTTATCCGGCCCGCCAAGGATTTTGAAAAATTTCGTAAAATATAAATGTAGCGTGGCGCGTCGGTATTAGATCTCGCGCAGATGAAGAGCGCATTCGGTTAGAATTAGCACGACTCGGCCGCTCGACTACATGAATAATTTTGTACTCTGACTGTACGTAGGCGGCGCGGAGCGGCAGACTGCACTCAACTGCAGTGCCTGCAAAGCTACGAGATTGTCTACGACAAACCAAAAATTCGTCGGCCGCGGAGCTTATTTACATTCTTTACAGTTGATATATTGTAAATTGGTATGTTTAGATTTATATTTAATATATTATAACTTAATTATTATGTTAATATTATTTTTTAAAGTTGAACATGGAAACAAAAAGAAGAAAGGTAGATGACGAGTGCCGCGTTTTTAAAGAAGAATGGGGATTCAAATATTTCTTTGTGCAATCGCAGTCAAAGAATGGCCAAGCTATATGTGTAATTTGCAATGACACTGTTGCTGTAATGAAGGAATACAATTTACGTCGACATTATGAAACAAAACATGCTTCAGCTTACTCACAATTTAAGGACTAGCCGCGTACTGAACAATTTGAAAAAATGAGTCGTAGTTTGTCTTCTCAGCTTATTTAGGAAGGCAAACTCGGAAAATGAATCATTGACTTTAGTTAGCATAAAAGTTGCTTATTTGTTGGCGAAAAAAGGGAAACCCTTTATGGATGGAAACATCCTTAAAGAGTGTATGATGGAAGCTGTTGGGGTATTATGTCCGGAAAAGGTGAAACTTTTCAAAACGATAAGTCTTTCCCGCAATACTGTTGCTCGTCGAATTGACGATATTGGCAATAATATACTCCACCAGATTTCTGGGAGAGCACAGCGTTTCACTCACTATTCTATCGCGATGGATGAATCGACCGACGTTAGTGACACCTCACAACTCTTAGTATTTGTTCGTGGAGTTGACGACGATCTTAATGTCACCCAAGAATTAGCATCGGTTAACAGCATGCATGGCACTACAACTGGAGCAGATATTTTTAAGGAACTACAACAGACGTTGACCAAATATAACTTGGACTGGAATCAACTCCAAGGTGTGACAATTGACGGAGGAAGAAACATGTCTGGTGCAAATATTGGGGTGGTTGGGCTAATAAGAAAAGCTTGTGAAAGCGCAGGAGCAACAGTACCAATTTTTCTGCACTGTATAATCCACCAACAAGCCCTATGTGTAAAACATGTCGACATGAGCTGCGTTTTGAAACCAGTTGTTTCTGTCGTAAACTTTATTCGATCACGTGCACTCAATCATCGCCAATTTCGATCTTTCCTCGAAGAAATTGAATCTGAGTCTGTTGACTTGTCGTATTATACAGCAGTTCGATGGCTTAGCTGTGGAAAAGTGTTATTGCAGTTCTTCAAGCTCAGAAAGGAAATTAAAATTTTTCTTGCGGAAAAGAATCACCCTGAACCGCTTTTATCGGATGCAGAGTGGCTCTGGAAGTTGGCAATTTTTGCAGATGTCGTGACACACGTAAATAACTTGAATTTAAAGCTCCAAGGTAAAAACAACTTAATTTGTGATTTATTCGAGCAAATCAAAGCATTCAGAGCCAAGCTGATATTGCTCGAAAATCATATGAATGAATGTAATTTCTCCCATTTCACGTGCTGCGAAAAATTTAGTACAGAAACTGACGAAAGATTTCCCACCATATTTGCAGTAAAAGTAATCGCGGATTTAAAACTAGAATTTCAAAAGCGTTTTTCTGATCTTGACATAAATTCAAGGGAAATTCGGCTGTTTCAAAATCCTTACGACTGCAACTTTGGCGACGTTTCAAGTAAGTTTCAAATGGAAATAATTGATCTTCAAGCTAGCGATCAAATCAAGAACAAATACAAGGAAGGAAACTTGATCGATTTTTACAAATTTTTGGACTCAAAAGAGTTTCCAAATTTAAAGCAATTGGCTGGTAAATTTATTTCTATGTATGGCACTACCTATATGTGCGAACAAACTTTTTCCAGGATGAAGTATCTGAAATCTAAATATAGGGCAAATTTATCGGATGATCATTTGCAATCATTGCTAATAATTGGTGTTTCCGATTTGAATCCCAACTTTGAAGAAACTCTCCAGGAAAAAACCCAGTTCCACCATTCCCATTAAAAATTGCATGAAATAATTTTATAATAATATAATTTAGACATGTTTGTTTAGTATTGTTATATCTGTAATTTACTATAAAAAATAAAATTCAATGCTGCTTTACTTGTAATAAGGTTTTTTAATTCACATATTTACGATGCTTGGCCCCCGCTAATGAATTTAAATACCAAACTGGCCCTCGCAGCAAAACGTTTGGACGCCTATGCGCTAGTCCACACGAAGCTTCTAACCTCACCGCGTGCCTCCTCGGAAGCAAGAGGTAAGGCCAAAGGCTTCTTGCAGCGTTAAGGAACCCCTCAGCTCCCCGCTAGTCTACGCAAAGCCTCTAGCATCACCACTTGCCTCCTCAATGCGTTTTTAAACTAATTCTCACGGTAAAAAGACAGGAATAACAAAATAGACATTCAACTAAAGATAATTGTTTCATTTATATAATAATACAGTCTTCAGCTCCGCGCTAGTTTACACGAAGCCACTAACCTTACTTCTTACCTACTCACTATATTTCGCCCTAAGACTGTCTATTTTATTTTAAATCAGTTATAAACTTACTCAGTTAAAATCTCCGTGATTAAATTATTCGTTTTTTTATCCCAATCGCCATTAACAGGGAAAATATCCTTAATCCGGCATTTGTAGGCGTAAGCGGGACCTTTCGCTACATCTGGTAATTGTCGAATGCTAAGAAAATCGTTTTTAAATTAACATTATTCAATTGATCTTAGGAGAAAAATAACAAGACTCACTCGGTAACGTTTATTTTCGCCTCCTTCCCGAAATCAATGTAAAATACGCGACAGTGGTATTCCGTTTGGGATTTATCAAATTCGATCAACCTAGCCCTGCACCATTTCGGTTGATGAGGCAAGTAACACCGCGCTAAGTACAAATTACCTAAAATATGCATTTGATAAAATAGATGCACAAAATTGAGAAATCTTTGCCTAATCTGATTAATTACGAGGGTCATTCTATAAATACTGCACATCATTTTTTATTTCCTTAGATGATTTTTTTTGACATAATATTTTTACAATCCTTCGATATATCGCCTTGAATCTCAATTAACGAGTCTCAATGTCTGGAAAGCTTTACAATACCATCTAATACGACATCCATTTTCATCTGAAGAATGGCTCGGGTACCGGCGACAGAAAGCTCTTTTTGAGATGAATAACCACGTCGTTGCATGAGTTTTTCCAACTTTGGGAATAAGTCAAGGTTTAGTTGGCTTATCTCAAGACTGCAGGGTGGATGGGTTAACAATTTCCAACTGTAGTCACACAGCTTTTCATTTTGACGGCACACGCTGGGAGTCGACGCAAAAGTGTACGTATAAATGCAAATTTTGCGTCGAGGAGAGAGTCAATGAAATAGTCGAGGAAAGAGTGGAGTAAAAACTGCATGTGTAAATGCCACTACGTCGAGGAAAGAGTCGACGAAAGAGTCGATGAAAGAGTCGACAAAAGAGTCGAAGAAAGAGTCGAGGAAAGAGTGGAGTGCGTTTAATTTCGCATCACGGTTTTGCGTCGACAAATAAATGAACGACAACGTGGTGGAAACGCCACACGCCACGCAAGAGTCGACGATTGCATCGACGCAAAACTGGGGCGCTAAATTTCGTTCCTCTCTTTCGTCGAGGATTGAACGACACTCCTGAACGGCGTTTAATCCTCGACGCAAAAGTGGGGTTGAAAAAGACGGATGTGAAGTTAGCAATAGAGTCCAGCAATAGATTTGAAAAATTCATATTTCTAAAATTTCTTACTAAAAAATAAAACTACATTAATAGTACGTTCTAGTGCATAAACTATGTATATTTATGACATAACCACCCCTAGTTTTCAACTCAATATAAAAAAAAATGTACTTGGGTATAAACACGCTTTAATTTCAAATTAAAATTAACCAATGTTCCTAAAATGCCCTACCAAAAATAAGCATACCGTTGGACAGTACACACCCTTAGCTATTGATTGCAACAATAAAATTAGGGTCACCGCCCTCAGAACTAAAAAAAAAATTAAACTTAGTCACTTACACGCACACGCTGCTTTTTCAAATTAAAATTTTACAATGTTCCCAAAATGCCATAACCCTTAGCAAATAATTGCAACAATAAAATTAGGCTCCAAACTAAAAAAAAATTATTTTTTTGTTCTTCGTTCTTACACGCACACGCTTTTTTTTCAAATTGAAATTTAACAATGTTCCCAAACTGCCATAAAAAAATAAACACACCGCTCGACAGTTCACATTCTTATTTTATAAATGCAACAATATAATTAGGGTCACCGCCCTCAAAACTGAAAAAAAATATTTTTTTTGTTCTTCGTTCTTACACGCACACACTTCTTTCTCAAATTAAAATTTAACAATGTTCCCAAACTGCTATAAAAAAAAAAATAAGCATACCGTTCGACAGTTCACACCCTTAGCTTATAAATGCAATAATAAAATTAGGGTCACCGCCCTCAAAACTTATAAAAAATATTTTTTTGTACTTCGTTCTTACACGCACACGCTTCTTGTTCAAATTAAAATTTTACAATGTTCCCAAATTGCCATAATAAAAATAAGCATACCGTTAAACAGTACACACCCTTAGCTAATAAATGCAACAATAAAATAAGGGTCACCGCCCTCAAAATTTGAAAAAAATAATTTGTTTGTTCTTCGTTCTTACACGCACACGCTTCCTTTTCAAATTAAAATTTAACAATGTTTCCAAATTGAAATAACAAAAATAAGCATACCGTTGGACAGTACACACCCTTAGCTAATAAATGCAACAATAAAATTAGGGTCGCCTTTTAAACTTGAAAAAAAGAATATTTTTGTACTTCGTTCTTACAAGCACACGCTTCTTTTTCAAATTAAAATGATTCAATATTCCCAAAATGCCATAACAAAAATAAGCATACCGTTGGACAGTACACACCCATAGCTAAAAATGCAACAATAAAATAAGGGCCACCGCCCTCAAAACTTGGAAAAAAAATGTTTTTGTACTTCGTTTTTGCACGCACACGCTTCCTTTTAAAATTAAAATTTTACAATGTTCCCAAAATGCTATAACAAGAACAAGCATACCGTTGGACCGTGCACACGCTTAGCTAATAATTGCAACAATAAAATTAGGGTCACCGCCCTCAAAATAAAAATCAATATTTTTTTGTTCTTCGTTCTTACACGCACACGCTTCGTGAGAACATTGTTAAATTTTAATTTGAAAAAGAAGCGTGTGCGTGTAAGAACGAAGTACAAAAACATTTTTTTTTCAAGATTTGAAGGCGGTGACCCGAATTTTATTGTTGCATTACGCACTGTTAATGTAGTTTCATTTTTTAGTAAATAATTTTAGAAATATAAATTTTTCAAATCTATTGCTGGAATCTATTGCTAACTTCACATCCGTTTGAAAAGTGCATGTTTTAGCCGGCGCACCACGCTTTCCTCGACGCAGAAACGCAGACAAGAACGCCGTTTAATCGTCGACGAAAGAGTGTACGTGTAAAGGGTCCTATTGGCAATGTGAGGGCGTGCGTTGTTGTGCAACGCAAAACTGGGGCGCTAAATGTCGTTCCACTCTTTCGTCGAGGATTGAACGACACTCCTGAACGGCGTTCAATCCTCGACGCAAAAGTGGGGTTGAAAAAAACATCTTTTAGCCGGCGCGCCACGCTTTCCTCGACGCAGAAGCGCAGGCAAGAACGCCGTTCAACCGTCGACGAAAGAGTGTACTTGTAAAGGGTCCTATTGGCAATGTGAGGGCGTGCGTTGTTGTGGAGTGTCGAGGAATTGATGTCGGGTTTTCTGCGTTTTTCGGTTCAGTTTTAGAATGAAATCACAATAATATACTCTTGTAACACTTCACCCAAATGCAAATCTCTCTGTCATGATGATTCCATGATAATCATTAGCAAAGATTATCATTTGATCGACCTTAGATTGAGCTTGAAGAAATTTGTTTGGACGTGGCACAGTGGTCTGGGCGGCGACAAAACCTAACTTATTTCAATTTGCTGGAATAAAAAATAACTTTTATTCTCAGTTTATAGGATAGCTAACTACTGCATTCCAGTTACTCAAGTCGCAGAATTTAATATTTTTATTATAGATATCAATTTTAAACTTTCACGATTAAAATTGAGAATTTTAATAACAATCTTCCTTTTTCTTTTATTTCATAATTTTTTACACAGTAAAGTGATGTTAATATATTTTTCTCATATTTCTAGCATATTAATGTATGTCAAAATGTACGCACAAATTTAAAATATATGGCACTTTAATAAAAAACAATGGCACTTTCATAAAGTGTAACTTTTAAGGGCAGGCTAGTGCAGGTTTATAACTTGATAAAAGATCTAACCTAAGCTCCAAAGAAAACAAATTGATGAGTTTTAGCGACCTTGAGACATTTGCTTTTAAATTATTTTTATCCTTTTGACTTCGAAGAAAAAATCATTTGCAAAACCTACCCCAATATTTCTAACCTTACCGCTAGGGGGCGCATCTGCAATTATCATTGAACTGTTAAATAGCAACCTAAGTTATGTGGGGCATTATTTGATAGATAATTAAAAATATAGTTGTGGTCAACACAGGTACCGACCGCCAATTAAAATAATATAGGATTATTTCCAATTACGTGATATTAATAATGCTTACTGAGATAGATTATTACGGAGTTGGTCATGTTTCACCAAGAAAAGGAAGGTCATGAAAAGAGCACTAAAGGTACTGAATACGATGCTGCAGTACAGCGACGAGGTGAAATACCTGAGCATTACACTCGACAGGAAACTGAGCTGGAAAACGCGCATCGAAATTGAAACTGAAAAAGCTATAAGAGCCTTTTGGCAATGTCGGGCAGTGGGGAAAACCTGGGGGTTGAAACCGCGCACGACGATGTGGCTGTACACAGTTGTTATAAGGCCTATGCTAACATACGGAGCTTCAATTTGGTGGCCCAGGACCAAACAAGTAACAACTAGCGCAAGTGCAGCGGACAGTCTGTTTAAGCGTAACAGGCGCCATGCACACAACTCCGATAATGGCGCTGGAGGTCATGCTAAGCTTTCCGCCACTTGATATTCACGTGGAAAGGGAGGCTATTGCGACCATACTTCGCCTCCAAAGAAGCGGGATTTGGAACAGCAACAACTGTGGGAAAGTCACCTCTGGAGGATGTTCTGCAACGATATACCTCTATTAGAGGCTGGCACTGACCACTGCATACCGACACCAATACGGAATGCACCCTACACTTAATATCCAACCCACGAAACATATGAGAGAGTCGGCTATAAGAATCTACACCGATGGCTCAAAAAGAAAGGATGGGTCAGGGATTGGAGTTTTCTCTAGAACCCTGAGAATCCATACGAAAATCCCCATGGGTAAGTATGCAACCATCGCTCAACTGGAGACGATGGGTATAACACTTGCGGCTGACATCATTTTAAGCCGTAAAGTGTCAAACAAAGCCATGATCCTAACAGATAGTAGGCAAGCCTTGATGTCTCTGAAGAAGTTATACACTACTTTACAGACAACACTAGAGTGCCATAAAAAACTACGGCAGGCAGCAATGCATAACAATATTGAAATCTGCTGGGTGAAACATAGGTAACAGGAGGGCTGATGCACTGGCCAGTGCAACGGCTGGGATGAACGTCATCTCACCGGAGCCGCTAGTGCGATTGACACACCTGTCAGTATGTAACATGTTACATTCCAACACACTTGATAAATTCAGGAAGCGTTGGGATGATAGCTGCAAACTCTCGAAGGAGACATTACTGTACCCCAACGAGATTTCAGCTAAACAGTACGTGCAGATGACTAGAAGGAACCTCCGATGGATAACCGCTGTTCTAACCGAACACTGCGGGCTCAATGGACACTTATACAAGATGGGAATAGTTGACTCCCCATCTTGTAGAGGGTGTGAAATGGAAGACGAGACTGCGAGGCACATCCTCAGCTAATGCCCGGCACTCTCGTCTACGAGAGGATCCATACTGAGTGAAAGATGGCCGACGATGGGACGATCAGGGATTTGCCCACCTCAGTAATACTGGACTACCTAGACATGGTGGGATGGTTGACCTGAGGATGAGTGACCCGTAGTGGAAGGCAGCACAATGGGCCTAATGAGATTTAAGTGCAGTGTAGCAATGCGCACTCCCCCCTATACCAGATACCAGATGGATTATTAAAATTAAAAAAATTACCATTTCCAAAAAAACTAAAAGAGCTATGACAAAAAGTATATAAGCATTAAATGTTTATTTTTTGATACTTTACAACTTTTATTTGAAACATTTTTCAACAATGTTAATAATTCACCAGATACGAAGAAAAAGCTAAGAGTAAACATCCACTTCTGGTTTCCGGTTTTCACCAAGAGTTGATTTCAAAATGCCGAAAACTAAAAATATAGTTTAAACAAACCGTTGAAATTAATAAAAATAGCTAATTCAGTAATTATAAATTACTCTAAAAATTGGGAAATAATGAATTTTAATAAATCAATATTTACAAATGTTTAAATTGAGCAAAATTTTCAAAAGTAGCATAATTAGCATTACATCAAAAATGTTTTTTTTAGGTTAACAATTTCAAATAAAAACCAATTTGAATTTTATTCAGTTTTCAGTGTTTTCTTGGAAAAATAAATAAACATAAAAACAAAAAAAACTCAAATAAGAAAAGAGATTTGAGAATCTCAAAAAATTGATTGAAATAAAAATGTTTGATATTTAATGATGTCTTTCCTATTTTTTTGTATTTAGAAAATACTGATACTGCTTAATTTTGAAATTGATTTGCAATTAAAATAATGATTTTTATTTTAAATAAAATATACAAATATAAAAATTAACAGTATACTTCTAAATTGTGAAGTTAACACAAATTAAAATTTACCAAATACAAAAATAAAGATAATCTATCTATCCTCCATTTCAACAGAAGAATTGACGTAAAACTAGAAATAAATAGTAAAATAATACAAATAGAAATAATAAGTGTTATCAATAAGAAAGTTAAAAAAAAATAAAAAACCTAACTTATAAAATCTGATTAAATTCTTCAAAATAAAAAAAGTCATTAATATATGACATAATAATTTACCATTTTTATATATCATATCCTTATGTATTCGTATACTCTTTATATTTGAGGACATCCGTTGATTTTATAAAAGAGTTCAATTTAATGTTCGAACGAGTGTTTCCAATCCCAGACTAAGCATGAAGTAAAATTTCGAGTTTAGAAAAGCCCCGCGTAGAAAATTTGTCGTGGGTCGCGCAGCGACCCGAGACAAATTTTCACGGGGCTTTTCTAAACTCGAAATTTTACTTCATGCGCCATGCGTATAAAACACTGAAATGTAATGTTTAAAAAATACTAGCCCTAATTTTGTTCGGTTGGTTACATACATACATTACATGCTAATTCTATTTATAAATGTTGACAGCTTTTTGTCAATTTTTAAGTACATAATTTCCTTAGTCGAGAACATTTTATTTTCTAATCGTTAGATAATTAATTTATTTTAATTTTGGTGAAAGCTTGCCTGCAACAATTTTAAATGTATGATTTTTTTTTTATCTAGAGAGGGGCCGGGCATTCTACTGTAAAGTAACGAGTGTTTCCAGTCCCAGACTAAGCATGAAGTAAAATTTCGAGTTTAGAAAAGCCCCGCGTAGAAAATTTGTCGAGGGTCGCGCAGCGACCCGAGACAAATTTTCACGGGGCTTTTCTAAACTCGAAATTTTACTTCATGCGCTACACGTATAAAACACTGATTTACAGTAAAGTTAAAAATATATAACGCTTAGATGTGATGATGATCAATATTTACCTAGATGTAGTAAAAAATGCAAGAATTACTTTTTTTGTGAATAGTTTTGGAATAATAATAAAAGTAGGAAAAATTTAGTTTGAGCAATTTTTCCATATTGTTGATATTTAAATCACCACATCTTTAACTGGGAAAGGGACACATCACCATTTTTAAAATGTGTGTCATTTCCTGTGAAACCGGAAGTGCAAATAAGGTTTAAGGAAGATCTGTATACTTGAGTTGGTGTTTAGTATAAGCATACCAAATTTCAAATTGATATCTCACAAAACAAAAAAAACTGTGGTGTTTTGTCGCATTTTGGTCGGCTTCAGACCACTGTGCGTGAGGAATGATCTTCACTTGTTGACTGTGATTTTAACTCTCGTTTAAAGTATCGAATCCATATTTCATCACTAGTGAAGATTCGATGCAACAAAGCATTACCTTCAACGTCAAAACTTCGTTCCAGCATTTTGATCTTTGAACCTCAATAGTCATAGAACTCGAAACCGGTGCATGCTCTATTTCTAACTTGCTTTATTAAAAAACAAAACATCATATCGATAAAACACAGACATTGGTTTCTTCCTCAAGCCCTAAACTACAACTTACGCAGCAATCACCATGGGCGCGTCCTTTACTCCATAGTGTTGCCAAACTGTGCATTATTAATAAAATGACCCTCGTATGTAAATCGTTGACATAAACAGGTAAACCGGAAAGAAATACTAACCATATTCAAAGAAAGTTTGCTTTATAACATGGTTTATGAGGAAATCATACTAAATGTAATGTTATAAAATTACTTACCGGTTTCGAATACGGTGACCGTACCAGCGATAAACCGATTCACAAATCCGGCCAAATCCTTATGGAGCGAATCAATTTTCTTGGCTTGCTTCCTCAAGTGTACGTAAATACAATGGGGATTTTCAATATGGGTGATTATCACATTCTCTTTTTTGTCTGAAAATAATGGGAATTCGTAAAACAGAACTTACAAGCAATTTATATTTTACATACTCAATTTGATGAGACTAGGAGCTTTGGACGACTTGGAATCTTTATCAGAATCAAATGGTTTTTCGGACGAGAGAGACACCGATGATATCCATTTCTCTATTTCAACTATTTGTGTATTTTCACCTGTCTGTGAATCTAAAAACGTATTGTTTTTTTTTTAGAATTTTCTAATGAATAATTTAACGTTTTGTATTTTTTGGGCAATGTTCTTACCTTGTTTAGAAACGCTGGATTTACTACTGCCGCTAATAACACTTTCAATTTCAGAAACGCTTTTACTAAGAAGAAATTGTTCGGCAGGGACCAGCGCCGCTTCATTTACTTGTAATGAAAAGTTGTTTGCGCTTAACTCCAAATTCTTCATACAGGACTCTAAGAATACTCTAAAATATTTTAATTATATTTATTTCAGAAAAGAAATTAATGTATATGTTTTTGGACTTGAGTCGTCTAGATGCAAAATCGTAACTGATCCATTGTTTTAGAAATAACTAAACTAAACTAAAATGAGGATTTGGAGATAACCACGATATTTCGACAAAATTAGTTTTAAGGCTTTAGCAAGTGTCCTTTATAGCTGAGAATACACCCATGCCAAACATACAGAGAGTTTTATGTAGCACCGAACATGCCGAAAAATGTTCAATGTAAATTTTCCTATGTTCGATTTGTCCTGGGATGCATCAAAGCATTGAGTGTTCTGTTGCCAACCTTAGAAACTTGAGATTGATCATGCTGTACAAATGAGATTCATATTTAGTGATAGAAAAAATAGTACAGTTGAAACGGGTGTGAAGTTAGCAATAGATTTCAATTTTTTTCAGCGTAATTTGCCGCAAAATCATTTTTAAATAGCAGAGCGTCAATAAATATCATCAATTTAACTGCGTATTATGCATTTACCCCTAATTGTACACTCAATTTTATTTTCACCCTTAACTGTTAGTTGTCAAATATATTGCCTTATTTCCGCCCAACGCAAACTCCCATGAATACGTTAATTGCAGATTCGGATTCCTCATACTTTAATCTATCAAATTCACTAATAAGAAAAAAATATTCACTTCAAGATGACAAAAAAAAATTCTATCATCGAAACGCTATAATATAGGGTTTATTGTACAAATAGCATTTTTGGCGCTAAACGCTAACTCCCATAAAAAAGTTACGTGTAGATTCGGATTCCTCATACTTAAATCTATTATATACAACAATAAAAAAAGAATATTCATTTCAAGATAAAATTCATATCTACCCTCAAACGTCTTAATGTGAGAATTATCTTACAAATTGCATTATTGCTGCCAAACGCTGATTCCCGTCAAGAAATTATTTACAGATTCGGATTCTCTATACTTAAATCTATTTAATTCACTAATAAAAAAATATTTACTTAAAAATGATTAAAACAAAGTAATTTCTACCCTCGAAACGCCTTCATGTGGGAATTATCTTACAAATTGCACTAATGCTGCCAAACGCTAATTCCCATAAAAATGTTAATTGCAAACTCGGATTCCTCATACTTAAATCTATAAAATTCAGTAATAAAAAAAATATTCACTATAGGATGACAGAAAAATAAAAATTCTACCCTCGAAACGCTTTCATGTGGAAATGATCTTACAAATTGCATTATTCCTACCAAGCGCTAATTCCTATACAAAAGTTAACTGCGGATTCCTCATACTTAAATCTATTGAATTCACTAATAAAAAACGAATATTCACTTTAAGATAATAGAAAAAAAAAATGTATACCCTCGAAACGCTTTCATGTGGGAGTTTTCTTACAAATCGCGTTATTCCTGCCAAGCGCTAATTCCTATAAAAAAGTTAATTGCAGATTCGTGTTCCTCATACTCAAATCTATTGAATTCACTGATAAAAAACGAATATTCACTTTAAGATAATTTAAAAAAAAAATAATGTTTACCCTCGAAACGCCTTCAAGTGGGAATTATCTTACAAATTAAATTATTCCTGCCAAGCGTTAATTCCCATAAAAAAAGTTAATTGCAGATTAGGATTCCTCATACTTAAATCTATTAAATTCACTAATAAAAAAAATATTCACTTTAAGATGATAGAAAAAAACAAACATTTCTAACCTCGAAACGCTTTCATGTGGGAATTATCTTACAAATTGCATTATTCCTACCAAGCGCTAACTCCTATAGAAAAGTTAATTGCAGATTCGTATTCGTCATACTTAAATCTATTGAATTTACTGATAAAAACCGAATATTTACTCGAAGATAATTGAAAAAAAAAATAATGTCTACCCTCGAAACGCCTTCATGTGGGAATTATCTTACAAATTAAATTATTCCTAATTCTCATAAAAAAGTGAATTGCAGATTAGGATTCCTCATACTTAAATCTATTGAATTCACTAATAAAAAAAGAATATTCACTTTAAGATGATAGAAAAAAAACAAAAATATCTAACCTCGAAACGCTTTTATCTGGGAATTATCTTACAAATCGCATTATTCCTGCCAAGCGCTAATTCCTATAGAAAAGTTAATTGCAGATTCGGATTTTTCATACCTAAATCTATACAATTCACAAAAAAATGAATATTCACTTTAAGATCATAGAAAAAAATATTATTTTTACCCTCGAAACGCTTTTATGTGGGAATTATCTTACAAATTGCATTATTGCTGCCAAACGCTAATACCAATGAAAAAAGTTATATCAAAATCACTAATAAAAAAGAATATTTACTTTAAAAATAAAAATTATCATACAAATTGCATAATTCCCACCAAGCGCTAATTCCCATAAAAAAGTTAATTGCAGATGCAATGAATATTCTTTTTTTATTAGTGATTTTAATAGATTTAAGTATAAAGAATCCGAATCTGCAAATAACTTATATATGGGAGTTTGCGTTTGGTTGAAATAACGCAATATATTTGACAACTAACAGTTGAGGATGAAAATAAAATTGAGTGTACAATTAGGGATAAATGCATAATACGCAGTTAAATTGATGATATTTATTGACGCTCTGCTATTAAAAAGTGATTTTGGGGCAAATTACGCAGAAAAAAAATTATAATCTATTGCTAACTTCACACCCGTACAATTGAATATGTCTCAATATAATATACAACGTCTACAGATTTTTCTATAAAAGTTAAACTTCATCTCCAATTTAGACAAATCAATTTCATGTCATTTGTACTACTTTTTCACTGAGCCCCTCAATTGTTAATTATTGATTTTATTAAAAGGTCTCGTCGATCTGAGATTGTTCCTAATTCATCAACCATTCAACCAGAATCGCACCCAGAAATAATGAGTGATGAAAGTGACATCATACCTGATAGTCCATGGAAGTGATGACAGTAATTAAACTTATTTTTAGTTTTTGTAAGGGTCTTATATTTTTTGTTCCTAATGTAAAATGAATTAAGTATGTACAGTTGCGAGAGAAAAAACCTAGTACAGCAGGGAGCTTTAGCCACTTCTAAAATATCGTATTTTTTTTCTCGTGAAACAATCTTGTAACATACAGGTTAACAACTTTTTTTTCTTGGACAACAAGCCGGTGCTTTTGTTGATATGCACTTTATTATCAAGTCTTTAAACTGGTCGCTATTATCGCTTTTTGCGTTTTAGTCAGTTGAGGCATGTCGAGGTTAATTAAATTTGGTTTGACATTTCCGCAGATTTGTCAATTTGATTGACAATTTGAAAAATTAAAGGGAGTCCAGTTTACATAGCTAAATATTTGGCTGTACTAGATATTTTCTCTCGCAACTGTACTTATATTATCTACATATATTTGTTATTTTATGAATAAAGTGTAATTTTATGTTTTTCAAGATGTCTTGCTTTTGTTTTACGTAAATAAATGACTGAATTGTTCACATTTAGTATTTTTTTGTGTTGCCCAGTTTTATATAGCAAAATCCAAGGTTTTGATTTGCACGGTTTTCTCAGAAACAGATCTCCCGTGTAAATCTGGGAACAGGTGTATTTCTTCAGTATAATTTTAGCTAGTGTATTCCACTTCTTGACTAAGCATGAAGTAAATATGTCCAGCCTTATTAATAGAATTGCCGCTAATATCATAATATTATTCTATGAAAACATGATACTAATCAGTTCATATTATAGAACAAAATCTACATGTTATTAGTTAGTTTTTAAATATTGATAGAATGAACGTTACAGCATTTTCATTTGTACCAACTTCAATTTAATTAAATGTTAACCATTTAGAGGCTACATTGTTTATTACATTGTTTATGTTTTAAAATGTTTCTTCCTTTGAATTATTTGATTGAATTTTATGTCTAACGAATGATTCCACTCCTTGCTTAAGCATGAACATTTCGAGTTTAGAAAAGCTTGAAAATTTTCACGCTTTTCTAAATTTGAAACTGTACTTTATGCGCCACGCGTATAAAATACGGATTTTAAGTGACGTTCAAAACATACTGTTCAGGTATGTACATTTATAAATCTTAAATAAATTATAATTAAATAAATTCGTTTTACTACGGCGTTAGTAATCTACTAATATGTTTCATTAATATGAAATTGTTAATATCATCCTTGGTACAGTGGTAAAGTTGTATGCTAAGGTCTATTAATAAGGCAGTTCACGTATAGAAAAGTCTGAAATATTTATTTCATGCGCCAGGCGTGTACAATACAGATTTATTCTTAAGTTCAAAAACATACATTTCATTTAATTACCTGAAGTTACCAAACGTAGGGTAAAATAAAAGGGAAGTACAATACAATTTTACGTGATTTATCATCACCGGTTGCCACTTTTCGTTCCTAACTGCTGAAGCTAATACCCAGTTATAAATATCCATATAAAAATTGACTTACCCAATGTCATGATCCGGAGAAAACGTCTCGTACTTAAAATCGTAGGTCAATTTCCGTGCGTTCTCCAACTGCGCCAGCACAAGCTTGACGTCGTGTTTGACTTTCTGTTTCTTATCTGTTAAATTTTTGGCGACGTCCAAAATGTCGCTGACTCCGTTGATGTGCTCGCTGAGCTGTTGGCGGATTTCCTGCATCGACTCCTGGCTGCCCTTCAGCTTTTCCGCGATCATTTTATTCCAATTCGACTCGATTTTCTGGAGCTTGCTGTGGACGGTACTGAAGCATTTGCTGACTGATATCTTGATCTTGTTCGGGTTTGTTACTTTCATTTGATCATTTACTTTCTGAAAACAAAAACAGTAAAGATATATTATTTTTTATTGGAGCTGCATAATTATTATAAAACAGAAATATATTGATGGTTTTATTTACATTATTAGAATATTCAATCTTATTAAAGCGAATGGGTAATAATTGAATAAGTGCTTTGTTACATTAAAAGTACGATTCTTTATGCTATCTACAAGAAATTTGTCTAAAACTAAATCAAACACTCATTGAAATAATTACTTCCCGAGCTAATATCTCACGGACATTAGATTATACAACATGTGTTTGATGTTACCTGTAGTGACCAACGCCGAATGTAACAATTAAGGTCAAATTATTTAGGCCACCTATAGATGTGTTTCGAGATTAATCTCTTATTAGTATAGCTTTGCCGTTTACTCTAAACAATTTGGCACCTTAAAATGGTATACACGTCACCGTGCAGTTTAAACGTAACTATGAATGAAATTGCCAATTCTTGGTTGCAGAATTCTTCAAAAATTGTGTTGTTGCCGTTTGTTTCTTAGATACGCCGGATCAAGAATTCTACAACAGTTGTTTCAATATCTTTCGAGATACACAAGATTAATATCATTTAATTTTCGTTAACAGGACTGTGAGTATGACCAAAGAAAGTATGAGACCTCTCGGCGCAAAGATTCCGTTCTCTCTCTATTTTGAACAACTTCGTAAATCTGTCTACATTGCAAGCGCATGAGAATTCCCGACCTAAAATTAGAGTGACGAAAACAGACAATCCTTTAGAAGATTTATTTTATAGGGCGGATATCGTACAAATACTAATATATCTCATATGAGTTTTGCCTTTCAAGCCAGCTACACTCACATCAGTGGAAGCACCTCTCCAACTTCAAATATAAGCGGTATCTTAGAAGCCCTATCAGCTTTAAAGGCCAATAATCGTCCTGGACCAGACGGGTTACCCGCGTTCTTATTTAAAAGCTGCCCGTTTGTGTTATATCGCCCCCTGTAGCTGCTTTTTCATTTATCTCTCACAACTTGTGAATTTCCTGAATGTTAGAAGAATGCTTTCATAACACCTGTTCATAAATCTGGCAATAAAAAACAGGTAAAAAATCATCGCCCTATCTCGAAATTGTCAGTCGCACTCAAGATCTTTGAGATGCTGGCTACTAAACACCTCACAACTGTGTTACAGCCAGTTATTTTCATAAGCCAACATGGTTTTAGAACTGGCAAATCTACAATAACAAATCCTTTAGTTTATGAGTCATACATATACAAAGCTTTCGAAGAAAAATGTCAAGTAGATGCTATCTATACAGATTTCTTAAAAGCTTTCGGTTCTGTAGACCATGAACTATTAATATATAAATTGCGGCTTACTGGCATTGACGGTCTATTTCTGCAATGGATCCGTTCTTATATATCGAACAGGGTACAACTTGTGCGTATTGGTTTCTGCATTTCTATCCCCATTCAGGTAACATCTGGTGTCCCTCTAGGATCACATCTTGGTCCCCTGTTCTTCAATGTTTTCATTAACGATGTCATCAAGTGTTTCACTCATGCTGAGTGCTTATTATTTGCAGATAACATAAAGATCTTTATGAAGACCCGTACCTTGAGCGATGCCTTAGTACTTAAAAGGGATTTACAATCTTTCGGCAGGTGGTGTAACAATAATAACCTTGCACCAAACCTCTCAAAATGCCGTGCTATCGCATTTTCAAGGCGACTTTCACCTCTGCTCTATAATTATACCATATTAGCTAAATCTTTGGCTAAATCTCTCTAATGCAATCTTTCGTTTAGTTTCCATATATCTAATATAGCATCTAAAGCCTTCCAGATGCTAGGGTTCGTAAAAAGAAATGCGAGCGAATTCGGTAACACTCGGACCCTATGCACCCTGTACAATTCTTTCGTTCATCCGCACCTTGAGTATTGTTCGAGTCTATGGTCACCTCATACGGCGGTCGACAAACATAAGATCGAGCAAATACAGGAATAGTTTCTAAGGGTCATTTCTTTTAAGTTTAATGTAACCGGTAGCTGTGCCGAAATTCTTTCTGCGCTTGATTCTGTGACGCTTGATACAAGACGTCGGAACGCAGACATTATCTTAGTCTACAAACTTTTTATTGGCCTTATAGACCCTGACTTGCTCTTCTAGGGATTTACGTACCACCCTTGAACGTTACGCAAAAGTGCAGTATTTTATGTTGCCTTCAGGAAGACGGACTACGCACGGAACTCTGCAGCCACTAGAATACTAAGACACGCGAATACGATAGGCAGTCATTTTGACTTTTTTTGCAAACAGCCTTAGAGCATTGCGCCACAGGGTCACACTTTTACAGCCATGACGTTTTTCATTTTTTTTATTTTAAATGTATGTATTTTTATATTTTACTGTTTATGTTTTATGTCTAATCTTTAATTTTACTATTTAATGTATTATTTGTTGTAATATTCTATGGTAGATCACCGTTAAATGATTAAATAAATAAATAAATAAACATCTTCAGACGACAACACATTTTTAACGCAATTAAACCATCTTTAAATGATGACTATTGCATGAAACCAGAATCTCATATTTCATGTCCAAGAGGGGAATGAAGGAACTGGCCTCACATGTTTGCACCCCCTATATATGTTCTTCAGATAACAATTACAAATTTTTGACGCAATCAAAACATCTTTAGATGATAACAATTGCATGAAACCAGTATTTCACATTCAATATCCAAGAGGAAATAGTGGAACCGGCCCCACATGTTTGCGGTCCCCATAAATGTTCTTCAGATGACAATAACACATTTTTGACGCAATCAAAGCATCTTTAGATGATGACAACTGCACGAAACCAGTATCTCGCATTCGATCTCCAAGAGGAGGAAGGTTAAAGGCACGGTTACATCACGAAAGGCAAAAAGTGCAGACCACTACTCTTCGCCGTCGTCTCCGGGGAGGGGCCTCCCGGTTCTCGAGTTTCGCTTTTGCTCGACTGTTTAGTCAAGCACGAGATGCACTATCAGTGACAGCGAACTTTTTCGCGCTTAAAGTAGTCAAACAAATAAAAGATAAAACGCTAAGCAGAGATGAGATTTTCGCGATCCGCGCACACCGTGCTCGTTGTTTTAGGATATTTAATCATCACAGGTGAGAGGAAAGAGAATGAGCGAGAGAGTGTGCGTGTGGATTTGAGATTATGAGAGGATTACAAAAAATGGGATTTAAGTGAAAGTTGTGGTAAACGGCGCGCCGTTCCGCGTATGGATTGGGGAGTGTGTAAGGGGTGGTTTAATTAACTAGTTTGATTATCATTCGAGGTGCTGTAACTTTGTTTGTTTAACTAGTTAGGGTTTTGAATGCATAATTGCAGAAATGCTAATTTAGAAAGTTTATTTTTTGTTTAAACATATACTGTTAAAATAAATAAATATTATATAAAATGAATTTCAGGAAAAATCGAACATACAGGGAGTATTTCTTTTAAGTATATATACCCTAATACACGCTGTAAATCTTCAGATATTCATCGTTTTTTGAAAGAGTTTAAATTAAAGCGTTAAAAGAGTGTTTTCCACTCCCAGACTAAGCATGAAGTAAAATTTCGAGTTTAAAAAAGCCTGAAAATTTGGTTAAGTCGCTCCGCGAAGCGGAGCGACCACACCAAATTTTCAGGATTTTCTAAACTCGGAATTTTATTTCATGCGCCACACGTTTGAAACTCTCATTTCATAATTTAAAATATTGTATTTTTATAGGCGAAGACAATTATTTAAATTACAAATCAATTGGTTTGTTTAATGTTTATGTACGGAAATTCCATCAAGTACAGTTGGCGCAACCGAAATCTGAACGCCAAAATTTACTCGTTTATCGCAATTAAATTTGACAGCTCTCAAAAATTATTGTCAAATAATTTTTCAAAAATGCCTGATATTTCATTGCTATATTGCACACTTAATGTAGATAAGACCGATTCAGTCAATTGGGCAATAATGAAAGTAATATATTTCTGCTCCTAATATTCTTCCCTCTCTTTGTAAGACCACTGGCCAAAGCCAGAATTACAGGAATGAATTTCAGTAATAAATACTATGACAACAAATTTGTTGGCTTTTCTAAACTCCAAATATTTACTTCATGCGCCACGCGTATAAAACACTGATCTAATCTGAAGCTCAAAATATGTATTTCTTTATTCTTCTTTTAGTTACGTGAAGTGTTTTTCTATTAATTATTGTAGTAATTCCTTTCGTCACTTTATTTTTATTATGCTAAATGTACATTTCAAACACTAGGTGTTTATTTTCAATGGCAATACAATTGACAAATTTATTTATTTTATTAATTGACGGTGTCAAACAAAAATTTCAAGGAGGGGAGGGATTAACCAGATAAAATTGCGTAGAAGATTGATGTTAAGGGGAATATAACAGTGGTCTGAAATTTAATGTCAGGTTTATTTAAAAACTAAAGATCCTAGAAAGTTGAAATTTTGACAGCGTATATTAATCTATTATCTAGTCAAATATCGAAGTACTTTTTTTTAACAATTTGCTTTCAGAGGTATGAAAAAAATAATGTTATATTTTTCAAAATTAAAAAAATGTTCCCATATCTTACTAGTTTATACTATAAGGAATATAATGTGAACATTTCATAAGGAGCTCATGCCCGAGTCAGGTTAAAATAAAAATCTTAAAAAATAAGACCGTAAAATACCGCCGCCTTGCGGATCTTCTCTTAGTTGAACGCGTTGTACACTCATCTGCACAATTATTGGAGGGGCGAGCAGCATGCGGCCAGCGTTTATCCCTGGGCTGGTGAACGCTGCGCGGCTTCGCGTTTGTTTTTATTTTCTTTTCTCAATCATAGTTAACAAAAACGGCCCGCGTCGTTAGCATTTATTCTCGTAAAATTAATATTTCGCAATTATAATCGATATTTTATTGTACTAGTGTTTTATTTTTATGCTTTCTGACTACTAATGGAATAAGTATTTTTTTATACTGCATGTTCACTAATATAGAAAACACGAAATGTTTCACTAATTTAAATAAAGATGTGTAATATACCTTTAATATTGGCTTTCCTAATTATTTGACAGTGTCGGTATTATTAAATTATTTTTAAAGTGTTTTTAGCTGATTAATAAGCAGAAGCAATCGAATAACAATCAGTCTTGTTCAAATCATTATTTCGTCTTAAATCTTTCGTTGTTAAAACAGTTGTTAAATGCCATTAAACTTCTCGCAATAAAACTATTAAAGTAAATTGTAAAGTTTCTAGCAATCGGACCTATTTGAACCAACTGCGACTTCATCAACGAATCAATGATATCAAAACTATAAGAATAGTGAGAATAACGTCACCAATCTGACGTTGTCGTAGATTAATGTTACAAATCAACTATTTTTTTACTGAGCACAGGTAATATATGTTTGACGAATGTTTACAAAAATGTAGGGTTTAACTGCGTGCATAATCATTGTTAATTATTTTAGAAAAAATAGAACTATAATAATAATAAGGTAGTTATTATAATGCATTTCAAATAACAAGCTTCTTGCTCAACATTGCACCGAACCCAATATATTTTATTTCAAATTTGGCTGATTTATGATGAGTCATATTTTGATAAATAAGGAATAAATGAATTGTAATTGAATGTTATTGCAATCCTCTATTTATACACATCATCATTTTGTAAACCCTGTACTAATTATAAAAAAACAGGGCAGCTGTCCGTTTAATTTTTTTCAATCTATTATTTATTTGTTGCATTCATAAAAACTAGAATATTGGATAAAATAAAAATTGAAATTCTCCCCAAAATCTGGGGTATTTACCCAATTTGGCAGAGGCCAAATTAATACACATTATCTTCATGGCAATAGCAGTTATCAAAGATAATATTCCTATATAAAAAATATCATTGAAAATCCTATGTTCCGTTTTTTCATATACAGAGAGTTTTATATAACACCGAACATGTTCATCCAATACAATTTTGACATCGTTATTATTTAAGTTATGTGTAAATTGGGTTGCCTCTATGACCATTAAAAACTGTAGCCAATCAATCGCAAATAATGCCTCAACTTGTACACACAGGGAGTTTTTCTTTCAAGTATACATGTGAGAATTACACAGTATATGTCGTAAATCTTTAGATACTCGTTGTTAAAAAAAATAATTTGAAACTTGAAATGAGTGTGTTCCACTCCCAGACTAAGCATGAAGTAAAATTTCGAGTTTAGAAAACCCTGAAAATTTGGTTTGGTCGCGTAGCGCGAAGCGCGGAGCGGCCAAACCAAATTTTCAGGCTTTTCTAAACTCGAAATTTTACTTCATGCGCCACCGGTACAAAACACTGACAAATTACGAAGTTTAAAACACACCGATAAACTTTCTATTGCATCAGTGTTTAGTACCGGTGGCGCATGAAGTAAAATTTCGAGTTTAGAAAAGCCTGAAAATTTGGTTTGGCCGCTCCGCGCTTCGCGCTACGCGACCAAACCAAATTTTCAGGCTTTTCTAAACTCGAAATTTTACTTCATGCTTAGCCTGGGAGTGGAAAACACTCGGTTAAAGCTTCAAATTAAATTCTTTTAATAAACCTAGCATCGGCAAATGTTCAACGTATGCTTCTGTATACTTAAAAGACAAATTCTCGTTATGAAAATGTTCGGTGTTACATAAAACTCTCTGTATATCCGGAATATAAATATCCACATGGAGCTTATGAACATGAATTATTTTATTATTATATTTTTAAGAAATAATCTCTAATTTAATAAAATAAAACAGTTTGTTCAGCTGTCGAAACTGGAGTCTTAAAAGTAAAAATAATTAGTTATAATGACAAGAATAAGAATCATCGGTTTTGTAAATACCGAAAAATAACACAGGATCGCTTTCTAACGAATTGAAAACAATACATAGCTTGTATGTATTATCAGCGTGTTTAAATAATACGAATCGACACTTTCCTTCGATCCGTCTATTTTATACGCTTTTTTTTTCGTCTATTCCACGCGACGCGAGACCCTATCCGTTCATGCCAAGGAGCAATGCACAAATGCACAGTGAACTGCCGCTTTTCTCTCTGACTGTATTCGCCCCACTTGTCCTGTAAATTTGGCATCGGATGAGCTACTCTAAACTATGTGGGTCTTTCCAACAGGATCGGCGTGTTACACTGCGATATTCCCCTTAATAAATCCTTGATTTATATACTTTTTTCTAATATGTTCGGTATTATATAAAACTCTCCATCATAACAAATACCGAGTGTTAATCAGTCAAAGCAAAATAGGGTTAATTAGAAATAATTTAATTATAATACACTAAATCGGCTATGAAATATAAACGTACACATCTAAGCAGTATAATTAGAACTTCACTTTAAATCAATGATTTATACGCGTAGCACATGAAGTAACATTTCGTGTTTAGAAAAGACTAAAAATTTAGATTTGCCAATTTGGCAAGTCCACATTTTCAGGCTTCTTAAACTCGACATTGGACTTCATGCTTAATCAAGCTATAGAAACACTTGTCAAAAGTAGAAATAACATGTAACACAACGGCCAGGTTTAGCGATTAACACTCGTTATACGGATTTTTTTTATTGTGGAACTTAAATTGTCATTTTATTAATAAAAAGCATAATAAAATAAAATTGAAATATTACAAGAATTTACAATAGGAGCATTACAAATCTTCTTATGGAATTATATATTATATTATTTTAAAGTGTTAATTTCAAAGAGCTTGCTTATTAATAAAGAAATATCGTATGTTAAATTACAAAAAACCTCTAGAGTGCCATGAACTTTTTTAAAGTTAAGTTAGCTACACGCTTAAGAATTGGCATATATAACATCAGACATATAGATTATAATATAAAATTTCAGAGTTGCCAACCAACAATATTTTCCATGGCACTCTAGAGGTTTGTTTTTATTGAACATACGATACTAATATAATAATAAAAATTAATAAAAAATTTAAGATGATTCTTCCTGTTTTTGGCCGATTTTAGCGACTTTTTTCCAAAACAAAGGTGTAAGTTAGTTACGTAACTTTGTTATGTAACTTACATTTCAAAGCTAGTCCTTCGTCGTAACTAAATTAGTTTAGTTAGAAGTTAGCAGGTTACTACTTTGCAATAAATATCAATAAATGTGTAAAGATTTATTTTGTTTTCTTTATAATTTGTATGTTCTTTTCTGGGTGTATGATTTCAGTCAGTAGATATCCAAGTTTAACAGGATAGTGTTATTTTACTTGAGACTTGCGAAATTCGAATGTTACATTAAGATTAATTTATAATTAGAGCTATGATTTTAAAGTTTGAAATTGTGATTGTTTCTGACCTTTCAGTTTGAAGACTAGAAATCAACTCCCTTAAATCCAAATAAGATAATGACTATTGATGAAAAATTCAAAAGTTTTAAATGGGGAATTAAATACGCTTTGATTAAAACACTTGGTTTGTTTCACTGATTTTTTATTTTTACTCCAACTAGTTTCGACCTTAGGTCATTCTCAAGGAGATATACATATCTCCTTGAGAATGACCTAAGGTCGAAACTAGTTGGAGTAAAAATAAAAAATCAGTGAAACAAACCAAGTGTTTTAATCAAAGCGTATTAATTAAATATGTTTCATCACGGGTTAAGTGAGAAATTAATTCACCATATAGGGAATTAAATGTTTGCAGTTTCTAGTTTTATCTGCGTTCACTCGCAATTCTAAATATACATAAACACAATACACAATAAAACACTGTTTACTTTGTTTGTATAACACTTTTTTTATTAAATGTGACTGCAGTTTCAACAAATTTAGCTTGTCATTATCAAACATAAAGTTAATATTAATTAATATTTATTTGTTATTTATTTATAAATACAATATTCACAAAGAAAAAGATTATTAGAACAATTTAAATATAACAATTAAATATTGTCAATCAAAAATACACTGGAATGCTTTTAATTAATAATAATGAAGTCATTACTTGACCAACATTTTTGTTTATATAATTACAATCTATATTTTGATCACTGCTTCCGGGATTAGCTATCAAATTTAACATTTTCCCACGGTTCTAGTTTCGACCATTTGTTGTTTTGTTTTGGAAGGTCGAAATTCGAGCGTCCTATATGCGGATTTGTTTTTTCTGTATTTCCTGCTTTTACTAGAGGCGTGACTTCGCGTTATTGTAGAATCAGCTAAAGGATCCGCATTTCACTTAAAGATATCAATACAAAAAAAGAAATAGTAAATTATTATTAACCTTGCTCGTTTGAAATCAAAACATGTTTTAAAGATATCAGCTTAAAAAACAATAATGCAGGAGAATCAAACCTTATTTTACAATATGTTCGTGGAACTTTGACTCTCACGTAATCGGTACCGAAAAACTAATCAAAGCCAACCTTCGTATTAACGAAGTAATTGTCTATTAGCAAAATGTTCGAGCATTGTAAACAAAAACTAACGAATTCTATAATAATACAGTTGCTAGTGATAGTGACATTTTTTTATTTACTGAGACATGGTTACGTGAAGGCATAATGAATAACCCCGGATACATTTCAGATGTGACAGAATTGGTAAAAGAGGCGGTGACGTTATGATTGCAGTATGAAACAGTATTACTTATGCTATAGAAATTATTCCACTCAATATAATCCTCAAAGTCATTGCTGTTTTGGCTTGTATTGGTCATGATTTGTTTTGTGTGTTTATACCTCGCGATCAAATGAAGTTGTAATTGGAGTAGGCTCTGATTTTTTGTGCAGTTTGCAGTGTTCAAAGGCTGTGACATAATTAACTCAAATTATTTGATTTGTTAAATTAGCGTCAAGATTCTTGAAATGCTACCTAGTGCTATAACCTTAAATTTAAACCTCATAGCTTCTTTGATAATAAATTCATTTGATCGTCCGGTACATTCCGCCATCCGATCGGATCTGCAATCTATATAAATCTGTGATTATTTTAATGTACCTAACTTTGTTGGCTTGCTAGAAAACCCTTAGGTAAACAAGCGGAAGTTTTGGGAACTTAAAAACCTAATACTATTAAACAACTTGACCCAACATAATACTAAATTAAACACACACAATAATAGGTTATTAGATCTCGTACTTTGCAAATTGAAAGTATTAACATCCATTATCCACCTGTTATATTTTATTTTCCCACCACCTCTATTCACAATGAAAAACTTTTTATAGAAATAAAAGTAATGTAAGGACTTTTATTTCTATTCGTTAGACGTACAGTTGCGAGAGAAAAAAAAAACTAGTACAGCGTGGAGCTTTAGCCACTTCTAAAATATAGTTCTTTTTCTTGTGAATCTAGTTTGTCAGGTTAACAACTTTTTTTTTTTCTTAGACAACAAGACGGTACATTTGTTGACATGCACTTCATTAAAAATGTCTATTGTAGTAGCAATAGAGACATTTTTAATGAAGTGCATGTCAACAAATGCACCGTCTAAACGGGTCGTTATTATCGCTTTTTGTGTTTGTCAGTTAAGGCATGTCGACATTAACTAAATTTCGTTTGACATTTCTGCAGATTTGTCAATTTGATTGACAATTTGAATAAACAAGGCCTGTTCACATAGTCAAATATTTGGCTGTACTAGTTTTTTTTTTATCGCAACTGTACATGTCGAGTACTTAGCAGTCATTATCAATTTTCTATATTGTACAAAAAAATAGTCGAATATGATTAGGCCAATGTTGATTCTGAGGAAATTTCCGAAAAATCTTGTGATGAGTTGTACCGAGCGTTTAACTCTATATTTAGCGTAACAGTGCCATTTAAATGTATCGCAATTAATAGTAGAAATAAATACCCTTGCTGGTTTGACGCTCACACAATCCGATTAATAAGAACGAAATCACATTTTCGGAGAATGCATGGCGGTTTTAATTAGGCATTTATAAGAGCAGGATAGCTAAAATCTGTAAAGAAATTTTAGAAAATATAAACGTGATCACTCTTTATTCATTAAAAGGGCCGAAAGTTGCATCTATACCAATTATACTAAATTGTGGAACTATGTGGCATCCAAAAAATCACAATTTCGCATCCTAAGTTCTATGTTGCGAGGGTAAGGCGGAAAGTTCTCGGCTTGGCAGTGAAACACTGTGTTTTTAGGTTCAAAAATGATTTTATTTTTCTACGTAGTCCCCATGTTGTACAATGCACTTTATCCAACGTTTCTCCAATGAATGGATTCCATCCTTAAAGTGCAATTCGGGAAGGCCTGCAAAATACCCATCTACTGCTGCTATCACCTCTTCATTTGACTCAAAACGTTTTGCAGGTACAAATTTTTTAAGTTTTGAGAATAGGTGGAAGTTAAAGGGAGCCACATCTGGTGAATAGGGTGGATGTTCCAACAATTTGTACTTCAAATCTCTTAGTTTTACCATTGACAAGGCGTCTTTGTGGGTAGGTGCATTGCCCTGATAAAATATGATTTTTCACTCCTGATTTACATACAGCAGCCCATACGGTTACCTTTTCACTATGAAGAGGCCTTTGATGAATCTCTTGAGGATTATTTGGTGCCCAGTAATGGAAGTTCTGCTTATTTACATAACCATTTAAATGGAAATGAGCTTCATCAGAAGTCAGAATAATCATTCTCGGATCCTCATTTATCATTCGCAACATGGTTTGTGCGAACTGCACTCTTCGTTGGAAAATCTTCCTCTAGTAACTCTTGGACAACAGCGATTCTATACGGGTGAAAGTCTTGATGGAGAAATCGGCGAACACTTCTGTCAGACATTCGAAGAACTTGAGCGTGACGAATAGCGGACCGCCGGGGCCTCCGTTCAAACGCAGCTCGTACCGCCTCGATGTTTGCAGGGGTTCTTACCGTTCTGGGAGAAAATGCCGTACCCATAACAGAATGGTGTTCCTTGATGGAATAAAATGTAAACGAAAATTCCGCTGTGTTAGGATCAGGAGGTTCTGCATAGCACCTAAACAGAAAGCGTCTGGGGCAGACAGGAGTCTTCGGACGATGGATGTTTGAAGGGGACGATTGTCCAAGTCGGAGCTGTAGACCTTCTTGAGGTAGCCTCTATGTCCCTATCTTGGATGGGGCTAACTTACACACAGCGGGGTTGACTCAGCCCTAGTACTTGTCGCCGCTAAATGAGGAGTCGGGGCTGGGCCTTGAAAAGCCTAGGGGTGCTTTCTCGCCCCTCCGGTCCATACGGACGCTCTATCGGTATATACCGCAAGGTAAAAACCGGAGCACACTCTAGTCTGTGTTAGGATCACTGGAGGTCCAGCATAGCACCTAAACAGGAGGCGTCTGGGGCAGACCTGAGTCTTCGGAAGATGGATGTTTGAAGAGGACGATTGTCCAAGTCGGAGCTGTAGACCTTCTTGAGGTAACCTCTATGTCCCTATCTTGGATAGGGCGAACTCACACACGGCGGGGTTGACTCAGCCCAGGTGCTTGTCGCCGCTAAATGAGGAGTCGGGGTGGGCCCTGAAAAGCCCAGGGGTGCCTACTCGCCCCTCCGGTTCACACGTGGGTTGGTCTCCGGCGGGCAGTGGTTCGCAGATATGGCGGTGATCCACCGGTTCTTTAGACGGACGCTCGAAAGGTGTACACCGAAAGGTAAAAACCTGAGCACACCAAGTCTCTGTTAGGATCACTCAATCGTTAACACGAAAAACGCCTCGACGGCGAACGCATGGTGTTCAGCGCTCCAAACGTCCATTGTAACTAAACTTCCACCTCAGGAGAATGTGCCCAGGCCAACCCTCACTTGGTCCGACCACCTTTATCCCCCTCCACGTGCATTTAAAAACCGTCAGGTAACGCTGCCGAACCCTGTATAATTCTCCGTTGAATACTATGATGCGAAATTATAATAATAGTACCCTAGCTTGCACAGACATGTATAACTGTAATTATAGAAGATTTAATACCGAATAACCATAGATTTTTTAACAGTAATTTTAATAATTCCTATGGTTCTACTAGGAATAAAACCTTTAAATTTAGAATCATCCATTCAATTCAATAAATTCTATAATCATTCATTCTCAATGATCAAATTTAAATATCACGCCTGTAAATTATCCAGTTTAATGTGATCGCCTGAAGATTTCATCCTCCCAATTCAAACCAGACAACTAATTAGTTATGTAACATCAATAATCGTTTCCTGTCGTTACACAAGCGAAAAAAACATAATTTTTCTTTACTTCGAAGCCGAAGGTAATTTAAGCTAATTTACCAGACACATTATGTATCACACACGCAGCATCCAGAGGCTCTCCTCCGGACCGACTTCCTGGTTGCAAAGCACGTGCCACGAATTTCTCTTCAGCTCGTGCCACTTATTTATTATCTTTTATTAAAATGCCACACACACATTAATAACGCAACACGTTTACAAATTGTCATAACACAAACACAACGCAATATTTAAATTGTAGAAATATTGGAATAATAAGAACACTTTATATAAACTCGAATATAATATTTCTAATTATTACATCAACATCGTTATTCTCAGAAGTAATGATAAAGTTTTAATTAATTAAATAAAAAAAATGTTCTCCATTACGAGTATTTCTAACTTCAATAAATCGTGATGAAACGCAAAAGGCTTAATGTTAGAGTAATTAGAGCAGCATTAATTACTTTTTAATTGATATTTCTTGTAATCTACGAGGATCTACCCATTATTATTAAGTAATTTTTACGGCAGCGCTTAATTTAATTCCACTTTAGTGTATGTCGTTATTACTTTTCAGTTGTTTACTTTTTCCCAATTAGATGCCGACCGCTTCAATTCAGTCCTTTCACTTATACAAGTTACTGATATTTATGTTTTAGGATTTTCTAATAACATTAATTTTGTAATCGATTGTATAAAACCATAATATTAGAGAAAACTAATTATTATTCCTCCTCAAAGTTATTCATTAAATAATTGAAATAGTCTCAATCAGGAGTGGATTAAAAGAGCAATTATATTTTAAAGACAGTTTAAAAATTTAATTTAATTTAAAGTTAATTACTTGTTTGAAATTTTTATTTTTTGTTGATTTGATACATTTTTGTCAATTTGTCCTAATTTTTACAGTTATGAAGTTCTTGTAAAATTTTATGATGTGTTGGTTGTGACGATTTTATTTAAAATAGTAATAATTGTTTAAAATTTGTGATTTTTGTTAAATATTAACATACAGGATTTTTTTTCTTTCAAGAATACTTACACGTAATCCATATAAACATTTGTAAAATTAATGAACATGTGATTAAACCTAAGCAGTGTATTTTAAACTTCACTTTAAATCAGTGTTTTACATGCGTAGCGCATGAAGTAAAATTTCGAGTTTAGAAAAGCCTGAAACTTGTGACAAATTTGCAGGCTCTTTTAAGTTAGACATTTTACTTCATGCTTAATCAATAAGGCCATATTTAAAAGAAATATACCCTGTACGAGTATGTATCGTATGATCAATAAAAAAAAACCTCTAGAGTGCCATGGAAAATATTGTAGGTTGGTAACTCTGAAATTATATATTATAATTATTATGTCTGAATTATTATTTGTCAATTCTTAAAGCATGTAGCCAACTTAAGGTTTAAAAATGATAAAATCATGGCACTCTAGAGGTTATATTTAATTGAACATACGTATATACTATTTATAGTCAAAACTACACGAAGTGAAAAAGAACTGTTGACGAATACCATTCAACAATTTGTATTATTTATTTAGTTTTGACGAAATCAATGTTACTATTGGGTTAGACTGGAGGTCTCCAAACAATGGCTCGTGATTCAATGTGAAATATTGTATAAACGTTATATTTACAAATGTTAACAGTTAACTGGTCTACCCGAGATATCTGTCTTCTGCTGAAAGTGACTAAACGCGAATTCTTTTAAAGAGGAAGAGGAATGGATTAAGAAGGGTGGGTAACATTTTCGTCTTTTATTGAAAGTTTATAAACGTGAGGTATTTTTAAGACGGGGTGGAACTAAAGGGAAGTATAATTCAAGAAAGGTATTAACTGAACAAAAATGGTAATGAGTCTATCATCACGTCTTTTAAACGCTTGATAATTGACATGCTAAATTTATTTCATTCTAACCAATTGTTTAAAGATTTCACTTAAGGTCAGTTTTTTATACGAGTGGCGCATGAACTGGAATTTCGAGTTTAGAACTCCTGAGTCTCTAGCGTATATGCTGTAAATCTTCAGGTTGTTTTTTTTTTAATAGTTCAATTGGAAAGTTTAGACGAGTGTTTTTCACTCCCAGACTAAGCATGAAGTAAAATTTCGAGTTTAGAAAAGCCCCGTGAAAATTTGTCGAGGGTCGCGCAGCGACCCGAGACAAATTTTCTGGGCTTTTCTAAACTCGAAATTTTACTTCATGCGCCACGCGTATAAAACACTAAAATATTGTAAAATTTATGTATGTAACCAAAATCCGACCTCTGGTTAAAATAGACACATATAAACATTTTTTATTTCATATCTTTACATCGTCTTACAACTTGTCTATATGCAAATTACTTTTTATTTTACGATAATGTCTAAACATAGTATAAAGGTGAGGAAATTCCTATCGGTTACTTTATGCTTGTTAGTTGCAAAGACAAGTAATGAGTATAAATCATTAATCAGATCGATTTTGCTGATGGTAACGTTTTGCAATTGCGTAATATTCCATCAAACGACGACTCGTCGCAGATTCTAGGCTAGTGGTGTTGATAGATCCATACAAGGCCAAATCAAGGGCGTTCGTTGCATTGCAAAATATAATAACAGAATTAATTTATCGTTTACAGAGATTTTATCTGCAGGGTTTGCTTAGTTTGCGCTTAAGAATTTAATTTGATACAGAATGTGAGAAATATACAAGGCTTATTTCTCTTATTGTAAAGGGTGATTCAATTTAAGTTTCCTATGTTAGCAGCGCTGTAAATCAAACAGCTGTCAATAAGTACTTGTTTTAAAAGTGTAAAGTGCTAGGTTAGAACAACACAAAACAAAATGGATCGCTTATCCACCACTTACCGTATTAGAAGTATTCAATCGTTCTACAAAAATAATAATTTTGTGCGAACTGTGTATCGAAATTTACGTAATTATGGTCAGAGTAATGATCCTACTGAGCGAAAAATTCGCAAAATTGTGAACAAAGAGGCTGGAAGCATTGGAGATAGGGTAAGGCCTGTGCATCATCGTAGCGTCGGTTTAGCCCAAAATATTGCTGCTGTAAGTTAAAGTGTGAGTAAAGACCCAGATTTGCTAATTGGTCGGCGTTTACAAGTTTTAGACTTTTTTTATGGCTCCCCTTGGCACATTTTGCCTCAACCTACACCCGTATAAAATTAAATTAACGTGTGGTTCCAACAAGACGGCGCAATTAGCCACGCATCAGGAGTAACGTTGAATGTTTTGCGTGAAAAGTTCCCACGTCCCATTATTTTTGTTTTTGGAGATTTCAACTGACTACCAAGATCATGCGATTTAAAGCCCTTGAATTTACGCTGAGAGTCGTGTCTTCGCCAATAAACCCAAAACATTATAGCACCTAAAAAACAGCATCCGCCAAGTTATAGCCGAGATACCAGCCGAAATTTACAAAAAAGTCATCTAAATTTACCTCGAAATCAACGACTGCTGCAGAAGGTCCAGAGGTGTCCATTTAATATTATATTTTATAATTATTTTTTATAATTAATGAAATTAGAGTGTGTCTGTGTGTGTTTTTTTTAGGTTTGGAAACTCTAATTAAATCAGCCATTATATCAAATAAAATCTGAGATGAGCGAGTTTAGTAAGTGACCAGTTATATCATAAAGCTAAATTAAAAATAGCTTTAATCTGTCGAATATGTAAAAGTAACTCATCTCAATCTACAATATACAACTTATAAGAAATGAATTTGAAAATAGCTTCGTTGGACGTTCATTAGTGGTCAACTTCCTTCAACTTAAGTGACCTAAAAGTTTCAGATCTTTAATTATAGGATCGGTCTGGGGCATGAAATAACGGGCGCTTGGAAATGTGTGATTTGATATATCCAAATTGGACAGCACTATTAAGAGAAGAGAAATAAAAAAAAATACTAATTCGTTGTAGATAAAGCTTTATCCAAAAGCTCCTGATCAAATCAAATCAGGTGTTTTAGGGTCTCAGTGGCCCTGCTACGAGCCCGGACGTCTGGTGGGGTCTTTTATTAGAAATCAAAGATTCCAATGATGTATGTGAATGTGTTGTGGAATGTAAATATGAATTATACACAAATTATAAAGGTGAATACCGATTCAGCTTCCTTGAACATCGGTCTACTTTCCTGCCACTAGGAATTCTAACATCTAACTGTGACACAGCACACCTCGAGGGCTAAAAATTATCCATCGCATTTTTGGATATCCAGAAGGCATTTGATTCTGTTTAGCATCGTCGTTTGCTGTTTAAATGAAATTCCTTAAATATACCCAAACACCTCATCAACCCCTTGACAGTCTCCTATCAAACAGAACCCTTCAAATTAAAATTAGCAACGCATTTTCTACCTCATTTACCTCAACAAGGTCGGCCTTTTTTCCCACTTTTCTATAACATTTTTGTCCGGGATATTTACAATATCAGCCCAAAACTATTAACCAAAAAATCTTATCCTCTATTGTATGCAGATGATACAGCATACAATCTCACATACACTACCTAAAGCCTTAAGTACTCTGCAGTTTCTAATTGACACTATACAACTATGGTTTTCGCCAAATGGAGAATATCTATGAACCCTAACAAAACACAGCTCCTAATTCCATTCCATTGTACTGACAACTTCCCATTTCGAATTTTCATAAATGACCAACCTATATCTCCCTTTCGCACCTGCAAATACTTCGGAATAACCTTTGATCCCAAATTAACCTTTAAACCCTATTCCCAAAAGCTTAAAGAAAACACAAATTTAAGTACAGTGCATTTTATACAATTTTTTTATTTGTACATTATAGAAACCTTGAAAACCATTTTCTTCACTAGGCAAATTTCCACACGAGCAAACCGGCCGACGACCAACTCTCCGCCATAATTGCGCGATTTGCTAATTTGATTTGTATTCAGCGGTAAACTGGAACAGGCCGATTAGTAAATGGATTCAGTCGTCTGGGCCGGCACGCAAACAATTGTTCTTCTATGCCGCAACGCATAATTAGCTATCTTTTCCCTTTTTTCCTGTAATAATCGCGGCTGTGGATTAACGGGCGCCTCGCCTTTTTATATTTTGATTAATTAACTCCGCCGGTTGTTGGCACACATGCTCTCGCCCGATAATCGCTCATTGTTCTCGCGCCCTCTTCTTTTGCAGATGCGTTACGCAACTTCAGGAGAAAACCTTGAGGTATCATTTCGAGATTTACCGGCTTAGATTGGAGAGGAGGTGCACGGATCACGATCTTCCGCGTGTTGATGTGCTTTTAATTCATTCTTTTGTAGATTGGGATATCTCATCCATTGATGGGTTTATATTTCCTTGAATGACTAAGACATCAGAATTGACTTGTTGCGGTAAAAGTGCCCGGAGATAATAGGAGACTGTATGGGGCCCTTTAAAGGGGGCATATCTAAGACGCGTGGGTGGCGAATGCGCACGCAGTTCAAGGGGAGGAATTTTAGTACGAAATAATATTGATTACTTTCTTTCTTTTCATTCTTTAATCTTTCTTTAATCTTAAAGTAAGGCTGGATGTGGTTGAGTTACTCCACTGGTTTTATTTTCGAAAAAAATTTCCATTACGGTGTGAGTTGCTTTTTCCACTTCTTTCTAATTGATGCCCCATTTTCTATCGATGCCACAATATTCTGGGTCTGCCTTTCTTTTTTTCTCTCTTTAAAGGTCCTGGTTTCAAAAACTTTTCTTACTATTCTCTCCTCTTCCATCCTTTTTAGGTGCCCGAACCATCTCATCTGTATTTCTTTAATAGTTTGCGCGGTTGCTTTATTTGAAAGTTCTTCCTGAATGTGGTATTTCTTATTTTGTCTCGTCTTGTTTTTCCCTCTATATTTCTAAAAAAACCTCATTTCAATGCATTGTATTTTTGATGTTTGCTTTTGTATAAGTTTTTATGACACTGAGCCATACGTCAAGATTGGCGTTACCACTTTCTTCTATTCTGGTTTTTATTTTCTTTGGAATTTCTATTTTTAAGCAGAACTGTTTTTTTCAACGCATTAACTATTTTTTGCTCCGTTGCTTTCGTCTATTTTATTGTCAAGTTGTTCGTTCTGTGATGTTATCGAGTCCAGATATTTAAACGTTTTAACTTGTTCTAGATTTGTCTTCTATTTTTTTTTGTGGGTTTCTTCGCTTCTGCTAGTTATTATCGACTTTGTTTTCTGTTTGTAAGATCAATGAATGATCCTACACAAAACTCTTTGCTTTCGTCTGTTTCATAATATCTTTTATTGAAACCAACGCGTCGCTAGTACTTTGACCCAACCTAAATCCATGATCCACGTGAAAAAGATTTTGTGATTCAATCTGATTAATTATTTGATCTTTTAGTACTTTTTCGACTATTTTTGACAGTATAGGGATGTCATCTGCTTAGAGAAATTCAGGAATTCTTACATCTTTAATTATCCAGTGTTCTACATGGTGGCGTTTTATTTTTGTTTTCGTTTTTTGATGCATTTATCTAGCACTGTGGTGAATAATGGGGGGCTTAGTATACATCCTGTCCACCTTTTGTTGTGTAATCTCTCCTGTCTTACTCCTACATAGTTGTTGGTTCTTTCATGTAGTGCTTTTACTCCTTGTAATAGTTTTGTCTTAATTCCTCGCTTCTCTAGTATCCTCCATATGTCATCTCTATCTACTCTATCGAAGGCTTTCTCTAGGTCCACGAAACACAAGCGAATCTCCCCATATTCCTTTATTGTCTTTTTGGATATTGGTCGAATCACAAAATTTGTGTCTGTTGTGCCTCTGTTTGGTCTAAAGCATGGCTTTCCAAACTTTTTAGCCTAAGGGCCATATTGACTCCTTCACTTGGTCTCGAGCACTAAGACCTAGCCAGCTCATCATACGATACTGTAGTTTTAAATTACGCACACATTTTTGTCCTGAGACTGTCATAGGGCGCATGGGTGGACAATGAATCATTATGTCCTCAAAGAACACAATAAAAAACGTCATTATGAGACTAAACATTCTTACAATTACTCGAAGTTAACAGGATGCCAACGGTTAGGTATGTCAGGTACTGTGTTTCTTAATTGGTCGCTAAATATAAATACTGATCGCGACTAACGCGTGACTACTAAGGTTTAGTAAGAATTTAAAATATGCCGTATGGCATTGTCCAATTTTAGACGCGATTAGAGCTAGTCACTGACTAAATTTTTAATCCCTAGTTTTACATGTGATTATACTTAACCTCAAATGTCATTCGCGTGATTGTGAGCGTCCGAGTTCGGTTTTTCTTAAATAAAGAGCGGTATTTTGTTCAAATTAGTGTTGAAAAGTTCGCGAACAAGCATAAAAATCGTGTGCTATGTCTGTGCTCACAGAAATGCACAACTATGGGACCTGTGGGAGGAATGAATTTCCCTAGAGCGGCGCACAGAGTATATTTATTTATTATAATTATTATTATACTATTTTTAGTGGTTGCAATTTTTTTATTTGTTTTTATTTTAATAATAAACATATATTCTTATCATTTAACACATATACATATAGTTTTTTATAGTTAAGAGGGTTTAACCGGCGCTTAAAAAATAAACTTTTTTATTGTTGCTTTAAAAAACTGGAATTTTGTATGTATGTACTACATCACATAAAAAATAATTGTAGGATTTATTTTTCAAATATCCTAAAAAGTTTCAAATAAAAAAAAATTAGAAAAAAAATAACCATCCGACAAAGTTTTTAAATTTATTATGTGAATACAAATCCGTTTTCAGAAATAAATTTTAATAATTAATAAGCGAGTAAAATAGATTTAAAAATAAGTTCTTAATTATTTTGTTTACAGTTTATGGCGCGTTTTATCTCTATTTTTTTTTTCAATATATATTAATAGAAGAAGCTAACATATAATGTATATTTTTTTCGTGAATCCCTGTCCCTAATTGAGCTTTGTATTTGATATAAACGTTTTGGATACTTATAAACGTTAAAGCCCCCTTAAGCGCATTTGTTAATATTTTAAAATTAGTATTACCTTATTATAATGTATAAATAATGATTAATAATTTTATATTTAAATAATATTGGTCAATTAGCTTAAAAATAACTTCAAACTTTTAATACTTTCACGTATTCACCATCACAACCCACAATATTTAAACGCGAACATATCGTCGAATACATACTTTTTATAGTCACTTTTCTGAGCATTTAACTACACATTTGCTAGATACATTTTTTGATGACGGTACCTCTCTCTACAAAAAATCATTACATGTAAAAGAGCAGTCAGAAGCAGATGATCCTTATAAAATCTTGAAGTATATTAATGTACTAATAAGGGGATTTTAACACTTCAAAACGTTTTGATACGTCTCTTCAAAGTTTGTAATCGCATAAATTTTATACAAAATTTAGAAGTGTGTTTAAAAATTATTTGCGGAGTAAATCGTACATCAAAAGATAAATTTTAAATGGTATCTTAAACTACAAACCTTGGGCTACAGAATCCATCATAGATTATTTAAAAACACTTCGTAGCAATTGTAGTATAACGCTTAGAACAATTGATGAAATAGAACCGATATTAAAGACAAGTACCCGCTCGATCATTGCCTTGGTTTGAGAGTACATTATTAAGCAATTAGCGAAACTCAGGTAGCTGTTAAATGGAATTCTTGGAGTAGTCTACTTTACTGTAGTAATATGAAAATCCTTGAAATTGAATGTTTATTTTTTGATTTTTGTCCATTGCTCGAAACACTGTGCGGCGGCTGGATTATGGCTACATTTGCTCATCCGTTTACAATCGTAAGCCTGCGTAATCAATTATCTATATCGTATGTATAGAGAATTGTCCTTGTTCTTTGGATGTAAGTGCAATATGCAAATTTAAAGCACTATTAGGTTCACGATCATTAAAATCCACAATTGGTAATTCAATATTGCTTATTTTATACTTAAATAATGTATTAAAGTGTTCATTAGTTGACGACATTGGCACAGAGGGCGTAGCAACCTTTGTTACGCTAGTGTCGCTTTATGTAAGAGAGCACCGCAACTGATAGGGCCAATGTAAGGGCGGTGTATAAAATACTGATTTAAAGTTAGGTTCAAAATATACTTCTATATCAGTATGCTAAACCAGTATATAAACAAATTTTAAGACTTTTCTGAACTCGAAATTTTACTTCATGCTTAAACAAGGAGTGCTGTATTCACACTTGTTAGAAACTTCAAATTGAACTTTCAAAACAAAAAAATCCCGGTATAATTGATTTTAGAATTGGGCTCGTTTGATGATCCTACCAACTAAATCATTTGATAGATGCATATTCTCTGACATTTATAAAATTTATTGTAATTCTTCTGCATTTCTTACTAGATACAAATAATTTATCCAAAGGTTATCACAATTTCTTTACACCTCAACCCACACATCGAACCTACTCAAAGTGAAGGCTGCAATTAACATGCTAATCACGCACAATTCATTAACATACTCTTCCACAATTCCATGAAACAGAAGACTTGAGCAGCAGCAGAAAAAAAAATCAGTTCTCATGGCTTCCAAGGCCCATCAGGAATGTCTCCTCCTATTCCACATCCTTGACCAGCGAAAAATACCACAACATACCGGTAATTATAATTTAATCTGCGCGCGCGGTGCACAATGACTCCAAATGACCTAAAAATTGTGCAATTGTCTAACTTATTCACACGCCAATTTTCTCATATTTTTTAAAGTGCTGTTTATGCATATCTTTAAAGTGTGAAGTAATGTTATAGGAGGTATATTTTCAACACCTTTTGTTGTTGGTAAATTACACGTTTTGATGCTTAAAATGAAGATGGTAGGTTTAATCTTCAAAAGGAGTATGCTTGTAAATGGTAGTAATTACAATTTGCTGATTTTGTAATGACTAGTTGGTTCTTGTTAATGTCAAGAGAAAATGTTGAGTTCTAATTCCAAAGATCATGTGTAACAGTAGATTTTATTTCAAAATCAAGTTATGGTTTTTTATTTGATAGTACCGAAGTATACAAAAATTGAGGTGGCAAGATTATAAAGTTATAAATTAGAGGGAAATATGGTGGAAAAATGGCATTTTGTTCCCAATCTCCGATAATTACAGCGTGTGGTAAATTGGCAGGAATTCGTTGATTTTATAAAAGCGTTCAATTTAAAGCTTCTAACAAGTGTTTCCACTCCTTGATTAAGCATGAAGTAAAATTTCGAGTTTTGTAGAATACTTACACTAGATAAGTCACATAGCGAGCTTTTCTTTTAAGTAAATACATCCCGATTATTTGCTGTAAATTTTCAGATATTCATTGTTTTTTTACAGAGTTCAATTTGAAGCTTTAAACGAGTGTATTCCACTCCCAGGCTAAGCATGAAGTAAAATTTCGAGTTTAGAAAAGCCTGTAAATTTGGTTTGGTCGCTCCGCGAAGCGGAGCGACCAAACCAAATTTTCAGGCTTTCTAAACTCGAAATTTTACTTCATGCGCCACGCGTATAAAACACTGATTTCGAGTAAGGTTCAATATACACTGCTTTAGCATACTGATTTAGTAGTATATTTTAAATTTCATTTCAAATAAATGTTTTATACGCCTGGCGCATGAAGTAAAATTTTGAGTTTAAAAAAGGCTGAAAATTTGGATTTGGGCGCTACGCTTCGCTCCGCGCCCAAATCCAAATTTTCAGCCTTTTTTAAACTCGAAATTTTACTTCATGCTTAATCAAAGAGTGGAAACACTCGTTACGAGTAAATTTTAATTGAAAAATTTAGCAGAAAAAACACATTCAAACAAAGATAAACAAAAACAGTGTAACATAACCTCAAAATGTAACTAGAGTGAAGTTGGAACACATGAAAATGCGATGTTGCTACGTTTACTTTATCAATAGTTCAGAACTAAATGATAGCATATAGATTTTGATATATTGATACGAAACATTAGTATTGTGTTTGTACGGGTCTAGTAGAAATTAACATTAAACTATAATATTTACAGCAATGTTATTAATAAGGACCAATTGCACCACAACAGTTGGACTTATGTTCAAGCTGAACTTGAGTTCAAGATGACAGTGCCTATTATTGTAATATCACTTTGAACTAAAGTTTAGAGTTGAACCAGTGCAATGTGTTTGGTGCAACTGGCTCTAAGGTTGTTAGACTTTAAAAATGTATAGTTGTACAACTAGGAATACAATATTCTGTTGAAGATTTATTTTTAATAGAAGGCCTTCATCTTCATTGATTTAGTAAGTAACAATAAAACCAAATACCGAAGGCCATAAATACTTACCCAAACAATTACCCAATCCTAGCTATATAAACAATACAATTCTTTCGAAATGGTATTGTCTCCTCTCGAGACAGCCAATGAATAAATCCATATTGATAGAAGCCGGGCCTGTATTTTTTCTCCGTTGATTAGTACCCCGCCTCTGAAAATGCACCGGGTCAAGAACGGGGCTTAAATAGACGAATGCAAATAAACCAAAGCCGAACACTTGTGCAAGAACCACGGCTCGGAATCGAATCGCGGTTATTAATTACGGCGGTAAGGCCGGAGGTCATCACGCGGACCGCGTGATATTTGAATCGGTCCGTGCCTGGCTGGTAGCCGGTAAAGATTTTATTGATATTTAAACGTATTATTACACTCGAAATACTGTTTGCAAGGTTAAGTAAATGCATAAAAAGAAGATAAGGGGATTGGTTAAGTGGGAAATGGATTGTTTGTATCGATTGCCGATTAAGTTACAAAACCATAATATTTTACAAAGTTGCTATAACCACAATATAGTTCTTTGCATTAAATCAAGCTTGTAGTGTTAACTTAAAACCAATCAAGCTAGACATTTAAAGTACTTTAAGACTTGTTTCTAATCAACCTAAAGTAAATATTACGAAAGACACAGTTTAGTTTTAATTTAAGATTGGTGGTTGAAATCAAAACACGTGATACATCCTGAAAGCTACTAGCGTGTGATTCCATGGTTTTTCAATGGATTGGTTTACTATCAAATTTATGGAAATAACTGTTGTAGTTGAATAAAAGAAGTATCATTTTGGTTAAATCTTCATATTTAAATTGTTGATCAACGAACCTGAAGAGATAAAAATGATTTAAACAACATAAACCAACATTTAAGAATAGAACAAACAAGGAATCTGACTTTGAATAGAAGATGGAAAATTACCAATTAACCATTATAACTTTGAATAGAAAAGGGAAAATGATTAATTAACTATTTTAACTTTGAATAGAAAAGGAAAAATGACTAATCAACTATTTTTACTTTAAATAGAAGAAGGAAAATGACTAATGAACCATTTTGATTTTAAATAAAAGAGGAAAAATGACCAATCAACCATTTTAACTTTGATTAAATAATATTGTGTGATGCACAAATCAAAATACAGAATTTTGTTTACATCTCCTAGCAACGTCACCTTTACCAGCGATTATAGAACGTTCTATAATCGTTGGTAAAGGTCCATGTTCCTTTTTAATAATATCGAAGTAGGATTTCAAATTTGACGTTTCTCGCACAGTAACAAAGTACGTCAAAGCGTATTGAGCTTAATTAAAATGTGTAATTATAACTCGCGCTCTTCAACATACAAACTATGAACGTTAAAAATGATCATAGAAATGGTAAAAATGATCATAAAAATGTGTAATCAATGTTCTTTAATTGAATTGTTATCAATTTAATAAAATGTTGTATTTAAGTTAAACTCGCTCAGTTTACTTTTCACTTGGTAAACTCTCGAATTAAGGGACAAATAAAAAATCACCCCAGCGCTACGCTCTGCCGTGATTTGTTCATGCCCTAGATTCTCGTGTTTTTACCCTGCCAATCAAATATACGTGTAATAATAGCATCTATACCCGAGCAAAAAATAACCTCTTGCTTATTTTTCCACGAATAGAAGGTGGAAAATGACTAATCAACCATTTTGAACTTAAATAGAAGAGGGAACATTACCAATCAACCATTACAACTTTGAATAGAAAGTGGCCAATCAGCCATTTTGACTTTTAGAATAAAATAAGGAAAGTGGCGAATCAACAACCATTTTGACTGAATAGAAAAGGGAAAATGACTAATCAACCATTTTAACGCTGAATAGAGGAAGGAATATTTTTAACTGCATTTGGGAATAGATGACCAATTTGATACTGAAACATAGTAAAAAATTGGCAACAATTGGGTCGTACCATCATTTTGTAGCGTTTTTATGTATTGACAACTTTAATAGAAAACTCCATTATAACAACAAATCAATCAATAATGTTGTTCGGTGCAAATCGGGTAAAAGTACTATGCATCCTCTCCTCAATAACCAAACATTGTAATGTGCAACTCGAAAATAAGAAGACGTCCGCGCCTTACGGATTCAAAATAATTAGGCCTTCGGCTTATTGAACCTGCCCCCGGCTAAAGAATTGCCTCCGGCTTATTAGTGAACCCGAGTGAAATTAAGGAAAAGAAAAAAACCGACAGTCCTCCTTAAGACGTACGAGGTTTTAACCAGGTTAATGTTTAATTCCTCCGGAAATGGAGAGGCCTCCCCCGCTGGTACGTTATTTTATAGAGCTACCAAACATAGTGGGAATAAGTGTACTTATGCATTCGAAGTAAATTTTCCGATATTCGTTGTTTTTTAAAAGAAGTCAATTTGAAGCTTTACTGAAGTGTTATCCACTCCACTCTAAATTTTACTTCATGCGCCATGCGTATTAAACACTGATTTGATGTGAAGTTCAGAATAGACGTGTTTAGCATACTCCTTTAGTAGCATATTTTGAATTTTACTTGAAATAAGAGTATTGTACGCGTGGCGCATGAAGTAAAATTTCGAGTTTAGAAAAGCCTGAAAGTTTGGTTTAGCCGCTTCGCTTCGCGGAGTGACCAAACCAAACTTTCAGGCTTTTCTAAACTCAAAATTTTACTTCATGCTTAGCCTGGGAATAGATAACACTCGTTTAAAGCATCACATTAAACTCTTATAAAAATTGGGACATGTATACTCAAAAGAAAAACTCCCTATATATTCTGCTTAGTTATTTACGACTTCCTCTCACCTCTCGACCAATTTTTAAAGCCATTTCGTGAGAAATCGCCGGTACAGGACTTTAAGAAGCTTGTAAGCCAGTTTTTGAGGACCGTATCATTATCGAAGGTTATACTACGCATTTGGTTTGGCGAAGATCGAAAACGATTATCATCTTTTTCGATCTCTGCCAAACCATATGAGTAGTCTGATGGTGCAAGGTCTGGAGAGTACGGTGGTTGTTGAAGAACCTTCAAATTGAGCTAATGGAGGATGTTTGACAATGTTTGCCGAATGAGGTCGCATGCTGATGTGGTGCAGGACGAATTAGCCTTGACGTTGGATCTTTTTTGCTGGATTGCTGGTTTTCAAGATGGGAGTATGCCACATTAGTGGAGCGCGGCAAGGTATCAGGGGTCGAAAGATTTCCTAAAGAATAGGTGAAGTGAAATAAGGCTATAATGGTGTTTCAATCTAACTAAAAAACCCAAATTGAATCGGGGAGGGGGACGCACAATGGTCTGAGATCGACCAAAATGCGACAAAACCCCGCTGTTTTTTTTTATTATGTGAGATAGTTTAAAATTCGGCATAGGTATACTACAAACAAATTCGAGTTTAATGGCAATCTATAACCTTAGATGTACTTCCGGTTTCACCGGAAACGACATCCGTTTTGAAAATTTTAATGAAACACCATATAAATTTTGTTAATTTGCGGATTTAGAGGGCATTTTACATACAAATAAATTCTTTAAGATTTAGCTTACTTGATTGAATAAAAATATCTCTTTTATATATATATATATATATATATATATATATTCATTTTTTTCGAGTCTCAAGCCTCCTTGAGGTAAGTTTAGGAAGTAGTGACTAGTCCCGTTGAATTCTTTATTATAATGATTTTTTTTTTCTTGAAGTCAAAAGAAACTCTGAGTCAACAATAAATGCCTGACACGGGTGGTCTGAATCACTCTGTATATTGCAAGGTCGCAGGTTGTCGCAGGTTGTCGCAGCTAAAAGTCGTCAATTTGTTTCTTTTTGGAGCTTATATTAAGTGTTTATCAAGTTAGAGCCCTGCGCTAGCCTGCACTTAAAAGTTACGCTTATTAAAATTGCCAATGTTTTAGCACATATTTCAAAAGTTATGAAATTTTTGCAAAACATTCATTTTTGCGACGTGAGGTTGAGAATCACTGACGTGAGGTTCTATTTAACCGGCTTGTTCTTCTCAAGCCATTTTCAGTGCACTAGACCAACCCAGTCCTATCAAATGCTTATTTGGGTGGGTATCTTGCATTACTCTTCGCGTTGTTGTGTTTTCTGTAGCCATTCATCTCTATCCTTGTTTCAAGTTGACATAGACATCATTTTTCATATCCTGTGATGATTTTGTACAATAATGTAGATGGCCTGAGCTGTTTCGGCGTTTTTTTAATTTTTATTAATTCAAAGAATGTTGCGGTAAATGCTGATTTTTGCCGCATTTTTTGCTCCACTTTACGAGACTGTCATTTGCATAAATTAGTATTTTAAGAAAATGATAAACATGAATTTGTATACCTTGCAGAAAGAGTACTTTCGGAGCAGTTGCTGTAAATGCTGATTTTTGCTGCATTTTTGCTCCACTTTACGAGAATGTCATTTGCAAAAAATAGTATTTTAAGAACATGATAAATATGAACTTGTATACCTTGCAGAAAGAGTACTTTCGAAGCAGTGTACACATTTTGAATTTTGCGATGAAAATCGTACGAAAATAAAAGTTAACATAAAAACTGTACGATATTATGGTATGACCTAATACATCAAGCTACACTTGTGAATAAACGAACGAACAACTAACAATCTACAATAGGATTTGAACATTAGTCTCTTTTTTTAATATTATTTGGTAATTGGTAAACGACTGAACCTGACGTTGTAAAGAAGAGAAAATTGGGGTTACTTTTACTATCTGTGTGGGATGTGATGTTGAATTATTAAACTATTCAATTCAGAAACCGTAATTTATTGAAAACCAATTCAACCTTTAAATTTTTCGTCCAAGCAATCCCAATAAATTTATTTCGATTTTATCAGAAAGCGCTTATAATCCAGCAATAAATCGTCGCTCGCCCGCATGGGAAACAATCTGCGAAAATGTTACCACGGTTTTTGCGCGTACTAATCCGGCTCGGGCGATTGATTGTCAAAAGTATCCTTACGGCAAACGCCAATTTTTACAGGCCGCGTTTCGCAAACGCGAATGCGGAATAGAATCATTCCGGAGTTCACTTTCTGCAACCGGCTTGTTTATCTGCCCACGGATGCGCACAAGTATTCGTGTGCACGACCTCAAGGCAACGCGAGTTTCTCCAAATCTAAGGTATGATTGTATATGAATTAGTGGAGAAGAAAAGGAATGTTGTTGATTTTGAAAATAGATTTTGTTATTGGTTGGAAAATTAGGAAGGACCTTCAAGAATTTGTCAGTAATGGATTGTTAAATTGTTGAAGAAACAAACAATTTGTTAGTTTTTACAAAACACTTAAAATTGATTCATTTATATTATATAGAGAGTTGTATATTTAACTATACAAACCTCAATGTACTCTGTAAATGTTCAGGTATTCCTTGTTTTTGAAATGCGTTTAGTTTGAAACATCTCACAAGTGTATCCAATCCCTGGTTAAGCATGAAGTAAAATTTCAGGCTTTTCTAAACTCGAAATTTTACTTCATGCGCCACGCGTTTGAAACACTGATTTCAAGTGAAGTTCAAAATATACTGCAAAAGTAGTATGCTAAAGTAGTATATTTTGAACTTCACGTTAAATCAGTGTTTTAAATGCCTGGCGCATGAAGCGGAGCGACCAATCCAAATTTTCAGGCTTTTCTAAACTTGAAATTTTACTTCATGCTTAATCAAGGAGTAGAAATACTTGTTAGAAATTTCAAATTAAATATTTTAATAAAAACAACGTATGCTTGAACATTTACTGAGTAAGCATCGGGATATGTATACATATAATAAAAATTTCCTTTATAACAATCTATATGATTCATTGTACGATAAACGGCACTAAATAACGCATTTTATAATTCACAAAAATTATTAGGAGCAAAATATGACCAAATAAATCAGGTATTTTTTTAATTTCAAAATATCCATTAAAATGTTACTACTATAGGCCAGATGTTCTGTCTTTAAATGCAAATCAATTATACTCTAGTTCACGAGAAGTGTCCTGTGACATTTAAGTTCAAATTAAAATAACTATAATAATATGAATCCCTTAGTTAATGGAGGTTAGCATAAGTTGCGATTGAGCACAAAAAAGTAAAAAAAATAATCTTGATATGAATATCCTCAAAGAAAAGTTGTTAGATCTTAACCTCTTAAGTGGCACGAAGCGTTTCGTTAGACGCAACCTACGATGGTGTAAGAGTAAGAGTGAGACTAAACTCAATTAGCTGATACCGGGCACGCAGGGACACGCGAGATCCTAAAGGAATTTGCTAGTGTCCCCTTGAACATCGACCGCTGTCTACCAATTCCTGCTTTCAGCATTATGTTCTCTATCCAAATACCCACTAAGATGGACTGGGAGGAGGACAGGTTACCGGACACAGGCTCATTCAACGTCTTGACGGGCGGTCTAAGTGTATAAGTGTGATGATAAGCCAAGGGGTTGGGTTTTCTGTGAGGACCTGCACCCCCGCATCTTCTTTAGACTGCCGAACCACTGTAGTGTTCTGCAGGCGAAGGTGATAGCTATTAAGACAGCTGCAGACTCTCTAAAGGATACTGGGACTTCTGCTGGTCAGGTCCATATACATATATAGGAGCACCTCGAAAGTTGTACCTAACTGGACAAAGGCATTCAATAAATTGGCAGCTCAGGTACAACTCCAGCTTATATGGGTTCCAGGCCACAGCAAAGAACGGCACGAGGCTACACTAGTCCTTAATAAATCAACATCCAGGAATTCCCTAAGTGTCATCTAAGGCGGTTCTCAATAATATCGACGGACTCTTTGATCTCGAGTCGCTAGACGTCAGAGATCTTGCAAGGTTTGTCATCGGCTTTAAGTGGTTCCCGTAAGAGGATGAAAGTCGTGGTATCACAATGGACCTTTCAGGCTTAAGTGTGCGTGTTGGGCGGTGCAGCCACTAAAACCTATCCTAACCTAACCTATGATGGCACCTCAAATTATGCACAAGCAAATATATACGTCTTTGCCAATACATCTACCACGCTAGCGTATATACCCGTCATAACCACCCAAAATCGCAGTTGATGTAAATTATTTTATTTTTAAATTACATGTATACATTAGCAGTACTTTATTATTATGGAGATTGTTTTGAACGATACATTCCAAAACATGGAGCAGGGTATCATCCCGTATGATAGAATTTACGCCAATAGCGACTTTCATTTCTTTTGCCTTTTTCCGAACACATAACTCATCTGATATTGAATTTATCAATGTTTTAACAATGAAATGTAAGAAATACTAATTAATTTGTACTATTTGGTTGGCTTTTCTTTTGTGGTGGGTGGTATAAGCGAAGGACTCCTAAAGCAAGCCTAGACGTTTTTTTTTGTAACAACAATTGATTTCCGCATTTAAAAAACATCGATTGTACGCGTGAAATGTCTCAGGTAAGCAATAAAACAATTAAAGGCCCCAATAAAATATGCGAGGCGAATGTATATATTCGTCATATCCATTGTAACTTAGAATTTTAGTTGCGTATATACACGTCATAACCACTTAAGAGGTTAAACCATGGGACACCTCTCTTGAATTGTACTAACTAACCAGTCGAATGGCTATAACTGTACTTTAATCAAATATCTTTTGGAGCTACTATCAACATTTTAAGATACGGCAACAGGAAAATGAATCCAAGTCTTAGTATTATAATGCTGTGTCTGAATAAGCTAAATACCATTCGACTTTTACAGACTACTTAATTTTGAAGCAGTACTCGCAAAAATATGATATTCACTAATACAAAACCAATTTGAACAGTGAAAAATACTCTGAATTTTAAATCTGAACATGTACCTGGAGTACGGATACAGAAAATTTCTTTGTAATTCTTGTAACATGCGCCAATCATATTGATGTCACAGCTGTCGTCTGTTCACTAAGTGTCGGTTATTTTTACTTTTTTTTTTAAATCTTGGCTTGAATAGTGATTTGCATTTATTACGTTTCCGCTTGCCTTTAAATATTCGCTTATATTCCTGCTGGGTCAATTGGTTGTGGTCCTCCTACTTATGAGACAAAGTAGAGGTGATTCAAATCGTTAATTTTATTATCGAAATCCATTTAGCAAACCACTATAATGATTGCTAAATTATACACCGTCGTTGAACTGAATGTAATAATCATGAAATCATTAAGATGGACGATTTTTTCTAAACGATCCATTCATCTCTTACTTCGCGCTCGGGTGGGTTTCTGAAGTAAAACGATCCATTCACGTGTACAATGAGGTGTAACGCAACTATGATGTACTAAAATGTTCCTCTCTTGCGATACATTCCGCGCGGAGAGCGAATGTGTGTGGAAATTAATCAGACGAGAAATTTAAAATAGAAGTCGCTCGTCGTTTCACATATCGTCACAACGATTCGGTTCACTTTCAGAAATTATGGACAGAACAAACGCAATCGAATTGGCCATCGAATTCTGTAAGTTCGTTTATTCAACGAGAACAGTTTTTGCTTGGAAAAAAAAGTATGTAGTTCTAGGTAGTTAAAGGTATATTTTGGAAATGAGAAATATTTACTTTCTAGAATGATACATTTGTTTGCAGAAAATCAATTAGACATAGATTCTAATCGGATCATGGATTCAGCTGTAATAAAAAGAAATATACAGGGATTTTTTTCTTTTAACAATGCATAACTCGATGCATGCGCTGTAAATTTGTAGACATTCGTTGATTTTTAATAAAAGCTTAATGAAGCTTCTAACGAGTATTTTCACTCCTTGATTAAGCATTAAGTCAAATTTCAGGTAATTCTTGACTCGAAATTTTACTTCATGCGCCAGGCGCATTAAATACTGAAAACGTACAATAATAATAATACAAAAACTAAACTTAAATAACTTGAAATAAAACACTTTTAACCTTTACAAATTTATTCTTTTTGGTAAAGAATAAATTTGTGAAGAAAGGTTAAAAGTGTTTTATTTCAAGTTATTATCATCTTCACGTAACTCTCTCAAATTCATATAAACTTAATCCAAGATTAATATAAAACTATACCTACTTTTTTAATCATAATATATCGTATGTTTAATAACTAAAAACCTCTAGAGTGCCATGATTTAATTTTTGTTTTCAATTTAGGTTAGCTACACGCTTTGGGAATTGACATATAAAACGTCAGACATGATAATTATAATATATAACTTCAGTGTTGCCAACCTACAATATTTTCCATAGCACTCTGGAGGTTTTATTTTATTGAACATACGATACTATTTTTAATGCGGTTCTCATTAATCACTTGATGAAACATGTTTAAAATATCGATAGTTGAAGAAAAATCACTTGGTTTGTATACAAGCATGACGATAAATCGAAACTAGTCTAAGAGAATAAAAACAGTAGTGAAACAAACAAAGTGATTTTTATTCAATTACCAATATAATATACTACTTTGTCATATTGCTTTAGCGGTATATTTTCAACGTCACAATATTCCAGTGTTTTGTACGCGTGGCGCATGTAGTAAAATTTCGAGTTAAGAGGAGCCTGAAAATTTGGATTTGCCGGGGCGCGACTCGCTTCGCTCGCGCGCACCTGCAAATAAACATTTTCAGGCTTTTTGAAACTCGAAATTTTACTTCATGCCTAATCTGGGAGTTGAAAATACTCGTTAAAAGATTTAAATTAAACGCTTTTATAAATGAACGCATGACTGAAAATTTGCAGCGTAAGATTAATACAAAACTATACCTACTACTTTAGTCATGATATACTACCGTTAGATCGTTTAAAACATAGGCTTTGAATTTTAAATTAGATTGTCACTACTGACTGTTAACACATAGTTTACCATAACTTCAAATTTATTCCATCATGTAATTAGCATTCTGGGCAACCGCACAAAAAAATGCCGCCTACTCTAAATCATAATTTAAAATTTAGTTCTTATTAATCACTTGATAAAACATGTCTACAATATCGATAATTGAATAAAAGTCACTTAGTTTGTACACAAGCATGACAATGTCGAAACTAGTCTGAGAGAATAAAAACAATAGTGAAATAAAGTGATTTTTATTCAATTATCAATATAATATACTACTTTATCATACTGCATCAGCAGTATATTTTAAACGTCAAAATATTTTAGTGTTTTGTACGCGTAGCGCATGAAGTAAAATTTCGAGTTTAGGAAAGCCCAAAAATTTGGATTTGCCGGGGCGGGACTCGCGACGCTCGCACGCCCCTCAAACCAAATTTTCAGGCTTTTCTAAACCGAAATTTTACTACGTGCCTAATCTGGGAGTGGTAAAAACTAGTTAAAAGATTCAAATTGAACGCTTTTTCACATCAACAAATGCTTGAAAATTTACAGCGTATGCGTAAGGATATGTATAGGTACTTAAAAGAAAAAATCCCTGTGTATGAGGAAATTATTTCATCAAGAATTACTGTTACAGTTGGCAATTATTTTATTCAAAAATCTACCAAATTATACGGTTACTATTGATGTACTTACCGGAGAGAAGAAAATGGACTTTTTACTGTAAAATTTTGATATTAAAAAAAAAAAATACTTTCCGTGAATGACAAAAATCTGGGAATGGCTCGTTGGAATAGGAAAGAATGTCTAGTTTTATTCAAGCTAATAAAATGAAAAAAAAAAACAATTGACGTTTAAAAATCAACATTTAATACCATCCCTAATATTTTCTTGATATAGATATCACTGACATATCTTAAATTAAACATCAAAATATATAATTCAACACTTAATTTTTTTTAGAAAATCATAAAAAGTACGAATCTTTGCGCAATCTACAACAAATTTATCTTACTAAGACCAAATTAAACACTCATTGAAACAACTACTTCTCGAGCTAATACCCCGACGGATACTGGATCATTGAGTCAAACAACAAGTGTTTGCTGTTCCATATAGTAATCTATTACAAATGTAACAATTCGGGTCAAATTATTATTATTCATTCATACTTATTAAAAAAATACTCTTACAATCCTTTCTTGATTACCCTGTGTAAATGATACACTGCATAATTTCTAAAATATTTTCCAATCCTCTTGTAAACACAATAGTTGAACAAAACAACATATTTATAATTGTACGGAATGCATGAGGAATTTTAATTGAGTAAGTATAAAAATATCAAAATAAACCAGGTGCTATTTGTGTCAGCGTATTCGCTTTCTATGAGTTATCTGTTTGAATCTAACTGCGCCATATGGTTATTATATGGAATGAGATATGTTTTCCTGTCTCCGCGAAATATCGCAAGGTATTTACGAGTGTGTTCGTCGTTTGCTGTTATTTATCATTGTTTTCTTCAAATAGAATGCATTCTCAAAATGGCAAACACAGATTTAAGTGTATAAATGTATTTGAGCATTTACCATCTTGTTTGGGCTTGATTTGATTAGGAATTATTCATTCATAATTGATTAGAATTGGTCGCGATTTTAAATTAAGCGAGTCTTAGGGCAAAATTACTATGTTAACTAGCGTCGAGGCTGGGTTTGAGGATGTGTAAATTAGGTAACATCTGACATATAATAATAATAATAATACTTTATTAACGGCAATCGCCTTTTACAAGAAATGAAAAATATAATACTTATTACAAAATTAATATAAAAATTAAAAGCTAATAATAAAAAGCTAATACGTCCTATAAAACTAAAAATTGCAACAAAAGAATATGAAAATAACTAATAAAGTCTAAAGTAAACCTAAATAATAAAATTTTTTTTTTTTTTTGGATTGATTGAGTTACTTGAAGATAATTATACTTTGATTAAAAAACACTTAGAACCTTTCTTCAATACTTTAAAGTATTGAAGAAAGGTTCTAAGTGTTTTTTAATCAAAATAAAACTTAATTTAAAATAAAATAAATTCCTTTTTACATTACCCGATTACAAATCACTTTAAAGTTTTGTGGATTAGTATTAAATAAGTCAAACCATGGTTCACTGTTGAATGTATTACCAATACTAAGGAGTCTTGACAGAGAATTCATTTGGCTCGATGTTGTATTATGTATTTTCAGATAAAATATCGTATTGAAGAGAGTTCTACGACTAGGAGGTTCATGAATATTCATTGCACTAAGAAGACTAGGAGAGTTTAGCACGCCATTCACTAGACGATGGAGAAACAGCACATCAGCAATCTCTCTACGATCCTTTAGCGATTTTAAATTTAGGTAGGATAAAATGAAAGTGTACTCGCCATGAATATGTTGCCTCTCAAGCTTGAATTTCATGCACCTCAGGATCTTTTTCTGTACAGCTTCTAAATTAGCAATTTTATTCATAAAGAAAGGTGTCCATATTTGTGAAGCCACTTGCGATCTTACCAATGAGCAGTATAATGTCTTTAAGCTGTCAGTGCTCAGATTTTTTCCGATTTGCCATACAAATTCCCAAGTTCTTAGTGTTTTTTTAATGACTGTTGATATTTAACAATTGAACGTAAACTTGTTGTCAAAGAGGACGCATAAGTCTATCATTTTATCAACTTTTAAAAGAGCAGATGAGTTAATGGTGTATTGAAAATCTATGGGCGTTCTGGATCTGTATATAGACATGAAGTAACATTTTGAAAAATTTAAATACAAACTGTTATTAATACACCACTAGTTTAAACGAGAAATCGAATTCTGCAACTGATAGCAGTCCTCAATGGAGCGAATAATTTTTAAAATGTTCAGGTCTTCGGCAAATAATAAGAACATTAAAAGTGCGATTCATTTCGCAATCTACAACAAGTTAGTCTTACAAAGACTATATCAAACACTCACTGAAACAACTACTTCCCGAGCTAATACCCCAACGGATATTGAATTATACAACAAGTGTTTGCTGCTACATACAGTAACCTACTGCAAATATAACAATTTGGGTCAAATTATTCAGGCCATCTATAGACGCGTTTCGAGATTTATCTCTCACCAGTATAGCTTTGCCCTTCCCTCTAAACAATTTGACACCTTAGACTGGCGGTCACGTAACCGTTCAAACATATGTATAAATGAAATTGCCAATTCTTGGTTGCAGAATACTTCAAACATTGTAAGACTAACTTGTAGATTGCGAAAAGAATCGCACTTTTAATGTTTGAAGTATTCTGCAACCAAGAATTGGCAATTTCATTTATTTATAATAAGAAGCTTAAATCAGGAATGGCATCTTGTAAGTCGTTGATAAACAGTGTAAATAGAACCGGACCGCAATGAGATCTTTGGGGCACAACCGATGTACCGTATAGTGGCTTAGATATAAAATTCTTTATCCTTACGTACTGTTTGCGTTCATTCAAATATATGATAACTATACCACTGTACTAGGGTACAGTCCAAATGAATTCAATTTATGAAGCAATAAGTTAATGTTGATTCGTTCAAATGCCTTGGTAGACGTTATCTAGTTGATGTCCATCATCCAAAGCTTTTGATATAAACTGTTTATGTTCTAATAAGTTAGTTACCGTGGACCGACCATTTACAAATCCATGTTGTTTGTTTGATATAATCTGCTTAGAAGACCAAGCTATTTGATTCGCTATTTTATCTAATATTTTAGGTAGAGTAGATTGTATCCAAATACCCTTGTAATTTTGGACAGTTTTTTTCTTGCCAGATTTATGAAGTGGAATGATGAAGCTTTCTTTCCAATTAGATGGTACAATACCAACAATAAGTGGTTTATTAAATAGATCGTAAATAGGTTTACACAGAGAAAATATACAATTTTGCAGAAAATAACTGGATATTTTATCAGGGCCAGAGGAGTGTTCAGGCATTAGGTTACATATTTCATTAAATACGTCTTGTATGCCAATGACTAACTTATTGTCTTGAATTAAATCATTAGAACACAAGCTAGAACTGTAAGATTTACTAGATGGCGCAGCAGTCATCACCCTATCGGAAGACTCTATAATTTTTGCAAATGGCGGCAAATGCCAGTTCTGGTTTGACATTTGTGAAGTAAACAGAAATAAAACACTCATCAACAAGACATGAATCGCCATACTCCTTAAGAACGCGAAATAATTGTGAGGGCTTCATTTCCGGGTCGCCTAATCTCTCGTTTTGGTGATTTACACTGGCCGGCAATATCGCCCGATATGACCGTTCTAGACTTCTCTTTGTGGGGTTTCTTGAAGTCACGAGTCTATGTCAACAAGCATCAGACTCTTGAAGCCCTTAAAGAGAGTATGCGTCAAGAATGCGAGAACCTATCGCTGGAAATTCTGGCAAAAGTGATGGAAAATGCCATAAATCGGGCCCATACGGTCATCAATTCTGCCGGCGGCCACTTGGTCGATATCGTTTTTTCTACTTAATGGAAAAAAAATAAGACATCAAATAAACACAATCCAAAAGAAGAACAAAGGTATTTCAATCATAAAAAAAATTACAGCCAAAGAACAACGGGAGGCAACTTTTGCACCACCTTGTGCTTGGATAATTAGTGTACACCGTAGAGAAATAGTCGGAAAATAAATTAGTAATATCCAAATCACTACCAGCACTCACGTCCTCATACCTCATAAGATTGGGATAACTGTTTCGTTCTGTTTCTGAGTTTTATCTGATTGAAATATAAATGTTTTAATCACAGCTACAGCCTTAATTCTAAGAACAATTTTCGCCTCTTCTTCATTTCTAAATATAGTTTTCAATGGCCTGGGACTACCGTTAGTTTTAGATCTACCTAATCTACGAACCTTTGTTGGTTTTATGTTCACTTTACGATCATGATTCAATCGATCGTCTGTAACTCGTGACTATGACTCGTTCACTTTAACTAGAATAACATTACATCCTCGAGTACGTCTTTCTTCAACCTCACGTAGTATACCTTCATAATCTTTAGATCCATTTATTCTTTAAAACTAGGGATTATGATTTACGATGTACCGGGATAAGTATACATATTTAAAACTAAAATTCTTTGTACGAAAAGCGTTTATGGACGATAGGGGATAGAGTGTTTAAGATTTTTTTCGCTATGTTCTTATTAATTACTTACTGAAGCATGATTAAAATTTATAAATATTCATATACAGGGCATTTTTCTTTTAAGTATACATACAGAGAGTTTTATGCAACACTGAACATTTTCATAACGAGAATTTTTCTTTGAAGTATCCATTTGCATATACGTTGCATATTTTCTGATGCTCGGTTTATTAAAAGAATTCAATTTAAAGCTTTAAGCGAGTGTTTTCCACTCCCAGGCTAAGCATGAAGTAAAATTTCGAGTTTAGAAAAGCCTGAAAATTTGGTTTGGTCGCGTAGCGCGAAGCGCGGAGCGGCCAAACCAAATTTTCAGGCTTTTCTAAACTCGAAATTTTACTTCATGCACCACCGGTACAAAACGCTGATTCAATGTAAAGTTTAGCGGTGTGTTTTAAACTTCGTAATATGTCAGTGTTTTGTACCGGTGGCGCATGAAGTAAAATTTCGAGTTTGGTTTGGCCGCTCCGCGCTTCGCGCTACGCGACCAAACCAAATTTTCAGGCTTTTCTAAACTCGAAATTTTACTTCATGCTTAGCCTGGGAGTGGAAAACACTCGCTTAAAGCTTCAAATTAAATTCGTTTAATAAACCGACCATCGAAAAATGTGCAACGTATGCATAAACAAAATCTCGTTATGAAAATGTTCGGTGTTACATAAAACTCTTTGTATACATACGTTCTTTTTAGGAGTTCAATTTGAAGCTTGTTGTGTTTTCCACTCCCAGACTAAGCATGAAGTAAAATGTCGAGTTTAGAAAAGCCAAAAAATTTGGTTTGGTCGCTCCGCGAAGCGGAGCCACCCAAACAAGGTTTTCAGGCTTTTTAAAACTCGAAATTTTACTTCATGCGCCACGCGTATTAAACACTGAAAACACTGAAATATTGTGAAGTTCACTTTAAATCAGTGTCTTATACGCGTGGCGCATGAAGTAAAATTTCAAGTTTAGAAAAGCCTGAAAATTTGGTTTGGTCGCTCCGCTTCGCGGAGCTACCAAACCAAATTTTCATGCTTTTCTAAACTTTAAATTTTACTTCATGCTTAGCCTGGGAGTGGAAAACACTCGTTTAAAGCTTCAAATTACTATTAAAAAAAAGAAACAATAAATATCTAAGATTTACAACATATAATTTCGATATGTATAATTAAAAAAAATCTCTCTGTATGTATATGTCCCTAAGATTCTTTGGGTCAAGCATCAATCAATCAATCAACAAAGCAGTAAAATTCGTGTTTGTATGGCGAGTAATTAATGTTTGAGCGAGCAATTAATGTTTGATATTTGTATTCTATAAAACAGGGCCCTGCTGTGGACGAACAGTTGCTGTATACAGGCGTTCAGATTGGTCAGCTACTGACGACGCCACTCAGCAAATGAGTATCTGATGGCGTTTACGTCGTTGTGCTTTGTAATATCGTATATATACATTGTAAAACCTGAACCAATCAATAAATTTAAATTTTATTGTGAACAGCATATCCCTCCAACATGTAAATGTTCATATAATGTTAATCGACGCGCGACGTTAAGTTTATGCATTTCTAATTAAAACCGATTTTCCATTGGGGTCGGCGTCCACGTCTTGGGAATTTGCATAATTCCCGGTTCCTTGCTGCAAACAGACACACCATCGCCTTCTTGCTTTAATTATTAATCACACGAAAGAGATATTAATAGCCTAAAAAATTACCAATCCTATGTACGTTCCACTTTCCCTTAACCAAACATTGCAAAAGCAGACAGATCAGATGTATTTTCTTAAAGAGATACACGATTATTATTTTTGGTTTGGTTAACCGGTTTAAAACGAAAGTAATCTCTAATATTTATATACTTCGAAAGGTTCAATATCTAAGCAAAATAAACCGTACTTTGGTAGAAAACTGAATAGTTAGTTGTTTTATAATAACTTAAAATTAACGAAGCTAACATGACTCGATTAACGCGCACGGCTAATGACATTTGTAGAGGTATTGACTTTTTTAACTCATCTTTAGGTTCAATTAGAAGGAGTCTCGCGGATGGTGTGCACTAAATGTTATAACCCTATTGTGGTTTACGCAGATTAACATATGTGTCTTTGTGCATATTTGTGATTCATGTTTTGTGTCTTACATTTTAGTTATATGTTTTTGGCTCTATTTATTATTATTAAAACGACGCGATTTTAAATTAAATATTAAAAAAAACTGTAATGTAAATATGAGGCGTCTGCGCATATGATTTACACATGCGTATGCGCCAGTTTGTACCTCGCAGCGAAAGAGCGATCTTAATTAATATTTAATTTTGGGGTAATAAATAGTGTTACAGTGCTTTTAACTTATTTACTTACTTCATAGACACAACATTACACTTTATACAGTGTTTCACCAACTATGTGATAAGTTACCAATATAACAGTTTTCAAGGAACTATATTGTACTTTTTTTGTTCTTATATTAAAACAAAATATGTTTTTTTATTATAAATTTAACCCTACTAAAGCCTTAAAACTCAAATAGGCTTTAGTAGACATTTGTAATAATTCAGTAAAATTCTGGCGCGGATGAACCATACGGGAAAATGGGAAATTGCCGGGTGGGCCGGTGGCTTGGATATCTTTTGCGCTGATTGAAATACCGTGCAATCGTTTAAACATGATTTAGAGTAGGCTTTGACTTTTAAATTAGATTGGCACTACTGACTGTTAACTCATAATTTAGCATAACCTCAAATGATTCTATCATTCAATTAGCATTCTGGGCAATCGCACAAAAAAAATGCCGCCTACTCTAAATCATAATTTAAACGATCGCACCGTATATGCAAAAATGTCGATTTAATAATTTTTTGATGATCAACTTTTTATTACAAAAGAAGTAGATGAATTTAAGTATTATATTTTAAATGAGTGCCTCTCAAAGAAAATGTAAAGTCCGAGGCAACCAATAATTTTTGAAACATACAAACTTTTATTCGAAAACATATTCAAACTAACAAAAAAAAAATAGATATTTTTTTTATCAATACTTTTATTTCTAATCTCACTCCAATTTTGGCAACTTCGCATTAAATCGGTCTATAGATGGCCTGAATAATTTGACCCAAATTGTTACATTTCCAGTAAGTTATTGTATGTAACAGCGAACACTTATTGTGCGATCCAATGTCCGTCGGGGCATTGGCCCGGGAAGTAGCTGTTTATATGAATGTTTGATTTAGTCTTTGTAAGACTAACTTGTTGTGGATTGCAAAAAGAATCACACTTTTAATGTTTGAAGTATTGTGCAACCAAGTATTGACAATTCCATTTATACTTGTTTAAATCTGTATATTATACGCCTGGCGCATTATGTAAAATTTCGAGTTTTGAGAAGCCTGAAAATTTAGATTTGCTAGGCGCTCCGCTTCGATACGCCTGGCAAATCAAAATGAAATTTGAAATCTGTTTTAGTTGGTAACTTATCGTTTAACCAAAATTCGTAGTAAAAGCTTTTATTTCTAGATTTATCCTATTTTTTCCGAAGTGACACAAAATAGAGAGAGTTAAACCGATTTTTTCATTATGATTTTGACCTGAAACACAATTCGTTTTAGATTCAGATAAGTTTGATATAGTTTGACTTAAAAACTAACTATATTTTGACTTGCATTAGAATTCGATTTTGGATTCAGATATGGCTATAGTTTGACTTAGAACATGAGTATATTTTGACTTGCGATTATGTTGTATTTTTACCTGAAATAAGCCAATTATTTGACCCGCAAAACGGCTACATTTTGATCTAATATAAAGCAGTCTGTGATAAGACTAAATCAGGTCAAAATGTGGCCTTATCTAAAACAAGACTATATTTGAAGCTTTCACCAGAGGCTATATTTTGAGTTGCAATAACATTAAATTATGAACATGATTGTTAATCCTTAACAAAGCTACACTATTTTGGTTATAATTGGCCTGTAGTAAGACTATATTTGGGCTTAAGACAAGGCTCTATGTTGGCTTGTCGTAGGTCATAATGTAGCCTTGTTACAAATCAAAACATAGCCATATTTTATATGGATATATTTTGACCTGCTATGATGCTATATTTCGACCTACGACTGGGTAATACTTTGACCTGCGATAAGGCTATGTTTTGACCTATGATAGGACAATATTTTGACCTACGATATTGCAATATTTAAACTTGATGCAAGTACTGTAGCGTGGTCAAAAGGCTACATTTTGAGGTACGACTAGGCTATATTTCGACCCGTTAAGTCTATAAGGAAGGTTATATTTTGAAATACGACAGGCGAAGCTAACAACGCCTGTGATAAGTCGACATTTTAACCTATGCCTGGGCAATACTTTGACCTGTGATCAGGTTATATTGTGACCTACGAATGGAGAATATTGTGACCTATGATAAGGTAATATTTTAACCTGAGACAAGGCTCTGTTGGTATTTCGACCTGTAACAAGGCTATATTTTGACCTACGGCTGGGCTTTAATTTGATCTGCGATAAGGCTGTATTGTGAAGTATGTTAGGATCATATTTTGACCTGTAACAAGGCTATATTTGGACTTACGGCTTGGCTATGCATTGACCTGTGATAAGGCTATATTTTAAAGTATGATAGGATAATATTTTGACTGGCGATAAGGCAATACTTTAACCCAGTGGTCTCCAAACTACGGCCCGCGAGCCAAATCCGGCCCGCGACTTGCATGAATCCGGCCCGCGATTGTTTGTAATTTTTTTTGTAAATGTCATATTTTGAAATATTGTAACAATTGTTCCTTAAATTTTTCATAATTTTATAAAATTAATCGGATCTTGGCCGACTTTATTATGTAGAATTGTATTTGTGGCCCGCGAAGAAGATAGTTTGGAGACCAAGGCTTTAACCTGAGACGAGGCTATATGTTGGTCTATGGCAAGGCTCTATTTTGACCTGTAACAAGGCTACAATTTAACCTATAATAACTACTTATAGGTCACATAAAGTAGTGCCTTCCACTACTTGATTAAGCATAAGGTAAAATTTCGAGTTAAGAAAAGCATGATAATTTGGATTCGGGCGCGGAGTAAAACGCCCAAATCCAAATGTTCAGGCTTTTCTAAACACGAAATGTTACGGTATGCGCCAGGCATATAAGCACTGATTTATTCTGAAGTTCAAAAACACACTTGTTTCAATTTAAATTACCAGAAGTTGAGAAAGTGGACTTACAGGTGCAAAATAATCTAGGCGTGTCGTTGAGATTTGGTTTTTGTTCTTGTCTAATTAAAATTGACGGAAAGAATTAGATAAATATGTCAACAATTGACGTCTACGATTAAAAATTAAATTTGTATGTGAAGAACGCCATTCGCGACATAAATTGACAGTTTCTGTCTTATGGTCCCATAAAAAGTATTTCCCGGGCCGTTAATGTGCCGCCCATCCGCTCCTGGTAAAATTAGTAGACAGTAGTAGTAAAATCTAGTGGAGTTTCTAGAAAGCTGTTTTAAAAATAGTGGACGCTAACAACTATAAATAAGACAGTTTAGTATTTTAAGACATTCTATGAACTGAATGAGTGTATTCTTAAAACTGAGCACAAACATTTATTATAAAGATACAATGTCAAGACAATTCCAAGGACTTAATAACATGCATAATGAATTCTTAAAACTGTTTGCTAACACTAATTAATAAGGCATTTCGTTTATAAAGAAATTCATAATTGGGTTAGCTACTAACTCCGATTAGGCTTTAATATATTGCGTTTTCCATTTGAATAATTTAGTTAATTATAAATTCCACATATCCTAGTATTGATTAACAATTATTATACTTATAACGAGTTGAATTTTGGGATTTAAAGAACTCAATACTTAGTAAATCCCGAAGCAACTGAAATATAAATAATAATAATACTTATTGAGAAGGAACCATACTCACTGCAAGACTAATTATTATAACTAATTTATTATTATAATTAGTTTTGTGTCTTTAACATTATTATTACTTTGAGTATTTGTGTATGTGTGTGTTTATGTATAGGAATGTAGTGTGAATGTATACTTTACTTATTTTGTTCTGCTTTGTTATTATATTTAGTTAACCTGGCGCAATTTTCACTTTGTACAAATTTTGACACTTTGAAAATAAAGACATATTATTATTATTATTATTCCCAACAGACAAATAGTCTTACATAGATATTCAAAAGAAAATACAGTTACAATACATACGTGAATAAATTACTATGTTAATATGTGCAAAAAAACACTAACAAATACAAATAACAATGTTCGAAAACAAAAAGATTTGTATAAATGAGATCATTAAGTTGCATAACAATGTAGCTATAAATTCTTCAAGATTTGATATCGAGCTGAGCTAAATGAGATCATTAGATTTTTGTGGAATTAACTATACTGATAGTCATGCATGCATGTTAGATCATTATGAAGACGTGTTTTGTAAGTTGTTGTTTAATATGCGTGAATAATTTACGCGATCAATCAACTGATTTCGAATAATTGCTGGATTTGAGGATGTTTAATGGTGATTAGATCATATCTGCGCTCATAATTAAATGAACAAAAAAAAGAAAGATAATTTATTACTCATCGATGGATAGATGGTTGGTAAAACTTAGCAACTTTAAGAAACCACATGTGATTTTTACTTTATGTGGTTTGCAATATCTTCTTCTACACGTGCTAGGTAACACATTCAATTCCAAAAAGTATATTAACCTTTAAAAGTTCTTTTTTCGGAAATTCAAGATTTCAAAGGCTAGGATTTCTTAATCCAAATATTAACCCATTAAGAGCAATAACGCAAGAATTTAGTGGTGTGATGCAGGTTGTGTATTTTAGGTTAGGACAAGATTATTACATGTTATGTTGTAAATCAACTTTAAATTAGTAGTTTATGTGAAGGGACATCTGACATTAATATGACAATTCAATTAACTCACAAAGATTACGATTACAAATGTTATCACCGGTTCAAATTATTTGTATCTACTACCAAAGTGTCTCTGAGGATCAGGTAGGATAGGAGGATCAGGTAATATTCCTTGCTCAGAAATATATGTCTTCTTTATTATCTGCCCATTTATACCGGGTGTTGACTTGGCGGACACAACATAGGAAATCCTATGTAAATTCTGAAATGTTCAAATTTTGGCTCCCGTATTTATTTTAGAAACAAAATGTATTTACCTTTTTTTGAGAGGGAAGAATTCTGAAATCATTCGTGTTAACGTTTATCACTTTACCTTTCTCTCAGTTAAAATAATTAAGAAAAAGTAATGTGATTTTATAAAAATAATGGCATGCCATAAAATTGAAACAACAACTATTTTGACATCTGCAATTGTTGTATCAATTCCATGGTATGTCATTATTTTTATAAAATCACATTACTTTTTCTTAATTATTTTAGCTGTAAACATTCGTTGATTTTTAAAGGAGTTCAATTTGAAGCTTTAAACGAGTCTTTTCTACTCCCAGACTAAGCATGAAGTAAAATTTCGAGTTTAGAAAAGCCCCGTGAAAATTTGTCGAGAGTCGCGCAGCGACCCGAGACAAATTTTCTGGGCTTTTCTAAACTCGAAATTTTACTTCATGCGCCACGCGTATAAACACAGATTTTGAGTGAAGTTCAAATATACATAAATTCAACAATATTATAGTGTTTTATGCGCGTGGCGCATGAAGTAAAATTTCGAGTTTAGAAAAGCCCAGAAAATTTGTCTCGGGTCGCTGCGCGACCCTCGACAAATTTTCACGGGGCTTTTCTAAACTCGAAATTTTACTTCATGCTTAGTCTGGGAGTGGAAAACACTTATTTAAAGCTTTAAATTGAACTTAAAAAAGACCAGGGAATATCCGCAATTGTTGTATCAATTCCATGATATGTCATTATTTTTATAGAATTATATTACTTTTTCTTAATTATTTTAACTTAGAGAAACATAAAGTGTTAAGTGTGAACATTCTTAAATTTAGAATTTTTCCCTCTACAAAAAAGTGAAATAAATTTTGTCTTTAATATAAATAGCGAAGCCAATATTTGAACACTTTAAAATGAACATGCGATTTCCTATGTTGCGTCCGCCAAGCCAACACTCGATATGTTCAAATTTTAAAAAAGTTCTAAATACAAAGAATTTTTCTTTTAGGTACGATTTTTCAATGTACATTTTCAGACATTCGTGATCGTATTAAAAAATTTCAATCCAAAAACATTAACAAGTATTTTCCAAAAATGTACCGCCACCCACATTCCCTCGGCTCACCTCTTAATTTAAGTTTTTTCCCTTTTTGCACTCCCACCGCCTTTGTATTATAATCTGCCTGCCTATATATAGTTTAAAATTTCTGTTTTGTATTTAGTGTTAATCCATTGATAATGGTCACTTTGTGTCCGAAATGTACATTTGGTAATTCAAATAAAAGTGTGGGGACTCTCGTGGGTCAGTGAGTAGAGCTCCTGCTCTTGGGCCAGAGGGTCGTGGATTCGAATCCCATCGGGGGTGCCAGTTTCTTATGGGGAACTTGGCACCCTCCGAAGCCATGGATGTGTGCGAATGAGTTGTGCCGTCCATAATTAGTTGTATAAGCGTGTACAGAATTAAATACCTATATGGAATAAATAAAATAAAAATTGATGTTGGCCAATAGTCTACGTTACTAAGGCCAGGCAAAAGCCAAAACCCAATAAAAAAAAATAAATAAATAAAAGTGTGAAGAAAGGTTATTAGTGCTTTATTCGTTAAATTAAGTATTTTCCACTCCCAGGCTAAGCATGAAGTAAAATTTCTAGTTTAGAAAAGCCTGAAAATTTGGCTTGGTCGCGTAGCGCAGTGGAGCGACCAAGCCAAATTAGGCTTTTCTAAACTCGAAATTTTACTTCATGCGCCACGCGTATAAAACAAGATAAATTCAAATTCAAAACTATTTGAATTCGAAAAAAGAAGCTTACGCTTCTTATAGTTTGCACACTTTAAACATAATATATAAAATTACGAAAATACTATTATTATTTATCGTCTTGAGTTGTCTTATTAATTAAGACATTGTTTGCATTTTCACGAATAGTTTTTTTCGTAATTTTATATATTACATACTGCTTAGTTCTGATCACATGTTCCTTAATTTTACAAATATTTATATGGATTATGTAAAAGTATATTTAAAAGACAAAAATTCTGTATGTGTTGTAAAGTTGCAAGTTTTAGCGTTCTCTTTTTTGAAAATCTCTGCATCGTGACAGTTTATTTGACTAATTATGATTTATTTGTCACATTGATGATCATTTACAAAAGTTAAACCAGGACTGCAACTGTTCGCAGTAAGTAAATACACCCCAAGTTTGGTCATAATAAAAAAACAGAGTTTAGATATTATTATTATTACTTATTCAAAAATGAATTTTTAAGTGTATTTTTAAATTCACAATATTTCATTGTTTTATACGCGTGGCGCATGAAGTAAAAAAAATTTTCAAGTTTAGAAAAGACTGATTTAGATTTGGACGCTTTGCGTCCAAATCTAAACGTTCAGGCTTTTCTAAACTGGTAATTTTACCTCATGCTTAGTCTGAGAGTGGAAACACTCGTTCGAAACTTTAAATTGAACGTTTTTGTAAAATCGACGAATGCCTGAAAATTTACAGCATGTACATTGTGTATATTTAAAAGAAAAAATCCCAGTATGTAATATAATAAATCATTATATTTAATTAATTTCTCACTTAACACGTGGTGAAACATTTTTGAATCTAATACTGGATGATTTAAATTAAATTTTAATTAAAACACATCCTTGAAGATGACCAATGGTCGAAACTAGTCGGAGAAAATATAAATAAGTGAAACAAACCAAGTGTTTTAATTTAAATTTAATTTAAATCATCCAGTATTAATAAATCATTCATAAAAATCATAAAAATTGGTGCAGAAGTTAATATAAAATTAACTTTTACAGTTAACTCTATAATTATTCGGCCATTAATGGGTTAATGCTAAATCTTGGTAACGCCCCATCATCGGTCGAGCAATTATAGAGTTAACTCAAAAAGTTGATTTTCTGTAAAATTATGCACTTCCTTTGATGATTTCTATAAATGTCTTATTATATTACATACTGAACATTTTTTTTTTGAATATACATAATGTATACGCTGTAATTTTTCAGAGATTCGTCAATTTTATAAAAGCGTTCAATTTGAAGTTTCTAACGAGTGTCTCCACTCCCAGGCTAAGCATTAAATACAATTTCGAGTTTAGAAAAGCCTGAACGTTTAGATTTGGACGCAAAGCGTCCAAATCCAAGATCAGGCTTTTCTAAACTCGAAATTTTATTTCATGCGCCACGCGTATAATATACTGAAATATTGTGAATTTAGAAGTACACTTAAAAATACATTTTTTAAATGAGTAATAAGCAAAACAAAATATTTAAATGATTTTCGCACATTCTTAAGTCAAGTCAAATAATACAATGTATCAAATTAATTTATTTAGTAATTTAATTAGGAAAAAATTTATAATGCTGCGTTATTGTATCAATGACGCTTAACGGGTTAATTTATCCATCATAAATCATCAATAAACAATTTTTCTAATTTGTATTAATTAAACCCACGTTTCCTAATTTACCATCACGATTTTAACTTTAAAGGCATTCCAAACAATTGAAGGATTAATTTATTCCACAAGGGATTTAATGGATTTATTTGAACACTTTAAAATTAACATGCGATTTCCTATGCTGCGTCCACCAAGCCAACACTAGGTATGTTCAAATTTTAAAAAAGTTCTAAATACAAAGAATTTTTCTTTTAGGTATACATGTTACGATTTTTCAATGTAAATTTTCAGACCAACGTGATCATATAAAAAATTTCAATCCAAAAACATTAACGAGTGTTTTCCAGTCCCAGACTAAGCATGAAGTAAAATTTCGAGTTTAGAAAAGCCTGAAAATTTGGCTTGGTCGCGTAGCGCAGCGGAGCGACCAAGCCAAATCAGGCTTTTCTAAACTCGAAATTTTACTTCATGCGCCACGCTTAAACAAGATAAATTCAAATTCAAAACTATTTGAATTCGAGAAAATAAGCTTACGCTTCTTATAGCTTGCACACTTTAAACATAATATATAAAATTACGAAAAAAACTATTATTATTTATCGTCTTATTAATTAAGACATTGTTTGCATTTTCACGAATAGTTTTTTTCGTAATTTTATATATTATATACTGCTTAGTTCTGATCACATGTTCCTTAATTTTACAAATGTTTATATGGATTATGTAAAAGTATATTTAAAAGACAAAAATTCTGTATGTGTTGTAAAGTTGCAAGTTTTAGCGTTCTCTTTTTTGAAAATCTCTGCATCGTGACAATTTATTAGACAAATTATGATTTATTTGTCACATTGATGATCATTTACAAAAGTTAAACCAGGACTGCAACTGTTCGCAGTAAGTAAATACACCCCAAGTTTGGTCATATAAAAAAAAAAACAGAGTTTAGATATTATTATTATTACTCATTCAAAAATGATTTTTTAAGTGTATTTTTAAATTCACAATATTTCATTGTTTTATACGCGTGGCGCATGAAGTAAAATGTTCAAGTTTAGAAAAGCCTGATTTAGATTTGGACGCTTTGCGTCCAAATCTAAACATTCAGGCTTTTCTAAACTGGTAATTTTACCTCATGCTTAGTCTGAGAGTGGAAACACTCGTTCGAAACTTTAAATTGAACGTTTTTGTAAAATCGACGAATGCCTGAAAATTTACAGCATATACATTGTCTACATTTAAAAGAAAAAATCCCAGTATGTAATATAATAAATCATTATCTTTAATTAATTTCTCACTTAACCCGTGGTGAAACATTTTTGAATCTAATACTGGATGATTTAAATTAAATTTAAATTAAAACACATCCTTGAAGATGACCTATGGTCGAAACTAGTCGGAGAAAATGTAAGTAAGTGAAACAAACCAAGTGTTTTAATTTAAATTTAATTTAAATCATCCAGTATTAATAAATCATTCATAAAAATCATAAAAATTGGTGCAGAAGTTAATCTAAAATCAACGTTTACAGTTAACTCTATAATTATTCGGCCGTTAATGGGTTAATGCTAAATCTTGGTAACGCCCCATTATCGGTCGAGCAATTATAGAGTTAACTCAAAAAGTTAATTTTCTGTAAAATTATGCACATCCTTTGATGATTTCTATAAATGTCTTATTATATTACATACTGAACATTTTTCTTTTGAATATACATAATGTATACGCTGTAAATTTTCAGAGTTTCATCAATTTTATAAAAGTGTTCAATTTGAAGTTTCTAACGAGTGTTTCCACTCCCAGGCTAAGCAATAAATAAAATTTCGAGTTTAGAAAAGCCTGAACGTTTAGATTTAGAAGCAAAGCGTCCAAATCCAAGATCAGGCTTGTCTAAACTCGAAATTTTATTTCATGCGCCACGCGTATAAAACACTGAAATATTGTGAATTTAGAAATACACTTAAAAATACATTTTTTAAATAAGTAATAATTAAAACAAAATATTTACATGATTTTCGCACACTCTTAAATCAAGTCAAATAATACAATGTATCAAATTAATTTATTTATTAATTTAATTAGCAAAACATTTATAATGCTGTGTTATTGTATCAATGACGCTTAACGGGTTAATTTATCCATCATAAATCACCAATAAATAATTTTTCTAATTTGTATTAATTAAACCCACGTTTTCTAATTTACCATCACGATTTCAACTTTAAAGGCATTCCAAACAATTGAAGGATTAATTTATTCCACAAGGGATTTAATGGATTTATTGGATATTTATTGTCGCCAGTTTTGGTATTTGAACAATAAACGTGTGCTCGAACACACCGAGAATTGCAAAATGTCTCTTTGTTGGTGAGACGAGATGTTCGGTTCGAAGGCCGACCGGCTCATCTTTTCGTTTCGAGATTATAAAACCGTGTCCTGATGCGCAGTTGGAACTTGTCCAAACTTGTAGATCGCTAATTAGGAAAATCGTTAGTTTTAGGATTCGGGCGTTGAAAAAGTAAACAAAATGCTCATGATGTTTGTAATTTATTACAGGTATTCTTACGTTTTATTGCTCAGAGGTAAAAAAAAGTGAAGATGTAATCATATTGAATGGTTTCTGGAAGACGTTTTAAAGATGTAAAGAAGATTTAAACAGAATAAAAATATCATTTCATACACGATTCGAAGAACATAAGAAATCAATTTTAAATAATAAATATAATTGCCAAACACTGTATTAACAACAATTATTTTATAGATACCAATTTTAAGATTTTATGCTCGAGTAATAAGGGACCAATACTAAATCTCAGAGAGGGCTTAGAATTTAATAGAGCCATAAAATGTGAAAAACACCTCGTCAACGACAATGAGGAGATTTGGAATTGCCCAATTGCAAAATCCCTTATTACCTGATTATATATAAGCCGGTCGGTTTCTTCTGTAATCCACTCTTGATAATGCCGTAAAAAGCGAAACTAGTCGAGTTAATAGAAACAAATAGTGAAACAAACCAAGTGTTTTTTAATTTATCCTTTAATATTATTTCAAAATGTTTCACCAATTGATAAATGAGAAAGTTATTCAAGAAATATTAAAAATAACTCTCTTAAAATAGTTATTTATGTAAGTAGTGTGTGAAGTAGGGCTTTTGGGCACGATTTGCGTATTAATTTTTAACTTTCACCTTTACACAGGTAGATACTCACAATATTTAGAGACTATCTTTTCAGCCTGTCTATACTTTTTATGTTAAGATTGCCATTATACATGTATTCTATATTATTTTGGCAAATTCACATTACATATTGTGAAAGACTGTGCCCGCGTCTAAAAAATGTAGATGTGATGCAATGGTCACTAATGTCACCTATTAACATTAATCAGTTATGAATGAATTGATTGAGCGGTCTAATGTTTTCGTTATATGTCAAATATAATTAATCGCGTTATTGAATACGAGCACGAAGTTCTGAAATAATCCAATAAATTGATATCTGCATGATTATAGTAATTAAATGTTTAAAAAAAAAAACCTGTGTGCATAAGAAGAAATGGCTATAATTTTCTGTAATTAAAGTAATGTTGAAAATAAGTGCACTGAGTGTAATTAGATAATTACAAAAGGTTTTAAATGTTTGCATATAATTTGGTGTTAACAGAGATTTTTTGTTTAAAGTATAAATATCCTGCTGTCAACTTTAAGGAATTCATTGATTCAATTAAAAGCTTCTAACGAGTGTTTTAACTCCTTGTTTAAGCATAAAGTAAAATTTCGAGTTTAGAAAAGCCTGAAACGCGTACTAAACACTGATTTTAAGTGATGTTCAAAATATAGTAATAAAGCAGTAGGCTAAAGCAGTATATTTTGAACTTCACTCAAAATCAGCGTTTTGGCGCGTTGGTGGCGCATGAAGTAAAATTTCGAGATTGGAAAAGTGTGGCAATTTGATTTGATCTAACCAAACCAAACCAAATTTTCAGGCTAGAAAAACCTCGAAATTTTAATTCATGCTTAATCAACGAGTGGAAACACTCGTTAGAAATTTAAAATTGAATGCTTTTCAAATACAACAAATGCCGGGAATATTTATATATAAAAGAAAAAAATCCTTTATGTTAATGTTTGCAGAGGGGTGACCATTTTAAAGTGGGCGTGGATCGCCTAAAAAACAGCGGGATTTTTAAATTAAACCAATTAGAAAATATGAGTAATGCATTTCCGTTCACTTTAGCCGCGCTATGTTTGCAATAATTCGAACTGATCGTGGCATAATGTGTTCAATCAAGTGATTATCTGGCTTTAATCCAGGTTTAATTACTATCCGTTTAATTTCTGCGGAAAGTAATGGCCGACGATGTGTGCTCAGTGCGATTCAATTAACTGGAAGCGCCCGCAAAATTTGCTTAACGTTAGCCTCAAACAAACACCTATCTTCAGTTCTATTTGCATTACCAAAATTCACTCCATGTATCAATAATAAGAGTAAGGATTTATTTAATATATTAATATTTCACAGTCTTATTAAGAAATTTAAAATTGAATGCTTTTCAATCTAAATGAATGCATGTTAGCAGCATACAGGTTTTGCACGGTTCTAAGGAGGATATTAACATTTTCCGATTAATAAAACGTTTAAGTTGATTACTATTGTTACTATACAACTAATAATTTATTAGCGTAGGGGTAGTTTAAGTCTTATACATAACCTCAATTGTCATAACAATTTAGGGGTATTTAGAATTTATTTAATAAATCAGAAGAGAGAATCAGCCAGTGGTTTCTTTATGTTTAAGCTAATTCATAATCATATTGATTGTCCCAAACTGTTAAGCAAAATTAACTTTTTTATTCCGAGGCTTTCATCTAGAAATTGTAATACATTTTTAATACCGTGTGCCAAAACTAATTTATTTAGCAAAGCCCCAATCACGCATATATGTCGTAATGCCAATAATATGTTTAAAGATATATTTCATGTAAGTGGTTCTGTGTAACTCGCCAACATTTTCTTTCATTTCATTACATTTAATTTCATTTCATTTAATTGATTTTATTTCATTTTATCTTATTTTATTTTATTCTTGTTTTTAATTTTAATTTTTTAGTTTAATACTGTTTCTTTGTTCAACCTATATTTCCTAAATTTAAAGAATGCACTGTATATTATCCCTATTCTGGATACTTCCGTTGGATAATGAAGATTATTATTATTATTATAACGTTTGTGCCGTTGTCTTCACTATTATTCATATTTGGCATGGTCATGTAATCGTCAAAGAGTTTTCGGATGTAATTTGTCCATTCTTCTTTCAGGTTTTCTTTAGTTGTTACAGGTTGGCTGTTTCATTCAAAAGTTTTATTGGTGGGTGATTTCTAGTTCTTTCAGTAATTTCCTTAGCTTTTTTGTATAGGTTAAACAGATCGTGTTTTCTTTGGAGTTCCTCGAGTTCTAGGCATCTTTGCTTCATCCAATTTTCTTATTTTCGTTCTTACATTTGGATTGAGTTCTTTATATTTCTTCCAGTTTGTATTCTTATATTGTTTTCGTTCATCGATTAATTCCAATATTTTCTCTGTCATCCACTCCTTCTTACTGTTAAGGTTTGGCGTCTTTAGTGTTTCGGCTTGAGTATTTTTAAAAGCCTGTTTAAGCTGACCCCACACGTGTTTGATAGTTTCTTTTCCTGTCCCAGTAAGCTTGTTTTTTTTAGTTCATTATTAAGTCTCGTTGCTAATGTATCGCTTTGATGAGGATCGTTTAAAATCGCCATGTTTGGTTTCTTGATTTCTTTGCGTTTTACCTGTTTAAGTCGGAATTTCAAATATGTTATAACAGGGGTAGTTTAAGTCTTATACATAACCTCAATTGTCATAACAATTTAGGGGTATTTAGAATTTATTTAATAAATCTATGTCACAAATGTACATACCTGATCGGTATATTTTGAACTTCGCTTGAAATCGGTGTTTTATACGGGTGGCGCATGAAGTAAAATTTCGAGTTTAGAAAAGCCTGAAAATTTGGTTTGGTCGCGTAGCGCTACGCGCTACACGACCAAACCAAATTTTCAGGCTTTTCTAAACTCGAAATTTTACTTCATGCTTAATTTGGGAGTGGAGACACTCGTTTAAAGTAAATTTCAAAGTTATTTAGATTTTCTGTTTGAAATTAAAAAATGTATACAAAGTTTAATTTTTTGCCTCTAATTAGGAAACACCCTATATAATAAGTCATTCATAGAAAACATAGAAAAAAGTGCAGAATTTTACGTAAACATAATACGAAACCAAATAGACTTCTTACTGGTAGACAAGAGATATCGTAATAGGGTACATGGAGCGGATACCCAGGGGCGGATATAAAGTGCTGTCGAAAAGTAATGCATAAATACATTAAAATTTAAATTATGAAGCTTAAAGAACAATCCTCGGACAGGTCGATACGCTACGCGCTACACGACCAAACCAAATTTTCAGGCTTTTCTAAACTCGAAATTTTACTTCATGCTTAATTTGGGAGTGGAGACACTCGTTTAAAGTAAATTTCAATCAAAAAAATTAGCAGAAGATATACATTTTTACGAACGCAAACAAGAACAAGAACATAAATTACTTGATTAGAATGAAGTTGGCACACATGAAAACGCAATGCTGCCAAGTTAATTTCTTCTTCTTCTTTAAGTGCCTTCTCCATTACTGAAGGTTGGCAACAATCATGGCGCAGTCTTCGCGGTCTTGTGTCACTCTAAATAATAGGTTCTCAACCTTATTTTGCCCACTGCAAACTTTAAGAATATTCTTTTTTTCTAGAGCCCAACATTTTTTTTATTTAGCATCTGTCGAAAATCTGAAACAGGTATCGCACGTTAAACTTGTTATATAATACGCCTACTAATTTTCTCAGGGGCGTTATCGCCCACGTTGAGTACGTATACTCTTAATAATGAGTAAAGAGTCCAGACCTGTCCAGTCCCTTATGTTCATTAGCCATGAGCATCTTCTGCGAAAGGGATCACGTTGCCCCTCTATTTTACCCTCTATTATTAGCTTAAGCAATCTATATTTATTGATTCTGAGAACATATCCAGGGTACGCTGTTTTTCATTTTTTAACAGTTCGCAATAGCTCTCTTTCACCACCCATGTGCCTACGAACCTTATTGTTTAAGGTTGTTCAATAATTGGCCGTTGATCTTGATGCCGTCTTCTGAATTTTCGAGCGCATTCGGTAATAATTGTTCTGAGTATATGTTGAAAAGTAATGGGCCCGTTTATAAAGACAGCAGTTGGGAGTTTACTGCCAACTCTTTGGAAATTCTCTGATGACCGGACTGTTAACCGTGAAGGTGCATGGGATTTTTGCAATCATACAAACTAGACCGATTGGTGTTGACGGGTTAAAGTTTTCAAAATGGCCGATTACTGTTCGTCAGATACTAACATGCATCACAAATAAACCCAAACATGTTGAATGCTGAACATTTTGAGGACAAAACACAGCCCTGGCGTGCTTCTCTTTTTATAGAAATATAGCTGGTCATTTCTTCTTCGATCCTCACTGCTGCTGGCTGTTGTTCGTAAAGTTCTTTATGAAGGTGATATTTTTTGGTCAAGTCCTTTAGTCATCAGGATGTTTATTAACTCGTCGTGTTTTAGACAGTCAAATGCTTTGACATAATTATTAAAGCAAATGTACACGTCTTTCCTTTGGTCTCTGCACTTATGCAGAAAAACGGACATCCTAAACAAAGCTTTCCTTGATCTTAGCCCATCCCTAATTTCAATCTACCTCACTTAGATCTTCTTTGCATTTTTTACGAATTCTGCTATAGAATATTTTCAGAAACAGTTTTAACACGTAGTGCGGGATTGTGTTAGTGTCATATATTTTATTAAGGAAGTAATTGTCGATGTTTTCTTCTTGTATGGGCTTCAACGTTTCGATATATACGTCAAATAGACCTGCAGCTTTTTCTGATTTGGATGATTAAGGAGCTTTAATAACTTCAGATTTTATATTTTGTATTGGGTTTTATAATGCGTTCTTCAAAGTTCCTTGGAAATATTGATGTTATTAAAACGCTATACTCTTCTCTGGTGCGGAATAAACTGGAATACGGTTCATTGATATGGTATCCTTACTATACACACAGCTCTCTAAGTATAGAAAAAATACAAAGACGATTTTTAAAATTTGTATCTTTGAAACTAGATCATGTGTATCCGGAAAGGAATGTTGATTACTCAAGTCTCCTCTCCAGACATCATTTTGGGTCACTGTCTACGCGCCGAGAATCAGCCAGTGGTTTCTTTATGTTTAAGCTAATTCATAATCATATTGATTGTCCCAAACTGTTAAGCAAAATTAACTTTTTTATTCCGAGGCTTTCATCTAGAAATTGTAATACATTTTTAATACCGTGTGCCAAAACTAATTTATTTAGCAAAGCCCCAATCACGCATATATGTCGTAATGCCAATAATATGTTTAAAGATATATTTCATGTAAGTGGTTCTGTGTAACTCGCCAACATTTTCTTTCATTTCATTACATTTAATTTCATTTCATTTAATTGATTTTATTTCATTTTATCTTATTTTATTTTATTCTTGTTTTTAATTTTAATTTTTTAGTTTAATACTGTTTCTTTGTTCAACCTATATTTCCTAAATTTAAAGAATGCACTGTATATTATCCCTATTCTGGATACTTCCGTTGGATAATGAAGATTATTATTATTATTATAACGTTTGTGCCGTTGTCTTCACTATTATTCATATTTGGCATGGTCATGTAATCGTCAAAGAGTTTTCGGATGTAATTTGTCCATTCTTCTTTCAGGTTTTCTTTAGTTGTTACAGGTTGGCTGTTTCATTCAAAAGTTTTATTGGTGGGTGATTTCTAGTTCTTTCAGTAATTTCCTTAGCTTTTTTGTATAGGTTAAACAGATCGTGTTTTCTTTGGAGTTCCTCGAGTTCTAGGCATCTTTGCTTCATCCAATTTTCTTATTTTCGTTCTTACATTTGGATTGAGTTCTTTATATTTCTTCCAGTTTGTATTCTTATATTGTTTTCGTTCATCGATTAATTCCAATATTTTCTCTGTCATCCACTCCTTCTTACTGTTAAGGTTTGGCGTCTTTAGTGTTTCGGCTTGAGTATTTTTAAAAGCCTGTTTAAGCTGACCCCACACGTGTTTGATAGTTTCTTTTCCTGTCCCAGTAAGCTTGTTTTTTTTAGTTCATTATTAAGTCTCGTTGCTAATGTATCGCTTTGATGAGGATCGTTTAAAATCGCCATGTTTGGTTTCTTGATTTCTTTGCGTTTTACCTGTTTAAGTCGGAATTTCAAATATGTTATAACAGGATTGTGGTTTGATCCTACAGTGCTTTCGGAAAATAATTCATAAATTCATTAAAATCTAAATTATTAACATTGAAAAAAACCCACGGACAGGTCGATTTTTATTTATAATTGCGCGTTTGGTTCAATACCGAAATCATATACAGGGTGATTCATGGAAGAGTTGTGACGTCATCAACCATTTTTTAAATGGAAGTCGAACATTTTAACTTGGCATATTACTAGACAAGTATAGGCAGAATAAAAAAATAACCGAGACAAATAACTTTGAAATTTAAAATGTCAACTTATGCTAAATTTGAATAAAAACAAACTCGTTTAACTGTCAGTTTTATACTGTTCACGTCGCATAGACATGTCTTACTAATTAAAAATGGTTAAATTACCTGAGCGAGAGAGAATTGAAAATCTTTGCATTATCGGTTTTGGAGACAGGATACGAACTGTCACTTTTTTGATTATTTTCTTATTCGACCTATACTTGTAAATAGCTTATTGTATGCGGAAAATTATTGTCAGCTGTAATATAACAAGTGGTATGATTATCATCGATAATATTCATGAGTGAAACCGAGCTGCAGATTCAACGAGCCCGAAGGGCGAGTTGAATGTGCTGCTCCGGCTTCACGAATAAATATTATCGATTATTAATCATACCACGAGTTATATTCGATGAGAGAATATAACGAATTTCACTATATTTCCGTCTTGGAAATCTCACCCTATCGACCGACTGACATTTTTAATAATCGATTTGACAAACAATTTTCGTAACAACGACCAAAACAAGGTTATAGGATTCATCACCGCTGTTATAACATGTATCTATGGAAATAAGCGATTCTGATTGGAGGGAAAGTAGTCATGTGACGCTTGAGTTGTATTCTTTTCAAATATGTCTAGTAAACATTTTCGACTTTTTTTTAAAAAAATGGCCGATGATGTCATAACTCTTACATGAATCACCCTGTGTCTGATTCCAGTATTTGACCAAACGTGCAATTAAAAATAAAAATCGACTTGTCCGAGGATTTTTCTTTAAGCTTCATAATTTAAATTTCAATGAACTTATGCATTACTTTTCGAAAGCATTTTATATTTGCGCCTGGGTATGTTTTCACTCCATGTACCCCATTACGATATCTCTTGTCTACCAGTAAGAAGTCTATTTGGTTTCGTATTATATTTACGTAAAATTCTGCACTTTTATCTATGATTTCTATAAATGACTTATTATACAGGGTGTTTCCTAATTAGAGGCAAAAAATTAAAGTTTGTATACATTTTTTAATTTCAAACAGAAAATCTAAATAACTTTTTAACCTATCTCGTTTCGTTTCCAACATAATCGTATTTAAAAAACCTACTTAAAATATGGATAAAACATCATAGTAGCCTATGCAATCCGCCAATGAACGAAAATTAAGTGTTTACGTTTTGATATTTGTCAAAATAGTTTTATTTGCTTCTTTGGTTATGTTAGTTGATAAAACAATGCAGTTTAACAAAAAATTATATCAATTATTATTTCCTGACAACAGATTTTGAAGCAGTTTATCATTATCTTTTAGTGCGTTATCAAGCTTGTTGCATCAACGCTCATGGCGGCCATTTTAAGAACTTGTTGCAGTAATTTAATTTTGTTACAATGATTTTTCTCACTTATTTTGTTACAAGTGTTTTTTCAATTAATTTTCTAATGCTATTATAACTTTTTCTCCATATTGTGAGCACGTTTATAAATCCGATTATCTCGGAAACGATAGATAGGCAAAACAGTTATTTAGATTTTCTGTTTGAAATTAGAAAATGTATACAACGTTTAATTTTTCGCCTCCAGTTAGGAAATACCCTGTACTACAAACTGGGAATTTTTCTTTTAAATATACGTAATTTATACGCTATAAATTTTCAGGCATACGTTATAAAATCATTTAATTTGAAGTTTCGATCGAGTGCTCCACTCCCAGACTAAGCATGAAGTAAAATTTCGAGTTTAGAAAAGGCTTAAAATTTGGTTTGGTCGCTCCGCGAAGCGGAGCGGCCAAACCAAATTTTCAGACTTTTCTAAACTCGAAATTTTACTTCATGCGCCACGCGGATAAAACATTAAAATATTTTGAAGTTATAAAATACACTTAAAAATACTTTTTAAAATTAGCACTAATAAATATATTAAAAAAAAAATATTTACATTTTTCTTCACACATTCTTAAGTCAAGTTGAATAATAAAATGTATCAAATTCACATATTTAGTAATTTTATTAAGAAAAAATTGATAATGTTGCGTTATTGCTTAATAGGTTAAATTATGAATACCTCATAACCGAATAAGCATATGCATTTTTTATTAACCCATCTTTTCATAAATATTATATCACATATGGGGTCGATTGGAATTACATAAAATACTTCCGACGATGAATACGAGTCTTTGTAGAGGGCTCGCGGAGTTTTGTGAAATGGCAACTTTCTCCGCGCTCGGTTGCCCATAAAAGGCGCCTGTGTCGCACATAATGATAATAATTCGTAATAATAACCCCAGAGAAGGCGCACTTTTTGCAAGAACCATTGCATTAGAACACGGGTCGGGTTTTGTTTTACAATATGCGTGCGGATTAATTGGCAAACGGATCGTTTGTATGCAAAACGTTGCTTAAAAATTCTATGTCTCATTTGAATACTTGTATTGGGTTAAATAATATGTGGGTCAATGTATTCGGACAATAAAAAATAAATTATGTGCGAGGTTCGTGTTATTGAAATTAATTTAATGTGATTGTTACAAAACTGTCTTGTATAATAACGGTAATGCATTTAGCTACAAAAGTGGAAATAATTAACAGAAAATAATAATTGGCAAGTTCGGTAAGTCAGAATAATGTTACAATCAAGTTTCATTGGGACAAGAAGCAGAGGAACAATTTTTTTTTCGCGATAACAATACTTTATCTTTGTTTTACATATGGAGAAAAGTAAAAATTGATACCTATAGCTTATTACCTAGTAGGATCGTCAATATCAGACCTCATGAGTGTCAGGAAGTTCGAAAAGCGTCTATGAGTTATCAAACCATTCTAGAATACTGAACACAAATGCAATTTTAAGATATATAATATTGCATACATTTTATAGTTTAGCAGTTGAGTTTTAATCTTTTTTTTTCAGATGGACTCGAACAAAAATCAAGGGTGAAAAAAACGAGAGCTCCAGAACCACCCCCAGAAAACGATGTCGATTACGAAGATGACATCGACGAAAGGAACAATCCTCTTAGTGCTAATTACGTGCCTCCGGGATTTTTGAGTCCATCAGTTCAGGAATATTTGGAGCTAGGAAAATCTATCCCGGGTAAATAAAATGATTAAATTAATGTAAATTGAAATCCCAAACTAAGAAAAATATAATTGCTAATATACCGAGAGTTTTATATCACACCGAATATAGCACCACCAGAAAATGTTCAATGTACATTTTCTTAAAATTGAACACTTTTATAAAATCAACGAATGACCAAAAACTTACAGCGTATTAATTGGGATATACCTATGTACGTGGCAGAGCTGGGCTGGATTCGAATCATTCAGGATTCGAATCCTTTTAGAGGATTCACAAGAGGTATTCGTATACTTTAGCGAAAACAGATTCGTGATCTAGATTCGTTACATTTTTTTAAAGGATTCGTATTCGAATCCAGAGGTAGATGATTCGAATCCGTATAAAAGGAGTTTAGAAAAGCCCCGCTTAGAAAATTTGTCGAGGGTCGCGCAGCGACCAGAGACAAATTTTCACGGGACTTTTCTAAACTCGAAATTTTACTTCATGCGCCACGCGTATAAAACACTGATTTGTCCTGAAATTCAATAACACATAAATCATCATTAATTAAAATAATAAATTAATCAGATATTTAGTCTGTAAATAATTTGGTTTTGAACATTTTTGCTAATAAAAACTGACGGAGATATTCAAAATGTTAATGGTTGCAAATAATAGATTCAAATTTATTTTTAAAGGATTTGTATCCGTGATTCAAAAAAAGGATTCTAATCTTTGATTCGAATCATATGTTTCTCTTAAGAATGATATATTCCAGTATTCGTGATTCGAATCATATTAGCTGATTCGGATTCGTGATTCGAATCCTGTTTTTAAGGATTCATCCAAGCTCTGGTACGTGGTATATCTACAAAGTAAGTTTTGTTTGACTGGTTAAGGAAAATAAATACAATTCAGAAAAAAAATTATAGTGAAACAAATCGTTAAACCTTAAGCTATTTTTCGATATAACTCCCACCATTTTGTAGGCACTTGCCATACCTAGGCACAAGCTTTTGTTCTTTCTCATTATAAGAAGGTGCCGCCTGTAATGTCAACCAAGTAACATGTTCTTTGATTTAATCGTCATTGTTTAACCTCTTGCCACCAAGACTTATAGAGAAAGCAGGAATTGTACACTTTCAGTTTTCGTGAATCATTTCTTCAACTACAGCAACCATTACTAGTCAAACATGGATGCTCACTTCGTTCGTTATCATGCACATTATCACGTCTTTCACATCCTTCATTGAAAATGTGGTAAGTGATTCAATGGTAAGGAGATGGGTGAACATTTATTTACCATTGAGTACTTATCACATTTTCCCCATACATCTCACAGATCTGTTGATGACTGTGGACTGGTTTACTGTTCTTTGCATTGATAAACTGAATTGCAGACCTTATCTCACAAGCGGCAGGATTTTTAATTTTATTCTCCACTTCAAACAAGCACCACTAAGCGTACACAACACTCAGCTAACTCATTTTAACGTCAACTTCTTCTCAATTAGTTATAGTAAGTATCGCGCATGCGCAAAATTCCAATCGCAGCGCTACGGTGGCAAGAAATACGAACGTAACTTACTTTCTGGATACACCACGTATGCATTGATTGATTAAGTTACGTGAAGATCGAATTAAATTGACAAATAAAACACTAATAAACTTTCTTTACAATGTGTATCTGTACTATATACTTAAATACGACGGCTTTAACGACCGATCTTCTCAACCAAAAGAGAAAAACGGTTAAAGCTATAGTACGTCTACTGACAGGACACTGTAGGCTCAACAAACATATGAGTAAAATAGGGCTGGCAGAGGATACAATATGTAGATTCTGCCAGGAAGAAGAGGAGGATCCTCTCCACATCCTGTGCCAATGTGAAGCCCTAGCAAGGGTTAGATACCTAAATCTGGGTAACACTAAACCAAGCGCAGAGAGCTACACCCAAGGCTCACTGTCAGGGTTAATAGGGCTAATCAAAGAGGCGAAGTTCGAGCACGCCGTCTAGGATAATAGGGATCCACAATAGATCTGCAAAGGTCGCGGTGGTACAGGTCAATGAGGCCACCCCTACGAATATCTATCTATCTATATACTTAAATAAATATTCTATGTATTGTCCTATTTCTTGCTATAACTTGAGACTGCAATATAAGCTCTCCAAAATGTCTATTTTGCAATTAATCAACCCATTGGTAAATCGTTTCGCAATTACGATACAACCTAATGCACAGTTTTTGGAAATAGACACATGTAACGTCACCAAAATGTATCATATTTTTCAAACACATTTCACATAAGTTTACCCCTTCTTGTAATCAATCCAAATACTTTTACATCTAAAAGCAATTGCTGTATCAACCTAGTTTAGTTTGACGTGAAGAATTCTCGCGCTCGCATTTTACAATTTCGCTCGCATTGCGCGTAATTAATACTCAATGGTTTTACAACCGGCAATTACACAGTTTCTTGAAGGCGTAGCGTGTCTGCTAGCTATTAACATAATATCAGCGCGGTCCTTCAGTATTTTTGATTGTTTGATTTGTCATGATGACATATGTTAAATGACGCAGAAAGGTTGCGAAAATATGGAGCAAGGATTATTCTATAAACAAATCAGAATTAATTCTGTAATTATTCTAAGTATTAATTACATTACTTAGAACTGAATTAACCAAGTGTTTAGCGCAATTAGAGCTTAACTAACTTTATATCATTTTTATGTATTTCGCAATAAATTGTGTCTTAGAGATATGATGATTTAAATATTAAAAATATGGAAACGGGTTTTAAACAAAAGTTGTAGAATATGATGGTCGGTATTTATAGGTAAAAAAGGGGATTATGTCATTATCTTGTTTGAACTGTACCGTAAGGTAAATAATAAGGTCTCACATTCTTCATACCTGCTAATGACATAATCCCCTTTTTTACCTATAAATACCGACCATCATTTTCACTCATTCCATTTCTATGTACCTGTTCATTCCACACACACCATTTTTTCCAAGTAAGTTTGTTTTAATTTTATTCCTAATTTTTTAAACGTCATAAGCAAAGCTATACTGAAGAGAGATAAATCTCGAAACGCGTCTATAGATGGCCTAAGACATTAGTTTTAATCCAAGTAATTTCACTTCTAATTTGTTGCTATCTCTCCTTTCATTTTAAATTTGTATTGTTAGTTGGTTTGAAGAGAATTTGACCTAAACGTTACATATACTTTAATAGAGCGTTGTAACAAATCAAATTAAATAAGATTTTAAATATTTCATTGTATAATTCAATATCCGGAGGTGTATTTGCACGGGAAGTAGTTGTTTCAATGGATATTTATCGTCTTAAGTTGCCTTATTAATTAAGACATTGTTTGCATTTTCACGAATAGTTTTTTCGTAATTTTATATATTACGTTTAAAGTGTGCAAACTATAAGAAGCGTACGTAAGCTTATTTTCTCGAATTCAAATAGTTTTGAATTTGAATTTATCTTGTTTTAACAAAATATTGTTATAATAATATCTTTCTGCCCATCAGTTTATTGATTATTATGGTGGCGATCAATCTGAAATGTTAAATTTCCCTGACTTTTTCCAAATTCCAGATGTTTTCCCTGAACTCTTAAAATAACAAATAATATACACGAATTTGTTTTTGTTCTAAATTTTAATTAAAAACTGAATAAATTTGACAATAAAGAAAACTGCAAAATATGTTTCTGATTAATCATCTAACGAGGGTTTTCACTCTCAGATTAAGCATGAAGTAAAATTTCGAGTTCACGGAGCGACCAAACCAAATTCTCAGACTTTTCTAAACTCAAAATTTTACTTCATGCTTAACCAAGGATTGGAAAACACTCGTTAAAAGCAAATTGAATGCTTCAATAAAAACAACGACTGCCTGAACATTTACAGCGTATAATCGAGGTATGTATACTTAAATCAAAAATTCCCTGCGGGTAAACCTTTTACTTAACCTGTTTTTTTTTCTTCCTTTGTATTAAACGAAATGATATTTATATAAAATATCCAACTTTCTTTTTCTATGTGTTTTCCCATCCATTTCCCGTGAACATTTTTTTTTATTAATCCATTGACTTTACAATTACCGCAATTGCATCGTAACAACTTTCAAATCACACGCTCCGAGCGCTCTAATCAATTTATTGCCACCAGAGGAAGAAATTTAAATTTACTCCGAGTGGATCCTCTCGGGTTATCTCTAAATTGATATTACGCAACGGCGTAAACGGCAATTGAACATAAATCATCGAAATTATTCACGTGCTGTATTAGTAACTAATAATTGTATTTCATCACTTAACTTACTAGGTATTTTGGATTGGATTTTTGCGCAGTATCACCACAATTGAGCCAACATTTAAAACAAGGAATGTTCGTTTCAAGTATATATATAAATTTCGAGTTTAGTAAAGCCTGAACATTTGGCTTTAACAATTCAGACTAGTGCTGGCTATCCCAAAGTGCTTCGGCCTCAAAACATATATCTATAAATGGGAGGTAAACTACACCAAGTCCTATTTTGCTAATTTTGCAGTGGTATAGTCAACACATTACCTTTCTACCCTGACGTCATTAACTTCCATCAGTTTTCAATCAATGGATTCTGATGGAAACAGAACATCTTCAATTGTTTGGCATGTCGAATGTTAAGTTTGCGTTTCTATTATCATGACATTCATATGACGCCTGTCAAAATGCTTTGAAATGACTTCAAATGCGTTAATTTTACGAAAATGCTCAAAATCACATTCGACCTTTGGCGAGCCTATTTAAAGAAGAAACATATCTGATTTCCAATATAGTCAACACATTAGCTTTCTACCCTGACGTCATGAACTTTTTTTCTTTGTTTAATTAATAAAGGTTCGTTGAAACAGAAAACATTATATTGTTTGGCATGTCGATGATTAAATTTAAGCTTGAATCATTATTTTGACAAGTGTCATGTAAGTACCATCGGTAGAAATAACATTTTGGGACACGTAATAGTATATAGTGTATCAAGGGCCGAAAATAAGCTTTAGCAGCCCGCGGCTTTTAGCAGCTCGAGCGAGCGAGGGCTGCTAAAAGTGAAGGGCTGCTAAAGCATTTTGGCATGAGTTACACTCGATATTTTTTCGCCTGCCTTAAGTAAAAATAGTGTTGCAGGAAATTTTCTATCGCACACCATTGAAAGTGAACAGAGTTTATCCTTGTAGCCTACTCATATTCCGTGAAAAGTTGTCTATAAATTATACAAACTTACAAATAATATTGTAAACTGTACTAAATAATGAAAATCTAATACACTGCACACTGTCCAATGTTTTTGATTTTTTTGGTTGATAGTTGATAGAGTTTTTCTTTATTAATGCATATGCTTTGTTAAATAGTACGATGTCGATGTTTTCTTTGATTTTGATAACTGATTTTAGCATTGAAAATTCTAACCATAAAGTTGCACTATTTACTACCTTGCTTCTTTCCGATAAATATGCCAGAATTACATTTTCTGATGTGTTTTTTGCCTATTTACGTAGTTTCTACTTGCAAAATACGGAATAGTTTTGTTCATATCGTTGCCTTGATTTATCCGGCAGTAGATTGTCGCTGACACTGGATACGATGTTATGTAATTCTGGAGGAGTACACTCCATTAGATCATCGCTGTCGCCCTTTTCTGACATTCTACACGAATTGATTTCTTAATTCACTAATAACTTCTGCTAATAATTAATATTACATACGTTGCACTAATGAAATAGAAATGTCACTGTCAGATTTATGCATAGCCTTCCGCGAAAGGTTGTTTAGATTTTGCATATTATTTTTTCGGCCCTAGATACGCTAAGTCGTCGTTTCGGCCCGAATTTTATGGCCGAAATATATGGTTTCGGTAAGGCAGGCGAAAAAAGTTTTTTAGTATGTATCAAACTTTGGACTTGTCAGTTAATTGTCATTTGATGTGTCAAAAATGAAAATCCCTTTCTGTTTCGATAATCCTTTTTATTTACATATTGTCATTGTCACTCTAAAATTATAACATATTTAAAAAAAAAACTTGACTTAACCGGTATAAATTTGGTTATATTTAACATCATCCACTTGTCAAAATAATTCAAAATACTACGGTATAACACACAAGCTCAAAAACTTAGTTTAAATGTTTCAAAGTTCTTTGAAGAAAAAACGAATCGAGTTTATGAAGGGCAAGAGTGTGTTGGTTCGTCAAATGTATTATTATAGTCATCACTTACATTGAAGGTCAGTGAAAAAACAATTTCGAGCATCAAAGGAAGTTTAAAGTTTTTTTTTTAAAGATGGATTGGGCGAACATTTTCCTTGTTGTATACATTCTCTCAGAAATTGATGCAAGAGTAACGGGCAACAGATCGTATTTCTTGATGTTTTCGATGTAAAATTGAAAAGGTTACAGTTTCTGAGAAAATTTATAGGATTTATGTAGACAAGAACGGGCAACAGATGATCGTATTTCTCGATGTTCTTGATGTAAATTCAATCAAGAACATCGAGAAATACGATCATCAGAGTTTTCAGAGTTTTCAGGTTTTTCTAAACTTTGTGCTACAATATTGTGTGTGCAATAACTGTGATATATTGCTTTTGCCTTTACTTATTATGTGATCTATATTTAATACAATATTGTGATATCATATTATATAGTTATTTATTTATATATCTTGTATTTATTTATTTTACATATTTACTTACTGATGATTATACTTCTGACATGTTTATAAGTAAATTATTATTATTATTGTTGTTTTGTATAAAGGAGATTTTTCGTAAATAAATTGAAATTGAAATGTTACTTTATTCGCCAGGCGTTTAAATCAGTGAAATATTGAAATGTTAAAAATATACAGCTTTAGCACAGTGCTTCAGCAGTATATTATAAACTTCACTTTAAATCAGTGTTTTATACGCGTGGCGCATGAAGGAAAATTTCGAGTTTAGAAAAGCCTTAAAATTTGGTTAAGGCTTTTTAAGGCATTTCTAAACTCAAAATTTTACTTCATCTTTAATCAGGGAGTGAAAACACTCGCTGAAAGCTTCAAATTTAACGCTTCAGAAAAAAATGAATGCTTGACATTTTACAGCGTATGCATCGAAATATGTAGATATTTTTTTAAACAATCAATTAAAAGTGATCATTTACCGATAATTACAAAAATTGGACATGAATAGCATGTAATTCTTTTTTTAAACAATAAATATAAAAATATAAAGATCCGCTTTATGACATGTTATAAAGCGGATCTTTATATTTTTATATTTATTGTTTAAAAAAAGAATTACATGCTATTTATGTCCAATTTTTGTAATTATCGGTAAATGATCACTTTTAATTGATTGTTTAAAAAAATAATTACATGCTATTCGTCTCCGATTTTTGTAATTATTGGTAAACGATGACTTTTATTTTCTTTGCGTTATTGTAATGAATCTAAAAATTATTCATAATTATCATACACTTTATTAGAAAACGCATTTATTTACGTATTCCACGCATAAATTAATACCTAAATAATTTATGATTCATTTCCAGTAAATCAAGAAAAGTATCTGAATGAGAGTCAAGGTCTTAACAGATGAAAGCCCACAATACGGTACACCTTGTCGTACAACAACATAAAAACATTGTTTAACCTTAATAATGTACTCTGTATTTCCTCCATTTTTTTTCTCGCTTTTTGTGGTTATTACAAACCGACCTTTTAAGTGTCCCGCATTTTCTTTCGCGCACTCAATGAAAGTCGATAATTTTTCGCTCGATTTTATTTTTTTGAAACGCGTGATCGGATATGGATACATTGTAAATTTGGAACGAGGTTGGAATGAATAATTACTTCCATGTACTTTGGCAAGATTTAAACTTTATTTTATTTTGTATTATTAATAGATATGTATTTCAACCTTTTTTTTAAATTTAAAATAATAATGCATCCCTAAATAGTTTTTTATACGTTTAAACAGCAGTCGATTTCTTCTTAATAGACTTGAAATAATACCAATATTTTTTGCGGAACAATAAAATCGATGGGTTAAACAAGTCAATATTGCCCCTGCTCTAAGGTGTGGTTTTGCTAGTGCGACAGGACGCAGCGACAGATTAGTCGCAACGCGCAACGTCTGATGAAAACTGATTCTGTGCAACTGCAACATTTACTCAGTTTTTCAATATTTGTAGAACATTTTTTTTCTGAGTTTGTTCTAAAGAATACCTTAAAATCAATCAAAATCGGCTTTTATTACAGTCACTGCGACTAACGTAGTCGCATTGACAAATTCATGACAGCAAATTAAACAGCGATCAATCACTGCGCCCAGTCGCACAAACGGAACCAAGTCTTAAGGGTTAAAGTTTCATGTAAATTATGGCAGTTCTTAACTTTGAGTTAAAATTTTAATTTTAATGCACGATTGAGACCACCAATTATATACTTCCTTCTGGTGAATTTATTATTATATTGAAGTATATGAATTTGTCTTCAGTATTCATTCATCCACCGGTTAACTATATACGCGTTTCAGGCTTCAACGCCATCATCAGTATAGTTCCGAACCAGTGTTTAAGGAGTATTAAACATTTTTGACCATTATCTATGAAATTTTTACAAAACACAACGACGTAAACGCGTTCAGCTTAGTCAGCTACTGATGATGCCACTTAGCAAATGGGTAACAGATGGCGTTTACGTCGTCGTGTTTTGTAATATTATATTGTTTAATCAACTGTTTTTATTTTAGGTCGGCCAGGAACAGATTATCCGGTTCTGGGAACGGTGCCTTATACGAATTTTTACTGCGACGAGCAGCCATATCCTGGATTCTACGCGGATCCGGAAACACGCTGCCAAAGTTGGCACTACTGCGACATTGATGGCAGACAGACGACTTTCTTGTGTCCAAACGGCACGCAGTTCAGCCAAGCCGTGTTTGTCTGCGATTGGTGGTTCAATGTCAGATGTGATCTGAGCACAAGGTATGTCGTCAATATTTGCGTGATGTTGGCAATATAAGAAGCTCCCGGCGCCTTCACGACTACGCGACCAAACTAAATTTTCAGGCTTTCCTAAACTCTAAATTTTATTTTATGCGCCGAGCGTATAAAACACTTAAATATTGTTAAGTTCAAAATATGTTTGATCTCGCGTTAATAAATTTTGCAAATGTTCAGGCGTTTAAAGTTTCAACGAAAATCTGAACATTTACAGCACAGAAGTGAGATATGTATAGTAAAAAAACAAAGTAAGAAACCCCCTGTTTCTCTTTTTTGTGTCTTTTCAGATATTCTGTTTAAAGGATTTTATTGATAGAAAGTAATCTATTAAAACATCGTTATAAATTTTTTAGAAGAAACTCACAGGCAAACTACCTGATTTCTAAAATATACAGGGTGTTTCACCTAAAACTCCCCAGACAAATTAACAAGAAACTAAAAATGTTATTTAAGTTTCGTTTGTTGTAATCAATAGATGTCATTCAAGGCTTCAAATTAAGATAGAATTGGTATCACTCATAATTACGGTTTCGCTGTCAAAGGCGTGAGACAATATCATTTGATGATCAGAACTTTGGAAGTGGCCTTTTCTAAAAGAATAGAATATTTGAAGACATTTTCATTATATGCATATTTCAAATTAAATTGGCCATTCTTAGGTTAAAACGATTATTTATATTTTTAAGAACTTTTAATATACACATTTAAAGTAATACATCTCAAAATTAGCATATCTAACAATAAAAATTATTAAAATACATTGGAAATTACAAAACAATAATAATAATAATATAATTTCATTTTTGTTACCATTTTTTTCTTAATTGTTGAATAAAAGTTATAAAAGATTATCAAACGTTTTACCGGATTAAAAAATACAAATTTCACTATTGGGCTCAAAATAATCCAAAGTAGATAAAAGTTACAAACAACCAAACCAAATTTGGCTTCAAACTGTGGTGTGGCATAATAAATAGCTATTTAGGAGGTCCTAATTTTGACAAAGGAACATAACAGGTCAGCGATATTTAGATTTCTTAAGAAACGAACTTTCAGAGGTATTGGAAAATGTACCATTGGATACAGTTCAGAAGATCAGAAGCATGGTTACAACAAGACGGAGCTCCTCCACATGATGCTGCAATAGTGAACAATTATTTACACATTTTCCTCGGAAGTGGTTAGGAACTAAGAGCACATTAAAATGGCCAGCTAGGTCACCCAACTTGACACCGATTAATTTTTTAACCAAAAATGGGTTATAACTTTAAAACGGCCAATTTAATTTAAAATTTGCAAATGATAAAAATGTCTTAAAATATTCTATTCTTTTAGAAAAGTTCACGTCCACAGTTCTGATCATCGAATGATATTTTCTCACGCCTCTGACAGCGAAACCGTAATTAAAAGTGATACTAATTCTATCTTAATTTGAAGCCTTGAATGACATCTATTGATTACAATAAAAGAAACTTTAATACCATTTGGAGTTTTTTGTTAGTCAGTCTGGGAAGTTTTCGGTGAAACACCCTGTATTTTGAGTTGTTTCTTGTTGTTAAGAATATTGTGATGTTCTGATGAATTAATTTCTCACTTAACCCGTGGTGAAACATATTTTAAACAAAATTCTATTATTATTGTGATGTTCAGTTTCATTGACATTTTTACTTGATTTTTCAGATTGTATGTGATCAATAGTAGGTTATACGGAAGACCGAAATTGGATCCGACCAGACCACATCGCACCATTACGAAGCAACTCTTGGAGGATATTTTTAATGACTGAAAATCCTCAAGAAGAACTAAGCAGTGAATAAACTCATCAGTACTATCATCAACATCATCGATTAGTAATAATATTTACCAATTTTCGGTGATACCAATTCTACTACTTAAACATTCCATGATCTTTTAACTACATACGTTTAGATTAAATTAAAAAATAAATATGTTTATGTGTGAATATCCAAGTTTATATACACAATTTGAATTGTATAAAAAATAGGGTATAGCTCACGAATTTATGAATTGTATTAATATTGAGCAGCAAAAATGTGACAAATACTATTATATGGAACGAGTCACATAATAACAGCAACTTCCATTTTTTTATTAATGTTAGTGTTGTATTACTTTTATATTTATATTAATTTTTAAGTACCATTTTTATTTTAAATCGATTTGAAACAAACATTTGTAATATTTATTAACGTGAGATCAAACTTGATACTCGTTAAGTTTGATCTCCTGAATTAGTCCTTAATTTAATTCCTGGATAAGCATTAATCCGATAGTGATAAGAATGAAAGACATGTAGGTCAAATATAAATGTTTACATTTTTTTTTCTTGAATAATTTTCTCATTTATCACTTGCTAAAACGTTTTGAAATAATTTTAAAGGATAAATTAAAAACACTTGGTTTGTTTCACAAATAGTGAAATAAACCAAGTGTTTTTAATTTATCCTTTAATATTATTTCAAGATGTTTACATTATTATGTATGCTCAATTTTTTTCTAAACTGGCAATGTTGCCCCAATGCGCCAGGCACATAGAACATAGAAATATTGCGATGTTTAAAAATATGTGCCTTTTATATGTTTATGCTTTACACCCCACTAATCTTGATTTTCACAAAGTGAATTTCAATTAAAAACATAAAATATTTCATTTCAAAGTAACGTCGCATAGTATACGATTTGGCCGTTCTAGCGCAACAAAATTCAAATTATTGAAATATGAAAATAACAAATGCATTACTACAAATTATTCATATACATCAGGAAAAGATTCCTGATACATATTTATTTCAGTTTACTTTCAATTCTCTGCGATATCAAGTAGCAAAATTGAAGTAAACAACTAATTTCATCTGTTGTAGATTCATTTTATCATCAATTATTTTAAAATTTCATCGTTTGATCAAAGCTAAAGAATATCTTCTCTTTAGTGCCTTTTTCTGCAAAAGTGTAGCTACAATATCATACAGAGAGTTTTTCTTTAAAGTATACGTATTCCAAATTCAGCCTATTTTCTGCAAATCTTTAGATATTTTCTGTTTTTTAAAAAGTTCAATTCAAAGTTTTAAACAAGTGTTTTCCACTCCTAGACTAAGCATGAAGTAAAATTTCGAGTTTAGAAAAGCCCTGAGACACATTTTCTGGGCTTTTCTAAGCTCTAAATTATATTTCATGCGCCACGCGTATAAAACACTAAAATATTGTGTAATTTATTTATATTCGAACTTCGCTAAAAATCTGTGTTTTATACGCTATTTTGAGAAATAGCGAAACACAACTAACAAAAAAGGGAAACCCAAAAAAAATACTGTAATCATATAATATTTTTCACTATTTCGAGAAAGAACAAAAAAAAAACAATATAAAACCATCTCATGATAATAAATATTACAAATGTTTATTTCAAATCGATTAAAGAAAATCGTACTTAAAAATTTTGAACATTCTAGAATTGAAGTCTATCAGAAGAAAAGTATGAGAAAATATTAACAATAGATTTTTTTCTAAATCAGTTAATTTAGAATTGCCTACTATCCAGGCATGTCACTTTCGGATGCTGTATATTAAAAACTAAAATCACAGAATTAAAATGTCTTCATTCCTTGGAATGTTCTTTAGATTTTTAGAAAAAATCCAATTTATATCACTATTATTTATCGCGACATTAATAATAATGTGCAAAAAGGTCATAACATATTTGTGATTTTTTGCAAAGCTCATCTTCAACGTTTCGTACAAATTTATTGACTTGGTATAAAAGTAGGAAAAAATATACCAAACAGATTAAACCTTTATTAATACAGTGACGCAAAGAAAATGTAAATATTTCAGTCCGTTCTTGGTTGTTTAACATTAAATTTATTAAAAAAATCAACAATTATGTAATGCAGAATATGATTAAATTATGAAAAATTGAATTATTAGATTTTTTGTAGATTTGTACGACTAATTTCCTTTTAATAATATACCTGAAGTTTTTTAAAATTTAGTGCCAATTATTCATTACATAAAATGTACTTATACGTTAGTCTAAGTTCCATTTTAATCCGTTTTTGAATTACGGAGATTTTAGTTCTTCATATTTTACGCTAAAATTCTTATTATAAAAAGAACATTGTTTGTTTAATGCATCATACTTGAACTAGATTCTGGTATTTTAGAGCAATGAAAAAAATAAGGTTTTTTTTCAATGTTCTAAAATAGTGAATAACAAAGATATACGCAATTAGGGCGGTCTTAGATGGACGTTTTTAGCGCGGAAGCGGAGCGGAACGGATCGTTTTTTCCGCTCCGCTTTTAGCTCTTATACGGAGCGGATTGAACGCGTTTTGCAAGCGAGTGCTAGGCGTGTTCGCCGTCGAGCCTTCGGTACCGTCTATCATTCAGTTGTGCTACGCCGAGTAATAAGCATGGATGAAATAGATTTAATTGCGTCATATTATTATTTATTTATCCTTTATTATTCATAGACGTTACTGTATTTATGTATTTAATGTTTTTATAAATATAAATATTACTTACCTAAATTCCACATGCACTCCGCCCACTGAGCAAAAAACAAACAAATAACGTTATATCAACAGCGCAGCAACATTAAACGTTGTTTTAATGTTGATGAAACATTACTTAAATGGATTTGTTCCTTGGGCAGTGCCTGAATTTATAAGATAAAACTTTCTGTATCAAACATACTTATAAAATCACGTTTTAGCCCTAGGATATAGACAATCACTTTTTTTCCCTTTTATTTAACCCATAACCGGTATACAAATTTCTGTCAAAAATTTCACACACTTTGATGGGTAATTACCTGCATATTAAAAATAGACTGTGAAATGGGCATTTCCCTAGTATGTTGGCCAATTGGAGAGTCAGGGAAAAGAGAAGCTGCTGGCGGTACAAAATTTACGAGCACAGAGACCGCTCTCAAAAAAATGATTATTAATTCTTTTAATTATTTTGTTCTCATCACACTGTTTTTACAAGAGATTGGGGGCGATTTTAAATTGTTAGTTATTTTATTTTTCGCAATTTCTAGAAAATATCATAGATTTTTTAAATAATAAATAAAATTACACTCATATCTGATGGAAGTTTACCTAAAAATTTATAATTTATATTTTTTGTTTATTTATTTTAAATTTTGGACACTTATCTATACGCAAAAATATGTATTTTTGCGTTACGACTAAATATTGTAATAAAAATATTACGAATTTAACTCGCTTTGGCCGATTTTTTACAAAAATATTGAAAAAAACGCCCGCTTTGAAAACGCGTTTCTCCCGCCCGTATAAGAATAAGAAACCATGTGTTAAAACTGAAAAACGCGTCCGTCCCGCTCCGCTCAAATTTAAACAGACGCAAGTGCTGGCGTTTTCTCCGCCTCGCACCCGTCCGTCTACGGACTCTCATATAAACCTATGTGTTAAAACGCAAACGCTTGCGCCCGCTCCCGTTCAGCCTCGCGTTCAATACGTCCATCTGACCCCACCTGGCGGAACTCGAACCCGCGACCCCTGGCTTAGGAGGCAGGGTCTCTACCCACTACCCCACCGGGGTCCCAAAATACTACCTTATTTTGTAAACATACGCCAACCATGTGTTATTATTGCTAATAATATTAAACAAAATTGAGCGTATGTAGAAATCATGTATCTTTGTGTGGTTTAAATTTGAAAAAATGACTTTATAAAATTTAAAATGTTTAACTTCAAAGTGACATGCCTCGCTTTTTGACAAGGATAGTAGATTCTTGTAATTAAGATATTATTAGATCATTCATTTGTACAGCCGAGTAACATTGTATTTATATAGTCTTGGATATTGTTAAGTTAAATTTTAATATTTATGTGATATTTAATGAGATACTCTCTCTCAATATTATCGCAGGTGTACCATAGGAATACGTATTTTTCATTTAAAGTTTGCCACACTTATCATCACCATTAATTTCCATTTAATTCATTACGCGTGCGGTTTGCAAATGTGGATGTTTAACGATAGTATGTTAATAATAAATATATTTTTAATTAAATATTGTAAATGTACATAAATTAGTATTATGTAATGTAATCATGTAATTTTAGTAAATTAAAAATGAGTAGGTATTTTAAATTACAGCAACTGCTAATTACATCCCAAACAACTATATCCATATAAATTATTTTTCTTAATGTACTCACAATAGAAAAACAAAGAAAACTTGGGCTAAGAAAAGGCAATGTTGGACATTCAAGGATTGGAAAAAAACATTTAGAGTGACGTATCTCGACTTTGTTTGTCTTAGCGACAATAGGTAAATGGTTATTAGAAGTAGAACTGAAGTGTTTCATAAAGATGCTTTAAACGTACTGTTAAATTTTACGTGGTCTCTTAACTTTGGATAATATGTCAGCAAATATGCTTACGAGGATTATACTCCACAGAGGAAATTATCAACGCAGAAAAATGCCAACATATTTAAGAAAACAACTTATAATCTTCTATTCTGCAATTGTTACCAGAAGGAGAATGTATTCTCTAACAAGAAGTGCATCTTCTTGCCATACCGCAAAAACAACGAAATAATCGTTACGAGATCGTGACATTGCCGTTATGGATTGGTCTCAAAATAGTTCGGACTTAAACATTATAGAATACGTATCCCATATAATGAAACAAGATCTTATAGATCACCCGCAGTGTAGTGTTATTAATTTACAAATTCTTACAAATTTTAGGATTCTTTTACTAATGAGCAATGTGAATCTCTTGTCAGAAGTATACCTTAGTATTGCAGCAGATATAAAACCCACGAGCCTAACTAAAGTAATATTTGTTCGAATATATATAAGTCAAACAAGTTTGTTACTATTATCACTCTACCTGTGTATTAAGTTCAATGTTATTTTTAAATATTGTTTCACTATATGTTACTGTTGAAAATATATACACAGGGTGCCCGTTTTTGGAGCTCAAGCATGGAGATCTTGATTATTTGAAGAGATACAAGGTCGGTTAAATTAGGGCAAAGTTTCCTAATCTGGAGTATAACATAATGCCGTTTTGAAACATTAAATATTCCGACTACTTCCGAAGATATCCGAATAAAAACTAAATTTTCAAAAAAGGGTTTATATTTTTTTGAGAGACTATTTGAAGAAATACTTCAAAACAATTAACACTTTATCATTGCCACTTTGTACGCTCTACAACGTGGTGATATCATAATAAAAATTCGACGTTTCGATTTTCGGCAAATATCAGCAACTTTGTTTTTTCTTATGGGCGAGATCTTGGATTTTAACATTTTCAAATACAGCTTTTTTTTCTAATTACGGTAATGTGTCATGTGCTGGGGTTTGGTCTAGCAGTTTGATGGAAATGCAAAAAATCGTGTTTTTGCAAAGAGTGCCTTGGAAATGACAGCATTTAAAACAATTGCTGTAATTTCTTCCAAATAGTCTCGCAAAAGAATAAAAACGTTTTTTGAAACTTGAGATTTTTTTTCGGATATATATCTACGTTTTAACATATATATATATTCATATATACGTGATTCGCGTGGCGTCTAAAGGGTTTTTCCACTAATTTAAACTTCATTGTCCTCACGTGTAGACCGTCAAAGTTTTGATAAATGGAAAAACTCTCTCAGTTGATCATGAGAACTCATCTCACACAAACATAAAATCAAAACGTCAAAAACTGACAACGTTCGTTTTACGAATAAAAATAATTAAGATGTCTCGCTTTGATAACAGGTATGAAGAAATTAAAGAAAATGTTGATGTTCTCTTATAGAAAATACTCAGCCTTGAGAATTTTGGAACCGGTTTACAGTTTTCTGCAATACCTATTAATACGAGCTTATGGCACTTACACTATTAAAGAATACCGTAATATTTTAATTTAACTTCAAAATTATTTTCGGTCCATTTAAGAATATTGAGTGCAAATGTGCTAGAAATGCGCTTTCGTAAAAAAATCATGACTTTGTTGTTTTTAACAAATTTAACTCGAGCAAAGTCACCAAATCGCTCGAACTAGGGTCTCGCGATTTAAGACATGACTTTGCTCTCGTTAAATTAATAAATAACAAAGTGTTCGTGAAATATTTATTCAATTTTTGCCTAAAAAAATAAACCTCTAGTGGTTTTATTTATGATAAAAAAAAATCATAATTCACTCCAAGTTTATTAGTTTTTTAAAAGAAATAAGCGATGTGTTAGGGCTCTTATTACACAATTTTACAACAAAATATTTAAATACCCCAACTTGGGGTAAAATTTCAGATCGTTTAGAGATTTTCATTAATAGTTTTGACATTTGAGTTTCCAATTGTAGACGGATTCACATGCACATGAAAATACATTTTTTTAAATCCCGGCACATTCACTTCTTTTGCCATGTTTAGAAGATTGGTTTATCCTTATTATACTAAATGCATGAGCTGTGTTAACTTCAATAAGTTTTACACCATTGAAAGTAATTAATCAAGTGTTTTTTATTTACAGAGGCTTAAACTCGACTTTACAACAGATCGCAAATCTGTAAACAAACGTGTTATTAGAAGCTTGGAAAAAAAATCACTTACAATTCACGCGAGTGCACAATAAGTTGTCTACATTGGTACCTTATTTATAAATATACTTTCAGATACATTTTAGAGCAGAGGTGTTCAACCCCCGGCCCAAGGTGAGTGTAAATGTGGCCTAAGCGCAAATTGCTAAATTCTTTGTTTAAGAAAATTTGTCATCCCTTTGTTTTGCTCTTGTCCAAATTTTTAGGCTTTTCTAAACGTGTATAAAATACTAAAATATTATGAAGTTCAAAATATACTGCTTTGCCATATTGCTATATGTTTAGTATATTTCAAGCTCTATATTTTAGTGTTTTATACGCGTTGTGCATGAAGTACAATTGCGAGTTTAGAAAAGGTTGCTCCGCTTTGCTATACGACCAAACCACATTTTTAGGCTTTTCTAAACTCGAAATTTCACTTCATGCTTAATCAAGGAGTGGAATCAATCGGTAAAAGTGGTATGAGTAATAATCGATAATATTCATTGAAACCGGAGCACACATTCAACTCGCCCATCGGGCTCGTTGAATCTGCAGCTTCACTCATGAATATTATCGATAATAATCATTCCATTTGTTATATTATAGCTGCATATAGCAAGGCCAACTGAAAAGAATTTACAATACGCAGTAAACTATTCATCACTTAAACTGTCTATATACATAATCTACTATGGGTACTTGATCTTAATTGGGGAGCTCTTCGAGGATTTAAACTATTGTGAAAAATGACGTCTTTAATTTGATCATCACTTAGATCCCTAAACATGGCAACATTCAGCACACCTTCCATAATCTTTGTATACATTTAGCGAATTTATTTTGACTGACAAATTTTGACATTTTGCAAAAACGATACTTTTAATCGTACGAAAAAGGCATTAGACAAGTTTAACGTATCACTCAAAACGATATGCTAAAACTTTCTATTAAATGGACGAAAAATTAATAAATATCATTAAATGATTTATCTAGAATGTTTAACTTCCAGATTAGGCATAAAGTAAAATTTCGCGTTTAAAACGCCTGAACTTTTTTTGACGATTTTGTCGGTGAAGACGATCTGATTTGATTCATAGGAACAACACGTTGTATGATACAACATACAACTTTATGTTACTATTTTAACTTTTTAACTCTATATACAAATACAATTTAGAGATAACATTTCAAGTTTTATATATATATATATATATATATATATATATATATACCGTATACAGATATTACACACAAATATTTTACGACTTAAGTTTCGACAGTGTGAGTGTCATTATCAAGTTTAACAAATTTTCAGAAGTACAGTTCAATATATACCGCTTTTGAGGATTGCAGACACTAGCGCGGGGGGGGTCTTAGAGGTTAATTACAGGTAGCTTTATTTACATTATTTTATATTAAATAACGGCGAAAAGAGAATATCTGTTTGTTCGTTCAGGAGATTATTGTCGGGTTTTGAATGTTTGAAAATTTTGGCGGCTTCTGACAGGCTTAATCTTGTGCCTTTAGTACAGTTGGACAAATTTTACATTATTTATTTCGGGGAACTTGTGTTTACACTTTAGTGAATGTACTGGCATTTTGGCAAATGTACTGGAATTTTAATTTAGTCTAAAGGCGCGGAAATGTTCTTTATAGCGCGTTTCTAAACTACGGCCCGTTTGGCCGACATATAAACTATTACAATCGGGACAACACATTTGGTACACAACAGACTTTTTGTACAGGTTTATTCTGTCCTTAGAATTGAAGAGTAATGTTGACAATTTTCTGTTTGGTTTTAATGCTACTCGATGACCCTGTTTTTTGAAAATGTGACAATTCTCTTTGTATTTGTGCCAAAATAGGTGAGGGTGATAAAAGGTTATTCTGATGAGTTTGGTGATTTTGGAAAAATATGATTCATAGCTTTTTGATAACGTTTTTTATTTATTAAATTTACAATCATTTGAGATGGAAAACCATTTGTAGTTCCTATTTCTTTAATTTTATCTAGTTTAGTGTTTATGTTATCTTAGGATAGTGGAATGGACTCCACGACCGAAACAATCGTGATGTAGAATATTTGTTGCAAAGAATATAACTTTATGATGTATGTATTATAATGTTTATATTATATAATTATTTCCCATCGTTATGATTGAATAGACTTAAAATAGGTAAATGATACACCCAATGAGGTGTACGCATAAAAGTCCGCAGGAGGTTAAAAGGAAATCGCGGTGAAATTAATTTATACGCGAAAAAAACGAGCAGTGTAAACCGGCGAGCCGCGCATTGTAAAATTACGCACGCATGAATTAAATTTTATGCATTTCACCGATATTTATTAAATATACATAAATATTTCGAAAAAATAATCGCGCTCGAACGGCCGATTTGCACTTTTACAGTTCGCACACATGGAGAGTCGCCTGGCCGCCATTTCACGCTCCGCTGCGCCATTTTGTTGTGGACAGTCGAACGTTTGTACGCGTTTTTTTCTATTTATTTCGTATTTTATTCCATCGCATCCAATCCGCTAATTATGCATGCGGCGATATTTCCAACGCACAATATATATTAATTAACCGGCGAAATATATATATATATATATATATATATATATATATATATAAATATCACGGCGCGTATCGCATAATTATTTTATTGTTAAACCGACCGCGAATAATTTTTATTTTTATGCCTCTATTTCATTAATTTGTTTGTGTGCTGCCACTTTATTTCGGTGTAATAATCGCACGTGTATCTGCGTTTAAATTTATTTTGGGCGATTTGTTTCATTGCTCACGGATTATTCTACGCGCTTAAACATGCGTACATTTCAAATTAGTGGAAATTTATTTTAACAAATGCACATTTGTTATAGGTGTATGAAATGTATAAACCTAATATTATTTTTAAAAAACCATTAATGTTTTTAGTGTTTACGCTTTTTGAGTATGCTGGTGAGAATTTTTATTACCAGGGTTGCAGACATAAACATACAGGAAATTTTTCTTTCAAGTATTCATACCCCCTGATGCTTATACATTTTTATGACATTTGATGTTTTTTAATTAGTTCAATTTGAATTTTTAAACGAGTGTTTCCACTCCTTGATTAAGCATGAAGTAAAATGTTCAGGCTTTTCTGAAATCGAAATGTTACCTTCATGCGCCAGGCGTATAAAACACTGAAATATTTTGAAATTCGAAATATTTTTGTTTAGCAGTCTATTTTTTAGAATTTGGCAGTAATTTTTAATTTCACAAAAAAAATATTTTAAATTTTCTTGGACTTACACCATTAAGTTGTAATAGAATAAAAAAATGATACATTTCTATTAATTATTTATTATTAATTTAAAATTCTGCTATAAATTAATAATTATTTAATCAAATTTAGTAATTTAATTGTTAATTTGTGTGTAGGGGTGCACTTATTTTGTGCGAGAGTAGGCGCGTGTTGTCGGTTTTGATAAAAGTGAGCAATTGAACAGAAGTGAGGTGGCAGTGGACAAGTCGTGCGAGTGACGGGCGCGTAATGATGAGGCGCTTAACATCTTTAATTAGTGGTTAAAACCAATCCCGGGGACGATAATGGGATGAAGTGCTCGTCCGCCCCGGAAACCCGAAACCAATATGTTTGTATTATATAATCAGGAACAGTCAACACCGGCTGCATCCGGTAAAATCAATTTAATTAAAGTAGGGAATAGGACGCGTGCACACGAGATGAATCAGTCGAATAAATTACGGGGTATGAACATCGTTTTACGCAAGGTACGTCGATGGGCGTAACACATATGAACACATATGTGTTACAAGGTATGACAGAATTGAATCTTTCCATGTTTCCCCTACACCTTTTCCCGCAGGTCATAGTTCGTACGAGAGAGAACAATGACGTTGTATTTGGTTACGTTTTTGAGTCTATCATAACCTCTCTTTCCGGTTTCGCTGTAATTTCATAGATAGATTCTTTTAATATTTAGCGTAAAAAATAAGTGTTATTAAAATAAGACTTTGTGTTAGTTTTAAGTGTAATTAAAATAATAGTTTGTGTTACGTGGAATTAAATTTAAAAAATATGTTGACGTTGATTGGGTTATATTAAAAACATATTTGAAACAAAGATTATTTATAAGAATTATTTATTTAAATTACTAATAATAAGTTTTTAAAAATAACAAAGATTTTAGGAACAAAATCTCTTAAATAAAATAAAATGCAAAGAGGAGAACATTTAATAAATTATATTTACATTATACAGGGAGTTTTTCTTTAAAGTATACGTATTTCAAATTCAGCCTATTTTCTGTAAATCATTAGATATTTCCTGTTTTTTTTAAAGTTCAATTTGAAGCTTTAAACAAGTGTTTTACACTCCCAGACTAAGCATAAGGTAAAATTTCGAGTTTAGAATAGCTCAGAAAATTTGTCAAATTTTCTGGGCTATTCTAAATTCGAAATTTTAGTTAATGCGCCACGCGTATAAAACACTAAAATATTGCGAAATGTATGTATTTTCGAACTTCGCTTAAAATGTGTGTTTTATACGCGTGGCGCATGAAGTAAAATTTCGAGTTTTGAAAAGCCCCGTGAAAATTTGTCTCGGGTCGCTGCGCGACCCTCGACAAATTTTCACGGGGCTTTTCAAAACTCGAAATTTTACTTCATGCTTAGTCTGGGAGTGGAAAACACTCGTTTAAAGCTTCAAATTGAACTCTTTTAAAAAACAACGAATACAGTTAAAAGAGCCAGTATCACATTTGCGAAATACTTTTAAAATCGGGTTTAAAAGTTGTACGTTTTTTTATTGAATAGAACTGTACATGGAAACGACGTTTTGTTGTTTGGTTGTCCATAATTACCTGTAGACAAGTAATATTACTAGTGTACATTTATATTTAATTGCCTAAATGTACACTAAAACACCACTAACATTCATTATATTTACTTTGAACAATTATGTTCTATAAGTATAAATCAAATGCCAATACTTAGTTGTAGAATACTTTAAAACATTAAAAGTGCGATTCTTTACGCAATCTACAACAAATGAGTTTACCGGGTTTCACAAACGTCAATTATATCGACCAATAGTTATTCTTCCATTATAATCTATACTCCATTCGCGTTTAGATTAATGTTACAGAAACGTAGGGCTTATTTGACCTTGATTGCTGATAAGCCGAAATTCAAGGAAAACTCACAAAGCCTATGAATAGACAATTCGTTCTATTTCCCACTCACTCTTACTTACAGGGAGTTTTTCTTTAAAATATACGTATTCTAAATTCAGCTTATTTTCTTTAAACCTTTAGTTAATCGTTGTTTTTTTTTTTTTAGGGGTTCAATTTGAAGCTTCGAACGAGTGTTTTCCACTCCCAGACTAAGCATGAAGTAAAATTTCGAGTTTAGAAAAGCCCCGTGAAAATTTGTCTCGGGTCGCGCAGCGACCCGAGACAAATTTTCTGGGCTTTTCTAAACTCGAAATTTTACTTCATGCGCCACGCGTATAAAAACTAAAACATTGTGAACTTTATGTATATTTGAACCTCACTTGGAATCAGTGTTTTATATGCGTGGCGCATAAAGTAAAATTTCGAGTTTAGAAAAGCCCAGAAAATTTGTCTCGGGTCGCTGCGCGACCCTCGACAAATTTTCACGGGGCTTTTCAAAACTCGAAATTTTACTTCATGCTTAGTCTGGGAGTGGAAAACACTCGTTTAAAGCTTCAAATTGAACTCTTTTAAACAACGAATTTCAAAACATTTATAACTTATGCATGTTTACCTAAAATTGTACAATAGAAACTACAGTCATAACTAAAAAAATAGCATGTTATACGAACAAAGTTAAAGTGTTTTATTTCATTAAATTGCTATTATTTTCACTCCTGGAATTATTAAATCGAGTAAGTTAGAGTTGGCAGTGCCTTAAAGTTTATTATAAATTAAGGCTGTGAATTAGATTTTACAAAATGGTCAAATATTTATATAAGTAAATTATTTGAATTATTTAGTGTTAAAAAGTATGTCAACTACTAGTAACACTAAATACCCTTATAGTTTAATTGGTTACATTGGTTAATAATTAAACGTTCTCAAAAGTTCTCAGCTTTATTATAATTCGTTTTGTAAGAACAACTATTTTGTCATTTTAATGCTAACTTTTAAAATTTAAGGTTAAGCCCGATTTTGTAATTTTAGTTGTTAATGCTTACATTGGAAATTTATATCATATTACAATAAAAATAAATATGCATAAAATACACATGGATTGCAATATTACGAAGATATAAATGTAGAAATACCTTATGTTGCTAATGCTATTTCCAAATCGAACTGTCATTTATCAGAAATATTGTTCATATTATTAATATAATTTAATAGTAAGAATTAATATTTAAATATTTAATTGATGAGGCGGATACATGATGAAACTCCATAATACTATTTGAAATAAAACAACACAGTTGGGAGGGTTTCACTTTAATTGTTGAACACTGCAACATGTTTCACCACACAGTGGCTTCATCAGGCAGATGAAATAATTATTTCATCTGCCTGATGAAGCCACTGTGTGGTAAAACATGTTGCAGTGTTCAACAATTAAAGTGAAACCCTCCCAACTGTGTTGTTTTATTTCAAATATAATTAATATTTAGTTACTGTAATTACTTGTAATTATCTAAATCATAAAGTAACCACATTTAAATTCAGCGCGCATTTATGACGTAAGCGATCTCTACCCCCTCCAAAATCTTCGATTCTGTCGATCCTTCTTACCGTGTACTCGACCGTCCTTGCGTTTTACGTGTAATTTTTGTAGGTTATAAATAAATGTAGTTTATAGTCTGTGATAAAAACAAAAAACCACCACCTGTTGAATTAGGATGCCAAAATAAAAATCACTACTCGCAGTAATTTTTATTTCCTTGGTTGTCCTAAATGCAAGGAAAAATCAACAATTAAATTGTCAGATTGAGAGTTAAAATTAGTTAGACAAAAACGTCGAACTCTGCTAAGTGCCCAGACGAAATAAGCCTTAGTAAATTGTTTCGGGGAAATACAAAAATTTAAACCCGATCTCAAACTCTGAAATCTCTGAAATTAATTATGATTATAACTGTGAGCGAAGGATTTTTTTTTCTAGATTTGTTAAAACTTACAATGCTCTAAAACAGGAGTGTCCAACTTTTTACTTTCGCTGGGCCGCATTCGCCAAAGACGATTTGTCTTGGGCCGCGATAAGTGAAGAGCAAAAATAACGGGTCATATATTTCCACTCATAGTAAATGAAGAGGGAAAAAAGCAAACATTCATCATTACCAATAAAAATCGTTGATAACAGACTAAATATTCAATTCCGTGTTCTTCAAATTAAAGATGTACTGATGTGTTTTTAAACTTCAGAATAGTTCAGTTTTTTATATGCGTGGCGCATGAAGTAAAATTTCGAGTTTAGAAACGCCTGAAACTCAAAATTGCCCTTACAATCCTCTTCTTGGGGTGGATTAATCCCCGTAATTCGGTGTTACATGTGCGACTTAGCGTGTTTGATTTTGTCAGTTATCTTCATCCGTGTGTTTCTGGATTCCGTTTTTGTCTTCCAGTCAGTTATTTCTATATTCCGTAGATCGTCCTCAAGTTGACTTATCCATCGTGACTTCGGCCTGCTTCTTTGCCTCTTGTTACATGGTCTCCATTCCATAATTGACCTTATCGCTGCCTCGGGTCCTGCTCTCCAGACGTGTCCTAGCCATTTTAGCCTCATCCACTTTATGTAATTTATGACCGTTTCTTCGCTCAGCTCTATTTCAATTTCTCTGTTGTACCGCTGTCTTATTTCATTTTCAGGAGTTCTGACTGGATCTAATATTATTCTTATTAGTTTTCTTTCAAAAACTAACAGAGTGCTTTGTTCCTTTTTTGTTATTGTCATTCTTTCTGCTGTGTATGTGATTATGGGTTTTATCATTGTTTTATATAGCTTAATTTTTGTGTTCTAGCTTACTGATTTATTTTCTAAGATCTTTTTGTTTGCGTAGTAGGCTCTATTCGCAATATGATTGTTTTTGTTTATCTCCAAATTTTCCTCGTCATTTGAGATTGTTACTCCTAGGTATTTAAATTTAGTCACCTCCTCGAAATAGTACTGACCAATTCTTATTTTATTTCGAAGATTCTCACTTCCAAATCTCATAAATTTTGTCTTTCCAATGTTAATTTGTAAGCTCATTTCTTTCCCCTCTGCAATAATTTTAGCTAATACTCCTTCCAGTAAGTGTCTCTGTTTAGTAATGAGTACAATATCGTCAGCATAAGCAATGATCTGGTATCCTTTTGTTCTTAATGTTCCTGTTTTGTTTACTTTTCTCAATATGTATTCAAGAGCCAGATTAAATAAGCTTGCAGACAGAGAATCTCCTTGTCTTACCCCCTTGTTTATTAGAAATTCTTGTGTTTTCCCAAATTGTGTTTGTATTGTGGCTTTGGTGATCGTAAGCGTCATTTAGATTAATCTTATTAATTTAGCTGGAAGTTGTAATTCGTTTAACGCAAGGATAAGTTTGTCCCTTTTTACTGAATTAAACGCTTCTTTAAAATCAATGAACAGCGTTTCTATTGGGAAGTTGTATTCTAGAGATCTTTTGTTAATCTGTTTTATTAAATGAATAGCGTCCACTGTTGATCTTCCCTGCCTAAATCCGTATTGATAATCTCTGATTAATCTGCTTGCATAAGGTTGCAACCTCTGTTGAATTAGTGCCGAAAGTATTTTATATGTGCTGTTGAGTAATGTGATGCCTCTGTAATTTTCACATTGTGTTCTATCTCCTTTTTTTATGTATGGTGACAGTTGTGCTTTTCTCCCAACCGGATGGCATTTTCTCGCTCTTCCAAATAAGTATAATTAGGTTGTAGATCTCTGTGTGAAGCCTTTCCCCGCCATACTTAATTAGTTCTATGTTTATGTTGTCATCCCCAGCCAGTTTTCCATTTTTATTCTCCTTTATTATATTTTTTATTCCACTTAGCTTCGGCAACTCTATTTCTGTATTTTCTGTTTTGTCAATTAATTCCACGCTTTGAGCAATTTCTCCTTGTGTGTTTTTTATTACCCTAAATTTAGTTGCATAAGTCTTTTTTTGGTTATTCACTTTTCTGTTAAATTTTTTCGAGTTGGTATTTCTACTTTCTTCTTCTGTTTCTTCTATTTTCTTTTGTAACCACATTTGCTTTTTATGTTTAAAGATTTTGTTGCATTCTCTTCTTTTTTTGTCGTATTTTAACTTGTCTCTATGTTTTTGTGTTGTTAGCCAGACATTCCGAAGTTTTGATTTTTCTTCAACGTAGGATTTATAAGTCTTATCCCACCACTTATTCCTCTGCTGCTTGGGTACACTCAAAATTTTACTTCATGCTTAATCTGGAAGTGGAGTCCCTCGTTCTACATAAATCATTAAATGCTTATAGTAGCAAAATGCAGGCGCTGCATAGAAACAAACATACAGAGCTAAAGGTGAGACATACGTTTGTACTTATTATGTTAACTCTTTATCTTGAAGGAGTGGACAAATTGTCGCATGGATTTTTATTCTCATTCAGTCAACTTTGAATAAGTATCACGACGCACTTTCTTCTTCAACTATGTTTTAACTTCTCCTAATGATTCATTTCAGCAATAATTTTGAAGATGGATCATATTGATGTTCCCACATGAGCATCCGCAAGATTTTTAGTTTCGCTGTTAAATTTTGCCACAGACTTGCATTTAAAACAAATGTTGAAGGCCATTAACTTCTGCCCACTTTAAGTTATTTTTCATTATTGATTTTTAATAATATATTAAATAAACAATGCGCATGAAAGATCAACTTATTTATTGCAATAATTTTTAATAGTAATATGACAATTATGAAAACTAAATTACTACTTGATCAATATACAGGGAATTTTTCTTTGAGGTTAACATATGCATGAAGCTGTACATTTTTCGACATTTGAAGCTTTAAACAAGTGTTTTACACTCCTAGACTAAGCATGAAATGAAATTTCGAGTTTAGAAAAACCCTGTGAAAATTTGTTGAGGGTCGCGCAGCGAGGGACAAATTTTCTAGGCTTGTCTAAACTGGAAATTTTACTTCATGCTTTTCTAAACTCGAAATTTTACTTTATGCGCTACGCATATAAAACACTAATTCCAAGTGAGGTTCAAATATACATAAAGTTCACAATATTTTAGTTTTTTACACACGTGGCGCATGAAGTAAAATTTCCAGTTAAGAAAAGCCCACAAATTTTCACGGGGATTTTCTAAACTCGAAATTTTACTTCATGCTTAGTCTGGGAGCGGAAAACACTCGTTTAAAGCTTCAAATTGAACTCCTTAAAAAAAAACAACGAACAACTGAAGATTTAAAGAAAATAAGCTGAATTTGGAATACTTTTAAAAAAAACTCCCTGTAAGTAACAGTGGGAAATAGAACGAATTGTCTATTTATAAGCTTTGTGAGTTTTCCTTGAATTTCGGTTAATCAGCGATCAAACTCAAATAAGCCCTACGTTTCTCTAACATTAATCTAAACGCGAATGGATTATAGATTATAATGGAAGAATAACTATTGGTCGATATAATTGACGTTGGTGAAACCCGGTATAAATCATTTGTTATAGATAGCGTAAAGAATCGCACTACGAGTTTTTTTAATGTTTTGAAGTATTCTACAACTAAGTATTGGAATTTCATTTATTAGAACTTATAGAACATAATTGTTCAAAGTAAATATAATAAATTTTAGTGGTGTTTTAGTGTACATTTAGTCAACTAAATATAAATGTACACTAGTAATATTAATTGTCTACAGGTAATTATAGGCAACCAAACATACAAAACGTCGTTTCCATGTACAGTTCCATTCAATAAAAAAGCGTACAACTTCTGAACCCGATTTAAAAAAAAATCGCTAATGTGATACTGACTTTTTTTTAAACTGTATCAGTAGGTTATTATATTTAAAATCTATTGCCATAGAAGCATGAATTATAATCAACATTTACAATGGAAAACAGTAAGTGTACACTTTTTTATTGAACTGTACATTTAGTTACAAATTAATGCTAGAGAGTTTTGAAGGCAGTTTTAATTTCTGTTGAATAGATTTATCTATAATTAGAAAAACTAATTATAAATCCCCTTTTCAAATTAAAAGTGAATAAGTTGCGTCACAGGGTAATGAAACAAGAGCAATCCCCCAGATGAACGGTAGATATGGATGGGACGGTGATTACTAGCACTGTTTGTAATTTTTGTGCATTTTATTGGGTCGCAATTCTGATGCAAAGTTGGGGCACAGGGAGAGAGGTACGTTGCAGGCGTACAATGCATGCACACTGCACACACAAGTCCGCGGGGGCCCGAGGGAAATTAGAGAAAACCTCAAATCGAATTTACTGTTGGAATACCGGGACGCAGTTTGTGATTGGCGACAGGTGTTGATGTTAATCACGGCCGGGCACGTCCCCGCAACTTCCCGGCCTGCAAACGACTTCGAATCCTCGTCGGCGCCATGCGTCTCTGGATTTGTTTTATCAACTTGCAATTTACATTATTTTAGTCTAATTCGAAGTTAACATGATATTCTGAAATATATTGTAGAGATAAAGAAAACACTTAACTTTTTATACTACTTTTATTTTAACGCATTATAAGGCGAGTCTATTATATCTAATTTATAATCAGGTTTTTTTCATTTAATATTAATTTTAGGAGAAAACTTTTCAAATGATATGTATACTAAATATTATTTCAAGGCAAACCCTAAAAACAAAAAAAAAATATTTTATTGTTTATAACAAAAGAAATATTTAAAAAAAAACTATTAAATAAAGGAACATTGAATAACTGTGCTTAGGGGGGCCTTGTAAATAATATATAATACAAGTTATATTTGCAAAGTTCTCTTCTAAAATGAATATTAAAAGAGAAAAACATTACTAAAAATTAAGAAAAAACGGACCCGTAATAACCTGCCGCCTTGCGGAATAACGCGTGAAGCGTAGACGGGATGCGTTTCGGGGGTGGAGCTAGCTACAGCTCGACATCACGCTTATCATCTGGAGATAAACTTAACCCACTCGCGTTATTTCCGATTTTGAAATTCATCTCGTGAGTTTTTAAAAAATTAAAAAATGTCGAGAATAACGAAACAAATATAATATATTCCATTTGTTTCTGGATCTCGCCTAGCTATGGAACACCAGATGTTTTTGTAAGTCGTGAAATTCAGGCGCTCCCCCGCAGAAACGTATTCATTACATTCCGGTGAGGGGATGCTACCGACTTTGGAAATAACTACCAGGTCCTCTTCTTACGTTAGGTGATTAAAAAATGTAAAGGGATAATAAGCACATTAAAGTGTGCTCAGACATCTAGTTTCAATCCACACGTATGTTTCACAAGTGGTTGATAGGGATGATAAAAAGGGCGTGCTTGCGCAGCCATTAGCTCATGAGCTTTTCACTCATAAATTAAAATTTGACTTCTTCGGAATAAAATGCGCATTTCATTGGTCGATTTCTGAATGCTGAAAGTCCGTACCCTTTTTTACCCCTCCCACCCGTCGTCCCGCAGGAAAACTGTTTGTTCGTCGTCGTGCACAATCTCATCATCTTAGTGATTTTGATAGGGGTCGCATTATGGTATGCGATAAGCGAGTTTTTCGGTTTGTGCTATTGCTGAAAAGGTAAGTTTTACGACCGTACTAATACACATAGCTCAATTCTCGGAAAATGGAAAAGTGTTATAAACGTTATACTGCACAAAAAAATTGTTGCTGGCAACATTAGTAAAGGAGTACCCTTTATTGGAAATTAAAGAGACGAACAATGCGATTGTTCAAGAAAAGCAGAGGACCTAGGTAACATTAACAGTGCAGTACAGTTATGGGAATGGGGTTTGATAATTGAAATTGCATTTTTTGTCTAAAACAATTGAGGCGTTGATTTCATGAACAGCATATGTCCAAAATTGTAGAAATCGACATTTTAGTGGCATTTGGTAGAGTATTTTGCAAGCTATCCGATGGTCAAAGTAGTTCACTTAAAAATCACACATGTACAAAGTTACAAAGCTTTAAGTTTTATAAACAGCACTTCCCTGGGATAACTTTAGTTCCGATGAAAATTTCAAACCTAAAAACCCTTATAGGATTTCTCCAAACGCCAAAAGATAACCAGGTTTTATGAACAAATATTTTTGGTGAATAGCTGCAGCAATGAATATCTCGGAGCAGTGGGTATGCGGATTAAGCGCCATTTCAGTTTTTTAGTGTAGAAAATAGGTTATTTCAAATAATGTATATTATCAGTAAAACATAAATTGAGTAAATGATTAGTCACTTAATACTATTAGTTGTTTATAATAATTAATAAAAATAATTGCAAAAATAGACGTTGTAACGCTTTCAAGGTAAATAATTTTTTTCGTTTTTTTTTTTAAATGTCATTTTTGGACAAATGCTGTTTATGAAATCAACGCCTCAATTTGAGCAAAAATTGCGAGTAACCGAAACAAACCTATAATTGTGGTTTGGTTGGGAGCTATACTGCACCGTCAATGTTTCCCTGATTCTCTGCTTTTCTTGAACGGTCGCACTGTTCGTCTCTTTATTATCCAATACTCCTTAATAAAATATAAATGAGAGTTTTTCCTGAAAATTACTTGTAGTGTCCTATCGTATACAAATTAGCAACTGTTCAATAGGTTTAAAGGGGGGACAACGATTGCTTACTTTTTCTAACTAATGGTAATAAAATCTGTACAAAAATATCTTTAGAAAATCTATATCTCTTCTAAATTCTTCTTCACCAAATAGATTTACCGCATCTCTGATGAACCTAATTAATTTATAGGCAAGGTTATTGTTTCATTTTTTGTGAATTTATAGGTTAGATTATAATACATACTTTTTGGCAATCGATCATTTACCAATTCATTAACGTAATCAAAATATTCGTCACGGAATGCGGCTTCTTCCATTTTTACACTCAACATTAAGATATTACACGATCCGAGAATTAATACTCAATCTTGGATCAATTCCTGAATATTAGTACGGCCGTTAGTGTATCGATGATTGTGCGCTGCTGGTCTAAACGGTCCGAAGCTGGGGAAAATCGATGTAGACTTGGATCAGGACGTCTAAGAATTACCACTGAGCGTGAACATCGAGCTCATCGTCTTGCATCTTTAAGAGGTAAATTTACAACATCACAGGTATTGGGAAATGACTGGTTGGTTCAAAATAGCCAAAGAATATAAATGGCTACTGTTTACAGATGAATCCGCAGTTTTGGTACTAGATTCTACCGTCCATTATTGTGTCTACTTCTTACTCCGCAGCATCGCATAGCAAGACGACTTGATTGGTGCAGTGAAAGACACCACTGGACCGATGGATGAAATAAATCTATTATTTTCAGTGATGAGTTTTAGTTCTGTTAATGGGCTCATGATAGTTGCAAAAGAGTTAGACGTTTACGCGGCAAACGCAGAATTTTAGAACTTCCTGTTGAAAGACATGCGGCCCTTACACATGGAGTTATGGTTTGGGGGGCTGTAGCATATGGTAGTCGGTCTTATTGACAACATTTTACAGCCATTGTTAGCGCCCTTTGTAAATGGTTTGCAGAATTTCATTTTTCAGCAACATAATGCTCGGCCTGACAGCAGCCATTACAAGACAGTTTTTTGATCGTGCCGAAATTATTTTATTACCCTAGCCACCTCTTTCTTCCGATCTATCGCCAATAGAGCATGTTTGGGATATGATATCTATGCAGTAGGGTATTTTAAAAACTAAATTTTGAGATATAGGTAATAATTATCAATGTGACAAATAAATCATAATTTGTCAAATAAATTTTAATGATGCAGAGTTTCAAAAAAAAAAACGCTACAACTTGCAACTAAACAACACATATTTAGAACTTATAAAAAATTTAAAAGTATATTGTTACCTACAACTACATCTTCATCAAATATCCAGGAAACACAATGGAACGAAATCAGCCAATCACTTCGTGAGCAAGGAGCATTTGCCTGATCCTCAGTGAGACATTATTAAATTTGTAGCAAATACAAATAATTTAAGGCGGTTTTATGAGTAAATTGAACTGTCATATTACTGTCAGATTTCCCTTCACATAACCTACCAATTAGAAGGCGATTTACAATCCAAAATTAAAACACGCAACCTGCATCACACCTATCAATTCTTAAAATGTCAAATTTGATTGAATTAAGCATGGAGTGAAATTTCGAGTTTAGAAAAGCCTGAAAATTTGTTTTTTTAGGCTTCTCTACATTCGACATTTTTTATGCGCCACGCGTACACAACAATGAAATATAGTGTAGAGTTCAAAATACACTTAAAAATATATTTTTTAATACACTTATCTGAAAACATTATGATTCCAGATGCTCCAGAATAACGAACGTCTCTTTTTCAAATCACCGCACGGAAAACATTTATTTGCGCGCTCATGCCGTGCGCTAACCATGTTTCCATAGCAACGATGTATTTTTCACTGACGTTTTATTTTCCGTTAGTGAAATACGTAAATGTGATTACAATGTACTCAGACTTAAATGAAATTGATTTAGTATGTGATATTCCGAATGATATATTACCGCAAGTGGCACAAGTGTGTGAAGAATTACAACTAGTAAAATTGAGACATGGACACCAACAATAACACAGTTTTAATATATAGCGATCTATGAAAAATATAATATATGTGAGTAACGATGTATAACTTTTACCTTATTTTTCCGAAAAGACCATATCTATTAATTCGTCCACCTAATAGTGTCGATTCGCCATGTTAAAAAGATATTTGGCTTAAAATGAAAGTGGTAATCTAAACAAATTTAGAAAAACTGGTATTAAATTTAATTGAATTTAGAATTAGTTCTATTTTTTACAACCATAGATGTTTTTGGTTTGAAAATAAAACATTAATTTAAATATTTAGTTTCATGTTGTTGTTTTCAGATAAGTACACTAAAAAATAGCGTTCATTACATGTCCAGAAATGAATCCTTTATCCTGGACTCCTAATGAAATATACTATTTCAAATAAGTAATAATAAAAATATTTAAATAAGAAGATATTTACATTTTTCTGCACATATTCTCAAGTAAGTTCAAATAATACAATGTGTCAAATATATTTGGATTGATTGAGTTACTTGAAGATAATTATACTTTGATTAAAAAACACTTAGAAACATTCTACACACTATCATTTAAATATGTTGGAGGCAATTCAAATGAAAAAACAAGAAAACCTACTGTTAAATTTCGATTTAAGTCCGCTCGAAATTTTTTTATTAGATTTAGTGTGACCACCTGAAACTCGGGTGTTTTCCTAATCCCTTGGAATCCCCATCAAACACGTACCTACTTACCCACAGATAACCTTTTTTCGGCTAAAATTAGTTTATTACCACCATAACCACACCCCCTACCGACACCCTCTAATTCCCTCTTTTTTAGTGTATATATATCAGTGTAAAATGTATATTTTTCGTATTAGTATCAAACCATTGATAATGGACACTTCGTGTCCGAAATGTACATTTGGTTACAAAATAAAGTATTGAAGAAAGGTTCTAAGTGTTTTTTAATCAAAGTGTCAAATATACTTATTTAGTATTCCAATTTACATAACATGTATAATATTGCGTTGTTGCATACATTTAAATGGTCTTAAATATTGTAGGACACTTCTCGTGAACCTTATTATTATACTATTAAGTTAAATGTCTCGCATTGCCTATTTACATTTAGAATATGAATACATCAATTAACAGTATTCAAGAACAACAATATTTTCCAACGTTTTTTTGATGGATTCATTGAAAAGGTGTTAATGGATGATAAACGGTTTTAAAATTGTGATGGGGTATTAAATAGCGTAATACAGGCCGGTTATAAACCGGGAATATCTCCCGTTTCCCCCGCGATAAATCCCCGTCGGATAATTTCATTATACGCGCCATGTATCGCCATGTAAATGAACTTCAACAATTTCGGTTTAATAGTGTCAACACTACACCGGAATATAAAGTGGACCGATAGATAACAAATTGCACTCATTTGTTCACATCCTGATTTTCATTGCATCCATCAAATATTAATAATTACTTGTTCAAAAAAGAAAAGATTTTAGCTAACCTCCGCGATTTTTGAAATAGTCTATTTGAATTTTTAAAGATCCTTTCAAATTAATTAATATGAGGATTCTAAATTAGACTGGATTCTTAATTGGACGTTCTGCTAGAAATTCACGATTACATTCAAAAATTGTCTACTCTATAACTTTTCAACTTTAAATTGAGAACAAACAACTTTAAATTGGGAACAAACAATTTCAAATTGGAAACAAACAACTTCAAATTGGGAACAAACAACTTCAAATTGGGAACAAACAGTTTCAAATTGGGAACTAACAATTTCAAAATAGGAATAAACAATTTCAAATTGAGTTAGCAGTAAACAAATAGAAAATTTAAAAATAAACAAATAATTTGACATTGAAATTGAATTTGTGTTCAGTATTCCGGCACCAGATACCCACAGACGCGTTTCGGACTTCAAGGTCCTCTTCAGTGTGGTCCCGACCTAGTGCTGAGGAATACTGAACATTTCTGACTATTTCAAGCCAATATGTGAAAACTATTAATGGATATCGATAGCTAACGCCATCTAATGCTTCATAGTGGCATGGTGGCAAATAATTTGACAGTCATATTTTACTTGACATTTATTTGCCCTATTCCATCCGATTAAAAAAAAAATGCCATATATAAAAAAGCTCAAGCGGACAATATTAAAATGCAATATTGTGCAATGTACAATAGCAACGAAGATTGGAGAACGCTAGCAAATACATTAGGAGTGAAAACGTCCACTGCTTATCGATGGGTAAAGCACCAAGACAGTAAAAAACAACGTGATGGAAAAAGACGTACAAAAATTACAGCTGAACATCATGTATTTATGGAATGTTATCCGAAAATTGAAGAATTAAAACTCAAATTTTAAGAAAATCATCAAATTGTTGTTTCTGAAGAATGTTTGCGAAAACATCTGGATGGGATGATGTTTACATTAAAAGACATTCGCAATGAGCCGGAAAGAGCAAATACGGAAGAAAATAAATTAAAAGGACGTGAATATGCTCAATAAATTGTACAATATCAAGTCAATTTGAAATTGTTTGTTCAAAATTTGAAATTGTTTGTTCTTAATTTGAAGTTGTTTGTTCCCAAGTATCGTCTACAGCGGCTAGAATATATTTTAATTGATCATTTATGAAACCTGACTGTTGCTAAATGCGCCAGATACGTTGCTCATATTCAAAGATTCTTGCCTGATGCTTTAAATATGATGGACGCTAATTTCTAATTATTATTACGTTATTTTATTATAGTATATTTTGTTCGTTCTTAATAATATACTGAAAAAATATATCATAAGAAACAAAATTTAATATTGAAGAAAATGTTTTTTTAACATTAAATTGTGTATTTGCTTTTTTCCAATTTGAAATTGTTTATTCTTATTATAAAATTGCCAGACTTCCCAATTTCAAATTGTTTGTTCCCAATTTGAAGTTTTTTGTTCCCAATCTGCAATTCGTCTATTTAAAAAAAAACTGAGATACGGCAATAAAGGAAAATGGGTTTAGAAAAAGATATTTCTATCTAACAAAATTAGTAAACAAACCAATGTCAGTCGTTATTGCTTCGTTATTTTTTTCAGAAAAACCAGTTAAGATATTTTAATTCCAACTTCAGAATCTTAAAACGTGTTATATCTAAGCAAAATTAGTGCTCTAAAGTTGATTTAATAATTCATGATTTATTTATAATTTTCCAAACAAGATTATTTTAAAATATTACGATGTTTTTACTAAACCTTAACGATTTTTCAGAAAACGAGAGTTAGGGTATTTTCAATTCCGATTTTAGGACCTCAAAACGTGTTTATTTTTAAGAAAATAAGTAATGTATTTTTTATATATAATTTTCCGAAAAAAAAAAATCATTAGATTTTGAGGTAATCTATGTAAAGTTAATTAAAGGAAAGGCACTTGGTATTGTTTCACAATTAAAAAACAATACCAAGTGCCTTTCCTTTAATTAACTTTAATAATAATAATAATAATAATAATAATAATAACTTTATTGTCCAACAGGATAAACCCAATTACAGAACAAAAATTTGAATAAATAAGAAAAGGAAAGATACATGTAAGTTCGTGAACAGTTAATACATATTATAGGATAGTATGATTTATTGAATAAAAATATCGTTGAATAATTTTTCGGAGCACTGGCACAACACAGTCACTGGTGAACGCTGCAACACAAAGAGCGCGCCGTTGGTAAGCGGAATGTTGATGAAAACCGTGTAGACTTCACAGGGACATTGAACGGAACCCTTGCGAGAATTTCTGGACAGTCGATTTTCCCATCTACGAGTTTCTTCATAAACGTGGCACATCTCAAAGTTCTTCTGTCGGCGAGGGATTCGAATTGGTGACGCTGAAGAAGTTCATCGTTCGAAATTCCAATCGGAGGATAAGAGTGGTCAAGTTTAAAAGAGAGAAATTTTAAAAACCGACGGTGAAGACGATCCAACACAAGAGAGTGACTAGCATAAATAGGAAACCAGATTAAACTGTTATATTCCAACTTACTCAATACGAAGGCGGAATATAGAGATTTAATAGCATCAACATTGGAAAAGTCGCGGCTAATACGTAGAATAAATCCCATGGCCTTAGACGCATTTGTTCGGACTGAGTCAATATGAGGTTTAAAAGAGAGCTGGCTATCAAATGTAACTCCTAGATCCTTGAAAGTGCTACATCTGGACAGAGACATTCCATCAATTTGATAATTTGATTCAATTGAAGTATGGGTGCGAGAATAGCTTACCACACAACATTTGCTGACATTAAGTATTAAATTGACTCTTTTACACCAATCAGCAATAATGTTTAAATTTGATTGTAGAATGTCTACGTCCTGTACGGATTTTATGTTAAGATATATTTTGAGATCGTCAGCATATGCCAAAACAGGACACGTAAACATGCCTAATAGATCATTAATAAAAATGTTAAATAGGAGGGGTCCAAGGCAAGAGCCCTGTGGAACACCAGTGGTAGGAGAAAATTCGTAGGATTTAAAACCATTGTAAAGTACATAACAGGAACGATTAAGTAGGTAAGACCGAAGAAGTTTGGTGACCGCAGGGACCGCACCCAACAGGCTAAGACGATGAATTAGAAGCTCATGGTCAATTGAGTCAAAGGCGCGTGAAAAGTCAGTGTAGATAACGTCAACTTGACCACGAGCATCCAGGGCATCAGCCAAGTATTGGGAGACTGTCGCCAGATTTGTTGTTGTAGATCTAGCCGGCATAAATCCGTCTTGATATTGTGATATAAAGGAGCCCACACCTTTAAATATGTCATTGTGCAGAACAATCTCAAAGATTTTTGCAAAGTTAGAAAGGATCGATATTGGACGATAGTTACGAAGATGGGATTTGTCGCCATTCTTGAAAACGGGACATAGTCTAGCACGTTTCCACATGTTGGGGAACTGGCATGAAGCTATTGAGAAATTTAAAATCGTACACAGTGGACTGGCGAAGGTGAATCTACAATCGCGAATTAAAAAACTGGGTATTTTATCATCACCAGTGGTAAATTTATTTGGAAAACGTGACATTATATTAATGAGTTGAGATTCGTCTACATTATTAATCAGAATTGGCGGATACACAGTTGACTCGTTGCACAGTATGGGATTTGAAATAGGATTGAAATGACTATTAAATATATCAGCAAATCCATTAACTATGTCATTGGGATTAGTAAATTCTTCGTTGTCGTTGTGTACCTCACTAGGGATTCGAGTAGTTCCACGTTTGGTAGAGACGAACTTCCATAAATCAGAAGGATTTTGTTTTAGGTTGGTTTCGGTAGTGTGTATGAATATGGTATACGCTTTAGATATTTGTTGTTTAATTATATTTCGCAATCTTTTAAATTCTTGAAAAAAATATGGGTTTTTGGTCTTCAGCCACATATGTCTATTATAAACTTTGGATTTTAGGTTTGATTTGACACATAATGTAATATGTTTCATCAAGTGCCAGATGAGAAATTAATTCAAGAAATTGAGGTAATCTGATGATTGTTTCCACTAAAATCACAACGTTGACAGGATTTTCAAGAAAAACCAGTTGAGATATTGCAACCCCAACTTTAGTTTCTTAAAGCTTGTTTATTTTAAAATAAAAATTAGTGCTTTAAAGTTGTTTTAATAATTCATGATTGTTTTATAATTTTTCAAACAAGATTGCCTTATAATCTAACGTTGTTTTCACTAGATCTTAACTTTGACACAATTATTCAGAAAAACTAGTTCAGATATTTTTACCCTTCTCTCAGAATCTTATAGCGTATTTATTTCTAAGAAAAATTGAAGCTTTTGACGCTGATTTAATAATTTACAGTTTTCTTATAATTTCCCAAACAAATTACCTCAAAATATATGGACTAATTGTATTCATATCACGATTTAATTTTGTAGGCATTCATCGTTTCTGAACAAAGTTTAGTTTTGAACGAGTGTTGTCCACTCCCAGACTAAGCATGAAGTAACATTTCGAGTTTAGAAAAGCCTAAGCGTTTGGATTATGGACGCGTATAAAACACTGACCATATTGTGAAGTTGAAAATATACGACATTTAGTAGTTGTTTTTGCCGTCAAATTATTAAAAACTTCTATAAACTTTTGGGGAAAAGCGGCCGAATTCAAAGAATTATAATTCTATTTTTTTTTATCCAGAACTTTATTTTAATTAGCCAATATTTCGCTATACATTTGCCCTGAAGAAGCTAACAAATGTATAGCGAAATATTGGATAATTAAAATAAAGTTCTGGCTAAAAAAAAATAGAATTATAATTTTTTGAATTTGGCCGCTTTTCCCCAAAAGTTTATAGAAGTTGAAAATATACTGCTTATGTTTAATAAATGTTAACCAAATCTTGCGCTATGAAGATTCAAGCAATTAACAATAAATTTTAAGGTAGACTTATAAGAAAAAATCCCTTTATATATTGGTTTTTATTATTTATAACCTGTCGATCGCCAAATAACTTGGTATGCAAATGTAGCTCGCTTATTAAAAAAGGTTGAACACCCCTGCTCTATATACTCCAAAATGGTCTAAACTAGTATATAATCTTCATTGATTTAGAAAAATGCCGAAGCTTTTAAATTTTCTAGTCTGTAATACTCTAGAATTGTTAAAAGTCCAGATATAGATCATTGGTGCTTAAAAAGAGCTGAACTACAGTCAACAATTGGACTATTTCCAAAAGTTTCAAAATGGTCTAGACAACGGGTTTCTAAACTATGGCCCGCTACTTCCGTGAATCTACATTTCGTGCAACAGGTAAATTTTAGAATTTTGTATTTAAGTTATAGAAAATGCTCATACAATTATTTGGATCTTGGCACACTTGATCATGTAGAATCGTTATGTGGCCTGCGAAGAAAAACGTTTGTAGACCTCTGTTTTAAAAGCTGGTTATCTTTATAATTTAATATTATAGTCTAGATCCTGGGTCTCCAAACTATCTTCTTCGCGGGCCACAAATACAATTCTACATAATAAAGTCGGCCAAGATCCGATTAATTTTATAAAATTATGAAAAATGTAAGGAACAATTGTTACAATATTTCAAAATATGATATTTACAAAAAAAATTACAAACAATCGCGGGCTGGATTCATGCAAGTCGCGGGCCAGATTTGGCCCGCGGGCCGTAGTTTGGAGACCACTGGTCTAGATCACAGAAGTACGAGTATGTAAAAAGAAATCAATTTCACTTTTCTAAGCGAAAATCTTTCTTAATAATTACTCTCTTCAACGTAATGTTTTCTTAATTATTTAGGTAACGGATGTCCTATTACCATAATTAAAAAATCACAAATAAGCGTCGGAATTAATTAATTCAACATCAAACCGCAAACTGAATCCATCTTACATAACAATTACCGCCCATTAAGAAAGACGGTTTCATAACTGAATCACATTCAAGTCCAAATTCTTCGCGCTTTGCCGGCCGCATCGGGCTAATTAACGAAACATCGGATTTTGTTTATAAACATACCGTGCAATTCCACGTTCGGACGCAACGCTGCGTATACAGGTATGTAAGTACAACATCTCGAGAAAGCGAAACTGATTATTAAAAAGAGATCATCTTCGACAGATAGAGGATTCAGATCAACTTCCTGAAACGGAGGTATAATTATTGACCCGGATGGGAATCCTCGGAATTGTTTGCTTGTTTGTATTCTGAGAAAAAAAAATTAGCATCGGAAATTTAATTGAACTGTGTAGCAGAGCTGGGACGAATCCTCGTTAAAAGAATTCGAATCTTGAATCCGAATCACCTAATATGATTCAAATCATGAATACTCGAATAAAGGATTCGTAAGAGATAAATATTATTCGAATCAAAGATGCGAATCCTGTTTTTTCGAATCACGAATACAAATCCTGTTTTTTCGAATCACGAATACAAATCCTTTAAAAATAAATTTTATTTTATTGTTTTTTTGCAACCATTAATATATAAATATCGTTACCAGTTGTTTTAACAAAAATATTCAAAAACTAATTATTTATTATTAACACTGAACATCGTTGATAACAGACTAAATATCTGATTCCTTGTTACTCTGATTAAAGATGTATTTGTGTGATTTTGAACCTCACTTCAAATTAGTATTTTGTACGCGGGGCGCATGAAGTAAAATTTCGAGTTTAGAAAAGCCCGAAAATTTGTCTCGGGTCGCTGCGCGACCCGAGACAAATTTTCACGGGGCTTTTCTAAACTCGAAATTTTACTTCATGCTTAGCCTGGGAGTGGAAACACCCGTTCAAAACCTGAAAATTACGAAAATAAAAAATTCACTGAATATCATTAAAACCGGAAAAGTTATACAAAAGTCATACAATTATATTCAAATTGACCAAAACACTAACAAAAAAGCCATATGATATTATTAAATTTGTCAAAATCAGCAGGCAAATTACAAAACACGTAAAAATTTAGAAAATTAGCCTAAATATTGACAAAAACAATCAAAACAATTTAACAAAATGGGGGTTTCCCACAGAAGAAAGTTATATTAAAAGGTCAGATAAAAAAATGTGGAATCAGGCAAATTCCGGAAAAATTTAACATTTTAGATTGTGGCATCCATGTCAGTTCTACTTTAAATTATATTAAACAAAATTTTGAAAACTAGATTATTATCTTTAAAAACATGTTCATTTAATGTTTTTATCTAAGCATTCAGTTTAAAGTTTCGAACGAGCGTTTCCACTCCCAGACTAAGCATGAAGTAAAATTTCGAGTTTAGAAAAGCCCCGTGAAAATTTGTCTCGGGTCGCGCAGCGACCCGAGACAAATTTTCTGGGCTTTTCTAAACTCGAAATTTTACTTCATGCGCCACGCGTATAAAACAGTGATTTAACGAGAAATTCAAAAACACACAAAAGACACTTTTCAAGTTATTCCTCACAATTAATTCAAATAATTTTTGACGATTCAAAACCTTTTGAAAGTATTCGAATCCTTTTATAAGGATTCGAATAACCCACATTTGGATTCGAATACGAATCCTCTTAAAAAAATGTAACGAATCCGGATCACAAATCCAGTTGAACTAAAGTATTCGAATGCCTCTTTAGAATTCTCTCAAAGGATTCGAATCCTGAATGATTCGAATCCTGCCCAGCGTTGGTATTCAGTGTGGCCAGTTTTAAGAAGAAAGTTGTGAAGTACGATTAATAGAAATACTGTGTGATAAACTATTTTCAATAGTTCAAGGAACGACCTGGTCACTCTATCTGCTAAATTTTGGGTGTAGCGCTCGAATCCAGGTATCTTAAATAAACCAATAATTTCGTAACTAAGCCAGAATTTTCGGCTTTGCCAATACAAAGCGAAGTGAAGCAAAGGCAAATCCAAATCTGTATGTGGGAGGTAAACTACACGGAGTCCAATTTTATTTAAATTTTAGAGTTCTATTTACCTCTCGATAGAGTTAAAAATCCGGATTCCAACAGTATAAAAAAAAGGATTTAAAAAAAATGTGACTTGGTGTAGTTTACCTCCGACATACAGAAATGTTCACGGTGTTTGGTTTGAGTAATCTGATGAGATGAATATAATTAAACTTAATAATACTTTCTTACAAAAACATTTATTTATGCTAAATATACATTTCGACCATTACGTGCTCATTGTCAATAGCTTACTGAGTAAATACAAAACGAGTGCGGAATACTTATAACTAAAGATTTTTCTAAAGTCGAAATTGTTATGAAAGCATGTATTATCGTGAATAAACCAATAATTTGATTAATACATTTCCTTATTACTCATTACATCCTTATTGACTCCATAATTAATATATAATTTCAGAATTACAAAATGTACAATCTCAATAAACGATTATGCAGATACCGTGTTGTAAAATGTAAGAGGGAACACAATTCAATTTGAGATGTAGATTACGTTCGTGACTTTAAGAGCGGTGGAAAGCCTTCAGGTCTCGCATTTTGAAATGTCCCTTTTACTTGCGAACCGGCGAAGTCTGGACTGTTTTTCGAATGTGATTGCTAACTATAAATTAATCGGTTCCGCGAAGGAGGAAATTGGCTCACTGGCTCACGAGTGCGATCGAAAATTGCGAAAACGCCCAACATGTGTTCCGTCAATTAATTAATTAAGCATAAATAAAACACCGCGTTTTCTAATTTATTCTTTTATAAGCAAATAATTGGAATTGTATTTTAAATTGGAAATATTGAAAACCGAGAGTTTACGAGAAATAATTCCCATTAACCTCGTGACTTACGATTTAAAATTACATCGATTTTTTTAACTCTGCTATGCTGTTTGGGTCTATTTGACCCAAAATGAAATTTATATGTGTATAACTTTTTAGGTATTGATTTTATTTTCCCAATAGTTCACGACTTTGTGCACATGGTTGTGTTACGTAAGTGTATGTTGGTTTAAAAAAAATGATTATATCAACTTCGTTACATTAAATTGTTACGGTTGTCATCTTCAGATCATATTGACCCAATCGCTATATCATATATAGGATGAATTATGAATGGTTTTTGGTATAGTTGTATTAGGATTTGGCTTAGTATTACACATTTAAGTACTTGTTTTAATGAAAAGTGTACACATCAGCATGTATTTCTAAGAAACCCACTAATTACCACGATAATCCATTTTGGTTCATGCCACAAATTATTGGCCTGTTTACAAATATACTCTACTATAACAATACAAAATTGGTTGTACTCTTTTTTCTTTCTTTCTTCTTGCCGTAATTACGAGTACCATAGTATACTGATACATCACAAACTTAGCAACGTTTTGTGTTGATGTCTGAGTGCACATAAAACAAAATCAATAAAGGCAGCAAAGCGTTTTTTTATTGAAGCAGTGTTAGAAGCTCTTAGATAGATAGATAGATATTCGTAGGGGTGGCCTCATTGGCTTATACCACCGCGACCTTTTCTGATCTATTGTGGATCCCTGTTATCCTAGACGGCGTGCTCGAGCTTCACCTCTTTGATTAGCCCTATTAATCCTGACAGTGAGCCTTGGGTGTAGCTCTCTGCGCTTGGTTTAGTGTTGTCCAGCTTTAGGTATCTAACCCTTGCTAAAGCCTCACATTGGCACAGGATGTGGATAGGATCCTCCTCTTCTTCCTGGCAGAATCTACATATTGTATCCTCTGCCAGACCTATTTTGCTCATGTGTTTGTTGAGCCTACAGTGTCCTGTTAGTAGACGTACTATAGCTTTAACCGTTTTCCTCTCTTGATTGAGAAGATCGGTCGTGAAAGCCGGTGATTGCTTTTTGAGGAATTGTTTCGCCTGCCTTTGCCCTGGTGTGTTCGTCCACCAAGTTTGAGTTTGTGTCTCCGTCCATTTTTTTAATGGATTTTCTGACTGTGGTTTCTGCGATACCGCAGGAAGGTTCCGGGCCAGTGAATGCGCTTGACGAGCCTTGTTTGGCTAGTTCGTCTGCTTTATCGTTCCCTTGATGACCCTTGTGTCCTGGGACCTATATCATCATTGTTACTTTTTTGCGACCGCCCATTTCGCTTAGAGCGCTTACACAGTCCCATACTAGCTTGGAATCGACCTGTGTGGTGCTTAGTGCCCTTAGCAGTTAGAAGCTCTTACAAATGCATCTAATAGTGATGAAATAATATCAGAAGATCAGAACTATCTGAGTGAATAAAGTGATTTATTCTGAATGAGATTGTGATTCATAAAAAAGCATAAAAAAGAAAGTAATTTACTTGTGCAACCCGAAGTGATAACAGTCCAATCAAAAAATAATATTATAAACTGGATGCTAAAACCATTCCCCTACATCAATTATTATAAAATTTACTCCCGGCTCAACAAGGTATTGAACATCTAAAATCGATCACATTGTCATGCTCTCATCTTGTATTCAATAATCAAGCCCAAAAATTACTGAACTTAGAAGGAAAAACTATTTTCGACAATATGTGGAATAGATAGATAGATAAAAATGTGAAGGAATATTAGACTAGTGTTACTATCTGTGGTATACAAATAACTTTATTATTTTATTTTCTTTCTTCTTCTTCTTTCTTCTTTCACTCCTGATAATGCTGTAAAACGCAAAACTAGTCGAGTAAATAGTAAAGTAAAAAATTGTAAAACAAACCAAGTGTAATTTAATTTAAACCTTCATTATCAATATTTTATTTTCATTATTTTTAATTGTTTATTGTGTATAAGACATTTGTGTATAATTATGATACAATATGTATTATCCTAACTAAAACAAATTTGTATTAAAAAAAATAATATTTTATTTGTTGTTCGAATTATTGAGGACGCCTGGGTCAATATGACCCGAAAAGTACAAGTGTATAGGCAAGGCGAGTAGCACAGCAGGGTTAAGTATACTTTTTTCTACGACAGCTACCGAAAACAGACATTTCGCCCTGAAAGGTGTCAATTGTATATTTGTATTTTGACAAATAATGATAGTTTTGAAAATTAAATTTTCAAAACTATTTTTGAAAGTAAAGACGTTTAAGGACGTCAGTGTCAAAATTATTAAAATAAAATGAGTAGTGTCGAAGAACAAAATAACGCCGCACAGTGTAACCGTATCCCCGAAAATGGCCAAAAACACAATAAAGGTATCAAAATTAAACATTTACCTTAAACAAAATTATATTTCATAATCACTTCTGCACACTTCAGATTAGATGCATATGCTTTTTTGCTAAGATTTATCGTCAACTTAGTAAGTTATTATACTTTGAAGAAGACAATTCTGTGAGAGAATTTAAAAAGTATAAATAGCGCATACTTTCGTGGTCTATATGTTAAATAACCAGTAATAGAATTATACTTTATTATAAGTGTCTATTTTGATTTGACATTGTGCGTTTATTATAAAATGAAAGTTTGTTATTAAAGCATAATCACTTTAAGAAATTGCTTGATTTAGGTGAGTCCCTTTGCCTCTCACTGTTCAATAAATTAGATTGTGACCTTGAACTTCTATGCACCTATTTATTCTTTTCTCGAATGATTGTACACAGGAGAGGAGCATATCTGCGGGCATTTCAGCGCAAGCGTTACGTACGCGCTGTATCATGTTTTCAGGAGTTGTTGGTGCTTTTTGAAAAACCTTATCTTTAAGATGATCCCACAGATAAAAAAATCCGGCGGTGTTAAATCAGGCGACCTGGCAGGCCAATTGATCGGGCCACCTCTGCCGATTCATCGGCCATTGAAATCATGGTTCAATACTTCTCGTGCTATTATTGAGTATTGCGCTGGGCAACCGTCATGCTGAAACCACATAATTTGTCGAATGGGCAACGCAACATCCTCAAGTAGAGGTTGTAGTTCATGTTCCAGGAAATGTCGATATTTGATTCCATTTAAAGTACCATCAATAAAATAAGGACCAATAAGTTTGTTACCTTGTAGCGGGCTCAGTTAAAAATATTTATTTTACAACGTATGTAGAAGGTAAGGTACATATGTATATGTATGCGGTGTCTCGTGGGGCGGCTGGAGTTGTAGAAATGTGGCGGCAAGGGGCTGTCCACAATGGAGAGCGGCTTCCTTAAGGCGGCTACGGCAGGGGCTGTCCACGCAGGGGATCGGCTTCTTTGAAGGCGGTTTCAACAAGAGCTGTCCACACAGAGGATCGGCTTTCTTGAAGGCGGTTACGGCAAGAGGCTGTCCACGCAGGCGGTTACGGTGAGGGCTATCCACACAAGGGATCGGCAATCTCGTTAAACGAGAAACTGTCTACACAAGGGATCGTCTTCCTCAGAAGGGTTGCACAAAGATCGTTGCTGAAAGCAGCTTCTGACCACACAAGGGTTCGGACAACTGTTTGAGCTAAGAACTTGTGAAACTTGCTTGATTTTGGGTGCTGCTGTGGTATTTATGCACGAGTGATCTTCTCCTTCCAGCCACGGTACTCGCGGGGGTGCGCGTAGGGGATGCAGTGGTGTTTGCGATAGTGGCGTAAGCGGGAAGGGTAGTGTGGAGTGCTTTGGTACTACAGCGCTATATCGCACGTACCCCGTTACAACCTATAATTCCACACCAAACGTTAATCGACCAGGGACGTTGGTGTTCAATTTATCGTAACCAGTGCGGATTTTGCACACTCCAGTAATGGATGTTTTGCCGATTAACAGCACCATGGTTTGTGAATGTGGACTCATCTGAAAATAGTACATTAGCAAAGAAATTGGGATTTATTTGTATTTGCTGAACTGCCCATTCACAAAATTCTATTCGCAGAAGAAAATCATCGCTCTGAAGACCCTGATGCAGTGAAATGTGGTATAGGTGATACTTGTGACGATGCAATATTCTGAGAATACTATCTCTAGAAATTCCGGAATCCCTATGTAATTGCCGAGTGCTTACATGAGGGTTTTGTTCGACAGCTGCTACCACAGCAATTTTATTAGCTTCTCCTGCGATAGTGTTTTAGTGTTTTCTTTTTTTTAGGTTGTACACTACCGTCGGACATAAAGGATTGAACAACTTTGTGAAAAAAGAACGTGAGCCAACATTATCTGGAAAACGCTCAGCATACAAGGCAACAGCATCGTCAACATTCCGCCTACATTCACGGAAAATCAAAATCATTTTATTTTTTTCTTTTACTGTTGCAGCATTCATTTCGCACTCGTACTTCAGTTTAATAAATAAAAGGTAAAGATAGTCAAGTGAATAGAAAATGTTGGAGGTGCTTTCAGTAACATTTTAACATAAAGGTTATCAGCGCGCACTAACTTTTATATCCCGTAGTTCGCCATTCGGTCACAGTGGCGCGTTAAAGTTAGAATGCTTACGATTGCAGTGCCATGTGTGAGAAAAAGTAATATCAAGAATAAAGTGGAATCAATGGATTTTGTTTGGGAAAGCCAGGATTTGCTATAAAAAATAAGGTTGTCCAATCACGATTTTGAAGCAACTTCAATTTTCACCACAATAGGGTAGGGATGGGGAAGGGTGGATCGAGTTTCGTATCGCCGAATAGCTTTTTGACAAATTAAACAAGTTTTTTTTTTCCTTTTTTCGGTCCGACGTGTAATTTCTCGAGGTATTCGCAAAAATCAGGTCTCTTGCGATTACAGCGCCATCTGTCACGAAGAAAAAAAATATGTTTCAAAGAAAAGTTACTTATCTTTTTATGGGGAAGACAAATCCGAATCCGATTAAAATGGGGGTTCTCATTTACGATTTCAAAGTTGCCCCCACTTCACCTCAGGGGGTGGGGGTGAGTGGTCGATTTTATATGAATGATTGGATGACCCTCTTCCAGGCGAACAAATTGTATTCAGAACTTTTTTTGATTCGATGCGTAGTTTTCGAAATATTTCAATGTCGTAAGATAAATCGGCCACCCTATTATAAAATGTATTTTATTTTGTATTTCTTTTTTTATTAAAGATGTGATAGTAGTATATCTACATGTTGGAGTTAGATAACATCAAGTCACATTTTTGAAATTTCACAGTGGTATTTACCTCTCGATAGAGAGACTGTTGGAATCAGGATTTTTTCTGACTCCAACAGTATAAAAAACGTATTTTAAAAAAAATGCAATTTGGTAAAGCTGATCTTTCATATACAGATATATATTTTTTTGAAACATTTTAGGTGTTAAATTTTGACCTCGAAGCAATTTGGGTTGGCCAACCCTGCCTTAGAACAACGATTGTAATAATTTATAATAATTACACAGAAAAACTCTTTTTGTAGGAACACAATTTGTATATTTACAAAAATATTTGTAAGTACTAGTTTCAACATTACCATTAAGTAAATTTATTGATTACCGGTTATTAATTGTAAGGCCAAATATTTATTGTCTTTCCTAAATTTTAATTCCTGACTCGATTTCAAAACCTTTCATTAGTAATCTATTGTTCTACATTCCAGAAAATTACATATATATTCGTTAAAAATTATGAATAATAAATAGCCAGCTGTTAACAGCATTGTTTGTAAGAAAATAGTATAATTAATTAAACTACAAGGCTACATTTTTTATGCAAAGTTGTGTTTGAGTTAAGGAGAATATAACAGTGGTCTGAAATTTAATGTCAGGTTTATTTAAAAACTAAAGATCCTAGAAAGTTGAAATTTTGACAGCGTATATTAAGCTCAATTATCTAGTAAAATATCGAAGTACTTTTTTTTTAACAATTTGCTTTCAGAGGTATGAAAAAAATAATGTTATATTTTTCAAAATTAAAAAAAATATTTCCATATCTTACTAGTTTATACTATAAGGAATATAATGTGAACATTTCATAAGGATGCGATAGCTCATGCCCGAGTCAGGTTAAAATAAAAATCTTAAAAAATTCGCGCTACGCGAACAAACCAAATTTTCAGGCTTTTCTAAACTCGAAATTTTACTTCATGCTTAGCCTGGGAGTGGAAAACACTCGTTTAAAGCTTCAAATTAAATTCTTTTAATAAACCTAGCATCGGCAAATGTTCAACGTATGCTTCTGTATACTTAAAAGACAAATTCTCGTTATGAAAATGTTCGGTGTTACATAAAACTCTTTGTATATCCGGCATATAAATATTCACAAGGAGCTTATGAACATGAATTATTTTAATAAAATAAAACACATAGTTTGTTCAGCTGTCGAAACTGGAGTCTTAAGAGTAAAAATAATTAGTTATAATGACAAGAATAAGAATCATCGGTTTTGTAAATACCGAAAAATAACACAGGATCGCTTTCTAACGAATTGAAAACAATACATAGCTTGTATGTATTATCAGCGTGTTTAAATAATACGAATCGACACTTTCCTTCGATCCGTCTTTTTTATACGCTTTTTTTTCGTCTATTCCACGCGACGCGAGATCCTATCCGTTCATGCCAAGGAGCAATGCACAAATGCACAGTGAACTGCCGCTTTTCTCTCTGACTGTATTCGCCCCACTTGTCCTGTAAATTTGGCATCGGATGAGCTACTCTAAACTATGTGGGTCTTTCCAACACGATCGGCGTGTTACACTGCGATAATCCCCTTAATAGCATGCAGGATTAAATAAATTATTTGTTTGTGTAACCCTCATTTTATAGAAGGTGTAGAAGATATGATTAATAATTTAATAATATTGAGCAATTTTGAAAGGTACAGGAAACAAGTCTAAATCATTATTCATTAAAACGGCATTATTTATCATTTAGTGTGGTTTTCACATAGATGAAAAATGAGTATGATTAGTTGTTGAAAATTTGAAAAATGAAATTCAAAACTGATAACTACTTTCTAAACATGCGAAATGTGATTATTTTTTGATCGTTAATGAATGCGAAATTCCCTCAGTTTGAAGATTAAACTGAATGGTGGGAATATTTGAATACTTTTTTGCTGTGGTAAACAAAGTGGCCACAAATTGAGAGACAAAAATATATATTGTATGATTTCTTCATTACGTTGGAGGCATATACTTTGTCGTATACTTTGAGATCACTTGGAATTAAAATTTGTTTCATTAGCTGAAAAACAATCGAAACAAAGAAAAGTCGTCTCGTGAACAAAGCATATTAATTTTTTTCGAAGTTTTATATATTATGTTTAAAGTGTGCAAAACTATAAGGAGCGTAAGCTTATTTTTACGAACTCAAATAGTTTTAAATTTGAATTATTCATATTTATTTTGTTTGGTCGACCCAAATTCCAGTCCGTCCCGAAATTTCCCTCTAAATATTATGTATTTGCAGTATTATTAATAACACTTGCATAAATCCGCATTAATTAATTCACTTTATTTTAATTGGCTTTATTGACATTTTATGCTCGGTTTAATTTTCATGATACGCGCTAAGCATCTGACAAAAGAAATTATTTTGTGCGTGTGCGTTACAATAATGTTAATTAATTAAATGAAATTAGTTTTAAAATATTATGAAAATTGCGAGATTAAACATTTTCTATGGATTAATTTAAATGTTTCATTAATCACTTACTGTTTAAATTCTTCTTCTCAGCTGTTTTCGAAATCGTAAATAATAACTTGATTGATTGATGGCTGATAAATGTTGAAAGTTCATCTTCACTTTTATATGAATAAATCATTTGTTTGCCTGTAGAAGCCACAGTATGGCGAAACAATTGTAGCGGTATACAGGGTAGCGCAAAACTACCGATATGGTTTGAATTTGTAATAACTTTTTGAATTTATATTTTTTATTTTTATTTCAAAATTTTGTGAAGAAAACTTGGGGAATTTGAAATGGAACAGTACACAACAGAACAGCGATAAAAAATGGTTGAATTTTATTTTGAAAATCAACGGTCAATTGTTTTGACGCAGCGTGCTTATCGTCGTTTTTTTAATGTGCGTACTGGACCTTTAGCATCAACAATAAACCGCCTGGTTGCAAATTATCGACAACATGGTACAGTAAGACACCTTCCATGTACCGGAAGACCACGTACGGTCCACACGGAAGAAAATATCCAACGTGTTGTGAATAGTGTGCAGGACAGTCTAGAAACATCAACAAGAAGACGTTCGGCACAACTGAGGCTATCGCGAAAGTTTAGAGGATTTTGACCACATTGCACATGTTCCCGTACAAGGATCAGCTTGTGCAAGAATTGAAGCCGATAGACTACCAACAACGTCTTGATTATGCCATTTCATTCCGACAAAAAGCAGAAGAAAATCGCGATTTCATTAACAATTTGTTTATTAACGATGAAGCCCATTTCCAATTGAATGGTTTCGTAAACAAGCAAAATTGCAGGATATGGGCTACGGAGAATCCAAGAACAGTTCATCAGCGACAATTATACCCACTTAAGTGTACTGTTTGGTGCAGTGTATCGTCTGAAAGGATCATTGGTCTATATTTTTTTGAAAATGCACATGGCGCCTCAGTTACGGTTAATGGTGCTGAATATCGAACGATGCTGGACAATTTTTTGAGGCCAGCTGTAGAAAACCATCCACAGTTGTGGTTCCAACCAGATGGAGCCAGAGCCCACACTGCAAGGGACGCAATGGCTCTGTTACAGGACCTCTTTGGCGAACGCATTATTTCGCGCAGAAGCTATTTCAATTGCCCCCACGTTCACCGAATTTAACAGCTCCAGACTGTTTTCTTTGGGGTTATTTAAAAGAAAGGGTATACGTAAATAAGCCAGCGACCATACCAGAGCTAAAACAAAACATTCGCAATGAAATTCAAGGCATAACTTCGGAAATTTTACGAAAAGTTATGGAAAATGTACTGGAAAGAGCACGAATGTGCGAAGCCGAAAATGGCCACCACTTACGGGATATAATTTTTCATACTTAAGCCAAAAATATACCCCATTAATATACTGTATAACAAAAAAATAATAATAATTAACTATTAAATAAAAAAAGTTATTAAACATTCAAACCATATCGGTAGTTTTGCGCCACCCTGTACAATCTATATTTGAAAGTGTTTAAATTTTTTTATTTATATAAAAGTGAAATGAGAATTTTATTTAAAAACATGTTTTGTTACTTTGATAAATGGGGCTGCAATCAACAAAATTGTTTTTATTATGTAAATTTCTCGAAACCAATGAAAGCGGTGCGCGCGCGTGTTTTTTTGTAAAAATAAAATAAACAATATTTATAAAATCTACACGGAAATGAATAACATTTTGATAGGCTATAATTGAAATTTAAATATCGTCACGGGATATTTCAAAATATCAAATAAAAAGTTTAGATTTGAAATATTTATGAGTATTTTTTTATTGAATTAAATTCTATTCATTTTGAATTTTTTCTTATCATTTTGAACTTTTGCAATTATTTATTAGGGTTTATTCTACATAATTAAAGCTTATTCAATTTGTTCGTCGAAGTTTAGCAACACACAAATAATACACAGGAATTTGTTTTTGTTTTAAATTTGAACTAAGAAATAACATCAACTCTACTTATTTTACGTCATAAATTTTACAATAAAGGAAATTGCAAACTAAGTTCCTGATTGATCGTCTAACGAGGGTTTTCACTCCCAGATTAAGCATGAAGTAAAATTTCGAGTTTAGAAAAGCCTGAAAATTTGGATTTGCTGGGGCGCGCGAGCGAAGCGAGTCGCGCCCCAGCAAATCCAAATTTTCAGGCTTTTCTAAACTCGAAATTTTACTTCATGCGCCACGCGTATAAATCACTAACTTCAAATAAAATCTTCAACTAATTGGTTAGAGTAAAATAAATTTAGTATGCCAATTATCAATTGTTTATTTTTGTTGATTGCAGTGCCATCTTTTAAAGTAACAAAAAATGTTTCTAGATAAAACTTGCTTACTTTTCCACGCTCTATCCAAATCTGTAATAAAAAATAGGGGTTTGCATTTAATATTTCAAAGTTACCCCTCTCCAGCCACCCCTGGGCGTGGGGGGGTTGAAGTTTCTTACAGAATTGGATGACCAAATCATTAAACTATTATATAAAACATTACTTTCATTCGGTTCATGGTTTTGAAGATATTCCATGTGGTACATTTAAAAGGGACACCCTGTATATTTCGTCTAACCAAATCTTGCGCTTCTAAAATTCGAGCAAATTTCTTTGGGATATGTAAGAATAATTAAAAGAAACAATCCGAAAGCAAATTACTCCAGGAGCTTGCATTTTTGAAAGATTTGGCTACATGAATAAACTCGACAAATCTAAATATTCAGGCTTTTCTAATCTCGAAATTTTACTTTATGCTTAATGAGAGAGGGAAACACTCGCTAGAAGATTTAATTTGACCGCTTTTATAAAAACATCGAATATATTTTAAAGAAAAAATGCCTGTATAAAAAGTGAAACAAGAAATTATTCGTATTCTTTTGAGCGCATTTATTTACTAGTGTGAAGGAATCGGATTAAATAACGCACGATTGTTCGATATGCTGGAACATTTCTAAACTTAATTATATTACGTGACGTCGGTTTCACCGCTAATTATGATACCAACAAACAAAAGCGGCAATTAATCGCAATTATGGATACACCAAGCTCTCCTATTTCATTCCACCGGCGGACTTTTCTTAAGTCTACGTCAAAAAAGAGACAACGAAACAATCCTGAGAACAGTTGCTCTCTTAAATTAACCAATCTTAATTATTACAATTGTCAATATAAATAAATTTAATAACAGATTGAATTTAGTTCATGTGTGTGTATGTAAAAATAATTGACTGAGAAAAAAAAAGAAGAATGGGATTAATTATAAAATTTGATAATTGAGATATTTCTTGCAAATAGTTTGGAAAATTGTATCACCATATTTATTTTTATACCCTTAGACCAGGGGTGTCTAATCTTTTACCTTCGCTAGGCCGCCATTAATGTTCCATGCATTTAATAACATTTATCCTTAAAACAACGTTATCGTGATTTGCAGGACAATTATGTGTAAACCAGTTTGAAATCAAGATTTACCGAATTACCGTATAGAAGCTCAAAGTTGACAAATATGCAAAAGTTAATGAAGATTGACATATTTAAACACGTAAAAACCTATTTAACATAAGATAATTAACAGAAATATTTATGAAATGCATTAACACATTTTCAGGCATTTCTTAAATCGACATTTTACTTCATGCGCCAGGCGTATAAAACACTGAAATATTGTGAAACTGCAGATATTTGTTTTCTTCGTTTATTTTATCCAGTGTTGATTAAAATTTAGTTGAAACTGTGAAATTTTCTTACCTTTATAAAATAAAAATAATTCAAACTACAAATTTTAATAGAATGTACAAATTAGGCGTGATCCTAAAATTCGACCTCTTTTCCTTATTATTATTAATCAAAAAATCAACATTTCTAAAAATTAACCAAGCAAGATTTTACTAAACCAAATTCTAATAAATTAGCAAAAAGAAAACACCATCAAGTTTGACTAGTTTTGTAAAATACTAGAAAATAAAATTGATATATCATCCATCTTAGTACTTTCCCCAATGTTAGATACTTGAACTTTTATCTACCTTATTTTTCAACAAATGTTTCTTATTCCTGTTACACTTTGTTCGTAAGACTTAAAATATGAATCACGACAAGGTCAAAAATGACGTTTATAGCAATAGCTCACTTATTCAAAGTAATTAATTCGTGAAATTTTCATTTTTAAAACAATAACTAAAAGAGGTACGACATAAAGTAAATATGCATTAAATTTTTTGATTATCTACAACTTTTCTTAACAAGATTTTTCATATGATCAATATTAAAGATAAATCCAAAGAGTAAACCACCACTTCCAATTTCTGTATTTTTACTAAACGTTGATCGGATACTACTATTGTAAAAAAAAGCTTAAGTTGATAGTGTCATCTTAACAACTCCATCGGTTTAGATTTTATCGTGGCAACAGAATTGCAGAAGGACAGACATTTTTCAAAAATGGTCCTAATCAACTCGGGGGACCTCAAAATCCACAAAAAATTTTGATTTGAAAATGTTGGCTAAAACAATAATATATAATATATATATATATATATATATATATATATATGTATATATATATGTATATATATATATATGTATATATATATATATATATATATATATATGTATATATATATATATATATATATATATATATATATATATATATATATATATATATATATAATATAATATATATTATATCTTTGTTTTGCATATGGCGGAAAGTAAAAAAAGGCCATTCCTAATGGCCATTTTGACAATAATCTAACTCTTTGGCGATTTACTAAGTTAAAATACGTTAAGAATTTCGATGTTCTTTTTTTTATTTGTTAATTTGTTTGAAGAGAATTTGACCTAAATGTTACATATACTTTGATAGAGCGTTGTAACAAATCAAATAAGATTTTAAATATTTCATTGTATAATTCAGTATGCAGAGGTGTATTTGCACGGGAAGTAGTTGTTTCAATCGGTCTTTATTGTCTTAGGTTGTCTTATTAATTAAGACGTATTGTTTGCATTTTACACGAATTTTCGTAATTTTACATATAATGTTTAAAGTGTGCAAACTATAAAAGCGTAAGCTTATTTTCTCGAATTCAAATAGTTCTAAATTTAAATTTTTAAGTTTATAAACGCATGTACAGCTCTAACCAAATCTTGCGCTTTTGATTTTACTTAAAAGAAAAAAAATCTGTCTATAAGAATATATGTACATTTTGTGATAAGGAAATTAACTTTTTATTTGACTTAAAATTAAATCAGTCATTTTGAAAAGGGGTCCTCTCAATTTGAAAAAAAAAATGTTTACAAACTTCTGTACCTTGGTACCTCTACTTGTGTATTCCATATGGAAATTGGCTAGAGTTACTGTGCTTATGATTTATACACGTAAAATAGTCTGCGCTGAACTAACTAATAATGATTTTTTTTCAATTAAAATGAAAACTATTAAACTAAATTTTAAAATGACCGATTAAATTGCAGAGACACTTCATTTAATTATTTTTAATTCAATAACCAACCAACATTTTTCTAAAATGTTGTGTAAGCAAGTGCTTTCTTAAGCTTCAATTTGTCGAAACTAGATTTTAGAAATCAAGTTTTATGTATCATTGACGCAAATTTTATTGTTTCGTGATTATATTATCGTACTTTTTGCTCTTATAAAAATATGAAAGGCGGCACGCGAATTCGGCCATTGCGCCATTACGAGGAAATAAAAGTTGTCTGTCGTGCTAATTTAGTTTATTTTTTTGCAATAAATCGCCGACCTTGTGCGTTTCCTACATTTTCAAATTTATCTGTAACTACAATAGGGAACAAAGGATAATAATCTAAATTCTCCACCTTCAAATCTATCGCATTCTTGTTTAGGAAGAATTGTAAAAATGCCATAGTTCTAACACTTGAGATCAAACTTAACCGCTGTATTCTGAACTTTGCTTTAAATCTTATAACGAGTGTTTCCACTCTTTGATTAAGTATGAAGTAAAATTTCGAGTTTAGAAAAGCCTAAGAATTTGGATTGGCCGCGTAGCGAAGCGGAGCGGCCAATCCAAATTAGGCTTTTCTAAACTCGAAATTTTACTTCATGCGCCACGGTTAAAAACACTGATTTAAAGTGAAGTTAAAAAAACAATCACATACAACAACGATTATAGGCAACCTAATTTACTTTATAGTTATTGGGTTGTTCAGCGCAGAATTGTACTTACGTTTTATACATATTAGATTACTAAAGCGGTATATTTTAAACTTTACGAAAAACGTGAATTGTACGCTGTAACTGATAGTTTCAGCAACCAACGTTCCTAGAAATTCGTTTGTTGTAACCTATGTGTTCCTTGTAAGCAGCAGCAATGCTCTTTTTGTATACGTTATTCTACGAACCGACTATTTTGTTAGTTATATCCGATTGTACTTTATAGCAGGTGTCGTTATAATCGATTTAGACAATTTGCATACATCAATGGATACAATTTAATAATAAATAAATTCGGTTAAGTAAATATGTATGAGCAAAAGGACTTAGAACAACTTAACTTGATTTAGGTCTTAGCCCTTCATAATTCAAAGTTAATAATAATACATGCATACGCTAATAGTAAATGTACTGCTCTACTTTTTTTTTATTGTGTCTCAGAACTTCCAGCACTGGGTTAAATGCTGGGGTGCGGTAATTTAAATAAGTATATAGACAAATAACTAATCAAGAGAGTTTCACTTTGTTAAACACAGTGCAGTATAATTTTTTTATAGAAGTTATTAAAAGAGACCACTAGGAAAGTAACGCCGTACATTTTTTTAAATTTATTTATTTTTTTTAATTTGAATAAAATACTCAAATTTTATTAATCCCGATTCGTTTCCACCCACACAAACTTTATCCTCGTTATTAAATGGGTTTACATTAATTAATTTAATATTTGATATGTATACATAAATTAAACAATTCCATCCTTATTGACAAATAAAATACATCGTTTCATATTCACAACAAAATGTTTAAAGTTATGTTTTATTTATAATTATCTGTTAATGGGTTATAGGAAATTTACTTGTTATTTGGGCATAAGAACGAACAACGATTAATCTTCCACAATAATGAAAATAGAACATTGAAACTTATACATATTGTACATTGAAGCTTTGCAAATAAATTGAGATTATTTTTTTTTTTCAAAAAAATGTTACTTAAATTAAATAAAAATTAAATAATGGAACACTGTCAAATGATTACATAAATCCGTGTATTACTTGCATAGGAAATATTATTTTTTCTTCGTATTGCTTTATTTTATTAAGGTAATTATTATAAACATGTTGTATTAAATAGATTGATTTAAAATAAATGATAAATAAAATTAATCGTTGCTTAGAAATCTCCATAAGAGCAATGTACATTTTGATTATACTTTCAATAAATAGGGGGCAGCATCGTGCCTTTTTAGTAATATTTTATAAATATACTGTGATTTCTAAAAACATGTGAAAAGAAATTAGGATTAATATGTAGAATTCGTGTATGACATTTATCGCGACACGAGTTCCTGGCTCCCAACCTTGAGTTGCGAATGTATTCGCTGCGCGACCTTCGACAAATTTTCACGGGGCTTTTCTAAACTCGAAATTTTACTTCATGCGCCACGCGTATAACACTGATTTCAAGTGAAGTTCAAATGCACGTATATTTCACAATATTTCAGTGTTTTATACGCGTGGCGCATGAAGTAAAATTTCGAGTTTAGAAAAGCACAGAAAATTTGTCTCGGGCCGCTGCGCGACCCTCGACATATTTTCACGGGTCTTTTCTAAACTCGAAATTTTACTTCATGCTTAGTCTGGGAGTGGAAAACACTTGTTTGAAGCTTCAAATTAAACTCTTAAAAAAAAACAACGAATATATAAAGATTTACAACAAATAGACGAAATACGTATACTTTACAGGTGTCAAGTTAGCAATAGATTATAAATTTATATTTTAGGCCAAGTATTGCAGATAAAAATCTGAATTAACTATTAATCAATGAAGGATGGACCAGTATAGTAACTATTCATAATATCACCCCAAATTTTCAACCCCTACATCTTAAAAGTACCCCTAAAATTAATACAATTTTTAAATTAATTTTGACAACTTTCTAAATGTTCTATAAGGAAGATAAGGGCATATCTGGATTCAGCATGCATCAATTAACAAACTAAATAATAAAATTAGGATCACCACCCCCGGAACATAGAAAAAAAAAATCTTCCCCTGACACTATTTATAGGTATCGGAAATAATTTCCATTTTCTTTTTGAGTTTTGCGACAAACTATAAGTTCCATAAACAAACTAAGGCCATTTTTTGATTCAGCATACATCAGTTAACAAAACTAAACAATAAAATTAGGATCAATTTTAGTTTTGTTGATGTATGCTGAATCCAAAAATGGCCTTAGTTTGTTTATAGCACTTATAGTTTGTCGCAAAACCTGAAAAGAAAATGGAAATTATCTCGGCTAAAAACTGTGTTGGGGGAAGTTTTTTTTTTCTATGTTCCGGGGGTGGTGATTCTAATTTTATTATTTAGTTTTGTTAATTGATGTATGCTGAAGCCAAAAATGGCCCTAGTTTGTTTATGGAACTTAAAGTTTGTCACAAAACTCGAAAAGAAAATGGAAATTATTTCGGGTATAAACAGTGTCAGGGGAAGTTTTTTTCTTCTATGTTTCGGGGGTGGTGATCCTAATATTATTGTTTAGTTTAGTTAATTGACGTATGCTGAATCCAGAGATGACCTTAGTTTGTTTATGGAACTTATAGTTTGTCGCAAAAATCGAAAAGAAAATGGAAATTATTTCGGATAAAAACTGTGTTAGGGGAAGATTTTTTTTTGCTATGTTCCAGGGGTGGTGATCCTAATTTTATTGTTTAGTTTTGTTAACTGACGTATGCTGAAATCAAAAATGGCCTTAGTTTGTTTATGGAACTTATAGTTTGTCGCAAAACTCGAAAAGAAAATGGAAATTATTTCGGATATAAATAGCGTTAGGGGAAGATTTCTTTTGTTTCTATGTTTCGGGGATGGTGATCCTAATTTTATTGTTTAGTTTTGTTAATTGATGTATGCTGAATCCAGATATGCCCTTAACTTTCTTATAGAACATTTAGATATTTTAGGCCAAGTATTGCAGATAAAAATCTGAATTAACTATTAATCAATAAAGGACCCTCGACATATTTTCACGGGTCTTTTCTAAACTCGAAATTTTACTTCATGCTTAGTCTGAGAGTGGAAAACACTTGTTTGAAACTTCAAATTAAACTTAAAAAAGCAACGAATATATAAAGATTTACAACAAATAGACGAAATACGTATACTTTACGGGTGTCAAGTTAGCAATAGATTTTAAATTTATATTTTAAGCCAAGTATTGCAGATAAAAATCTGAATTAACTATTAATCAATGAAGGATGGACCAGTATAGTAACTATTCATAATATCACCCCAAATTTTCAACCCCTGCATTTTTAAAGTACCCCTAAAATTAATACAATTTATAAATTAATTTTGAGATTTTAGGGGTACTTTAAAAATGTAGGGGTTGAAAATTTGGGGTGATATTATGAATAGTTAATATAGTGGTCCATCCTTCATTGATTAATAGTTAATTCAGATTTTTATCTGCAATACTTGGCCTAAAATATAAATTTTAAATCTATTGCTAACTTGACACCCGTAAAGTATACGTATTTCGTCTATTTGTTGTAAATCTTTATATATTCGTTGTTTTTTTTAAGAGTTTAATTTGAAGCTTCAAACAAGTGTTTTCCACTCCCAGACTAAGCATGAAGTAAAATTTCGAGTTTAGAAAAGACCCGTGAAAATATGTCGAGGGTCCTTTATTGATTAATAGTTAATTCAGATTTTTATCTGCAATACTTGGCCTAAAATATAAATTTAAAATCTATTGCTGAAATCTATTGCTAATTTAACACCCGTGTATACTTTTAAGAAAAACTCCCTCTATTTATTATATATATATATATATATATATATATATATATATATATTTCTAATAATTGTAATTCATAATTATATAATTAAAATAAGTATTGGAAATGAGACACGCAAAAACAGTTGAAAGTTTGTCGATTAAAATTAAAATCGTGAATATTTACTTATCCAGTTCACTTGCCTATTAAAACTGAATACCCATTCATTCGCCCGGCGCCATCTAAACAAATAAACAAGGCGCTCAGCACTCATAATTTTTATTATTCGTTGTGATAAAATTCGGAAGGCACTATGAACCAATACATAGTCAAAACTACTTTCAGAAATTTTGCTATCTCTGCGCCATCTCGTACCCCAGAAACACATTAACAACAAAAATTGGCCCTCTTAATCCTAAATTGATCTTAAAATCCGTAGATATCATTTTTTCAGTAATTATAATTACTTAACAAGTCGGGCTTGATTGCATACACGATTTAGTTTTATTTAAAAAAGATCAAATGCAAGCACTCATGTTTCAAATCGTTTAATCTAAATAATTGTTGTAACAACAAAGCTGTGACCTTTTTAGAACCGTGCAAGGTCTGTCTGCCGGAGAAAGGAACCGAAAACACACAAAACAACGGACTGCAAACGTTCTCCTTTTGGCTTTTTTTTCGGTTGACGGTCTGAGGTGATCGGAAGCGATAAAGTGTGAAACGCTAATGAATTCGCCATAATTTCTAACCTTTAGCAATAACAGCGGATAATTGTTGTCGAGTTTTGCAACCGTCTTCCTTATTATCGCTGTGATCTTTCGAGTGTGGGCGTTTTCCTCCCGGGCATAAAAAATTAAACATCCAAGAGAGCGGATTTAGAAGGGATTTTATCTTATATCTTTACTTGACGGATTATTACGAAATTTAATAATAGGCACGAGTGTCAATATATGAGAAATAATATAAATGTTGCCAATAAAATAAACGAACGTATCCATAATTGATGGCATTATTTATAGAACGAGCATTTAATTGTTAATATATAAAATAGGGATTTTTAATGCAATATTAATTGAATGCAATTAAATTAAAATTGCAAAACGATGTTACAATCAGGATTCAATGAAACCAATATATTAATTACAACGGAATTTACTACATGTTACCGCAAATCTATGTCCTAAATAACATCGACATTGAATATTTACAGAATTAAAAACTATTTAAAAAATAAAAAATATCACCTTAAAAAAATGGCGATATATCTATAATAGTATTTACCTCAGCAGTCATATAATGATGTTCACAAACTTGTTTATAAAAACGTTAAATTCGACAATTTTATTGTGTTAATAGTGATTAATTTTTATACTTAAATAAATAATAATATAATACAATTAATATTGAAAAATAAAAAAACAGTAGGTATCTATATTATTTTAGAATAAAATAAAATTTAAAATGGTGGTGCATGCGCCGGGATATCTTTTTTAAAAAATACCGTAATAGCATACCTGACATGAATGTCAGATTGTGGTAATCAGTAGCTCATTCATTTGCTTTGTTGTTGTTTCTTCTGATTTCGTGTGTTAACATTGACAAGAGCAGCTGACAAATTTACGTACGACCTACTTTATGTTTTGAAAATTTCAGAGCAAACTCGATTGTGTTTTTAACTAAACACCTGATATACAGGGTGACCCATTTTAATTTGTCCACTCGAATATCTTGACAAATATGCATCGTACAAAAAAATGTTTCGAACAAAAGTTTAATAGTTTCGAGGGGGCTATTCGATCCTATAAAAAGTTTTTCACCCCCGCCCCCTAGGGGGGGGGGGATGGGAGGCAAATTCCCTGTATTTTGTACCTGAGCTGGGCAGGATTCGAATCATTTAGAGGATTCAAAAGAGGCATTCGAATACATTAGTTAAACTGGATTCGTGATCCGGATTCGTTACATTTCTTTAAGAGGATTCGTATTCGAATCTAAATGCGGGTGATTCGAATCCTCATAAAAGGATTCCAATATTCGGATTGAAATACTTACAAAAGGATTCGAATACTTACAAAAGGTTTTGAATCGTCAAAAATAATTCGAATTAATTGTGAGGATTAACATGAAAAATTTGTTTTGTGTGTTTTTAAATTTCTCGTTAAATCACTGTTTTATACGCGTGGCGCATGAAGTAAAATTTCGAGTTTAGAAAAGCCCACAAAATTTGTCTCGGGTCGCTGCGCGACCCTCGACAAATTTTCACAGGGCTTTTCTAAACTCGAAATTTTACTTCATGCTTAGTCTGGGAGTGGAAAGGCTCGTTCGAAACTTCAAACTGAATGCTTTGATAAGAATATTAAATTACTGAAAATGTTTTTAAAGATAATAATCTAGTTTTCAAAATTTTCTTTAATATTATTTGCAGTAAAACTGACATGGTAGCCACAATCTGAAATGTTAAATTTTTCTGACATTTCTCTGATTCAAGATTCTTTTCCCTGGCCTTTTAATATAACTTTCTTCTGTGGGAAACCCCCATTTTGTTAAATTGTTTTCATTGATTTTGTCAATATTAAGGCTAATTTTATACATAATAATAATATCTTTATTGACAGTAAAGTGATTACAGTATATTTACAAAACAATTTTATTATTTAAAATGGAAGAGTGGTGCGAACTGTCACTGTCACTGTCAAATGGCTATCGACCTGAGGTCTTTCTGCCTAGATTGATGATTAGTGTCGTACGTCAGTCCTTAATGAGTGTATGGGTGAAATGATGAAATGAATTCAAATACGGTTGTTATTGGTTTTTTTATATTTGGGAAGAATAGTGGGATTTCGATGGAAACAGTAATGGGAAATGGTGCGGTAATTAAAATGTTTTTTAGAGAATTTTTCGGAAAGGTATTGGAGGCGTTCTTCTATGGGGGTTATTTCAGTTGAGTCGTAGAGGAGTTGGTTGGATGGGTTATGTAGCGGATTTATGGGGTTACGGATTTTGGTAAGGGCTCTTAGGGATGCTCGCTCACTAACTTGGATGTGGTGTAGGGTGGGATTTTGGGATGTGGAAAACAGGATGGAACCATAATCAATCAAGGGACGACATATCATTTTATATATGATTACAGCAGTTTTAATGTTTATTCCGGATTGTTTGTAAGTTAGGTTTCTGAACAGTTTTGCCCGAGTTGTTATTTTACTTTTTATGTTACATGCATGTTTTTTGAAGTTGAGTTTTTGGTCGAAAGTAAATCCAAGATATTTTACATGGGAGGAGGGGTGGATTTGGTTTTGTGAAATGGAGATAATAAATGGATAGTTATTGATTTTGCGGTAAGGAATAAGGAGTTGTGATTTACGGGGATTGATTTTTATTCTCCATTTTGCGAACCATCGTTCAAGGGTATCGATGAGTTCATGGAGAGTTTGGAGAGCTTTAGGTAGGGTGGGAGCGTGGGATATGAGGGCAGTGTCGTCGGCGAACTGTAGGATATATTTTGAGGGATTGAAGTATTTTGGGTCAGGATGGTATATGTCGGAACAGAATATATTGTATAGTAGTGGAGAGAGGGGGGAACCTTGGGGAACACCTTGTTCTGGGGAAAAGGTAGAGGAGAAACGATTCTTGATTTTTACTTTGAGGGATCTGTTGAAGAGGAATGAATGTAGTATGCGGATCAGATGTGCAGGGATATTAATGGAGTGACACTTAAAAAGTAGGCCTTTATGCCAAACAGAATCGAAAGCTTTTTGGATGTCGAGGAAGAGGGTTGCAGAGGATTTGCCTTCGAGGTGAGATGTTTGTAGGTTGGAAGTAAGGATAGACAGTGGTAGACTGGTGGAGCGCTTGGGGAGAAATCCAAATTGGTAGTTGGGAATACGGTCAGAGATTAGTGAGAGGATTTTGTTTTTGAGGAGGGATTCATATAGTTTGCCAAGGACCGGAAGAAGAGTTATAGGACGGTAACTAGGAATGAGAGATGTGTTGTGGTCGCGTTTAGGTATGCATATGATGATGCCTGTCTTCCATTCAGGTGGGAAATAGTTGTTTTGGTAGTTGTAGTTGAGGATGTTCAGAATATGGTGGTGGATGTGAGGTGGTAAGGATTTAAGGATGCGTCTATGTACGTAGTCATGACCGGGTGCAGTATGCTTTCCCTTTTTCATGATGTTATTGTATTCGAGTTCTGTAAAGGAGTCGTTTGGTTTTGTAGGGTTAGTGTTTTTTAGGAATCCTTTGTGCCATTCCTCGACATGTTTGTGAAAATTCTTGTCAAAGGTCGTGTCTTCTGTCGTCTTATATGTTTCGTTGAAGTAGTCCGCAAATTTTTCTACGATTATGTCTGCGTCCGTAATTGTCTCGTTAGTGTCAGGGTCCGTTATTTGTTGGAGTTGGTCAGTTTTTTTATATTTTGATAGTTTTTTTATTTGTGTCCAGAATGACTTGCCGTTTAGGTCGTTTATGTCTTTGCAAGTGTTTAACCATACGTCCGTCTTATATTGAAAGATTAATGTCTTAATGTCTTTATTCAGTTTATTAAATGTCTGTCTAAGTTCCGGTGTGTCCATAAGTCTAATGTCGCGATATAATTGTCGTTTGTGTTTTAGGAGTCTTAGGATAAAATTAGGGAGGGGGTATTTGTAGAATGTTTTGATAATTTTTGGAGTATTTTGTTGAATGGAGTCGGATAGAGTTTTGTTGAATTGTTCAATGGAGTTGGGATTTATATCGGGGTTATAGGATATGAATTGAGTGAGGTCTAGTGAAACTTTGTCTATGTCACAGTTTTTAAAGTCAAAGATGGAGTCAGGGAAGGTGCGAGGAATAGGTTCGTTGGATTTTATTTGGAAAGTGATAGATAGGTGATATGAGCTTAGGTCGGGGGTGAGGTTTACAGAATGGATAAGATGTTGGATATTTTGTGTGCAGAGATGTCTGGAGTGGTGGATTGGTTTTGGTTCACTATAAATGTTGGAGGGATATGGATACGTACAAAATTTGAATTGGAAAGGAAGGAGGATAGGTGGCGGAATTTGCTTCTGTTTATATTAAAGTCTCCTATAATGATGGTGTTTGAGTATAGTGAAGCTTTAATAAATATGGTGTCGTCTATAGGAGAGTGAGGGTGAATATAAATGAGGAATATATGGATTTGAAGAGATTGGTGGGTTAGGATAAAATGCAGGCATTCATTAAGGGGATGGTTGATTCTAGGGGGGTTGCTTTTACCAATTTTTAGGCTTGGGTGGAGTGCTGCGATTAAACCTCCCCGAGGGTTTTGGTTGTGGATGGTAGGGGCGATTTGGATATGGTTCCAGTTGTGAAAAGAGAAATGTTTCTTGAAATTAGTTTCGACCAAAAGACATACATGTACTGGGTTATTGTTCAGATAATTGAATAGGATGTGGGATTTGTTGTTGAGCGAGTTTATGTTGGTGTAAATAAAGGAGATTTGGTTAGCCATTTTGGACAACACAATTAGCAGAGTGAACTCCGTCTGAAGGAACAGTTGGGATAGGACTATCGGGGTATTTAAGATCAAACATAACGAGGAACATACGGTTTCCCGTGAACGAAGCATGAGTGTCAATTTGGTATGATTCGATGAAACGTTCTTTTAGTTTTTTTTATGAGAGCCTGGCGGTCGATGTTAATCGGATTATTAATTTCTGTAACGTAGGTATCTAATATATGATCGTGGAGGGTGAGTGATTTATGAACGCGTGTCTGTTTGATCTGTACGTCGTCAATGTCGGATGATTTTTTGTTTGTGCAGTGAATTTTAACATTTGGAATTCCCTGGATGGGCTGCATGGGGCGGTTAGGGCACTTGGTAGACCAGGCGCCGTGGTCAGCTTTTCCACATGATGAACATTTGGGTGGAAGTTGTGTGGTGCAGGCGGATGTGTAGTGCTCGCCATTACATTTGGCAATCCGCCGTAACATGGTCAAATTTGTTGCACTTGTTACATGGTGCAGGAAGAGGCTGTGGGGCAAGGCTTTCTTCGACGGGGTATACTTTGCACATATACTTGAAGTTTTGTTGTAAAAGTTTGGTGTAAGAGCTGTGCGAGGCCGTTATTATTCGCACCATTCTTGTTTTTAATCCCGTGGCCTTTGAAGTGATGCGGCGGCAGTATCTGTGTTCGATACCGGTCGCATTCAAGCGCTCGCTGATTGCCGCGTCTTCGATCTCGGGCTCGAGGCTGCGTATCACGCATGAGTACGACGGGGCGGCTGAGTTGCGTTCGCGCGGAGCGTAGGATATTGGTGTGAGTTGATGAATCACTTTTTTTGTTTTTAAGATGTTTAGGTTATGCTCGCACGTGGCTGAATTGTGGTTGGATTTTAATAAATAACCCTGTTTTGTTTTGAGAATAACTGCTTCCATGTCGGTCGTGTTGTTTAGCCAGAGTTCTACAAGTTGTAGGCGAGAGAGTTCTGTGGTAGTGGTTATGTTGTATGTGTTTTTAAATTGTTGAGTGGTGTGTTTGCTTGGATTGTTTTGTACGTGCTGTGTTGTGTTTGTAGGTGGCGGGGGTGGTTGTTGTTGTGTACGAACGAGTTGTTGTGTTGTATTTGTATGTGTCGAGGGTGCTTGTTGTTGTAAGTATTGTTGCGGGTATTGTTGGGGTTGATTTTGTGTCTGTTTTGTTATCTGAGGATCGCTATTGTGCGAGGGCCCTGCTGATGGTTGTTGTTGTGACTGTGTAGTGGTTTGTTGTATGTTTATTTGTTTTAAAATTGATTGTAGTGTTTTGGTCGATGTTTTTGGCGTATTACCTGTAGCTTGCTTCTTCGCTGTTTTTCCAACTGGAAACCTCGTCACTCATGTTTTTTTTTTGGAATATTCTTCCGGTACGGGTGGTTTGTTAACAGATTTAATTCGCTCGCTCTTATCGCACGTCCGTCTGCAACGGTGTCTAGCTCACGAATGTTTTATACATTTTTACGTGTTTTGTAATTTGCCTGCTGATTTTGACAAATTTAATAATATCATATGGCTTTTTGTTAGTGTTTTGGTCAATTTGAGTATAATTCCATGACTTTTCTCCGACTTTTTTTATTTACGTAATTTTCAGGCATTTGTCGATTTTATGATAGAGTTCAATTTGAAGTTTTGAACGGGTGTTTCCACTCCCAGGCTAAGCATGAAGTAAAATTTCGAGTTTAGAAAAGCCCCGTGAAAATTTGTCGAGGGTCGCGCAGCGACCCGAGACAAATTTTCGGGCTTTTCTAAACTCGAAATTTTACTTCATGCGCCACGCGTACAAAACACTGATTTGAAGTAAAGTTCAGAAACACACAAATACATCTTTAATCATAGTAACAGGGAATCCGATATTTAGTCTGTTATCAACAATGCTTAGTGTTAATAATAAATAATTAGGTGTTGAATATTTTTGTTAAAACAACTGGTAACGATATTTATATATTAATAGTTGCAAAATACAATAAAATCAAATTTATTCTTAAAGGATTTGTATTCGTGATTCGAAAAACAGGATTCGAATCATATTTATCTCTTACGAATCCTTTATTCGAGTATTCGTGATTCGAATCATATTAGGTGATTGGGATTCGTGATTCGAATCCATTTTACGAGTATTCATCCCAGCTCTGTTTTGTACAAATATAAACTTACTTCGTCCTATTCTAAAACTATCAAAGAAGACAAGTCTGTTCAGATACCTCAAGTTGTAGGTGATACGAGCAGATCGAATATTTTGCAAACCGAGTTAAAAGTTTGACCTGGAACATATTATATATAAAAATACAAAGTACAATAAGCGTTCATCATTGTTAAAAATATGCGGCTCACATTCAAAAATACATTCCTAAATTTAGAAAATTGGGATATGTAACATATCAAATTAATGTTGTTTCCGTTATTTTTGCTAAATTAATTAATCTGGTTATTTCTTGGATTATATTTGTCAGTCCCAATTTAAAATTGATTATTCTCAATTTGATGTTGTTTAACCCCAATTAGATTGTGTTCAAACTGACAGCTATGTTCGAAGTCGCAATTTAAAATTGCTTATTCCCAATTTGATATTGATTGGTCTCAATTGAAAAGGTGTACTCGTAGAACAGATTATTTAAATTGAAAATATTGTTTGTATTGTTTAGCGAAATACAATAACTAATCATAATAACCAAGTCCGCGTGGAAGATTCTATACTTCTCCAATCCCCATCCCCATTCCTACAAGTATAGCAACGTCTTGATAGTTTTCCCAAGTAATTAGAGTTGTGTTCCATTTCCCGTGAGGTCCTTGCGGTGCATCCAATGCATAAAGAGATGCGGATTCTGAGGCTTTTCAATTCGAACAGGTCGGTGTGTGCACACACGTACGTGCCACGGCCAATTGTTACCGCAAACTTACTTAGTGCCCACATTCGGCCAAGTTTTGCGGTGGCGCGGATATCTTGAACCGATTTAATTAATAATTAACAATTCGTCGTGTTTGACATCCGCGACTTTCCGCCGGATAGGTAATAGTGCAGCATGTGCGGCTGCACGCGAAATTGCTTAATTAATATCTGCGGCTGATAACTGCACAATTCAATAAATCATACTGGCAGCCGAAAGGGGTTTTAAACTGGATTTCAATTGACTTCGAATTCAATTTGTAATTAATATTTGGGTCGGGGTGAAATTTACATTTAAAACTAAATTATCAATCGAACTCTATTCACTCAGCTCGTGACGATATCATCGAAGCCTGTAATTAACAAGTAAAACGATTTTATAAAAAAATACTCTTTATGTATATTTTTTATTTAAATATATTAAAACATTGGAAAACTACTGAGATGTACCCTAAACTAAAAAAAAGAGAAAGGCTAATGCACACATAAATAAATATTTTCATTTGATTTGCTAGAAAGTTTATTTCAAAATTTTAAAGTTACCTATTTTACTGCAACAGAAAATCTTTAAACTACAAACAATATTTTCAATAAACAAAGGATTTCACAATATACATCAGAAAACGTCAGACTTATCTTATCCACGTGTTATTTACGATTTATTGGACATTGCTGGAAATTCGTAAATGCGCTCTAATCGCTGGCGAAATTTACGACTCGGTCAGCAACACGTTCTTTCCGCATTAGTGCCACCGAAAGATAGAGGTTCATATAAATGCTTTTTGACGTTCGAACAATAAAAGTCGGCCAATAAAAAAAATTGAAATATGCGGATTACGCTGTTTATCCTACTATTGGGATTATCAATATGTCCAGGACACGATGTTAAACACTTTCGAGAGGTGTTCTTGGACGCCTTTTCAAAATCGTCCTGCTGGCGACGACCCTACTGCCATGAGGAATTTAGAAGTTGCAACAGAAAACGAACATTAGGTAACTATTTGTGCACTTAGTAGAACTCTATTTTAATTAGTATTTAACTTATCTGGTAGCATATCAACAATTGTGTACTTCTGATCCACACTCGAGGTGTAAGTCAAATTAGGCTTACTTCTCTAATATTATTTAGATAATCCTATTCTTCTCTACAGAGCTGGGCATCATTCAGGATTTCAATCCTGGATTCGAATCAATCAAAATTTCCAATCTTGGATTCGAATCATTCAGGATTCTAATCCAGGATTCGAATCATTCAGAAATCCCAATCCTTGATTCTAATCATTCAGGATTCCAATACTGGATTCGAGTAAATTTATAGGATTCAAAAGAGGTATATCCAAATATAGGTGAATCAAATCCTTATAAAAGGATTTAAATGCTTAATTCGAATTCTTATAAAAGGATTTAAATTCTTAATTCGAATCCTTATAAAAGAATGTTATTACTTACAAAATGGTTGGAATCCTCCAAAGGAATTCTAGTCGTCAAAAATAATTCAATTTCATTGTGAGGATTCGCCTTAAAATGTGTTTTCTTTGTGGTTTTAAACTTCACGTTAAATCAATGTTTTGTACGCCTGACGCATAAAGCAAAGTTTCGAGTTTAGAAAAGCCTACAAATTTGGATTTGCCAGGGTTCGCGAGCGAAGCGAGTCGCGTGAAGTTTAAAAACACAAAGAAAACACATTTTAATCCAAATCCTCACAATGAAATTGAATTATTTTTAATTCTAATCTCTATGGAGGATTCCAACCATTTTGTAAGTATTAAAATCCATTTATAACGATTCGAATAAAGCATTTAAAATTTAACTTAATACTTAAAACCCTCGTTAGAAGCTTTAAATTGAATACTTTTGTAGAAACAACAATTGACTGAACATTTATTTAAAAAAAATCTGATTTTTATAATTAGAAGTGATTGTCGAATAACGCAGTTTTTTTATATTACTTTTATGTTAAAGTGATAACTATACACGATTCCATTTGTTTCTGGATCTCGCCTAGCTATGGAAAAGTGACAGTTTAAGTATTGTAAATGGGGCTGGTTGTGTTTTAAATCAGGGTTTTTAAATGTCACTGTCAGATGTTCGATTTTAAGGTTATAATTTCTGACTAATGTGATCTTACACTGTTGCCTGTTTTACAAATTTTCAGATATAAAAGGATAATAATATGCAGTTTTAAGATTAACAAAATTTACTATTTGGTTTTTGTACATACAAACACAGCAATAATATTGTATATAACAAATATAATGAATTCGGCTCTGCAAACTTATTTCGTCATCCATTTGTATTTCTCGCTTGGGTCTTCCCGTTAACACATTTTGATCAACTCCATCCATCCACCTTAATTTTGGTCATTCTCTCTTCTGTTGGCCCTCAGTAATTTTTTGTAGAATTGCAAATTTATTCCCACCCTCTTATGATACTGATAATTTTCATGATTCAGAGATAATCTTTGGCATGTTAATATTTAATATGTGCCTGAAATTATTTTTCACTTTGACATTGACACAGCATTGCAACACTAGATTAATTTGATTTAATAATAAAATGCTCGAAGAAGCGACCGCGTGGCGAAATAATTGTTGCAAGATTAACAATAAACCTCTTGAAAATTAAAAAGAGGATTACTTATGATATAAATTATTGCAACACTGTTAAAATAAGGAATCAGGAGTGCCAATTAATAAAAATGTAAATGTTGATACTGCAACATAACAACACGAAAGCATGGCTAGGCGAGATCCAGAAACAAATGGAATATATTATATAACTTATTACTATTATTAAACAAGGGTTTACAGTCCTTCATTTAGGCACGAAGTAAAGCGTAGCGCCCAAATCCAAATTATCAGGCTTTTCTAAACTCGAAATGTTACTTCATGCGCCAGGCGTATAAAATATTCGAATCAATTAAATTTGTATCGAATACGATTCTACTTAAAAAATAGTAACGAATTCTTTGTCATTGAAGTACTCGAATTAGGGATGTTCCGATCCTAAAAAAAGTATCGATTATATCGTAAAGCAAAGTATCGATACAGTAAAATATCGTAGTAGAAAGTATCGATAATTTTCAAAACCAGTTTTTTTTTAGATTCCATATTTGTTATTATTTAAATACTGTAATTATTTTATTAAATGTTTTCTGGAGGGTATTAAAAATAACTCTCTCCATACTTTAATATTATTCATATTTTATTAAATGTTTACAATTTAATTTCCAGTTACGTGAAGTGTTTTCTATTAATTATTGTAGTAATTCCTTTCTTCACTGATTACTTTTATTATACTAAATGTACATTTCGAACACTATGTGTTTATTTTCAATAGTAATTAAATTGACAAATATATTTATTTCGTTAATTGACAGTGTCACTCAATTTTAGTTATTGTTAAATAAAAATTGAACTGCTTCTGCTAATAAAAATCTCAAAAAATAATCAATATGTAATCCGTATAGTTAAGGTTGTCGAATAACAATCTGCGCAGTCAGATAAACCATATTCTGACTTATAGTCAAACGGCAGTCAATATCATTGTTAGTCATAGTTTTAACAAAATTGACGAAGACCATAAATCAAGTCAAAAATAGACGGAAATGATTACAATTGGGTGGTATTTTGAAAATTCGTAAAGAATTGTCAACATTGAGACATTAATTGATTACATACAATTTCAAAGAATTTGTTTCATATTTTTATCGACATCCGGAACATTTCATAATTTGTTTTTATCTAAATTTCGTTATTTGCAAAAATTACAAATTGACAGCATTCATAAAACTTGGATAAAAATGTTAAAATTTGACGAAATGATTAAAACTTACACAAAAGTTGAATTTTATCGTTAATTATATGTGTCTCTTTTTTAAATTAGCTTAAAAGATCAATGTTCAATCGAATTACCAGAGATTATTCAGAAATGAATAAACACTCTTGTAACTTTAAAAAAAAATATGAGTCTTATTTAAAAACAAACTTTGAAAAACATTACCAAAACTTCATACAGTGAATTTTTCTTTTAGGTTTTTCGATGTAAATTTTCAGACATTCGGTGTATTGTTGAAAACTTTCAATTTGAAGCCTCTAACGAGTGTTTCCGATCCCAAATTTGGATTTGGTCCAAATCGTTCAGGCTTTTATAAACTAGAAATTTTACTTCAACTTTAATCTGGGATTGGAAACACTCGAAACACTCAAAAGGAAAAAACTCAGCATATTTTTTACTTTTTCTTTTCGGCAGTACAATAGATGGCATCTAATGAATAACTAAAGGGTGTTCTAATAAGAGTGCCCGATTTAAATTTTGCGCCATTTTTTTTTTGTGCAAGTGGCAGCTCTGAAATTTGACAGCTGTCATCTACGATTGTTCCAATTATTAATTATGGAGGGCTACACAAAGGAACAACGTGTTATTGTTGTGAAAATCGCAATTGCAATGCGGTAACTGTCGACGGTTTGCGGTACCTCAACGGAGTTCTTGTGGCCTCACCGGGGCGGTATGGATCTGAAAGACATGTGGTTCCAGCAGGACAGTGCGACCTGCCACACCTTTCACGAAACAATCCATTTTATGGGTGAACTATTTATACACCGAATCACCTCCCGAAATAACGATGTCAACTGACTACCCAGATCGTGCGATTTGATGCCGTACGATATCTTCCTCTGAGGTTTTGTGAAATCTTACGTCTATGTCAATGTGCCACGGACTATTCCCGAGCTCAAGCATAAGATCCAACGCGTCATCGGTGAGTTAGAGCCGTAACTCTGCGAACATTTAATAAAAAAAGCAAGGGTCAGTGCTCAGAACCGCGGGTGCCATTTGCCGGATATTTTATTCCATACTTAAACGGATCATGTCCACTTTATAATGTAATAAAAATATCGTCTCGCTTAAAAACTATGTTTTATTTGTAAATTAAATCGGGCACTCTTATTGGGACACCCTTTAGTATCGTATGTAAAGATATCTACCATATGGTATCGATATTAGCGATATATCGGAAAAAGAAATATTGATATAAGTATCGATTATTTTGTATAAAAATATTCCAAGATATCAATATATATCAAACATCCCTAATTCGAATACCTATATCCAATCCTGGTTGATTTGAATCCTGCTCTGATAGTAGTTCTTGGAGTAAATTGTATATAAGAGAAGGCTGAACAATCTTTTTGTAACCTTTTGTTTTTATAGATTTTGGAGTTTATGACTTTGTAATCATCGGCGGTGGATCAGCAGGCGCGGTTCTAGCCAACCGTTTATCCGAATGCAAAGATTGGACAATCTTACTCATTGAAGCGGGCGAGGAGGAAACCAACGCGATGAAAATCCCAGGCTTCCAACATCTGGTGCGCACGTCCAACGCGAACTATGGTTACCTTACAACCCCCCAAGAATGCGCTTGTTTCGGCATGCGAGATAACAGATGCAACATCGACTCGGGAAAGGCTTTAGGAGGAAACTCCGCCATTAACGGCATGGAGTACATCAGGGGAAACCGCGAGGATTTCAAAAAATGGAGGAGCCCCAAATGGACCTACACGGAAATGTTGAGGTATTACAAAAAAGCGGAGAAGATGATGGCGCCTGAAATCAACTCCCATCGTTTGTTCGGAAGTTATCACGGCGAATCCGGACCTTTATGTGTGAGTTACCCAAAACCAATACACCCGATTATGGGATACGTAATTAAAGGTAATCAGGAGCTAGGTTGTAAGGTAACTGATTACAACAGCGCTGAGCAGATGTCGGTTTCTCCATTGCAAGTTCACATTGCAAACAGCGTTAGGCAAAGTGCTTACATGGCTTACTTGCGTCCGATTAAAAAGAGGCCCAACTTGACAATCCTCACCAAAGCGTTCGTAACCAAATTACACACAATAAACAAGAAGGTGACTGGTGTTGAATTTGTTCACGAGGAAAGAAAGTTTATTGTTGGGGTTAGAATGGAAGCTATAGTAGCTGCTGGTGCAATCAAATCCCCGCAAATTCTCCTCCTTTCTGGAATCGGCCCAAGGAAATACTTAGCTAGATACAAGATCCCGTGTGCTGCGGACTTACCAGTTGGCGTTAATTACATTGATTACCCCACTTACAAAGTGCGCATTAGGCATAACTACACGATGCCTTGTCTTAATGTAGAATATGAAATACGAAAATTCAGTAAAGGTTACGGAAAGCTTTCTTTACCGGAAGGACAAGTTGTTAGCTTCATCAAAATTGGAAGAGGAAAAACACCGGATGCAATGATTAAATATTCATTAGAAGCGTTTCAAACAATGGATATTCGCAAACTCCACTTAAACGCTAATCGATATTTAGATTCAGTGTTATCGGACACGTGTTACACAGATATCATTGCGGAAATTACCTTCCTAAAAGCAAGATCCAGAGGTTGCGTAAGCTTAAAATCAACCGATCCCTTTGATTACCCAAATATCGATCCTAATTTCTTTAACGACCCTACTGATATTATCACCGCCGGTATGGCTGTTGATTATGTTTTACACTTACTGGACACCAAATCGTTTAGAGCAATCCGCGCTTATGAAGTACCATCTCCAGTAGCACCCTGCGAATCCCGCGACAGGCGCTCTAACCGCCACTGTTTGATAACCTACACATCCACGCCCGCATCAAGCCCCGTGGGACCGTGTCAATTAGGAAGAGTCGTCGATGATGATCTCGTCGTAATCGGTTTCAGTAATTTGCGCGTAGTCGGAAGCGCGGCGATTCCTGCGGGCCTGAGCGGCCCTTCCACCGCCACGGTTGTCGCAATGGCGGAAAAGGTGGCCGACGCGATTAAATTCCGCTACAGGAGGCTGTAGAAAGTGCAAGTGTGCAATTGTAGCAACCTTTTTGAGGAAATAAAATCAACTTGCGGGTTGCTAATGATCGCCAGCATTTATTTCATCTCTTTATGTTTGAAATATGCAGATGCCCGCGTTTGACGGCATTCATTGCGTCTATTGCGACACCAACAAACGGGCGATAATTATTCACCTGCAGTACATTTGTAATATATCTCTGCATGCATTTTACACTTTATATTTTTAAAACGAAATAAAATCTTTCGAGAAATGTGCAATTTATTTGTCTTTCCAATAAAACATATGTACAAAAGGATAAATATGATTGAACATACAGCGATGCTCAAAGAAGTAGAAATATTACAAAATCTCATCTGACATTAAGCTAAAAATCCAGCTGAGAGTGCCATTGAAACCATAATTAATATCGTATCTAAGCGCTAAACGATAAAATGGAAGTATGTTGCTATATTTCAAATGTAGCATCAATGTCGTTGGCATCGCAGTGAAATTATAAAAACGATAAATGTATGAAAGCTTGGGGAAACGATAATAAAACTAGCTGGAAACGCAGACAAACATTCTCCCCAATAAGACAAATAATATTTTTAGAAAAAACTGTATTTTATCATGTCATACCAACAAATTATCAAAATTATACATCATCACTATACTGATTGTATCAATCTACATTTGTCCTTGACCCCTTCTTAATAACATCAGCAATAAACTCTCCAGCCGTTAAAACTCGTCAAAAATGACACATCAATGCTCAAACTCTCAATCTTAAGGGCTTTTGTGTTTAAAAACTGCACGATGTGATCGTAGACATTTGCGTAATTTTCATGATAATTAAATATCAAACTCTACTCTCAGTGACATCAAAGAACGTTATTTTGATATAATTCATCCTAAGGCTGTATAAATAATTATCTATGAAATCCGTGGTTATAATAACTCCTGAATGTTTTAAGTACAATTGTAAGTACGCGGAGATGTAAAGGTAACTATAAAAGAAGATGCGCCGTCTTCAGAAAAAAAGGGTTTTTAAAGAGGCCACAATTTGTGCGTAGGGATTAGCTAAATTGATATAATTATTAAAATCCTGTATTAACTTTCTGCAAGGCGAGCAATAATAAGTGCGTATTTGTAATTACAAAGTTGGGAAATATCTCAAATTATAACCGACAAGAATTTCTTAATAATTGGGATTTGGAAATTCTCTAACTCATCGCTTAGGTCTATCCCTGATTGAATCAACAAGTGAGGTGTCGTGATAGCATGGGGGTCTCTGTAACAAATTCCCACTTGCGTGGATGTAAGATTACTAACAACATTTTGACGTTCATCGTCAGTTTATATAAACTCCTGTGCGATTTTCAAATGTCTCCTCTTATTTACAATTAGAAGGATGTAAACCTCATTAGCAGTGTGTTTAATTCCATTTTTGATTTACACCTGTAATTTCGCTACACAATCCTGTCTTTCAAAAATATAATCTCCAAACGAAAATTCTAACGAGTCAAAATCTTTTAAAACATAATCTAACAACTCGCTTGTGTTGGCTTGTGTGATCGGCAACATCCGTTCACCCCCCTACAATCATTCGTTAATTCTTTCACGGTTTGATATCGAAAAATGATAATAATCTACCATACCAAACAGCTTACCACAACAGGCCAGAGTGCTAGTAATGTTCGAAGCAACAGCGAGGATAAGTGGTCTTTTTTTACCGACTTCATTCCTACAGATATAACAATCACTGTGACCTGTCTGCACCCTTTTAGCATCCTAAAACAGACCTAGGATACCTAACCGAATCTAAAGAGCTAGCTTACAACCGGGTTATAGAATTTATTATTAGCACGGGCTTAGGGTGGTTGATGAAAGTGTATTTCCTGATAGTAGTACATCGGGAAATGTTCCTACAGCTGAATTTATATCTCGGAAAAGATAAGCGATGTTATTATAGATTTACATACAAATGATTGAACTAAAAAATAAATATTGATTTAGAAAGCGCCCTTTGTCGATTAATTGTATCTTCTCTTGAACATATACATTATTTTTAGATAAGTAATGATGGATCGTAACATCAAGTGCATTTAAGTAGTTAATATCGCTAAGAGTCGATTGACAATTTTATTATGATTAGTAGTTGAAAGCCATTACGAATGCTATTACTTACAAGAATCATGTCGTTATTTAAAATGAAATTATCAAATTTATATGATTTAATTGCACAGCATGCAGTCATGTAAGGCGTTTACAGCACTGATAAGGTCTTAATGGATGTTATTTGTACGAAAAAGTAAAATTTGCATACGTTTCGAAAAATGTAACATTCGTGAAATAAATATGTGACTCAAATTAATTGTCGTATTGCAAGTAGCCATTTCAGCTCTAAGCACATATAACGATGAATGCGTCAAGTTGTGGGTTCAAAGTGTAGATGGATAGACAATGAAATCTTCAGACCTAACACTTAATTATGTAAGGTATTTTAATCATCAACTCTTATACAAGATGGACAGAAAATAATTGTTGAACGTTAAGCTCGTGAATTGTTAATTAATTTTAAGTAGGAAACCGAAATATAAAAATATTGTATTGTGCTTCATTAAGGCTCACAAGTTCATTTAAAGTCTAAATATGTGCTGAATCCGGCTTAAGTCGCTGTTGATCAAATAAGCAATAACGTTATAAAATTAGTTTAATGCAATCAAATGATTTCCTTTTGTTAACTTTCTCGAAATATTCTGGTGCCATAAGGGTTATATTCTTATTACCTAATTATCAGCATTTTTAGATTGTAGGAAATTTGATTTCGAATTATTTGGAGGTGGATCTTTAGGCTTAGTCCTAGCAAACTAGGTAAGCGAAATAGGCTGCTGGAACATCCTAGTTTTAGAAATAGGTGGCAAAGGAACTAGCTTCGGCCTAATCCATTTTTCCATTTTGGTAAAAACCGCAGATCTCGACATGGCGTGTATCATACAGTCTCCCAGAAATATGCCTGTAGGGATTCCTGGAATTCACACTGAGTCATTAACAGCGGACAGGTTTTAGGAGACAACACGGCGATATGTGATCATTTATACTCATGGGGATTCCCCGAGGATTACAACTGGATCTCCCACAACGAAAAAATGTGGTCTTACAAATGTATCACACTATATTACGAAAAATTTGAGAGGACGCCGTTTTCTGGAACGGAAGCTGCTGGTGCTTTTTCAGATGTATTCAAAGGATCAAAGGATCTAATAAGATACTGTATAAAAACTTAAATGCGCACGTGTGTGCTTTTTTAAATGGCACAGGGACAAGTATAAGCCAAGTTTATCTAGAACCAATTTCACATAGAAAGAATCTTAAAGTTCTTACTGGACCATATGCTTTCAAGATCAAATTCGAGGATACCAAAGCGATTCCCCAACAGTTTATTTTTAACGGAAAATGCTATTGAGCGCGCATTAAACGTGAATTAATCTTCACGGGAAATGCAATTACCTCCCTCACCTATTAAGAATATTCGGTGTTGGAAATGAACTACTCAAATCATTAGAAATTCCTGTAGTCCTTAACATGCCAGCTATTGGGTTTAATTAACCGACAGCCCTGCGATTGAATTTAAATACAGCACTAGTGTCTGTGCAACTACAGGCGATCTAATTAGCGAAATCAGTGCTATTTTAAACAGAACGGGAACGCTCTCCCAACCAAAACCAAACTTGATAGCATGCAGGTGGTTCACGAGGTATTCGCAAAAGCAGACCATTAATCTTCCCAATGCTCTAATCAGTCGGTCATTCCCGCTTTAATGCGAAAACTTTAAACACATTAAAGAAACTGGATAACTGTAATGATTAAAAAAAACGCACAGGTTTTAGGTATTAGACCTAGTGACGTAATAGGAAAAGACACTGTACTTTACCCAAAATCACGCGGAACTGTCTTAGCAACATCCTTAGATCTATTTAAGTGTCCTGACGTCGATTTTTAATACTTACACGACCTTGAAGATGCTTATGATAACCACAGCAAGAAGTAACAGTCGTACAACGTCAGACACAAGGACGATCGGAGAAAAAACTCCTTCCTAACGGGGATCGTTCGCCCCTCCGGTCATCCTTGTTTTGACATTTATAATGTACATAATTTAATTGATAAAATGTATGCTTTTGAAACGACGAAATCCTTAAAAAAATCGGAGCCTTGGTGAGGTTCTACGTGCCGAGTTGTGCGAACTTTATTGGTAACCAAAGGATGCATGTTTATTACATTAGCTGCCATGTTGTAAAAGGATAGTCGAATTTCGTCTGGACTTGTGCGATGTGCGAGCATTCTGATTCGGTTTTGGTTAGGATTTTACGATCAGGGGAATTAAGAATGTGAGGGTTGTCGATTCTAATGCTGTGCATATCCCAAAGGCAATATCGATGGATTATGTTAGGGCCACGATAGCCGAACAAATCGCGGATGTTCATAAGGAACTTAATAATTCTACTTAAGATTATTAATTATATATACGAATGTTCATACAGATTATATTTAGTATTATTTTTATGAGCTTGTTCGTCTTTGAAGTAATTATTTTTCTGTCTCAGGAGTAGATGAACTAAAATGTTTGGAGACCACTGATCTACCATAATTATTGATTATATTATGCAAAATCAACTCATGTAAAAACTATAAACAATTTACAATCATCAGTTTATCAATTTTTAACAGAAACAGGAGTATTTCGAATAGTAGATAGGTTTATCTACTTTCGATAGCACACATATTTTTGTTTTGGAATAAAGTTTTGCATTTCAAGCGTCACGATTTGCAACTATTTGGATGAAAACAATGGACGATAAGAGACGTTATAAATAGTAAAAGTCCTGAAACCAGAACGTACTCGTTAATAAAATGCTTCCATTATTGATTTGCTTGATTGTAGTTATCGGCAAAGTTTTCGGATCAAAGTGCGAAATTAATTCTCCGGTGAAGGATGTTCAGTATTTCAGGCAGCTTTGGCTTGAAAACTTGATTGGATCTTATAATTGGAGTAGAAAAAACAGAAGCGAAGAGTTTTCAACTTGTTTCACGGATATACCAAAAGGTGAGTTACGGAATGTGGTCATATTCCTAAACATCTTCTTATCTATGCACAAACTGTTACACTGCGCTTTGATAAACCAATCGAGTACGTCGTCAATACTTTCATACTTAGAAAGTCAATTATTAGTACACCGAGACAATTGTTGTGGAATAAAAGAATTAGTTGAGAATCATCAAGGGTTTTTAAGTCGAGAAGACCTAAGAATATGAAAGAATTAATTGACATTTCAATTTCTTGAGCGGACAACTTTAATACTTGTAATAGTTATACAGGCATTTTCCTGATGAAATATACATATCCCGATGAATAAGTTGTAAATTTTCAGGCATACGTTGTTTTTATAACTGCGTTCAATTCAAAGCTTCTATCGAGTATTTCCAATCCCAGATTAAGCATGAAGTAAAATTTTCAGGTTTTACTAAACCCAACATTTTACTTCATGCACACCGCGTATAAGCCACTGATTTAAAATCAAGTTCAAAAACAAGTATTTCACATTATTTAAAATAATGTAATGCTTTTGAAGTTCACGATATGTCAGTGCTGTATGCGCCTCTCGCATGAAGTAAAATTTAGAGTTTAGAAAAGCCTGAAAATTTGGATTTGCCGGGGCGCGACACGCTTCGCTCGCGCTCCCCGTCAAATCCAAATTTTTAGGCTTTTCTAAACTATAAATTTTACTTCATACTTAAATAAGGAGTGGAAACACTCGTTATGAAACCAACGAGTTTTGAATTCTTGAACAATACAGAACTTTTCCTGATCAGTAAATTAAAAATAAATCTTTAAATTTCAGTTTTTGGTACATTCGACTTTGTAATAATCGGAGGAGGAAACTCTGGATCAGTCTTGGCCAACCGCTTATCGGAAAACATGAAATGGCAGATTCTGCTCTTAGAAACGGGAGCCGAAGACAACGACCTGACCTTGATGCCGGGGGCTTTGCCGATTCTGGCCAACTCTGATTACAATTGGGGATACCTGACGAAACCGCAAAAGCGCGCTTGTTTCGGCATGAAAAACAACCAGTGCGCTTTGAACAGGGGGAAGCATTTAGGAGGCGACACGATGATTTCATCGGAGGCTTACATGCGAGCCAGCAAAGCCGATTTCAATAAGTGGACGAAAATCGCCAACAAGTGGAGTTACTCTGAATGTTTGCACTACTACAAAAAAGCTGAAAATATGACCGCTAAAACAAAAGAATCAAGTGTTCATGGAGATAGCGGGCCGCAAGCCGTAAATTACACCGAAGAAGAATCGAGTTTAATAAACTACATAATTGAAGCTAATAAGGAGTTAGGCTACAAGGAGGTTGATTACAATAGCCAAAATCAAATGGGAGTTTCTAGGATGCAAGTTGCTTTACAAAACGGGATCAAACAATCAGCAAGCGAAGCCTACCTAAAACCAATTAGGGACTTTCGGAAAAATCTGATTATACTCACGAAAGCGTTGCCTACAAAAATCAACTTTATGCATAATTCCATAGCGACTGGCTTAAATTTCATGCATGAAGGGCAGATGTACAACGCCACTGTTCGAAAAGAGTTGCTGCTATGTGCTGGAGGATACAACACCCCACAACTACTAATGCTTTCAGGAATTGGGCCAAAGGATCATTTAGTTAATTTCAATATACCTTTAGTGGCCGATCTTCCAGTTGGGAAAAATCTAATTAACAGGCAGCACATTGATTTACGCTTCAAAACCAACTTGACAAATCAATGTGGTAATTTAGAAAAAGACATTTACAACTATATTAATGGGAAAGGTGCCTTAGCAACGCCAGTTACAAGAGCTGTAACTTTTGGGAAAATCAATAAATCAAAAGATGTTGTTGACTACATGATTCTCTACAACATTCCATATGAATTTATGGATTCAAGTTTATACAAAAGCATGTATAACTACAACGACATCATGGATGCTAATCTACAAGATCGCGAAAGTACAGATATCCTAGCAAGAGTAACTTATTTACACCCAAATTCACGCGGAACTGTTAAGCTACGCTCCGACAACCCAATTGATCACGTTGAAATAGATCCTGATTACCTTAACAACATGAGCGATTTTGATTTAATCCACCAATCAATACAAGCTGCTTTAAAGCTGTTGGACACGCACACGTTTAAAAGTTTGGGTGTAACTTTGGGAGGATATTTTCTACCAGCTTGTGAGAATTTCACCGATTTGATGTTTTGGCATTGTGTTGCCTCGTACGTGATGGATGGAATCGGGGATCCTATGGGGACTTGCAAAATGGGGAAAGGAAAAGACGCTGTGGTCGATCAAAATTTGATCGTGCATGGGTTTGTCAACCTAAGAGTGATTGATGCTAGTGTCATTCCGTTTCCCATTTCTGCGCATTGTAGATCTACAGAGTTGATGATGGGGGAGAAAATAGCTGATGCTATTAGGTTAAAATATGTCATTAAATAAAAAGAAAAATGCGCAGAAAGCAATAATTAGAGGACATTTTTATTTTAAGTGCCTACGTATTCCGATGTATACGCTGTAAATTTGCAGGTATTAATTGATTTTATAAAAGCGATTAATTTGAAGCTTCTAATGAGGGTTTCCACTCCCAGATTAAGCATGAAGTAACATTTAGAGTTTAGAAAAGCCTGAAAATTTGGATTGGTTCAGGCTTTTCTAAACTTTTTACTTCATGAGCCACGCGTACCAAACACTGACTTAAGGTAAAGTTTACAATATACTGCTCAAGTTAGATCTCACGTAATTGAATTTTACAAATATATATTACCTCCTACTAATTCTTGCGTTTTCAAGATTTGAGCAATTTTTTCTGGGACATGTAACTATAATTAAAAGAACAAATGCTCTAGGCGCTTGAATTTTAGAAGATTTGGTTACACGAAATATTTACATAAGATTAAGCTAAAGTATATTTAGAACTTTACTTTAAATCATTGTTTTTACGCGTAGCGCATGAAGTAAAATTTCGAGTTTCAAAAAGCCCGAAAATTTGGTTTGGTCGCTCCGCTTCGCTACGTGACCAAACCAAATTTTCAGGCTATTCTTAACTAGAAATTTTATTATATGCCTTATTAAGGATTGAAAATACTCGTTAGAATCTTTAATTTGTTTTAAAATATACCTACGTATCTCGTAGGTATACTTTAAAAATGTCTCTGTATGTTACGAAGGTAATAAATTAGTATTTCTGTAATATCCTCTTATAAAAGGTAAAAATTGACGAATGGTCTTCGGTAACCAGTAAAATTACTCTTCACTGACCATAAGGAAGTTATTGGCAATAAATACAGGATGTTGAGATTTGAGTGTTGAACGTGCGATGTGTCGAAAAGTGAGAGGTTCTTTCTTGGTTCGTTGGAATTAGCATAACATCCCATGGAATGAAAAGGAAAACGGCACATCGATAATTCACCGTTAAACTGTTGTTACCATATGGTGGCAAATTCGATAAATTGCCAATTAATTCAACGCGTTTATTGCTTTGTAGTGGATTCTTCAATTCAAAATAGAAATTCAATTGTAGTGCATTAAATTTATCACCAATTCAACAAAAACAATCGCATATATTTTTGTGAAATTAGAAAATATTGTAATTAAAATAATTAGAGAGAAATTACAAGACATACTACGTACTAACGTTAGCAAACAACTTAATCATACATTTTAAAACTTGTTATAAAAGAGTGTTTAGAGCAAGAGTAGACACATTTTACCTAGGATCATTTGTTTTCAAGATATGGCGAAAAAAGTGAAAATCGACAATATTTTATTTTTGCTGTAACTTTCTTATTTAAGTAGCTGAAACTTTAAATGTACCCTAAATGACATCTGAGATGCAAAAGTTTATATAGAGGGTGTTGATTCGATCAGGTATAGGAATTTAACATGTAAAATCAGATTTATGTATTTTCCTGCTTTCAGGATCATTTAAGGGGAAAAGTAGAAGAGTAAAGAAAAAACAAGAAAAAATCCCATTTATTTTGGTCGCTATTTGGTTAAAATCCGATGTCGTTTACTATTTTTAACCAATTTTTAAATGTACGAAAATTTAATAAATTAGCCCAAGCCGGCTATAAGAAAATGTTATGGGTATTTACAGCACGTGATTACGGCTATTTAGAGGTCTAATACTTGACTTTTATGCCCAAAACCATCAACGTCGCATCCGTAGCTTTTATATGCACCTTCCACGATTTTAGCGTCTTCATATCAAAAATAATGAATGCAAACAAGTGTTCATGAGGCTATTTATTTTAAATTTTCGTGATTTTCAAAATTGGATAAAAAATAGTAAACGACGTCAGATTTTAATAAAATAGCGACCTAAATACGTAGGATTTGTTTATTAATTTTTGTTTACTCTTATATTTTTCCTCTAAAATGACCCGGGAAGCAGGAAAATGCATAAATGTGGTTTAACATGTTAAATCCCTATGTATACCAGGATCGAATCAACACCCGGCAGACACATACAATTTGATAAAACGGTTAAACGGGTATGAATATGAAACGCTCACGACTGAAAAATTGGGTTTCAATTTAGAATTGTTATATGAAATAAAACAACTTTAGATTTTGATGTAATCGGTAGAACATTAAAAAATAAATTGTTATATTTTGATTTCCAATAAAATAAAGTCGACAAATACGAAATAAAATTACTGTAAGTATCCGAAAAGATGACTTTATTTCTGTTTTATTTAATTTTAATAATAATACATGTATATGTCGAACAGGATAACCCAACTACAGAACAAAAATTTGAATACAGAGTAAAGGAAAAATACCTTTAAAGAAATGAACAAGTATATACAAATACAAATAATAGTAATAAACACTCAAAATGTCATATTTTAAGAAAATCGGCAATGTTTAGAAATGAATAAACTTTAATGTAATTATGATATATTTAATTAATATATTCTTTAAACAAGACTTCGAGACTTTTTCATTTTTTTATATGCTTTCAATAGAGATTTAAAATTAATTTTAATTGAATTCCCAAAAGTTGACGAAAATTGAGAAAAATACATAAAATAAAACCTATTTCACTAAGACTCTAAATAATTCAATGTCAAATTTGGATACAATTAACGGAAATGGTTAAAAAATAAAATAATTCGTTTTAATTCAAGAAACAATTGGAAATAACACGTTACAAAACCTCAATAATGACAAAATAAATAACTTTTGATTTTTTTTCACTGAAAAAAAAGAGAAAAATTAACATCCGTTTTTTTATATATTCGTAATTTTGTGGGTTAGAGCCGTGTCATTTTTGACACATCAGATGACAATTAACTGACAAGCCCAAAGTTTGATACACACTAAAAAAAAAAATGTACGTGTCGAAACATTTTATTTCCACCAATTTAATGAGGTCTCTCTGACGATCAGGTAAATGCTCCTTGCTCAGAAAGTGATTGATTGGCTGATTTCGTTGCATTGTATTTTTCCTAGATGTTTAATGAAGATATACAGGGTGTCTACGCTAAACCGTTTGTTAAAAGTTTATGGGGTTGCCGTTGCACTAAAAATTTGAAAAAAATCCTTATCATATGGTTGAATCAATTCTCCTCATGTAAAATATTTTCAACTTTATATCACTTCCGGTTCCACCGGAAGTAGCACCAAATTTGATATTTTAAATGGAACACCCTATATATTAGTAATTTCTTGGGTTCTTCGTTTAAATTGCAACATATTTTATTCGAAAATATGTACACATCTCTTAGTTTTCAAGAAAAATTTTGTTTTCTAAAATTCTGACCTCTAAAAGGCATCTTGAAATCTGTCTGTAACTTTTCTTAAGAATAAGATAAAAATATGATTTATATCTCTACTTGTACCTAGAGGATGCCTCTATGAGTGAATTAATTAGAAACTGTCAATTTTCACAATAAGTGTTCTTAAAATATAAATATCTATGTGCCCTCTTCAATATTTAGTAATTCAATTTTTTAAATGCAATGACCCAATTTTTATCACGTGGTACGATTGGAGGGAAAATTTCCTACACAAAAGTATTACACAAATCTACTTCTAAAGCAAGTAGTTTTCGAATTATTTCGAAAATTCGTTTTTCGTCGCATTTATGCCGAGTATAATGCGAGCATAAGTCGAAATTGAATTTTAGTAGGCCAGCAGTATGCATTTGTTTTGTCGCGATTGTATTGCGAAATGTCAAATAATAAAAAGAATTAGTACAAAGTTTTACAGAAATCAACAAAATAAATAATTACACAAATCAACATATTATCAATTTATTTATACATGGCAACTGCCAATTGAACAAAATTTGATTCCAATCTTCTAAATTTTGTTTTATTCATCGGAGGCAAATGTGGATAAGTCTCATTAAATATTCTACATGTTTGAGTAACAATTCTATCGCAGTTGGCATGTATAAAGAATAAATTGATAATTTGTTGATGGGTGTATTTATTCATTTTGTTGATTTCTGTGGAACTGTGTACTAATTGTTTTTATTATTTGACATTTCGCATTATATACGCGACAAAAACAAAAGCAGTACTACTTGCCTACTAAAATTCAGTTGCGACTTATGCCCATTAAAATTCAGTTGCGACTTATGCGCATTATTCCCTGCATAAATGCGACGAAAAACGAATCTTCGAAATAATTCAAAAACCACTTGCTTTAGGAGTATAGTTGTTTACACTTTTTTGTAGGAAATCTTCCCCCCAATCGTACCACGTGATAAAAAATGGGTAATTCTATTTAAAAAATTGAATTACTAGATATTGAAGAGGGCACTTCGATATTGACATTTTAAGAACACTTATTGTCAAAATTGACAGTTTCCAATTAATAAACCCATAGAAGCATTCTCTAGGTACAAGTAGAGATATAAATCATATTTTTATCTTACTCATAAGAGAGGTTACAGATAGATTTAAAGATGCCTTTTAGAGGTCTAAATTTTAGAAATATTGGTTTTGCTTGAAAACTATAAGAGATAAGATAAGTTTATGTGAACGGTTTAGCGTAGACACCCTGTAGTTGTAACAATATACTCTTACATTTTCAAAAAGTTGTAAATATGTGTTGTTTAGTTGCAAGTTGTTGCGTTTTCCTTTTTGAAACTCTGCATCGTGACAATTTATGATTTATTTGTACATTGATAACCATTACCAACATCTCAATATTTGATGTTTAAAAAACCCTACTGTTAAAGCAGGACCGCAACTGTTCGACCCTAAATTTGGTCATATTAAAAAAACAGAGTTTATATATAAACCAAAGTTAAAACATACACCGACGAGAAGTTGGGCACGTATTTCCAGACACGGATTTTGGCGCCTCAGCCATCTCACTAATTATGAACAATCTCATTAAAAAAAATCATATCTTCTAAGGCACATACTATATTTTCCAAATGTCATTTAGAATCAAAATTATTAAAAAGAAAAAACAACTTTCAGCGCTATTTTCTTAGACAAACACGGTTTTGCCATTTAAAACCTAGAAATGAAAGAAAAATTCAATATTATATTCCGATATTCCGTATAAACTTACTTCGCAAAAGTTGGCGCTTGCAACGTTATTCGGCGGACCCCTTCGATTGTCAATATACGAAAAATATGGTACAGATAAATAAAGTATGATTTATAACCATACAAACTGATACTCATTTTTATAAAACAATCCGTATGCATATTCAGTTTATCAACCTTCTCAAGCATTTGCATTTCATTTGCAATATCAATACATCGTGTCTTCAGACGGGTAAAAATTCGCATTTTGCACGCTCGGGTTTTCTCTCTTGGCGGAGATTTCGCTTTCTAAATAAATGTTGGTTTATATCAATAAATAACGTGGCACATAAGTAGACTATTTCATTTTTCCGATAATCAAAGAGCCGCTATCTCTAGACGAACGGCAATCAAATGATCCTACAGTGGAAATCTGGTCTCCAAGCCAGAGTTACAAAAGCGTGAAATTGCCTCTTACTCCAGATTTTAATAAAACCAACATGAATATTAATGGACGATTTAAATTTATATAGAAATGCTACATTCGAACAGTTCTGTTTTTATAAACTAAAGGATTCCAACTTTGATGAAAATATTTATATAAACATTGTAATGTATTTATATTAAATATTAATTTAAATTCTATTAGATTAAATGTGAACAATACATGTTTATTATATTCTTTTGTAAGCGCACATCTGAGCAGTATCAAAATAAAGTTATTTTAATTATTATTTTATGGCGTTTTATTAAAAACAATTAAAACAAACAAACATGAATTGATATAAAAATTAGTTTTTCATTGTATATACAGGGTATCCCGAACCATGATGCATTTAGCTTAAGAACATATTCCTTGGGCACTTTTTAGTCGAAAATGCCTAATACACTTTTGTCTAAAACTTAAGGTTGCGGTTTACTAAAGTGATACAGACTCTGTCCAGTCGCTTGTTGGAGTGAGATAGTACTACTTTCAGTATAAAAAGGTAAACGTAATATATACTCAATGACATTAGAAGCGTAACACCAAGAAGGAATGATTTTTTTGAATTCATATTTTAGCAACAGAGTGACTATATTTAAAGCATACTTGATAACAATTTCAACCTTGTGCCTTTTATATTTATTGTGAAAAAAAATATATTTCACTTTTTCTTTTTTGATAAAACTATTTATATGAGCTGTTTAGTACAGATGTTTTTAGTTTTCGTGTTTCCGTTGAGTGTGTTAAGCTTAAATAAAATGCCTCGAGTCCGAAGACGTCCACAATATCACCATTTGAGCGATTTTGACCGGGGTCGAGTTGTTGCTTATCGAGATGTCGGTATGTTCTATCGCGAAATTGCCCGCCGTATTGATTCCACTGCAGCAACTGTAATACGTGTGTATCAGGTATGGACAGAAGAAGGTAGAGGAGCAAGAAGGAGACCAATTGGTAAACCAAGGCGTACCACAGAACGTCAAGATCGGCGCTTAAGACAAATAGCCCTGCGAGACCGTTTCGCTACTACGCGTCAAATCGGTGATCAATGGATTGGAGAAGAAGGTAGGCCCGTTAGTATGCGAACCTTATATCGCCGCATTCAATCCTTTGGGCTTCTTTCGTACCGTCCAAGATTAGTGCTTCCTTTAACAGCGAGACACTGTCGCCAAAGGTTGGACTGGTGCTGGAGGCAGAATGGCACGATGTCGTATTCAGCGATGAATCACGATTTTGTCTAGGCACGCATGATGGCCGTAGAAGGGTACGACGCTACCGTGGAGAACGACCTGATCTTAGGTTTGCTATTGAGAGGCATGTACACAGGACTGCTGGAGTAATGGTTTGGGGGGCTATTGCTTATGGTAGTCGATCACCCCTTGTATTCATTCGAGGCAGTATGACAGCTGCGCGTTATGTTGAAGACGTCATACGACCGACTTTGTTGCCTTATTTAGATGGCCGCCCAGACGTACTTTTTCAACAAGATAACGCACGCCCCCATATTGCTCGTCGAACTATGAGCTTTCTTAATGAAGCTGGTGTTAATGTTTTGGCGTGGCCGCCCCGTTCGCCGGATTTAAATCCCATTGCACATGTGTGGGATATTATGGGAAGAATAATATTCTCTTTGCACCAGTCTCCACAGACTCTAGCACAGTTGATCGATGAAATTCAAGTTGCTTGGAACGAGATGCCTCAAGAAGACATCGACCATCTCATTTTGTCGATGCCCAGACGTCTACAGGAGTGTATACAGCAAATGGGTCGCCAAACACATTATTATTTTTTTTTAGATTGTAATTTAATGAAATTTCTTGAAAATGTAATATAAAATGATTACATTTTCAAGAAATTTCATTAAATTACAATCTAAAAAAAATTAATAATGTGTTTGGCGACCCCTTTGCTGTATACACTCCTGTAGACGTCTGGGCATCGACAAAATGAGATGGTCGATGTCTTCTTGATGTAAGACTACCATACTGGCAAAAAATCAAGTCAAAATAATAACTCTTTCTGGGTGTTACGCTTCTAATGTCATTGAGTATATAATGGATTTATTTCAATGAATGTTGAGCTAATTGAATGCAGAATGTACGGACACTCTTGAATTTTACGTTCCACGAGTTTTTGTTGCCTAAAAATGGCAGGATTGAATTTCAGGATTGTTTTGCAAACAAAACAAATATCTTTATAGTTTTAAATTGGTGACTTAAAATCCTTCAAGTTTCTGGATTATTTTGATGTATCATGTAATGTTGTCCCGAAATCAGAACATCAATGGTGCTGGAACTAGTGACTACCAAAAACGTTGGATTTTACACATAATAAATCGCAGCCTTAAATACTTAAGAAGTTATTAATCTAGAGGGCTAAATAACTTATAATGGCATTGTTTACTATTTAATTTTATGTGATAATGCTACGTTTTCAATATACACGATATACATTATATTTGTGGATACGATGACGGAAATGCAAGAGCTTCTGTGCGGGAATATCAGCAGAGGTTCCGTGCTCAAAGAATACGTAATCCGAAAATGCTCATCAATGTACATCGTCATTTGACAGAAATAGGTAATTTTCCTAAATCTACTGCAGAACGTCCCATACAGCAAGAACTTGTTGAAGAGCAGACTGTTGTTAACATGATCGAAAATAGTCCCTCTACTAGCGTACGAAGAATATCTAATGGTGTTCATGATAGTCGAATGAAAGTGTGAAGAACATTGCACAAGGTTTACACCAATTTAACATACAATCTGTACAAAATGTACAACTTGCAGACTACGACTTTTGTAGTTGGTTAATTGCATACCAACAGCTTGTGGGCAAATTCTGTTTACGGATGAAGCCACGTTTACTAGAAATGGAATAACGAATACCAGAAATTCATGAGCACTTGTAAAACAACTGAAACGCATTTTCAACATCGCTTTTAGGTGAATATTTGGTGTGGTGTTCTTAATAACCTTCTTATTGGACTATTCGTATTTCAATAACGTTTAACATCCGAGAATTATCTTTTTTTTTACAAGACAAACTATCAGGATTAATGCAGGATGTTCCACTCCGGAACAGAGTTAATATATGGTTTCAGCGATATCGCACCTCCTTATTATCGTATAAATGTACGAACATATTTAACTAACAAATTTACGAACTGTTGGATTGGAAGAGGACGTCTAGTTCTCTGGCCTCCAAGGTCACCAGACCTAATGTCTCTAGATTACTGTTTTTGGTTACATATGAAAAGTTTAGTTTATTCAAATAAACTACAAACCAGACATAATTCGAAACATTATGGCTTCAGCTGCATCCATACGAGACGATCCAGATACTCTTAAGAGAGCTACGTCTTCAATTATTATAAGAGCAAGAATGTGTTGTCAGGCAGTGAGGAATCATTTTGTATAAAAACTTCGATTGCATTACATTTGTATTGGTAATAGGAAAAATAAATAAAATGTTAATAAAACATTACTTTATTCTGCATGTTCTTTACTTTCTGAAATTTTGAATGGCTATAACTCTTTAACTAACTACTCAGTTTTGAACAAAAGTGTATAAGGAATTTTAGACTAAAAATTGCCCAAGGAATAAGCTCTTAAGCTATGTGCATCATGTTACTGGACACCACTTATATTGTCGACATTGCAGAAAAAATGTATTCTGGATGAAATGGAAGATAATGAAATTTATGAAATGTGGCTTCAGCAGAACGGGGCTACCTGCCACATATCCCGGGAGACAATCTTTGGGATTGCTTTGGAAAAAGTTGCTTGATCGTCTGATGGATAGAGACTTCTGCAAAATAATTATCGTTAATTTCAACAATTGGATGACTAGCAGTAGAGAAAACGGAGGTGGGCATATGCACTATATCATAAATAAAAATATTTAAAAATCTTGTATTTTGTTCCAATTTTGTCCAATTTATTGCATTTTTTAAAAATAGCTTACTTCCTGAAACACCCTATATCTTCACCAACATTTTTTTACAGAAACTTGTAAAACAATAAATACTTTATAAAAAAAATCACCCGTTATCCTTTACTAATTCCCTCTTAAGAACGCAATAAATTATCAATTTAAAAACATTCGGAGTCATCTGAAAGATAATAAAATTTCACTTTCAATTCATAAACACCCATTACATTCCGGTCAGTCGAGTGAAATCGATAATGAATTCTAGAAAGAATTTATTAGCCATTGACATCGAGCACCTTGACCGTGATATCAAGCATTCACAAAAAAATAGACATTGCGTGTAGAGAAAACTCGACGACAGATGGGAGATACGCATCTTGCAGCAAGAGCGGTTCCTTATTTAATTTCTCGTACACTAAAAAAAAACTATTTTAACTATTTAAACAAAAACATAAAATTCGACAATAAATAAACTGAGATTTGTTATTTTCTAAAAACATTAAATTTAAAGCTTTCAACGAGTATTTTTCACTCTCAAATTAAGCACGAAATAAAATTTCGAGTTTAGAAAAGCCAGATAATTTGGTTTGGTCGCGTAGCGCTACGCGACCAAATCAAATTTTCAGGCTTTTTTAAACTCGAAATTTTACTTTCGGTTATTAGAGGATACTTTATGCGCTACGCGTATAAAACACTGCTTTCAAGTGAAGTTATTTTAAATTTATATTACTATATACGCTGTTAGCATACTGCTTTAATATCATATTTTGAACTTCACACTAAATCAGATCTTCATACGCGTGGCGCATTAAGTAAAATTTCGAGTTTAGAAAAGTCTGAAAATTTGTTTTGGTCGCTTCGCTTCGTTACGCGACCAAACAAAATTTTCAGGCTTTTCTAAACTCGAAATTACACTTCATGCTTAATCTCGGAGTGGAAACACTCGATTAAAGCTTCAAATTTAACTCGTTAAAAAAACAATGAATATCTGAAGATTTACAGCATATACGCTGTAATTATGATGCATATACATAAAAGAAAAACTCGCTGTATGTATTCTTATAAAAATGATTATTTCTAAATCTAGACGCCTACTACGAAACCAGCCCAATCACTTTCACTGTGTTGTTATAAACTGGGAACGGCGTTAGGTTTTTATTTTCAGCTGCTTGTTAACGAGAAAGCACACTTGAATTATGCACTATCAGAGATAAGTACACAGTTTGCTGGCTGTAAACGAATAAAAAAGGCGCAGAGATGTGATTGGTTTATGAGGGAAATATTGGAAGAGAGAAATGTTATCGTCACGTTTGGAAGTAAAAAGTTGTTCGTTGTAAATCCGTAAAAGGATTCGTAGATAGTGTCCGTTGATTTCAAGATGAAAATCATTAAAACAAATATTGTAAATAAAAATTACTTATGCTGTTTACACTTGTAAATAGTGTTTAATTAATGATTATATAATTAAATTGAAGAGACCAGAAACAGCATACTAACATAATTTATTTGGGGAGTTTTTTATGTTTAAATCGCGAAAGACCTCTTAAGGAATTGCACCACTGTAGAATTGTCAAAAAGTCGATGTTTCATCTAAAACAGTAGTCGACAAACCGCGGCTCTTTTCAACATGATTGCCATTGTTCTATTGTTTAATTTGAAATTTTATTTGTAAAGAGAATAGTATATTAAAAGTGACGAGTGAAATGTCAAAGCTGTCAAAATATCAAAAATGCTATCTTGTGTTAAAAATAAAATGTTGCATGTAATTAACTGATCAATTCAACCAATCAAATAGGATGTGATTTTATGTATCGTTCGTTTCGCTATTCTTTTGTTCATTAGAATTGATAACAAAAGTAAATCCCGTTTTAAAAATGGACAAATGTGATCATAAAATAATAGATCAACGAGAAATTGATAAAAATCGAAATTGGAATATAATAAATCTGTAGCTACAACTCGAAAATAAGGATACCTTGAAAAAAGAGATCGAGGATGCGCCATCCATTTATTATATCTCCTCTAATAACCGAGATTTCGTATGGTAACTCCCAAACGTGACTACCCTGTACATTTAAGTAAAGGCAAAGTTTCGAGTGAATCAATCAATTTTAATGAGGAATCGATTGCAATTGTCACAGTACGTTATCATTAGAAACAAATTAGCCGCGAGTCATGAATTATGTGTTTCGACTATTGAAGCAAATTTGATTAATTATACATAAATCTAGCTAATTTTTCCCAAATTTCAGAATGTTTGTAAATTTAGATTATTCATTTTTCGATTATTTCATGATATCATTTGACGACAAACTTCTATTAGCTACAACAATCCAAATAAATTATTGATCTTTGGTAAAATTTTAAAATTTTTCATAATATCATGTTTAATTTGGAAACAAAAAAACAAACTTCAGTTGCAAAACAATCTGAAAGGGAAAAACATTAAATAATCATAATATTCAGATAATTCGAATATGTTTTTAAATGAATATTCGAAAACATCATTTTTAGAAATTCCTAGCCTTATTTTGAACTTTACTTTAAACCAGTATTTTATACACGTGGAGCATGAAGTAAAATGTCGTGTTTAGAAAACAGTGAACGTTCAGGCTTTTTAAAACTTAAAATTTTACTTCATGCTTAGTCTAGGAGTGGAAACAGAAACTTTACATTGACCGGTTTTGTAAACGCAAGAAGTTCTTGCAAATGTACCAAACTGTGTATACAAATATACAGGGTGTCCGTATTTTGACAGAATGTATGGGGATCTCAGTTATTTGAAGAGATAGAGTCGGTTGAATTGGGGCAAAGTTGCATATTTTAGAGCCTAATAATTATATGAAAACAATTTAAAAATATATTTTTGTGTTTTGGAGGAATCAACAAAAACCTTTTTTTTTTGAAAAATCGTTTTTATTTTTTAATTCAAAAACTACTGAATCTGGACATTTAGAACGTTGACAACATACAGGCACTTTTTAATAAAGAATCTCGCAGCATATTTTTTTTAAAGATAACTATAACATTTACCCAGGGACCATAGCTAACTTTTGTTTTTCTTATTGGCGCCATTTTGGATTTTTATATTTTTTGAAAGAATATTTTATTCTGAACTCAGTGATGTATCACACTCATAATTTATTTGAGATTTGATATTTAAAATTATAATATATTCTTTTTTGCAAAGAGTGCCTCGAAAACAATGACGTCATATCTATTAATCAATAAAATATTGACAGCAGTCAATGATTGTTAAAAGTCAAAATTAATTAATAAGTGTCAATCTTTTGTAATATTAATAATAAGTATCGATTATCACACAAAACATAAAGTAAAAGAATGGTAATGTGTCTATTATACCACTTTTCCCGTTTAAGATATGATGACAAATATTAACAGTATGGAAAAGTTGCAAAAACTAAATTTATTCTACTTTTATTATTATTATTCCAAAACTATTTACAAAAAAGTAATTCTTGCATTTTACATCTTAATAAATATTGATTACCATTACATCTAAGCATTATATATTTATAACTTTACTGTAAATCAGTGGTTTATACGCGTGGCGCATGAAGTAACATTTCGAGTTTAGAAAAGCCCCGTGAAAATTTGTCTCGGGTCGCTGCGCGACCCTCGACAAATTTTCTACGCGGGGCTTTTCTAAACTCGAAATTTTACTTCATGCTTAGTCTGGGAATGGAAGACACTCGTTACTTTAAAATACATTACAACTGTTAAAGTATGTATAGTATTAGTATTATGTCATTAAATCACTATATTGACTGTATTTGATATAACATCACAATAGCCGAAATACAGTCCATAGAGAGACATCAAACAAAATCCTAGCATAGTCAAAAGACGGTCTATCAAGCTACTTACAGTCACAATAGTCAAAACACGGCCAATAAAGATATAATACGACAAAATCCTATGCCAGTCCAAAGACAGTCAAGCATTTTATTAAGATTCAAAATGTCACACCAGTATTTCGTTTATAAACAAATACATTTTCTATCAGTACAATAATTAATCAGCTAGATGCCCGTCTTCAGGGGTGATTTGTAAGCAAATTATGGGTCCTAGGAGCTGCTGTCAAATGAGTAAGTTACTCAATTGTTTTCAATGCACTCTTTACAAAAAACAAAAGATTACATTTTACATATAAAATGTACAATAAACTACAAGTGTGATACATCATTTAATTCCGAAAAAAAATATTCTTCCAAAAAGTATAGAAATTCAAAATGGCGCCCATAAAAAAAAAGTTAGCTATGGACCCCGGGTAAATGTTGTAGTTATCTTAAAATGAAATATATTAGATTTATCGTTAAAAAGTGCCTGTATAATGTCAAAGTTGTAAATGTCTGGATTCAATAGTTTTTGAATAAAATAAAAACGAAATTTAAACATTTAAAAATCCGTTTTTTGAAAATATCTCAAAAACTAAAAAAAATATTTCAATTTTGTTTTTAGATTATTATTGGGCCCGAAAATACGCAACTTTGTAACTGACTCTCTATCTCTCCAAATAACCGAGATCTCCATACACTCTGTTGAAATACGGGCACCCTGTATGTGTTTTGACTATTGGAGCAAGTTTGATTAATTATACATAAATCTAGCTAGTTTTTACCCAAATTTCAGAATGTTTGTGAATTTGGATTATTCATTTTTCGATTATTTCATGATATCATTTGGCGACAAACTTCTATTACGAGGGTTGCCTTTTATATTTCGGGATTGGGCAACCCTAGTGTTGCAATCTGACAACTGAGAGCTATATCGTAAAGTTTGACATTTTTGAGGTTATACGTACTCAGAACGTTTTGACATATGAGCGTTATTTGTGTCGTTTACACTAACTTAAAAGATTTATCTCGGCCAAAGAATGGAATTAAATCGTGAACATTTTCGTGCGATTATTTTTTACAACTTTCGACGTGGATTAACTCAACAACAGTGCATGGATGAACTTAATTCAATTTTTGGCGATGAAGCTCCATCAAGGACCAGTGTTTATCGATGGTATGGTGAATTCAACCGAGGTCGTAGTTCACTCCAAGACGAATTTCGTGGAGGTCGTCCAAAATCAGTTGTTGTTCCGGAAACCATTGATGCTGTGCGCAAACAAATATTGCAAGATCGTCATGTGACCTATCGTGAGATTGAGACAACCTTAGGCATTAGTGGGACCAGCATACATTCAATATTGCATGAACATTTGACTGTCAAAAAAAATTGTTCGCGTTGGATCCCACACAATTTGTCAATCGCTCAAAAAAAGGCTCGTGTCGATTGGTGCAAAGAAATGCTCAAAAAATACGATTGCGGTGCTTCGAAACACGTCTATGACATCGTGACAGGTGATGAATCATGGATTTACGCGTATGAGCCCGAAAGTAAACAGCAGTCGACCGTATGGGTGTTTCAAGATGAGCCAAATCCAACAAAAGTTGTTCGCGCACGAAGCACTTCCAAGCAAATGGTCGCTTGTTTTTTCGGAAAAACTGGACATGTCGCAACCGTACCACTAGAACAACGCAGAACAGTCAATTCTGAGTGGTACACAACCATTTGTTTGCCAGTTGTCATCCAAGAAATCAGGAAAACCAACCGCCGAAAACGGATCACTCTTCACCACGACAATGCGAGCTCTCACACATCGGCTCAAACAACTGCATTTTTGAGCACGCAAAACATCGATTTGATGAGTCATCCGCCATATAGTCCTGACTTGGCACCGAATGACTTCTTTTTATTCCCATCCGTAAAAAATAAAATTAGAGGTCAACGTTTTTCGACACCTGAAGAAGCGGTTGATGCGTTCAGAATGCATGTTTTGGAGATACCTCAATCAGAGTGGCAAAAGTGCTTCGAAAATTGGTTCAAACGCATGCAAAAGTGTATAGATCTTAATGGGGAATATTTTGAAAAACAATAAAGCGATTTTCAATGATTAATATTTAATTTTGTTCTCTAATCCCGAAATATAAAAGGCAACCCTCGTAACTACAATAATCCAAAAAAATTATTGATCTTTGGTTGAATTTTAAAATTTGACCTAATATCATGTTTAATTTGTAAACAAAAAAACAACCTTCAGTTGAAAAACAATGTGAAAGGGAAAAACATTAATGTTTAAATAATCATAATATTTGAATATGTTTTTGAATGAATATTCGAAAACATTAATTTTAAACATTCCTAGCCTTATTTTGAACTTTACTTTAAACCAGTATTTTATACACGTGGAACATGAAGTAAATTGTCGAGTTTAGAAAAGAGTGATCGTTCAGTATTTTTAAAACTTAAAATGTTACTTCATGCTTAGTCTAGGAGTGGAAACAGAAGCTTTAGATTGACCGGTTTGGTAAACGCAAGTTCTTGCAAATTTACCAAACTGTGTATACAAATATATAGTAATCATGTGAAATATCGGAACATTATAAGAATAATAATTATTTGTCAAGGTAGATAAAAATTAATGGAAATCATGAAACATTTTATTAATACTGTCAAAATTATTAAAATTAATAAACATTTCACGATTTTTATACAGGGTGGTGATTTTTTGGATGCTCATCATTGGTATCTCGGGAACGATTAAAGATACAGGGTCAGTTAAATTAGATAAAGGTTGCTATTTATAATAACGATTAAGAATCTAGAGAGAATCCCAGATTTATTTTTTGATTGGCTCCTGATTACAAAAAAATGAAAATTTTGATTTCAGAAAAAAAAATATTATCTTCAATTTTATTAACGTTATTTTAATCAAACTTGGTAACATTATATTTTTTACTAGTTCAATTTGAATGATGTGAACAGACATTTTCTAGACTTTCTAGTCGTCAAGCTGAGATAGTCAACTTTTTATTTCTTCTGGCCGCCATATTGGACTTTCACACCATAGAATAGACAAAAAAAATAGCTTTTTATATTAGTAACTAACATAACATAATTTTTTTCAGAAAACATGTTGGAACTTAAAAAATCACATGTGCTTTGAAATACAATTAATATAATAATAAAAATAACAGATTCTATTGCTAAATTGTTATTGAAACTCCTTAAATGCTGAAAACAGACATACATTTTTTTCCGGAAAAAAATGGTTATGTTAGTTACGAATCTGGAAAGGTATTTTTTTCTATAATAAATAATGCAGCTTGACATCTAGAAGATCTAGAAAATTTCTGTTGACATCGTTAAACTAGGAGTGGTGAAAAACATAAAATTGCCAAGTTTTATTTAGTAAAAAACTGTTTCCATGAAAAACCAGGAACCAATAAAAATATCCTGAATTTCTTTTCAAATTCTCAATCATCATTGTTGAGGCAACCCTGAGTGTACAACCCTGAGTGTACAATCCTGAGTAGGCAACCCTGAGCAGTTGGCACCGCATAACGAGAGAGAGAGATAGAGAAAGAAGAGAGGGTAGTACAAAAAAACCGTGTAAATCGTTGGTTATGTGTTCGTTTTCCAGTTATAAAACTACAGTTAAAATATCGCGAGATAATTATTCATCCCGTCCAGAGCAACGAGAAGCTGTAAAACATTACAATCATGATAAAGCGCAACGATTGTCTAATTTAACCGATTCAGTATCATGTTCTGATCACAAAATGCCAATGGTGAGCAATGAAGAAATCATCACAACCGATTTAGTATCATTTACTGATCACAAAATGCCAATGGTGAGCAATGAAGAAATCATCACACTGTGTGTAAAATGTTTATTGATTTTAATAATTTAGGCAGTATTATTAATTTGTTTCATGATTTCTTTATTCATTCTTTACAACATTTGGAGTATTCGTTGAAAATATCAAATTTAATAATAATAATGTCTTATTGCAAAACAGACTACATACTAGTGAATGGCAACATTTCCCACAAAACTAGCATAGTAGAGCCATTCTTATCTGATCATTATGGAATCTTGATGGGCATACAGGTCGGTAAGATAACAAGAAATCAGAAAATGAATTCTGTAAGATCATTCTCAAAAACCAATTTATTGAATTTTAAACAGGCTTGCCTTGGCTTTGACTGTTCTCAAATTTTACTTACCAATGACCCCCAAAAGTGCTACGATGCATTTCACACTCTCCTAATAAACGCATTTAATCATAGTTGTCCCTTAAAACCTATGCATTTTAATAAGCATAAAACCAAATTCCCTTGGTATACTAAAGAACTTTCAGAACAAAAACAAATACTAGATGTTGTAACATCAATTAATAAAGTTAGACCTTTAAGGGACTCAACTGTCTTAATGCATGCACTGAAACAAGACTACAGAAATAATATTTCTGTGGCAAAAAAAGCATACACCAACAATAAAATAATAAACTCTCTTAATAAACCAAGAGAAATGTGGCGTACAATTAACAGCCTGAGTAACAGGAAAAGTACTAAAACTAATGTATCTGAGTTAAAACCTGATGAATTTCAAACACACTTTATTGAATCTGTTACTGGAACTGGTGCAACTGTCCTGCATCAACAACAAAATGATTATATGAGATTATTACATAATCGCAAATCAAATTCAATTAATTCGTTTTTTCTTTCACCAACTGATAGAGAGGAAGTGAAATGCATCACAATTTAAAAACTCAACAGCGGTGGACTTTTATGGTATGAATATCATAATTTTAAAAGAAATATCAAATGAATTGTCAGATATGCTTGTGCACATAATAAATTTATGTTTAGAACATGGTTATGTTCCCGATCAGCTCAAAATAGCAAAAATAACACCTATCCACAAGAAAGGGGAAAAACAGATGTCAAAAATTATAGGCCGGTTGCTATAATTCCTGTAATTTCAAAAGTTATTGAAAAAATTGTATATAAGCGGCTGTACTCATTTGTTGATAAAATGCTTAGCAACTGCCAATTTGGCTATAGAACAGGTAGGTCAACATTAAGTGCTATGTGTGAGCTATCGAACAATATACTAGATGCCTTTGAGAATGGAAGCACGCTTGATTCTGCCTATTTAGATTTGTCCAAGGCGTTCGACTATGTGAGCAACGAGAAATTACTAAAAAAATTAGCACATTATGGTGTGAGGGGACAGGCTTTAAAATGGTTCCACTCGTATCTATCTAATAGAAAACAAGTCGTATGTCATAACGGGCAGTTATCCCGACTTGAAACTATCAGCAGTGGTGTCCCGCAAGGATCTATCCTGGGGCCACTCTTGTTCATAATTTTCATTAATGATTTAGAAAGTAACATAAATAACATAACATATATGTTCGTAGATGACACGACACTCATTCAAGATATGAAACTAAAAAACTCTAGTATACGAGACGGAATCAAACAAGCTAATGACTGGTTTGAAGCCAATTCCCCCACAATGAACACCGGAAAAACGAATTACCTCACATTCGATCTAAATAGCAATGACAATAATTACCATATAAAATTTCTAGGTGTATATTTTCAACCAAAATTAACATGGCAAGCACAGATTGAACACTTAAGTAAAAAAATAAATAAAAACACATATCTATTGCGAAAAGTTGCTGAGCATTCAGATGTACAGATCATAAAAATGACATACTATGCATAATATACACTCAATAGTGGGACAAGGAATATTACTATGGGGAAGTTCACCGCATGCTAAGAGGATATTTATCCTTCAGAAGAAGGCCGTTCGCATAATTGCGGGAGTGAATAATACAGTGTCGTGCAAAACTTATTTTAAATCTTTAATCATCTTGACAGTTCCATCGATATTTGTTTTACAATGCCTCCTGTATATCAAGCGCGAGGAAGAAAAGTTCCTAGGCATCATAGTATTCACAATCACAATACTAGAATAAAAGAAAACATAATCACTCCAAAAGTTAGACTGCAAAAAACACAAAATAACTATGAGTACTTGTCTATAAAAATGTTCAACAAACTTCCTCAAGTTGTTACCGATCTTCCCATCAAGAAATATAAAGCAAAAATTGAAGCTGTACTGAGCGAAGAATCCATTTATTCGTTTAAAGACTTTTTTGAAATAAAATGGTAGAGTAATTTTAAATTGTCTTGTTCTGTCTAATTTACTATTTTGAACTATTATGTCCTGTCCATTATACAAATTTTAAACAACACTGTAGAGTTAGTAATATTTATATTTTTTATACATTTATTTATTATTACACATTATTAGGTTAATTTATCCAACCTCCTGGCTACAGACCTTCACTAGTACTAGATTATTTACTATTGACAATTTTTGTTTTTGTTTTCTTTTTGTTTAAACAATTCTTATATATTATTATAAAATTTTCTTTCTGACAATGTGATGCCAATTTGGTGATAAACAATAAAGATTTATTATTATTATTATTACAGTCCATTAAAATAGCGAAAAAATGAAAGTTACAAACTTGTTGAAATCCATCAAAAATATTTCTGAAAGCTGATAAAACTTGTAAAAAACAACAAACATTAATTGAAAAATCAATTAGAAATGTTTAATTAATTTCTCGCTTAACCCTTAGCGGCCACACTTCACTCCTGTAACGTTGCGGCCATATGGGGTACTTCAATACCCCACGCGAAAAAAAACTGATCTTATTTTTTTTGTGCTATATGAAGTTGCGAGAAAATTCATAGACCATCATTAACATGATCTTTTACTATATTTGCAGTTTGGAATGAGCTATACCGGGTCTTGACTTGGCGAACACAGTATAGGAAATCCCATGGAAATTTTGAAATGTTCAAAGTTTGGCTCTCATGGTTATTTTAGAAACAAATAGTATTTACCTTTTCTGTAAAGGGAAAAATTCTGAATTCATTCGTGTTAACGTTTATCACTTTACGTTTCTCTAAGTTGAAATAATTAAGAAAAAGTAATGTGATTTTATAAAAATAGTGACATGCCTAAAATTGAAACAACAATTGCGGATGTCAAAATGGCAAAAGATATCGCAGTCACTTGATTAAAGTAAAAGTAAAGTAGTTATCACAATGTAAGTAACAGCAATATCTTGTGCTATTTTAACATCCGCAATTGTTGTTTCAATTCCATGGTATGTCATTACTTTTATAAAATCACATTATCTTTTCTTAATTATTTTCGCTGAAAATTTTCTGACATTCGTTGATTTTTAAAAGAGTTCAATTTGAAGCTTTAAACGAGTGTTTTCCACTCCCAGACTAAGCATGAAGTAAAATTTCGAGTTTAGAAAAGCCCCGTGAAAATTTGTCGAGGGTCGCGCAGCGACCTGAGACAAATTTTCACGGGGCTTTTCTAAACTCGAAATTTTACTTCATGTGCCACGCGTATAAACCACTGATTTACAGTAAAGTTATAAATATATAATGCTTAGATGAACAAATTTTCTAGGCTTTTCTAAACTCGAAATTTTACTTCATGCGCCACGCGTATATAACACACATTTTATGTGAAGTTCGAATATACATAAATTTGACAATATTATAGTGTTTAATACGCGTGGCGCATGAAGTAAAATTTCGAGTTTAGAAAAGCCCAGAAAATTTGTTCATCTAAGCATTATATATTTATAACTTTACTGTAAATCAGTGGTTTATACGCGTGGCGCATGAAGTATTTGTCTCGGGTTGCTGCGCGACCCTCGACAAATTTTCACGGGGCTTTTCTAAACTCGAAATTTTACTTCATGCTTAGTCTGGGAGTGGAAAACACTTGTTTAAAGCTTTAAATTGAACTTTAAAAAAAAAACAGGGAATATCCGCAATTGTTGTATCAATTCCATGGTATGTCATTATTTTAATAAAATCACATTACTTTTTCTTAATTATTTTAACTTAGAGAAACGTAAAGTGTTAAGTGTGAACATTCATAAATTTAGAATTTTTCCCTCTACAAAAAAGTGACATTTTGTCTCTAAAATAAATAGGGAAGCCAATAATTGAACACTTTAAAATTAACATGCGATTTAGTATGTTGCGTCCGCCAAGTCAACATCCGGTATGTTAATTTCAGACTCAAAAAAGAAACAGAGTGGGAAATACGACACAAATGACATCTTTTGAAAAAAAAATCATTACTTTTTTAATTTAAAAAATAAAGAGCTATAATATTAGATTCTTGCAGAAAATATGAGTCGTTTATTTTGAAAGTGACCTAGCTCCAGTTCTCAATTGTTTGTTGTTGACTGAAAAAATCTTCAATACTTGAGGATTTTTATCATAAACAACAATTTCTGGTTAAGTATATTCAAAATATACAATATATATTTCGAATATACTTAACCACAAATTGTTTTTTCTCACTGGAAACCTTAAATAATGAAGATTATTACAGTCAACAATAAAAAATTGAGAAATGGAGTTTATATATTTACTTAATTAACGAAAATATCTTTACAAACATAAAATTAATATTAATACAATACAACAAAGAATTGAAAAATAACGTACTGAAGTAACACCAATTACATTTCCCCATAACAAAATGAAGGACTTAAACTAAATGAAAATTAAATCCAGATTAACGACCACTACCGCCGTACGAAAGCATGAATAATTAGCGGCAAATAAGTCAAAATTTACTGAGGGTCTTGTTGAAGGTCCCGATCTTTGGTGCCAAAAATTAGTTAGGCCACTTTCAAAATAAACGGTTCATATATTTAACTTTTAAGGACAAATTATGCTGTAGATATTTACTGGGGTACTGAGAGACCCGACGCTCAAAAATTTGTCACGTGTGGCGCTGCTGAAGCTAAATTATTTCTAGTATGTATCGCATAAAAAAGTTAAATTGGTTTACTATCCTTAAATGTCGCGATTAGTATCTTTTTCAAAGATTTTAAATGTTTAAATTACAATTTTTTTTGTCTGGGGTACTAAAATACCCCAGATGGCCGCTAAGGGTTAACCCCTGGTGAAACATTTTTGAATCTAATTCTGGGTATTTTTTTAAAACGGTGTGTTTCACTGATCACTAAATCAGTGAAAGATTCTAGAAATTCAACTAGAAATATTAAAAAAAACGTCGAGATTGATACATGCAATAAAATTAAACAAAGTTATTTATTAATAAAGTTTACAAAAATCAACAAGGATAAGATTGTAATTAACAAAAAATGTCAAGAATCGGAAACATCGTCAAAATTGAAAAAAAAAATATGAATTTTTATAAATCGATAAAACTCGTGATTGATAAACAAATCATACATAACAATTGTAAAAAATAAACAGAATCAATCTTTTTTTTAAATTAACAAAATTTATCAATTTTAAATATCTTTAAATTCATTTTTTATCAACAAAAAAATCTATTGACGATCGATGTGTGATTTTAATGAACACTAAATTCGATGAGAATTTTAAAGGGACACATTTATGTTGACTTTTTATAACTTTAAACGAGTTTGTCTTGTTTTTCCCCTTCTTCTCCATCTTCAGGATTTTAAAACACTAATGATGGACATGTCTTAAAATTTAAACTAAGTTTGGCGTATTAGATGTGTTTTTGCTCATTATACATGTAAAAATTTATTTTTTTATAAATTTCAGGGGGGGTTGGAAGCCCATCACCCCCTGTGCCGTAGAATAATATTATATTTTAACTTCCCAAAATTCTGTGGAAATTATTTATTATTCTCTTCATGGGAAACTAGTAACAAAGAAATACAATTATTCTCTCTATTTTTGATATTTTCTGCCATAAAACCACATATCTGTAATTTTTTGTCAATTTGTAAACATTTTCCTGAATTTTTACAAATTTTAAACGTTTTCTACTATTTTGGCAGATTTATTACTTTTGACATAAAGTGATAAGCTTGCACATGTATTTGTATTATTTGTAGAAATACTTTTTTTAAGTGTTCATATTTGTTGCGCTTTTACTACAACATACATAGCCATAATAGTGCTGTCCTAACGGTGCATTTTTTAAAATTTATTTTATAATGGGTAATTGAACGATGTTAACCCATTAATGGCCGAGCAATTATAAAGTTAACTCGTACAAGTTTATTTTAGGTAAAATATTGCTCTAATTTTAATGATTTCTATGAATGACTTATTGTATTACATACTAGAAATTTTTCTTTTAAATATACATAATGTATACGCTGTAAATTTTCAGGACTTTATAAAAGCGGCTAATTTGAAGTTTTGAACGAGCGTTTCCACTCCCAGATTAAGCATGAAGTAAAATTTCGCGTTTAGAAAAGCCTGAAAATTTGGTTTGGTCGCTCCGCGAAGCGAGGCGGCCAAACCAAATTTTCAGGCTTTTCTAAACTCGAAATTTTACTTCATGCGCCACGCGTATAAAACACTGAAATATTGTAAAGTTGGAAATACACTCAAAATATATATTTTTAAAATTAGTAATAAAGTAGTAATAAAGGAACTATTTAGAAAACAAAATATTAACAATGTTCTTCACATATTCTCAAGCCAGGTCAAATAATACAATGTATTAAATTAACTTATTTAGTAATTTAATTAATAAAAAAATAATAATGTTGCGTTTTTGTGTCAATAGTGGTTAAGGGGTCATATTTTTTTAAATAATAATAAAAGGTGATAAAGCTAAATTTGCAGGAGGTTTTCTTCCAGCGAATAGTTAAAATGCATTTGTGGCCAATAACATTGTAGTGCTTTCTTAAGGGTGAATTTTTATAATTTATTTTATAGTGAAGTTATAAAGCGAATTTAACACTTTTTAAATAAAACGAAGATGGTTCGGTTGAACTATGAGTCTTCTTTTCTTGCAGCATACCATTTATTAAAAGTGTATTTATGGCCAATAAAATGCTAATAGGTGGATGTATTATAGATAATGAAAAAATGTGGCTCTTGATTTTTGTTGTTTTTGTTATGAGAGATACAATTGGCTTATCTGCCTCAAAAATTTGCCGGCCTGTAAATCTAGAATAAAGAGAATAATATTTATACCTATCGGAAATCGTTTTTAATTAAGTTTCGAGCTTTTTCCTAAGCGCTTCATAATGCTCCCAAACTTTAAACGTGTTTTTCTTGAAACACATTTATATCAAAACGGCGCGCAGCACAATGCAAACAAGTTTAATTTTCTTAAATCCAAATTTTTACAATATCTTTAAAACAACATTCCGCACGGAAATACGTGCGGGATTATTGAAAAGTTGAATTTTAGATTTTATATCTACAAATTAAACTCGCCCTTTTAGGTCAAAAATTGAACTTTAAACTTCAAATACTCGCCAATTACACAAAAATTATTATTTTAAAAATCCCGTACATATTTCTCCAACTATACTTATATAGATTAAGATTTTTTTTAAATTTTGTTCTATAATCAATTTTACGGCACTTATGCTGCGTGCTGCGAAGCGCCTCAAATTAAACCTGGCTTGCAAGAACGGCTCCAGCGCCTCTAGTTTGCAACTTTATGCAATAAAAAAAATTGGGCACACTTTAAGACATATTTAATAACATCCTTAAATATTATTATCCTCTTACTTTTTTTCCACCAAAAAAAAAATCTCAAAATGCTTAATTTTAGCACTCTGCAGTGGTGTAACCCCTTAAGCAGTTAATGTCCGTTTTAAACCACAGTAGAAAACAGTTAACTAACACATTTTAGTATGAAGGTTTTCTTACATACTACACACATTTATAAAATATTAATTTCACAAGGACGTCCGTTCTGTGATTGGAAACTTAATTGCTGATAAACATGACGAAAGTCATCTGTTAAAATCGGGGTAATTCCTTCACGCATCAACTGAAATTTCCAATGCCAATAGCCGTTCTGGTCTGCTTATGTTCTTATGTACATACACATGTTGAGAACTGATTTTATTTCTACTCTGAAGAAACACACAGCAATGCGAAGCGCTTCCGGTGGGTAGAACTCTTAATTTTCTCTTCAGAAACGCGCATATTTGATTAATTAGAATAGTGAAATACTTACTCGAATCGAACTGATTTTATTTGTGAGCGGGAAGAAATCGGAAATCACTTACCTGAAACAAATTAAAAAGAAATATTAGCAAACAGAAGCATATTATAAACATTATACATTATTCATAAGAATAGCATTTTCAGAGCACAGACGTTAAGTAATTAGAGTGAGAGGCTCTAGAAGATTCCAATAAAAATACAGGACAAATACACATTTTCAGGCTTTTCAAAACTAGGAAATTCGCGGAATTCACTTGTCAAAAATATCACAATTGTTTTTTTTTATAAAATAAAGCAGTGAGTCGATATTTTGTTTGAAGTTGTGGCGTTTACACGTAGATTATATTTGACAATTTGTATAGAATTGAAAAACCTGAGAATCGTCCTAAAATTTGCGGAATTCATTTCTGTATTTATGTTATATTTATGTATTTTAAACTATTTATTCCACACTTTTTAATATGTAACATTTTGTTTCTATTAGTATTTTTGAAAATAAATATTTAGTAAATAATTTTAAAATAAGTTAATTTTATTATCCTGAAGAGAAAACAAAAATATTACATTTGGTTATTTTGTAAAATAAAGTCCATATTTTGTTTAAATTCGTTCCGTTTAAGCGCAGATTATATTTGAAAATTGGTATAAAATTAAAAAAAACTTATCAATCGCCTCGAAATTAGCAGAATTTACTTAAAAATAAGTGAATTTTATTATCTTAAAGAAAAATATTACATTTGGTTCTTTTGTAAAATTATGCAGTAAGTCGCTATTTCGTTACAATCGTTGCGTTTAACTCATTAAACATTATTATGTTTTTCTTATTAAATTACTTAATGAGTTAATTTTATAAATTGTATTATTTGACCTGACTTGAGAATGTGTAAAGAAAAATGTAAATGTTTTATTATTTAAATATTTCGATTATCTATTTTGTGTTGTAGGCGTTCATTTTGTGGTACATCTTAAATACACTTGTAAATAAAACACTTTTTACATTGTTTAACCATTATATTTTGCACTTAATTTATGACTATAGTTTCGACTATCTAGTAGTAATTATTAAACTACCGATTATCATTTATTTAAAAAAAATGTTTTCCGTGTATTTCTAACATCACAATATTTCAGTGTTTTATACGCGTGGCGCATGAAGTAAAATTTCGAGTTTAGAGAAGCCGGAATTGGATTTAGACGCTTTTGAAACGTTCAGGCTTTTGTAAGCTCGACAATTTACTTCTTGCTTAATCAGGGATTAAAAACAGTCGATCGATGAATATTAAACACATTAATGAAAATATTAAATTCATTTAAATCGCAGTAAGTTTATTATTTTTCTTAACCTGCTTAACTTAATTAGCTCTCAGTTTCCTTTTTTTAAATAAGGCAGAATGTTGATTTTTTTATGAAATTTTGAAGAGAGCACTATTTTTTTTTTCTTTGAACTATTTTGCTGTTTAGAAATGTAATATCCTACGACACTGTTATTGTTCAATGATTAGCGTTTTCATACGTTTTCATGGAATAATGCCCACGGGCGTAATTTTTCTTATACCAGGCCGGAGGGCGTTAAAAGAAATAACGCCTGTGAAAACAAACGTGGTGCCTAGTGGTCGGACTATTGTTTTTGTTTATATTTTTGTAGGGCGTTAAAAGGAAATAACGCCTGCAAAGACAAACGTGCTGTCTAGTGACCGCAAGGCCAGATTATTTTTTTGTGTATATTTTTTGTAACTAAATTATTACAGAACCAATAAAAAAAACCTGTTGAACATTAAATGTTGAAGGCACCATGGACTTTAAAATGACAATGCCCTCGGTCGACGTACAATCCCCGGGCCGGAAGTCTTCGGATTGTACAGGGTAGTGCATTTTGGAGGTGTCACATATGAAAAACTTTTTATTTGAGGAGATATTGAAAAACCGTTCTCGTGAGCCAGGGTTACTTTTTTGTGTTTTAATCAATAGAGAAAAGAAACTTGATCTATCTCTAACCGTTTCCGCTCTATAACCGCCAGTTGATAAAATGTCATTTTTATGAAGTTACTGCAACGTATTTGTTTTAAAAGTTATAACCAAACTGTAAAAACTTTCTTATGGCAACTTTTTTGTCCATTAAATTGACGTACGTGTCTCATTTGAAGAAATCGTGAAAACGGTATTTCAATAACTCTTCAAATAACATTTTTCCATATGTGGCACCTCCAAAATGCTCCACCCTGTACACTGTCTTCTTTGGGCCGTATCAATATTATAACGCCCATGATACTTTAATTTCTATCAAACAAAACTCATCCACAGTTAAATAATCACCATTGTGAATTTTATGAAAATGTGGCAAACGGTTTGTTTTTATTTTCTAAGAAAACGTTCATTTCTTCAGCATAATATAACAATATGTCTTAAAAAATATAGTCGATTCAGGACTATAATTTTGTTCAGAATGCATGGATTTTATTCGTTCTACCTATAAAACAAGTATTAATCATTTTTAATTATCCCGGTTCAGTTTTATCAATTTATGTATCAATCAACTACTTCCGAAACCTTTTAAGTGCAAAATGTAAAATTTGACAGGAGCAGAAAATGCTAGTTAATTATTATATGAGGTGCGTAATAGTTCTGTTTTTTTTATGGTACGTATAACTTGATCATGAGCGATTTTTAATATGTATTTTGATTACATATTTATGCTAATATTGGTAAATTAATAACATCTAAATTACGAAGATTTTTTTTGTAAAACCGGGACACGAGGTTTCAGAAATAGTTGGTCGATATATTTTTTTAAGAAAATATTTTTTCTATTATTATCACCTGATTTCGTTCTACAAAATGTTATTATTTGGTATACGTTTCTTCGATTTTAATTTTTTTCAGAGGAAATAAGGCTCAAGTTTGATGGAATTTTTTAGAATATTTTCAAAATAAAATGGATTTCCTTGCAAAAATGCGAACTTTAAGACACCCTTGTTTTGTTTACAGTGGATCAATGTCATTACATCTAACTTTAAAAAAATGTTTGATAAAAATCTCTTTTATATTTTATAAATTCATAAAACAAGAGTATTTTGAATTTATTCTGTTCTATAAATTCATAAAAATGCAATTGGACGGGATTGGACTCCAGTTACTTAAGTAACCATCAACTAATATGATTTGAGTAACAGATCGTCAGACTAAATTAGATAAGGTTAGGTTATTCTGTCATATAATCTAACACTAGCTAACTTTTGAAATCCGTTTAAGTCATTTATAACTGTTATTAGGTTGGGTTGGATATCCATTTGTCAGGTTAAATTAGTTAGTCGCCAGTTAGCTAGTTCAGTTGATTTATAAAGGCTCAATTTGAAATTTCTAACGAGTGTTTCCAATCCTTTATTAAGCATGAAGTAAAATTTCGAGTTTAGAAAAGCCTGAAAATTTGGATTGGTTACGTAGCGAAGCGGAGCGAAGCGGAGCGACCAATCCAACAATTTGACGCGATGTTTAAAATCTGCTTAGAGACCAATACAAAAATGATTTACGAAACACGGTTTAAGAAACGCTAATATAAATAAACGATAAAATAATCGATATACGATAATCACTGTAATAATAACAATAAGTGATTTATTTTATTTTAATTCTCAACTAATTCACGTATCGTATCTCGATTATTTCCATTTTCCAAATTAAAATATATTTTAAGATTAACACAGTTTAATATTCTCAAACCTTGTAGTCCCTGCGAAGAACAAAAACAGTGGTCTGTACACAAAAAAAAGTTAAGAACCACTGAATTTGAGTGAGAGGATCTAGAAGATTCCAAGAAAAATATAGAGCAAATAAAAATGTTCTAAACTCGTTTTTTTTTCTTTCGTGCGCCAAGCGTTTAAATCACTGAAATATTGTGAAGTTTAAAATATACGACTATCGCATACTGCTTGAGTAGTATATTTTGAACTTTTGAATATTTTATGTTTTATATGGGTAGCGCATAAAGTAAAATTTCGAGTTTAGGAAAGCCTGAAAATTTGGTTTTGTCGTTTAATCAAGGAGTGGAAACACTCGCTAGAAACTTTAAATTGCAAATCAACGAATGCCTGAACATACTTAAATAAAAAAATCCCTGTATGAAATAAAATCGGCCTCTTCGTTGATATAAATTGCTACGAATATTAAGATAATTGCGAATGTTTTTTTACTTTTTCAGCCTTTCTAATTAAATTCCATTTCTGTATTCAATCATCAACGATTAATCTTTTTATTCTATTTTTCCACTCTCCATCCAAAAATTGTAGAACGTGTGCCTCTAATTACCATCCCAGCTCACTTTCTTCGGCTAAAGAGCCGAAAAGAACGTTACATTGTTCTCTAAAGACTTTTTATTATTGCCTTTCCCGAACTGTAATTGTATACCATTCCACCTGCGGGCCATTGCAAAATTCTATTTGGTCCAGAAGAGCGGCGGCGGTGCTAATCCTTCCGATTTATCAACTCGGGCATAATTATCGAAACACTAATTATATAATTATACCCTCGCTAATTGTTCTGTGTAAACACTATAATTATTTTGTAATTTTTTTTCACTCACGTTTGCTCATCCTGAACACAATCGTGGGATATATGAAATATGTTATTAAGAAAAAAAAAATATAATTCTAGAAATAGTATGAGGAAAATAATCAATTAGGTTTTCACTTATCTATTTGTCCTAGTTCAGTAATGGCAAACGTTTTCAGTTCGGTGTATCAAAATACGTAAAAAACATTGATTAATTTAAAAAACCATCAATAGCTTTGTCATTTTTGACTTTAGAATAAAATGTCGTAGAACAATTTGTTATTCCAAATTCAATTTCTTATTGATTGTAAATATTATATACTGGGTGTACCATTCGAAAAAATGATTTTGACATAATTCGCGAACGTGATGTTCAATTTTTAATCCGTTTTTACGATGGTAATCAGCGTAAAAAAAATACTACTAGTTTGGTTACTTAACTGATTGTAGCTCTAATAATATCGAACTTAGCAATAGCGCCGACTCAAGTTTAAAAATCCTGTATATCTATTCTACATACCCTACAGTAAACTATTCCAGGATACAATTTGTAAAGCGCAACTTTTGGTTAGACGAAATAACCATTTGTAATTAAATAATCTAATAATATCGAAGTTAGCAATAGTGCCGACTTAAGTTTGAAAACCCTGTATATCTATTCTACATATCCTACAGTAAACTATTCCAGGATACAATTTTTAAAGCGCAACTTTTGGTTAGACGAAATAACCATTTGTAATTTTCTTGAACGTGATATCAAACATTAGCAGCATATTTATAATTTTTTTATATTTAATCTTTTTTATTCGTGGCGCATGAAGTAAAATTTCGAGTTTTGAAAAGCTTGAAAATGTGGATTTGCCGGGACGCAAAAAATTGGTTAGGACCAAACTAAATTTTCAGGGTTTTCTAAACTCCAAATGTTACTTTGTGCTTAATCAAGGAGTGGAAACACTCGTTTAAAACACCTAAAAAAAAGTCCCTGTATTTAACATCCTTACACATTATTTTTTATTTTTAATAAAACGGGAATTTCATTTGATAACGTGTTTTAAGTTTCAGTTAGTTCAATTACAAATAACAAATAATTTTGTATAAATAAATGGTCTTCTATTCACAGTATTGCCGTATTAGGCAAGCTTTAAAATAAATCGATGTCAATTTCTTAACTTTCAAAGAAACATTAAATCGCGATATAAATTAATACATCTATGATTATCTCTATATTATTATTTCATTGTTAGGGAATTGTTAAGCAATTAAATATCCACTCTAATTCCTGAAAGTGAATGTCACTTAATTAAATTCAACACTGTTATTTTGTTATTATAAACTGGTCCCCTTTGGGGTTTTTGGTCACACGCCAGTAAACATTCATACAAATGTCGGCGATAATTTTCAGCTTTTATATAATAACAATCTGCGCGGATCGGGTATGAATGGCTCGAAGAAACTCTGAGAAAACGCGCAACATGTCCGTACCCAGAGCTAATCCCATCAAAATGATTGACTCTAAACGCGTCTTTCGTAATTCCGGCAAATTGTTAACGGTTCATTTGCATAATTAATGTTCAGCGATGGGGATATGGTATTTCGTAATAGGAGGTAATATTTATTGTGTGTGGATTTAAATGAAAGCGTTGTGATTTTAGAACCCGACATCAAAAATAAAACTGCTGACTGACTCTATAGAATTTGAATCAAAGCTGATATATTTTAACTTTGCTAATAAGAGAGCATGATTAAGAGTATTAAATGCCTTACTGTCATCAATTAGTATTAGACAAGACAGTAATCCTCTATTAGTAGCATTAATTAAGTCATCAGTTATCTTCAATAAACCAGTGGGGCAGCTATATGCAGATCTGCAACTAGATTGGTTGATAGGAAGGAGACTACTCTATAAAACTAGTCAACTGATCCTTCATTACAGTTTCAAGGATTTTATAAAGAACCGGTAAAATACTGATTGGTCTGAAATCCTTAAATGTAGTATGATTATCCTTTTTAGGAGGAAAAATTCCTTTTTCAAGACAACAATTAATTATGTGCGTTAAATTTTGAGTAATGTGAGGGTAACATAATTTCACCATTGCTCCGCTAAGACCATTCAAACCCACTGCGGTTGTTTTAATTTTTTGTAGCAGATTTGATACTTTGTCATTGTTTATCAATGAAAAGCTATATTTATCTTTAGAGTTTAAATGAACTTTGTTTTTATGAAAAGATATTCCAAGTTAAAGTCAGCAATACTTTTTACTGAATTAATTAGGTATGCATTAGCAGCCTCTGCGTCATTAAACTTTGCAGGTTGCCGTCTATGTTTTTTATTTGTGTTTGTATATTTTCATAGGAAATTTGGATTTCTAGATACCTTGTTACTTAGATAGGTTTTCTTTTCTGTTACTATAGCTAAATTTACCATATTTCCGAATAATTTATAAGTATTATAATCCTCATGTGTACGACTATTTTTAAATTTCGTATATGGACGATCGCTGTCCACCATCATGGCTTTAATTGTAGGAGTTAAACACGGGGCCGAATTTTTGGTTACCTGAGATAATATTATAGGAGCATGAATGTAAAATAAAAATATTAGGGAATCGTTAAGATATGCTACCTTTTCATCAATGCTCTCCTCTCTAAAAGGAATAATTAATTTAGTTGAAATGAATAAGGTCGCGTAAAAGCAAATGATTATCTATATTCAATCTCCGATAAGCTATGAAGTTAACAGGTTTACTTGAATCTATAGCAAACTTACCAACTATAAAAACTGCTGACTGAGTCTACAGAATTTAAATCAAGGCTGATATATTTTAACTTTGCTAATAAAAGAGCATGATTAAGAGTATTAAATGCCTTACTGTAATCAATTAGTATTAGACAAGAAAATAATCATCTATTAATAGCATTAATTAAGTCATCGGTTATCTTCAATAAAGCAGTGGAGCAGCAATATGCAGATCTGCAACTAGATTGGTTGATAGGAAGGAGACTACTCTATAAAACTAGTCAACTGATCCTTCATTACAGTTTTAAGGATTTTAGAAAGAAGCGGTAAAATACTAATTGGTCTGAAATCCTTTAATGTAGTATGATTATCCTTTTTAGGAATTAAAGTTTTTATTGCTAACTTCTATTGTTTATCAATGAAAAGCTATATTTATCTTTAGAGTTTGAATGAACTTTGTTTTTATAAAAAGATATTCCAAGTTAATGTCAGCAATACTTTTTACTGAATTAATTAGGTATGCATTAGCAGCCTCTGCGTCATTAAACTTTGCAGGTTGCCGTCTATGTTTATTTATTTGTTTTTGTATATTTTCATAGGAAATTTGGATCTCTAGATATCTTGTTACTTAGATAGGTTTTCTTTCCTGTTACTATAGCTAAATTTACCGTATTTCCAAGTAATTTATAAGTATTATAATCCTCATGTGTACGACTATTTTTAAATTTCGTATATGGACGATCTCTGTCCACCAACATGGCTTTAATTATAGGAGTTAACCACGGGGCCGAATTTTTGGTTACTAGAGATAATATTAATAAGAGCATGAATGTCAAAAAAAAATATTAGGGAATCGTTAAGATATGCTACCCTTTCATCAATGCTATCTAAAAGGAATAATTAATTTAGTTGAAATGAATTAAGGTCGCGTAAAAGCAAATGATTATCTATATTCAATCTCCGATAAGTTATGAAGTTAACAGGTTTACTTGAATCTATAGCAAACTTACAAACTAAACTCGAAACTTTACTACATGCTTGACCCAGGAGTGGAAACACTCGCTAGAAGCTTCAAACTGAACGCTTTTATAAATACATCGCATTCCTGAACATTTACCGAACACTATAATCATCGGAATATGTATTAAAAGAAAAATGTCTGTATAATATCTTTGGTTCATAGATTAAAATTATTATTATTAGTATAAGCGAATATACCGTATTCATACTTGTAATAAAAAATCAATGTCTGTAATGAATTCACTATTTGTTTTGAGTTATGTGAAGTAATAAATCACTAATAAAACACGATTTAATTTCCTTCCTTCACTTATTTATTTTTATTGTTAGATGTACATTTCGAGTACCATGTACTCATTTTCAATAACTGAAACTCATTTTCAATAACTGAACAGTTATTGAAAATGAGTACATGGTGCTCTAAATGTGCATCTAACAATAAAAATAAATAAGTGAAGGAAGGAAATTAAATCGTGTTTTATTAGGCTGTAATGAAATTAATGTTCAAATTTCCAAAACAAATATTATAACGGCAATCTCATCACAAAACGACCTTCTCAAGGAAACCCACTGGCTTCGCCTACTCCACCCATTCCATTGACATTGCCGCCGGTAGAGAGTTTGTAAACATTACAAACTCTGGGTAGGGATACAACTTCCACCGCACAATGGAAGGGTATACACACCACTTTCCATCTCATTCGCGGTTAAGTTGTTCTTTAAGCCGAGCGCGCAGGTACTACCGGCTCAGTACCACGCGAAGATGTCCATTCGGTAGTTCACTGCGCAACTCTAATTGACACATCTCCCTTATTGTTACTTTTTTTTGGTTGCTTTACTTCTTCTGCGGTCGTGCATGGAATAGTGTGTGAGTTTCAGTGCAAAACAATTTTTTTTAGTACCGAAGACTTTGTTTATCTATCAAAGGACATCGATAGAATGAAGTCACGAACGCCAGACATAATGGTGGCGAGATTAAAATCTTGGTTTGCTGTGCTTATTTTAATTACCGGTAAGGTTTTTTTTGTAGAAATAAAAAATTATGAATTTAGTAAGATAAGTCAACAATGTTTTTTTAATATACAATCTTATAAGATTATCATTATATAAATAAACATTTTATTGTAGTTTAAAAAACTTAAGATAACCTATACTTGTAATTCCCTGTATAAGTGAAACAAAACCAATATAGGTGCATATACATATGTAATGTAAAATATCTAAGAAGACAATAATAATAACAAATTACTCATCGAATTCAAATATACGAATATTATTATAATAGATATGAATATTTCAATCAGCAAATAATTCATTAAATTGAATTTTTGAATATTCAAATACTCGAGTATTTGAATATTAGAATATTTAAACATTGAAATACTCGAGTATTTAAATATTGTAATATTTAAATATTGAAATATTTGAATATTCGAACATTTAAATATTTGAATATTTGTTTATATAAAAAATTTTATATTCAAATATTTTAATGTATAAATATTTAAACTTTTGAATGTTTAAATATTTGAACATTCGAATATTTTGAATAACTAGATATTCTAATATTCCCTGCGCTCATAATACTATTGTAAAATGTCAAAATGGTCAAAATTGTCGAGTTTTATTGTAGTTAAAGAACAGTTGATATTGTCAATTTCGAAATATTTGAATATTCGAACATTTAAATATTTGAATATTTGTATATTTAAAAAATTTTATATTCAAATATTTTAATGTATAAATATTTAAACTTTTGAATGTTTAAATATTTGAATATTCGAGTATTTTGAATAACTAGATATTCTAATATTCCCTGCGCTCATAATACTATTGTAAAATGTCAAAATGGTCAAAGTTGTCGAGTTTTATTGTAGTTAAAGAACAGTTGATATTGTCAATTTTGTTGAATGATATACTCACATAGTCGACATATTCAGTAGAGTCAATATAGTCAGTACTGTGAAAATAGTCAACATAATCGATACAGTTAAAATAGTCAGTACTGTCAAAATAGTCAATATAATCGATAAAATAAAATGTCTACTTATAGATCGATTAGATCTGTCAATATTTTGACGTTAATTTCCTTAATCAACTGTAAATTGTAATAAATCGACTGTTTTCTCTTTAACTTGTATCAAAATTGACATTCTGTTTTGACGTTATAACATTTTCTTCGCCAATTAAACAAGAACAAATGAATTATGTCTATTATCAATTGTTTTAATGTTGAAACAAGTGTCTTCTATTCCTTGATTAAGCATGAAGTAAAATTTCGAGTTAAGAAGAGCCTCAAAATTTAGCTTGGTCGCGTAGCAAAGTGGAACGACCAAGCCAAATTAGGCTTTTATAAACTCGAAATTTTACTTCAGCCGCCACGCGTATTAAACGCTGATTTAATGTAAACCGGTCTGTACTAAACTTATTTTACTTGTCAATTGGTATAAGTGAAATAAGTTTAGTATGTCGATTGTCAATTGTTCAAATCCGTGCTATCTATCTAGTAATAAAATGGTGATGGGTCCATTCATCACCATTTTATCACTGACATTATAAAAAATCATAAATTTTTGAAACAGAGAAATATTCGAATATTTAAATATTCGAATATTCAAATATTCAACTATTTAAATTTCTAAATATTTGAATAATTCGAATATTTGAATAATTTGACTATATTTTTGAATAAATATTCGAATAGTAAAATTTGAAAAATTCCCAGCCTTGCCTAATACTACGATTTAGTTTACTAATCTATATTATTTACCAGAGCTGGGCAGGATTCGAATCATTCAGGTTTCGAATCCTTTTAGAGGATTCAAAAGAGCCATTCGAATACTTTAGTTAAACTGGATTCGTTACATTTTTTAAGAGGATTCGTATTAGAATCCAAATGCGGGTGATTCGAATATTTATAAAAGGATTCAAATATTTTTAAAAGGATTCGAATACTTACAAAAGAATTCGAATATTTATAAGATTATTCGAATACTTACAAAGGGATTAGAATACTTACAAAAGGATTCGAATACTTACAAAAGGATTCGAATCGTCAAAAATAATTCGAATTAAATAACTGTTTTATACGCGTGGCGCATGAAGTAAAATGTCGAGTTTAGAAAAGCCCCGTGAAAATTTGTCTCGGGTCGCTGCGCGACCCTCGACAAATTTTCTACGCGGGGCTTTTCTAAACTCGACATTTTACTTCATGCTTAGTCTGGGAGTGGAAACGCTTGTTTGTAACTTCAAACTGAATGCTTTGATAAGAGCATTAATTGACTGAAAATGTTTTTAAAGATAATAATCTAGTTTCCAAAATTTTGTTTAATATTATTTGAAGTAAAACTGACATGGTAGCCACAATCTGAAATGTTAAATTTTTCCGACATTTTCTTGATTCAAGATTTTTGTCCCTGACCTTTTAATATAACTTTCTTCTGTGGGACAACCCCAGTTTGTTAGATTTTTTCATTGTTTTGTCAATATTTAAGTTGGATTTATACCTTTTTACAAGTTTTGTAATTTTTATGATGCCTTTTGATTTTGAAAAATTTAACAATACCATATGGCTTTTTTGTTAGTCTTTGATTAAAAAACACTTAGAACCTTTCTTCAATACTTTATTTTGTAACCAAATGTACATTTCGGACACGAAGTGTCCATTATGTGTCCATTATCGGACACGAAGTGTCCATTATCAATGGTTTGATACTAATACCAGTATCAGTATCAAACCATTGATAATGGACACTTCGTGTCCGAAATGTACATTTGGTTACAAAATAAAGTATTGAAGAAAGGTTCTAAGTGTTTTTTAATCAAAGTTTAATTATCTTCAAGTAACTCAATCAATCCAAAAATTTTTTGTTAGTGTTTTGGTCAATTTGAATAAAATTCCATGACTTTTCTCTGACTTCCGGTTTTAATGATATTTAGTGAATTTTTTATTTACGTAATTTTCAGGCATCCGTCGATTTTAAAATAGAGTTTAATTTGAAGTTTTGAACGAGTGAATCCACTCCCCGGTTAAGCATGAAGTAAAATTTCAAGTTTAGAAAAGCCTAAAAATTTGGTTTGGTCGCGTAGCGCTACGCGGCCAAACCAAATTTTCAGGCTTTTCTAAACTCGAAATTTTACTTCATGCGCCACGCGTACAAAACACTGATTTGAAGTTCAAAGTTCAAAATCACACAAATACATCTTTAATCAGAGTAACACGGACTCAGGTATTTAGTCTGTTATCAACGATGCTCAGTGTTAATAATAAATAATTATATTTTGAATATTTTTGATAAAACAACTGGTAACGATATTTATATGTTAAGGGTTGCAAAAAATTAATAAAATCTAATTTATTCTTAAAAGATTTGTATTCGTGATTCGAAAAAACAGGATTCGAATCTTTGATTCGAATCATATTTGTCTCTTACGAATCCATTATTTGAGTATTCGTGATTCGAATCATATTAGGTGATTCGGATTCGTGATTCGAATCCTTTTTACAAGGATTCGTCTCAGCTCTGTTATTTAGCAGAGCTGGGCAGGATTCGAATCATTCAGGATTCGATTCCCGGATTCGATCCTCTTAGAGGATTCAAAAGAGGTATTCGAATACTTTAGTGAAAACGGATTAGTGATCCGGATTCGTTACATTTCTTTTAAAAGGATTCGTATTCGAATTCTTATAAAAGGATTCGAATCCTTATAAAAGGATTCGAATTCTTATAAAAGGATTCGAATCCTTATATCGAATCCTTATAAAATTCGAATTCTGATACATGGATTCAAATCCTCCTAAATTATTCGAATCATCGCTATTAAGGCTGCGATTCGAATTCGATTAATTCAAATAGTTAAATATTCTAATATGAATATTTAAGGGAGTGGACAACACTCGTTCTTAGAAGTTTCAAATTGAAGGATTACTCTAGGTTACTAAGTTTATTACCGATTTACAAAGGCTACAGCTCAAAGAACCAACCATGGTCTTCGCAGAACGAAGGACTACAGGGAATCGAAGTTTTTTTACAAGAAAACAAGGAATATCTGAAAGTTTACAGCATGGATAGGAAAGAAAACATCTAATTTGAAAAAATATCGAAGTTGGGTTGGTTTTCAGTGCATTTTTAACTTCACTTTAAATCAGTGTTTTATACGCGTGGCGCATGAAGTAAAATTTCGAGTTTAGAAAAGCCCCGCGAAAATTTGTCTCGGGTCGCTGCGCGACCCTCGACAAATTTTCTACGCGGGGCTTTTCTAAACTCGAAATTTTACTTCATGCTTAGTCTGGGAGTGGACAACACTCGTTTGAATTTTAAATTTAACTCTTTTAAAAAATCGACGTATCTAATATAATAAATCATTCATTGAAATCATAGAAAAAGATGCAAAATTTTACCTAAAATTAGAGTTAACTTTATAATTTGTTCGGCTCTTAATGGGTGAATATTCTATTCCTAAAAAACCGTTTTTATTTAATATTAAAGTTGCATTTAATACAATAACAAACTGTGAATAAATCGACATAAATCTAGAAATATCAAAAATCTCGACATGTAGAAAATCTTGACGGTCCACTCCCAGACTAAGCATGAAGTAAAATTTCGAGTTTAGAAAAGCCCCGCGTAGAAAATTTGTCGAGGGTCGCGCAGCGACCCGAGACAAATTTTTACGGGGCTTTTCTAAACTAGAAATTTTACTTCATGCGCCACGTGTATAAAACACTGATTTAAAGTGAAGTTAAAAACGCACTGAAAACCAACCCAACTTCGATATTTTTTTCAATATTGGATGTTTTCTTTCATATCCATGCTGTAAACCTTCAGATATTCGTTGTTTTCTTGTAAATAAACTTCGATTCCCTGTAGTCCTTCGGTCTCCGAAGACCATGATTGGTCCTTCGAGCTGTAGCCTTTGTAAATTGGTAATAAACTTAGTAATCTAGAGTAATCCTTTAATTTGAAACTTCTAAGAACGAGTGTTGTCCACTCCCAGACTAAGCATGAAGTAAAATTTCGAGTTTAGAAAAGCCCCGCGTAGAAAATTTGTCGAGGGTCGCGCAGCGACCCGAGACAAATTTTCACGGGGCTTTTCTAAACTCGAAATTTTACTTCATGCGCCAGGCGTATAAAACACAGATTCAAAATGAAGTTCAATAACACATATATCATCACTAATTAAAATTATTATATAATCAGATATTTAGTCGGTAAATGAACATGTTTGTTAATAGAAACTGATGGAATAAAATATTACTGGTTGCAAATAATAGATTCAAATTTATTTTTTAAAGGATTTGTATCCATGATTCAAAAATGAGGATTCGAATCTTTGATTCGAATCATATTTTTCACTTACGAATCCTTTATTTGAGTATTCGTGATTCGAATCATATTAGGTGATTCGGATTCGTGATTCGAATCATGTTTTTGAGGATTCATCCCAGCTCTGTTATTTAGTAATCTAAATAATTTGTATCTTTTACTATTGGTCAACAATTAAATCGAGTATTCGTGATTCGAACCATTAGGTGATTCGGATTCGTGATTCGAATCCTTTTTACGAGGATTCGTCCCAGCTCTGTTATTTAGTAATCTATGTTATTTGTAAGTTTTACTACTGGCCAACAATTAGAATGAACATTTCGTTCGTTCTAATTGTTAACCAATAGTAATCGATACAAATAATACAAACATGTAACTGTATAGTAGTATACTCATTATTGATAACAGTAAAGATTTGTTACCGATCGAAGACAATTGTCCGGTATTACTTACTTTTCGAAATGCATATGACGTTTTTTGCACGATCGGACAAGACGAACATTTCTTTGCAATTATCATAAATTTGATTACTGAAATTCGACTCCTTGAAATTCTAATTAAGTTGTTTTTATCAGTTGCTATGAATGGTAGGTTTCATTTACCGTTTAGTAAAACGTAAGTTCTACTTTCCACCGATTTGTTATTCATACCAATTTGGTAAACACAACCTACCGTCCTGGAAACAGATGTGGTATATACTCAAAAAAATGTTCATCCTGCACTAAACAAAAACAATAGTTAAGATTAACAAAAGATTTTTGACGAAATTAACAGCAAGGATAAATGAAACTCCCAATACCGCATGGCATAAAATCATCTTTATTTATTACAAAATGCATTATACTAACACAACGTTTTTATTTTTTGTCAAACAGGGAATCGACCTTAGGTTTTACACTTAAAGAATAAACTTAAATGCTTTATTTGTATAGAAATTATTCAAACACCATTAAATTACCTCAAACTTATTAAAAATTTTAATTTCAGTCAATTACTGTCTCTTTCAATGCTGCTAATAAGTTTATTACAAAACATCGCCGATTAATCGTGTGATGTAAACTAAAGCAAACTGAGCTTGTTTGATTTTTGATTGATTTCTAATTTTAAAATGTTTATTCAATTTTCTCCCGTGATTCACTACGAGGACAAACATACTTGAACTGGATGCTAATTATTATCGTTCAGATGTAATTAATAAACATTAGTCGGGGATATTCAGCTTCACTTTCACTAAATGAGTGCTTATTAGGTTTTTTTTTCTAAAGCCAAATATGTATGCTGCCATCCATATTTATTAGAAGATTTAAAATATGGTAATAGACAGAAACGTTTTCTTTTAAGTATACATCATCTCGATGCATCCACTGTAAAATTTTAAGCATTCATCGTTTTTTTTTTTTAAGGCATTTAGTTGAAACATATTGTGACGGCGTACGGCAGGTCTTAGTCGGAGGCGGCGTCGGGGTTCAAAAGAAAGCCAAATTTAAAAAAAACAAAAATGACTTTTGGGCGCCACTTGGTCTTATCACTTGATCTTTTTATGTCTATCCCTGTATAAACCAAGAAACTATAGGGATGAAAATGTAGTTAAAAGTAATAGTAAAAAAATATATTAATAAAAAATTACTTTAATAAATAATATCAAAAATATTGAAGTTTTTTTTTCAGTAAAAAATGAACAGAAACAAAAATATATTACATTCAGGGTTGTTATGTTTAAGACACTTCGTTTTAAAACAGTGTTTTAAACATGTTTAAAAACAGCCGTCGTGTTTTAAACGGTTTTGTTTTAAACATGTTTTAAACGTTAAATTTCTCAAAGACCTTTATTTTTTATTTAAATTTTGCTAAATTATATTTTATACCACTTCATTCAGATTTTTTGTTTACATTTTTAAATTTTAGCTATATTGTTGAAGATATTTCCAATTACATTATTAAACATAACATTTCATTACACAAAAATATCAAATACGTGTAATTTTTAAATACAGGGATGTTTTAGCTATACATATGCATACATTGTAAATTTTACGACATTCGTTGTTTTTTTAAAAGATTTTAATTTGAATTTTTACACGAGGGTTTTCCACTCCCAGACTAAGTATGAAGTAAAATTTCGTGTTTAGAAAAGCCTGAAAATTTGGATTGGCCGCATAACGAAGCGCCACACCTATAAAACACTGAAATATCGCAAAGTTTAAAATATACGCCTTTAGCAATCCAATATGTAGATGTGAATAAAACGTGAGTCAAATACTGCGCTGAAGAAATTGTTTGAAACAGTGATTATAGGCAACCCAATAACTCTAACGTATATTAGGTTGCTTATAATCGTTGTTGTATGTGTGTGTTTATTTAACTTCACCGTAAATGTGTGTTTTTAAGCGTGGCGCATGAAGTAAAATTTCGAGTTTAGAAAAGCCTAATTTGGATTGGGCGCTCCGCTTCGCTACGCGGCCAATCCAAATTCTTAGGCTTTGGCTCAGAGTAACAGGGAATCAGATATTTAGTCTGTTATCAATGATGTTCAGTGTTAATAATAAATAATTAGGTTTTGAATATTTTTGTTAATAGAAACTGGTAACGATATTTATATATTAATGGTTGCAAAAAAAATAATAAAATCAAATTTATTCTTAAAGGATTTGTATTCGTGATTCGAAAAAAACAGAATTCGAATCTTTGATTCGAATCATATCTCTTACGAATCCTTTATTCAAGTATTCGTGATTCGAATCATATTAGGTGATTCGGATTCATGATTCGAATCCTTTTTACGAGGATTCGTGATTCGAATCCTTTTTACCAGGATTCGTCCCAGGTCTGCTATTTATTTAACTCATTTCTCATTTCACCCGTGATGAAACATGTTTTAATCTAATTATAGTATATTTTATTAAAACACTTGGTTTGTATCACTGCTTATTATATGTACTCCGACTAGTTTCTACCATTAGTTATCTTTAAGAAGATATAAAATACAATTAATATAAATATACAAATATTAAAAACAGTGAAACAAACCAAGCGATTTAATTAAATATACCATAATTAATTCCTATTATTATTAAGGGAGGAATGTATTTATGTTTTTATGTCGCTTTGTTTATACTAACATAATACATTCTAAATTAAGCAACGTTAATAAAAGATTCTAATTATCAAAGCACACACACACACACACATGTGAAAATACACCTTCTAAAATCACTAGAGGCTGTCGAAAATTACACGCAATCAACAATTCCACATAAATAAACCCATTTACAAACCTGATTGCATACCGCAGAAATAATCGGAATAACGCTCACACGCACTCGAAATTATGTAAATTTCCTCGGACCATATTTACATAATCATTAAACAGATTCCATTTCCTCGATAGTAAAAGTCAGCCATTAGCGGCTCAAGTATAGCAAAGTTACAGACAGATCAAAAAGGCACGCGCCACAAAAGAGAGTGAATTAAATCGCATTGTGGGCGAAAGAAAGGATTAAATTATTGTTTGAGTATATTGTAATTTTAATAGATTCAGTCGTGCGATGGGTGTTATGTATTGTAATTTTAATTGATTCAATCGTGCGATGAGTGTTATTTATTTAAGTGCTATAGTTCCATCACGAAATAATTTGGTTTTATGTAATGTGGGTTTTAACAAGAGTATTATTTATGTACTCTAGATTTATGTAAGCATGGTTTTAAGCAAGTGGCATTTGGTGTTCTAATTGATAGGTGAACTTTAAAATTAAAGTTTAAGAAATTGAAGAAAGCTGCCTGAATTGTGTAACACAATTGCTTTAGAAACATAGCAATTTGCGAATACCATAAAATAATTTATTAATTGACCAACTGACTAAAATTGAAGACAAAAAAACAGTAATTGAGAAATTGAAGAAAGCTCAACTGAACATTTTTTGTTAATTTAGAATTTGAACACAAATAATTTGTATTGAAGAGTATTCCCTTGCGAATGCAAACATATTCTAGAACTAAAGATGACGCTAATACAATATTTACAATTAGTTTAAATGAGACACTGCATTTGTAGCTAACGATGTATTGGGGCATTTATGAAAAGATCTTGAAAATAAACTTATACATTTTATGTATTTTACTTCATGCTTAGTCTGGGAGTGGAAGACACTCGTTAGTTTAAAATACATCGCCACTTGTAAAATTTCAAAGTTGTAAATGTCTGGATTCAATAGTTTTTGAATAAAAAAAATACAAACAAAATTTAAAAAATCCGGTTTTTGACAATATCTCAAAAACGAAAGAAGATATTTTAAATTTGTTTTAAGATTATTATTGGGCCCTAAAATACGCAATACCGACTCTTTATCTCTTCAAATAACCGAGATCCCCATATATTCTGTTGAAATACGGGCACCCTGTATATAAAATTCATTCATTGAGTGAACATTGGATATAATTTGCCAAAACTCATTCAGTCGTCAAAATAATTAATATTTTGCCAAACAAACATTACTTAACCCATTATTGCACCGTTTTTGAATTTTAATAAAATGTTCTTTGATGTTAAAACTGCCAGAGAATGCAGGAAAAATAATGCAAAAATCTATATTATTGCTTTTATTTTATCTGCAAACGTCTGTACATGTGCTACATATATTTTAAACTTTTTCTCGTTTATACCTTTTTAAACAGTAAAGTTTTAAAACATGTAATTTATATGGAATATAAGTATTTGTTTGAAAGCAGTATATCGGAGTACGCAACCCAATTTGAACGCTAGACTCGAATCTGCTTGAATAAACGGCCATAACACAGATGCCAAACACTTGTACGGTAAAAAATATGTACATACGTCTCTGATACTTGTGTAGTTAAAATGCAACACATCCCGCAAACGGAAATATAAAATTGTATTTACCAACCAATGGAATTGCTCCATTTTCGTCTCACAAAGCATTCTACAAAAACTTAGAACGTCAATTCCCCAAGGGCAATTACCACTTCTGCTTCCAATTGGCTCCAAGTGAAAAAAACCCTGCTCTTCCAATTGGCTCAAATTAAAAAGACCGCTGCTTTCAATACTTTCAGTTGGCTCACATGATTTATCAATGTCTGCCAACTTAACAATCATAAAAAATGTCATCTCGTTTCGGAACGAAAATATTACAGAATGAAATAAATGAATTAAAGAAACAACACTCACATACACAACAACAGGAATTAAGAATATTTCCGAGGACACTGCAAACTTCAGAACAAAACATCAAAAGACCCTAAATCGACATAAATGTCCCTAGTGCTTTCCGGAAGGTTCCCGTTTTGTTGTAAAGCCGGGCTTCCCGTTCTAGTTCCCGTTTCCGTTCTCGTTTTGCTTGTGAACCGGCCTTTAAAGTAGGCTTTGAGTTTTAAATTAGATTGGCACTACTGACTGTTAACACATAGTTTACCATAACCTTTTATTTATTCCACCATTCATTTAACATTCTGAGCAACCTCACATAAAAAATGCCGCCTACTCTAAATCATAATTTAAACGATCGCACGGTATTATTAGTATAATTATTATTATAAAAAACACTTCTAATGTGGTCTAATGTCTTCTTCATGCATTGATGACGTAGGTTTTGAATTTAACTTTAAATGCGCATGGCGCATGAAGTAAAATTTCGAGTTTAGAAAACCAAATTTTCAGGCTTTCCTAAACTCGAAATTTTACGTCATGCTTAACCTGGGAGTGAACAACACTGGTTTAAAGCTTCAAATTGAACTCTATTAAAAAACCGTGTATGTATACTTAAAAAAAAAATTCCCTGTATGTTATTTATACATTATTAAATAAAATTTAAATGAAATTTCGGAACTTTGGATTTAAATGTTGATGATTTTTGCCAGTTTTAGTTAATTTGGCAATTTTGACAGCTAACAATTATAAAAGACAGTCAGTCGTAACACACTATTTAACTATTTTCACCATCAATCTTATTTTTAACTTTTATCTTGATTTTCGATCTGGTCTGAGATTTCAAATATTTAAGTTAATGTTAATAATTTGATACACAATGATAGTACTCATTATTTTTGAAGTTTCAAGATTTTCATCAATACACTGATGGCTTCCATTAGTTTCCATAATTTTCATTAATTTAAGTAAATAATTTAAAAGTACGAAGAAGTGGAAGAGTTTGTCCCACAAAAATATGTTTGTAAAATGATATAAACAATACTTTCGCTTTGTTTTACATATTAGGGGATTATAAAAAAATCTAATAAATATTTATAATTTATGATTTTTTGCTACGTCCTTGGATGCCGGCCCGTGACAAATTTCGAACAACTTTGAAACTAGGGCTAATAACCCCTTAACGACCAAGCAATTATAGAGTTAACTCTCAAAGCTGTCTTTAGGTACAATTCTGCACTTCTTTTTTTTTGATATTAATGAATGACTATTTGTATTACATACTGTGAGTTCCTTTTAGATACACATAATGTAAACGCGCACATTTTTTAGGCATTCGTCGATTTTATATAAAAACGTGCAATATGAAGTTTAAAACGAGTGTTTCCACTCCCAGACTAAGCATGAAGTAAAATTTCGAGAAATTTGGTTTGGTCGCGGCCAAAACAAATTTTCAGGCCTTTCTAAACTCGAAATTTTACTTCATGCGTCACCCGTATAAAACACTGAAATATTGTGAAGTTAGAAATACACTAACATTGTTTCTTACACTGAAATATTGTGAAGTTAGAAATACACTGACATTGTTTCTATTTTTTTTTAATGAGTAATAATCGAAATATTTAAATTTTTCATCAGGTCAAATAATATAATATATCAAATTAACTTATTTAGTAATTTCATTAACAAAAAAATAACAATGTTGCTTGTATGCATCAATGGCAAGTAATGGGTTAATTGCGCAGAAGAAGAAGAAAAGCAAAAGCGTCACTTTAAAATGCAAATAACATAAACATCTTTCTATTGCGTTTAATAATATCTATGTTTATGATAAATTTACTAAATCCAATATTACTTAAAATGTTTTTAACTACTATTGGATTAAATAAATTATTTATTATAAACAAAAATTAAAAGCAATAGAACGAATATTATATTATTTGCATTTTGCGGTGAAGTATTTACTTCTTCTCTTCATCTTCTTCCGCGAAATTATTTGAAGTAATTCGAAATTTGTTTTGTTTGATTTTTAGGTTATAAACACCTAGGCGCAGTTTTATAGTTGAAAAGGTATTACTATTAATATAATTTTAGTTATAACTCACCCTTCGATTGTATTGAACAGTTGTTTGAAGAATTTAAAGAATGACTTAAAATTATATGTAAATAATCCCGTGATGTCAAATTAGGCACACATAAAACTTTAATACATGAACAGATATTCGCAATTGATATCACTGAAAAAGGTGCTGCACATTGTGTCCATGTTGGGAACTAAAGTACTTAGATTTTCCCACGGGAGAATGTAAAATATGAGTATTTTAGACAGAAAATCCCTCCAAATTTTTATTTACTCACCTTTTATTTACTCATATTAAATCATATTCCTATTTTAGACAGAAAATCCACAACACTTTTTATTTACTTACATATGGGGTACAACACGAAACACCTTATATTGTACTATTCTTACTTTAAACTGAGCTTAATAAATGAAATATTATGTTAGGAAATAAAAGTATTAATAATTTTATTTTATTGCTATCTTTAGCATATTCATATTTTCAAATAATAACATTCGATTTTTACTTAGTTTTACATAATTTTTGTTGTCCCTATTCAATACAACATTATTTCATTTATTTAAAAGACGCTGCAAAATCAGTTTTTGTCATTTTGCGACAAGTTTGTCAAAACACGTATGGCTGGTTTTGCATCTGGGTGACTCATTTGTTATTCAATAAATATATCACAATCTTGACGCTTTTTGTGAATTTCCTAAATTATACATTTAAAATATCAATGCTTTTCATAAATTCTTCACGATTTTCGGTAATTTTCAAATTCTTGACGATTTGTCGTGATTATGATTTTATTTATCATTATGATAGCCGTAAACACTCTTATTATTCAGTCATGTATTTGTGATTATCACTAGACAATTCAATTTCAAGTTCTTAAGAAATTGTAGCGAGTATTTTACAATCTCAGATTAAGCATGAAGTAAAATTTCGAGTTTTGAAAAGCGTGAAAATTTAGTTTTGCTGGGGCGCGCGAACGAAGTGAGTCACGCCCCGTCAAATCTAATTTTCACGCTTTTCTAAACTCGAAATTTTACTTCATGCGCCACGCGTATTTAACATTGGCTTATTACATATTTTCTTGTTTGTAAAAGGTGAATTTTGATCATTTGATAACCGTCACTAAGCTATTCCTTACAATATTATTTATCATAGGCGAAGGCATTTTAAAAATTAATTTGCTTTATTAAATAATAACAAATATTAAATCTAAAATATTTGGTTTCGAAAAGTATTGATATTCTGAATATCGATGCATTTTATTACAATATTCGATCGTATCAATACTTTGATATACGATATAATCGATACTCAATGTAGATATGTTTGGGATCGGAACATCCTTAGTCGTGACATTACTGCGAATAAATCACAATTTAATAACATGATGGAATATAATAACAATAATAGTAAACTTTATTTTTGCGACCCAACAAGTCGCAAAAATAAATGTTACTATTATTGTTATTACATTCCATCATGCAGGTCGTATTTTAGAGCGCAATGGGGCTGTCTTATTTCCACGGTAATTATTCAACACCTTTGCGCTTCTTCTAGATACCACTGAAATATTTTGACTTGCTTTTGTTAATCTCTCTTTAGTGAACATAATTTACAATAAAACCACCAGAATAAGCATTATTTCTACAAAACTCCCCAATTTTAAGTACTCAATACTTAACTAAAAACAAATACTTAATTTTAAGTACTCAATGCTTAACTACATACATAGTTAGACACCAGTTGTATCGAAACGTACATTTCTAAATCGTAGTTTAAATTTATACGTGGATCGTTTGATAAGTTTGGTAGAAAAGCCATTAAAACATTTTTTTAATCTGTTTTAAAATAAACATAATAATCATTCGGGTATTACTCGACTAGAATTTCCTCCCATTGAGCTAAATTTTTAAACTTAAAACAGAAATCACACCAGACCAAATCTGGAGAACAGGAAGGGCGAAGAATCAATTCAAAGCAATTTTGTGCCTAATGGTTGTATCACTGCACAGAATTCGTTCATTTTTCTTTTCATTTTTTTGCGGAAACTACTAAGCCACTCGCTTAAAACGATTACCGAAAAAAAATTTGTTCACGTTCAGTACTTGAAAGTTGTTTGAAGAGTGGATCTTTCGAAATGTGACATCACCAAATAGATTGTGTAACCATTTCATAGACATTTACTTTACTTATCCAGCTTATTTACCATTATTCTAACGTAATTTTAAACTAGGCTCAATGATTACGCATCTCTAAGCGAGCAATCAATTTTAATTCTTTCTGCAAAAATCGATTGTAACCATTTCATCTATTTAATATAGATACGATACATTATAATGGGAATGTACAACTAAACCGATCATTAAATCTTCAGTATACTGTATAAACGTATGATTAAAACCCGCGTTGGCTAAGAGAATAAACCCATATAGCTTGCGAAACGATTTGCTTCCGAATAAACACGGTTTTCCGTATGATTTACGGCCGAAGCCCCATAAGTATACGCTCGAATAAATTCGATGGGTCGTTATAATATTGTAAGTGAAAGCTATTGTGTAACTAAACTGTCACACTCATTAATTGTGAATAGATTTTAAAGTGTATTACATGAGTATATTGTACGTTATTCTCATGTAAATTGATGGTTTAGTTGTGTTACGATCAGAGGCGCAGCAATTAATGAAATTGACAAAATCGCAAAAAATTATAAGATTGATGAAAATAGACGGGGAAAAATAAAATTGTCAATTTTATTGCGATTTCTGCCAACTAAAACAATACTCACTGAATGTATTGTTTTAGTTAGCATTTCTTACGAATTCAAAACAAAACGGAAATATTCGAAAACTGTGCAAAATCAAATTTAAATTGAAAATTGAGATCATAAATCGTGAATACAAAAGATTCATAATATATTAATATTTTATACACGTAACGCATGAAGTAAATGCCTGACATTTCTAAACTAGAAATTTTACTTCAGGCCTAATCTAGGAATGGAAAACACTCGTTAGAAGTTTTAAAGTGAACGAAAATATTGAGAAAAATTAACCAAGTATGAAATATAATAATACTGAATTTGTTAATTATTTGCAGAATATTTCTTGAAATATCACAAAGTATTGTGATTATTGTAATGCTTCATAATACAGAGTTACTACAAAACAAATAAACACTTTTAATGTTTTATTATATCAAAACTAAACTTAAGTTAACTTTGGAAACTCACAGATGCTCAATACAAGGAATTTTTCTTTTACGTATACATATGCATACGCTGTCGTTTTCACAACATTTGTGTTTTTAAAAAAAGTTAATTTGAATCTTTAAACGAGTGTTTCCACTCCCAGATTTTGTATGAAGTATAATTTCGAGTTTACTTCATGCTTAACCAAGGAGTACAAACACTCTTTTGAACCTTCAAATTAAAGAATTTAATAAAAACCTTGAATTCCTAGAAATTAACACAATAATCATCAGGATATGTACCGGGTGTTTGATTAAGAGTAGCCATCGGCTGCATTTCAGAAACTTTACATCGTAGTATGTTGCGGTAAAAAATTTCATAGTAAAAGTGGTTAAGAGAAACCGATGGAAATTATTTGTAAGTTTATAGCTTAGCCGCAAGAGGGCGCTATCTCTATAGTAGAAGATTAAAACAATGTTTATCAAATATATGCCAAATTAAGCGATGTGAAAAATATGAAAATCCTAATCTACGGTGAATTTTACCTTATTTTAATTATCTTCTTGTATATTTATCTCACATAAGATGCACGGGAAAACGAAAATGTCTAGTTTGCCTAAATGCCTGTAACTTTTGTTAGGTTCCACTGAACTTAATAAACTTGGACTCGTTGGATAGATAATTAAATGCACTTTAAAACATAATTCACTCTGATTTATTTTAGTTTCGATATTAGGCGCCAGAGGGTGCGATTGAGACAATCAACGTATTTTCTTTAAATTTTCGAATTGGAACTTATACGTAAGATACGATAGGTAATTAAAATAAGAATTAGTGTTAAAACTGGCCAAAACCGCATCCCGATATCTTTATCGTAAACGGAGATATATAGAAAATTGTGCAGAATGGGGTGTTTTGTACTAATAGCGCCCTCTAATCCTTACTATAGACACTAAATTAAATCAGAATACATAGTGTTGAAAAGTTTAATTCACTTTTCAACACTATGTATTATTAATTAATTTAGTCAAAGTTTATTAAATTCGATTAAACCTAACTAATGTTACAACCATTTTAGTGATTAGACTTTTACATTTTCATCTGCATTTTATATAAAAATAAAAGAAACGAGAAGGTAATTGAAATTGATAAAAACTAAGAGTAGATTAAGACTTACATATTTTTAACATACGCAGCTTAATTTGGCATTTTGAATAACATTTTGTTTTTGTCCTTTGCGGTAGAGATTGCGCCCTCTACCAGCGAAGCTAGATTTAATTATTGTATTCGTTTTATTTTTTTTGTTTTCTTAGTTATTGTCCCGATAAAATATTGTAATAAGTGTTTTTAATTGTAGTTAATATACGCTGTTTTAAACATTCTACTAATCTCATAGCCTATTAAGTTTTGAGATTTTAAATAATCATGGATTTACTTACATATTCGCTTATCAACACGACATATCAATGGGGAAAAGTGATCTCCGCTATTCTTTAAATTATTGTTTTTGACCTCTTGAACATGAAACAAAAAAGCCCAAAGGCCTACTAGATTTTTATATGGTACGCGGTTGAAAATGGGCAAATCTACCAGAGTTTTTACTATATCTTTGGTTAGGATAAAGATATCAGGATGAAGTATCAACCAATATTCTCAGTATTCCTTCTTATAATAAACTAGCGTAAGAGAACTACAGGTTATAATTTGAAATTATTAAGAAAATCTAGAAAATATGTCGGTTGTACAAAAAAACGCGGTTTGGCGCTTTCTATTGGAACTAAAGTAAACGAGAGTAAACAGTGATTTAAAGTACTTTCAATTACCTGTTAAATGAGACTAACTTGATTAATTTCGGTAAATCCTAACAAAAGTTAGACTCAGTTTAATGATCACACTTTCCCGTTCTCCCTTGCTTCATATGTACGAGATAAAGAAACAAGTGAGTAGTTAAAGTTGAGTTAAATTCAGCGTAGATTACGATTTGTATATTTTTAACCTAGCTCAATTTAGCAGTTTTTTTGGTAAAAATCTGTTTTTGTATTTAGCGATAGATGTAAAACTAATTTCCAGTGATTTCGTTTGGCCACTTTCATGATGCAATTATTTACCCCAACATGCTACGCTACATAGTTTCTGAGATACAGTCGGTGGCCAGGCTTAATCAAACACCCGGTATATTTAAAAGAAAAATTATGTTTACTTTTGAATACACCATATCAAAGCGAGCACGTATAGGCAACGTAATGTGCACTCCACCAGGTTATTTAGTCGTGGATTAATTAAAAACAAAGTGACTATTCTTTAATAGTGCATATTCACATTCCAAGGAATCTCAATAAATATAAATATGAATAGCGCCAAAGCATCGTTTGCAATACATTTCATCGAATAAAAAAATACGGAAATATACACTAATATTGTAATTTTATATTTGTTTAAATAAAACTCCCTAAATTCGAGTCTGACAATTAAAACCGCGTCTGATTTGTTTCCACTTTTTTTTGTGATTGTATTAACCCATTAAGCGTAATTGATGCAATTACGCAACATTTTTTTAAATTACTAACAAAAATAATTAATTTAATATTATATAACCTAACCTGAGATTGTATGAAGAAAAATGTTAGTATTTTGTTATTTAAATGTTCGATTGTTACTCATTTAAAAAAAAAATCGTTGTTCGGTGTATTTCAAACTTCACAATATTTCAGTTTTTATACGTGTGAAGTAAAATTTCGAGTTTAGACAAGCCTGAAAATGTACTTCATGCTTAATCTGGGAATGAGAACACACGTTCGAAACTTCAAATTGAACTCTTTTATAAAATCAACGAATGCCAAAAATTCGCGAATTTCAGTAATTTAATAATTTTTCTAAATTTAAATAAATCTGTATTCTCTTAAAATGTCGTCCAATTTTCATTATTAAAAAAAAATCGTTAATTGCAGTAATTTGATAATTTTATAAAATTTTTGGAAGACTCAAAAATCACAATGTTTAGGATAATTCATTAAGCTAGAAAATAATTATGTTCTTCTTTAACTTTTTAACTTTGGAAAAATTAAGAAATGTATCAAATTGTATGACTGTAAAAGTAAGTAAATACACAAATGTTCATAAACATTTATTTATTTATTCAATTATTTATTTATTCAACTAACAAATCCAATTTCAGATCATATAGATAAAAAAAGTGTACTAATTTTAATCAAAACATTGAATTATAAACTTAAATGAAATTGTAAAAAAACAACAAACGATTAGTTGTTTTTCTATAATTTCATTAATATTTGTTAATTATGACGATTTTTATTCAATCAAGTGTTTCCTGAATTATCAGTAATTAATATAATGTTATTTGTAGATCATCAATAATTTCAATCAATTTATTGCATTTGTTAACTTTTCATGTTATTTCTGCAAATTAATTATTGATAATTTTTGTCTTAAGTATTAATATTCCCATTTGTTGGTCAAAATTTGATAACACATAAATAATGCACACAAATTTGTTTATGTTCTAAATTTAACCTAATAAATAACATCAACTCTATTTATTTAATGCCATAAATTTGACAATAAAGGAATCTGCAAAGTATCTGATTGATAGTCTAACGAGGGTTTCCACTCCCAGATTAAGCATTAAGTAAAATTTCGAGTTTAGAAAAGGTGTGCGCGAGTGAATCGATTGAACAAAAATCCCAGCATGTAATATATATAATAAGTCATTCACAGAAATCATAAAAAGAAGTGCAGAATTTTACGTAAAATGAACTTTTAGAGTTAATTATAATTGCTTGGCCTTTAATATGTTAAAGGAGGCTACTTCTCATAACACTTAAAACTAAAACTAATTAATCTCTCCACTTAATTACAACTTTATACATTTTTGTACCCATTACCAAAGTATTAACAATGCCATCACTTACACACATTTTACTGTGCGTTACATTAATTACGAGCGTGAAGTCAGCTCAATTAAACAAATTAAACGTTTCTGCGGCGAAACGTCGGCCTCCGTTTATAACGACTATTTCTTCAACCTTAATGAACCCTAATTCGCCGACGACACAGTCCCATAACGTGGAGTCAGACTTTCTCCGAAGGATGTCTCCTTCAAGGCGCATTTTCTCTAGAGCATGAAGTTGATTTCCCGCTTGAATTTTTCGCGGAAACGATCGAAACGAACGTATCCGGTTCAAAAGATTACTACAACAGAAAATATCGATTGTTTGGCAAGTAAATTAAATTAGAATCAGCTAGGAGTTAATATAGAAATGCTTAGAGGTTTAATTTTTTGTTCTCGAAAATTTGTTGTGTGTAACAATTGAAATAAATGTACAATCGCAGAAACTCGAACTACTCAAGAAGCCATAAACCAGAACGAGTTTCGACCTTATTGGAAATGGGTATTTTGGCAGGCGGATCGTATAACGCAAATCAGTTTCACTCCCAATTGTTCATAAGGCGATCGTGAAGTTGCACTTTATTGAACCAGGTTCGAAGGACCATAACTGATTGCTACACGCTTTTGGCCAAAGGTGTTCCTGTAGTATATTTGCAGACAGATGGTAAATCTTAGCATAAGTATTAGGTTTCTGAAAACCGTTCAGTATATTAATTTGAAACTGCAAATTATTGTGAATTTTCTAAAACAAGCATGTTTTACGCTCAAATTACATTTTAAGAACCAAATTGAAGATATTACTTTTTTTCCTAGTAAAGAACCATCAATTGTCTTGGAGATAGTTTTACGAGAAATGCTGAATTTGGTAAAATATTAGTATTACGTTAAAATTACATTTTCTTCTTCTTATTAAAGTACCATCATTTTTCGTACGTTCTTTCTTGGAAATAATTTTATGAGAAATTCTGAATTTGGAAAAACATTTGCGAGTAATAGTAATATTATGCTTGCGCGAGTACATAAACTTTAATAAATAGGTGTTAATGTATGCACCGTTGGACACGCATAAAAGAGGCTCTTTAGAAATTCTCGTCTCGCAGATAATCCGTTTAAGGAAGTCCATAGATGCACGAGTCCAGATTTCCTATATGTAATTAATGCGAAAAATTATAAGATACATTAATTGGATACATGAAAGTGGCAGATCTGCTTAATGAATTAATAATTACAACTTTCCCGTTTAATAATATACATATACCGTTTGTTTGTTTTATCGTGTTCACCATTGAGATTTCGTTAACTGCTAGATATATGAAAACGGTTCAATTAGACAAACATTTCAATTTTTAATACGTAATAAAACTGCGTTAACAAATTTCATCTAGCGTCATTTGTTTTCAAGTTATGCTAAACAAATTTAAAAATTGACTAAATTATCTGTTTGATGTAAATTTGTTAATTAGCACGATAACGAGCTCAAATTTGAAATGTACCCTATATAACATGTCTCATTTTTAAGATACACTGTTTAACATTTCTTATGGCAGCCATATTTTATGTATACACTAGAGACCTGCACGCGACTAGACCAAAAACTCTAAAATCTTCCGATTTCTATCTCTTTCCTAAAATGTTGGAGGGTAAGGGGAAAGAGACCGAGCACTCAAGGGTTAATCCATTATGAACACCAACCGCATTTTTTGGGTGTCAATGACAACCCGATATTAGCAGGTAGTAAGAAGTCCATGTTTTCAGCCGGCGCGTGGCGTTATCTTTTGTCCGGTTTGAGGTGGTTTTGATAGGAAGATTTATTTGATATTTATGAAATTATTAAAATGTAATTATAATTAATACGACATTTGTACAATAAAGTCGAAAATTATGTCTACGTGTACAATTTTAGGTCAATAAATTTATTTAAAACGTATCTGACGTTTACATCTTGGTAAATATTAATCATCATCACATCTAAGCGTTATATATTTTTAACTTTGCTGTAAATCAGTGGTTTATACGCGTGGCGCATGAAGTAAAATTTCGAGTTTAGAAAAGCCCCGTGAAAATTTGTCTCGGGTCGCTACGCGACCCTCGACAAATTTTCTACGCGGGGCTTTTCTAAACTCGAAATTTTACTTCATGCTTAGTCTGGGAGTGGAAGACACTCGTTAGTTTAAAATACATCACAATTGGTAAAATATATATCGCTGGATGGCCGTCTTCAGGGGTGATATGTAAGCAAATTATGGGTCTTAGGAGTTGTCAAATAAGTGAGTTACTTGACTGTTTCTAAGGCACTCTTTACAAAAAACAAAAGATTAACATTTTACATATAAAATGTACAGGGTGAGTGAAACTTAATGTCTCTGCTCTATTATTAGAAAAGGAAAAACAGTAGAAAACATCTGAAAAAAGGTTCATAAATGGGATTGACTAAGGTCTATTTTTATCCAAAATTGCATATTTTACTAAATTTTGAAACTGAAGTAATGACGTCATCGAAAGTTTTTTCCCCAGATACATACTATATTTTTAGATATTTCAAAAGAGCCAATTTTTCTGAATAAACTTTGTAGAGAAAAAAAATTGCTATCTCCTTTCGTTAAAAAATTAAAAGCAAACTTAAAAGAAAGTATTATGAAAAATTCACAATTGTCACGACTTAAACAAGTAGCCTTTGGAAGCAAATAACAAAGCTGCATTTGTCAATAATTAAACTAATGGTTGACAAATATTGTTTTGTTGTCATTTGATTTTAGATTTCAGATATTTTCTATCGTTTTTCCTTTTCATAAATAGTTCATGTCGTTATTTTAAATGTACATTACATATGAGACTATTAAAATGAATAAAGATGGTTAGTTTTCTTCTGGATTTCAAATTGAACTATAAATTGACAATATTAATAGTCATATGTAATTTACATTTAGGTTGACGACGTGAACGCCATCTACTGCCAATAGTCTTGTCTATTGTACTCACAAAATGACTATTATAAATGTCAATTGATTGTGCATTTTAAAATCCAGAAAAAAACTGAGCATCTATAACCATTTTAGTAGTTATGTGTAATTTACATATAAATTGTCGATGTGAACACCATCTGCTGCCAATTTTTGAGTAGTGCTATTGACAGTAGATGGTGTTCACGTCGTTAATACAAAAATAATGTATATGTTCATTCTAGCACTTTTTCCGTCTTTTAAAGAATTGATGATTGTCGTACGTATTTCACTTGCTAATTGGTTGGTTATAGACCATTTAAGATTAAATCAGCGTTTTATACGCGTCGCGCATGAAGCAAAATTTCGAGTTTAGAAAAGCCTAATTTGTCTCAGTCGCTCTGCTGCGCTACGCCCGAGCCAAATGTTCAGGCTTTTTTAAACTCAAAATTTTACTTCATGCTTAATCTGGGATTAGAAACACTCGTTAGATGATCAATCATAACCAGGGTTGTTATGTTTAAAACACTTTGTTTTAAAACAGTGTTTTAAACATGTTTAAAAACAGCTGTCGTGTTTTAAACGGTTTCGTTTTAAACATGTTTTAAATTTTAAATTTGTTTAAAACATGTTATAAACGTTGTATTTGTTTAAAACCGTTTTTTTATTATCTTAGCTGCTAAAAATAAATATTTGCTAAATTATATTTTATATTAATTCATTAAAATATTTTGTTTGTTTTTAAATTTTAGCTAAATTGTTTAAGATATTTCAAATTACATTATCAAAGAAAACATTTTATTACAATAAAACTGTGTGTGCATAAATGTGGTTTTTAAATACAGGGATTTTTTCTATCGGGTATACATAAGTATACACTGTAATTTTTTTGACGTTCGTTGTGTTTTGTTCAAGATTTTAATTTGAATTTTTAAACGAGGGTTTTCCACTCCCAAACTAAGCATGAAGTAAAATTTCGAGTTTAGAAAAGCCTGAAAATTTGGATTGGCCGCGTAGCGAAACGGAGCGTCCAATCCAAATTAGGCTTTTCTAAACTCGAAATTTTACTTCATGCGCCACGCGTATAAAACACTGAAATATCGTAAAGTTTAAAATATACGGCTTTAGCAATCTAATATAGAAATGTGGATAAAACGTGAGTCAAATTCTGCGCTGACAAAATTGTTTAAAGCAGTGATTATAGGCAATCTAATAACTCTAACGTATATTAGGTTGCTTATAACCGTTGTTGTAAGTGTGTGTTTTTTGAACTTCACTGTAAATCAGTGTTTTAACGCGTGGCGCATGAAGTAAAATTTCGAGTTTAGAAAAGCCTAATTTGGATTGGCCGCTCCGCTTCGCTACGCGGCCAATCCAAATTCTTAGGCTTTTCTAAACTCGAAATTTTACTTCATGCTTAGTCTGGGAGTGGAAAACACTCGTTTAAAGCCTTAAATTAACCGCATTAAAACAACGATTTCCCACAACTTTAAAAAAACGCTGTAATTATCGGGATATGTATACAAAAGAAAAATGCCCCGTATATTCTGTTTTAAACACGTTTTAAACGTGTTTTAAACATGTTTTAAACACGTTTTAAACCCAGATCATAACCTTATTTTGCATTTTTTTTATTGCTAGATTAGCGTGCTCTATTTAATCAATTTGATTAAAACGTAACCAAATAATACCATTGCATAACATATTGATTAATGAGTTAAATTGTTGGAGTCATCAAATAAACATTAACGACCGTTTAAAACACTTTAAAAAGGGAAAATACCTGCTATTCTAACAGATAAAGTCATAAATTGTAACATCAACACACCATAAATTGTGGTTTCTTTTCTTCCATTATACTCCCGCGCTTATAGAGGGTGTCTCTCTTCAAAATTTGCTGGTTTAGATATTTTGGAGAGGCCCTACCTGCACGAGTACGTATGGAATCGGCGATTACAGATACAAATACTCGTCGTTGCGATGCAACGATGCGTATAAACATACTCGTGATCATACTCATGATTAAACGATTATAATCGTTAATACTCATATGAGTAATCGGTTATACAGGTACATGTCTCTCAGTGATATTAAACAGTAATTAATACCTTTAAATAAATCTATTGTACAAAAGATAATATGTTTTCAGTCAATATAACAAAGCGCATTAATTGCAAACATGAATAATCTTAAAAGGTGTATGTTTTATAACGTCTACGATTATTTAACGCACAAAAATTACATTAAAATTAAATAGCACGTGCTCCGGTCAGACATTGTTAAAATTGAATTCTGTGTTATATTAAAATATATTTGAGCCATAAAATATATTAATTCGCTAGAAACTGCCTGACCTAGACTAGCTCGAGAGAGCTTAGAAATACCGTAAAAATAGAACAAATGAAATAATTTAATACTGTAATTTATTAAATGTTGAGTTCTGATAGGTAATTAATATTGTTGTTGTATCGAGTGAATTTAAGGTTAAGTTTAGTACAGTTCTGGCCGGAAAATAACCTTAGCAGTAGACGCCGGTAAAAGTGGGAAGAGTTTTAGTCGCTAGTATTTCAATCCTTTGACAGAAAGAAGCCGATGCCGATACTTCGTCCGTAATGGATTTCCCTTCTCATTCAATTCGGTGATTATGCGATTCTACAATCCGAACGGATAAATAACAAATCAAATAATATTACCGAAATAACTGCCATATTAGCACACACTTAACAGCCAATGATTTATCAATAATATATTTTACTAATAACTGTCATTATCTGGAACCCTCATTATGAGTGTCATAGAAAATCACCAGAAAATGTCCAAAGGCGATTTTTAAAATATATCTACAAACTTACAATTGGCACATATCCTCCTAGAAATATTGAACATAGTGAATTACTTTTAATTAACGATGATTGTAGTCTTGATTCTAGGAGAATATGTAGCAGCGTCTTAACTCTAATTAAAATTCTACATAATAAAATAGATTCTCCTTACATGCTTTTCAAAGTCAATGTCCACATTCCAACCCATAATTCTCGTTCTCATACACCTTTTTATAACACACCTTCTAGATCAGTTGTAACACCAAAAAGGGAGCTTTTGGTGTTACAACTGATCTAGAAGGTGTGTTTACATGGTTGAAAATGCAAATAGAATTTTAACAAACACGAGCTGTGATATATTCTCTGATTACGATTGTACAGTAAAATATATTCGTCACTTTGAGCTGTAAATGTTTTAATGTGAATTTTCGTCAACTTAGGAATACTCTTTCATCTTTTATTGTAAGCATAATTATGTTAATATGTCTCTTTAAAGTCAAATATTGACCTGTATATGTATTTGTTCTCTATTTCTTTACTTATCTGAAACTATTTAATGCTGTAATTTTTTAAACGTTTTATACACATATATTGTACTTAATTTTGTCCTGTAATTGGTTATCTGTTGGGCAAATAAAGTTATTATTATTAATAATTCTTATAAATTCAATACAAAAATATCGAAAATTGGCACTGTAGCTATCGTATTTAATTAATTACTGTCGCATTTTTTTTCTCTTGTCGAAGAAATAAATAACATGAGTTCAACACAAAAATATTCAATTTAATATAACTTGACATGACGTAAACAAGATTCACTTACAATAAATTTGCAATACTTGCAATTTATTGAGATATATTATATTTTTATTAAATTTTAAATATTTCTCATTAAACGCAGTAGGCTTGTAAATAAAATGATGCCTGTTACGCATGAAACACAAAACAACAACGTTGTTATTATATTAGTTGTTTGTTGTGTTGTGTTGTGTATTAATAAACTAAGTGTTTAAACGTGAAGTACGAAAATTACGAAAAGTTTGATATGTGATAATGCTTTATTCAGAGCAACAGTAATTCTAATATTGCATTGGAAACATATTATACTCGATATCCGGAGAGAAGACAGCCCGATAAATCCATATTCCAGCGGTTGAAGACGAATCTCATCAACCACGGTTCCTTTACTATCCCGAGATCCAGAGAATATAATAATTAGACGCAGAAGAAGCTGGATTTAGTGTTATTGGGGCTGTAATTGAAAATCCAGAAATATCAAGTAGGCAAATAGAAGACGAACAAAGAATTTCAAGAAATAGTGCCCTAAGGATTCTGAAAAAAATAAACTCCTTCCTTACACAATTCGAAAAAGACACCATTTGAACCCTGAGGATTTTGATAGCAGATTAGAATTTTGTAACTGGTACAAAGCTAGATGTTTAACAAATCCGAACTTTTACAATGACATTATTTAGACATAATATATAAAATTACGAAAAAACTATTCGTGAAAATGCAAACAGTGTCTTAATTAATAAGACAATTTAAGACGATAAATATCCATTGAAACAACTACTTCCCGTGCAAATACACCTCCGGATATTGAATTATACAATGAAATATTTAAAATCTTATTTAATTTGATTTGTTACAACGCTCTATTAAAGTATATGTAACGTTTAGGTCAAATTCTCTTCAAACCAACTAACAATACAATTTAAAATGAAAGGAGAGATAGCAACAAATTAGAAGTGAAAGGACTTGGATTAAAACTAAGGTCTTAAGCCATCTATAGACGCGTTTCGAGATTTATCTCTCTTCAGTATAGCTTTGCTTACGACGTTTAAAAAAATAGGAATAAAATTGCCGACGAGGCATACATAAGCTCCGCGGTAATATTTAATAGGCACAATGCTCATTATTGGGCCGATTCTAACCCTCATCGGGCTGTTGATGTTAAGGCACAAGGTAAATTTGGTTTTAGTGTTTGGTGTGCTCTACTGGGAAACCGAATCTTGTGTTACAAAATTTACGAGGGAAACTTGAATGGACGGAAATATACAGACATTTTACAACAAAATATTATTGAAAACTATTTGGACAATTTGCCATTAGTTCAAGGGAAACATTTTTAATTCCAACAAGACGGCGCACTTCGCCATAATTGCAGAAAAGTGACAAATTTATTAAATGTTAATTTTGGAGCAAAATGGTTAGGCACAAACGGACCGGTAAAATGGCCTCCGCGATCTCCATGATCTCTGGACCTAACACCGCTGGACTTCTTTTTTGGGGGGCTATATAAAGGACAGTTTATAAAATTTAAATAACAACAATATCAATATTTTACGACAAAATTTCATTAATATTTTAAATTCTATATCTCATATTTATATCCATAATGCATGTAGAAGTGTCATAAATAGATGTAATTGTGACTTTTGTCTTCAAAATAAATTTGAGGTTATGTTTACAGATGGTTGCCATGTGCTTAATTACCTTGTAAAGATTAATTTCGCAGCGGAACAGGTTTCATTTATTAATAATATCAAAGTCATTTCATGACAAATAATCAAAAAACCTAAAAAAAATAAATCTGAAATCTGTTTGGTCAATAAACAAAACCTAGGAATAGTATCCATTTATTTTCATTTATTTTTCTCGAAACAATTGTAATTATTATCAGAATCGAAATATTTACATTTTTCTTTACACATTCTTAAGTCAGGTCAAATAATAGATGTATCAAATTAAATTATTTAGTAATTAAATAATTAATTAACAAAAAAATAATAATGTTAACATATTAAGTGAATGTTGTCATCTTATTTTGAAAATGTCATATATTGTTAGTGTCGTAATTTTCACAAAAATGTTTATAAATCAAAATCTTACTTTAACGTATATTTTTTTATAAAAATTCAGAGCAACGTTAAACACGCGTTTTCTAGTGGAGGATTAAGCGTGAAGTAAAAACTTCGAGTTTAGAAAAGAATGAAAATTTGGATTGGTCGCGTAGCACGTGTTTTTCCTATGGATGATTAAGCATCAAGTAAGAATTTCGAGTTTAAAAAGCCTGAAAATGGTCTACAACTCGAAATGTTAATTTCATTGTATAAAATTGCAATAATTTTAATAGTTTACAACTGCTCAAAAATATTAATTTCTTTTCATAGCGGAAAAGTACAATCTTTTTAAACAATCAGAAAATGTTAGAAAAAATTAATGAACTTTGTTTAGATGTTAAAAAACCAAAAAATATATCATTAACTCTCACCGAAATTTTAATTTATTTCATTCTTTATTTGTATTAAGATATTTTCTGGGAAAATTCTAGCGGAATTAGCTTGGCATTCTGGCGGAGATGTCATCTAGGCAGTATAAGTATACACTTAAAAAAAAACATTTTCTAAGTGAAGAATACAACGATCAGTAAATTACTTATAAGTTAAGCCTCGGGAACTAAATTGAGACACTCTTGAAATACATTAAATTTTAATTTTAAAAACATCACGTTGGTTTAGAGGTAAAAGCCACATACCGCTCTTATTTCGGCTTTAAGTCTCTTTCAAATTATGACAATTTAGGACGTTTATATTTTTGTATGAAACTGTAACCCCCACCTACAAAATGTTCCCATTCTTATATGGAAACAGTAAATTGTAAAAATTTAAAATAAACTTAAAGCCGAAAGAAGGGCCGTATGTGGCTCTTGTAAACCAACGCGATGTTTTTAAAATTAAAATATAATGTAGTTGAAATCATATTTTCAGCCAAAATCGGGCAAAAATCGGGCTCTGAATAATTTCTTTCAAACAGTTAATTAAAAAATCATTTTCAAATCTCCCATCGAAAATATTCACACGCAAAATATCCCAACAAATCTACATACTCATTCCAGTTATGCTAGATAAGTATGATTGATATGTATCCATAAACGCGATTGTTAAATTTCCATTTTTTTACTCACAAGCCACCATTGTTGCGGAACATTTTCTTCAGTTTCCCACATTGTCGACACCGTAATGAGTGTTTATTTAATTGCGAAAATTTGTTTACAATACATTGTTGCCCAACACCCGCGCGCACAAATATAAGCGACAATTGACATAATTGCGGAGTTAATTGAAAGAGATGTCCGTTTATCTGTGAATAGCGTACAACAATGCCTGTGCTTATGTGCAAAGGTTTCAATTAAATATTGACATTAATAAATATGCAATTAAAGTATTTTCAGGTAATTAAAATTATGAGAATTTTGATACAAAGCAAAATTTTAGAAACGAATAGGATGCATCTAAGTAATTAACAATTAAAATTATTATTATTATATGCATACGCCGTGAAGATATTCGTTGTCTTTGAAAATAGTTCAAATTGAAACTATGAATGAGTGTTTTTTCCTCCCAGATTAAGCATGAAGTAAAATTTCGAGTTTAGAAAAGTCCTAAACATTTTTAGGCTTTTCTAAACTCGCAATTTTATTTAAACACTAAAATATTGTAAAGTTAAAAATATAAGCTGCTCCAAGAAATTAGAAATGTTAGAAATTTAAGAAATGTGTACTATTTTTGTGTAGTGTCTGAAATAACGGAAAATGCTTTGAATCTTATGTTTATTTTGACAGGCTGCAAAAAAATTAAATGGAATAAACTCAAAGACAAACCAAAAAAGTTTAACACTTTAGAAGAAATTGTAAGGTGATGTTTTCATTTATTGGAGCAGTGTACACTTTACCATACTGCTTTAGTAGTATATTTTGAACTTCACTTGATGACAGTGTTTAATACGCGTGGCGCATGAAGTAAAATTTCGAGTTTAGAAAAGCCCAAAAAATTTGTCTCGGGTCGCTGCGCGACCCTTGACAAATTTTCACGGGGCTTTTCTAAACTCGAAATTTTACTTTATGCTTAGCCTGGGAGTGAAAAACACTTGCTTAAGCTTCAATTTGACGTCTTTTTAAATACGACAAATATCTGAAAATATACAGCGTATACAGTATATTGGGGTATGTTGGGGCTTTTCTAAACTCGAAATTTTACTTCATGCTTAGCCTGGGAGTGAAAAACACTTGCTTAAGCTTCAATTTGAATTCTTTTTAAATACGACAAATATCTGAAAATGTAAAGCGTATACAGTATATTGGGGTATGTGTACTGAAAACAAAAACTCCCTATATAATACAAAATGTTATCACAAAAAAAGGAATAGTTTTTGTTATAAACGTAAGCATAAAACATGTTAAACATTTCCTGTATGACTTTGTGCATACGAAATAGGGCAGATTATTTTGTTAGAGAACATAATTTCCAAGAAATGTATGCAATACGAGTAGATACATAAATATTACAAAATCTCATGTAAAATATTCACTTTCAGTATCTAAAAAATCTAAAAATTTTGGGTTCAACCGCATCGTTAACATTCCTGTCGCGTTTAATCCACTTACAATTGCATAATAATTACGCTTGGTGTTTTTTCTCTTTGCCAAAATACCGTTCCGTTGTCGACTAGACTACACAATCAATTTGGGAAAACAACTTTCCTTTTTTGGTAAAAGTCGAGCAGATTCTCTCATGCTCAATTGCGTAACCTTTGGGTTTGGGATGGGATCACAAGAGTCGTAAATAATTTACATTATTTAACTAGAACTTGCGCTGCAGGATTCTTTATTATCGCAGTGTATATTTATTAAATTTGGTACCTTGTGCTTTCTTTTTTGCTTGCAGATGTGTAGGTTTTTTTTTCAAAAACAAATTATGCAACAGAATATATATGTGAGTCGCCCATTTCCAAAAATTTCCTAAATCTATTTGAAAACCATGGATTTAGGGGTTTTTTGGTTTTTTATTTTGGCAATAGGCGACTCATATATTCTTGTAGGTCTAAATTAATATAAATTTTTGGCATAAATTATACATTTTATACACTCCAAAATATTAGATACTCCGACCCAACATCATTAGAAAATGTACTTATATTTGCATTTTTTTCTTCTTAAATACAATAAATAAATAAGTTCATTTTTAAATTTTGATAAAGAATTTAGGATAACCGCATACATTTATTATAACTTAAATGTCTTTGATATTAGTAATTTTAAACTTGATATCTAAAGAACGTTTAAGTTAAGATACAATTATGAAATTATCAACAATTTTTTTATCAAAATATCTTGAAAATAAACCTATACATTTTTAAACAGTTAGGTTAAATAAACATTTTTAATACTCTTGTAGATAAAACACTTTTTATTTTGTTAAACTACAGTATATTACACTTAATTCATGTTCGACTATCTAGTATTCATTCTCAAACCAAAATGTAAATAAAAATTACATGTTAAAAACTATTTATACGGCTATTAAGTGCAATATACAGTGGTTACACAAAGTAAAAAAGTGTTTTATTTACAAATGTATCTAATTGTACTAAAAAATGAACGCCTAGAACACAAAACAATGTTTAATATTTGTTAACGTTAGAATCAAACTTAAGCGCAGTATATTCTGAACTTCACTTCCAATCAGTGTTTAATACGCGTGGCACATGAAGTAAAATTTCGAGTTTAGAAAAGCCTGAAAATTTTGATTGGTCGCTCCGCTTCGCTACGTGACTAAGCCAAGTGTTCAGGCTTTTCTAAACTAGAAATTTCACTTCATCCTTAACCAAGGAGTGCAAACACTCGTTAGAAGTTTCAATATTCACTGGTTGCATTTATTACAGTGCTTTTTGGAGACTTTCCCGGTCTAGCAGACCGGGAAATGCGGATTTCCTGTTCTCAATAGAATGCGTAAAATGTAACGTTCAAGGCGGAGAGTTCAAAAAGAATGTTTACACTAGAGATGTTGGCATCAAAGAAATTACAAAGGTTGTTAAAATTAAGATACGTTTGATGAAAATTTTAAAATCTTTTATAAAAAAAAACAAGAATATTTTTAATTAATATTGATCATTTCTGTCGCTTCAATAAATCTCGAGATTTGGATAAGGAAAAAAAAAACAATAAATTCAACTAATTTAAACTGTTTGAAAATGTCGTCAAATTTAAAGATTATTATGAAATATCGAATTTAGTCAATTTTACCATTTTTGTAATTTTTACAAACAACGATATATTGATAAAACATATTATAAAATGTTAACATTTTAAGTGAAATTATTGAATTTCTAGTAGGATTTATGTTTAAAAGTTGGAAAACATTCATTTTTTGCTCCAGAGCTTAAACAACTTAAAATTAGGCATAGAAGCAATCAGAGTTTAGGATGATATACGCAACAAATTAAATCCGGGAATTAAAGATACATTTGAAGAGATTTTAAGTTAAATTATTGAATATTTCTTGTACTTATGTTTGAAAATTGATAGCAATAAGCCTAGAATTAATCAAAGTCTAAGACGATATAAGCAGAAATTTAATACGAAAACCAAAAATGCATTTACAGCTATCCACAAGGAGATTTTAAATGAAATTAGCGTTTTTTTATTAGTTTTATGTTTGAGAATTGGTAAAAAATTTAATTATTGCTCTTCAGCTTTGAAAGCTTGGAATTAGGCGTATAATTAATCAGAGTTTAACAATAATTAAATCCTGGAGTAAAAAATGCATTTACAGCGATTCACATATGAAATCATAGAATTTTCTGTTGGTCTTGTTTTAGAAATGGCTTAAAAATTCAATTTTGTATTTGGAACTTTACACACTTGGAATTAGACGTCATTAATCTCTTAAATGTTTAACTATACCAGGTGTTGACTTGGCGGACGCAACATAGAAAATCGCGTGTTAATTTTGTGTTCAAATATTGGCTTCCCTATTTATTTTATAGACAAAATGTATTTCACCTTTTTGTAAAGGAAAAATTCTAAATTTATGAACGTTCACACTTAACACTTTACGTTTCTCCAAGTTAAAATAATTAAGAAAAAGTAATGTGATTTTATAAAAATAATGACATACCCTGGAATTCATACAACAATTGCGGATATTCCCAGTTTTTTTAAGTTCAATTTAAAGCTTTAAACAAGTGTTTTCCACTTCCAGACTAAGCATGAAGTAACATATCGAGTTTAGAAAAGCCCCGTGAAAATTTGTCGAGGGTCGCGCAGCGACCCGAGACAAATTTTCTCGGGGCTTTTCTAAACTCGAAATTTTACTTCATGCGCCACGCGTATAAAATACAGATTTCAAGTGAAGTTCGAATATACATAAATTTGACAATATTATAGTGTTTTATACGCATGGCGCATGAAGTGAAATTTCGAGTTTACAAAAGCCCAGAAAATATGTCTCGGGTCGCGGGGCTTTTAAGAAAAGCCCCGTGAAAATTTGTCGAGGGTCGCGCAGCGACCCAAGACAAATTTTCTGGGCTTTTGTAAACTCGAAATTTTACTTCATGCGCCACGCGTATAAAACACTAGAATATTGTGAAATTTATGTATATTCGAACTTGACTTGAAATCTGTGTTTAATACGCGTGGCGCATGAAGTAAAATTTCGAGTTTAGAAAAGCCCAGAAAATTTGTCTCGGGTCGCTGCGCGACCCTCGACAAATTTTCACGGGGCTTTTCTAAACTCGAAATTTTACTTCATGCGCCACGCGTATAAAATACAGATTTCAAGTGAAGTTCGAATATACATAAATTTGACAATATTATAGTGTTTTATACGCATGGCGCATGAAGTGAAATTTCGAGTTTACAAAAGCCCAGAAAATATGTCTCGGGTCGCGGGGCTTTTAAGAAAAGCCCCGTGAAAATTTGTCGAGGGTCGCGCAGCGACCCAAGACAAATTTTCTGGGCTTTTGTAAACTCGAAATTTTACTTCATGCGCCACGCGTATAAAACACTAGAATATTGTGAAATTTATGTATATTCGAACTTGACTTGAAATCTGTGTTTAATACGCGTGGCGCATGAAGTAAAATTTCGAGTTTAGAAAAGCCCAGAAAATTTGTCTCGGGTCGCTGCGCGACCCTCGACAAATTTTCACGGGGCTTTTCTAAACTCGAAATTTTACTTCATGCTTAGTCTGGGAGTGGAAGACACTCGTTTAAAGCTTCAAATTGAACTCTTTTAAAAATCAACGAATGTCAGAAAATTTACAGCTAAAATAATTAAGAAAAAGTAATGTGATTTTATAAAAATAATGACATACCATTGAATTGATACGACAATTGCGGATATTCCCTGTTTTTTTTTAAGTTCAATTTATTGCTTTAAACAAGTGTTTTCCACTTCCAGACTAAGCATGAAGTAAAATTTCGAGTTTAGAAAAGCCCCGTGAAAATTTGTCGAGGGTCGCGCAGCGACCCGAGACAAATTTTCTGGGCTTTTCTAAGCTCGAAATTTTAATTCATGCGCCACGCGTATTAAACACAGATTTCAAGTCAAGTTCGAATATACATAAATTTCACAATATTTTAGTGTTTTATACGCGAGGCGCATGAAGTTAAATTTCGAGTTTAGAAAAGCCCAGAAAATTTGTCTCGGGACGCTGCGCGACCCTCGACAAATTTTCACGGGGCTTTTCTAAACTCGAAATTTAACTTCATGCTTAGTCTGGGAGTGGAAGACACTCGTTTAAAGCTTCAAATTGAACTTTTTGAAAAATCAACGAATATCAGAAAATTTACAGCTAAAATAATTATGAAAAAGTAATGTCATTTTAAAAAATAATACCATGGAATTGATACAACAATTGCGGATATCAAAATAGCACAAATATTGCTGTTACTTAATTAACGACGAAAAACAACGCATACATCGTGATAACTGAGGTCTGCATAATATCACTTTAGTAGGAGGATTTTTTTGTATAAGTTTACTACAAGTTTTTATCCAGGGAAAAATCAGAGGAAAAAGATCCATAGAAAGGAGATGAAACTCATGGTTGAACAACCTTAGAGAGTGGTTTGGCTGTACCAACTAGAAACCAACTATTTAGATCTGCGGTCTTAAAAATAATAATCACCTAAATGATTGCCAACCTTCGAAACGAAGACAGGACCTAAAGATGATTATCAAGATAAAACAAAACCATTAGTTATTAAACAAGATATTTTTTTACCGACTGTTACGTTAACATATCATCGCTCGTTCTTTTTTCAATTATGCAATCCAAATAAAACATTTATCTTCTTCACTTAATCGGGATTACGTATTGATCATCGTAATTAGAAACTGTAAGGACTTGATACTCGGCGAATCTGTCTCGCGAACATGACACACTTTTCTTATTCGGTAAAAGCTAGCGTTGTAAAAAAATACCAGTACACACAAGTAAAATGATGGTTTAACATCAATAAATTAGCGCTAGGTGAAGTAAAAGGTATGAAGGGATTGCTCAATTCTTACAAAATGTTTATAGAAGAGAGAAAAAAAATCTAGATCAGTTTAGATCGTTGATCTACTGAGTATAGATTGTAGTAAATCAATATGTGATGATTGAATTTAATTGCATGTTTTATAAGTGGAGATGGTTAATTGGGAAGAAGTAACGGAGGGCAAAAATTAGATGAAGGATTTACAAGTAATTGTTTGATTTTAAAAGAGCACCATAAATACATGCACGTTTTTATTTTTAAATTAGGTACAAATATGACGATAGAAATTTTTCGATAGAAATTTTCAGACATTCGTTGTTTTATTAAAAACTTTCAATTTGAAGGCTCTAACGAGTGATTCATATCCCAGATTAAGCATGGAGTAAAAACTCGAGTTTAGAAAAGCCTGAAAATTTGGTTTGGTTTCAGGCTTGTTTAAACTCGAAAATTTACTTCATGCGACACGCGTATAAAAAATTGATTTAAAGTGAAGTTTAAAAGAAAATACTAAGGTTTGATCACATTTTACAAATGTTTGTGATTTTTTACTGTATGTTATTATTAATAACAAATACGTTTGGAATAGACGTATGATTATGTGAGTATGTCTTAATTGCATGGCGAAAAAATGCCAAAATTCGTAATTTTACAAATTTTAAATAAATGTGTCTGGAATTAAATAAATGTCAAATACTTATTAACAGAATTAGTAGACTGTTAAAGCGCATGTGCAACCCTTGGCGACCACTGATAGTAAGGCGGCTGAGGGGCTGTACCCCGAGCATCACCACTACCTCCTCCACTACCACATTGTAAAGATCAACTGTATATATTAGTGTAAATAAATACGTTACTGTTAACTCTTCTCGCCTTCTTGAGAACCCGTGAGCCCACGATATCAGCGTTCACATAGACCTAAAGACCCCTAGACAATACACAGGGTTGGTGTTCATCAAATGCGCCATACGACATTACCCTACCTAAAAAGTTTCACTGATGTTAAAAAAAAATCAGTTTTAAAGATATCAGTCACTTAGAAGCAAAGGGGTGTAAGTGCCAATTTGGAAAAAATGAAGTACATGCAAGGGGGACAGTTTTTTGTTAATTAACAAAGAGCTTTCATTAATAGGTACTGTTTCCAGTATATTTTCTGTAAATTCACATAACTACTACATTGCTATTTTGTTTGTTGAATTTAATATAACTTGAACTTTAAAACTCAATTTCTCAATGTTTGATTAGTCACTTACACCCCTTCGCTTCTAGGTGATTCATATGTTTTTGCATTGTTTCATACTTTCCCCCAACCCTATCATGGTGAAGACCAATTTGAAATGTTAGATTTTCCTGACTTTTTCCTGACTCTTCCCTGATTCCGTTGAAAAATTTCATATAACCAAACTAAATATAGGGGAGAAATTACAAAGTGCCTGCCGTTTAAATATCTGGATTCTAAGTTTTAGATATTTGAATAACAAACACTCGTAGTTGCAGTGGCGGATAATTTAACAGGAGAAAAGAAAACATACAGGGTGTCTACGCTAAACCGTTCGTTAAAAGTTTATGGGATTGCCGTTGCACTAAAAATTTGAAAAAAATCCTTGTCATATGGTTGAATCAGTTCTCCTCATATGAAATATTTTCAACTTTATATCACTTCCGGTTCCACCGGAAGTAGCACCAAATTTGTTATTTTAAATGGTACACCCTATATATTAGGAATTTTTTGGGTTCCTCGTTTAAATTGCAACATATTTTATTCGAATATATGTACACTAATCTCTTATAGTTTTCAAGAAAAAAAATATTTCTAAAATTTTGACCTCTAAAAGGCATCTTGAAATCTGTCTGTAACTTATCTTAAGAATAAGATAAAAATATGATTTATATCTCTACTTGTACCTAGAGGCAAAAATTGGTATAAACTCTCAATTTCTTAATATTTCTAACGACTTATTTATGTTATATTAAAAGGGTCGAAAAATGATAGAATGTACAAAAATTAATTTTGAAATAGTGTGAAAAACTCTTGATAACTGTAAAACTCGATCCAAGTTGATGAACAGCAAAAATGACTTATCGAATGTTAAAACTGTTGGTATTGCTGATAATGTAAAAATTATGACAAAAAAATCTTATCAAATTATTTATTTGCATATTTATTATTTGTAGTTTAAAAATTCCCTGACTTCGCTGAAAAAGCCGAATTTCCTTGACTTTTTCCGACGAATAAAATCCTCTGACTTTCCCGGTTAGTCGCCACCCTGCCAATATAATGTACTATTAAAGAATTTTAAAAATATCTTGTCGTACATACGATAAAAACATACACAGGACAAGATATTAACAACAAGAAAAACGACAACAATATGGAAAGTATACCGAGGCCGAGTGTGTTTAATTAAAATATCTTAAATTGTTTATACGCACAAGCATTCATTGTCTCCTTGTATCCTTTACCTTGGCTCCACTAATGCAGAACATAACGCAACAATCCAAAAATATTACCGACTTTTGCGACGATTATGTAAAACCGAAGTTCTACAACTTCGATATTAATTTAAAGGTGAGAAAAGTTCGCGATGTTACATTCCGAAGTTTTATTAAAGCCAGAAGGCGGAATATTCGCGATGTTGCGAAAATTGTGTAATCATAAAAAAGAAACTAAAGTTATTTAATCAGTGGTCAATAAAGAGATTTGTGTTCAGCATATAAATGTATGAAGCAACAAGCGAGTCTTGGATTATTTATTTCATGTTGGTTACAACAATTGAGTCGCCCAGATGCAAAACCAGCCATACGTGTTTTGGTAAACTTGTGGCAAAATGGCAAAAACTGATTTTGCAGCGTATTTAAATAAATTAAAATAGTGTTGAATGAGGGTTGTATCGAATGGGGAAGAGAAACATTATGTAAAATCAAGTTGGCAAGTTTTACAACTGAAAAAATATGGCAGCTTTTACAACCCAGAAATCTAGCAGGTTTTGCCTTCGACAGGGTTTTTCAAACTCAATTTTAAAAGATTTAGGATAGGTTTTAAAGGTCAATTTATTTTTAAAATTGTAGCCTGAGACGAGTAGAGTCCAGGGATATTAAAACCTCAAAATCAAAAGAAAAAAGGTGTATGGCTGGTTTTGCATCTGAACGACTTAATTGTATGCAGGGTTGGGCAAAAGTATGGGAACACCGGATTTCTGGTTAAACTATATGTGCGATGAAAAATACTCTTAATATAAATTTTTGTAGTCTTTCTAATCTATTCAAGGACGTAATGTGATTTTGAACAGCTATCCTATTTCTCGAGTGATGACGTCATGTTTTTTTTAAATGGAACACCCTGTATATTTTAAACTTTTTGGAAAAACACTTGTTGAACAATTGCAATGATGTCAAATTTGGTGAGTGTGCGACTTGTGGTTCTATATTATTAAATAAAGTAATAAAAGGAATAAATAGATGTTTACTGTTGTTTGTCTCGTCTTACAAACAAATGTAAATCTAAAAGTAACATTCGCTGTTATATCAAAATATAAATACACCCTACTAATCGTTTTGTACTTATTTACAACTAAGCGTCATTGTAAGGTGATTTTATTAAGGTTTAAATGAAATTCCAGTTTCAGACATTCATAACTTTAGAAATTTTTAGGATATCGTCACCCAATTTTCAGGCTTTTCTTAGCTCGAAATTTCACTTCATGCGTTACGCATAATTAACACTGAAATACTCTGAATTTCAAATTATTTTGTCGTTTAACATACTAATATAGAAATATATTTCAAATTTAACAATATGTCAGTGTTTTAGACGCGTGGCGCATAAAGTAAACTTTCGAGTTTAAAAAAGCCTGAAAATTTGGTTTGGTTGGTTTTTGGTTTGGCTTTTCTAAACTCGAAATTTTACTTTATGCTCAATCAAAGAGCGGACACACTCGTTGGAAACGTCAAATTGAACCTTTTCAAAAACAACGAACGCCCGAAATTTTACAGCGTATGCATCAGGATATATGTACCTACATAAAAGAAAAATCCCCTGTAATTGCGTTTATCAAAAAAACGATTGTATTAGAAGGCTAATGAGTTGGGAAATGTCTACAATAAAGATTGTGTTGTCCTGTATTGTACATTGTATTTTGGTGGTCACTTTCCACACATAAATAAATGTACCATACTGATATTTTTATGTGTGAAATGTTATACCATAATTGAACACAATTAGTGAAGTTTAAAGACAGTGTATTCAAAAAATTAGGACATTGGATTTTACTTTAACATTTTCGGAATACAGGGTGTCCACAGATTCATTCTCAACATGAGGATCTCCGTTATTATAAGAGCTAGAGAGTCGGTGAAATTGCAGCAAAGTTGCGTATTTTAGGGCCCAATAATAACCTAAAAACAAATTTGAAATATCTTCTTTCGTTTTCGAGATATTGTCAAAAAAAACTGATGTTTTGAAATTTCGTTTTTATTTTAAGATAACTACAATATGTACCCAGGGAAAATAGCCAACTTTTGTTTTTCTTATGGGTGCCATTTTGGATTTTCATATTTTTGAAAAGAACATTATTTTCTGAACTCAGTGATGTATCACACTGATAATTTATTTTAGATTTGATATTTAAAATTATAATATTTTCTTTTTTGTAAAGAGTGCATTGGAGACAATGGCGTCATATCTATTAATTAACAATCTTGACAGCAGTCAAACTTTTGTAATAATAATAATAGGTCTCGATTATCACACATAACATAAAGTTAAAAAAAATCTCGTGATCAAATCAAGAGCAACGATAAAAGTTATAATTCTTCACACAGGAAATGACGAATTTCATTGAAAAGTATCTATGTGTCAGAATTTGTTTTTAGATTTATATTGGGCATTAAAATACGCAACTTTGCTCCAATTTAACCGACTCTCTAGCTCTTATAATAACGGAGATCCCCATTTTGAGAGGAGGACCACAATAAACGTTTCGGTTTATACAGCAGAATATACGCAAATATTTTGATGAGTGGGAAGAGGTGATACAAAAATACTTTTAATACTTTGACAACACTTTTCGAATACAAGATGTGTAAATAGACGCAAACCGCCGTTTGAAAAAGAAACATCAGTTGTGGCATCAACATGACAGCCGCAATTTCGTGTCTGCTTCAGTGTGATTTTACCTTTTTGGTAGCCAATAAGGTCACATAATTTGATCAGCTGATTTTTATTGTGGTCCTTCTATTACTGAGAGAAACCATAATTATTGTTATTCACACCTTAACTTCGATATCAATAGTAACACTCCTACTGTATATCTATATCATCTGGATTAAAACATGTAACACGTCTTCTGTATATCCTATAATTCTCAGTTTAAGCGAAGATTACAATCTCCGATAAACATCAATCACTCTGACAGCTCCTTGCGATCAAATTAGGCAAAAAATGGGACCACACGGTGTGCACCGATTTAATTTCTCGTGGACTTATCAGTGCGTGAAAGAATTAATGTTATATATACACCTTGATGGGTTATGCAATTGCACAATTCACTCGAGCTTGTTAATGCTTTTCAGCACTTAATATTCCAATCGAATCGTTCTCAAAACAGTTTATGAGAAAATTAACAAGTACACACCACTTCTAACATTTTATTTAAATGTATGTATACTGTTACAGAATTAATTAGTGAAACAAACTAAACGCCTTCAATCATTTTAAATCGTTTAAGAAGACGAGGTAAGTAAGAATACAATCGTTAATTGAAGTACTTACATACGAGGGCTGCCTTTTATATTTCGGGATTGAAGGGGCAATCCTAGTACTACCATCTGCTCAGTGACGTCCCTACCGTAGTTTGTCATTTTTGCACGAAACCGTCACAACGTGTTGTGACGCTCGTACGTCAGAACATTTTGACGTACGAGCGCTATCTGTGCTGTTTACAATAACTTGAAAAATTAATCTCGGATAAAAATGGAATTAATCGTGAACATTTTCGTGCGATTATTTTTTTACAACTTTTGACGTGGATTACCTCAACAACAGTACATCACTGAATTTAATTTGACTTTGGCGATGAAGCACCATCAAGGGCCAGTATTTATCGATGGTTTCGCGAATTAAATAGTGGCTGTAGTTCACTCAACGACGAATTTTGTATAGGTAGTCCAAAATCGGTTGTACCGGTAAACATAAATGCTGTACATGAACTGATACTGCAAGATTGTCATATGACTAATCGTGAGATTGAGGCATCCTTGGGTATTAGTGGCACCAGCATACAATTAATATTCCATACAAATTTGATCGTCAAAAAATGTTTTCGTGTTGGATCCCATATAATTTGGAAATCGCTAAAAAAAAAGAGGTTCGTGTAGGAGTGAAAAAAATGCTTCGAAAATTGGTTTAAACGCAGGCAAGAGTGTATTGCGGAAAATATTTTAAAAAATAATAAAACCATTTCCGATAAATGTAGTGGTTTTCCATTAAAAGGTCATATTTAAATTATTTAAAAACAATATTTTTTTGAAGAAATAGTGCCAATATATTTATTTCAAAGTAAAGTATAAACTCCACGATTAGTTGTAGAAAATGACATCTGTTAAATGGCCACCCCGGCTTCTTCTGCAAATGGCTATTCTTTTGCAAACATTTTGCATCACATTTTAATATTTTAACTCTGGCTCTATTTGATTAATAACCGCTTGAATTGCGGTAATGTTCTCAGCTGACCTGGTGAAACGAGTACGAACTGGCAATTTTACATCAGTAATTTGTTCATTTTGCTTAAATTTTATACCGACCGAAAACACGACGAGCGCTGCGATCTGTCTAGGCAAAATTTTAAAAACATTGATAATGAATTTTCACTATTTCTCTACGTCGTTGGAGCGTATATCATTCCATGTTCTCAAACTTTTCACTTGACAAGTGTGAAACAATCAAGGCCCTCTATTTAACAGTTTAAAAATGCCAGGGAATTTAAAATGGGACCTTTTAATAGAAAACCCTTTATTTGTTGTTACCTAATCCCGAAATATAAAAGGCGTATGATCGATAGAGTGAACTAGAATGACTGTTTCAGTTGGTAGTACAGCATTTTATTTGTAATTTGCGACACTTATTTTGATTGTTTCCTGCCCCGTGCTGACGAATTACAATTTCGAGTTTGGTAGAAGCCTGGAAATTTCGTTTTTTTAAGCACTTCGCCTCACTTCCCCCGACAAATCCAAATTTGTAGGCTAACTAGAAATTTTACTTCATGCTTAATCAAGAAATAAAAGCTCTCATTAAAAGTGAGTCATTAAATGCTAGTAATGGCTTTTGCCCATAAAACAACGAGTTTGTAATTTTCCAGTATATGCCCGTTAAACCTGTGTTCATTCACAAATTGACCAAATTCCCGGTAATTGAATAAATCGGAAAATGTACAATCCCTAGTTCTACATATGAAATTTAAAAAAAAAGTTATTCGTCAGGTTTTCAGGAAGAGAATTTTCAAATATTCATATTTATTTTCCAATTAATTATAATTATTAGATATTGCGTATAATCTACAAAACAACAATTGAGCATTTATTTATATGATTATTACAGCAGATCAAATCCATTTGTATGTAAAATTATTCAATCCGCTGCAATAAATTATCGCGTGTGGCAACATAACGCGTGTTTTTTTATTCAATGAAAATGCATAACATATGCAAATTTGTAGCTTTTTAAATAGGAACCACATTTAGAGGTAAATAAAATAGTCATAACAGAAAATATGCATACAATTTTTGAAATTTTTATGCAGTTTATATCAGTTTTAAAATCTAGGTTAAATTCCACTAATCAATTACTCGTTTGAAATTTTACATAGTTGTTGATTTGGTAAATGTTTACAATTTTGTCAATTTGTCCCTATTTTCACAGTTCTAAAGTTTTTGTAAAATTTTAATAGAAATAATTATTTAAAATTTGTGATTTTTGTTAAATATTGACATATAGGGATTTTTTCTTTTAACCCTTTACTGCACGAAGTAACATACAGGGTGTCCTATTTTAAAGTACCACCTGGAATATCTTTAGAACCGTGCACCGAAAGAAAAAATGTTTCAAATAAAAGTTTAATTATTTGGAGAGGGACATCCACTTCTGTAAGAAAATTCAATTAATTTTAAATAATCATTTTGAACTTTTGCAATTATTTATTAGGCTATATTTTACACAATTTAAGCTTTTCCAATTTGTTTTTCGAAGTTTAGTAACACACAAATAATGCACAGGAATTTGTTTTCGTTCTTAATTTGGAGTAAGAAATAACTTCAACTCTATTTATTTTTGGAGTGTGAGGGTGTGAGTGAGGAATGGGTGGGAGTGAAAGGGAATAGAAGGGTGACGGAATGGATGAGGGAGGACGGAGCTAGGGTAAAGACGCTGGAGAAAGTGGGACGGGAGAAAGAGGGCAAGATGTGATATAGTGTCGACATTGTAAATAACTGTAGGATATGCCAATAAAGGTCTTTTTTTTTCTATTTATTTTACGTCATAAATTTGATAATAAAGGAAATTCCAAACTAAGTTGCTGATTGATCGTCTAACGAAGGTTTCCACTAAAAGATTAAGCATGAAGTAATATTTCGAGTTTAGAAAAGCCTGAAAATGTTGATTTGCTGGAACGCCCCAGCAAATCTAAACTTTCAGGCTTTTTTAAACTCGGAATTTTACTTCATGCGCCACGCGTATAAATCACTAACTTCAACTGAAATCTTCAATTAATTGGTTAGAGTAAATTAATTTAGTATTTAATTATTAATTGTTCAATTTTGTTGATTGCAGCGCCATCTATCAAAGTAACAAAAAGTGTTTTTAGATAAAACTTACTTTTCCACGCTTTATCCAAATCTGTAATAAAAATGGTGATGTGTCCATCATAGTACTTTCCCCCGTAAATTGCGTATTAAATCACTTTTAAAATATTTCTAGCATTATTATTTTCAAAATGTCTTCAACTTTTTGATAACTACAACTTTTATTTGAAACATTTTTCAATTGGATCAACACATACTGACACAAACCAATGACTAGATAAAAAACACTATTTATTGAATGTCTCAAAAACTAAGAGTGCTATGACAAAAAGTGAAGATACAAAAAATCTTTAATATTTTATTACCTACAACTTTTATTTAAAACATTTTCCAATTGTATCAACACACACACTGACACAAATCAATGACTGGATAAAAAACACTATTTATTAAATATCTCAAAAACTAAGAGTGCTATGACAAAAAGTGAATCCACAAAAAATGTTTAGTTTTTTACTTCGTACAACTTTTATTTGAAACATTTTTCAATTGTATCGACACATACACTGTCACACATCAATAACTAGATAAAACAAACAACTTTTAAAATATCTCAAAAACTAAGAGTGCTATGACAAAAAGTAAATAAACAATACATCTTCATTTTGTTATTATCTACAACTTTTATTTGAAAGTATTTTTTGTTTGATGAACATTTATTGAAAAAATCTGAAAAAACTGAAAAACGCTAAGAGTAAAGTACCACTTCCGGTTTTCCGATTTTCACCAAAAGCTTTTCAGTTCTTCCGATTGTAACAAAAAGCTTAAGTTTCAAGTTTCATCTCGATATCTTTAGCGGTTTTTGCGGTACAGCGCACACAGACAGACAGACAGACAGACAGACAGACAGACAGACAGACATTTTTCAAAAATGGTCTTATTCGACTCAGGGGACCTCAAAACGGATATTTCCGCTAAAATTTTTGATTCGAAAATTTTCACGAAAACAATACTTTCCCTTTGTATTCCATACGGGGGAAAGTAAAAATAGGGGCTCGCATTTAAGATTTCAAAGCTACCCCCTCCCTAGCCTCCCCTGGGGGTGGGGGGTTGAATTTTCTTACAGAATTGGATGTCCCCCCTTCACATCTAGAAAGAGCGTGGAAAAGTAAGTTTTGTCTAAAAATGTATGTATTTTTCCGTATTCCCTGACAGTTTTAATATCAAAAAATGGTGATGTGTCCATCATATTACTTTCCCCCGTAAATTGCGTATTAAATCACTTTTAGAATATTTGTAGCATTATTATTTTCAAAATGTCTTCAACTTTTTGATAACTACAACTTTTATTTGAAACATTTTTCAATTGGATCAACACATACTGACACAAACCAATGACTAGATAAAAAACACTATTTATTGAATATCTCAAAAACTAAGAGTGCTATGACAAAAAATGAAGATACAAAAAAATCGTTAATATTTTATTACCTACAACTTTTATTTGAAACATTTTCCAATTGTATCAACACACACACTGACACAAATCAATGACTAGATAAAAAACACTATTTATTAAATATCTCAAAAACTAAGAGTGCTATGACAAAAAGTAAGTGAACAATACATCTTCATTTTGTTATTATCTACAACTTTTATTTGAAAGAATATTTTGTTTGATGAACATTTATTGAACAAATCTGAAAAAACTGAAAAACGCTATGAGTAAAGTACCACTTCCGGTTTTCCGATTTTCACCAAAAGCTTTTCAGTTCTTCCGATTGTGACAAAAAGCTTAAGTTTCAAGTTTCATCTCGATATCTTTAGCGGTTTTTGCTGTACAGCGCACACAGACAGACAGACAGACAGACAGACAGACAGACATTTTTCAAAAATGGTCTTATTCGACTCAGGGGACCTCAAAACGGATATTTCCGCTAAAATTTTTGATTTGAAAATTTTCACGAAAACAATACTTTCCCTTTGTATTACATACGGGGGAAAGTAAAAATATTTGTTTGGTTGAAATTAAAAAAATCGTGTAGTAAGGGTTAAAGTATTCTGACGCATATTCCATATAAACATTTATAAAATTGATGAACATGTGATCAAACCTAAGCAATGCATTTTTAACTTCACTTTAAATCAGTGTTTTATACGGGTGGCGCGTGAAATAAAATTTCGAGTTTAGAACAGCCTGAAAATTCGGACTAAACCAAATTTTTAAATTTCTCTATTTGTTTACCAATTCTACGAGTTTTGTAGATTTGTAAAAATCCACAAGTTTTGGTTTTCTTTAAAATTTTACGATTTTTCCAATCTTGATTTTTTTTTATGAATTTCAGTCGTATTTTTGTTGATATTTATTCAATGAAGTGAACAAATATGAAATTTAATATTTGAACATTAATTCAAAATTCGAACGAAACAATTGAAGGGTTTAGGAGAAAAACCAAATGAGTGTAAAAAGTACCGCAAATCGTTTTTGACAGCATTGTGTAGCTTAGACCAGGTATTTTCATGTAGACAAACTTAACGGGAAACGACCAAATCAGTTATTCACGACAACAGAAATATCGTAACCTGTGAAACATACGAGTTTAGGGCCTATATTCACAGTACCGATGTAAATTGTCATCGGTAAGAAGTTGCACTGAAATTACGTCATTTTACTCCAAACGGTTGGGTAAATTCTTTCTCAAATGACGTCATTTCAGTGCAACTTCTCACCGATGACAAATTGCATCGGTACTGTGAATAAAGGCCCTGAACTTTCATTCTGTTTCCTTGTTAAATTGTAAAATTGTGACTCCTTTGGTATTTTTCCCTTAACCCTTTAATTATTAACTCGTTTTTCAAACAATACGAGTAAGTTCCTGTAATTCATAATTTATTAAATTACCTTCTCAAGGACCAACAGCTTGTTATTAATCTTCTCTAATCGTGTAAATATATCAGCCCTTCCTAAAAAATAATTTTATTTTTTCCTAAAGCACAGAAATTCGCCACCTACAACTTTTAATATAAGGTAGCTGCGCTAACATTAAGCTCGAAAGAAAAAATCGTGATAATAAAGAATCCCTTATTCGCTCTAGATTCGAGAGGAGATGAAAATTAAACAATGCATTTTTATTAAATAGTTCACATCAAAAGGTAGATTTTTAAATTTTAAACGTTTCTTGTAGAGAAACGTTTTACGATATAATTTATTACCTTGGAAAGTTTAAATATCTTCATAGTTTTTTGTACGCTGTAAATGTTCAGGTAGTCGTTGTTTTCATAAGTGCGTTTAATTTAAAGCTTCTAACGAGGGTTTCTTATCCTTAATTTTGAAGTATTGATAAAATTAATCTGGCAACATCGCATTTTCATGCGTTGGAACTTCACTCTAATTAAAATTGAAATATTTAAAGGTTATGTTGCATTGCTTTTATTCATGTTTGTGAACATGTACTTCTGCTGAAGAAATTACTTTTAACAAGTGTTTTCCATTCCCAGATTAAGCATGAAGTAAAATTTCGAGTTTAGAAAAGCCTGAAAATTTGGTTTGGTCGCCCCGCGACTTTATGCGCCCGCGTACACAACACATTTAAAGTAAAATTTAAAATACACTGCTCTAGTTTAATCTCACGTTAACAAACTTTACAAATACATCTTTCGTCCAATTAAATCTTGCTGTTATAAAACTCGAGCAATTCTCTTTGGGATATCGAGAAATAATTTAAAAAAATCCGAATTTTTTTTTTCCAAACGCTTCAATTTTGGAATATTTATGTACGCATTTGTAATATTTATAAACGCGAGATTAAACTTAACCGGTATATTTTGAACTTTACTTGAAATCGTTGTTTTATACCCGTGGCGCATAAAGTAAAATTACGAGTTTAGAAAGGCCTGAAAATTTGGTTTGGTCCAGCTTACATTTTTCAGCAGAAGAAATACCTGTTCACAAACATAAACAAAAACAATGTAACATAAGCTCTAAATGATATAATTTTAATTAGAGTAAAGTTGGAACACATGAAAATTAATTAATATTATCAATACTTTAAAACCAACTAATAGCAGATTTTGTTCTATTAATATGGAAGTTAGTATCGTGTTTGTACGGCTCTAGTGGACATTTTCTAACATTGAACTATAATGATATTAATGGTAATTCTATTAATAGTAAATGTAATATTTTATAAACAAACTAAATTTAAAATAATACTCCGATTACTTAAACTATCAAGGTTGTTATTATTCAATATATTATAAACATTAACAGAATATATAAAAATATCAAAACATTTATAATGTTTAAGTTATTTCTTAATTATTAGGTTTTAACTTGAAAATAAGATTCCGATTGCTTAAACTATCAAGGTTGTCATTATTTAATATATTATAAACAATAACGTATTAATTAATTAATTACAAATTTCAGGAAGTTGGTAAGAGAGCGAACAAAAAACGAATGTGCTAGATTAAAATCATTCATGAATTCAATTAATTGACCGTAAAGGTGTGGTGAAACTATTAAGCGGGATTTCTCTGTTGGGATTACCTTTGCCGGTGAAAAAAGGCGGCCGTTAGAAGACGGATGCGGTCTTCTTATTGCGAATTATCGCCGAGGCAAGTTCAAGACCGCAATTAGATTTCCTTATAAAGTCACGGCCTCATCTTCGGTTGGGACATTCGCCATTTTGCGAAACAATTACTACGAAGATGTTTCTCTGTTTCTCAATGTTGGTATTGAAAAGTTGTTCGATTGTTTCCAGACTGTTTATTAGGAAGATTTAATTAGGTACGTCAAGTAAACCGGTTTTCCTTATTTTGTTAATTGCACTGTTCTCAAAATCAAAATCCTCCCATTAACAAAAATGTTGTTTCTTAATGTTTTGTGTGCTTTATAACACGAATCCGATCCCACAAAGGCTCTGTCAAGCACACTATTTTTGTAAATTGTGATGTTTTCGTACTATTGTTTTTATACAATTTATTTTTTTGTAAAAACTTCATTGAAAGTTTAAAAGCTGCATGATTTCCAAGGTATCACAATGTATTGAATCAAGAAAACAAGACAAAACTGTGAGAGCCTGAGTAATTTTACACCTAAGGTAAAGGGATTAGGTCCCCGTGGCCAGTTTTCAGATGAAGAGATTAGCGATTGCCCAGTCACACAGTGCGGCCAACAATACACAAAAGTCGAAAAATCTAATATTTTTATGCAATTTTAAACCAAATATACGTAGAGAGAAATAGTTAAACTTATCGGAAATCGTATTATTAAAAAAAAAACTATCCACAAAATGTTTACACAGCGCTGAACGTGCCCAACAGTCGAACCTCAATGACGCATCTATTCATTTACGAATTGAGTCTGGATGTAAGTGCTTGTGTAAATCTTATTATCTTAAAAAAAAAGAACCGTGATGGAAAATACCCACCAAGGTATGTACTTCTAGTTTTGGAGTAAAAATCGATTTACAGACAGATTAATAAAATTAATAAAATGTCAATGTTCTATAACTTTGATTAAGCTTTTAGAAAGTTTGACTCAATTTATCCTGTGTTTTCAATTTTATACGATTATTCACACCTTATAGATTAAAACTCTAAAATAACATTTTGCAGGAAACTGCAATCTGCGCTGATATGATTTTTTATTTAGGTCAACGTCGAAATATCCTAAAATCAATTATTTTACTCGAAACATAGATTTTGAGCAGAAAATGCGAAAAGTTGACAAAAGTTCGTGCAAATGTGGATGGTACTGCCTCAGGTTTTAAATGTTTCACATAAGTTCCTGGTCTCACCAAATAATTATGATCCAAGAAATGGTCACTGCAAATTCTTGATGATTTTGAAGGTATAAAATGTTTTCTTCCAACAGCATTAAGCCATAGTGGTAAAATCTCTTTATTTTTCAATACAAAACTACAATAAAATTATATATAACTGTATTTACCAGTTGATTTAAAATTGATTTAATATTTAGCTAATTTCGCAAATTGCCAACTTGCAACACACAACTGAATCAGTTGATTAGTTCTTCTTCAAAACACAAAAAAATTATTAAGAATTATCACATTCCCTAACAAGATAACACAAATGTGGAGCTTAGGCACAAAACTCGATAAATCCAAAAAAACTACATTTTTCACAATACATAAAAAACGAATTTGAGTGAATCAATATACCTATCAAATTGACATTTTGATTTGAATTTTAAAGGATATTTAGGGTGAATTGCTCAGAAATGGTAATAAATTTGTGTAGAACTCACCCAAAATTATAAGTAACCATCAAAAAGTGAAAATTGCCCGCGAGTGGATTTAACGAGTTTTGCGCGCGAGCTCCTCAAATATACTAAACGTTTGTCTTAAATAGGTGGTACAAAGGCCTATTTTTTAGTAATTTTAGTGATGTTAAAACAATAGTGATAATACTTACTGGAAAAAAGGTCTTGAATTTTCTTTAGAATGCCGATTTTTACTGCCTTTGACACTACACGAAACTACCATATTGTCTATTATAATTATATAATATAAGAATAACTACAGAAACTGACACAATTCACAAAATAACCAGTAAAAGTCTGTCGAGTTGACAGTAAATTCAACAAACCCGAATTTTAAACAATTGAAATTCCTACCCGGCAAATGGCTCCTTTTCCCCACCACTAGCTTCACCTTATTAGCGAGAGTTAGCGATCCATCGATATAACATCCTTGGAAGAATTTTACTCATTTTGTAAAAGGTACTGTTTAGGTTTAAAAAGGAAGTGGAAGGACTGCCATCGCTTCCATTAAACCCTTTATCAAAATCATAAAATCAAAAGCCTGAAAATTTGGTTGGGTCGCGTAGCGCTACGTGCTGTATTTATATGTGACATCAAATTTTGTACAACTTTTTTAAAATCTTATCATAAACAAATTTGCTGAATATAAAACAATGAAACAGACGCAGGGTGTTTTTGGCAAAAGAAAAATACCCCTTTGTTGGTTTTTTAACAATAGTTCAATTTAATACATAATTATAAAGACAGATGGTCTCACTTTTAAATTCGTAAGCCTAGTAGCAAACGTGTTAAAAACAGGCAGCCGTTATTAAAAAACAGGTAGCAGTTATTCAGAAACAGGTACTAGTAATTTAAAAACTGCTACCTGTTTTTAAATAACTGCTGGCTGTTTCTGAATAACTGCTATCTGTTTTTTAATAACTGCTACCTGTTTTTAAATAACTGCTACCCGTTTTACGCAAACCGGAAACAGAAACCGGATGTTTACCCTGGGAGCACTTCCGGGTCCAGAATCGGCTATAATCTTCTACTTAAATTGCTTTAATTAATATACCGAAATACCTACCGATAAAGAATGGGCAAAATACCGGTAAATATTGGAGAGCATTTTTGGCGAATAACCGGTATACCAGTTTACCGATATTGTAATCCCTAGCATTGATAAACAAGAACGCATTTGTTTATACGTTTATTATGAAGGATGTAGGTCAAACATAAATGATGCTTATAATAAGTATGGTCTCTTTATTAGATCCCACTACTTCAAAGTTACTCATCTATAAGATAAATTGTTAAAGCAGATATCCAGACCTTTACAAACAGAAAAAAAAGGGATACTTTAGGAAATAGTAGAAGCATGCATTAAATTGCATTGTAGATTAGTAATATGTATATGAGCACGAGTTTAATTTCCTAATAGTAAAGAGCTGAACTATTAACTAAAGCAATTACTTTTAAACCAATAAAACGTTATCCTCTCAAACACAAGCAGTTACAAAACCAAAATCATCCATTCTCTTTTACTACTCTCTTAATGGATCCCAACTGTGAAACCAATCGGAATACCAGAACACGACCATTATTACATTATGATTCGTCACAATTAATATTAAACAGCATGTGGGTGTGCGGGATTGGAAAGTGAAAATGCTCACAAATGCGGAAAACTATTTTTTCATGGGGGCTTGTAAGTTGTTGGGAAAATTGCGACACGTGCGCCGATCTGGATTGCGTTGGGATTGGAATTTGATTCCTTCCACTTCAATTGCTTTGGGATTGTTAGGACGAGGTTGGACTTATTTTGCATAGAATGGGCGGGTTGTGTAATTAGATTTATTGCTCTGCTGCTTTTTGAATGTGAGTATATTTTCACTGATTGCGGCAATCAGTAGATATTTTTAGAATCAAGAAAGATAATAATGTACAGGAAAATTTTCTTTTAATTTACATATTCCGATGCAAACGCTGTATATTAGATTTTCATGCATTCGCTGTTTTTTGAAAAAGTTCAATTTGAAGTTTCTTGCGAGTGTTTCCACTCCTTGATTAAGCATGAAGTAAAATTTCGAGTTTAGAAAAGTCTGAAAATTTAGTTTGGTACTCCGCTTCGGGGAGCGACCAAGTTAAACATTCAGGCTTTTCTAAACTCGAAATTTTACTTCATGCGCCACGTGTATAACCACTAAAATAACGAAATGTTCAAAATATAGTGGTTAAACAACATTCTAAAGCGGTATATTTTAAACTTTACTTAAAATTAGTGTTTTATACGCGAGGCGCATGAAGTAAAATCGGATCGACCAAACCAAATTTTCAGGCATTTTTTAACCCCAAATTTTACTTCAGGCTTAATCAAGTTAAAAACTTCCAAGTGAACTTTTTCAAAAACAAAGGATGCCCGAAAATTGACAAAACAAAATTTTGTAGATTGTAGACCTACTAATAGATTAATATAAGCCATTGATTTTACTGCTGGATATTCAAATACTACCTTTTCAACAATATTTAAATAAAAAATTGTTTTGAACGTAATTAGAATTGCTCTTAGTAATAAATTATATCAATCAAGTTTAATAAATGATCGGCAATTTGTAAATCCTATAATTTCCAACAGTCATCATCGCAGCATACATTGCAAAATTATCAATTACCCTAACCCCGCGTTGCATTACAGTTAGAAAAATACGGGTTAAGGAGGCGTATCGTGAAATTACAGTAATTTTTCACGTCGTTTCTCAAGATTGCAATACACGTTCACGTGTGCACTGTTTGCATATTACTCGTACATTCCTTTCGGCCTCGCTATTGCGAAAATCTAATCATTTTATTGACACATTTTTACACACTATCCATTTTATGTAACTATAAATTATAATATGTATTAATATTTGATAGTTTTTCATATAGTTAAATAATTAAAATAGGAATATATTTAAAGAAATAATGGTTTCTATACATATTCCATTCTCGAATTACATACATACTTGTACTAAAGTAAACATTAAAAATATTCACATTTATGAAATAAATTATTAAGATACTTTTTAATAGTATATCTTTGTCTGAATTTTTTAGTGCTAGTCCTGACGGTGTACTCGAATATTTTTTAAAGCGATGTATTTTCACATTAAGCAAACCTATGATAAAATCTTTGAACAGTCATTATTGTTGGGAATCTTCCCTGACTGCTAGAAAAGTAGCTCTACATTGTACCAATATTTAAAAATGGAAGTAGATATTTTTAATTACAGAGGGATTTCTCTCAAGTCTGTTTTGTCATCAACGCTAGATAATCTTATCTCACAACAACTTATGTGGTCCTCTATCAATGTAATTATTCGTCAGCAACATGATTTCTTTAAAGGTAGATCAACGATAACGAACCTATTGTCATATCACTCATTTTTATAAAATGCTTTGGAAAATGGGTAACAAGTTGTCCCGCAGCTCTCAAACATGACTTCTATACAAGAATATAACAAGGCATGCTAAAGTCACTCAAATAACAATAGAATTACTCTCTTCGTCTAATCCCATAAAATCAAAGTGGAATTTTATTAAGAATAAAAGAATTTGTAATAAAGCAAAAGTGTCATCGTCTTCTGTTTTTACTTCTTCAAAGTTTTATAATCATTATCTCCTCCTCCCTTGTCGCTCGTTCTTCAAAATGCGTTCACTCGCTAAAATTGTTTTACCGCACTTTTCACTTTTTAAATAACTATTCTCTTACCGTATATTTTTAATTGATGTGTGTAAACTATGTAAATGGTCTCCAGCACACATGAAGACACTATTACTATAACGATACTATTACTATAACGATACTATTATTATGTGTAGACTTTTCTAAAGCATTCGATACAGTGCAACACTATTTGCTGCTGCATAAATTGGAACTGATGGGCATTGGTACTAATGTAATTACATGGTTGAGAAGCTTTCTTCATTATAGGACACAGCAAGTCCGGATAGATAGGCAGGAGTCAACCAATTGAAGTGTTGTCGGATGTACCCTAGGGATCGCACAGTGAACCTATTTAATTTTTGTATTATATGATATTTGATCTGTCTTAAAATCAAGTAATTTACTTCTCTAAGCTGATCATTTGAAAAAAATTGTAAAAGTGTGAGCACAACCGACGAAAAACTAAAATTGTGGGAGGACTTATACTGCGGCAAACATTACTTGCGGGTGCGACGGGAAAATTGCGGCGTCTTTCAGAAGTTACAGACATTGGTGTACTTTTTGTTTTGAACCTTGTGTTGTCGAAACACATTACTATAGTCTGTAATAAAAGCCTTTTAGGTTTTGTGCGTAGATTTGCTGGGAACTTTAACCCCAATACATTAAAAACCGTGTACTTGGCATTGTACGTTCTCACTTGGAATATGGCTCGTCGTTATAGGCTTCATAAACTGCAACTGCCATAAAGTAAATCAAAATGAATGAATGAAATGAACTTAGTACTGTTCAATTCGATAATATTTATGAGTAAAACCGAGTTGCAGATTCAACAAGCTCGAAGGGCATTATATACCTTGTGTAATATAAAGGCAGTTCATTTATAGTCTTTTGAACTATATTGAATTTCAATTTTTTTTTACACTAAAATCTTTGTGGTCACTACTATTAGTTGAATACATGCATGTTTCTTGTTCCGTTTAGTAAGAGGCGCGTGCCAGGAAAAACAATTGTGTTGCGCGTGAATTCATCGACAGTCGGATTAATGCCCGTCCATATATGTTGGTAAAAAGCCGACACGTTCGTTATCCGACTCCGGGCATTGAATGGCACGAGAAAAGGTCCGGGCCTTTGTTCATCGCGCAAGGAAGTCGGTTTCGAGTTGTCTACCAGTGCATTACAAGTCCAGATGTTGTTACCCAGTGAAAGTGTATAACACACACATGGGTGTATTATAATAATAAAAAGTAGGACAATTTATAAAATAAAATCAAAATCTGACTATGTAAAATAATTATCGGAGTTCAATTTGAACCCTCTAACGAGTGTTTCTATTCCTTAGTTAAACATGAAGTAAAATTTAGAGTTTAGAAAAGTCTGAAAATTTTGTTTTGTTTTTTAGACTTTTCTAAACTCGAAATTTAAATTCATGCGCCACGCGTATAAAACACTGATTTAAAGTGAAGTTCGAAATATATCGTTTAAGTTTGTGCTCTCGCTCATTTCAAAAATGTTTATTTCATCTAACAAAATTCGAGCAATTTGCTTTGAGATATGTTAGAAAAACTCCGAAAGCAAATTGCACCAGGCACTTGAATTTTGGACAAAATAAAATAAATATTTGTAATATTTATTACGTGAGATCGAACTTGAGCAGTATATTTTAAACTTCACTATAAATCATTGCCTTATATGCGTGGCGCATAAAGTAAAATTTCGAGTTTAGAAAATCCTAAAAATTTGGATTGGTTTTTTCTAAACTCAAAATTTGTTTCAAGGAGTGCAAACGTTCGAAACTTCAAATTAAACGATTTTATAAAAACAATGAATTCTTGAAAAAATATGAAACGTTGTAATCATCGGGATATGTATACTTATAAGTATAATTCGCTGTATATCTTCAAAACAATTTAAAGCTTAACAGTGAAAATAATAATTTGTCTTAAAATTTGTTGTTATTTCCACTGTTAAGTTTTAAATTGTTTCCAATTACGTGATGATCAAATTAAATTGAATTCAAATAAAAATGTGAAGAAAGGTTATTATTGCTTTATTAGTCAATTTAAAGTTGAAGGCTATAACCCCCATTGGGACCCCAAGCTTGGAGGAAGATAACCCCATTGTAGTTACACCACTGAAGCCCGACTTTGTTATGAAATTCTCCTGTTATTTTCTGCACGTCATCAAATCATTACGTTTTTCAGTTGTGCCTACAAATGATTACTAATTAGCTATTAGCAGTCGAGGTAATCAACGAGGAAATGAGTAAAACCAGAATGATTGGTAATATCGCGGATGGACGAGGGTCCCGAGGGGAGTAAAACTTTGCGCAATTCACTTTCCAGCTGAATTTTATTGCAGCTACAACAAAACTTTTTAACGACTCGCCTGCTGCACTGCCGCACATCTGGGGGCCTCTCCAACTCTCCTGAAGGAACTTAAGATTGGATTTATTTCGCCCACGCCGATAATTCTTTAATCAATTTAAGAGAAGACTTTATCCGAGTGATCACTTTTATTTTATCTAGCAAATTAACACAAAATTCATTTTAAGAAATGTGCATACATAAAATATTGTTTTCTGCACTAAAATCTAACACAAAACATGTCAATGTTTATTACAATATAAAATAATATGAATGAAATTGCCAATAAAATAAAAATCTATATTAGATACGAGAAAAATTGCATGTACAAAAACAACAGGCAAATAATTAATCTTATAGATGCAAAATAAAGTCTTATTTAAAGCTATTTAAAAACTAGCTGTTAAAAAGAAAATAAATAATTTAGTTTAAATTTGCTATCCCTGTATCACGTAGCAACAAATACGAAATAAGTATATATTGTGCATTTGGTTGCCTCTAATTAGCTGTATAGGTACCACTTAATATTCACCAAATCGTCAAGTATTGATTGCCTCCTGCTGTAGCACGACACTTACGACTCATTAGGTTAGGTTAGTATCGTCGAGATGAGTAGATACCTGATGTTTCATCAAGTGTGGATTCTCTAGTAGACACGAGCGTCTGGCATTCACTAAGAATGTTTCTGACAGTCTCGTCTTTTATGCCTCTACAATTTAAAGAATTGTAGAGGTCATGGCATCTTAATATTCGGGGTTTTCCATCTTATATAGGGTTTAATTAATCCGCAGTAACTCTGTTATGTTCTACAGAAATTTGGAAAAATTACATTAGATAGTGAATCCAACAATTCATAACAATGTCTTATCAAAACATCATTATTTTTCTCTGGTGATGTAAAACGCTCTGAATACCCATTAATAGCCAACCAGCTGCAGCTAATCAGGTTGCATTTTATTTACCAACTTGTACAAACCACTCGTAACAATCTCAGCACTGACCATTTTTAAATCAAGTGACTCAACTCCACATTCGCCGAGAAGGTAATTACAGTAATGCCACACGTTTTTCCAGCGTTTAACCTTTAAAGCGAATCCACAGTAATCGAGCAACCTGTTTCCGGAAATCAATTCTTGTTATCACACCATCCCCAGTTATTGAACAACCTGTTTTCCAATAAGCAAACGTAAAATGAGAATTGTGTTTAATGCATGTGCTCCGATTCTAGTTTTCGGTCCAAACAAAATACTTGTTAATTCTGGTTTGCTGTTCTCAGTTTGGTTGAAGTTTAAATCTCTGTCACTAATAAAATAATAAAGATGAAAATGTGTTCTTTCAAACATTTATTTTTTGTGTTGTGGAAACTTCTACTTCGTTATATATGGTAATTTAACAATAAAACACTTTTACCTTTGTTAATATAACACTTTTATATTTTACGTGACAGGTTTGATAATGGCAAGCTAAAGTTGCCGAAACAGCAGTCACGTAAAATAAAAAGTGTTGTACAAAGTTAAAAGTGTTTTATTATTACTTATTTAAGTCAATTACATTTATGTCAATGCAGGATTACACCTCTCAACTCAACTTAAATCGATGTACGAGGGTTACCTTTTATATTTGGGGATTGGCGAACAAAAACAAATATTTATCATCGAAAATAGTTTTATTGTTTTTTAAATAAATCGCCATTAAGATCAATTCTGTTTTGCATGCGTTTGAACCAATTTTCGAAGCACGTTTTTCACTTTGATTAAGATACCTCCAAAACATGCGTTTTAAACACATTAACCGTAACTCCAGGTATCGAAAAACGTTGATATCTGGGTCGGGACCACACTGACGAGGACCGTGAAGTACGAAACGCGTCTGTGGATATCTGATGCCGGCATACTGAACACAAATTCAATTTTGATATTTGTTTTCTGGTTTCACAAACCAGTTTAGCTCGTTCGTGGACGAAACAGTGACCTGTTATGCATTTTGTGCATTCGTGTCCATTAACGATGTCACTTTCCATTAATAATTGATACCGCAATTTATTTTTGATGTGCAGGGCCCGTATTCACAGTACCGATGCAATTTGTCATCTGTGAGAAGTTGCACTGAAATGACGTCATTTTGAGAAGAATTTACCCAACCGTTTGGAGTAAAATGACGTAATTTCAGTGCAACTTCTCACCGATGACAAATTGCATCGGTACTGTAAATCCGGGCCCAGGAACAAAAAAAGTCATTGTATGCCAAATCAAGACTATACGGCGGATGACCCGTCAAATCGACGTTTTGAGTACTCAAAAAGTCACTTCTTCCAGCCGATCTGTGCGAGTTTGCATTGTCTTCGTAGAGAATAATCTGTCTTCGACAGTTAGTTTTCCTTATTTCTCTGTAGATTTCTGGTAAACAAATGATTGTGGATTATTCAGAATTAACCGTTCTATGGTGCACCAAAGGTACGGTTCCGACATGTCCAATTTTTCCAAAACAACAGACGACCATTTGTTTCGAAATGCTTCGTGCAACTTTTATTGCATTTGGCTTATGTTAAAAAACCCACATAGTCGACTGCTGTTTATTTTCGGACTCATGCGCGTAGATCCACAAATCCTCACCTGTCACGATGTCATCGACTTGTTTTAAACCACCGCAGTCGTATTTTGTGAGCATTTCTTTCGACCAATTAACATGAGCCTTTTTTGAGCGATTGTCAAATTATGTGGGATACAATACGAACAAATCTTTTTGGCGACCAAATGTCTTTACAATATTCAATATATCCTGGTCCCACTAATGCCTAAGGATGCCTCTATCTAACGATAAGTCACATGACGATCTTGCAGTATCAGTTCCCGCAAAACACCAATGTTTATTAGAACAACAAGCGATTTTGGACTCACTTCACGAAATTCGTCGTTGAGCGAACTATGATTGAATTCGCTAAACTTTCGATAAACACTGGTAGCACCATCAAGCTTTATCGCCAAAAGTTAAATTAAGTTCATCGATGCACTGTCGTTGAGTTATTCCACGTCGAAAGTTATAATATATAATCGCACGAAAATGTTATTTTAATTCGATTTTTAAAAGATGCATTTTTCAAGTTATTGTAAACAACACAAATGGCGCTCGTACGTGACAACTTTTTAAGATCGAATCCCGTAAAAATGTCAAACTTTACGTTAGAGACGTTAGTTGCCAGATAGCAGCACTATGGTTGCCCAATCCCGAAATAAACCGCAACCCTCGTATGTAACATTTGGAAGAATTTACCATTTTATTTATACAATGTTAACGATAAGACATCACGTTTACAATTATATTTAAGACAAAATAATACGTATAACCTTTAAACAAAGTCTGTTTTAAACCTATTATTGACTTAAATGCACGACTAAAGGGCATTTACTCTTTAAAATTGTCTTCTTCTGTTGTGCGCTTATTGGCCTAGACTCAAAGCTCTATTGACCAACTTTTAAAATAATCCATCAGTTATATCTTTTATGTTTAATATTATAATCGGTCACACTTTCCTATTTAAATCAATAATAACGCAACTTAATCGTGTTTAACCTTTACAACAATTTACCTGTCCTATTTTTAGTGCTCATTGATTTTCAATTGTGGAACTTGTTTTAAAGTCAATTATAACACGACTCGATTTATCCCATCACGGTTTTTCTGAATTGCACTGAAAGTGAATACATTTTCCCGTAATTTTCTGTAGGATTTTCGAAAGGAAGCTGGTTTCAAGGAGTCCGCGCGGATTTTGCAAGAGAGCGACCTTCTCCGACTTAGTACCGCTATTTATCATTCTAATGACTTTACTTCAGCCACTGTGCACACTCCAATTCAGGCGTTTTTTTAATTGCACTCGTAGAGAATTTTTCGCATTGTTCCTTAATTGGAGTACGAAGCGGTTTTTTAGAGGTTGCCTTTCGATTTAATTTAAATAAATGCACGCAGATGGATTAGTGCAAAAATTACTGCACATGTAAAATTTAATAATAATTAAAATAAATTTTAAAATTTTAATTGTAACTTTTTTAACTATGATCTCCTGATTCGTTTAGTTTTACTAGTGAAAATACTACAATTAGAATGTAGTATTCTGACTAGTAAAAGTAAAAGAAACAGTTGGTTTTAGAAAAAGGTTTTCAATACTATTTTGATTCTCCACTTAAATGTAAATGTCTTCATATCCTTATAAAAAATCTGTAAATCTTAATGAATTGATTGTAATGTGTATCTTTCCAAATGATGTAATGTGCCAGTTTCTGATACTCAACACAATCTACAAATTTAAGCAACAACTAGTTACAATTAGATTAAGTAATAGTGGTTGTTTGCGCTAATAAATTGGACATCTATTATATCTACCTATACACACACACGTACCCGCATTTTTTTTTCTTTATGTTTGAAAGTATTGTAACAAGTAACACTTCCTGTTGTGGCATGTAATAGAACGGTGATATGTGGTAATTTCAGCGGTTTCAGACCGCGGATTCGAGTTATGCGTGTGCGCTCGATAAACCCGCAAAAAGTGCTCTCCTATCGCAATAATCGGCAACGACGATAAGTCTTCACTTGTACTGTGACCTCGTTAAATATTTGTTTAGTTGAAAATAAAAAAGGTTTGCCTTATTACTGGCATAGATGTTTAACTATGTTTTCTCTTGTTGAAATAAATTAGGACAGCGCAAAATTATTACTTCATCTGAGTGTCGAAGTTAGAACGTCAGCTCCGCACATGCATTTACATAGTGGCGACCAATTTGAAATGTTAAATTTCCCTGACTTTTCCCTGATTCCAGATTTGTTCCTTGACCTCTTAAAATAACTTCATTTAACCAAACAAAATATAGGGGAGAAATGAGTGATTCACTAGTTCAGAGGTCGACAACGCGCTGCCCGCGAAGCAATTTTAAAGTGTCTGCCATTCAAATATCTAAATTCTAAATTTTAGATATTTGAAGAACAAACACTCCTAGTTGCAGTTGAGGATAATTTAAGAGGTGAAAAGAAAACATATTATAAAGCACAAATTGAGAAATTGCAAGATTTGATAATACTTTTTTAAAATGTATTGACGCGAAATCAAACATAAGCAGTATAATTTGACAATATTGTCAATGTTTTATACGCGTGGCGCATGAAGTAAAATTTCGAGTTTAGAAAAGCCTTTTCCAAACTTGAAATTTTACTTTATGCTTACTCAAGGAGTGGATACACTCGTTACACATTTAAAATTGAACTCTTTCATAAAATCATTAAATGCCTGAAAAATTGCACGGTACAAGTACTTAAAAGAAAAAAATCCTTGATTGTCATGTTAAAATGTCAAAAATTGAAAAATGTCTAAAATGCCGAAAAAGTATATAAAAAAGTGAACATTTTTAGAAAATCTATTATACTTTTTGTATGTTGGATTATTAAATTGAAAGAAATCTTATCGTTTTCTAAATGTTTTTAATTGTCATCACTTAACAAGACTTTCAACCACATAATTTATAATTTTATTAATTTGAATTACTTAATTTGCATTAAATGTTTGTTTGTTTTGCAGTTTTTGATAATTTTCTCAATTTTAAAGTTTCATGATTTTCATCTATTTTTCCGAGCATTTTAAATTTATGTTAATTGAATGATCTGTCGATTTTTTATACAATTTTTACTTTCCCTTTATAACATTTTGTATATCTCGGGAAGTAATGAGAATATCGAAAAATATTTAAATATAAAGTTGTAGGAAATACTTGAAATTGGTTAGTTTTCTAGTTATTATTATTTTTTTAAATTGACGAATAGATACAAAATCCCTGATGACAGATGAAAATGCGACAAGATGCCAGAATTTTTAAAACTTTTCGCGCTCATCACGGCCCCGTTCGCTACGGTCTGGTACCACTCTGATGCGTAAAAATGCCGAATAATAAAAGTTAAAAATAATTTGATTTACACGATTACTAATAATAATAATATGTCTATTTATGCCAAAACCATTTACATAGTTTGCATAAGTTAAATGTGAAGGATTGAAATTAAAACACAGTACCGTAACAAGGAAACAAACACATAAACAAGATAAAAAATCATATAGATTTAAGAGATATTCTCAGTAGCAATATAATTACATTATTAACAATTACACATAATATTAAAATTACAGTTTAAAAAAGCGTGAAAATTATAAAAATCATTCTCTATTAGGATTTTTTCTTACTATAGTTTTAAAAGATTTAAATTCAATGTTTTTTATATGTATTGGAAGTTTGTTAAACAAAAATCTCCAGATCTAAAACTATTTTTCTGTTTGTACTTTTCACAAACAGAAAAAAAAGTTTTAAATGCAAGTTTTAGATCTGTAGATTTTTGTAACATTTGTTTGTAGATAATTAATATTAAATTAATTTAATTAATTACATAAATGTAATCAAATATAAGTTTCCTTTTTATATAATGAGGAAACTCGTATTTGATTACATTTATGTAATTAATTGAATTAATTTATTTGAGTTAACCCTTTCAGCCTTGACGATGGCATTTGCCACCATTAAAATTTGTTAAACATATTCGGATTTTTTGTATGTATATTTATACATACATGTATGCATGAGCTGTAACTTTTCTGATAATAGTTTGTTTTTTAAAATAGATGAATTTGAAGTCTTAAACGAGTGTTATCCACTCCCAGATTAAGCATGAAGTAAAATTTCGAGTTTAGAAAAGCCTGAAAATTTGGCTCCGGCGCGTAGCGAAGCGGAGCGACCGAGCCAAATTAGGCTTTTCTAAACCCGAAATTTTACTTCATGCGCCACGCGTATAAAACACTGATTTTAGGTGAAGTTCAAAATATTCTACTAAAGCAGTATGCTAAAAACGTGTATTCCGAACATCACATCACATCAGTGCTTAGTACGCGTGGCGCATGAAGTAAAATTTCGAGTTTAGAAAAGCCTGAAAATTTGGTTTGGTCGCTCCGCGCTTCGCGCTACGCGACCAAATCAAATTTTCAGGCTTTTCTAAACTCGAAATTTTACTTCATGCTTACTCTGGGAGTGGAAAACACTCGTTTGAGAGTTCAATTTGAAATATTTGTAAAATCAACGAATAACTGAAGATTTACAGCGTATACATTCATTCAAATTATGAGGAAAGTGCTATACTATGATGGACACATGACCATTTCTTTAAATTTTGTTCAATATTATTTAATGCTCCGAACAGAACGTAACGATAAGTCAATTATTTAATGGCATTATTTGCATATTTATTAGTAGTATTATCAATTTAAAAATTCCCCGACTTTTCGCTAAAAAGGCCGAATTTCCCTGACTTTTCCCGATGAATAAAATTCCCTGACTTCCCGATGAATAAAATTCCCTGACTTTCCCGGTTGATCGCCACCCTGCATATCCAACAATTTTACGATGTTAGCTACGACCCGACGTAGGCTATTACTTTAATTATATGTGTGTTCTCACTTTGTGCAAAATACGTTCATGTAAATATTATTGTTTTTATGGTTATCGTGAATTTGAAAATTGTGTCATAGCGGTGTGTACGGGCGATTATCACTGAGTTGCGGGAACGTGATGTTGAGGGTCTGACAAGGATTCAACAAGTCCTGCTGGACACACAACACGCAACAGTAACTGGGAGCGGTGAATCGGCACGTGTCCGCACAAACACGGCAAATATTTAACTAACGAATTGTAATTGCGACAGTCACGGACGCTGTGCGAATTGTTCCGTTCTGTTCATCGATATTTTGCTGAATTATAAACATTAAACACTGTACACGGATTTAACAAACATTACGCCTCCATATTTAAACAATAAATACACACAACACACACACACACAATGCTCTTTCTAAAATCACATTTTCAAAATAAATGCATACATTTTTTTTAAATATAAATACACACACATTGCTCTTTGTAAAATAAATCCATTATCAAACATATTTCAAAATACAAACATAGATATGTATAAAGTTGATACAAGGCGATGAGAGCAACAGTGGCCAAACCCACAAAAACATGAAAAAATGCCAATAAATGTAGATTTAGCATCCCAGTGCAGTTGGGATGCTTAATCTATATTTATTGGCATATTTATGTTTTTGTGGTTTAGGCCACTCTTGCTCTCATCGCCTCATATTTAGGGTACATTTAAATTAATAAAGGCTCTTACATAAAGTATTGTAAAAGGTGTCCCAAAATTAATGCAAGATTTGAATTTGCTGCCATTTATGCAGTAAATTGTTGGCAACCCTGAAAAAACAATTTGACAGCTGAGAGTTTAGGGTTAATAAAAATAGAACGTTACACGATACAACAACGTGTTTTCATTATTGAACAATATCTCAAAAATAATGAAAGTTTGGCGGCTACAGCTCAAAAATTTCATACAAAATATGATCGGAATAGTGTTTTAACTTCGTCAACTGTGAAGAGATTAATTGAAAAATTCAGGGAGACTGGATCAGTTGGAGACGCTAAACACACTGGTCGTCCAAAATCTAGCCGTTCAAATGTCAATATCGAAGCAGTGCGTGAGAGTGTTGGTGAAAATCCCAAAACATTCAGCGTCGTCGACAAGAATTGCAAATTTCAAGAAGCTCTCTACAGCGTATAGTCACAAAAGATCTGTGTCTCCATGCTTACAAAATTTAATTAACACAACTGAGGCCTAATGTGTGCTTGGTCACAACGAAGAAAGTTCGTTGAATGGATTATTGAACATCGACAAGTGAATGCTGTCTTTTCGAGCTAAATCATCCTAAGTGATGAAGCACATTTTCACCATGATGGCTTTGTTAATCGCCAAAATTGCCGCGTTTGGGGTTCGGAGAACCCACATGTAATTGTCGAAAAGCAAATGCATCCACAACGTGTTACTGTTTGGTGTGGATTTTGGGCTGGAGGCATCATTAGACCATATTTTTTTAAAATGAGGCTGGTAAAGTTACTGTTACTGGGACTCGATACCGCGACATGATAACACAGTTCTTTCTGCCGAAATTGGATGATATTGATGTGGCCAATATGTGGTTTCAACAAGACGGTGCCACATGCCGTACAGCCCGTAAAACAATTCAATTATTGCATATGAAATTTCCTGGTCGTGTCCTCTCTCGTTTCGGTGATCAGAATTGGCCCTCTAGATCGTGTAATTTAACACCATTCGATTTCTTTTTATGGGTTATTTGTCTATGTCAACAAGCCCACGACCATCCGTGCATTACAGGAAGAAATTTAGCGCCGCATCAACGAAATTCGGCCCCATTTATGCAAAATGGTCATGTAAAATTTCGACAAAAGAGTGCGTATGTGCTAGCAAAGCCGTGGAGATCATTTGCCCAATGTGTTATTCCATAAATACCCTACGCTATGTTCTTTATGATTCAATAAAAAAATAACAATCTAAAGACTAAAAACTGTGTTTTCTATGTAATGTAAATGTTGCGTTAATTTTGGGAAACGCTTTATTATTATTTTTGCAAACATAAATTCTGTTTATTTTGTAATTTTCCATAATGTTCCACGTGTTTCTCACTTTTAGAGAACCTCCGCTTATCTCCGTTCATAATATACTCAATGACATTAGAAGCGTAACACCAAGAAGGAATGATTTTTTTGAATTCATATTTTAGCAACAGAGTGACTATATTTAAAGCATACATTGATAACAATTTCAACCTTGTGCCTTTTATATTTATTGTGAAAAAAAAAATATTTCACTTTTTCTTTTTTGATAAAACTATTTATATGAGCTGTTTAGTACAGATGTTTTTAGTTTTCGTGTTTCCGTTGAGTGTGTTTAGCTTAAATAAAATGCCTCGAGTCCGAAGACGTCCACAATATCACCATTTGAGCGATTTTGACCGGGGTCGAGTTGTTGCTTATCGAGATGTCGGTATGTCCTATCGCGAAATTGCCCGCCGTATTGATTCCACTGCAGCAACTGTAATACGTGTGTATCAGGTATGGACAGAAGAAGGTAGAGGAGCAAGAAGAAGACCAATTGGTCAACCAAGGCGTACCACAGAACGTCAAGATCGGCGCTTAAGACAAATAGCCCTGCGAGACCGTTTCGCTACTACGCGTCAAATCGGTGATCAATGGATTGGAGAAGAAGGTAGGCCCGTTAGTATGCGAACCTTATATCGCCGCATTCAATCCTTTGGGCTTCTTTCGTACCGTCCAAGATTAGTGCTTCCTTTAACAGCGAGACACTGTCGCCAAAGGTTGGACTGGTGCAGAGAACGGCAGCATTGGGAGGCAGAATGGCACGATGTCGTATTCAGCGATGAATCACAATTTTGTCTAGGCACGCATGATGGCCGTAGAAGGGTACGACGCTACCGTGGAGAACGACCTGATCTTAGGTTTGCTATTGAGAGGCATGTACACAGGACTGCTGGAGTAATGGTTTGGGGGGCTATTGCTTATGGTAGTTGATCACCTCTTGTATTCATTCGAGGCAGTATGACAGCTGCGCGTTATGTTGAAGACGTCATACGACCGACTTTGTTGCCTTATTTAGATGGCCGCCCAGACGTACTTTTTCAACAAGATAACGCACGTCCCTATATTGCTCGTCGAACTATGAACTTTCTTAATGAAGCTGGTGTTAATGTTTTGGCGTGGCCGCCCCGTTCGCCGGATTTAAATCCCATTGAACATGTGTGGGATATCATGGGAAGAAGAATATTCTCTTTGCACCATCCTCCACAGACTCTAGCACAGTTGATCGATGAAATTCAAGTTGCTTGGAACGAGATGCCTCAAGAAGACATCGACCATCTCATTTTGTCGATGCCCAGACGTCTACAGGAGTGTATACAGCAAAGGGGTCGCCAAACACATTATTAATTTTTTTTAGATTGTTTTTTAATAATATTTCTTGAAAATGTAATCATGTTATTCTTGATGTAAGACTACCATACTGGCAAAAAATCAAGTTAAAATAATAACTCCTTCTGGGTGTTACGCTTCTAATGTCATTGAGTATATATCGTGTGAATGAATAAATATGATGTAGATTTTTGTTTAGTTGAACAGGTGGAAATGGGAATTCCCCTAGCTGATGATGGCAGATTTACCACAGACACATTCTTCCCTACCCGATCAACAATCGAAAATCTATTAGTCGTCAATAAACATCCATGACCTTACTTAAAAATTATTAATAATCATCTATTCATTGAGTGAGGATCAATTTACGAGAATTGAGAAACTACTGAAGATAAGAGAAATGCTATTGTTTGCAATTCGTCAAAGACTGTGATTGGACGATGTTAGTGCTTCGTGAACCATAAAAATGTAATTCCATTTTCTTTCGACCATTGGAGAATATTTATCTGGTGTTTCAACAAAGACAATACTTTTTACTCTTCATTATTATCTGTGATAAGTGAGATTTTTTTAACAATAGTTTCGTTCGTGATTGTTGGAATAATTAGTGCTGACGAACGGACGTTTTGTTGATAAATATAATCTGGCTAAAAAAAGTGTAGAAAGCAAGGCGTGAACAATAAACGACGATGATGACAAGAACAATAAAGGAGAAGAGCGTGCTGAATGCGCACGATTTCGAGTGAAAAATTAGGATCTTACAATAATTAACTTTCTTTTAATCTGGCTAGTGATTATTAAATTGTTATCAATAGAATCAATAAAATCACGTAATCTACAAGAGTATTACAAGAAAAAAAGTGAAAACATTCTAATAGTTTAAGTTATTTTTACAATATAAATCTTCTCAAAGGACTTCTTTCTGTGTGCAGATTTGTTTTCTTTAATTCAAGCAATTGATAAAATTGGAGTTACAAGTGTGGATATTCGTTTTAGATTTATTCATTTGTTGAACCGTTGTCACATTACTGATCAAAGTTCGGAAATATCGTGATATTTATCAAAATATCGGATATATATCGATATTTATCCGATGTATATCAACTGTTTGAAGAATAATCCATGAAGTTTGACTCAGGAATATGAGTATCTTTCAAAATCCAGTTTAAATTGCACTCTTCAGGAGCATTTTATTAGGCTTCGCGCGATGTTTATGTTTTTTGCATTTTATAAATATCCATATTACATATCAGAGTTTAAAAACATCGATATGTATCATGATAAATATGATATATATATAAGATGATATATATCGCCGAAATTGACATTGGTAAATAATTGGTAACACTAATTTAATATAGGAGATTGTATGCATTTTTTTCTAAAATTACAATATTTTCTTAACATATCTTCAATTATGAGAACTAAATAAATCACTTGATGAAACATGTTTACAATATTGATGTTTGAATAAAAGTCACTTGGTATGTTTCACTACTGTTTTTATTTTCTCCGACAAGTTTCGACTTATCGTCAATCTCAAGGAGTTATATAGAAAAATGTTTTAACGAGATATATAATTTCGTACACTATTTTTCTGAGATATTTCTCTGAGCGTTCAATTTTATGACTTTAACGAGTGTTTTCCACTCCCAGACTAAGCATGAAGAAAAATGTCGAGTTTAGAAAAGCCTAAATGTTTCGCGTCTAAATCCAAACTCAGGCTTTTCTAAACTCGAAATTTTACTTCATGTGCCACGCATATACAACACTGATTTAAGTTTAAAATATATAAATCTTCATTTTGACAAAATGTATTTAAATATTGATAATTGAATAAAAGTCACTTGGTTTGTTTCACTACTGTTTTTATTCTATCCAAATAGTTTCGACTCAAGGAGTAATACAAAAAAATGTTTTACCTACGCCCTATCTAGTAACCGCATCATACCACACTGTCATCTTAACGCGTATGATTGACATTAACTACACATGCACGTAATAGCTTTGACAAGTATATTACAATACTGACCGCTGAACAGCTGATTGATTACCGCACAACCAAATGACATTTCTTTGATGTATATTGATCAAGTAGTCATTTAGTTTTCATCAATGTCATGTTACTATCAAAAATTATTAAATAAATAAGTTGTTCTTTCATGCTCATTGTTTATGTTGCTAGGACGTAGGTAAAGTATCATACGTTTCTCGAGTAGTATGGCAATTACATACTCGCGGAATACAGCACTCGCCGCTGCGCGGCTAGTGTTGTGAGTTGGCGAACATTTTCGAGCACGTTCTCTGTGACCAAAATTACGAAACATAGAGAACGTTCTGTTGGAGAATGACCGAAATAATTTTCATGCCTCTGCTAGCTGTTTCTCACGGGCTAGATGCGCCGTCATAAATTATCCTGCTCGCACACACTGTTGCATTCATTCTTGTTTTTTTTTTAGCTAGTAGGATATCGTTTTTAAAGGAGTATGATTAATATTAAATAAATATTTATTTTTTCATTTATGTTACTCAGTGAGACACAAGCTGTTTGTTTTGAAGTTATTACATTACATTTGAAGAGTGTGACGAGGATAAATGGTGACGGCGTATTCTACCCGTGAGAAAACAGCGAGCGGAAGCATGTAAATTATCGAGGTCATTCTCCAACAGAAAGTTCTCTATATTTCGCCATTTCGGTCATAGAGAACGTGCTCGAGAATTTTCTCCAACTCACAACACTATGCGCGGCTCGTGCGCAACATATCCGCTCATATATAATATGCTGCATACTACTCTCGTGTCGTAATATATTATTACGAAATAGTATACCGTGTGTCCTACGAAAAAGCGCCCAAGCTGTAGCGGCTTTATTTTTGAATAAAAAAATATATGATAAAATCGGGTATTGATTGCTAGAATCTGCCTGTAACAGATTTTTTTAAGGGCCATCTTGTCGTAATGACGTTGTTATTTTTTTTTTATTGGCCCAAAAAAACAATTTCTTAATACTTTTTCATAGAGAATTTTCTGAGCTTTTCAACGATTTCATAGGCTCAAATTACATTTTTGAGGAAAATGCAAAAAACAAAACAAACGAAAATTCACAGTTTGTACACTTTTTGTGATTTTTTGGAGAAATTTATAAGAGTAATTAGTAAATATTTATTAGTTTGAATTAATTTCACAATTTAAATTTCATAGCACATTGTTTTTGATCATTTACTTTATTAATGATATAAAAAAATGGCCAACTTTTATTTGTTTTGTTTTTTCCATTTTCTTCAAAGAAAATATAATACGATTAAAAAGCTCAGAAAAATCTCAATAAAAAAGTAAGAGTAACATTTTTTGGTGCCATTTAAAAAAAATGGCGGATGACGTCATGACGACAAGAGAAAAAATCTGTTACTGGCAGAATGTAGCAATCAACACCCGACTTTACTATATATATTTTTTTTTAATTTTATTCTAAAATAAATCCGCTACAGCTTGGGCCCTTTTTCGTAGGACACACGGTATATCTCAGAAAAATCTAGTAAAAAATTGTTCTTATATATTTTATAAATCATGTTTCTGTATTACTCCTTGAAAATGACAATAAGTTAAAATTAGTTGAATAAAAACAGTATTAAACAAACCAAGTTACTTTTATTTAATTATCAATATTGAAATATAAATTGTCAAAATTATTTTTTATATATTCTGAACTTCACTTTAAATCAGTATTTTGTACGTGTGATGCATAAAGTAAAATTTCGAGTTTAGAAAAGCCTGAATTTGGATTTGGATAATAGTATTTTATTTATTTACACTACAATAATTAATGAAATATATTTGTTCTAGTTTTCACTTCAGTCACCTCAATCACAACAACCCACCATGATAAACCGGAAGCAGCGAAACTGGCAGCCATGGCAACAAAAATGAAAAAAGACGAACTTCAATCAAAACTAAACTCGACGATTAACCTAGAATCATCAGAACGCCATAAACGCTTGCTCCCATACATGACATTCTACCTCGAGCACGACTTCAACCGCCCGCAAAGCAACTACAACCAGCAGAAATACCAGCAAATCGACCCGCAGAAATCGATCTCCGCACACTTTCAGAACAAATACAAAGAACTGACATCGCAAGCTTACCAACAGCACAAAAACAAATACACTCCGTTTTCCGAAAGCAACGCTCTTCCCGGTCCGTTTGTTCCGATGCGGCATCCCGGGAAAGTCGCGGACGGTCCGCAATTAGCCGAAGTCAAAGTTCCCAACTACAGCGCCATATACGACAAACTATCCCAATTAAAACTCCAGCAACAACAGCAGAACCAATTAGCGCAGTCGTACAATAACTTCAATCAGCAATACGCGAACGCTAATTATGCCAGAAAGCCCCAACAGATCATCACCTATGTACCGCAAAAAACTCTTATACAAACTTACACTCCGTCGAGTATTGATATACCGAACAACGAGCAGTATCAAATTCCCGTTAAGAATATTCAAAACCAGCTTCCTTTAAAAAGTATCGACGTATCGGAATTAAAAGCTCCTCATTTGGATCATGTTCTCCCCGCTACAGAGGAAGAACAAAAACAGTATTTGGAAGATCAAAAATACCCTGATTTAAAGAAGCAAGTCGCTAAACCTATTGTGATCTTAAGAAACAAACCAAGAATCGCCCCTAATTACTATCCAGATAACCACAATAAACCAATTTTAATCATCAGAAGGCCGGTGCAAAAAGCTCCTTACTACGAAATACCTATTAGATACAAGCAAGTCTACAGACCTCAACCTGTTGAAAACTATGAAATCGAATCAGTCACGCCTAAATACATAGATGTAATCCCAAAAAATGAAGGAACGCCTGTTTATATAACAGTCCGTCCGAAATACCAGGATCTTAAATATCCGGAACAAGTAAAAAAACCTGTTTATATTACGGTTACTCCAAAATACGAAGATGTGAAGTACCAAGTGCAATACAACATACAAAATCAAGACGGTAGGTTGAAGTACCAAAAATACCCGCAGTATGAGGGGCCTAATAAGTTCCAAAATTCTGATTACGAGGGTGGTGAGGAGAAATATACACCAGTGCAGCAGTTTGATGAGCATCCCAATAAATATCAAAGCACACAATATGAAAATTTAAACCCACCTCCTCAACTTCCTGTGAAATACCATCAAAACCCGATAACTTACGAACATACAAATTCAGACCTGCCAACACCACAAATTCAATCTCCTGTAAAATACCACTACCAACAATTTGAGGAACAGCCCCCGCAAATTTACCAACAACAACCCTCTCAAAACTATAACATCCAACCGTTGGGTGCAAAATTCGAGCCCTCGTATCAAGAACCTAATTCGCAAACAACTGCTCAAGGTTTCCAACCAATTTCCACCTACGCTCCGCAATTCATCTCCACAGCCACGGAACACCCTCAACCCGTCCACGCGGAAGCCGACAACTCAAACTCCTTGAGCGTGATTCTGAAAAAACTTCAAGACACCAACGCCCTTCCGCAAACTTTAACCGCTGACAACATCGATAACAGCATCAGGACTTTAGTGAAGATTTTGAGCTCGTTTAAGAAGCAGCATAAATTTACGAAGCCCATCATAGTTCCTGATGATTCAGGGGAGTACGAGGATGATATTGATAACGAGGCGGGGGTTGGAATTGGGGGCCCGCATGACATTTCTTCGTTGTACCCAGAAAATACGCCAGAAGGGGGCACTCCAGGGAAAGCCGGTGTGGATTATCCGGCTTTATCGTCGATTCCGCAGACCAGCTTCAACTGCAAGACGCAGAGGTACAAGGGTTTCTTCGGGGATCCAGATACTAATTGTCAGGTAATAATTTCTTAATATTTTTCAAGTCATCTAATATTTTTGGAATGTTGCTTAACCTAGAAGGATCGCATGTGTACTATACCCGAACCGCCGACCACGTGGAGTGATCACGTGAACGTAGGAAACCAGTAGAAATCTGTTGATCAATGTAGAAATTTTACCGAACAATAGCAGCCGCCAAACTGCATTCAGCTAATTTTTGCCACTCTACGTGTTCAGCAGCCACTCTTCGTGTTTCGGGAAAAAATATGAGAAGTTTAAATTATCCCTGGAAAACGCGGAATTAAAACCACCTTTTCTTTTTAAATAACTGTTTGCAACTGGAATTTTTAGCACTTTTAAATATTCCATCGTAAAGTAGAAACCTTCAGCTTTAATTTACACCCAAACATGTTTTCATAGAAGCATTTTCGATGACGTGAGATCTTTTTTAATATGGAAGTTTAAATTCTGCGTTTCCCATGGATAATTCAAACTTCTCATATTTTTTCCCGAAACTCGAAATCGAATGTTTATGGTACAGGTGTTGAAGTTTAGACTGTCAAAATTAATATTCCGTATTGATTTTTCAATGAGACTGATAAATTTTACCTCGCAGCGTTTATATAATTAACAGATGTGTAGAATCTAACTTCATTTTTGGTAAAACGTAATTATTTTACAATAAAGCTGAATTATTCCTCTTTAAAATACATTTTGATTTTTTCCAGTGGCACATAGCGCACAAAAGGTATCGAATTTCTTATGTCGACTTGTTATACATTTGCTCAAATGTAACTTCGTATGCGCAACTAAAATTCAAAATGACCGGTTACTTATATCGTTATTTTTAAGAGAACGGATTATTTCACAAAAAAAGTGCTAGGGAACTTTTTTGTTCAAAATCTCTCAGCAAAATTTTTTGTTTGAAACATTTTTTTTTTTATGTGCAGATTTGTCGGAAATCGAGGTTTTCCGTTTTTTACCTCCCCCTATTGCCGAACTTATCTGAACTATGATGAGCTACTATTCCTTCAACCACTTTTTGTTTACAACTATTTTCAAATAACAAGTTCAGTCTTCCTCGAGCAGAAGGCTTTGGGCATTGTATTAGTAAACGCTGTAAGGGCTATAAATTGATGTATAAGGAAGAGTCCAGCCATTGATTGTGCTTTTTATTGAAACGATCGTACATGTAATGACTATTTCGCCATTTTTGCAAAAGCTTTTTTACAAACATCTTTAAACGTTGCTCTTTCTTCCTTCATTTTTGTTAAATGGAGAGTAAGCAAAAACATCTGACACTGTTACATTCACCGATGACTGCAAACAAGACCCCTACTGTTGTTCGCCGGTTAGTCTAATTATAGAAATAAACAATAGAGTTGTGGGACCTAACTATGTAGGTGGGCCAAAAGTAATGGACCCTATCGGAGGATGCTCTCATTTTTGCAAATGGCGTCTTATGTCATCAAGATTTTGATATTTGTGAAGTAGACAGATGTAAAATACACACCAACAATGCAGCGCTATACTCCTCAAGAAGGCGCTGTATTCCTCAACAAAGTGTATCCAGGCCAGATTATGCAGCCTGAAAACGCTCGTTTTGGCGATTTGCATTTGCCGCAAGATTGCAAAATTTGACCGTATCAACGTTCGTTTTGGCGATTTGCATTTACCGCAATATCGCAAAATTTGACCGTATCAGACTTCTTTTTTAAGGGTTTTTCGGTACCACGCGTCTATGCGAACAAGACTCAGACTTTACAGGCCCTAAAAGAGAAAATTGAAAAAGTTATGGCAAATCTATAGCCAGAAGTAATGGAAAATGCTCTAAGAACAGGCCCTAATGTGCAGCAACTATGGCAGCGGTCAATTGGCCGATATTATTTTCTCGACTTGGCAGAAAAAAATTGTAAAGGACCAAATAAACATAATTCAGAAACAGAACCAATTGCTTTCATTTATAAACAAAATTATAGCCTTAGAACATAGTGTCATTGCTTTTGGCCTACTCTATGTTACTATTTTAAGTGTAGTTCTTCTCAACTGCAGATTAATATCAAATTTCTATGAACACTATCGAATTTTCGATAAGTTGACACCGATTTACAATCATTTGTATCATCTTTACCAGTTGAAACCTTGTAGAAAAGATAGCACTAACGATACGATACTAGAATCATAGTGAAAATTATGTAATCAACTTTTTTCCATTACAAAACGTTGATCTAATTGTTAACGATTCATTCTTTCTAGGTGTGGCATTACTGCGACTTAAACGGTGGACAAGCCTCCTTCCTTTGTCCCAACGGAACCATCTTCAGCCAAGTCGCCCTCACCTGTGACTGGTGGTACAACGTGAAATGCGCAAACACTCCACAACTTTACGTTTTGAACGAGAGACTCTACAAATACATCTTGCCATTATCGCCTAAGTTCCCAGAAGATTACAGTGGACCACTCGTTGATAGGTAAAAATTATTAAAACATACAGGAAATTTGTGTTTTGAGGATATATATATATACCGATAATTGCGTTTGCGATTTGGAAAGTAGAATCTATTAAGTGGTCAATTTTAATGAATTCGTTGTTTTTATACAACCGGCAATTTAAAGCTTCTAACGAGTGTTTCCACTCACAAATTAAGCTTGAAGTAACATTTCGAGTTTAGAAAAGTCTAAACGTTTGAATTTGGACCAATACAATGCCCAATGATGTCCAAATCCAAATAAACTCGAAAATTTACTTCATGCGCCATGTGTAAAACACGGATTTTATGTGAAAGTCAAAATATACTGCTTAGATTTGATCGCGCAAGTTTTGATGCTCCAGACTATCGAAAATTTGGTTACAGGAAATAAACATTTGTAATGATGATTAACGTAAGATCAAACTTAAACACTATATTTTGAACTTTATTTTAAATCAGCGTTTTACACGCGTGGCACATAAAGTAAAATTTAGAGTTTAAAAAAGCCTGAATTTGGATAAACTCGAAATTTTACTTCATGCTTAACCAGAGAGTGAAAACACTTGAACTAGCTTTCAATAAATCGCTATTATAAAAACAACGAATTCATTCAAGTTGAACACTTAATAGATTCTACTTCCCAAATCGTCCTAGTTAGATCTTGTTCCAATTAAACTCTAACTGCAACTGCATGAATATCGAAATCTTCCTCACATTAATCCAGTACGAATATGAGTCTCAACTTATTCCATATTTGCAGATATTTAGCGATGAAATTCCAAGAGATGGAGGAAAAGATGAAGAAAGAACGAAAGAACAACAAGGAAAACTCCCCCGACGACAAGGAAAACGAAACGTCCGAAGAAGTACAAGACGACGCGGACGATTTGGCCAATGAGGAAAAGAAGAAACTCGCAAAAGCGGCAACATCCGAAAACCCTTCGTCGGCGGAAAACTCCGCAGAAACCAACGAAGCCCTCACCAAGGAGAAATAACCTTCACCTTTCCCACCAGGAGACCATTCGTAAATTTAATCTGAGTGTGGTATGAAATGCAAAATCATGGCTTTGATTAATTCAGCGTTTCTCTATTAATAGTGAAATATCGTGTGATCGTTTAAATTATGATTTAGAGTAGGTGGCATTTCTTTTGTACGGTTACTCAGAATGCTAATTTAATAATGGAATAAATTTGAGGTTATGGTAAACTATGTGTTAATAGTCAATAGTGCCAATCTAATTTAAAATTCAAAGCCTACATTAAATCATGTTTTAAACGATTGCACCGGAGTATCCTTCATGCCAGAATGTTAATGTGAAATTTGGACATTTTTGGAAAATGTTGGTGTTTGGATTTTGTGGTTGCTTTCAATCCTCATTTTTCTTTTTTATGTTACAACTTTTGCTTGAATCGTGAATCTTCTGTTGGTTTGGAAACAACATTTTCTTACGGGATTATTTTGATCAATGATATATCCTGTCCAAATTGAATTTACGTTTAAATTATGAACGGTGGAGGCTTCTACTTCGTTATACATGTTAATTCAATAAAAAAAAAAAACACTTTAACTTTGTTTGTATAATACAATATTTTTTTACTTTTGTTTTTGACTCCATTTGATAATGGCAAGTTGAGTTGCCGAAACTGCAGTCACAAAAATAAAAAATATTGTGTTATACAAACAAAGTTAAAGTGTTTTATAGAATTTACGTTTGTTACATCATAATCAATCAATCTGACACCAGTCTGGATTGACGACAGATTGACGGACTGGCAAGAGCTATCATAATATTTGATAATCCGTCAGTCTGGTCCGTCAGTCAACGAGTTGCATAACCAATTTTTCGTCATTTTGATCACGATCATGGACTGAACTGACGCCAGATTGATCGTGTAATGTCCGTCTATGATGTGACAATCGTACATTCAATTTAGATTACGGAATCATTTTGATCAATGACATGATCAAAATGTTCCCGATAGAAAATTATGTGGCTGGAAATTCAGTTTAGCTGCATAGCGATTTTTTTACAATTTTTTATTGTTGTGCATATTTAATGATATGGTACGTATGTTTTGCGGTAAAACAAAGAGAGGAAAGTTGTTTATATAGTGATTGGACCTACCGTTCGCCCAAAATTTATTATTGAAAGTTACATTTTTGACAAGAGATGTTTGTTGTTAGGCCCTTGTTTTTGTCATAGATAATGTATGCAATATCTAGTACGCAATTATTCCGTCAGTTGGCGCATTTTGAGAAGAGTAATTTGAAATGTTGTACTCAAAAATAAAGAAAAAGTTACTACCTAAGTGCCATAGGTGGGGCGAAAAATGGATTCAAATCATGGATTCACCTAATATGATTCGAATTACGAATACTCGAATAAAAGATTCGTAAGAGAATAACATCATTCGAATTAAAGATCAGCACTTATATCCGTGATTCAAAAAACTGAATACATTTTTTTTATTTTTTTCTACAACCATTAACCTTTTTAATATCGCCCCAGTCAGCTTTTATTAACAAAAATGTTCAAAATCTAATTATTTATCATTAATACTGATCATTGATAATAGACTAAATATCTAGTCGACGTTTTTAATTTAACAACAAATTACGCTATTATAATAATATGATGAATGTTAATTTAAACTTCACGATAAATCAATGTTTAATACGCCTGGCGCATGAAGTAAAATTTCTAGTTTAGAAAAGCCTGAAAATTTGGTTTGGTCGCGTAGCGCGTAGCGCTACGCGACCAAACCAAATTTTCAGGCTTTTCTAAACTAGAAATTTTACTTCATGCTTAATCTGGGAGTGGAAACCCTCGATTAATAATAATTATTATTATAAACATCACTTCTACTTTAAATAATATCAAACCAAACTTACTTATTCGATAATAAATCACTTCCAATTCGGAAACATAGATTTCCTAAAAATAAATTTTCAGTAATTTGTTGTTTTTCTATAAGCAATTTGATGCTTACAACGAATGTTTCTACTCCTAGATTAAGCATGAAGTAAATTTTCGAGTTTAGAAAACCCTGAAAATTTGGATTAGCAGTCGCGAGCGAAGCGAGTGACGCCAAATCCAAATTTTCAGGCTTTTCTAAACTCGAAATTTTACTTTATGCGCTAGGGGTATAAAACTCTGATTAACCTGAAGTTTAAAAACACAAGGATGTGGGATTCGAATCCTTTTGTAGGGATTCTAATCAAGTAAAAAAAATTAACGAATCCTTTTTGATATAATACTATTTGAGAAATAATACGATTTGAAGTGATTTTTATGACGTTTTAATTTATGAAGCACCAGAGGTGTATTTGCACGGGAAGTTGTTGTTTCAATGGGTATTTATTGTCTTAAGTTGTCTTATTAATTAAGACGTATTGTTTGCATTTTACACGAATTATCGCAATTGTATATATTATAATATTGTAGGATAAATTAAAAACACTTGGTTCGTTTCACTATTTGTTTCTATTTATTCGACTAGTTTCGCTTTTTACGACATTATCAAGAGTGATAATGCCGTAAAAAGCGAAACTAGTCGAGTAAATAGAAACAAATAGTGAAACAAACCAAGTGTTTTTAATTTATCCTTCAATATTATTTCAAAATGTTTCACCAAGTGATAAATGGGAAAGTTATTCAAGAAAAAAAAAGTATATATTATGTTATGAAGCACATTTAAAACATCAGTTGCAACCTAACTTAGAAGTATGTGGAATTACCAGAATGTGCACTGATACTAAAGTAATGTATTATATTACAAACCTGTCTTCTAACCTAACCTAGAAGTATTTTTAATTGCCAGAGCGTGTACAAAGAGACATAAACAATTTAATCTATTGCAAAGCTCTATCCTAATCTAGTCTAATCTAACCTAGAAGTATGTTAAATCTGGTAAAAATGCGCCCCCTGATGGAAGGATCATACACTATACTTAAATGCATTATCTGTGACAATATCAACAGACTAAATAACAAACGTAAGTTGTCAAAAACGTAATTTACAATCACAAATTTTGAGCAAACAATAAGTCTAATCACATCAAAAACACATTTCCTGCCTTTCTATAGTGGTAAAAAATTCATAACAATCCCTTCAATATCCGCCAAACTTGTTTTGAGCGAAAAATAGCGGTGCAACTAAACTGAACTTTAGCCAAATTATGCTTCCAAACCAACAAAAGATTCACGATTCAAGCAAAGCGTCTAACATAAAAAATAGTATTCAAAGCAACCAACACACCTCGAAGGCAAACATTGGCACAGTTCTGGCATAAGGAAAACGAAATCTGTAATCTTAAGTTTCTGTGATAACAGGTCATCTAAATTGTAATGCTTCAAAACACGGAAATGTTAAGTATCGTGTACAAAAATCAGTTGAAGTACCAAAAGTACCACAGTATCAAGAAACAAGTATGTTCTGGCTGTGTTAGCTACGACATAAGTTATAAAATACAGTTATAACCAGGGTTGGGCGGCGTCAACAATGTCTTGTCGACGCGTCGAATATCATCGACAATTTCGGTAATTATTTCTATAAGTATAACATTCAAACTTTCAAAAATTTTGCGATGCGGTATTGGCAAAACGTTTAGAAGTTTACATAGTATCTAATGCACCCAAAAATACCCATAACTACAACATAAACAGTTGCGAGAGAGAAAAACTAATACAGCAGGGAGCTTAGGCCACTTCTAGAATAGCGTATTTTTATTCTTGTAAAACAAACTTGTCATGTACAGGTTAACAACAATGTTTTTATTTACTTAATTAAACACAGTTATATTCCTTTCTTCACTTTTATTTTTCTTGCTAGATGTACATTTCGGGTACAACTACATTAATGTTTTTATTGGCCAACAAGACGGTGCTTTTGTGGACATGCAATGTCTCTAACGCTAATACCGTCTCTAAACGGATTGCCCCAATTGTAATTGTAAAACAAACTTGTCATGTACAGGTTAACAACAATGTTTTCATTGGCCAACAAGACGGTGCTTTTGTTGACATGCAATGTCTCTAACGCTAATACCGTCTCTAAACGGATCGCCCCAATTGTAATTGTAAAACAAACTTGTCATGTACAGGTTAACAACAATGTTTTTATTGGCCAACAAGACGGTGCTTTTGTTGACATGCAATGTCTCTAACGCTAATACCGTCTCTAAACGGATCGCCCCAATTGTAATTGTAAAACAAACTTGTCATGTACAGGTTAACAACAATGTTTTTATTGGCCAACAAGACGGTGCTTTTGTGGACATGCAATGTCTCTAACGCTAATACCGTCTCTAAACGGATCGCGCCAATTGTAATTGTAAAACAAACTTGTCATGTACAGGTTAACAACAATGTTTTTATTGGCCAACAAGACGGTGCTTTTGTTGACATGCAATGTCTCTAACGCTAATACCGTCTCTAAACGGATCGTTTTTATTGCTTTTTGCGTTTCAGTCAGTTGAGGCATGTCCACGTTAATTAAATTTCGTTTGCCATCTCCGCAGATTTGTCAATTTGATTGAAAATTTGAAAAATCAAAGTAAGTCCAGTTTACGTAGCCAAATATTTTGCTGTACTAGTTTTTTTTCTCTCGCAACTGTACATCATAAATAACATAACTTATAAATAGTATTGTTGACATTGTCGACTGTTGACGTTCTCGACATTGTCACGTCGACAATTTAGGTCGAGACCCAACCCTGCTTAAAAAACAAAGTCATAGCTAACAACGAAAAACTTCGGATTTCGTATTAAGGCCATCACTTTAGAAATACAAACTGATTTTTTCAAAGCCATTGACCCAGAAGATGACTTAAAGCGTCTATAGCTAACTCAGCCTAAATTTACGTTACTATTAACATATTTATTTTGTTATTTGTTATTATTTATTCGTAATTTAAAACAATTATTCCGTACCCAAGTGTCAATTGCATGAATTATAAGTCACTTTTATAATCTCGCCGAATTGACACTTGCGCGCTAGAAACTTAGTAAGGAATAAAGAGAGAGAGAGACATTTTATGATTGATAAAATGCCATAATTACGTCTTTATATTTCGCGTGTTAATCTGTTTAAGTTTAATTTTCTAGTCAATGATTTCTGTGTGTGCATTTATATTAATTCCTTTAGTTTTAGAATAAGTAGCATGTAGTAAAAGAAATGAAATATTCATTCAGTGATTATTCAATTAATTATTTTCATATTGTTTATTAGTGTTTAGAATCTGTATGGGAGAACTACAAATTATGTATGTTCTGAGTTTATCTTTGGACCGTTCAAAATTATTAGGCACCAGAAACGTTGAACTCGAGTTCAAGCTGAACTCGAATTCAAGCTGAACTCGAGTTCAAGCTGAATTTGTATGGGAAAACTACAAATTATGTATATTCTGACTTTATCTTTGGACCGTTAAAAATGATTAGGCACCAGAAAAGTTGAACTCGAGTTCAAGCTGAACTTGAGTTCAAGATGATAGTTCCTATTGTTCTAATGTCACCTTGAACTCGAGTTCTAAGTTGAACCAGTTCAACGTGTTTGGTGCAACTGGCCCTTAAACTTCAAACTTAAGTCAAAGATGAACTTAGTTGGATTTTGTTGTTCAAGGCCCCATATGTAAGTTAAGAATCAAAGAAGTCAATCATTTTTATGATGAGGTGTGTAATAGTAAAAATGTTTTTTTTTAATAATAAACAATTAATGAGAGATTTTGAACTTCACTTTAAATCAGTGTTTTATACTGGTGGCGCATGAAGTAAAATTTCGAGTTTAGAAAAGCCTAATTTGGATTGGTCGCTCCGCTTCGCTACGCGGCCAATCCAAATTTTCAGGCTTTTCTAAACTCGAAATTTTACTTCATGCCTAACCTGGGAGTGGAAACAATCGTTAGAAGCATTAAATTGAACGCTTCTATAAACTCAAGTCAAGGATGAACTCAATTTGATTTTGTTGTACAAGGTCCCACATGTAAGTTAGGAATTAAAGAAGTCAAACTTTTTTATGATGAGGTGTGTAAAGGAAAGTGTATACAGAGAGTTTTATGTAACACCGAACATTTTTATAACGAAAATTTTTCTTTTAAGTATACATAAGCATACGTTGTACATTTGCCGATGCTCGGTTTATTAAAAGAATTTAATCTGAAGCTTTAAACGAGTGTTTTCCACTCCCAGGCTAAGCATGAAGTAAAATTTCGAGTTTAGAAAAGCCTGAAAATTTGGTTTGGTCGCGTAGCGCGAAGCGCGGAGCGGCCAAACCAAATTTTCAGGCTTTTCTAAACTCGAAATTTTACTTCATGCGCCACCGGTACAAAACACTGATGCAATGTTAAGTTTAGCGGTGTGTTTTAAACTTCGTAATATGTCAGTGTTTTGTACCGGTGGCGCATGAAGTAAAATTTCGAGTTTAGAAAAGCCTGAAAATTTGGTTTGGCCGCTCCGCGCTTCGCGCTACGCGACCAAACCAAATTTTCAGGCTTTTCTAAACTCGAAATTTTACTCCATGCTTAGTCTGGGAGTGGAACACACTAATTTCAAGTTTCAAATTGAACTCTGTTAAAAACCAACGAGTATCTTAATATTTACGGCATATACGCTGTAATTGGGACATGTATACTTGAAAGAAAAACTTCCAGTATGTACAAGTTGAGGCATTAATTGCGATTGATTGGCTACAATTTTTAATGGTCATATAGGCAACTCAATTTACACACAACTTAAAAATTAAAGGTGTCAAATTGTATTGGATGCAAATGTTCGGTGTTACATAAAACTCTCTGTATATTTTTTATTAATGATAATTAATCTGAGATTTTAAACTTCATTTTAAGTCAATGTTTTATACGGGTGGCCCATGAAGTAAAATTTCGAGTTTAGAAAAGCCTAATTTGGATTGGTCGCTACGCGACCAATCCAAATTTTCAGGCTTTTCTAAACTCGAAATTTTACTTCATGCTTAACCTGGGAGTGGAAACACTCGTTAAAAGCATTAAATTGAACGCTTTTATAAACTCAAGTCAAGGATGAACTCAATTTAATTTTGTTGTTCAAGGTCCCACGTGTAAGTTAGGAATCAAAGAAGTCAAACTTTATTATGATGAGGTGTGTATAGGAAAATGTGTATATTTTTTTAATAATGATAATTAATGTGAGATTTTGAACTTCATTTTAAATCAGTGTTTTATACGAGTGGCGCATGAAGTAAAATTTCGAGTTTAGAAAAGCCTAATTTGGATTGGTCGCTCCGCTTCGCTACGCGACCAATCCAAATTTTCAGGCTTTTCTAAACTCGAAATTTTACTTCATGCCTAACCTGGGAGTGGAAACACTCATTAGAAGCTTTAAATTGAACGCTTTTATAAAATCAATGAATGCCTGAAAATTTACAACGAATACATTACGATGAGTATATTTGAAAAAAACATTTCTGAGTGAGTTTTTGAACACTCTTTACTTTCCCAGTATTTTGTTGACATTTTTATATTTAACATTTCAACTGTAGCAGTTTTTAGATAAGTGAATGTCAAAAACTGTAAACACAATTATGTACCAAACATAAAAATATTAGATCACTTACCTTTCATTTTATTGAGTGATTTGTTCTCTGAACTAACAGCAGTTCATATTATTCTAAATTCATTTTTAAGTCAGTTCAGAGATAAAGTCAATTTCAATGTTTATACAACTATTATTAATTTGATTTTATAAAGAAAAACCTGTTCATGTAAATCTTTCAAATGTTTTGTTTTTATATAAAAAGTATATTCACCATCAAACCCGTCAAACACTCGCATTCAGTATCATTAATACTGTGCAATCGTTATGATTTAGAGTAGGCGGCATTTTTTTGTAGGGTTGCCCAGATTGCTAATTGAATGGTGAAATAAATTTGAGGTTATGGTAAACTATGTGTTAACAGTCAGTAGTGCCAATCTAATTTAAAATTCAAAGCCTACTCTAAATTATGTTTTAAATGAACACAGGGTAGTACTTACATTTTAACTATTTGTTTATCTAATTTCAACATGTTTAGGTATACAGTTGTTTAAACAGTTTTTTATAATAAATCATTGTTTTTATTTAGCATATCTGTCGTATGAATCAAGTACAATTTACACTAAATTTGATCAACAAGTGCTGTAAATCATACTCGCTTTGCACCTTTACTTAACTTACTGTGGCAACACAAAAGGACGGCCTAAAACACACCGAATATTTTGGTAATGCGACAGTCAACTTAATAATAATTACCACAATTTAAATAAATTTCTCGTTGCCTTTGCTTCTTGACTTACCTACCTCTGATTAAAAAATATATTTGATTTATTCAAACACCTTATTTCCATTTTCATTGTTATATTGTAATGCTTATTATTATATTTGTATGTTTGTAAATATGTAGCAAATAAAACATTAGATAAATAAATAATTTATAAAAAGAACCTACCTTATCAGTCTCTCGAAGATTTTTTAAAACCACCTTGCACTCTTTAATCAAGGATTTCAGCTTGGGTATATCGGACTGTTCCTGCAAATCCACATGATATGTATTTATTAATTAATTATACAAGGTGATTCTTAATTTATGCGACAAAGTTTATATCAGATTCCTGGGGTAATTTTAATCATGAAAGTTCATATGAATAATTGTCCAAAACAGCATGGCGTTTAATTGTATAAACTCTTAATTTATTATTTACAGGGTGCAGCAGGGAAACTTGCTGATTTTAAAGGTCAATAAAAGAAAAAGTATTTCACATATCGATTTAATACTTTTTTCATCGTATTGTACATATCCTGAATTTTTGTTTCAAGTGGTTTTAAAAATGACATCGGACAAGTGGCGGAGCAGAATTAAATCGAAACTGTGAGAATTACAATCTCGAAACAACAATAACAGATACAATCTTCTTATATCCAGCTACGGAATATGAAATAGAAATGATCATACATAATATGAAATCAGGTAATAGCGGGGATATAGAAGATTTATCGCCTAACATAATTAAATTCACAACAAAAAACATCATAAAACCGTTAACGATTGCAATTAACCAGGCACTTTCTGAAGGAAACTTCCCACCTAAGCTGAAAGTAGGTAAAATCATCCCTATCTATAAAAAAGGTAGTCCACACGATATTGGTAATTATAGACCTATCAATATCCTACCAATATTCTCAAAGATCTTCGAGAAAGTGATGTATGATAGATTATTAAACTACATAAAATCCAAACAAATTCTGTGCAAAGAACAATTTGGATTCAGTAAAGGACTCACAATCACCCATGCTATATATAACTTCTTAAACTTTGTTTTGGCTAATCTCGACAAGAATGCTACTGTTTTTTCAATATTTATAGACTTAACAAAGGCGTTTGACTGTGTACCTCACGATTTACTATTGCATAAACTATCGATGTATGGGATACGGGGGAATTGTCATTGCCTTTTGTCATCATACCTTACTGGAAGAAAGCATTTAACAAGTATATACAAGGTGGCCAGAAAAGGTGTGATAATCTTCAGGTAGTGTGATTCGTTGATTAATTTTGGATAAAAAATCTAAATAAAAAAATATTGTATTCTTCCTCGTAACATCTCACGAGGTCGTTAAAATATTAAACGTATCTCTGGAAATTAGTGTTATTTTCTATTATTTTGGAAAAAATCAATAGAACTTACAATCAATTACATATTTGTAAAATTTAAATGACATAGGTGATAAATAAATTGGAAACTTTAACAAATTAATAACTTCTTCAGAAGCATTTTTTTAATAAAAATAGACCTGGCAACTATGTATTTTCATATGTAACCTTATTAAATTTCACTTGACTTTGACATATACTTGTCATAATTTATTTGTGTAAGTTTGTATAAGTTCATCATACTTTTTGAAGATGTACACATTCAACGAGTATGCAGATATGTACATGATATTTGGATTCTGCAATGGTAATGCAACTAGTGCCAAAGATGAGTACCAAAGAAGATATCCAAATCGCCAACAGCCCTGCGTAAATACGTTTAGAAAATTAGACCAAAGGCTACGTACTTTTGGGTTGTTCGTTTATAATAACATAGATGGAGGGAGACCTAGGGAACGTCGCACTGTTCACCTAGAAGAACAGATATTGAATGCAGTTCAAGAAGATCCCAATATTAGTACGAGACAAATAGCTCAACAGTTAAATGTCCCCAGTAAAACAACAGACCATGCAGTATTGAGGAAAATCGAATGCGTCCATTTCATGCAAGAAAAGTTCAACCACTGTATGAAAATGATAACGAGCGTAGACGTATGTTTTGTGACAGGATTTTGATCAAATTCGGGAAGAACCAAATTTTTTATTTAAAATTCTTTGGAGTGATGAATGTACATTCACTAGAGATGGGGTATTTAATCGTCATAATTATCACTTTTGGGCAGAAGAAAATCCTCGGGCGGTTAGAGAAATGGAACATCAAAGGAAATTTTCAGTTAACGTCTGGCTTGGTATTCTAAATTTACGTGTAATTGGGCCTTTTTTTATTCATCAAAGATTAAATGCCTTAAATTATGTAAATATTTTAGAAGAAATTTTGGAGAATGTTCCACTAAATTTAGTAAACAACATGCTGTACATGCATGATGGTGCACCACCTCATACAGCAAGAATTTCAAGAGAATGGTTGGACGAACATTTTCTAAATAGATGGATTGGGCGCAATGGACCCATACTATGGCCAGCAAGGTCGCCGGATATGAATCCACTTGATTTTTTCGTTTGGGGATTTTTAAAAGAAAAGGTGTATGCAACACCTCCAGTGGACAATGTAGACGTCATGAATAGAATTCGTGTTGCAGTGGAATTAATTACTGAAGAGATGTTGCTCCGAGTAAAATAAGCGCGGATATGAAAGAAAAAACTATTCTTATGGATCCATCCAACTGGCCGGAGGGAATAACAGTAGGGCGTTATTTTTTCAAGAGAGGGGCCAAAGTCAAACCAACCTAATCTGCAATAAAAAACAACTTAACTATATCTACTTAAATATCCAATCAATTAAATCCAAATTTAACCTACTTGATTCCATCTTGCAAACGTCTTCCCTTGACCTTATGTGCATAAGTGAGCACTGGCTTAAGCCAGATGACAGTGATAATTATGTGATAAATAATATGATAACAGCTAGTCATTTTTCAAGAATTCACCATATACACGGTGGGGTATTAATTTTATTAAAAAAAAACATTTCTTTTATTAAGTTAGAAGATATAAATAAAAAATCAATAGAAATTCACTGTGAATTAACTGCCATATACCTAACTCATCTAAAAACTATTGTAATTTCGTTGTACCGTCCACCTAGTGGTAATTTTAATACTTTTTTAAATATTTTATGTTCAGCCTTAGACTTAGTTGATTTTATGAACAACACTGTATTGGTTGGTGGTGATTTTAATGTACGATTTAACGAACCTGACGATAATGCTATAAGCATATGTGATACACTGAATACGTATGGATTAAATAAATTAGTATCTTTTCCTACACGCCTAAACAATACTATTGATAATGTTTTCTCGAATACGGACCAACATAATGTTAGTCCTTTTCACAACTCTTTGTCAGATCATGTAGGAATTATGGGACAATTAAATATTGTAAATATACAAAATGAAATTTCACTAAAGATCATTAGACCAATTACTGAGGCTGGTAAAATTGCTTTTTATCATATCCTTGATGGAAGATCATGGAATCTTCACGGGGACCCCTCCAAGCAATTTGATAATTTTATAACGGAAGTCAAATATTGTTTTCTCCAAGCTTTTCCACAAAAGAAAATAAAAAATGTGGCTTCAAAAATTAATAGCATTCACTGGTTCACTCATAACTTGCGTAAAATGCGAGACACGTTACAGTTACTTAAAAATGTAAGCGTATTACACAGGACACCTGAAACAACAAAAGCATTTAGCAATTAAAGACACCTGTACAATAAGGAAGTAAAACTCTCAAAAATTAAAGCGAATGAAAACTTCATTAATCAGAGCAATTGTAAGCCCAAAGCAATGTGGCAAGTCCTGAATTCTTACAGAAAGAAGGAATCGAACCGCACTCAGCAGTGTAAAATTTCAGCCAATCACTTTAACATTTCCTTTGTTGAACAGGTGGAAAGAATTGCTAATGCTTTCCCGGGCAGTGTCAGTTCGAGACAAATACCACTTGCATCGCACTCAACATTTGATTTCAGAACCATTTCATTGAATGATGTTCGTATTGCTATATGTAACCTTAACACCAGCAGATCAAGAGACATTGATGGACTCACTACAGATGTTATTAAGTCGTGTAAGGAAGTTATTTTAGGCCCACTTACTGCCCTACTAAATAACTGCATTAAATCAAATGTGTTTCCTGATGTACTTAAGACTGCTCTTGTTAAACCTATTCATAAGAAAGGAAATGTTGAGGATCCCAAGAACTACCGTCCTATATCCATATTGCCTGTGTTCTCAAAAGTTTTTGAAAAGGTACTCTTCGCCCAAATTTATGAGTATTTTTCCAGAAACAAACTTTTTTCTAACTCTCAATATGGTTTTCGGGCAGGTATGTCTACTTCTGATGCAGTTAATGCTCTAATTGGCGGAATAGTAGAGTGTTTTGAGAACAGAGAATTTGCCTTAGCCACTTTCATTGACATGAGCAAAGCGTTCGATACTGTAAATCACGAAATACTTATAGCAAAATTGCATTCCTATGGTTTCCAAGCCGCTGCGTGTGGACTCATAAAATCGTACTTATCCAATAGATCTCAGATAGTACGGGTGAATTCACATGTATCAACAACCCTGCCACTAAAACACGGTGTGCCTCAAGGTTCCATTCTTGGGCCTCTGTTGTTCTTAATTTTCATTAACGACCTACCAACCTCAACTAAAGGCAGCAACGTAATACTCTATGCTGATGACTCAACATTTTTTACATCAGGTAGTTGCAGTGACAGGGTTGTTGAAAGCAGTAGAAATACACAAGAGACCTGCAAGGAATGGCTAACCGCAAATCGCCTTCACTTAAACGCGGATAAGACTGCTCATATGTGTTTCTGTCTCAGGAATGATAAACACCAGCTTTCTCAGTCAGTAAGATTCCTTGGTGTTCAAATAGATCCACTATTAACATGGAATGAACATGGGAACTATATAGCAAACAAATTAAGCAAAAATATATTTCTCTTGAGGAATCTGGCTAACTCAGTGTCGACCTTTGTTCTTAAAACATCCTATTCCGCCACATGCCAGTCCATCTTATCATACTGCTTAATAGTCTGGGGTCACTCGGCATGCAGGCACAGACTGTTCGCACTGCAGAGACGAGCAGTGCGAATAGTAGCCAATGCAAATTATCGGGATGATTGTAAGCCCTTATTTGTATCTTCAAATATCCTGACACTGCCCTGTCTATACATTCTGAACTGTTTGTCATTCATAAAAAAACACATTAACAACTATCAAATGGCATCAGAAATTCATGACTACAGCACTCGACATAAAGGCAATCTAGTCTCCACTTTCCACAGACTATCAAAATCAAGGGACGGCGTTCACTATTGGGCACTAAAATTTTATAATAAGCTTCCGCCAATGATCCGTTGTTTGCTTGAAAAAGCTTTTAAAAAATATGTAAAATCTCTGCTGATCAAGAAAGCATATTATTCCTGGGAAGAATTCTTGGAGGATGACAATATTTGACCTTTTTATCTATATGTATTTGACCTTTTTATCTATATACGTATTTTAATTATATTATATGTAGCGATGACCTGTGTAAACATTGTAAAAAAATGTATTAGCACCAATAAAGTATTATTATTATTATTATTATTATTATTATTATTATTATTATTATGCGACACGAAATGACATTAATGAGCAAGCTGCTCGCACCATTTACATGGCTTATTGTCAACCGTTGCTAACGTATGGTCTAATCTTCTGGGCCTGCACAACGGAAGCAAATATCCATAAAATATTCACAGTGCAAAAAAGATTAATACTCGCAATGGCTAATCAAAAACCATATACAAGCTGCCGCAACCTGTTTAAAACACTAAATATTATGCCCATTATCTGTTTATATTTGTATGAGTCACTTAAATTCGTTAAAATGAACCTTAATCTCTTTAATGCTCATATAACAGAACACGGTTACAATACACGGAAGATATTAAAACTTCCCATAGATAGTCACAGTTTTTACCATAACGCATGTACTATCCAATCAGCGAAACATTACAACCAACTACCTGACAATATAAAAAAAATGCCTAACAAAGCATTTATAAAAAAAAATTAAAACTATATTGCAAGACAAATTATTCTACACAATCGAAGAATATATACAATACTGTGATAAAATTGTACAAACTGAATAACTTTCAATAGTTTTACTAGTCCTGCCCATTGCATTCTATATTAGTCAATTTAATTTAGTTGTGTAAATTTTAACTATGTACCGCAAATTTTAAAGTGTAAATTGTTTGTCATATTGTTTCTATGTGTTTGTGATTATTTACTATTTATTAATTATTCTAACTAATTTAATTTTTACCTCAATTTTCAAATTGTAAGTTGTTTGTCTATATTGAATCTATGTGTTTGTTTATTTACTATTTTAATATTGTGATTATGTTTATTCACTATTTTAATATTTACTTTTTGTGTATACTAAGCCATATTTGACCCACCCATGAATGTACTTTATTCTATTTGGAAATAAATAAATAAATAATTAAGCATCCTATAACTTTAAAACTAAACTGCTTTGGACATTTCACTCCGTTGATAGAAGTAACAGAAGAAAAACATTAGCATTTTCGAGAAAGCTGCACAAAATCTATTAAATACAAAGACACATTTGTATAATCATTTTTTTTTTAATATGACCTATCAAATTTGGTATTTCAAGAATTTAATGGTGTGATGCAGGTTGTGTGTTTTAGGTTAGGACAAGATTAATCACATGTTATGTTGTAAATCAACTTTTTATCTGAAGGGAAATCTGACATTAATGTGACAATTCAATTAACTCACAAAGATTACGATTACAAATGTATTTACCTATCACCGCCTGAAATTATTTGTATCTACTACCAATTTAATAAAGTGTCTCTAAGCATCAGGAGGATCGGGTAATATTCCTTGCTCAGGAATATCCGTCTGCTTTATTATCTGCCCATTTATATGTTCAAATTTTAAAAATTGAATTGAAACATGAATTTAAAAAAAGTTCTAAACACAAGGAATTATTCTTTGAGGCACACATGTTACGACTTTCAATCTAAAAACTCTCACGAGTGTTTTCCACTCCCAGACTAAGCATGAAGTAAAATTTCGAGTTTAGAAAAGCCTGAAAATTTGGCTTGGTCGCGTAGCGCAGCGGAGCGACCAAGCCAAATCAGGCTTTTCTAAACTCGAAATTTTACTTCATGCGCCACGCGTATAAAACACTGATTTAAAGTGAAGTTCAAAATATACTGCTTAGTTCTGATCACATGTTGATTTATTTTACAAATTTTTATATGGAATATGTGAAAGTATACCTAAAAGTAAAAATCCTTGTATGTGTTGTAAAGTTGCAAGTTGCAGCATTCTCTTTTTTGAAAATCTCTGCATCGTAACAATTTATTTGACAAATTATGATTTATATGTCACATTGATAATGATTTACAAACATATCAAAATTTGATGTTTAAAATAGCCTACTGTTAAAGCAGGACTGCAACTGTTCGCAGTAAATACACCTCGAGTTTGGCCTTTTAAAAAAAGACAGAGTTTATGTCTAATCATTATTTTGATTGTGTCTCAAGACCAATTCTTTTAAGGAAGTTATATTTTTACAACTTCAGCCCGGAAAGCTGTAGATTACTTATGTCTTACATGTCAAATAGAAGCCAACATGTTGTATTTAATAATAACATGTCACATGAACGCAAAATCACGCATGGTGTGGCACAAGGGTCTATCTTGGGCCCGCTTTTATTTCTAATATATATTAATGACCTCCCAACCCAGTGTCCCGATGTCCTAACTGTCCTATACGCTGATGACACAACTATATCACTGTGTGGAAATCATATTGAAGAAACGAGAGCGAGTTTAGATAGCGTAATCATGAGAGCAAACTGTTGGTTCGACTGCAACAAACTGAAATTGAATTCTAACAAAACAGTCGAATTAGCATTTTCTCTTAAGAAAACTGAAGTAACCGAGAAACAATCGGTTAAGTTTTTAGGTATTGTTATAGATACGCAGTTGACTTGGGAAGCACAGGGTTTGGCGCTAGAGAAAAAATTGGCAAGAAATGCATATATGTTGAGAAATCTCTCGCGATCAGTGAATACACAAATAATATTAAATGCATACTATGCCTACATACATACACACATAGCGTATGGCATCATACTGTGGGGTCATTCACCAATAGTGAAGGATGTATTTAAGCTTCAAAGGAGAGCAATTCGTGTAATGTCCGGTATCAACTATAGAGCTGACTGCAGAGAAAACTTTGTACAGCTTAAGATTCTCACTGTCCCTTGTATGTATATCTTGGAGTGTCTAGTCTATATTAAAAACAATCTAGATGCTTATGCATGGAATAAGGACTATCATATGTATGAAACGTGTGCTAGAAATCATTTACGAATAAGTAAGTTCCGCTTATCAAAGGCCAGGACAGGCACAAGATATTATTGTATCAGTTTCTTTAATATATTGCCCAGTAATATACAACAACTAGACCCTAAGCTTTATAAAAAGTGGTGTAAAAACTACTTAACTAACCAAGCATTCTACTCATTTGATGAGTTCTTGTCAACTCCCATAGTGTAGAGTAGTATATACTGTAATATTTTAGTTTTATCATTTTAAAAATAATTGTTTCGTGTATTATTTGATTTATATTGTAATTTTAATATCCTGTTTTAAGTGTCATATTTATTTATTTTATTATACAATTGTAATTTTAATGTGTTTTTAATTTGGAATGTTATTATTACAATTTTAAATGTAAATTTACAATTGTAGTAAATGTAGCTTTTGATATATCTTATATTATTTATCGGTAATTCATTTGTACATTTTAGACAAAATTATATCTCATCTGCTATTACCGTGATTACTCTAAATTTAATTGCTAAGATCTATGACCTGTGTAAAACATGTAAATGTTATAAGCACCAATAAACATTATTATTATTATTATTATTATTATCGCTAATTTACACATGATTATCCAAAATTATAATTCCAATTCAAAATTTTAAAATGGCTCTAGTTAAAACTTGAATCATTTTCTGATGTGTCACTTTTCTATTACAGAGCGATTTATTCTTATGAACTTTTATGATCAAAATAACCCCAGAAAACAGTGCTTAAAATTTGTCACACAAATTAAGAATCCATATACCATAATTTGTGAGATATTTGAAAAATAACCTTTTTTAAATCTTTCTTCTTCTAATTAAACGGAATTGACAACTAGACCTTTATGACCAGCTATTTTATAAAATCTTTGCAAAGGATAATTTGTCAAGAATTAAACTTTTAAAAATAAACACTTACAACTTCCGTGTTCCGCCTAAGACTATGCCCGTTGTGATTCTCGATGAAGCAGTACGAACAGTAACTCCCTCCATCGCAGGTCGTACAAGTAATCTCTTTCGGTAGATTATGCTTCTCGCACAGAGTAACCCCCATAGGCAGCACTTTATGCGACTTTAACCCTTTTGCGGAGTTGTGAACTTTATGCGAACACTTCTCGCAGTAATTTTCCTTGCAATCCGCACACCACAACGAGCTTTCTTTCGTGCAAGCTTCCGCCGAACATTCTGAAATTGAACCGACATTAAACAATATTGCAACATTATATTTTTTGAAGCAACTAACTTCTGGATGCGGATGAAATCGATAGAGTCGACTGGTTTTTCAGGGCGAGAGGTTGGCCGGAGTTTTCCATGGTGTAGGAGACACTAGTGGCGACGGCCGGTAGGTTTTCCTCGTAGCTTTTCGAGAAATACAGCTGTCCAACAAGGTAGAAATTCATTTCAAACTTCTCGGTTATGTCTTTGTTTTTTTCGCGTGTGCCTGATAATTGCTGGCACTCGATGCATTTAATTTCGGCTCCAGCGTTCAGGGTCTGTACGCATTCTTTGCAAACGTTGTGGTTGCAGTGAAGGATAATGGGAACACGTCCTTAAATTAAAAAATAATTGTTTAACATCTTGTATAGTTAGAGCAGGCTTACACAAGAAAAATCAAACTTTAAATATTCGCACCGATTAAATCAAAAATATTAACTTTAACGTATACATTATTTTCAATCCTCACATTCCAAGTATACATAATAAATAGCAACTTCGAATACATTGCGATGTTAATGAATTGCTTAGGTTAAGATTAACATTTCACTTACAGAATCAGCTTTATTAATTGATTACTGCTTCTGGAGTCTTCTATTACAAGTAACAATGATTAATCTTACATGTACCAAGGATTAATCATCTCAAGCACTGCCTTACATTGTAATTAAAGTCTAAACAAACCCTGTCAATCGTTACACACATAAAAATATTTAAAAAACATAGTAATTTTAAGGTTATAAACAAAACAAATCAAATTTCCCTGAACAACATAAACAAACGACTTACTCCTTAAATCGTAGCCCCTGGTGCACCGTGGACAAATCGCATGCTTGAGTCCCATTGTGTATTGGGGCCCTTGCTGCTGATTGTGGGGCCGGTGATTCCGGGGGCCGTTGGGCCATTGCTCGCGATTTTGCGGATTCTGGTAGCGCATATTATTCGCGTGCCACCCACGCGGAAATTGTTGCATATCGTAGAAAACAAACAACAAACGGAATGTGTGCGAAAACACTAAACTCAGCGAACTGTTACTTTTTTCTTCGCCCGTGAATTACCGGTTTGAAAATATCTGTTTCCAAAGTATACAGCTGCATGCGCGGCGAGTATTTATTTTACCTTTTATTCGCAAACTTGTTATAGATATTAAATAAAACGTGTTTACGTGAATTGCTTTTTTAATTAAACTAACTAATTTGTACGAAAATGAGCTAAATTGTGTGTTAAAACTCACTACGGATATTCGAAACTGAATGGTGGTGTTGTTTTGGAACGGGTTATGCTGTCAACAGGTCACAAGTTGGCAACTGATGAACGCGAAAATTTGCGCGTTTTATAAAATTATCCCGCCTTTTTAACAAAAATCATGAAATCGCTAATTCAAAGATTGTGTAGTGAATTAAAAATAATCCGTTTTATAAAGTGAGATCATTAAGAAGTCAATTTTTAATATCACCTAAAGTTGGCGCATGAAGTAAAATTTCGAGTTTAGAGAAGCCTGAAAATTTGGATTGATCGCTTCGCTTCGCTACGCGACCAATCCAAATTTTCAGGCTTTTCTAAACACGGAATTTTACTTCATGTTTAACCATGCATTGCTAACACTCGTAAGAAGCTTCAAATTGAACGCTTTTATAAAATCAAGGAATTGCTGAAACTTTACCAAACTCTATAATCATCGGAATATATATATACTTAAAGTTAAAATTGTTAATTAATCTGTATGTTTATCGGATAAAACATGAGAGCGTTTGAACAAGATTTACGACGATTGTATATTAAAGAAAACATATTTTTCAAAATATCTAACAAATCGTCCCAGCAAACATACATACCGGGTGTTGACTTGGCGGCCGCAACATAGGAAATCGCATGTAAATTTTAAAGTGGTTAAATATTGGCTTCCTTATTGTAGAGGGAAAAATTCTAAATTTATGAATGTTCACACTTAACTCTTTACGTTTCTCTAAATTAAAATAATTAAGAAAAAGTAATGTGATTTTATAAAAATAATGACATACCATGGAATTGATTCAACAATTGCCGATATTCCCTGTTTTTTCTTAAGTTCAATTTAAAGCTTTAAACAAGTGTTTTCCACTCCCAGACTAAGCATGAAGTAAAATTTCGAGTTTAGAAAAGCCCCGTGAACATTTCTCGAGGGTCGCGCACCTAAGACAAATTTTCTGGGCTTTTCTAAGCTTGAAATTTTACTTCATGCGCCACGCGTATAAAACACTATAATATTGTCAAATTTATGTATATTCTAACATCACTTAAACTCTGTGTTTTATACGCGTGGCGCATGAAGTAAAATTTCGAGTTTAGAAAAGCCCAGAAAATTTGTCTCGGGTCGCTGCGCGACCCGAGACAAATTTTCACGGAGCTTTTCTAAACTCGAAATTTTACTTCATGCTTAGTCTGGGAGTGGAAAACACTCGTTTAAAGCTTTAAATTAAACTCTTTTAAAAATCAACGAATGTCAGAAAATTTGCAGCTTAAATAATAAAAAAAAAGTAATGTGATTTTATAAAAATAATGACATACCATGGAATTGATACAACAATTGCGGATATTTTCTGTTTTTTTTTTAAGTTCAATTTAAAGCTTTAAACAAGTGTTTTTCACTCCCAGACTAAGCATGAAGTAAAATTTCGAGTTTAGAAAAGCCCCGTGAAAATTTGTCGAGGGTCGTGCAGCGACCTGAGACAAATTTTCTGGGCTTTTCTAAGCTCGAAATTTTACTTCATGCGCCACGCGTATAAAACACTATAATATTGTGCAATTTTATGTATATTCTAACTTCACTTAAAATCTGTATTTTATACGCGTGGCGCATGAAGTAAAATTTCGAGTTTAGAAAAGCCCAGAAAATTTGTTTCGGGTCGCTGCGCGACCCTCGACAAATTTTCACGGGGCTTTTCTAAACTCGAAATTTTACTTCATGCTTAGTCTGGAAGTGGAAAACACTCGCTTAAAACTTTAAATTAAACTCTTTTAAAAATCAACGAATGTCAGAAAATTTGCAGCTAAAATAATAAAAAAAAGTAATGTGATTTTATAAAAATAATGACATACCATGGAATTGATACAATTGCGGATATTCCCTGGTTTTTTTTAAAGTTCAATTTAAAGCTTTAAACAAATGTTTTCCACTCCCAGAAAAAATGTCTAGGCACACGCAGCGACCCGAGACAAATTTTCTGGGCTTTTCTAAACTCGAAATTTTACTTCATGCGCCACGCGTATAAAACACTATAATATTGTCAAATTTATGTATATTCTAACTTCACTTAAAATCTGTGTTTTATACGCGTGGCGCATGAAGTAAAATTTCGAGTTTAGAAAAGCCCAGAAAATTTGTCTCGGGTCGCTGCGCGACCCTCGACAAATTTTCACGGGGCTTTTCTAAACTCGAAATTTTACTTCATGCTTAGTCTGGGAGTGGAAAACACTCGTTTTAAGCTACAAATTGAAAAAATTAACAAATGTCAGAAAATTTACAGCTAAAATAATTAAGAAAAAGTAATGTGATTTCATAAAAATAATTACATACCATGGAATTGATACAACAATTGCGGATGTCAAAATAGCACAAGATATTGCTGTTATTTAATAAACGACAAAAAACATAAAGCAAACATCGTGATAACTGTGGTCTGCATAATACCACTTTATTAGGAGGATTTTTTCTTGTATAGTGTAAACCATTTCGAAAATATTTACTTTAATCAAGTGACTGCGATATCTTTTGCCATTTTGACATCCGCAATTGTTGTTTCAATTCCATGGCATGTCATTATTTTTATAAAATCATATAATTTTTGCTTAATTATTTTAACTTAGAGAAACGTAAAGTGATCACCGTTAACACGAATGAATTCAGAATTTTTCTCTCTACAAAAAAGGTAAATACATTTTGTTTCTAAAATAAATAGGGGAGCCAAAATTTAGACATTTCAAAATTTACATGGGATTCGCTATGTTGCGTCCGCCAAGTCAACACCCGGTATAATATAGGTATGTAAATAATATATAAAAATATACAGGGCTTACCAGACCACCCGTATCAGCCTTTTTTTAGAAAACGGTTAGTCCTAGAGAGTTGAGACAAAAATTGTATAACAAAAGCTGTTTTAAAGAATCGAATGATGATATTGCTTTCTCCAAAAAAAGTTGGGATCCCTGAGAGTTTGCTTAAAAATCTCAAGAACATCAGATTTTTAAATGGCACGATAGGTCAAAAGTGGTATCATTGAAAAGGTCTTCAAATAATAGGTAACTTTTGTAGGAAACATAATTTTGTTACTGGAATCCATTTTGAGTAATATCTAATTAAAGTTAATAAATTTTAATTTTGCATAGCTCACTTGTTTTAAAAGATTGCGCTTCAAGTTTCAGTTAGGCCACCCCGATATATAATAATAATAATAATATATTTATTCTGTTACTGCCATACAGGGTATAGATACATTCGTCAATATAGTAGTTGGATTTGAATACGAATCCTCTTAAAAAAATGTAACGAATCCGGATCACGAATCCAGTTGAACTAAAGTATTCGAATGCCTCTTTTGAATTCTCTAAAAGGATTTGAATCCAGGATTCGAATACTGAATGATTTGAATCCTGCCCAGCTCTGTAACCAACTTCCTTTATTGTTGGTGATTTATGTTATATTTATTTAATGCTATGATTTTTATTCTCCAAAAACATAGAAGTATGTTTTTAAACTTTAATAATAATAATATAATAATATATTTATTCTGTTACTGCCATACAGGGTATAGATACATTCGTCAATATAGTACATTACAAAACATATACACGTTTTACAGTAAAATTAGTACTTGGATAATAGTTCAATAAATTCTTGACTAGAATACACTGCATTTTTGCACAAAATGTTTTTAATGGTATTTTCAAATCGTTTGAGTTGTAGATTCTTTATAGATTGGGGAAGTTGATTATATAAATTGCTTCCTGCGTATAACGGTGATTTTTTATATTGCTCTGTTGCAAATTTTTCAATGTAAATATCCTCAGAAATTCTTGTTTTGTAGCTATGTTTGTCTCTATTTTTGGAAAGAGAGTTTTTATTTTTATGTATATACTTTAATAATTTATAAATGTAAATTGATGGTTTCGTCATTATATGCTTAGTCTTAAATATCAATCTGCACGAATCTCGGTATGGTATATTAAACATTAAACGGATGATCCGTTTCTGGACTATGAATATTTTTTTCGCTTCAGATGCGTGTCCGCACACCGTAATTCCGTAACTTAGCAATGGATATACTATGCCAAAGTACGCTGAAATTAGCCCCGTTTCGTGCATTAAGTACTTTAAACGGCTTAAAGCGAAAAACGATTTATTTAATTTCGGCACTAGGACACTTATATGAACCTTCCATGAGAGATTTTTATCAACGTTTATTCCTAAGAATGTTGTAGACTCACTAATATCGATTGCATGATTGTTCATAGCAATTTCGTATTCTGATGGCATTACGTATGGATTTAAAAACTCAATACAAACTGTTTTAGAATAATTAATGATAAGGTTATTCTTACTGCACCATGTCATGAATTGAGCAATTATGTTGTTTAGTCTAATGTTGCAAGCATGTTTATCAGGAGCACTTACTATTATTAAGGTATCATCCGCAAACATACAAACATGTGAGTCTAGAACATACTCAGGAAGGTCATTTATAAATAATATAAATAATAAAGGGCATGCCACGCTTCCTTGCGGTACCCCTAATGCTATATTGAATGAGTCTGATCTAACATCATCTATTTGGATCAATTGTTTTCTGTTTTCCAAAAATGATTTAAACCAGTCATTTATAGGCCCACGGATCCCTAAAGCATATAATTTAGAAAGAATAAAATCAAAATCTAAACTATAAAAAACTCGGGATAAGTCAAAAAAGGTACATATTACTTTTTGTTTTTTGTCCATTGAATTATGTATTTGTTGAATAAAATCTATCATGGCGGTTTCGGTAGAAAAGTTACGGCGGAACCGATGTTGCTTAGTGCTTAATTTGTGTCGGGAACATAAAATTTATAACTTTATTACAAACAACTTTTTCGATTATTTTTGAAAATGAACATAATAGGGCCACGGGTCTATAATTTTCAAGCAGAGTTGGATTTCCTTTTTCGAATAGTGGTACAACAGTTGCTAATTTTAATGAATTTGGGAATTGGCCAAGACATACAGATTTGTTGATAATGTCAGTTAGAGCTGGAGCAATCTCAGCAACACATTTCTTCAATGCAAGTATTGGTACGTCATCATAGCCTGTGGAGGTTTTTGTCTTTAATTGGCGGATTGCTTCCGTTACTTCCGATATAGAGACCGGATCAAAAAACATAGACGGATTTGTAGAACTACTAGAATCGGTTGTGCACGAAGTTGAAAGACTGCCATTAAAGTGATTGTTTTTTTGTTCGGCTACATTTGTAGTAAAATATTTTCCGAAATAATTAGTTATCATTTGTTTATCAGTTATATTTATTCCATTTATAATAATTTCATTTGGAGCTTTTGAAACTTTTTTGTTGCTGCTTTTCCTGTATTTATTTAAAATTTCCCAGGTAGTTTTGATAGCATTTTTTGAGTTCAATATTTCGTTTGAATAAAACTTCTTTTTTACAGTAGTAATATTTTTACGAATAACTGTATTGTTTTGAGTTTACGTGAAGTGATTAATCACAAATAGAAAGACTGTTATTCCTTACTTCACTTTTTATTTTTATGTTAGATGTACATTTCGAGACACAAGGTGCTCATTATCAATAACAAACAATTTGTTATTGATAATGAGCACCTTGTGTCTCGAAATGTACATCTAACATAAAAATAAAAAGTGAAGTAAGGAATAACAGTCTTTCTATTTGTGAATATTTTTACGGTAGTTCCTTTTTAACACTTTATATTGACTATGGATAGTATTCGAATTTGAATCTCTCCAGAGTCAATATAATTTCTTTAAATTGTCTGCTTGCATATTTATTTCGTGATTATACCATGGTAGTTTACGGACCCTTGATGAACGGGATTTTTTGTTTGTTTTCTTAGGAAAACATTGATCAAAGCAGCTAAGAAAGCAGCTCGAGAATTCTGTGTACATATCATCAATGTTTTGGTAATTTCTATTTGGAAAATTATGTATTTCTTCACTAAACAGTGTTTTAAACTTGAGAATGTTTGACTCAGCATACATATATTTACACATTTAGGCGTATCTGGATTTCTAGGGTGAAAGTTTTCAGATCTAATTGTTTGTGCAGTGTGGTCCGAAATATTTGGTTCAATAATTTAAAACTCAACGTTTTCCAAAATTGTCGTTGCAATATAATCAATTTCATTTACCGTTATATTGAAACCACACCTTGATATTCTAGTTCGCTCATGGTTAACATTATGGGAGAAGAGATTGAAATTCTTCAAGATATTTTTAAGCGTAGTGGATTCGTATGTGATTTTCCGATTATTTACATTGAAATCGCCGCAGAGCACTATTTGATCATATACATTGGAAGCCCAATTTAGTAGTTTAGTAAGCTCACTTGCAAAAATTTCAAAGTCGCCGTTGGGCGACCTGTATATGCAAATGATACACACATTAAAAAATTTTGTATCTTTTATACTGGCAATCGAACATTCAAAATAAAATTCTAGAGATAGTTTTTGAACGGAATTACAAATTTGGGCAAGATTTTCATTGATAAAAATTGCTGTTCCACCGTGAATATGGGTTGTTCTCGAGAATGCAGATATTTTCTTGTAACCATGTATTACGCAAGAATTTATTTGTTTTTCTGTCATCCAGTGTTCACTAATACAAAACATATTGGGTGAGTAACTATTTAAAAATAATTCGATTTGGTCAATTTTGTTTGTTAGACATTGTACATTTAAATGGGTAATTTTCAGATCACTGTGTTTTAATGAATTGTCTTTATTGGGGAATCCTCTTGATGTATTGAATGTTTTTTCACAGAGGCGGCTTGTTGAAAATTTTTATTTGGAAATCTGTACCGCCTCACTGCTGCACCCTCGGGCCAAATTTCTGGGTTATAAACTTCTTCTAGTTTGCATATTTAAATCAGGGCCATGGAGTCGCTCAATGAATTATTCGACTCCAAATCCGACTCAAACTTCTCTATTTTTCGAAAATCCTACGCCAACTCCAATTCCGTCACCGATTCAAATGGACATATTAAAACTATATTTAAAAATACGACTCTTTGCAATACAAATATTTGTTTATTGTTACTACATCTGCATAATTTCAACGTAATAGTAATACAATGCGATCAAAGAAAAAATATATATATTTTAGAAAAATATCGATTAAGAACTCTATTTAGGTACACATTTTAAAAGAAAATGAAATAAGTTTAGCACAATTATTTTTAGATAATTATATAGAAAGTCGGAGTCGGCATTATAAGAAATTTCCAACTTCACGGCTCCGATTTCTTCATCACAAAAATTCTTGAATTCCAACTCCACGACTTTGACTCTAACTCAAACTCTGAGTCCAGAGCACTACTGTTTTCCATTTACTTCTAAAGACTGTTGAGCAGTTCTGGTCCCAGTTTCAGTAGGCTTAAGTATCTACTTTTAAAATAAGATAGCCGAGATATTCACATTTCGTAACTTTAATCCAATATTACTCAAAATGGACATCAGTAATATTTTTCCTACTGTTACGAAATCGGGTTTACATAAACTCGGAAATAATTAAAACAATGTCTATTTATTTATTTAAAATAAACTTAATAATTAACACAAATATTTATATTCTAAATTATAAGTTATCACTTATAATGTCACTAATTTAATTATTAGCACGCACTATTTATTTATAACTAGTTGTTGACGATGCGAATGTTCGTACTCAAAACTCTCCTCCTTCCTGCTAACGCACGCTATATAAAAGGGCTGATGATTCATCGAATGTTCGAGAAGAATCCCGATGTTTTCGTGATTCACCGTTGTTTATTTTGTCGGACGCTTTTGTATCCCTCGCGCCATGAGTCACATTTGTTTAAGCGCGGCAGTGCAACATACTAGTGTTTTCCACTTGTTTCTTCTACTTTCGTTACACTGCCCTCCCCTTAGACTATTCCGTCCCGGAATAGTTTTCCGATGAAGGTACTTGCAATAGGCTCCTTTGGTGCACGTCCCTCTATTGTAGAAGGAATAGGGAACGCTATTTGTAGCGGATGTTGTCCAGGGATTGTAACAGCACACTACGACTTCAATTCCAGTCCCATCGAATATTGTATCCACAATGTTTCTAGCCACTCGCCAATTAAGATTATCCAGGCTACATCCTATTTTTGGTATAGCTAATTTGTTGACTCAGTGGGCTTTCAACCGAATCTCCAAACCGCATAACGCATGCCATATTGACTCGTATGAAGGTTTTCCATAGGATGTTTCTTTTGTAACTAAATAAATCATCTTCTGTCCATCCCTTTCCAATTCTAGTGCTTTTCCGACCTCAGGATTCTGTTTCTTGAGGTAACCTATACCTCCAAACTTCCTCCCAAATACGGCTGCTATGCCTTTCTTCATAAGCAAATCTTTTCCTACACAATGTGCCAGTGCGTAGTCAGAGGGCATTGTGAACAGATCTCTCCTTTCTTCCCTGGTAACACCATTACGGTTCTTCCTGCCAACTCGGCCGCAGAGGTATCTGAATTCACATGCTCCTTGGTCATTTAGGACACCTGTTGCTCGTCCACATCGTTGGTTTCATAAGGGCTTAATCGGTGGAAATGGACTACAATCGGTTTTCCAGATGCATACTTCTTGATGCGATATATGACATCGTTCAAACGTTTTAAAACTTCGTATGGTCCCTCCCAATTCCGTTGTAGTTTCGGAGCTAGCCCTTTCTTTCTTCGTGGGTTATATAACTATACTAACTTTCCGGCCTGATACCCTCCTTTGGTAGCTTTAATGTCATAATGGTCCTTCGTTCTATCGCTCGCATCCTGGATATTCCTTCTTACTCGTTGGTGAGTATCCTCCAGTTTTCTTCTTAGCTTTGAAACATAATCGTCTCCGGCTAAGTCTTCTTCGGGTTTGCACCCAAATTTTAAATCACGTGGTAGTCTGAGTTCCCTTCCAAATAAAACACTTGCAGGACTATAACCTGTACTTTCATGAACCGCAGATCTATTTGCAAGCAAAAATAGCTGTAGATGTTGGTCCCAGTCCTTCTAATGGTTAGCCACTACTTAAGATAGGTACTTTCCCATAGTCCTATTCATTCTCCCCACCATGCCGTCAGATTGTGGATGCAAAGGGGTTGTATAGTTTACTAGATACCTAAGAGTGTACATAAATTCTTGAATAGGTCAATACTCAAAATTTCTGCCCTGGTCCAAATGTATCTCCAATGGGACACCAAAGCGACGTATCAGTTCGTTCACAAGAACATCTGCTATCGTAGCTGCAAGTTGATTTGGTAAGGCGTATGCCTCTGTCCACTTCGTAAAGTAGTCCATCACCATCACGATATATTTATTTCCTTATTCGGTTTCTGGAAATGGGCCTGCAACGTCAATGGCTATACGTTCGAAAGGGCTCCCTACATTATACCGAGTGTCTGGGATAAGGGGCGAACATAGGAATTTAACATGTAAAATTAAATATGTGTAATTATTAGCTCCCCTATTAATTTTAGAGAAAAACCAAAAAGGAATATTTTTTAGAGAATTAAAAACTGTAATAAATGTATCGATTTAATTTACGTTTGTATCAGAATCTTATTCAAAAATAATAAAAATAAGTTGAACAATGTACCATTTAATAAAAACCCTTGCCATGTGTTTGACAAATGTCATGTTAGAGTGAAAATAATTTTGCTAGTCAGTTATCAATTCACGCATTATAATTGTTATGAATAATACCACGTCAGTTTTACTGTAAATAATATTAAACATAATTTTGAAAACTAGATTATTATCTTTAAAAACATTTTTAGTCATTTAATGTTCTTATCTAAGCATTCAGTTTGAAGTTTCGAACGAGCGTTTCCACTCCCTGTGTGTCTTTTTGAAATTTAGCATTTAAAACGAGCAAAATCAACATCAACTCAGGAAAAGGTCATTTGACCGATATAATTTTTGTAACTTTATACACTGCCGAGCATAAAAGTAGGGTCACTCCGTAATTTGAATTTTTTTGGAATTTTTTTAGAAATCTTTAGTTTTTTACGTGTTCTTTCGGTTGTAACAGTTTACTAACTGATTGCTTCAATAAACAAAAAGGTTTTTGTCGTTCAAAGTTTATTGTATATAATGAAAATGAACAATTTCAATTTGATATACTAAGTAATGAAAATGAACAAGTTTATTTTCATATGCTCTTGTTGAAACAATCAAGCATAGTTTTGTTTCTGTGATGACATCTATCTGTTGCAAATTGTTTGTGTATTGCTGTCATTGTTAGTGTTTTGCAATGAGCATAAATCCTGTTGTTGCGGCACGAATTGTGGCGGCTTTAGAAGACGGCCGCGGTCTGCGCGAAACTGCGAGAAAGGTTGATGTAAGTCTCTCGAGTATGCAACGAGTATGGCGGCGGTACGAAGAGACTGGTTTGCTCACTCGAAGACCTGGTTAAGGGCGAGGCAAGATATTATCAAATATTATCAAATATTTTAAATAGTATAGACTGTAACAAATATAATATCATAATAGGGGGAGATTTCAATATTAATATTATGGAACAATCCTCTCTTAAAATGGAGTTGTTAGATACCATGTTATGTTTTTATTTATCTCCCACAATCAATGAAACAACTCGAGTTCATTATAACAATACCAATACATGTATTGACAATATATTCACAAATTGTAACACAGCTATTTCATCAATCCTTTGTAAAAATTTTCATCTCTCCGATCACAGCTCACAAATAATAAAATTAGAAATTACAACTAGTTTAATCAAAAATTGTACATATAAACGTTTTTCAGTCAGACAAATATTAATATATTCATTGAGTCTCTAGGTTTACAAGACTGGAATACTGTCTTCAATTCCATGAGCGTGGACAAGTCATTTGAACAGTTTGTAAATATTGTTAAATCGCATTATTTCCAATGTTTTCCATTAAAAAAAGTTCTACATAAAACCAAACCTAAAACAGACATGTGGATTACTGCCGACATTATTCAAGCTAGAGACAGGTTTAATGCCTTTGCAGAGTTGGCAACTAAATACCCAATGTTTAAAAAATATAGTAAGCAACTAAAAGCTGATCTCAAAAATAAAATGAATTTGTCAAGTAGAGCGTTCTATGACGCACAAGTTACCAATGCAAAGAATAAATCAAAATCAATTTGGAGCATAATTAAGTCGAATCAAAACTGTAAATCTAGAAGCACTGAAACCATTGAACACAATGGTTCTATGCTTTCGGTAGAAGAGGCCGCAGAGATCTTCAATAATTATTTCACAGACATTCCTATAAAATTAAGTCAAGAATTGGATAGCGTATCTATTGACACAGATTTCATCTGCAAAGCGATTAAATGGAACAACAATTCTATTTTCTTGTTTCCTGTATCAGAAAAGGAAATTATAGATATAACTATGAAAATGAACAATAGTACCAGTACAGATATTGATGATCTCTCACCTAACATAATAAAACATGCCATTGTTCTACTAGCCACACCATTAAAATATTTATTTAATCGAGTAATTGACACAGGTCTGTTTCCCACCTGTTTAAAAAAAGCTAAAGTTAAACCTTTGTTTAAAAAGGATTCACCTAACAAAATAGAAAATTACAGACCTATTTGCATTTTGCCGGTATTTTCGAAAATATTGGAGCAAGCTATAAATATACGGCTAAATGACTTTTGTGTTAAAAATAATATTATAACAGATATGCAACATGGTTTTCAAAAACAAAAAATACAGACACCGCTTTAACTGCAGCTCTTAGTAATATCAGAAAAACCATTGATGAGCGTGAATGCGCAATGGGCTTGGCTATAGATCTGACTAGAGCATTCGATACGGTTAGTCATAGTATACTTTTATTCAAATTAGAAAGATATGGTATTTGAGGTGTATGTCTGCAATTACTAAAATCATATCTTAGTGAAAGAGTACAATCAGTATCATACGGCAATGGGACTTCAACGCCACTCCCCGTTGAAATGGGGGTCCCTCAGGGCTCCATTTTAGGACCAATTTTATTTAATATCTTCATAAACGATATTGTGAGTTGTAGGCATAATATGCGGTCAAGTGGTATGGTCGTGTATGCTGATGATACGACCGCTATTATCAGTGGTCAAAGAGTCGATCAAGTCATAGTTGAAACGCAATACACTTACTTGCAAATAAAGACATGGTGCCAAAAAAACAAACTAACTCTAAATTCAGATAAAACATGCTGTGTCTTATTTAGAAACGGGAGATCCAATTTGGAGGTACCAACAAATTTCCTATTGGATGGCCAAGATACACTAATATCAACTATGATGAACTTATTAGGACTTACTATCGACTTCAAACTGGGAACAGCATATTGAAACTTTAGCAGTGAAACTGAGTAGAATATGCTTTCTAATTAAATCGATAAATAAAAAGTGCTCAAAACACATTACATTGACCGCATATTATGCCTATTTTCATTCCCATATGCGCTATGGGATAATGCAATATGGACGCTGTAAAAAACTGTTATTTCAACGTCTGTTCGTGATTCAAAAACGTGTCGTCAGAGCACTAAGTTCTATAAAGCCTATGGACTTTTGTCGCCAAGGTTTCAAAGATTGCGGTATTTTAACATTAGCTTCAACGTATATATATGAAGTAGCCTTATTTGTTCGACAAAACACTCATCTATTTCCATCAGCGCAACACAACTACCCTACCAGATATAAAAATCACCTTCAACCACCAGCTCATAAAACCACCCTATTTGAAAAGGGGATCATTTATAACGGTTCCAAAATCTATAACTGTTTGCCTCATGAAATTAAAGACAGTGCATCTCTTATAATTTTCAAACGAAAACTTAAAACACAATGAAACACTTTTAACTTTGTTTGTATAACACGTTTTATTTAATGTGACTGCAGTTTCGACAAATTTAGCTTGTCATTATCAAACAAACTCCATGTTTGATAATGACAAGCTAAATTTGTCGAAACTGCAGTCACATTAAATAAAACGTGTTATACAAACAAAGTTAAAAGTGTTTCATTGTGTAATTAACATGTATAACGAAGTAGAAGCCTCCACAATACAGAAAACTTAAAAAATTATTGCTTGAAAAAAGTTTATATACAATTGAAGAATTTTTTGTTTAAAGAAATTGTCTATGTCTAATTATTGTTTATATTCAAATAGGTACATTTTAGTTTACACCCTTCAGCTGGATTATGACGTTTTCCTTTTGAATGCATGTATTGTTTAGTGATGAACAACTGTATGTAATTTACAAATGGAAATAAATTATATTATTATTATTATTATTATTATTATAAGACTACAACAGCTAGATATGACCGCTTTCACGTTTCTAGTGCTCTGAGAAACCGAACGGTCACGGCAGTTTCCCTTCAAAATCATCTGCAATAAGTGAGAAATGTAAACACAAGTGAGTGGACAGTTAGGAGGCGACTTCATGCTGCTAGATTATCTTCTCGAACTAGAGCTACTGGGCCTCCGCTTTCCCGTGAACACCAGATAGTGAGGTTGAGGTTTGCACGAGAACACTTGGATTGGACAATAGTGGATTGGAGTCGCGAATTGTTTTCCGATGAATCGCGATTCTGTCTTACGGGCTCAGATAGACGTGTAAGAATGTGGCGACGACAAGGCAAGAGATATGCTCAAGCATGTATTACCGAGCAACTGACATTTGGTGGAGGATCAGTTATGGCATAAGGAGGCATATTTTTTGACACTCATACGGAGTTAATCTTTATTGAAAATGGCACGTTGACTGCGCATAGGTACCTGACAGAGGTTCTAGAAAACCATGTTTTACCGTTCATGGTTATTCTTGGTGACGACGCAACATTTATGCATGATAATACAATGCCCCACACTGCTCGGATAGTTACTGAGTATCTTGACGAGTGTCAAATCACGCGATTTGTTTGGCTTGCTCGCAGTCCAGATTTAAATCCAATTGAGCATGTTTGGGATGAGATGGGAAAACGTTTACAGAGACATGTGCAGCCCCCCAGAAATTCTAGAGAGCTACGCGACATACTGGTGCAGGAATGGGACAATCTTACGCAGAATATGATCCAAAATCTGATCCAGAGCATGCCTCGTCGTTTGCAAGCTGTTATCACTGCCAGAGGAGGGAATATTCGCTACTGAAGTCCTTAAACTTTCTTTTGTTTCAACAATAGCATATGATAGTAAACTTGTTCATTTTCATTACTTAGCATATCAAATTGAAATTGTTCATTTTCATTACTTTTAATAAACTTTGAACAACATAAACTTTTTTGTTTATTCAAGCAATCAGTTAGTGTACTGTTACAACCGAAAAAACACATAAAAAACCAGAGCTGGGCAGGATGCGAATCATTCAGGATTCGATTCCCGGATTCGAATCCTTTTAGAGGATTCAAAAGAGGTATTCGAATACTTTAGTGAAAACGGATTCGTGATCCGGATTCGTTACATTTTTTTAAAAGGATTCGTATTCGAATCCAGACGTAGATGATTCGAATCCTTATAAAAGGATTCGAATCCTTATAAAAGGATTCGAATCCTTATAAAAGGATTCGAATCCTTATAAAAGGATTCGAATCATTATAAAAGGATTCGAATCCTCATACACGGATTCAAATCTTCTCAAATAATTAGAATCTTAGCTATTAAGGCTGGAATTCACATTCGATTAATTCAAATAGTTTAATATTCTAATATGAATATTTAAATCACTAAATTATTCATAATATAAATATTTACATTTTCGAATAATTCAAATATTTGTGAATGCATACTTGGTTACTTAAGCATGAAAAATTTCCAACCTTAATAGTATATTTTTAACTTCACTTGAAATCAGTGTTATATACGCGTGGCGCATGAAGTAAAATTTCGAGTTTAGAAAAGCCCCGTGAAAATTTGTCTCGGGTCGCTGCGCGACCCTCGACAAATTTTCTACGCGGGGCTTTTCTAAACTCGAAATTTTACTTCATGCTTAGTCTGGGAGTGGACAAGACTCGTTCTTAGAAGTTTCAAATTAAAGGATCACTCTAGATTACTAAGTTTATTTATATTTTACAAAGGCTACAGCTCGAAGGACCAATCATGGTCTTCGGAGACCGAAGGATACCTGTAGTCCTTCGGTCTCTCGAAGTTTTTCCAGCATGGATAGGAAAGTAAACATCCAATTTTAAAAAAATATCGAAGTTGAGTTGGTTTTCAGTGCATTTTTAACTTTACTTTAAATCAGAGCAAACATTTGTCTCGGGCCGCTGCACGAACCTCGACAAATATTCTACGCGGGGCTTTTCTAAACTCGAAATTTTACTCCATGCTTAACTCTTTTATAAAATCGACGTATGTAATATAATAAATCATTAATTGAAATCATAGAAAAAGATGCAAAATTTTACCTAAAATTAACTATTAGAGTTAACTTTATAATTTGCTCGGCTCTTAATGGGTGAATATTCTATTCCTAGGGAAAAACCATATTTATTTAATATTAAAGTTGCATTTAATATAATAACAAACTGTGAATAAATCGACAAAAATCTAGAAATATCGAAAATCTCGACATGTAGAAAATCTTGACGGTCCACTCCCAGACTAAGCATGAAGTAAAATTTCGAGTTTAGAAAAGCCCCGCGTAGAAAATTTGTCTCGGGTCGCGCAGCGACCCGAGACAAATTTTCACGGGGCTTTTCTAAACTCGAAATTTTACTTCATGCGCCACGCGTATAAAACACTAATTTAAAATAAAGTTCAATAACACATACATCATCATTAATTAAAATCATTATTTAATTAGATATTTAGTCGGTAAATGAACATTTTTGTTAATAGAAACTGATGGAATAAAATTTTACTGGTTGCAAATTATAGATTCAAATTTATTTTTAAAGGATTTGTATCCGTGATTCAAAAATGAGGATTCGAATCTTCACTTACGAATCCTTTATTCGAGTATTCGTGATTCGAATCATATTAGGTGATTCGGATTCGTGATTCGAATCCTGTTTTTGAGGATTCATCCCAGCTCTGTAAAATACTAAACATTTCTAAAAAAAATAAAAAAAAAAATAAAATTACGGAGTGACCTTAGTTTTATGCTCGGCAGTGTATTATCAATTTTACACCTTTAAATTAACTTTCAGTCAAAACATTGGCCATTTTTTTCATTTCTAATAAAATGGCAGCCAATTCATAATATGACATTACATTTGCCTTATATTACACGAGACAAAAAGTTTATATCTTAAGAAATGTTAATTTTTGTTTTGTAACATAGATTTACTGCCCTTGTTTACGCACGAAGTAAAATATAGAGTTTGGAAAATTCTGAAAATTAGGTTTAGTTGCGTAGCGAAACGGATAAAACGCTGAAATATTGTGAAATTGAAAATATACTGGTTTTTACTTATTATGTTTGAATTTCATAGCAAATTCAGTTTGATTTTATTAGAAATATATATGTCCCGAGAAATACAGGGAGTTTTTCTGACGTCACACGTGAAATTCCTCGCGTGACGTGAAAATTCAATGTAATTAAACTAACAAGGTCGACTCGGTTTTAAATTAAGACAACCTTATACACTAACCACCTTGATTGCTGACGTCACGCGTGGAAGTCCTCACGTGACGTCAACAATTAAGGTAATTAAACAATACAAGGTCGGCTCGGTTTAAATTAAGACAAACTTACACACCTTGGTTGATGTCGTCACGCGTGGAAATCCGTACGCGACGTCAAAACGTACTGAATTAATTGACAAAATCACACCCCGTCCACTCCATATAAATCTGGAAGTTCACGTATTTAGTTGACCTTATCACCCAATGGGAGGGCGCAAATGTCGGATTTTCAAATTTCCCGCAGTTTCGAACTTTACGGGAAAGGTATTTCAATCAACACCTTATCAAGAATGCTGATAAGACATCATATTTTGGCGGTTGCTGATATAAACAACACCGTAAGTATTGGAATGTTGGAAATATTTTTCATTTAAAAAAAATGTCTTATTATTGTGCTATAAAATCGTGCAATAACTGTGATACAAATATTCGTATGCATAGATTTACAAGAAGAAATGGGGTAAGCTTTAACATTTGTTACATTAGTTCATTATAATTAAATTGGTTTTTGGTCATCCTTTTATTTGAATTAAATCTTAAATGGTATCAATACAATACAAGTTAATAAAATTATATTACATAGCAAATCTAAATATTCCATGTACACTGCATGAATTTAAGAACTTAATCTAAGGCTTATATTCTTTTTTAGGTGTATGAACAATGGCTGGAGGCTGTTGGACGCGAAGACCTGCGCAAAAAAAGTAAGATGCAAGTGGTCAGAAATCATTTCATTTGCGACAGGCACTTCGCAGAAGGGACAAAATGTTTTACTAGTAAAAGCAATTTGAAGCCACGGAGTGTCCCCACACTATATCTAGATACAACGGCTGGTAAGCTAATTATTTTTTACTCCTATACATGATTGAGACCATCCGTATCAATCATTTTTTGACTGAACGTCTGAACGGCTACAAAACTTGATTGTTTTGTCTTTGTAATAACACCAATATTGATACTCCGTACCATTTGAAAATTCAAAAATCTTGACTTTTTCATTGTAATTTATTCGTGGTAAACATTTTTGGTCCAACTTTCTACGATCACTCGTTTAGTCAAAAAATTAATGATACGTGTTGTTTGAATCACCTTCTTAAAAAATATATTTTTTCGAGCGAGCGTGCAAGGAGAACCGTATATCTAATATATATTTTGTTCCTAGTGTCTGTGGATCTTCCGGAAGATCCAGCATTTCTGGGAACATCCAGGGACGTCAAGTTGCAGCTACACAGCACGATTGACACCTTGCTGTTGCCAAACACCGTTCCCAGCGTGCGGTTGCACAGCACCATGGACAACGTGCAGTTGCCCATTGCTGCTGGTCCGAGCTGTGAACCAAATAGACATATTTCAGTCGCTGGGAGCACACCCCTTCGTAACAATCCATCTAATTACAAAGTACGATCCCTGACCATGAAGGAATGTTTGGAGGTAAAATTGTTAAAAACATTAAATGTGACACGAAAAAGAAAGCTTTCCCCTCAAGCAAAGATATTGCATTCCTATGCCCGAGATATTCAGAAGGTTGCAAAAAAATTGCATGCACAAAATGCTTCTAATAAGGAGCGTCTTGATCATGCACTTGATGTTGTAGAAACTGGAGCCATGTTTCGGAGACATATGAATGAAACATCTTTTAACTTTTTCATGTCACAGATAAAGTTGCAACAATATGAAACTCATGGAAGACGTTTCTCGATGGAAGACAAAACTTTTGCATTAGCTATGTATAAACAAAGCCCTAAATTGTACAGATTTTTGGCAAAAGTATTTGCACTTCCATCCAGACAATGTCTTCAGAGATTACTGAATCGCATTCCTATTGGTCCGGGTATTAATAAACCCATTATGGGTTTGTTGAAAAGTACTTGTGATAAGATGGATGAAGACCAGAAGTATTGTGCCCTTTTATTTGATGAAATGTCGTTGAGTACAGGAATGTTTTTTAATAAAATTGATTCCTCCATTGATGGTTTTGTGTGTTGTGGTGAGCAAAATAAATTACGTTTTGCTGACCATGTAATGGTTTTTATGGTTCGTGGTATACAGATCAAATGGAAACAACCCGTAGCATATTTCTTTGTGGAACATGGTATGGGTGTTCCAGATCTGACCAGGAACATAAAAATTATTATAAAACAACTGCAAGGCATTGGTTTGCATGTTGTTTGCACAATATGTGATCAACATGCAACTAATGTTAGGGCTATAAAACAATTAAGGGAGGAATCAAATCGTACACTCATTTTGGAAGGTAAGGAGAATCGCTCAAGTGGTTTCCTGATAGGAAATCAGGAAATAATACCATTGTTTGATCCTCCTCACCTTCTGAAATGTGTCAGAAACAATTTATTAAATTACAATGCCACATTCAAATGGAAGGGAACAAACTTCACGGCTTGCTGGTCAGATATTGTGAAGCTACATGAAATGGATATTGGAGACCCAGATAGTAGGCTTCTACCTAAGATAACTGATTGCCATGTTTATGAAGCTAAAATGAATAAGATGAAAGTGAAGTTAGCATCTCAGGTGTTTTCACAGCGAACATCTTCTTCATTGAGATTTCTGGTACTCTATGGCAATGAGTTATCTAAGACAGAAACAATTCTTGGCACTTCTGAGTTTTTGTTATTTTTTGATAAATTATTTGATAGTGTAAATGGTTCATCAGTTACAGGTGACAAAACTTTAAGATGTGCGATTCACAAAGACAGTGAACATGTTAGATTTTATTCTGAAGCAATTGATGTTTTAAGGACAATGCAATTTAAAAGACCTAAAGGTAATTTTGTTCCACCGTGCATTGCAAACTGGATAAGTACGTTAAAAGGTTTTCAATGCATATGGAAAAAATTATCTTCTATTGGTTTTGAATATCTTTGTCCTCGAAACATAAACCAAGATCCCTTGGAAAATTTCTTCGGAAGTGTAAGGTGTTATGGTGCTCGTAATATAAATCCAACATGCTCATCATTTAAGGGATCGTATAAAGCATTAATTGTTAATAATTTCACTACCATTAATTCTCCTTATTTTAATTGCGAAACAGATGGTTGTGAAGGGGCACTAAACTTTTTACAGATATTTTTAACAAATGACTTTTTACCTCGGATAATTACTTCTCCCCCAAATATATCTGATGTGTTTGAATTTAAAAATTCATATAATTTTTTATCTGATAATACAAATGCTTACATAGCAGGATATTTGGGAAGACATGTATTAAAGAAAGTGCGGGACTGCAATACATGTAGAAATGAGTTAGTGTCCGACACAAAAGAGTCTTTCCATTGCTACATTAATTGTAGGGACTACAATAAAAAATCTCTTTTGAAGCCGAGCACTAATTTTTTCAGATATCTTTCCAAATCATTTCAAATCATTAATTTTTTTTTGCCAAAAATATGTATTTTTGGTGATATTGTTCAATATTTAAAATCAAAAGTACATTCATTAAATTCAAATATTTCATTCTCCTGCACAGACCATAATTTGATTGATATCATTGATAATTATATGATCACCTTTTACATCCATATGTGGGTACAAAACTTAAATAGGATTCTAAAAGGAACCGAACATGTAAAAATCAATGATATTGTCAAAAAGTTGGCCTCAATAAAATATAGAAAAATAAAAGCGCGGAATTTGGCTGTTTCAAAAAAGAAACAATTGATTAACATATGATTTAAATATCTGTTAAAGGTTACTTTAAGCTGTTAAAATTTGGAACAATTTATAGTGAGATTATTATCAATAATCCTTAAAATTGGAACCTGTTTTGATTAATCAATTATATTATCAGTAATTTGCTTCACAATATCCACCAATAGAATAATTTATTATAGGTTAGGATTATGTGATTTTTGTTGTATAATAATAAGAATGTATAATTTAATTTGCGACACTTCGATGAGAGGACGTTTTATTTTTAATTTAATTGTAAATATTTAAATTGAATAATTATTTCTAATATACATTTTATAGTTTAATTATGTTATTATTTCTCTCATCGCGCGGTTATTCAAACACCGCGGTATTTCTAGCAACGAACTCTACCACATATAGCATATTTCGTCGGCTTACTAATGAAATCCACTAAGAAAATGTTTGGCTGTTATTTGTTGGGCATATTGATGGTTTACTGAATTGTAGCAAATCGCAGGCTCAGTAGAGGTATAGTGAGGCTTACTTACTATACCCCTACTGAGCCAGATTTAGTACAATTCAGTAAACCATCAAATTGCCCAACAACTAACAACAGCCAAAAATTTATTTAGTGGATTTCACTATTAGGCCGACGATTTATATAGTATAATCCATAGATTAAATCTCCCGCGCGTCCCACGCGACGTCACCACACCTACACCCCGATGACGTCATTTTTGGTTACAGCGCCCCCTCATCGAGTGATAAGGGACACTAAACTTGCGATCCTGGAGCCCCCTAGGAGTGGGCAATCTAATTTAATCTATGGACAAAATAACAAATGTCATACACAGAATGAATGAATGGTGTGCCGCCAATCACTTAATATTAAATTCGTCTAAAACGGTATGTATGCATATAGGTAAGAAACGTCAACTGCCAAATGACTTTAAAATCATAGTAAATGACATCAAATACCCGCTCGTAGACTGTGTGAAGTAAATAGCTGTGCACATAGATCGGAAATTGACATGGAGAAACCACACCGATCATGTTTGTAGAAAGTAAAGTGAGGCACATTTAGTAATCCTTAGAATGAAAGACGAAACAGAAGAAAATACTTTAATGACTCTGTACTATGCATTTGCCTACCCTCACCTGTCTTTTAATATACTGGCATGGGGAAGAGCAGCTGATGCTCATAATGTATTCATGGCACAGAAAAAAATTATTAGATCAATGTTTGGTCTTCAGAGACTAGATACATGTAAACATGTATTCGTAGCAAAAAAAATGTTAACACTGTATGGAATATATGTCTACAAGATGCTTTGTTACATAAAACAAAATCTTAATGTTTTCCCTACATCAAGTCAACATCACAATTATGAAACTAGACATTGTAATCTACTGCGGTTAGATAAATCGCACACAACTCTTATGAATAGAGCATATTTTTGCGAAGGGAAAAAAATGTTTAATCTACTTCCAGATAATGTTAAGTTAGATTATTCTAAATTTAAAAAATATATAAAAAATATACTAATAGCTCATCCTGTTTACTCAGTTGACAACTACTTATTGTTATTCCCTACTTCCATCGACGGCAGTGGTAATAATTAAACATATCTGTAGTACACATTTTTGTAACTTCTCTTCCTTGACGTTCACATCTTACAACTATGTTATTCAACATTTATTGTAGCTAAAGTGATAAATAAATAAAAATAAATTAAAAAAACCAAGATAATTACTGTGCAAGGTTGTCTCGATTTAAACCGAGCCGATCTTATCAAGCGCGGAAATCCTGACATGACGTCAAAATCAAAGTCATTGCTGTATAAGGTCGACTCGGTTTAAACTGAGACAGCCTTGTATAAGCTTGTTTTCATTTAAACGAGTGTTTTCCACTCCCAGACTAAGCATGAAGTAAAATTTCGAGTTTAGAAAAGCCCTGTGAAAATTTGTCGAGGGTCGCGCAGCGACCCGAGACAAATTTTCTGGGCTTTTCTAAACTCGAAATTTTACTTCATGCGCCATGCGTATAAAGCCGTGATTTCATTAGAAATTTAAAAACACACTAAAGACATTTTTATGTTAATCCTCACAATTAATTCGAATTATTTTTGACAATTCAAATCCTTTTGTAAGAATTCGAATCCTTTTATAAATATTCGAATCCTTTTATAAATATTTGAATCCTTTCATAAGGATTCGAATCCTTTTATATGGATTCGAATCACCCACATTTGGATTTGAATACGAATCCTCTTAAAAAAATGTAACTAATCCGGATCACGAATCCAGTTGAACTAAAGTATTCGAATGCCTCTTTTGAATCCTCTAAAAGGATTCGAATTCTGCCCAGCTCTGACACATAGGCATCGGTGTATTGTGTGGAAGAACGGCGAGTACGGCCCCAGCAAATTTGCCGTACTCGAGTAAACTATTTGCGGAAGTACGTTCAACCTGCAGGGAAAATGTAACGACAGAAACTGCAAATAGAAAGACTGTTATTCCTTACTTCACTTTTTATTTTTATGTTAGATGTACATTTCGAGACACAAGGTGCTCATTATCAATAACAAACTTAAGTTAGTTTGTTAGTTTGTTATTGATAATGAGCACCTTGTGTCTCGAAATGTACATCTAACATAAAAATAAAAAGTGAAGTAAGGAATAACAGTCTTTCTATTTGTGATTAATCACTTCACGTAAACTCGAAACAATACAGACAGAAACTGCACTGACATTTGTGACGACGTAGCGCTTGCATTAAGGTGTGCGCAAACCAAGGCGATCTGACCGGCGGTGGCGGTCGCGATCGCCGCAGCGATCTATGTCACTCATGGAAATCAATGACAGAACGCAAATACAAGCGATAATTTTTTTGACAACAGCGGGCAGTACAGCGTTCTGATCTGCGGCAGCGGTCACATTCGACAAGTTGCGTTTGCCCGCGGCGTTTGTCATTTAGATAAATACTTTATTACTGTCAACATTGATCAAATGGAAAATATTACAGAAAGACTAATTGAAATTGTGAAAAATCATAACATTTTATATGATTTGTCACACCCCCTTTATAAAAATGTAAGAGAAAAAAACAAAGTGTGGGATGAAATAGGAACACAATTACAGATGAATGGTAAGTAATTGTTTTTTATAATAATTATTTTAAATCAACAAAATGCGTCGTCTCGTACTCTCGAGGATTGCAATCGATGTTCTGGAAATATATTAACAGTAAACATTGTATTTACTCGTTAAAGCCGTTTCTTTTAAATAAAATAAATTAGACACGTAATATAATAAATAATAATTTATTAATAACAATTATTTTGTAATATAAATGAAATTTCATTTATATTTTGTATATAAATTAAATTATACAAATATAGATAAAACGATAAATAAATAAAGCAACAAATGGAGTAATTAATAATACGAATGAAAGAAAACAAGAATCACAAGAATACACAAAGTTATGAGACGAAAACACGAGACAAAGTCACGTTAGCCAAATAAAATAAATCTTCGAAGTTTTACCAAAAATAGAGAATTGAACTTGAAAAGCAGTAGGATGAAATGTAATAAGGGAAGTACGTTCTCCCCTTCTCACATTTCATCTGCGAGTAATTTTAATACCACGACACAAGTAAGTTCTAATTGTAAGAGTAAGTTCTCTTCACTGACTAAAGTGACTTGGTCTCTTGTATTTTCATCTCGTAACTGTAAAAACCTTGAATTATTTTGTGTTGACCATTTTGTGTTATTTTCTAAATTTGTAATGTATGTATTTTCTATAAAATTGTGTCTTAGTTGTGTTCTTCTACAAAATACATACATTACACATTCAGAAAATAACACAAGATTGTCGAAGATAAAATAATTCAATATTTTGGCAGGAAGCTAAATCTTACAAAATGAAGTAATTAGCAAATCTTTCACGCACTTCGAACGCATAGTTTGCAGCCCTTCTTCCGTCAACTGGAAAATCATGTAATCCTGTCAAATTCGGTTCTGCTTGTTCAAGTAAATGTGTATACTTTTCATTGGGATGTTTCATGCGTAAATAATTATGTATAATACAAGCAGCTTTGACCACTTTTATTGCACTTTCAGGTTTTATTTCTAATGGCCTGTAAAATATTCTCCATTTTTGGGCCAAAATTCCAAAAGCATTTTCTACAACTCTCCGAGCTGTACATAACCTATTGTTGAAGTTTTCTTTCCTTTTGTCGTAACGGGATTGTCTGTATGGAAACGGTCGCATCAAATGTTTACTTAGAGCAAAGGCTTCATCGCCTATTAATACACAAGGGGTGGCTTCATGTTGGCCTTGCAACGTTTTGTCTTTGGGAATGTTCATCGCTCCATTTACAAATTTTCTTCCCATGGCAGATGCCTCAAAAATACCACCATCACTATTTTTTCCATAACCACCAACATCAATGCAGAGGAATTTATAATCCGGGCCAACGATCGCCATTAAAACAATTGAAAATTTCTTTAGATAAGAAAAATAATTCGATCCCGATTTTTTCGGGCATTTTATGGTTACATGTTTCCCATCAATACTACCAATACAATTTGGAAAATTCCATAATTCATTGAATCCATTTATGGCCTCATTCCATATTTCGGTGTTTGGTTCTGGCATATATCTAGGCTGTAATCGTTTCCAAATGGCATCAGAAACATCGGCAACAATCGCACTAACAGTGGTAAAACCCATTCGGAAACTATGTCCAATCGTTTTATATGAATCACCAGTGGCTAAAAATCTAAAATTATACAAATTTAATTTTTGTTTTATCTGTTATAGGAGAAAATGCAAAAAAGAAATTTAAAAATTTAAGAGATTCTTACGCTAAGCATTTGCGAACAGAAAAAACCCATACAGGGCAGGAAGCTAAAGCTACAAATAAATATAAAATGTGGCCGTGGGTACAGCAGATGTCCTATTTTAAGCAATTTCTACAATTTGCAAAAACTGAGTCAAACATTCATCACATCATTGAAAATGAAGAAAACAATGATGAAACTCCAATCATTGATAAAAATATATTTGATTGTACTACAACGACAGAAGAGCAGGATTCGTCAAGCAATGTGCCTTCTCGCAAACGAAAATTAACATCTAAAAAAACTTTCGAAGAAAATATATCTTCTGTGGACAAAGTTTTAAATTACTTAAAAGAAAATGAAGGAATGAACGCAAATACCGATGAATTGGATTTATTATGTTTAAGCTACGCAAAAACAATGCGTACATTTAATCCTAGGTTGCAAACAATAACAAAATTTAAAGTTGCCAAAATTATAATGGAGGCTGAATTAGAACAGCAAGCGGATTCATCAAGGATAACCCATTCACAGTCTCTTTCTTTCAATTCACAATTACAAAATGAAAGCGACAATTTTGGTGTTAGTTAAGTTTATTGTATTGTTTGTGTTTTTGATTTTTGTAATAAACGTATTTGTTGTTAAACAGAGATTGCTTATTTACCTTAGTGTTACAGCTAGCCGTTCAGTAGATGATATTGGTTCTCTAAAGTTTGTGTATTGTTTTTTAATATCATCACTAATAAGTTGAAGGATTTCATCAAAACTTTCCATTGTCATTCGAAAATAAACATAAAATCTATTTTCGTCGAGACGAAGATTAGCATACAATGTATGAAATTCACCTTCCCTTTTCCTTGCCATATTAATATCATGTATCCATATTCTTTTCTTCCTGAACAATATTAATGTTATTATTATTTCTGATCATTTAAAAATCTACAATATACCTTTTAATTTCCTCATCTTCAAGAAGTGCGACCAAAATCAACGCTTTTTTCCGACTGTTCAGCATTTTTTAATGTGTCAATAATTTTTGATATAAAACACATTGTTTATCATTGTTCGTCGCTACCGCCACCGCCACCGCCAAAAATATCGCGTAAGTGTGCGATGTTTTTATCGCCATCGCGACCGCCGCGGTCTTGCAATCGTGACCGCCACCGCGACCGCTTTGGTTTGCGCACACCTTTAATCTTCATAATCTGAAAATCTACGGCTAGCCGATTTTGCGGATACGAAGTTGCTTAGTAAACATATATTAAATTAAAATAAATTTCTACATTTATCGGCTTTATGCTGAGTGCTCATTATTATTACTACATAGTAGCCTGCTATATATTTATCACAAAAAGTGCGCAATATTTATTTATAATTATCTGAGAAAATAATAATTTATAATTTTTGTTTTATTAAATTTACCGGTACGGCTCGGTTGACCCTGCCGTCCCTGACGAGCCGTCACTGTTTCCCTCCAACCCGAGGATCCGCGCCTGTATAGAATATGTGGAAATATACTTAAAAGAAACAATCCCTGTATGTTAGTATTTAACAAAAATCACAAATTTTAATTTTATTATTATTTTCTTTTTATTGGGTTTGGCTTTTGCCTGGCCTTGGGAACTAGCCCATTAGCCAACATTATTTTATTTATATTTATTTTATTTCTTTAACTTATTGCTAATTACCTATAACTATATATTTGGACGTCACAACAACACATTCACACACACCCATGGACTCCGGGACGAATATTTTTCGTTAGAAAAATTACTCGCCCCGGCTGGGAATCGAACCCAGATCACCGCCGTGAACGATTGGCGAAACCAGCGGCTCAACCGCTTGGCTACGGCGGGCCCACAAATTTTAAATAGTTATTACTATTTTAAATAAACTCGTCAAAACCAACACACATGATAAAATTTAACAAAAACTCGAGAACTGTGAAAATTATGACATGTTGACAAAAATGTAAAAATTCACCAAATCATCAAAAACATAAAATTCCAAACGAGTAATTAATTAGTGAAATTTAACCTACATTTTAAAACTGTCTTTGAAAGATAAACAGCAAACAATCGTTGTATGATTCAATGTCCGTTCGGGTATTAGCTGGGGAAGTAGTTGTTTCAACGAGTATTTGGTTTACTCTTTGTAAGACAAATTTGTTGTAGATTGCGTAAAGAATCGTACTTTTAATGTTTTAAAGCCTTACTAGAAAAGCAAACTTGATTGAATTAAAAAAAAACTAATTACATTATTCTCAAATAAATTATAAATATACCTTTTTTGCTTACAAAATCAATGCTATCTCCGTCGACCTATTCATCCATATTCCCACATTCATGTTTGTGTAAGGTAAACGCTCCCGGAGGCAATAAATTAGGGAAGCGGAAATCTGTTTGAATGAAGGGCAGTGTTTTCTGCCGCCCCGTCGACGTCGGGGTTCGGGGCGTCCTTGACTGCACACGTCTCGCGTCTGGCGAAGTTGAAGGGCGTCGCGATGCGCCCTTTTAGAACACGCCGGCATAGCAACCCCTGCGCTCAGACAACATATATATTTAAAAACCCCACTGACCCCCAATCCACCCCCGTATGTTGAACTTGAACCTGAAAGGCGGCCATTCGAATTTATCGCTTTGATGCGCTTTTCGCATTTTTTTTCACACTCACTCTGATCGCATTAAAATCAAAAGGATTTATCACACATAGAATTTATGAGTATTTTGTTCATTGCGGAATTAATTTAATTGTTTTAAGACAACTATTGCTGTCAGTGTGCTTTTATCTTAGAGACTAATTACAATGTGTATACATCAGTGAAATTACGCACTTATTTACTAAAAATTTACAAAATGTTGAACCAATTTATCTAATCATTTACAAAAATCTTGTATAATAATTTAATTAAAACACTTAACTTTGTTTTACCATTTTTATTTTTACTTTTCAGTGTCTATAGTTTCGACTACAAGCTAGTCATTATCAATTTGATAATGACTATCTTGTAGTCGAAACTATAGTCAGTGAAAAGTAAAAATAAAAGTGGTACAACAAAGTTACGTGTTTTAATTAAATTGTTATGAAGATGTACCACAAAGTGAATGCCAACCAAATTAGAGTCTTGTATAATAATCAGGGTTGTTATGTTTAAAACACTTTGTTTTAAAACAGTGTTTTAAACATGTTTAAATACAACCGTCGTAAATAATTAACACTGTTGTATCTTTTCTTCACACTTTATTTTCTAATGGTTAGATATATATTTCAAGTGCTAAGCACTCATTTTCAATAACAACTAATTCTTACAACTGTTGCGCGGTTTCTTTATACCTACAGTGGATTAAAGGGAAAAACCCCAGATTAAGGGAAGACCTTTGGGTGGGTTAACAAACGACAACCGTCGTGTTTTAAACGGTTTTGTTTTAAACATGTTTTAAATCTTAAATTTGTTGCAAATTGTTTTAAACGTTAAATTTGTATAAAATATACTACTACAGGGTGTCTACGCTAAACCGTTCGTTAAAAGTTTATGGGGTTCCCGTTGCATCAAAAATTTGAAAAAAAAATCCTTGACATTCGGTTGAATCAGTTCTCCTCATGTGAAATATTATCAACTTTATATCACTTCCGGTTCCACCGGAAGAGCACTAAATTTGTTTTTTTAAATAGAACACCCTATCTATTAGTAATTTTTTGGATTCCTTGTTTTAATTGCAATATATTTTATTCGAACATATGCACACTTATCTCTTATAGTTTTCAAGAAAAAAAAATATTTCTAAAATTTTGGTCTCTAAAAGGCATCTTGAAATCGGTCCGTAACTTCTCTTAAGAATAAGATGAAAATATTATTTATATCTCTACTTGTACCTAGAAGATGCCTCTTTGAGTAAAGTAATTAGAAACTGTCAATTTTGACAATATGTGTTCTTAAAATGTCAATATCGAAGTGCCTTCTTTAATATCTCGTAATTCATTTTTTTTAAATGGAATGACCCATTTTATATCACATAGTACGATTGAGAGCAAAATTTCCTACAAAAAAGTATTATACAACTATACTCGTAAAGCAAGTAGTTTTCGAATTATTTCAAAAGCCATAATCGGTGAGTTGTTGAATTTTTCGATTCGTTCGATAATAACGCTACAGTTAGTGAGTGAGATTACTAAAGGAATAAATCTTCTTGATCAAAAACAAAATAGCTAAGGTAAAAATTGTTTATAAAAATGTATGTGTTTTTTCGTTGGCTATAACTTTTGTTTGAGACAGTTTTTGATTTAGTTAATATGTTTCTATATTTTTTACTTCATTTAAAATCAGTGGTTTATATGCGTGGCGCATAAAGTAAAATTTCGAGTTTAGAAAAGCCCCGTGAAAATTTGTCGAGGGTCGCGCAGCGACCCGAGACAAATTTTCTACGCGGGGCTTTTCTAAACTCGAAATTTTACTTCATGCTTAGTCTGGGAGTGGAAAACACTCGTTCGTAAATTTTCAAATTATCATAAAGTTGTGTAGTTTTTCGTTGTCTGCAACTTTTGTTTGAATTTTTGTTTGATTGAATCAATAATAAAGCTACAATTGATGAGTGAACAAAAACAAAAGAGCTGAGGTGAAAAATGTTTAGGTAAAAGTGGTTTATTTTTTCGTTGGCTACAACTTTTGTTTAAAACTTTTTTGATAATACTTAATTGTCGTGTAATTGGGAATGTTTCCTGTTGGGCAATGACCATTATTATTATTATTAAAACAGTAAACAGTGTTGCTAACTCTAAACCATCAAATGTCTAAAAAGTCTTTTGTTAAAAAATCACCATAAATCATTACATTATTCTGTTTTTTATTAAACGAATTTCAAATATGTTAACAACGAAAAACTCTGAAATAATTAGGAACTTTCTGAGACTGAAGAATTTTCAAAAATATTTTCATTTTATTTTTCTTTTTTGACATATATTTGCTAATTTAAAACTTTTTTATAAAAATTTTCAAGCAATATCTTTTTGAAATTTTATAAATTTAATGCTTACTTATTTCTCTATGTATTACATTACTTTATAGTTTTTCAAAAAATGTTTTGAACAAAAGTTGTAGGTAATGAAAAAACACACATCTTTTACCTAAACACTTTTCACCTTAACTCTTTTGTTTATGATCACTATACGAAAAAGCGTAGGGGAGATATTTATTTGATAATCACTTACAAATTGCTGCTTTATTAGTTACCCAATCAAAAAAAGTTTCACACAAAAGATAATAACAAAACCCAACACAAAATTTTATATAATCACTTTTCACCTCAGTTCTTCTGTTTATGAACTAGAAACTAAAAAAACTAGTTTAAATCAACAACTCACCGACTATGGCTTTCGAGGTCTCAATCGAAAAATGTTTCAAACAAATGTTGTAGCCAACGAGAAAATAAACCACTTTTACCTTAACACTTTTTACCTCAGCTCTTTTGTTTTTGTTCAATAAACCGAGAAAGACTTATTTGATATATTTTGCTAATCACTCATTAACTGTAGCTATTTTATCGATTCAATCAAACAAAAATTGCAGACTACGAAAAAATACACAACTTTGTGATAATTCGAAAATTTACGAACACGTGTCTTCCACTCCCAGAGTAAGCATGAAGTAAAATTTCGAGTTTAGAAAAGCCCCGCGTAGAAAATTTGTCGAGGGTCGCGCAGCGACCCGAGACAAATTTTCACGGGGCTTTTCTAAACTCGAAATTTTACTTCATGCGCCACGCGTATTAAACACTGATTTCAAGTGAAGTTAAAAATATAGAAACACATTAACTTAATAAAAAAATATCTCAAATAAAAATTGTAGCCAACGAAAAAACCCACAAATTTTGTTTAAACAATTTTCACCTTAGCTATTTTGTTTTTGATCAAGAAACGAGGAAGTCTGGCCCAGATTTATTCCTTTAGTAACCTCACTCACCAATTGTAGCTATATTATCGACCGAATCGAAAATTCAACAACAATAATTCGTTTTTTTTGTCGCATTTATGCATTTATGCGCGCATAAGTCGCAATTGAATTTTAGTAGACAAGTAGTATGCTTTTGTTTTGTCGCGATTGTATTGGGAAATGTCAAATAATAAAAAGAATTAGTACAAAGTTTTACAGAAATCAACAAAATGAGTAATTACACAAATCAACAAATTATCAATATTGATAATGAAGGTTTAAATTAAATTAATTTAAACCTTCATTATCAATATTTAAAAATGTTTCACCAAGTGATAAGTGAGAAAATTATTCAAGAAAATTATCAATTTATTCTTTATACATGGCAACTGCCAATTGAACAAAATTTGATTCCAATCTTCTAAATCTTGTTTTATTCATCGGCGGCAAATGTGGATAAGTTTCATTAAATACTCTACATGTTCGAGTAACATTGCTATGGCCGTTGCCATGTATCGTATGTTCAATAAAAAAATCCTCTAGAGTGCCATGATTTTATCTTTTGTTCAATTTAAGTTGGCTACACGCTTTAGGAGTTGACATATAAAACGTCAGATATAATAATTATAATGTATAATTTCAGAGTTGCCAACCTACAATATTTTCCATGGCACTCTAGAGGTTTTATTTTATTGAACATACGATATAAAGAATAAATTGATAATTTGTTTATTTGTGTAATTATTAATTTTGATGATATCTGTATAAATTTTTTCTAATTGTTTTTATTATTTGACATTTCACATTACAATCGCGACAAAACAAAAGCATACTACTTGCCTACTAAAAAAACGAATCTTCGAAATAATTCGAAAACTACTTGCTTTAGGAATATAGTTGTATAATACTTTTTTGTAGGAAATTTTCTTCCCAATCGTACCATGTGATAAAAAATAGGTCATTCAATTTAAAAAAATTGAATTACGAGATATTGAAGAGGGCACTTAGTTATTGACATTTTAAGAACACTTATTGTGAAAATTGACAGTTTCCAATTAGTTTACTCATAGAGGCATCCTCTAGGTACAAGTAGAGATATAAATCATATTTTTATCTTATTCTTAAGAAAAGTTACAGACAGATTTCAAGATGCCTTTTAGAGGTCAGAATTTTAGAAATATATTTTTTTTCTTGAAAACTATACGAGATAAGTGTACATATGTTCGAATAAAATATATTGCAATTAAAACAAGGAATCCAAAAAATTACTAATAGATAGGGTGTTCTATTTAAAATGTTGCAATTTAAACGAGGAACCCAAAAAATTACTAATATATAGGGTGTTCTATTTGAAATAATAAACTTGGTGCTACTTCCGGTGGAACCGGAAGTGATATAAAGTTGAAAATATTTCACATGAGGAGAACTGATTCAACCATATGACAAGGATTTTTTTCAAATTTTTAGTGCAACGGCAACCCTATAAACTTTTAACGAACGGTTTAGCGTAGACACCCTGTATATATACTACTTCAAAAAGATTTTTTGTTTAAGTTTTTAAATGTTAGCTAAATTGTTGAAGATATTTCATATAAATAATTAAACATAACATTTTATTACAATAAAATATCACAACTGCGTGTGAATAAATGTGGTTTTTAAATACAGGGAATTTTTCTTTCAGGTATACATATGCATAAACTGTAAATATTACGACATTCGTTGTTTTTTTAAATGATTTTAATTTGAATCTTTAAACGAGGGTTTTCCACTCCCAGACTAAGCATGAAGTAAAATTTCGAGTTTAGAAAAGCCTAAAAATTTGGATTGGCCGCGTAGCGAAGCGGAGCGGCCAATCCAAATTAGGCTTTTCTAAACTCGAAATTTTACTTTATGCGCCACACGTATAAAACACTGAAATATCTTAAAGTTTAAAATATACTGCTTTAGCAATCTAATATGTAGATTGGAGTAAAACGTGAGTCAAATTCTGCGCTGAACAAATTGTTTAAAACAGTGATTATAGGCAACCCAATAACTATAGCGTATATTAGGTTGCCTATAATCGTTGCTGTATGTGAGTGTTTTTTTAACTTCACTGTAAATCGGTGTTTTTAAGCGTGGCACATGAAGTAAAATTTCGAGTTTAGAAAAGCCAAATTTGGATTGGCCGCTTCGCTTCGCTACGCGGCCAATCCAAATTCTTAGGCTTTTCTAAACTCGAAATTTTACTTCATGCTTAGTCTGGGAATGGAAAACACTCGTTAAAAGCTTCCAATTAAACTCTAAAAAAAATATATATCTAAAGATTTACTGCAGGTAGTTTAGGTATGTTTTCTTAAAAGAAAAACTTTCAGTATCATCTGAATTAGATGTCCGCCTCCAAATCATTAAACGTTTATTTGAAACATTTATTTCATTTTGGTGCATGGTTCTGAAGACATTCTAGGTGGTACTATAAAATGGGACACCATGTATACAGGGTGTTCTATTAGTGGTTTTTCGGAAAATATCTCGGCTCACGTTAAAGATAGGAAGAACGTTTATTTAGCAAAGTTGCTTGATTTTAATAGATGCATAACCTAAATATATTTTTAAATATACAGAGTGCGCCATAAAGACAGTAGCAAATGCAACTTGTTATTGTAAATAGATCACCCTGATATACAGAACATCAATCTAATCTAGTTTTTCACTATTAAAATATTCGTTTAGATCCTGGGTCTCCAAACTATCTTCTTCGCGGGCCACAAATACAATTCTACATAATAAAGTCGGCCAAGATTCGATTAATTTTATAAAATTATGAAAAATTTAAGGAACAATTGTTACAATATTTCAAAATATAACATTTACAAAACAAATTACAAACAATCGCGGGCCGGATTCATGCAAGTCGCGGGCCGGATTTGGCCCGCGGGCCGTAGTTTGGAGACCACTGGTTTAGATTATAAAATGCATGGTTGGTAAAAATGCACTTCAGGCTCTTTTTAAATAGGTGGTAATTTAGGTTGCGAATGGTTGGGGGAAGTTTGTTGTACACCTTAACACTGACTATATTCCAGGATCTGTTTGAAAGCTCCAGATGAACTTTACGTTGCAATAGTAAATTGTTATGACGTGTTTTGTAGTTGTGAGGTGCGCGATGATCCAATTTGTATTTATTTAAATATGCGTATTTACAGAGTTCGAGTAGAAGCAATGACGGTAATGTTAATATAGATAAATTTTTAAAATGTGTACGACATGATTGCATTTGGCCAATATTTATACAGGGTGCGGCACAAGTTCCTGCACAAATTATTTACATGCTAATTTACGTACCTTTTTACTATTTTGTATCGTTATCAAATTTCAAGGGCAACGAGGCTATATTTGTTGCCTTTGAAATTCTCTACAAACAACCTATAACTGTTTTTTGATCTGTCAAATTGCTATTACTTTATGAAGCTCTAGGGAAGATCGAATCGCGATCATCAGACTTTTCGAATCGGAGAAATCGACCGCGGGCATCGTAAAGGACCTCCACATGCCAAGAAGGAGTGTTTTTGCCGCCATTAAGCGATATAGAGAGGTATTCACTACTGAGAACAGATCTCGGAATGGATGACCCAGTACTATGAGCACTCCGAAGAATTTAATCAATCTCAAGTGTCGCGTTTGTCGGAAATTAGAAAAATCTACGAGAAAGCTGGCCTAGGAGATAAAAATCAGCGCGAAATCAATTAGAAGGATATTTTGGATCAAATTCAAACGTTGTAGTTAGAAGCTAGGCATAGCTCACTTGGACGATCGAATGAAGTGCGACGACTCAAGAATTCGCAACGCCTTCTAAAAAAGTCGGCGTTGCTTACATCTCCCCTAACTCAGTCTACTCTGTATATCAAAACCATTGTGAAATAGTTGAGTCCTTCGGTGATTTTAACAATCTCTACATATTTGGAGATTATAACTTTCCGCATACTTCTTGGAAAAATGACGAATATGGGATTTGTACGAATTCAAAATGTCTAAAATCTGTTTTATTAGCAAACACTTTTGGCTCCATTAATTCACATTAAGGATTAAAGATTGGTTGTCGGGAGGGCAGCCGCAGCCGCGCCCATTTAGGCCGTTTTAGGCCCATTGTAGTGCCTCCCTCCTGATGGTCAGACCCACTCCGTACTACTGGCAATTGCCAATATTTGTGCGACGGACCAGTTCCAACCGGTTCCTACACGTTTGGGCTGAATTTCCTTTAACATATTATCCCTTAGTTTTGACAGGGCCGGACACTCGTGACACTCGGCATGTGGTATCGTTGGTGATCCCCATTTTTGCGAGGTGCTTTTGGGAGCTGTAGTGTCCGGTGATGTAGCCGGTCAGTTTACGTAAGTTTTGCTTGGAGAGTTCTAGGAACTTCTTTGTTTTTTTGCGGTCAGGTGTTGGTAAGTATGCCTTGGTTTGGCCGCACGTTGTTAAGTTTTTCCATCTGGATTTGTGTTTTTTAGCGGTGAACTCGCGCATGTGTCTACTCAAGGACCGCGGGGATAGTCCTACGTTTGCATAGTTTGTTGCTGTTGTTGATGATGCTGCATCACGCGCAAGTTCGTCCGCGTTGTTGTTCCCCTCGTTATTGTTGTGGCCTTTTGTCCATGTTACTAATGTTATGTAATTGAATATGTATTTTGTTTTGTATTTGTTGTTACAATAAAGCGATTATTATTATTATTAATGTTATGCGGTTGAGTGTCGCTGCTGTGTTCAGTGTCTCTACGCATTCATATATTAGTTCTGATGTTATTTTGAACTTATCTAGTGCTGCTAATGCAGCTTTGCTATCGGTGACGATAGTTGTGTTTTGTTTTCTCAGTTGTTTTTCTGAGATTAGTTTGGCACTCTCCATGATTGCGTAGATTTTGGTCTGTGTTGCGGTGGCATGGTTCTCTATGGAAAGACATTTGCGGATGTTTAGGGCTTCCGAGTATACGCCCGCTCCACAGCCTGTTTTTGTTTTGCTTCCATCTGTAAACATCAGGTGGTCTTTCGTTTGTGTTTGTTCATTTGGGTTCACAGTGTATTTTTTGTTGAAGATGTATGGGGGGATCTTCTGGTCTAGTTTGCCGCTCAGATGGGGCGGGCCCCATTTGAGAATGCTTCCGTGTCCTGTTGGGGTTTGGTATGACCAAGTGTCCATGGCTCTCAGTCTTTCTGCACTGTTTCTTGCGACTTCTTTGATATGTATATCAAGCGGTGGGAGGTTGAGTATCGTTTCCAATGCTGAGGTGGGTGTTGTTCTAAATGCACCAGTTGTGCACGTACCCGCTAGCCTTTGGATGTGGTTTAGTTTTGCTTTTGCTCCTGTTTCGTTTGTCCTAGGCCACCAAACTAGAGCTCCATACTCGAGTGCCGGTCTGATAATACCTGTGTGTATCCAGAGTGCTATCTTCGGTGATAGTCCCCAGGTATTGCCGATAGCTACATTGATAGCCTACATTGCCAAAAGGCTTTGCTTGCCTTGTCTGTTTTGTATTCAAGGTGTTTGGAACAATTTAATTCGGAGTCAAGGTATACTCCTAGGTATTTGACTTCTTTCGATAGCGTTAGTTGTTTGCTAAACAAGGTAGGTAGAGTGTATGAGCCTATCTTGTATTTGTTGGTGAACATCACTACTTCTGTTTTTGTGGGGTTCACTGATAGTGAGTTGGAGTTGCACCAGTTTTCCACAGTTGTGAGGGCATCCTGCATTCTGTTGCATAGGATGTTTTCGTATTTGCCGTTCAGGAGTATTGCTATGTCATCCGCGTATCCCACCGTATAAAATCCTTGGATGTTTAGTTTCGTTATCAGTTCATTCACCAGTAGTGTCCACAGAAGCGGTGATAGAACTCCGCCCTGCGGACAGCCTCTGGTGACTATTGCCTTTAGCGTGACATCTGCAGGAGATGCTGTGATTTGTCTGCTGTGTATCATATTTCCTATCCAGCTGTGCCTTGTTTTGTAAGGATGCTTTGTCAAAGGCTTCTTCGATATCAATAAAAGTCCCGAGTGTGGTCATTTTGTTTGCCAGTACCTGTTCAATCCTTGAGACCGCCAGGTGTAGGGCAGATTCAGTGCTTTTGCCTGGTGTGTAGGCGTGTTGGTTTGGGTGTATAGGTTTGGTCTTGAGAATGTTATCCCTATTGTGGCGATCGCATAGTTTCTCTAGCGTTTTTATCATAAACGAGGATAAGCTGATCGGTCTAAATAATTTTGCGTTCGTGTAGTCATTCCTGCTGGGTTTGGGAATGGACACTACTTTTACCATTCTCTAGGACCTAGGTACGTAACGAAGCTCCAGGCAGCCACGGTAGATGGCCCTAAGCGACAATGAGTTCACATTAAGTTAATCACATACTTAATTATAATAATGTTACATCTGATATTTTTACCATCCTCATATTATTCCAATGTCATGCGATCCACACCATCCAGTCTTGGAACTACTTCTTTCGTTCGATACAAATGTTGATTTTTCTGGTACTTTGTGGGACGATAATTTCTTAAGATACAATTTCAAGGGTGCAGATTTTGTTGCTATAAACAATGCTGTAATTACCATAAGTTGGGATTCCATTCTTAATGACTGCTATATTGACGTAGCTTGCCAGATATTCTACTTCATTATATACGAAATAATTGACCACTTTGTTCCTATTATCAATACACCGAAATTTAAACCAACACGATTCCCTTAATGGTTTACACCAGAGCTGACAAACTAAGCAATCCAGAAGAAGAAACTACATAAAGCTTATCGGCACTCAGGCTTGGATGATGATTACCGTCAATTTAGTTTTGTTAGGCAGCAATGCAAAGATTTCGCTCGTGTTTGTCACACTAATTATATTCAGAATGTGGAAGATAACATCAAACATAATCCCAAATCGTTTGCTAGGGCGCGACTTCCTTCGCTCGCGCGCCTCGGAAAATCCAAATTTTCAGGATTTTCTAAACTCGAAATTTTACTTCATTCTTAATCAAGGAGTAGAAACACTCGTTACAAATATTAAATTAAACTTTTACATTAAATCAACGAATACCTGGAAAATAACACAGTGTATATCGGGATATACACCGTAAAACGGGGTGAATAAAACTCGCGGGGTGAATAGTAACAATTACGGAATATGAACTTTAAAAACCTGCAACTTGTTGAAAAAACGCGTTAATTTCAAAAACGAAACATTTCCAAGTAGTGGAATTCATAGTTACATTGGCGTGGTTGGCTAAACAAAATTACAATTTGCAGCTAACTTTTTGTAGAGTGTTACAAGCTTGTGAAATTTGTAGGTCAAAAAAGTGTAGTGTGAAAAACATAGTTTTTAAAATAATTGAATGTCAAATACTAGTTGGTTAGTTGCTTTTAATATTCAGTACTTAAGTCATTGTTTTGGTTTTGTATTTAGGGTCAAAGGTTCCGTTTTGCAATTTTTTAAGGATGCCATTTGTTTTTATGAGTTATACAGGGTGAATAGAAATGCCAGAGGTGTGAAACGAATAGAAACGACAGAGGACTGAATAGAAACATTGTAAAAATGTCGCGTAAATACAAACCAAATCCAAGAAACAAAGTTAATCAAAAATATACTGAAGATAAGATTAAAAAGGTACTAGCCGAGATTGAAAATGGTGCAAGTTTTCGAGTTACTGCATAAAAATACAACACAAAGTTGCACGTTGCACTAAATGAACGACGTGGAGTTTTTAAGTTTAAACATATTTTTTTAATAGAAATAATTATTCTGTTTTTTTTCTTTTAACAAATTATTATTGTTAATGGTTTAAGGTTCTGTTATATTTATTATAAGAGTTTTTATTGAATTTATTTTTGTTAATTATCCTAGTTAAATAAGAGTTTCCGTTGATTTTAGTTTTGTGTAATATGCTAGTTAAATAAGGAAATTGAATATTCTCATAAGCTTATTTCAATATTGTTCAGGTTTGTTAAAAGAGTGTATTAAACATGTTTATTTTCATTTGTATGCAGTACTCATTCATTCACCGGATAACTATATACGCGTTTCAGGCTTCAAGGCCATCATCAGTATGGTCCTGAGCCAGTGCTTGAAGAATACTGAACATCTTTGACCATTTATTATTGCCTGTGCAATTTACATACAGAGAGTTTTAAGTAACACCGAACATGAGACTGTAAAATTTTCCTACGTTCGATTTGTTCTGGGACGCATCAAAGCATTGAGTGTGATGTGATTGGCTACGATTTCCAATGGTAATATAGTCAACCCAATTTACATTCTTCTGGGTGCGATTTCATTGGTTACGATTTTTAGTAGTACTAATGCAAATTAGGACTACTGTAAATAGGGTACATGTAACGTCAAAATAAAATACGTCAGTTATTAAATCTTGTGCGTTCATGGTGTGTGGGAATATGGAACATACTTTTTTGTCTAAAGCAAGACATCAGCATTTGAAGACAATCAAGATTAATACTGTTCTGAAACATACAGGGAGTTTTTCTTTTAGGTATAGGTATTTTAAATTCAGCCTATTTTCTGTAAATCTTTAGATATTCCTTATTTTTTTAAGCTCGATTTAAAGCTTTAAACGAGTGTTTTCCACTCCCAGACTAAGCATGAAGTAAAATTTCGAGTTTAGAAAAGCCCCGTGAAAATTTGTCGAGGGTCGCGCAGCTACCCGAGACAAATTTTCTGGGCTTTTCTAAACTCGAAATTTTACTTCATGCGCCACGCGTATAAAACACTAAAATATTGTGAAATTTATGTATATTCGAACGTTACTTGAAATCTGTGTTTTATACGCGTGGCGCATCTTCACGGGGCTTTTCTAAACTCGAAATTTTACATCATGCTTAGTCTGGGAGTGAAAATCACTCGTTTAAAGATTTAAATTGAACTCTTTCAAAAAACAACGAATGTCGGAAAATTTACAGCTTGTGCATGTTCACTTAAAAAAAAATCACTGTATCTTCAATTCATTGTAAGTTACGCAGTCAATAAAGTAATAAATACACCTACATTATCTTCATTGAGTATTATGTTAGCATATAAATAAAAATTGCAATGATTTCCAAATAAAGCAGTACACCTAACACCCCAGTGTTGTTGTGCTGGCAGCAGTACTAGGTGCGGTACTTGCAAACCTGCCTCGCCACGCTCTTCAAATTTGGAATATTTCTATTTAAAGGTGCTGAAAGACCGTTTTGTTAGCACAATGGGCCTAATGAGGCCTAAGTGCAGTGCAGAAATGCGGACTCCCCAAAGAACCAGGCAGTTTTTGGACGGCATCTTTGCTGGTACACCCAAAGCAACGTACTTGGGGTGGTCCTGATCAAATGGTTTACACCACATATGGGCAATTCCCAGCCCGCGGGCAGGATCTGGCCCGCTGTAAGATATGATCCGGCCCGCGAGACATTTTGAAAAAACCCAATTAAAAAAATATTACATTAGGTACTTATACTCACGGGAGTGACAGTGAGGCGGCAAACATCAAATTCTTTGATGTTTGCCGCCTCACTCTTTGATAATCGCCGTCACTCGACTTGCTCCATCAAATTCTTTGAGGTTTGCCGCCTCACGGGCGACACATCAAAAGATTTATTGCTTCTCAATTATTCTAAACTAGTTTATTCCAGATTATTCGTTCATTTTGCCTATATAAGCGGGTGGATGGCCCGAACGTTAGTTCAGTGCTATTTGAGCTACCGAGGTGATAACTTGGACAAGCGATATCCTAGCGAACTGCTCGAGCCGTCAACTTGCTTTGTGACTTTGTGTGCATCTTGAGTAGTTACTAACTATAGTTTGTTATTAAGTTTATTGAACGAAAAGTAAACACAGATACAGAGGGTCGCCATTTACAAGAAAAATGGACTGAAGAATTATTTTTTATCTTGCACAATGGTAAGCCTATTTGTATGCTGTGTAATGAATCCATTATTTCAGTAATGAAAGAATTCAATATAAAGAGGCATTACTCAACTAAGCATGCTACGCTGCACTCACTGACAGGACAATTAAGAACAGACAAAATCCAGAAGCTTACCGCAAATTTGGAAAAACAGAAACAAATGTTTCATAAACAAAGAATACAACTTGATAATGTTGTGAAAGCTAGTTTTATAATTAGTTCAAAATTGGCAAAGATATTAAAACCATTTGCCGAAGGAGAATTTATCAAGGAGTGTATGTTAGAACTTTGCGGTATTATGTGTCCTGAAAAGAAAAAAGAATTTGAAAAAATTAGTTTGTCAAGACGAACTGTTATACGACGTATAGAAATGATGGCTAATGATATAAAAACAACATTGACTGACCGTATGGCTGGTTTTGAATCATTTTCCATAGCATTAGACGAGAGCACCGATTTTTCTGACACAGTTTTATCGGAATTTTGAATGAAAAAGCAACAGAATTAAATGTGCAAAAAGATGATTTGATAGTCCTTCATTGCATTATCCACCAACAGAACTTGTGTTCTAAGTCCATTCGACTCCAGAATGTTATGAATGTGGTAGTAAAAACCATCAACTTTATTCGATCCCGAGGGCTTAACCATCGTCAGTTCAAGGCGTTTTTGGATGAAATGTCAGCTGAATATAACGACGTAACATATTATTGTGAAGTCAGATGGCTGAGCAAAGGAAAGATGTTGAAACGGTTTTACGAGCTTAGAAATGAGATAGCAGACTTTATGAAAATAAAAGATAAACCACTATCTGAATTAAGTGACCCAAAATGGATATGTGACTTAGCATTTCTGGTCGATCTTCCAGGCTATTTGAATGATTTCAATTTGAAACTTCAAAAACACGGACAGTTAGTAAATGATTTGTACAGCCATTTAAAAGCGTTTCAGATCAAACTACGCTTGTGGGAGTCACAGATGCTGTCTGGTAACAGTTACCATTTCAACACGCTCTCTGCGTATGAAAATATTGCTTATGCTCAATATGCTGAAGAACTCAAGTTACTGTCGGAACAATTTTCGAACAGATTTTGCGACTTCAAAAACATGGAAGACTGTTTCAGTTTATTTGCTACTCCTACAACATATATTGTACAAAATGCTCCAATACACTTACAAATGGAGTTGATCGATATTCAAGAAAACTCACTCCTAAAATCCAAATTTGAAGACGTAGAGTTGTGCGATTTCTACAAAAAATACCTAGAAGAAGACAATTTTCCGCAGCTTAGAAAATTCGAAAGAAGATTGATTTGTGCGTTTGGCAGTACTTATAAATGCGAACAGTTCTTTTCATTGATGAAAGTTAATAAATCAACACATCGTACAAGACTGACTGACGATAATTTGGAAAATTCTTTACGTCTTTGTGTCAGTGGAATTAATCCAAATATCGATGGATTAGTTTCCCAAATTCAAGCTCAAGTGTCTTATTGATTTCGGTGTATTTAACTTTCGTAGTTTGTAACAATTGCAAATTTAACGATTTAATTATAATGTACCATTTTTTTAAATTTCATTTTGTTATTTTAATAAATTGTACATTGTCGTATTATTTCATGTCTAATATCTATCGCAAAAAATATTATCACTACTTTAAAATGCACTAAGTACTTTTAAACGCGGCCCGCGAACGTATTTGCACCCTAAAGTTTGGCCCTCATGTCATGCCACATGTCAAAGGTTGCCCATACCTGGTTTATACAATACGCTGAATCGAAATTCTTAATAATCTCTAGTGAAATTGAAGCAATGTATCATTTGTTCAATAAAAAAAAACCTCTAGAGTGCTATGATTTAATCTTTTTTCAAATTTAAGTTGGCTACACACACACACAGGAATTGACATATAAAACGTCAGACATAATAATTATAATATTTCCAGAGTTGCCAACTTAGAATATTTTTCATGCACACTAGAGATTTTTTTAATTGAACATACGATATAAACTTATCTTGAAATATTAGCAAACGATTAAGCTAAATCTGTTCTCCTCTTTCTCATTTTTCTTTTCTGTTTAATATTAACATTCTATTAGTGATGCAGGCGATTATTGAATGACACATTTTACTTTGATGTTTAATGTAAGTTGCGTTAGAACTACTAAAAACTAAAACTTCGCTAGAACTACTAAAATCAGCCAATGAAATCGCACTCAATGCTTTGATGCATCCCAGAACACATCGAACATAGGAAAATTTACATTTAATATTTTCTGGCATGTTCGGGGTTACATAAAACTCTCTGTATGTTTGACAGCGTAAACGCCATCTAATGCCCATTTGCTTCAGTAGCTACTTAAGCAAATGGGCATTAAACATTAAAAGTGCGATTCTTTTCGCAATCTACAACAAGTTAGTCTTACAAAGACTATATATATGTTGTAGATTGCGAAAAGAATCGCACTTTTAATGTTTGAAGTATTCTGCAACCAAGAATTGGCAATTTCATTTATACTTATATTTGAACGGTAACGTGACCGCCAGTCTAAGGTGTCAAATTGTTTAGAGGAAATGGCAAAGCTATACTGATGAGAGATAAATCTCGAAACGCGTCTATAGATGGCCTGAATAATTTGACCCAAATTGTTACATTTGCAGTAGGTTACTGTATGTAACAGCAAACACTTGTTGTATAATTCAATGTCCGTCGGGGTATTAGCCCGGGAAGTAGTTGTTTCAATGGGTGTTTGATATAGTCTTTGTAAGACTAACTTGTTGTAGATTGCTAAAAGAATCGCACTTTTAATGTTTGAAGTATTCTGCAACCAAGAATTGGCAATTTCATTTATACTTAAATGGGTATTAGATGGCGTTTACGCTGTCAAACATATGCAACATCCGTACGTTGAGGTATTATAATAATAATAATACTTTATTCGCACTTTACAAACATACACACATACATATATTTGTACATGGAAAACGTCACATAAAATATCTATTAAGTTAATCTATCCAAAACTTCAGGAAAAAATATTCTGCCATACAGTATGGTTCCATATTACATATCAGCTTGTATACCGTGTTCTTCATTCTGTTGTAATTTACAATATTTTTTATTTCAATAGGTAGGTGATTGTAGATTTTCAGACAAGCATAAAAGCAACCTTTCTCGAATTTATTAAGCCTATGCTGCGGTAGGTTATATACTTGACCTCATCTTGTGTTATAAAGTGTACAGTAGTATACATCATTAAACAAGGGTTTATTCTTCCAAATGAACTTTATACATTCGTATATATATAGCCCATAAAATGTGAGCATATTAGCTTGCTTAAAGATACCCCTACAACTTGAGTTATATTTTACTTTTAACAGAACTGAGAGTATTCTCTTTTGTATAATAAATGCTCTTATGGCGTTTGTACTGCTGCCCCAAAATATCAGACCATATCTAAGGTGTGAGATTATGTTAGCAAAGTAAAACAGTTTTCCTATGCGAATGTTTGTGTTACGTATCAGTATTCTTAAGCCATAACATGCACTACTTAGTTTTCTACAGATATATGTAATATGGTGGTTAAAGCTCAAGGTATCATCTAAGTAAATCCCTAAACATCTAATACTATCTGAGAATGTGTATGATCCGTTATTCAGATTTATCGATTGTGGGGTTTTTATAGCTTGGTTCGATTTAAATAGGACAAATTTGGTCTTTGCAGTATTCAATATAAGTTTATTATCGTTGAACCAGTTTTCCAATTTTGTTATACTGTCATTGCTCGAATATGATGTCTGGATAAGTACTACCACTGATAAGGATATTTGTATCGTCCGCGTAGTTTATCATTTTGCAATGTATGGGAAGCATTTTTGATATGTCATTAATATATATTATGAATAATAAAGGTCCCAGAATACTGCCCTGTGGAATACCTTTAGTTACCCGTAATGGCTCTGAGAATATAATTTTGTGCGTGTCATTGACGTCGGTTAATTTGGTATAGTGAACTTTGTTCTCTAAGTAGGACTTGATTAAATTGTATCCTACACCGCGTATACCGTATTGGTATAGTTTAGACAAAAATATAGAGTGGTCAATTGTGTCGAACACTTTTGATAGGTCTAAAAATATTCCACAGGCCAGGTTTTGATTTTCCATTTCATCTAGTACCCATTTTATGTAGTGGTGTAAAGCTGTTTCAGTATTTTTGCCTTTCAGAAAACCGTGTTGTGTAGGCGATAGTAGCTCATACTTGACAAAAAAATGCATAACTCTTGAATAGATTACACGTTCAAATATTTTTGATATTGAATATAATAGACTAATGGGTCTATAATTTCCCAAGTTGTTGTGATCTCCTTTTTTATGTATTGGTATTAGGATTGCTTGTTTTAATCTTTCTGGAAATATGCCCGTTTTCAGGGACGTATATATTTATAATAGGTCGGGAAGTAATTATTGCAATGAGTGTTTGTAACAACTTGTTGTAGATTGCGAAACTATATTAATAGTTTTTAATTATTTTAATTTGAAAATAGTGATTGTGCTAATTCTGTGAAATATCAAATGTTGATTCAACGTTTAGTGTAAAATTTATCGTGTTAGCATTGGGTGGGTAATGAGGATTTTCGCCCGGAAATTCTGCCTTAGTATGGAGTTAACTTTGTTGGTTCATGCATAATCTGTGATTTATGTTTCCATGAATTTACATTTCATTACAAGCATATATTGCTTACAAGTGTATTGTTTTCCCAAACATTTTAAAATCATATCATATGACTATTTTTAATAGTCATATGAGGCACTTAGAACAAAAGGGGTGTAAGTACATTTTTTTTAAACTGCGAGGTAATGCAATGGGGAAGGGTTATTTTGTTAATTGGTAAAGAGATAGAAGAACTTTAATTATTATTAACAAAATATTGCAGAAAAAATCACTGTTCTCAAAATGAACGAGTGGAAAACTAAGAGTTCTGCTATTAATAAAATAAAGTTACTTTTTAAGTTTGAAGTTTGATTTTTTTTTAAAGATCTTTCGATATGATCAATATTTAACAAAATATGAACAGCTAAAAATAAACTATCACCGGCACACAGTGGGCGAATTCCGGAAATTAAACTGCAATAACTGAAAATTATAAGTTTCTGATTCTTGTCAAAATATATTAATTTGGAAAGAAACATGATTTTAGGTGCTTCTTCTTTAATGAGCAAAATTTGGCTCGGAGCCAAATTTTGTGGGCTTTTCTAAACTCGAAATTTTACTTCATGCGCCACGCGCATTAAACACTGATTTCAAGTGATGTTTAAAATATACACACATACTAAATTAATCAAAAAATGTCTCAAATAAAAGATGTAGCCAAGGAAAAAACACACAACTTTTGTATAAACAATTTTAACCTTAGCTATTTTGTTTTTGATCAAGATACGAGAAAGTCTAGCCCAGATTTATTCCTTTAGTAATAATGGCATTTAATGTAAAGAAATGCAGTCTAATATCAAAAAAATTATCTATTATCAAAAATATTATCTAATGCTACCCACTGAGAATAGGCGGCAAAATATTTCAGCCTACCGGCGGCAAAACCGTAAATCCGCCACTGAGGGCAGAAAGACCTCTGGTCGATAGCCCAGACAGACTAACCCCATAGTGTAATAATATATATATGTATTATACTATACTACTGTAATTGTATGAAGAAAGATGTATGTATATATATATGGATAACAATTTATTTTTATTGTAGCTTTGTTATTTAATGCAATACAGATCTGAAAATTGCTGTGTACCATAAACGTCATCAGAGCAACACACAGGAATTAACAGATCTTATGCAGTGTGTTCCATTTTCTAGATACAACACCGATTTTTAGTTTTTATTATGGCGGCCATATTCTTGTACAATTAAAAAAAAACAAGAAAAAATTGTGTCAAATCATGTGCCACAATTTTAATTAATTATTAGTTAAAACAACTGAATAAAATATGACAATTTTTGTTTTATCCACTGGGCCATTTTGGATTTTTAGTTAAGATCAAGAAAAATTAGTACGAAATTATGTGTTACGTGTCAATTAGTTGTAATTAGTAAAACAACAAACTATTTAAAAAAAAATATGAATAACTTTATGATGACACAAATCATCACAATCCTTAAAAAATTGTTGATTCGATTCCGCTAATGCGAGTTTTCATTGGTTTGTTTTATTATTTTACAATTTCTCATGATTTTTTTATTCCCGATTAACACAACAAAATGTTGCTTCTAGAACAAATTCACAATTTGTATCTAAGGGTTGCTTCATCAGATTTGATAATCCTTTGCAGTCAATTTAGGTAGACATTAGTTGAGATAATTATTCCTATGTAACTAATAATTTAAAAAAATTGCAAATCACCAATTCCTAATGACATTTGATTAATTTCGGGGAGTTGTGCAAATAAGGGGGGCGTAGAAATAATGATGAAGAGCGTGTGCGGTGTGCCGACCTGTTGCCGCACCCCCACCGGCAGCTCCCGGAGCGAGAAGGGTGGCGACTAAAACTCAATTAAACGACACCCCGCCGTTGGGGGGCCGTGCAATTGCCCGGCACGCATATTGCACATGCTCTTCCGTTGCCGCCGCCGCCACCGCCGCCGACGAGAACTGCATCCATCCGACTTGTAAATAATAATTTCATTAGTTCAAAACCGGCGGTCCGCAACGAAGCCTCGCGCCCTCCAACCCTGCTAACTAACTCATTCAACATATCTGGAAACACTTTGATAAAAAAAAGGTTGCGCGGAAATTTCACAAACTCTCAAAAGAGTTTAATTTATTGCGAGGAAGTACGAAAGGGAAACTGCCAACTGCAAAAGCTGCGGAGCAACAGGTCGTCGAGTCCTGTGAAATCTACCAACTTTAAGGTAACAACAGATGTGAATGGTCTTGAGGATATAACAAGGTAATGATGTTACCTACAGGAATATTTAAAATAACACAATCTCCAACAATTTCATTGAAACGGTTACAAAAATGCACGTTTAAAGGACTTTAAAAGAAGTTGTTTGGCGATATCAGTCAGATATGCAATACGTTATTTATATTGAAGATTGCATTTTCTTCTTTGTTTTTAGTTACATTAAGCATTTCTAACAATGTTAATTTGATACCCGTAGAATGATTCAGAAAATTCTAATAAGCAGAGCTGGGAAGAAAAAAAAGATTACAACCACGAATCAGAATCACCTAATAAGATTCAAATCAAATCCAATTGTTTATTGCTCCTTCATTGTTAAATTTTACAATATTAGACACGTCAAAGAAATAAATATATAATATAAATAAGTAGAAATAAAATATTACAATATATACTACAGAGTATAAGGACATTTGATTACAGTGATACATTAAAATGTTGATATGCATGTATTAAATAAAAAATAAAATTTGGTCAGTTGGATAATTTTAAGTTATTTCAGAATGATTAAAATGTTCAAAATCTTCTATACTGTAGAATGCATTTATTTGGAGACAAGCTTTTAATTTCGACTTGAATTTACTTAGTGTCAATCCTGTCAGCGACTCTGGAAGTTTGTTATACAGGTTAATACCGGCTTGCTGAGGAGCTTTACCAAAGAATGAATGTGTGTGTTGAATACTTGAATAAAGGATTTGTAAGAGAAAAACATAATTCAATTCCTGTTTTTCGAACCACGGATACAAATCCTTTAAAAATACATTTGAATTTATTATTTCTTTGCAACCATCATATTTCCCGATAGGCCCCTGATTTGGTTCTTTAATTGAAATAACACGGAATCATATAAAACAAAAGAAAAACAAATTTTCATGAGAATCCTTACAATGAATTTGAATTAATTTTGAAGAATTAAATCCTATTGGAGGATTCGAATCCTTTTGTAATGTTCGAGCTCTTTTTATAAAGATTTGTAACACCCACATTTGGATTTCAATACGAATCTTATTGAAAACAAAATATAACGAATGCGGATCACGAACCCTTTATTACTGAAGTATTCGAATATCACTTTGGAATCCTCTAAAAGGATTAGAACCTTACCCAGCTCCGCTTCTGAAACAAAATTTATATGATTTTAATACATTCTACTGTTAATGAAGCAATTTTATTAACTTAATTATTTATTATTATTATCTTTATCCTGTAATTAGAATTAATTTCTGTTGGAAAATAAAGTATTATTATTATAATTAAGAGTGCGCTCTACCCTATGTAAACCAATAATATCAGGCAGTGTATTTGCACGAAAAGTAGTTGTTTCAATGAACGTTTATTGTCTTTGTAGTCTTATTAATTAAGATTTATTGTCTGCAGTTTATACGAACATTATCTTAATTTTATATACAGCGTGTCCCAGAAGGAATCTGCCAAACTTCAGAGGTGTATTAGGTAATTTTAAACGAAAAAAAGTTATATCAACAGAGGTTGGATTCGGAAATGTGAGTGAATTGTGGCTTTGTTATAGAAAACTGTTCAAAACTGTAAGTAGTAAGCTTTAGAAAGCATATATCTACTGCTTTTATAATGGTAATGCTAGAGATGCCGTGCTGAATTATCATCGGCATTTTCAACATCGTACACTACCAAATTTTTTTTTTTTATTCTTTATTAGTGCTGATACAAAAAGATGTTTACACTCGTCAATAGTAAATCAATAATATACAGAGAGTTTTATGTAACACCGAACATTTTCATAACGAGAATTTTTCTTTAAAGTATCCATATGCATACGTTGCACATTTTCCAATGCTCGGTTTATAACAAGAATCCAATTTGAAGCTTTAAGCGAGTATTTTCCACTCCCAGGCTAAGCATGAAGTAAAATTTCGAGTTTAGAAAAGCCTGAAAATTTGGTTTGGTCGCGTTGCGCGAATCGCGGAGCAGCCAAACCAAATTTTCAGGCTTTTCTAAACTCGAAATTTTACTTCATGCGCCACTGGTTCAAAACACTGACATATTACGAAGTTTAAAACATACCGCTAAACTTTACATTGAATCAACGTTTTGTACCGGTGGCGCATGAAGTATAATTTCGAGTTTAGAAAAGCCTGAAAATTTGGTTTGGCCGCTCCGCGCTTCGCGCTACGCGACCAAACCAAATTTTCAGGCTTTTCTAAACTCGAAATTTTACTTCATGCTAAGCCTGGGAGTGGAAAACACTCGCTTAAAGCTTAAAATTAAATTCTATTAATAAACCAAGCATCGAAAAATGTGCAACGTATGCATATGGATACTTCATAGAAAAATGCTCGTTATGAAAATGTTCGGTGTTACATAAAACTCTCGGTATAATAATAGTAATAATAATAAAATAAGGTATTTATGTAAATCACTGTAACATTTCGCCAAAGTGGATTGATAGGTATATCGATCCCCATTTGTTTAGAAAAGGTTTTGGTGACAAAGCTTGTGAAGATATATAGGGTGCAAGTTGAAATAGTAATGAAATATCGAGACTCAACAGATTAAAAACTTAATTGTACGAATATTTTTAAAAGTAAAATAACAGCACAACAGATTAAAAGCATTAGAATAACAAATAATAATGACTAGAATTTAATATAAGGTTAAAATGTTAAAACATGTAGTTATAAAAGTAAAATAACAATCACAACACATTAAAAGCATTTAATAGTAAGTAGTAAAATTTGTTTGTAAAAGAATAGAGAGTTACAACAGATTAAATAGTAAGTAACTAGTGTTTTAAATATCACAGAATGGTTTATCACAGCACATATATTCGTCCCACGAGTAGAATGCTTCCTGTATAAGGTAGTTCTTTATAGCTATTTTAAAGATATTGATAGGCAACGATCGTACCGTATTTGGTAGTTTATTATAGAATCGTATACAGTAGTATTTAGTGCCTGTTTGTAGTCTGATGTGCTCTTGATAGATATCTGTTTTGGAACGAGTATTATGAGTATGATGATCATGATTGGGGTACAAGTTCAAGTTATTCCGTATGTGTATGAGACACTCCAGGATGTATATACAGGGTAGTGTTAATATTCGAAGTCTAATAAATGAACTTTTACAGTCATCGGTATACTTTAGACCTGCAACAATCCTGATAGCTTGGCGTTGTAGGGAGAATATCCTATGCCTGGAGGCAGAATGACCCCATACAATTATGCCGTACCTTATGTGTGATTCACATAAAGCTAAATAAGCTGACCGTAAAGCTTTGCCTACAGGGTTGTGCGTTAACATACGAAGACAATAAATATTTCTGGACAGTTTCTTTGCCAAGTTTTCACCCACCTTAGTTTTGGATCTAAGTAGATACCAAGAAACTTAGCATTATCGTCAAGTGCAATATTACTTTTATTTAGAGTGAATAATATCTTCTTGGTTTTATGTTCGTTTAAAATTAGTTTATTTGAATTGCACCAATTTGTGACTTGGTTTAGGGTAGACACTCCACTGTCCATAATGTCATTTATCGAGTTCGCAGTATCAAGTACAGTGGTATCGTTCGCGAATAACACTACCCTGGAGTTTACATGATCTGGAATGTCATTTATGAATATGAGGAATAATATTGGTCCCAGGACTGATCCTTGTGGAACCCCGATTGTGACTGGGAGGGGATCTGATATTTTATTGTAAAATTGAACCACCTGGACACGGTCAGATAAGTATGAGGATATTAGGTCCATGCTGTTCTGACAAAATCCATATCGGCTCAACTTGTAACCCAATAGCTCGTGTGATATGCAGTCAAACGCTTTACTTAAATCGACGAATGTTCCGAGACAGTATGATTTGTTTTCGAAACAATCTAATATTGTATTTGTCAAGTTAATAATGGCATCCGTTGTTGTTCGATTTGAGCCAAATTGGTGATGATTTAATAGTTGATTGTTTTCAAAATAATCGACTATTTGATCCATCATTATTCTTTCAACTATTTTTGAAAGAGTAGGAAGAATTGCAATGGGCCTATAGTTGTTTATTTCACCAACTATACCACTTTTATGGACTGGTACCACTTTGGCGGATTTTAAAACATCTTGAAAATTTCCTGAAGTGATTATGCCATTTATTAATTTTGTTAATGGGGAGATAATGATATCTTTCACCACTTTGATAATGTCAACTGATAAATCATAAATATCTGAGCTTCTACCCGGCCTTAATTGCGTTATTGTATCACCAACCTTAACAGGTGTCGTTTCTTTAAATGAGAATATTTGATTTGTTTTAGTATCCGTGGTTAAGTTTTGCGTTTGGTTTACTTGTGAGTGTGTTAGTAGTTCTTTGGCCGCATTCACGAAATAGGAGTTAAATTTATCACATGTTATATCACAGTTCGAGCTTTTATACTTTTTGAGCCTTGACTCATTAATCACATCCCACAAAGACCTTTGCTTGTTATGAGATTTGTTAACATAATCCTCCCAGGCAATAGTTTTTTTAGCTATTATGGAACGTTTGTAATTATAAGTATATTCTTTGAGTAGTTTATATGATGGTTCGGTAGTGTATATATTGTGATGTTCGCGGATAAGTTCCAGAGTATCCCTCATAATCTGGAGGTTCCGGTCAAACCAAAATACCTTAGTTAGTTTATTTGTGTGATTAACGTTATTCCTTTTAAGGGGAAATGCCTGGTTAGCGGCAGCACTTAGGATATTGTATAATTCAGACCATTTCAAACTGATGTCTAAGGAACTGTTCACAAAATCAAAATTGACTTTGTCAATGATACTGTAGAAATCTAACTTTCCTTTTAAAGTGATTGGTCTTGTGATATTCCCAGTGGGCTTATTAGCCTCTGCAACTGACATTGTTAACACTGCACCATAGTGGTCAGAGAGTCCTGTATTCAGACATTCTATATTAATATTTGTTTGCTCAGTATTTGTAAAAATGTTGTCGGTGCAGTTATTTTTACGCGTGTTAAATTGACAGGTATACACCATTACAAAAGCTGGAAATAAAAGAATATCTGCATATTCTTCATTGGTAAACGTTAAAGGAATGTTTAAAATAATTACGTTAATCAGTTAGGTTAACTTATAAATGACAGCAAAATAAATAATTAGACAGCAATGCTTTCTAAAGTCTACTCCTTACAATTTTGAACAGTTTTTTTTTAACAAACCATAATTCACTAACCTTTCCGAATCGGACTTATGTTGATATAGCATTTTTTGCTTAAAATGACCTAAGTAGTACACCCCTGAAGTTTGGCAGATTCCTCCCGGGACACTCTGTATATAAGAATACTGTACATCAAACGCGAGAAAGAAAGAAGATTAAAAAAAATACTGTTATTATTTGGAATTTGTTAATTCTTTCTTTACACGACTATCTAAAATAGAATTGCAGAGTGCATGATAATTTGATTTTATTTTTTTATTTTATTAATGCCCGGTATTATAAACGATTAATAAATCATTAGATAACTATTTGTGGATTACATTTATTTACGTAGTAAACTAATAGGCAAATAAAATTGCGTATTATAAAGCAAACCTACCAAATAAATAGCAATTCTAGAAATAAATAATTTAATAGTAGATTATAGACCGAAATTATACATTTTCATTGTGGCTATAGCTGGAACCACCAATTTGTTAAATCGAATTGTTAATATTTCAGTTTAAATTGTCAATCAAATTGGAAATTTAGCACAATTCCTTATAATTCATATTCATTGTCATATTTATTGATGTATTAACAAAAGTACATGTTTTACATATGTCACCTTAACCTACGAGTATATAATAATAAAAGATATAATAATAATAAAACCTTATAAGCTAGTTTGTATAGTGAGAAACAACGAAGTAAATAAGTAAATAGATCTATAGTCACATATTTAAATAACTTATTAAGAAATAACAAAATAAAATAACATATTAAAATATCATATTAAAACAACATATTAAAATACCACATTAAAATAACATATTGAAGTAACATACGGACGTTCACAATTTAAAATGAGTTTTAAAATCAAATTTAAGGAATTCTTCCCAGCAGTAAAAACCTTTATCAGTATAAATGAAATTGCCAATTCTTGGTTGCAGAATACTTCAAACATTAAAAGTGCGATTCTTCTCGCAATCTACAACAAGTTAGTCTTACAAAGACTATATCAAACACTCATTGAAACAACTACTTCCCGGGCTAATACCCCGACAGACATTGAATTATACAACAAGTGTTTGCTGTTACATACAGTAACCTACTGCAAATGTAACAATTTGGGTCAAATTATTTAGGCCATCTATAGACGCGTTTCGAGATTTATCTCTCATCAGTATAGCTTATTAGCCCGGGAAGTAGTAGTTTCAATGAGTGTTTGATATAGTCTTTGTAAGACTAACTTGTTGTAGATTGCGAGAAGAATCGCACTTTTAATGTTCGAAGTATTCTGCAACCAAGAATTGGCAATTTCATTTATACTTATGTTTGAACGGTAACGTGACCGCCAGTCTAAGGTGTCAAATTGTTTAGAGGGAGTGGCAAAGCTATACTGATGAGAGATAAATCTCGAAACGCGTCTATAGATGGCCTAAATAATTTGACCCAAATTGTTACATTTGCAGGAGGTTACTGTATGTAACAGCAAACACTTGTTGTATAATTCAATGTCTGTCGGAGTATTAGCCCGGGAAGTAGCTGTTTCAATGAGTGTTTGATATAGTCTTTGTAAGACTAACTTGTTGTAGATTGCGAGAAGAATCGCACTTTTAATGTTTAAAACCTTTATCCTCAAGTAGCGTTTTCAGACGATTTGCAAATTGCTTGGGAGGCAATTGCTGTATGTTTTTCGGTAGTGCGTTGAAGAATTTAACAGCGTGGAATCTAGTACCAGTCTTCGCTTTCGAGAGTCTTGTTGTTTGTAGAGATATGTTTGATTCTTGGCGAGTATGGTACATATTGATGTCGCTACAAGTTTGGTAGCTATCCAAATTGTGTCTAATATGAGACAAGCAGGCAAGAATAAATAGTGATGGGAATGTTAATATTCTTAAATCAATGAAAGCTTGTCTGCAGTCATCACAGTAGTTCAGGCCAGCTAACACTCTTACTACCTTTCTCTGAAGACCAAATATTCGGTGTCGAATAGCGGCATGACCCCAAGTAAGTATCCCATATGTGATGTTGGACTGGAATAGCGAAAAATATGTCGTACGAGCTACGGTCCTTGATACTATGGGTGCCAGGTTTCTAATAAGATATATACTCGAACTAAGCTTTCTAGCGAGTATATCCCCATGAGTAGTCCAAGATAGAAAGGAATCAATGTGAAAGCCAAGAAATTTAGTTGATTCATATTTAGTTGATTCATATTTCCTTAATGTGAACGTTAGGGAAGCAGATTTGTTGATATTCAGTTTTAGTCGATTACATATGAACCACTCCGATACCTCCCCGAGTGCTTTATCATGCAAATTATTAGCAATAGAGTAATCTTTAGATTTGTTAATAACAGTGGTATCGTCTGCATATAATATTGTATTGGTGTTTGGCGTCGCATTAGGTAAGTCATTGATGTATATCAGAAACGACAGAGGCCCAAGAATAGATCCCTGTGGTACACCGTATTTAATGGGCAAGGCCTCAGACATGATTCCATTTGATAGTACCCTCTGAGTCCTTCCAGTGAGGTATGAGAGTAAAATCCTGCAAGTGTCTGGATGAATATTGTAAAAATAAAGTTTACGCAGTAAAATGTCGTGAGATACGCTGTCAAAAGCCTTAGACAGGTCTAGAAATGTAGCTCTTGCTATAGATCCATCTTCGAAGACATTGATAATTTCTTCAACTAATTTCGATAAAGCGATTCCTGTTGAACGTTCTTTCCTAAAACCATATTGCTCGCTTCTTAATATGTTTGATTGTTCTAGGTAAGTAGATAGTTGATCTTGCAAGATTTTTTCAAATATTTTGCCAAACAAGGGCAGCAGAGAAATTGGACGATAGTTGTCAGGATCGTTTGGATCTCCTTTCTTAAGGACCGGTATGACCAAGGCTCTCTTAAAAGCATCCGGAAAGGTGTTATTTCTAATACACATATTGAGCATTTTTGTGAGTGGAGATAAAATAGTGTTCAATACGGATTTGATGACATCAATTCGTAATCCGTAGATGTCCCTGCTTGAACTGGGTCGTAATCTACTTACTGCATCTCTGACAATATTCATCGATATTTGACTGAAACTGAAAAACTGAGTACTGCTATTAAATTCTGAAGACATTAAGGTTATTGGGTCTGTATTTGAATGAGGTAAGGATGATATAATATTATCAGCAATTTCAGTAAAGTGCTCATTGAAGGTCATTGCAGAAGTAGTTGGACGCGTAATTGATTTCGAGGGTCTTGAGCAATTAATAATTTTCCACACGGCTTTTGGTTTAAAGTTGTTCTTTACAATGTACAAGTTATTGGCCTGCAATTTGCTACATTCAATTGCTCGCCTGTGATATTTCCTATGATTGTTCCTTAATACTCGTACTTCAGGATCACGCGTGGTGTTGTATATTTCGGATAGTAGCTGTAGGTGTTCTCTCATTTTTTTTTTAAGAATTATTATACCATCTGATATGATTTTCCTGTATGTCCGATTTGGCTGTTTTGAGTGGAAAACAGGACTTAAAATATACAAGGAAGACAGACAAGAAGTTGTCCACACATTCGTTGGTATCACTTATTATATTCAGAAAGCTCCATGATTCCTCTTCCAATAGTTTAAACAGGGTATGTTTTCCAGCCGCAGTGATTTGTCTTATCGGTCTGTTATGTTTGGGATTCTGATTTTTGTTTAGTGGAACGGTAAAAATAATTCCTCTGCGGTCTGATAATCCTGTTTCAAGAGGATAAGATGACATAGTATGAAAGTTCGTCGCTATGTTGTCAATGCAGTTATTTAAGCGTGTGGGAAAGTTAATCATGAATTCTAGATCATAGCTATGAATAACATCCACGAGGCTCTCTGTATTGCGATTGGAAGTATTGATGTTAATATTGTAGTCGCCAATCACAAATATGTGCTTTTTATTTTGCTTGATGGAGTCAAGTACAACAGAGAGTGTATTCAAGAATTGATTGAGATCGCCATTAGGAGATCTATAGACTGTGATTATTATGTTACAATCTGTTTCAATTCCCGCTATTTCGCAGTTTTTCTCCGATGAAAATTGGCATATTTAAGGATGTGAATGCTATGTTATTCTTGACCATAATTAGAATTCCACCGCCGGATGTTGATTTTCGAGAATAGCTGGTTGCTACTTGAAAGTTTGAGAAGACAGTGGTTTTTATAGCATCGTCTATTATGGAGAATAACCGTAAAATAAGACAGAATTACACAGAACAAGAAAACTAAAGCTTATTAGAAATTATAAAAGACTTAAACGATTGTTTTCCACTCCTAGGCTAAGCATGAAGTAAAATTTCGAGTTTAGAAAAGCCTGAAAATTTGGTTTGGTCGCGTAGCGCGAAGCGCGGAGCGACCAAACCAAATTTTCAGGCTTTTCTAAACTCGAAATTTTACTTCATGCGCCACGCGTACAAGACACTGATTTCAAGTGAAGTTCACTTGTTCACAAAATTTCAGTGTTTTCAGTGTTTAATACGCGTGGCGCATGAAGTAAAATTTTGAGTTTAGAGAAGCCTGAAAATTTGGTTTGGTCGCTCCGCGCTTCGCGCTACGGTACCAAACCAAATTTTCAGGCTTTTCTAAACTCGAAATTTTACTTTATGCTTAGTCTGGGAGTGGAAAACACTCGTTTAAAACTTTAATGCCCGGTGTTATAAAACATTTTATTCCCTAAATAAAATTTACTTTAGGAGTAAATTAATTTATTTCAAAGATTTCGGTGTTATAAACATAAAATAACTTTATTTGGCTAATAAATCTCCCCAGTAAATTATTTGTTTGTTTTTCTGCCAAGTAAATTTTATTCTCTAAATAATTTGACAGTTAAAAGTCAAAAGTGTATTATATTATTATAATTACTTTAGATTCTACTACTTGTGTTTATTAATTTGAATCAGCTCAGGTAATAAACCATTAATCAAGACCGATAGTGGTATTAGTAACTCTTGATGTGAAAAACGCGTTTAATTCAGCAAGATGAGGCGTTATACGAACAGAGCTCGAACAAAAACTGAAGTTACCTCCTTACCCCCTTCGCATATTGAGAAGCTATCTGCAAAATAGAAAACTCATGTACGACACCACGGAAGGACCAATAACGAGAATACTTACTGCCGGCGCTGCGCAGGGATCAATCCTGGGACCTATCCTATGGAACATCTCTTACGATGGCATATTTAACTTGGACATGCCCGAGGATACTTCCCTAGTGGGTTACGCTGATGACATTGCGACAGTGATTGTAGCAAACGATATTAAGGACACCCAACGGAAGCTTAATCAGATAATGCGAAGAGTAAATTCCTGGATGAACGACCATGGACTAACTCTCGCAACTGAAAAGACCGAAGTCGTTTTACTTACCAGGAAACGAATACCGATAGAGGTACCACTACTAGTAGGTACCGAAAGAATCCAAACAGTACCTAGCTTGAAGTATCTAGGGCTACGGCTAGATACCAAAATGACATTCAGGTCCCATATCGAGATGGTATGCGAACGAGCATCGAGAGTTACGTCCATGCTGAGCGGACTCATGGCTAATGTAGGGGGACCGCTGTCTGGAAGGCGCAAACTACTGATGTCTGTCGCACACTCAATCCTACTGTATGGTTGCGAATTGTGGGCAGATAAGTTAAATAAAACCCTGAAGAAAAAACTTGTAAGGGTACAACGAACGGAAGCACTGCGAATAGTCAGCGCATACAGAACAGTATCAGATCCCGCAGTGCTTGTTATAGCTGGGGTTACACCTATATATATATCCTGGCAGCTGAAAGGAAAGCCGTCTACACAAACAAGACGACGATAGGACATGAACGTGCACAAAGTACCGCAAAGGAAATGTCACTGAGACATTGGCAAGAGGAATGGCAAGCTGAAACAAGAGGAAGATGGACAAAAAAACTAATTCCAAACCTGACGAACTGGCATGACAGGGAGCATGGAGAGATCAATTATTACTTGACCCAATTCCTGACCGGGCACGGTTACTTCAACTCGTACCTGGAAAAAATAAAAAAAGTAGATAGTGCAGATTGCCCCTATGGGGACACAAACAATGACGACGCGGAACACACGATATTCACATGTGGCCGATGGATCAGGGAACGAACCGTATTAGAACAGAGAGTCGGCAAGATAACGCCATCTTCCGTGATTGACGTAATGTTGTCGAGCAATGAAGCCTGGCAGGCAGTAGCCTCCTTTGTCGAAGAAATACTAAAACAGAAGAAGCTAGAGACTGTTATCGGGGCGCGGGACGTCGCTTGCTGTTTATGCTAAATTTAATAGATAATTTGAGAGAGCATGAGTTTCCATAAAAAAAACAACGTCCCTCCGTAACAACTCCGATTAGCTCAGTACTTTAACACACACACAATAATAAGAAAAGAAACTTACCGAAATCCTAGTTCAAAAGACACTCACTTTTATTATGTTTAATTCAAAATGCTTGGTAAATTAACCTCTGACTTCCAAAAACAAGGATACAATATTTATTCACGACACACAAAGCAAAATAACACAAGAATGATAATGAATGAAATAAATGACAAACAAAAGAAACTAGAATAACAATAATGAACGAACGCAACGACTTACGAACTGACTAATTCGCGACACTTAATGATTTCATAGAAACTTGGTGAAACTTTGTTGATGATAACTCTGATGATGATAACTCCGAACTGTACTGCCTTTCCTCTGTCTTCCGCTGTCTCTTATCTTCCCAACCACCGCTGTCTTCACCCCCGCCATGTAATTTGGGGGTGACGGTGATTGGTCGAGAACGTGGTGGAAGAAGCAGAGGGTGGAGTTTTCATATTTAGCTGAGGCCAAAAAGTTTTGGGCCTCTGGTTTTCGACTGCTCCGGCGTGTCGAAGTTTGTGCTGCAGATGTTACGACCATAAACCTTTGTTCTCGCTGTTTTTTCCGAAATTTTGAGAAATTCCCAAAGGCTTTGTTTTCATGGTCGTAAACATCTACAGCGCGCCGTGGGTTTTATGGCGCTGGTCCTCGGAGGTGCGGAATTTTATGACCTTCCTCGGGGTTGTAAACATCGGCCGGTGCTGGTCGCGCGGTTAATGATGGGGTGGTTTGAAAGTCGTCATTGTTGGTCACGTTCGGGGGAATTCAATATTGGACTAATTTACATATTTACAAAAAAAAAATATATACAAAAGAACATCGAATGAATGGTTACGAACTTGAGTCATTTGGAATTAAAATGATTATGAAATGAAATGAGCAAAACAAATGGAGTCCGATGTTTTCGCGAATGAGAATGAAATAATCAAGTTACGACGTTTTCGATAAAACGCCGGTAACAAGACCTAGAAACGAAAACCAAAGCAAGGCACCCACCTTGAAGAAATGTCATTTGACGGTACCAGGGTGGGCTCTGAGGGGATTTAGTGGGTAAAAAAGTCCCACACACCGGGGTATGGTCTCCCCTGAGGTGCATTAGCATTTCCCCTACGCCTATGTAAAAAAAAACAAACTATATCATCCATATCACATTTAAGTTCGCTTATTTTATCTTCCCTGACAGTGATTAATTCGAACCACAAGACATTCTAAGGAGTCGAAGACCTAGAGTTTTTCAAATCAGACATAACCAGGGATTTTTATATTTATGCATACGCTTTTTTTAAATTAGTTCCATTTAAAGTTTTAAACGAGTGTTTTCCACTCCCAGACTAAGCATAAAGTAAAATTTCGAGTTTAGAAAAGCCTGAAAATTTGGTTTGGTCGCGTAGCGCGAAGCGCGGAGCGACCAAACCAAATTTTCAGGCTTTTCTAAACTCGAAATTTTACTTGATGCGCCACGCGTATTTAACACTGAAAACACTGAAATATTGTGAACTGGTTAACTTGACTAGAAATCAGTGTCTTGTACTCGTGGCGCATGAAGTAAAATTTCGAGTTTAGAAAAGCCTGAAAATTTAGTTTGGCCGCTCCGCGCTTCGCGCTACGCGACCAAACCAAATTTTCAGGCTTTTCTAAACTCGAAATTTTACTTCATGCTTAGCCTGGGAGTGGAAAACACTCGTTTAAGTCTTATAATTTCTTATAAGCTTTCTTTTTCTTGTTCTGTGTAATTCTGTCCTATTCTACGGTTATTCTCTATAATTATAAGGAATTATACAAAATTTCCAATTTGATTAACAATTAAATTTGAAATATTGACAATTCAAATTAACAAATTGGTGGTTCCAACTATGGCCACAATGAAAATGTATAATTTCGGTCTGTAATCTACTATTAAATTATTTATTTCTAGAATAATTACACAGAACAAGAAAAAGAAAGCTTATTAGAAATTATAAAAGACTTAAACGAGTGTTTTCCACTCCCAGGCTAAGCATGAAGTAAAATTTCGAGTTTAGAAAAGCCTGAAAATTTGGTTTGGTCGCGTAGCGCGAAGCGCGGAGCGGCCAAACCAAATTTTCAGGCTTTTCTAAACTCGAAATTTTACTTCATGCGCCACGCGTATTAAACACTGAAAACACTGAAATATTGTAAATAAGTTAACTTCACTTGAAATCAGTGTCTTGAACGCGTGGCGCATGAAGTAAAATTTCGAGTTTAGAAAAGCCTGAAAATTTGGTTTGGCCGCTCCGCGCTTCGCGCTACGCGACCAAACCAAATTTTCAGGCTTTTCTAAACTCGAAATTTTACTTCATGCTTAGCCTGGGAGTGGAAAACACTCGATTAAGTCTTTTATAATTTCTAATAAGCTTTCTTTTTCTTGTTCTGTGTAATTCTGTCCTATTCCACGGTTATTCTCCATAATTATAAGAAATTATGCAAAATTTTTAATTTGATTGACAATTTAATTTGAAATATTGACAATTCAATTTAACAAATTGGTGGTTCCAGCTATGGCCACAATGAAAATGTATAATTTCGTTCTGTAATTTACTATTAAATTATTTATTTCTAGAATAATTACACAGAACAAGAAAAAGAAAGCTTATTAGAAATTATAAAAGACTTAAACGAGTGTTTTCCACTCCCAGGCTAAGCATGAAGTAAAATTTCGAGTTTAGAAAAGCCTGAAAATTTGGTTTGGTCGCGTAGCGCGGAGCGGCCAAACCAAATTTTCAGGCTTTTCTAAACTCGAAATTTTACTTCATGCGCCACGCGTTCAAGACACTGATTTCAAGTGAAGTTAACTTGTTCACAATATTTCAGTGTTTTCAGTGTTTAATACGCGTGGCGCATGAAGTAAAATTTCGAGTTTAGAAAAGCCTGAAAATTTGGTTTGGCCGCTCCGCGCTTCGCGCTACGCGACCAAACCAAATTTTCAGGCTTTTCTAAACTCGAAATTTTACTTCATGCTTAGCCTGGGAGTGGAAAACACTCGTTTAAGTCTTTTATAATTTCTAATAAGCTTTCTTTTTCTTGTTCTGTGTAATTCTGTCCTATTCTACGGTTATTCTCTATAATTATAAGGAATTATACAAAATTTCCAATTTGATTAACAATTTCATTTGAAATATTGACAATTCAAATTAACAAATTGGTGGTTCCAGCTATGGCCACAATGAAAATATATAATTTCGGTCTGTAATCTGCTATTAAATTATTTATTTCTAGAATTGCTATTTATTTGGTAGGTTTGCTTTATAATATGCAATTTTATTTGCCCATTAGTTTACTAGGTAAATAAATTTACTCCACAAATAGTCATCTAATGATTTAATAATCGTTTATAATACCGGGCATAATAATAATAAAATTAAAAAACTAAAAAAAGAAACTAAAATGTGATTTGATCATGCTCTTCGCAATGATTTTGTGATTATATAAATTCTAATATAATTTTCTCATAAAATGTATAGTTATCAAATAATCAACTTTTGTTTTTCAAAAAATAATCGTTCATAATATTAAGAGGAAATCGACCGCTATCTAAACATATAAAACTCTGCATATTGTTGTCCCAACTACATTCTTATTTAGGGATGAAATATTTAAAAGAAAATAGGTATACTTCAAGGAAAGTACAAGTTCGTGCTTGTCTCAATAAAATGGTTCCTACTTTTACCGTTATTTCATAAAAAAATATTAAACATTGGTAAAGTAGTGTAATCACGCCCTAAATTTCATTTGATTCTGCAGTATCTATTAATTATATATTGAAAAACTAAATCAGTCACAATGTAAATGGTTAATTTGCGAAGATTATTTTTTCCATTTATTTCTATCCTGCAATCAATTTACTGGAATATCGCTCGATATTGCATTTTCCAAAAGTTTAAAAAACTGTTACACGACATCCTAGTGACATTATTTAAGTAAATATATGAATAAAAAAAATCAAAAATCTTCGCAAAGGAATCTGTTTTACGCGCGACATTTGTTTTTTTATTATACAGGGTGGTCCATTTAAAGTGTTTTCAGGAAATATTTCGGAAACAATACATTTTACCCAGAAATGACCCGGGCAAAAAATAATCGTACAGAAGGGGGCCATAATTCCGTAATATTGGTTTTGTCCTAGATGGCGCTGTTGTCGCTAAAACAAGGTCAACTCAATTTTCTTCAATGGAAACCCCTATTTTTGATTGCAGATTCAGATTCCTCGTTACAAAATAAGAAGAATTTACTTGACTTATTTTTTTGTCAGCATGATAGATGGCGCTGTAATCGCGAAAAAATGATGATGCGTTCGGACGCTCGTGTGTTCGAGCTTGCGAGCTCGTCTGTGTGTGTGTGTGTGTGTGTGTGTGTATGCGCTTGAGTCTGGGTGTGTGTAGGTTTGTTTTCTGTGATTGTTTGTGTGCGTGCGAGCGCACGCGTGATCGTGCTCTTCTAAAATCACGAACAATGCTTGTTACATTTAATTGCCGTTTGTGTAAAAGATATTTGAATTACATTTTGTAAAAAATTTTGAGAATATTTCAAGTTAATCTGGAAGGATATTATTAAAAAATTTGATGTTTTATTTTGTATTAATTATTAGCATACAAATGACAAGCAACGATAAAGTTTGACTCGAATCACCGGCTCCAGGTTCTTCGTGATGTCATGCGCGTGCTTGATGACCTTGAACCAGATCATGGCCTAGGGTGACCAGCACTGGCTGAGGTTGGGTGCGCTCGGACGCGCCGCTGATCTCGTGGAGCTGCCGCCGCGTCAGCAACATCTTCTGGTCGAGCTTGAAAAAGCACTTTCATCAGACGCTCCTGTTCCTCCGGACTCAGCGTCAGCGCCGCTGACCGCTGTGACAGCCAGAAGTCGCTCTCCAGGTCCATGTTGTCGATGTCTGAGCTGGAGACTATCTTGTTGGAAGCTGGAAGAAAAAGGCTGGCCAGAAAAAGCCGATTGTGTGTACGCGTGTGTATGCGCGCGTTTGAGTTTTACTTACTTGAAATTATCTCTTGAGCAGGTGCTCAAAATGATGGCCATTCACGTCCAGACATTTTGCGATCCTTTTTTCGAATGCTTTCGAAACTTCTCGAAGGGTGTCTCTGCTGATGTTCGCACAAGCATTGCGAATACGCTGCTTCATGTCATCTGGCGTTGTCCGCATAACATCTGTCCTTCAGCATTCCCCACAAGAAAAAGTCTGGCGCTGTCAAGTCCGGCGAACGTGCCGGCCAAGGCACCGGTCCTCCACGACCAATCCACTTGTTCGGAAATCGGTGATTCAAAATATCCCGGACTACATGGGCAAAATGTGCGGGGCATCCATCGTGCTGGTACCACATTCTTAGTCGGGTCTGCAGAGGGACGTCTTCAAGTAGAGCAGGGAGATGAGTAGTCAGAATTTCACTGTATTTCTGTGCATTCAGATTTCCGTCGATGAAGTATAGGCCAATAACATGATCTCCGCCCCAAACGTTGACGCTCCACGGTCGTTGATGATCCACTTGTCGGATCCAATGTGGATTTTCCTCAGCCCAATAATGCATGTTATGTCGGTTGACTTGGCCACGATTAGTGAAGCTTGCTTCATCTGAGAATAAGATCGTTGAAACGAAGTTACGGTTGTTGCGTATCTGTTGTTGAGCCCAATTGCAAAACTGCACTCGATGTTGAAAATCGTCTCCGTGAAGTTCTTGATGCAATGATACGTGATAAGGATGAAATTTATGTCGATGAAGAATTCGCAGAGCACTTGTTTTGGAGATGCCTGAACTCCGCTCAAGTTGACGGGAACTTATGTGGGGATTGACTGCAACTGCAGCTAAAATATCCGCTTCGGCATTTTCATGCGTCACAGTGCGTCTTCGATTCCTGGTTCGTTTTAGGTTGCCAGTTTCCGCAAATAAGTTGACGACCCGGAGAAAAGCCATGTGACACGGATGATTTCGATCGGGATACCTCTCCGCGTATAAAGCACACGCAGCAAGTGCATTGCGTCCAGCTTCACCATACACAAAAATCATATCGACTTTTTCCGCGATTGTAAACTGCGCCATTTTAATGTGTCTCCCGTCAAATCAGAAGATCATCATTTTTTCGCGATTACAGCGCCATCTATCATGCTGACAAAAAATAAGTTAAGTAAATTCTTCTTATTTTTTAACGAGGAATCTGAATCTGCAATCAAAAATAGGGGTTTCCATTTAAGAAAATTGAGTTGACCTTGTTTTAGCGACAACAGCGCCATCTAGGACAAAACCACTATTACGGAATTATGGCCCCCTTCTGTACGATTATTTTTTGCCCAGGTCATTTCTGGGTAAAATGTATTGTTTCCGAAATATTTCCTGAAAACACTTTAAATGGACCACCCTGTATAACTGTTCACTGTGGAGGCTTCTACTTCGTTATACATCATTAGTTACACAAATAAGACAATTAATGTTTGTATAACTCAGTTATACAAACAAATTTGATTGTCTTATTTGTGTTTTTATTATATGTTGTTGATATTGTAAAAAAATATGTAATTTAAGACGTTATTATGCTAATTTAGCGATTTTTAATATTTTTTTACAAAACAACCCTGTAAGTAGAAAACATTGATTACAATGTTTGTACTTTTCTTAAAACACACTTACGTGCAATAAAACGGCCCACCTATTATTTATTTTTTTATAGCATTACTCTTGCAATACTGCCAATAAAACTTTTGGTATTTTACGATAAAATAGACTATCAGGGTATAGAAAAAACAACATATAGTACTTATTAATTTATTTATTGAAGTTTTTATTCTTCTTGCACAATTTATGGCCTCAGCAAAACAGCTCTGTTGACTAGCCACAGCAAATACTTATGTTGTAGATGATTGTAGGTGAGAAGGAAAGGGATTAATTAGTAGAGAATTTCCCTTAAAAGAATACAGACATTATATAAATATATTAGTTTCATTTACTAGTATAAGGTAAGATTTTATGCAACATTTAAAGAGAACAGATTGAATAGAGAGTGGAGCAGTATTTCCAGCTGTTAGAAGAGAAACGTACAGTTTTTTACATTTATCATAATATTTACTGCATGAAAAAATTAAGTGGTTTAAATCTCCCACTTCCCCACAAATACGGTTTGGAGAGTCAATCGCCTTTATTTTGTATAGATGGCTAGGATATGAGTCATGTCCCATCTTTATACGTATTATAGAAGTTACAAATCTTCTACCTCGGACTTTTGGGTCAAAAAACCATACCTTAGATGGAATAACAGGATGCAGGGAGAAATATTTGGTATAAGACCAAACTGATTGCCACTTTAATCTAAGGCTGGATTTAAGTACTTTAAAGTAATCAGAGCAGGGGGATGAAAATTCGGACAATGGGCTATCCTTAGCAGATTTAGCTAGAATATCTGCGGTTTCATTTCCAAAAATGCCTGAATGGCTTGGTACCCAACAAAAATTAACGGTATATCCTTTATTAAATAACTCAAAAAATAAAGTTCTAATATTTGAAACTAAAATATGCATTTTCGAGTTTATTCCAGTTTTTTGTATTGAATGTAACGCAGAGTTAGAATCTGTAAATATAGCTGTCTTGATTAATTTTATTTCTTTAATTAATTTTAAACACTCAAGTAGGGCTGTAAGTTCAGTAGTGTGAATAAAGGAGGTGAGAGGAATTCTAAAGGAGTAATTTAGATTGTTTTCTATATATATTCCACAACCTGTATTATTTGTAGTAAAAGAACCGTCTCTGTAACAAAATGTGCTATTTGGCCATTTTTCACGGGACTCTTTATGACTATTTCCTTCAAAAAATGTCTACCAATCATATTACGAGAATTCATTTTCATTGCCCAATCACAATTAAATTTCAGCGAAAATTGCATAGTAGGTGAAAATACTACGAAAAATTACAGCGAAAATTGCACTGTTGTGACGTCACATGTCAGGTATCAATCAATTTCTCTCAATCTTTCAAAATTAAAGTTTTTTGATCTAACTCGTATTTTCTTTCATCACAGAATGTCATAAATTGTCTCCAAACGAACTCTTTACTCTTTCTTGTATTTTCGGATGAATTTTTCTCGATATTTTTCGATATATCTTTCGAAGAAAAACTTCCGAAGCGATTCATGTTGACACATTAAGTGACACTGATTGATAATTAATATTTTAAATAATACGTCAACTTGATTAAAAATCGTATTTTTCAGGAAATAGTCTATTAAATACATTTCGTGCATTAAAAATGCTCTGAAAATTTAGTACCCAAAGCTCGTTGCCTTTAAGAAACTACATTCGTTCATATTGATTGTGATTTGACTGAAAAATCACAATCAAAATGGACTCATGAGGTTTCTAGGCAACGGCTTTTCGTGCAAAATTTTCGATTATTTTTAATGCACTTAATATATTACTATTGAATATTACCATCTAGATTAATCCAATTTTTAATAGGGAAAAAATGAGAGAAATAAGGGAGGAGATAACAAGGGAGTTTAGAAGATTTAAAAGTATTAAAAGATTCGGAGATGCCATAATTTTCGATAAGCGCACAGTGGGGTTTGCCTTTAAAATTGTATAACTGTGATAAAATGTTAATAGAAAAAGTAACCATATTATTATTATTAGCTAGACATTTTAAAAAATACTTCCTGGCTATAAAATCGGATCTAATAAAAATAGGAGGGATACCACTCTCTACCTCCAGTGCTCTTGAAGGAGCTGATCTCATACAACCCAATACTGTTCGCAATGAAGATGTTTGTAGACGATCATTCGTCATAACTAAAGATTTATTCAACGGAGAAAGTAAAAATAGACCACACTCTATTTTTGACCTAATTAATGATTTATACAAAATTGTTAAAGTGGCAGGGTCTGATCCCCACCAGATGTGAGATAAACTCTTAAACACATTAAGGATTTTATGAACTTTTTCTTGTAAGCCCGATATATGAGGTTTCCAAGACAAAGCTGAGTCAAGAGTGATACCTAAGTATTTAACTGTTCTGAATTTTAGAATTTATAAATCTTGGAAGTACTAGGTGATCCATTTCGAGGTTCCTACTTTTTGAAAGAAAAAAAAAACACAGAAAATTCAAAGTTATTGGAGAATGTTTATTATCATTTGAAAGAACATTCTTTGGCATTTATTTTTTTAAGATTATATCTATCAAGTATTGGCCGTTGCTACGTCGCAGATGGTCCATCTGTTGAGTCCAATTTTCGATGACTCGTTCGAGCATTTCGACTGGAAACTGGCGAATGACACGCGTGATGTTTTCCTCCAAGGCCTGAATCGAAGCGGGTTTGTCCGCATAAACTTTAGACTTTACATATCCCCAAGTCTAACGGTGTGATATCACACGATCTTGGTGGCCAATCGAAAGGCCCAAAACGTGAAATTATGTGCTCACCGAAATGTTCTCTCAATAAATCCATTGATTGTGCGATGTGTGGGAAGTGGCGCCGTCTTGCTGAAACCAAATGTCGCCGAGATTACGAGCTTCAATTTCAGGCAACAAATAGTCGGTTATCATGACACGATAACGGTCGCCATTGACGGTTACGTTCGCACCGGCTTCATTTTTAAAGAAATATGGACCGATGATTCCACCGGCCCACAAACCACACCAAACCGTTGTTTTTTCTGGATGAAGTGGCAGTTCTTGAATCTCTTCAGGTTGCTCTCCGTCCCAAATGCGGCAATTTTGTTTGTTTACATACTCATTGAGCCAGAAATGGGCCTCATCGCTTAACAAAATTTGCCTCGAAAACGTCGGATCTTCTTGGAACTTTTCAAGAGCCCATAGAGCGAAGCGATGTCGCTTGGGAAGGTCGAGCGGCTTCAGTTGTTGCACAAGCTGTATTTTGTACGCTTTCAATTTAAGATCTCGACGTAAAATGCGCCAAGTCGTTCCAAGTCGTTGCTGCGAACGGCGCCGAATCGACTCTCCGCGGTCTTCGTGTACACTCTCAGCTATGGCCGCTATATTTTCTTCACAGCATGCTGGATGTGGTCTATTCGGTCGAATATTATCCAATAATGAATGCTGGGTCTCAAAATGGGCGATGGTGTTGCGAATAGTACGCTCAGTAGGCCGATTATGTTGACCATAAGTTATGCGAAGCGCACGAAACACATTCCTCACAGAACGTGACTTTTCGTAATAAAGTTGAACGATTTGTAAACGTTGTTCAGGCGTAAGTCTTTCCATTATGAAATGCCAAACAATACTAAACAAAAATAACATGACAGCATGACACGACTCACACGTGATCTGTCAAAAAAAGGCTATTGAAGAAAGTATCTCTACTTGGATCACCTTTTACAATTGAAAGTCTGAAAGAACTTCCGATCTTTTCTTAAATATCATACTCTGCGATTTACCAGGAGAGAGAGACAATCCATATGATTAAAGCCAGTCCGACAATTCGAATAAAGCTTGGTTACACAATGATTGGGTATTATTACCAGAACAATACAAAACTACATCATCGACGAATTGAATGATAGAACAATAGAGAGACATTAATGATTGAAGAGGAAGAGTGTACAATATGTATAATATGGGACTAATAATAGATCCTTGAGGGAGATCAATATAAGAAACTCTAGGGTTTGAAAACGAGGAATCATTTTTTAAGTAAAGAATTTTTTTATTTATCAATGACCAAATGCACCTTAAGATATTTGATAGGACTCCAATAGAAATAAGTCTATCCACTAATAAAGAAGGAATAACAGAGTCAAAGGCAGCAGAGATATCTATAAATAATGCAACCGTTGTTTCGTTATTAAAAAATGAGCAATTTATATCAGTAGTTAATTTATTTAAATTATCAATAGCACTCCTGCCCCTTCTGAACCCGCATTGTGCAGATGGATAAATATCATTCCTCTCCAACCACGAATCCAGTCTTAATTTAATAAGGTGTTCAAAAATGTTCCTTATAAAAGAGGTAAGGGCGATTGGACGGTAACTATTAGAACTAGTTGAGCTCTTACCGGGTTTAAGAATAGGACAAATAATTTACCTGGTCCAAGACTCGGAGACTGACCCCGAAGAAAGAAAGAAATAATTAAATAATTTTAAAAGCAAGGATTTTCCAGATGGAAAGATATTTAATCATTGAATAAGAGATGTCATCAATTCCTGGCGAAGAGTCTTTTACATTTTCTAGAACAGAGTTTAATTCTCCTAAAGTAAAATTGGACGCAGGAAAGGAAGAAGATATTGGGGGAATTTCCAACTTATAATAAGGTTTTTCATATAGGGAGCCAGTCTTGAAAAGAAGGAATTTAGGGTTTCTGAATCACGTGTTGGAATGGAAGGAGAAATAAAAGACTTCCTAAATATTTTTATTTTCCTCCATACTTCAGTCATTGGAGAAAATCGTGAAATTGATTTGCAGTACTCTCTGAATAATTTTTTTTTCTTTAAACATTTTTCTAGATAATGCTATGGCTTTCTTAGCAGAAATAAATGATTTAGTTGACCCCTCTCTATAAAAATGTTTAATAGCTTGTTTTCTAGACTTTTATTTGTGTGCAAGAAGAGTCCCACCAAGGACATAAAGAGGGGCGAGAAAAAGGGTGATGAAAAGGGATGGACACATTCCCTGCTTGGTTTATACAATCTATAAAATCTATATATGAAAATTCAGGAGAGATTGAGTTTGCCACGTTTTCCGTATACTCTGTACAATTTGCTAGTTTGAAGTTGCGGCCTATACGGGAGTATTTTTTTATAAGTGGAGTTTGGATTAGAATTAAGTTGAATTTTAACAAGAATTGGGAAATGATCACTTCCATAAGTGTCTGGAAGGATTTTGGCAGGAGGAGTAGGGTCCAAGCGATGGGGATACTAGAGTAATATCAATAATGCTTTTTTGCAAATTATTATAAGTAAAACGCGTAGGTCTATCATCATTTAATACTACGAAGTTATTAGATTCTATGAAGTCCCATAATACTTTGCCATTAAAGTTAGAATACGAGCCATTGATTTGGGAGATGTGAGAATTAAAATCACCCACAATTATGTATGGAGCAGGTCCCGTTAATATAGAGTCCCAAAGATTACTACTAATTTTAACAAAAGGGGGGATATACCCTGAGATTAGAGTAAAGTAAGGACATTTTATTGATATGAACTGAGCTCGATTATTAACATTTGGAAAATGAAAGGGAATTTCTGTAAAAGATAGAAAGTTACGAATGAGAATGGCAACACCACCCTTACCGTCCTCCCTAGACTTAAGAATGCATTTATAACCTCTAGTTTTTATTACATTTTCACTCGTCCAGGTTTCGGAGAGGCATATAATGTCAGCGATAAATTCATCTAAAAGGTTAGATAAGTTAGCTTTATTGGCTTTATAGCTTCAAATATTCCAGTGGACTATTCACTGGAAACCTTTTGTGTAGAAGAAGACTTGTAGCTATTCAGAGTGTCGACTGGTACTAAATTTAACAAAGTTTGTACGAAATATAAATTAGTTAATAATTCTGTGATTTCTTCTTCATTCCACTCATTAGTGGCAGATGTGGAAGGATTAGGAGTATTAAAACACAATTTTTTGGGAGAAGGAGTAGGGGTACGATTGATAATTTCTAAGTAATTTTGTCTAAATGATTGGTCAATTTCCTGAGAAGATGGTGTTCTTTTTTTTGTTACATTTTAACACTGATATACAGGGTGAGTCGGGAGGAGCGCACCAAACTCTAGGAGTGTATTATACACGTGAAAATAATGTAAAAAAACTCATTTGTTCTTATCCGATTTTTATTTGTTTTCAAGTTATACCATATTAACAAATAAACAAGTTATTATACAAAAAATTTTTCTTAATCATAGCGTTCTTTCAACAAATGTTCAAAAATACCGCCATTGACTTCTAAACATTTTCTGCTTCGTCTACGAAGAGCGTTTGTTGCTCTCCCAATTGATTCATTTCTTTCTTCTTTTATATGGGCTGCAGTATTCTCAATTCGCCTAATTAGTGATTCCCGTGTGTTCACTTTTATTTTGTAGACTTCATTTTTCATCCAGCCCCATAAACAAAAATCTAGTGGTGTGAGGTCTGGAGATCTTGCAGGCCAATTAATAGGACCTCCACGACCAATCAAACGCCCTGGAAAACGTTCGTCCAAATGTTGCTTGACTTGACGAGCGACATGTGCAGGAGCTCCATCGTGCTGATAGTACATCTGCATTCTAATATTTATAGGAACATCTTCTAGCAGGCCTTGTAATTCATTTTGTAAAAAATTGAGGTAGTTGCCTCCTGTGAGACGATTCTCCAAAATGAAAGGGCCGATTAAATAACTGTCAACCATACCACACCACACGTTTACAGAAAACCGATGTTGAAAATTGCTTTCGACTGTTGCGTGGGGATTTTCATCAGACCATACATGAGAGTTACGAGTGTTGTTAATGCCATCACGGGTAAAGCTTCATCCGTAAAGAGTATACTCGATACATTACGATGATTATTATTTATCCACCGACAAAATTCCGTACGGTTAGCGTAATCCCCTGGTTGTAGGTGCTGTACTCTCTGAACGTGATAAGGATATAAGCCTTGCTCGTGTAGCGTGTTCATCACTCTTTTTTGTGGAATTGCCAATTGAGTGGCAATTCTCCGTGAGCTAGTAGTTGCATCTTCTTCTACTAGATGCAGAATATTTTCTACTTCTACAAAACCTTGTCGAGCAGCGCGCTCATATGTTATGTTAGCACTGGGAAGCTTACCAGTCTCGCACAATTTGTTGAAAACTCTAATAAATATGTTTTTATCAGGATGTCTTTGGTGTGGAAAACGTTCACGATATTCTTCAACAGCAGCTGTAGCATTTCCATTACAGAAACCATATACAAACACCATATTTGCATATTCTAAATTTGAATAAGTATGTGGCATTTTGCAACACTAACAATCACATTAATTCGAACTTAAACGTTCAGTTACTGTTCACCGTACACTGACAGTTCATCAAAACGTCAGAATTATCAAATGTTTATAAGCCTCGAACATGGCATACTTTGATAATGTTAAAATTCAGATAGAAGTGGAAAGCTAGATGAACATTTTTAATTACTAAAACACTTAACTTTGTTTTACCACTTTAATTAACTTTTTACAGTGACTATAGTTTCGACTACAAGCTAGTCATTATCAAAATGAGTACCTAAAATACATTGTACATTGTTTTTATATTACAGCATCAAAGAGGGGAGTACACATTATGTCGGTCTGGTCGTTGATGAGGGGAAATTCCCCTCATCAATGACCAGACCGACATAATGTATACTCCCCTCTTTGATGCTGTAATATAAAAACAATGTACAATGTATTTTAGGTACTCAGTTTGATAATGACTAGCTTGTAGTCGAAACTATAGTCACTGTAAAATGTTAATTAAAGTGGTAAAACAAAGTTAAGTGTTTTAATATTATTTTATAAAGATGTACCACAAAGTGAACGCCAACCAAATCAAAGATTTTTAATTACGCCATAACTTGAAAACAAATGGAAATCGGATAAGAACAAATGAGTTTTTTCACATTATTTTCACGTGTATAATACACTCCTAGAGTTTGGTGCGCTCCTCCCGACTCACCCTGTATAAGAAGATTGATTATTAGCAAAATTATGGGTAGGGCTGAAATTCGTAGATGTTGATGGTATGAGAGGAAAATTTTGTTGGTTTGGGATTAAATATATATTATGTTGAAAATTATTAGAATGTTGGGAAGGAAGAGATGTAGGAAAGAGAGAGTTAGCTTCCGTAAAAGAGACATTGCGTCTCGAAATATACTCTTTGATTTTTTTTTGTTTAACATATTCTAGGTCAACTCTATTTTTAGATAATATTCCCACTTCAGTAGACGTATGAGGTCCATGGCAGTGTACACATTTGACCTAAAGGGCTTTACAATCCTCTGTGGTATATTCGTTTGAGCCACAAGTTTTACATCTGGCTTTGCTCTTGCATACATTTTTTGTGTGTCCGTATCTAAGACACGTTAAACATTGAGTCACTGGGTATATAAATGTTTCAGGAGATTTATTGCTACAAAACAGTTTTAGATTAAATGGAATGGAGTTAGTACGAATTGTAATTACAATGGAGTGAGTTTTAATAAATTCAGCAATATTGTTATGTAGAACTCTTCTTTTCCACCTTCTGACATTGATGGTTTGGAAGTTATTTGAGGAGTTTAAATTATTTAGTATCTCCTCTTCAGAAAAGGAGGGATCTGCATCTCTAACGATGCATTTGGTTGTCACAAATTGGGTTGGAATGAAAACCTTAAGTGAGTGATTATAAATTAATTCTTTAGAATTTAAAAATTTTGTTAGCCTCATTAATTGTTTTTAATTGAGCACTGACTCTATTTGTACCCCTTCTAGATGTGATTACATTAAATCCAGCCTTAGACAAAATGTTCCCAACGACCATTTCGTGCAAAGCAGGAGCAATGGAAAGGTTAGGGAGTACTGTCTTTAGCATTATCATTATTACTAACTATTTTCTCTATATAAACTATATATGGGGCTCTATCTCCTTTGCCAAATTCTAAAATGCTATTTATGTTTCTATCAGGAAATGCTGCCGGGGGGGGGGGCGATCTCCCCCCCGAGCAAACATCCATTTTATTAAATTATATTGATTCGAAAATTAATGATTCTTTACTGATATAAAAGTAAAAAATTAATAAAAATAGATTTATCGGGAACAAAAACACAAAGACAAGAAAGATAAACGACTTACAATAAACAATAGGTTAATTAAATTAAATTTAAAGATATGCTGTCCATTTGACATTATGCATAAATTATCAAGATATCTACGTTCTTCCACTGTTTTTGCTTTTTTGTTTTAATCTTTCGTGGATGTGGGATTTAATTCACTAAAGGTTGCTGTGTTCATCATGCTTTTAAGTGCTGTAGATTGTGCAAAAGCTGTAGCTCTTTTTGGAAGATTGGCAAAGCCAGTAGTATGTCGCCAGAGTGCTTAAGGGGATTATTGCAGTGTAACACGCCGATCGTGTTGGAAAGACCCACATAGTTTAGAGTAGCTCATCCGATGCCAAATTTACAGGACAAGTGGGGTGAATACAGTCAGAGAGAAAAGCGGCAGCTCGCTGTGCATTTGTGCATTGCTCCTTGGCATGAACGGATGGGGTTTCGCGTCGCGTGGAATAGACGAAAAAAAAGCGTATAAAAAAGACGGATCTAAGGAAAGTGTCGATTCGTATTATTTAAACACGCTGATAATACATACAAGCTATGTATTGTTTTTAATTCGTTAGAAAGCGTTATCGGATCCTGTGTTATTTTTCGGTATTTACAAAACCGATGATTCTTATTCTTGTCATTATAACACATTATTTTTTCTTTTAAGACTAAAGTTTCGACGGCCGAACAAACTATGTGTTTTATTTTATTAAATTAGAGATTATTTCTTAAAAATATAATAATAAAATAATTCATGTTCATAAGCTCCTTGTAAATATTTATATGCCGGATATATACAGGGTGTCTACGCTAAACCATTCGTTAAAAGTTCATGGGGTTGCCGTTGCACTAAAAATTGGAAAACAATCCTTGGCATATGGTTGAATCAGTTCTCTTCATGTGCAATATTTCAACTTTATAGCACTTCCGGTTCCACCAGAAGTAGCACCAAATTTGTTATTTTAAATAGAACAATTCTCGTTTAAATTGCAACATATTTTATTCAAACATATGCACACTAATCTCTTATAGTTTTCAAGAAAAAAAAAATATTTCTAAAATTTTGACATTTAAAAGGCATCTCGAAATCTGTCTGTAACTTCTCTTAAGAATAAGATAAACATATGATTTATATCTCTACTTGTACCTAGAGAATGCCTCTATGAGTAAATTAATTGGAAACTGTCAATTTTGACAATAAGTGTTCTTAAAATGTCAATATCTAAGTGCTCTCTTCAATATCAAGTAATTCTTTTTTTTTTAATGGAATGATCCAATTTTTATCACGTAGTACGATTGGGGGGAAAGTTTCCTACAAAAAAGTATTATACAACTATACTTCTAAAGCGAGTAGTTTTCGAATTATTTCGAAAATTCGTTTTTCGTCGCATTTATGCAGGGTAATGACATTTCTTTGATGTACAGGGAGTTTTTCTTTAAAATATACGTATACCAAATTCAGCTTGTTTTCTTTAAATCTTTAGTTATTCGTTGTTTTTTTTTTAATGGTTCAATTTGAAGCTCTAAACGAGTGTTTTCCACTCCCAGCCTAAGCATGAAGTAAAATTTCGAGTTTAGAAAAGCTCCTTGAAAATTTGTCGAGGGTCGCGCAGCGACCCGAGACAAATTTTCTGGGCTTTTCTAAACTCGAAATTTTACTTCATGCGCCACGCGTATAAAACACAGATTCCAACTGAAGTTCGAATATAAATAAATTTCACAATATTTTAGTGTCTTATACGCGTGGCGCATGAAGTAAAATTTCGAGTTTAGAAAAGCCCAGAAAATTTGTCTCGGGTCGCTGCGCGACCCTCGACAAATTTTCACGGGGCTTTTCTAAACTCGAAATTTTATTTCATGCTTAGTCTAGGAGTGGAAAACACTCGTTTAAAGCTTCAAATTGAACTCTTTTAAAAAACAACGAATGTCGGAAAATGTACAGCTTTATTCCCTGTATATTATTCAAGTAGTAATTTAGTTTCCATCATTGTCATGGTACTATTAAAAATTATTACAATAAATAAGTTGTTCTTTAATGCTCATTGCTTATTTTGTTAGGGCGTAGGTAAAGTATCGTACGTTTCTCGAGTGGTATGGCAATTACATACTCGCGGAATACTGCACTCGCCGCTGCGCGGCTCGTGCGCAACATGTCCGCTCATATGTAATATACTGGATACTACTCTGGTTACGTAATATACTGTTATTATTTGACATTTTGCATTACATACGCGACAAAACAAAAACATTACTACTTGCCTACTAAAATTCAGTTGCGACTTATGCGCGCATTATTCCTTCCATAAATGCGACGAAAAACAAATCTTCGAAATAATTCGAAAACCACTTGCTTTAGGAGTATAGTTGTTAATACTTTTTTGTAGGAAATCTTCCCCCCAATCGTACCACGTGATAAAAAAATGGTCATTCCATTTAAAAAAATTGAATTACGAGATATTGAAGAGGGCACTTCGATATTGACATTTTAAGAACACTTATTGTCAAAATTGACAGTTTCCAATTAATATACCTATAGAGGCATCCCCTAGGTACAAGTAGAGATTTAAATCATATTTTTATCTTATTCTTAAGAGAAGTTTCAGACAGATTTCAAGATGCCTTTTAGAGGTCAAAATTTTAGAAATATATTTTTTGCTTGAAAACTATAAGAGATAAGTGTACATATATTTGAATAAAATATGTTGCAATTTAATCGAAATAAATTTTTAACGAACGGTTTACCGTAGACACCCTGTATGAAAAACGCGGAACATAGGATTTTCAATGATATTTTTTATATAGGAATATTATCTTTTACTAACTGCTATGGCCATGAAAATATTGTGTATTAATTTGGCCTCTGCCAAATTCGGTAAATACCCCAAATTTTCGGGAGAATTTCAATTTTTATTTTATCAAATATTCTAGTTTTTATGAATGCAACAAATAAATAATAAAATGACTTCAGGCAGAAATTTTATACTCAACAAAAAATATATTTGAGATTTGTCATCTAAAATATTTAGGGAAGATATGTCAATTGCACTGCACGGGCCTGAATTTTTCTTAGGCGATTTTTCCGTATCATATTCAATATTTAAATTATCTTAATTTTATATATTTTTTTTACTTTTTTCTAAAAACTACCCCTATAATCAGATAAGTATATTTTTTATTTATTTAGACCTGAAATGTTGACCGGGCCGTGTCAGGCAAAATTCAATCTCTCTTATTTTATGACCGTGTCGGGCCAAGCTGGGCCTTAAAAAAATATATTGGGCTCGGTGCAATGTTGAGGAAGAAGCTTGTTATTTGAAATGCGTTATAATAACTACCTTATTATCATTGTAGTTCTATTTTTTCTAAAATAATTAACAATGAATATGCACGCAGTTAAACCCTCCATTTTTTTAAACATTCGTCAAACATATATTACCTGTGCTCAGTAAAAAATAGTTGATTTGTAACAATAACGTCATATTAGTGACGTTATTCTTACTATTCTTATAGTTTTGATATCATTGATTCGTTCATGAAGTCGCAGTTGGTTCAAATAGGTCTGGTTGCTAGAAACTTTACAATTTACTTTAATAGTTTTATTGCTTGAAGTTTAATGGCATTTAACAACTGCTTTAACAACGAAAGATTTAAGACGAAATAATGATTTGAACAAGACTGATTGTTATTTGATTGCTTCTGGCTTATTAATCAGCTTAAAAAAATTTAAAAATAATTTAATAAAACCGACACTGTCAAATAATTAGGGAAGCCAATATTAAAGGTATATTACACATCTTTATTTAAATTAGTGAAACATTTCGTGTTTTCTATATTAGTGAACATGCAGTATAAAAAAATACTTATTCCATTAGTAGTCAGAAAGAATAAAAATAAAACACTAGTACAATATAATATCGATTATAATTGGGAAATATTAATTTTACGAGAACAAATGCTAACGACGCGAGCCGTTTTTGTTAACTATTATTGAGAAAAGAAAAGAAAAACAAACGCGAAGCCGCGCAGCGTTCACCAGCCCAGGGATAAACGCTGGCCGCATGCTGCTCGCCCCTCCAATAATTGTGCAGATGAGTGTACAACGCGTTCAACTAAGAGAAGATCCGCAAGGCGGCGGTATTTTACGGTCTTATTTTTCAAGATTTTTATTTTAACCTGACTCGGGCATGAGTTATCGCATCTTTATAAAATGTTCACATTATATTCCTTATAGTATAAACTAGTAAGATATGGGAATTTTTTTTTTTAAAATATAACATTATTTTTTTCATACCTCTGAAAGCAAATTGTAAAAAAAAAGTACTTCGATATTTTACTAGATAATTGGGCTTAATATACGCTGTCAAAATTTCAACTTTCTAGGACCTTTAGTTTTTAAATAAACCTAACATTAAATTTCAGACCACTGTTATATTCCCCTTAATGTCAGCCGTTCTGCCGCCCAATGTCTATTTGATAGTATATTTTATCGTAAAATACCAAACGTTTTGTTCGTAGTACTGCAACAGTGATTTTATTATAAAAAATAAAAATAATAGGTGGGCTGATTTCTATGCACTTGAGTGTATATGCATTTTTTTTAAATATTTTATCCTAAAATAAGGGCCGTGATTAAGACGACAATATGCTGAGTTTTATGCCTTCAAAATAATTAATTATTAAATAAAATGGTCTGTATTAAGACCGCTATGACTTCTTTTTATTACAGACCATTTTATTGGATAATTAATTGTTTTTTTTTCAGCACGAGTGCACAATTATGTACTAAAATATATTCTTTTAAACAACAACTTTATGTGCCTTCACCCACTGAGCAAAGACATTGAAAAAATATTTTATCAACATTAAAACAACGTTTAATGTTGATATAACGTTATTTGTTTGTTTTTTGCTCAGTGGGCATATTATAAAACGATTGTAAATTGAAACGACAGTACGGGTTGAGCGCAGCCTTAAGTAAATAACTTATCAAACGTAAAAAATAAATGAATAATAATTTGTAGGGCTTCAGAATACATGTATATTGAAGATCTTCAAAAATCAACTTCTTTAAAAAAATCAACATTGTATAATTTCAAGAATTGATCCTAATAAAAAAAACGCATGCCGCTATACATGTAAAATTTTACAATCATGCATGGTGTTGTTAATATACTGAAGTTTAAATATCAAAAATTAATGCATGTAAATCGTTTTGTATATAAAAATATGTATGAAAGAAAGAAAACCAAAATGAAAACTGAAGACGGATTAAGAGTTGCTGCAACTTAGGCATGACTCGAGCAACAACATTTGATGGCTTCGAAAAAGGTGAGAGATTTTTATGACTTACGTTCTTATTTGGTACATTCAATTTATTTTGAACTGAACATCAATATTAAATCTTAACATATCTTTTGTTTGTTTTTATACGGAATGTTATAGGTTTTTCCATTTAACTAGGCGAAAAATTAGAACACCTCTCCCACTGAGCAAAAAACAACCAAATAACGTTATATCAACATTGTAGCAACATTAAACGTTGCTTTAATGTTGATGAAACATTACTTAAATGGATTTGCTCAGTGGGCTCACTGAGCAAAAAACAAACAACGTTGGTTACAACATTAAACGTCGTTTTAGTATTGATATACCGGGCTTTCATTAATTCCCGAACCCCACGTGACCAAAAATAATAGGCAACCAAATGTACAAGGTGGTATGGCTCACACAAAAATTCCCTAGATTTAAAAATATTTATTCGCCGGCGTATTTTTATGACAACTGAAAATATTATATTTAAAATGATTAAAAAATAGGCTCATCTTCAAAAATGTAACTAATTTTTATTAATTTTTTCGTTGAAAATACCATTTTCGCAGTATTTGCTTATCCTAGCAAATTGACTCTGCAAAATAAATAGAAATAAAACTCAATGTTTCAGAATAATTAAACAATTTTTGCTTACCTGAAAATTCCGGGCGAATCTTGTAAGATCTCAAAGGTTGGTTTAACGATGCACCGCGCATAAACGTTTATGTCAAATTTGACTTTAGTAACGTTTGGTTACTTTTTTCAAAGCCTCCAACGTACAAATACAATAATTTACGCGGCAATTTTAAATTTAGTCACGTGGGGTTCGGGAATTAATGAAAGCCCTGTATAATATATTACGTAACGAGATTGGTATGCAGCATATTACATATGAGCGGACATGTTGTATTCCGCGAGTATGTAATTGCCATACCACTCGAGAAACGTACGATACTTTACCTACGCCCTAACAAAATAAACAATAAGCATGAAAAAACAACTTATTTATTGCAATAATTTTTAATAGTAACATGACAATGATGAAAACTAAATGACTACTTGATCTCTGTAAAGGGAATTTTTCTTTTAGGAAAATAAATGCATAAAGCTGTACATTTTCCGATATTCGTTGTTTCTTTGAAGAGTTTAATTTGAAGCTTTAAACGAGTGTTTTCCACTCCCAGACTAAGCATGAGGTAAAATTTCGAGTTTAAAAAGCCCCGTGAAAATTTGTTGAGGGTCGCGCAGCGACCCGAGACAAATTTTCTGGTCTTTTCTAAACTCGAAATTTTATTTGATGCGCCAAGCGTATAAAACACTAACATATTGTGAAATTTATGGATATTTGAACCTCACCTGAAATCAGTGTTTTAAACGCGTGGCGCATGAAGTAAAATTTCGAGTTTAGAAAAGCCCAGAAAATTTGTCTCGGGTCGCTGCGCGACCCTCGACAAATTTTCACAGGGCTTTTCTAAACTCGAAATTTTACTTCATGCTTAGTCTGGGAGTGAAAAACACTCGTTTATAGCTTAGATATTCCTAGTGTTTTTTTAAGTTCAATTTGAAGCTTTAAACGAGTGTTTTCCACTCCCAGACTAAGCATGAAGTAAAATTTCGAGTTTAGAAAAGCCTAAAAATTTGGATTGGCCGCGTAGCGAAGCGGAGCGGCCAATCCAAATTAGGCTTTTCTAAACTCGAAATTTTACTTCATGCGCCAAGCGTATAAAACCCTAAACTATCTTAAAGTAAAAAATATACGGCTTTAGCAAACTAATATGTAAATGTGATTAAAACGTAAGTAAAATTCTGCGCTGAACCAATTGTTTAAAGCAGTGATTATAGGCAACCCAATAACTCTAATGTATATTGGGTTGCCTTTAATCATTGTTGTGTATGTGTGTTTTTTTAACTTCACAGTAAATCAGTGTTTTTAAGCGTGGCGCATGAAGTACGCGGCCAATCCAAATTCTTAGGCTTTTCTAAACTCGAAATTTAACTTCATGCTTAGTCTGGGAGTGGAAAACGCTCGTTTAAAGCTTTAAATTGAACTCTTAAAAATAAAAACAACGAATAAATAAAGAATTAAAGAAAATAAGCTGAATTTCGAATAAGTATGCTTTAAAGATAAACTCCCTGTACATCAAAGAAATGTTATTTGGTTGTGCGGTAAGCAATCAGCTGTTCAACTGTCAGCACGTAATGTACTTGTCAAAGCTATTACGTGCATGTGTACGTAATGCAATCATACTTGTCAAGATGACAGTGTGGTATGATGCGGTTACTAGATAGAGCGTAGGTAAACGTTATTTATATGTATTTGCTAAAGGGCTTTCTGTACATAATACCGAAAGTCCCTATTTAATAGTAAATTACGCTTTAACTTACTTAATTAGGATTAGAGTACTGCACGGAGCGGGCTTTAGCCCGGCCCGGTCGGCCCAGCCCGTACCGGACCATGATTTTTTTCAAGCTGGCCGGCCCGGGCCGTTCTTCCAATCCAAAATATAAGAACAGGCTGGGCCGGGGGCCTGGCAGTGTTTTTATAGTATGTTTTTAGTTTTAATAGAAAACTATATCTATAAACGAGTATACCCACTGAGCAAAAAACAAACAAATAACGTTATAATCAACATTGTAGCAACATTAAACATTGTTTTAATGTTGATGAAATATTACTTAATTGTGTTTGCTCAGTGGGTATATTTACAATTGTGATAAATCTTTGTATAGTAGTGTTTTAAAACTGCGTAAACATTTTAAATTATTCAGACTAAAATATTTAACCGGACCGGGCCGGGCCGGACTCAAGTCAACTATTTTATGACCAGGCTGGGCTGGCCGGGCCAGTTCGGGCCAGTTCGGGCCCAAAAAAATCAGCCCGTGCAGAGCTCTAATCCGGATCCCATCTACCTTTCGGTGTAGGGTTGCGAAACTCATCATAAACTTTTTAATATTTCCTTCCACAGTCTTCTATCTTTGCCAACTGATGTATCTTCACCCAATTCAAGTGTCTATCTTCTATTATTTTCTTACCACGTCTTCCTTTGAAAGAGGAATTTTTCAGACTCAGCACTTGAATCAACATTTATTGGCATTCCACATTCCTATTCAAAACACGAATCCAGAAATGCAATTATATTTACAAAATGTATTAGCAAATATTGCAACAACGTCTTCCTTTGTTGTGTATCAATAACATAATGAATAAACAAACGGTCCGGGTCAGAAAAAATGCATTCGCAATTCAAGGTCAGGAGCAGGGAGCCAGGAGCCCGCGTCGCGACTAATATCGTACACGAATTCTACGTATCAAATCTTATTTCTTTTCACATGTTTTTAGAAATCATAGTATATTTTTAAAATATCAGAAAAAAGGCACGATGCTGCCCCCTATTTATTTATTTATTTATTTAACGGAAAATCCATTTTACAAATTAATATTTAACTAAATATAATTACTACAACAACAACAAAAATTTAATACAAATAATACAATAATAAAATATAAATATAATATTATATAATATATTGAAAGCATAATTAAATTTTACATTGCTCTTATGAAGATTTCTGAGCAACGATTAGTTTTATTTATCATTTATTTTCGATCAATCTATTTAATACAACGTGTTTATAATAATTACCTCAATAAATTAAAGCAATATGAAGAATAAATAACGTTTCTAATGGAAGTATTTCACGGATTTATGTGATTGTTTGACAGTGTTTCATTATTTAATTTATATTAAATTGAAGAACCATTTTTTTGGAAAAAAAAAACTGTCAATTTTTTTCGCAAAGCTTGAATGTACAGTAAGTATAAGTTTCAAAGATCTATTTTCATTACTGTGGAAGATTAATCGTTGTTCGTTCTTATGGCCAAATAACATGTAAATTTCCGACCTTAATAAAGACTTGCTGTCTGCAGCTTATATGAATATTCTCGTAATTTTATATTTTATGTTGTTACATTGTTAATAAAACGTTATTTGTTTTTTTTTGCCTATTAGGTTATTATCATACTTAAGTGGCAATCAGACAAAAAGATTATAACATCTCGAAATATCTATAAGTATAAAAATAAATTAAACATCCTGATAAATAGCGAAACTAGCGCAAATAATAATTTCCATATTGGAGTATTACAGGTATTTAATTGCAAAACTTTACAAATTACGTCACAATTTCAATTTAAAGTTTACTGCATAACGATTTTCAGACCCATACTTATTACAATCCTGTTAAGTCTCAAGCATTGGAATTTTCATATCTTGTCCGTTTTTAACTTTACTGTTAACATTCATATTAGTTCATAAATAGTTCAAAACTTCCCTTCAAGACGCTTCAAGATTTCACATTAATTTAAAAAGGTATTAAAAAAATTAGTGAAATGCATTAGGTGGAATAATTATTTCAATAATTTGTCTCAATACTATAAATTGACAGTAATTACATATGTTTTCAAAATTAACTTCATTGCCAAATATACTTTTCTTATTTTATTATATTGGAATTTTTTTTTCTGAATCCAATTAAGCCCGATATGTTGATTTTCATTTAATATTTATGGCAGAAAAATATTATAATAAATCTTGTTCACATGATTTTTTGGTAATAAATATAGTGTGCCATGAAAAAAAAAACTGTTTAAATTGTTTAGTGGTTTATATTTAATCTGTGTGTTCCTCTAACTGATTTATTATGCATTTACAATTTGTTATTATTTTAAATGCAACTTTATTATTTGATAAATACTTTTTTTTGGGAATAGAATATTATTAATTCTGCACTTCTTTTTATGATTTCAATGAATGACTTATTATATTACATACTGGATTTTTTTCTTTTAAATATAATTATATAATGTATACATATACATTTTCAAGACAAGTATAAAACAGTTCAATTTAAAGTTCGAACGAGTGTTTCCACTCCCAGACTAAGCATGATGTAAAATTTCGAGTTTAGATTAGATTAGATATTCGTAGAGGTGGCCTCATTGGCCTGTACCACCGCAACCTTTGCAGATCTATTGTGGATCCCTATTATCCTAGACGACGTGCTCGAGCTTCGCCTCTTTGATTAGCCCTATTAACCCTGACAGTGAGCCTTGGGTGTAGCTCTCTGCGCTTGGTTTAGTGTTGCCCAGCTTTAGGTATCTAACCCGTGCTAGAGCTTCACATTGGCACAGGATGTGGAGAGGATCCTCCTCTTCTTCCTGGCAGAATCTACATATTGTATCCTCTGTCAGGCCTATTTTGCTCATGTGTTTGTTGAGCCTACAGTGTCCTGTCAGTAGACGAAATGTGAACGATGTTTATTAGCTATGTGAATATGACTTTTAATCAGGAGCGTCGCGTTTGTGCGAAAACAAACATTTGATTGACATATTTATAAAAGTCATCCAAAAATATGCCTAGACATCTATCTTTAGACGAGAAGAGCAGGGCAATAGCTAAACTAGAAGAAAACTCGTCTCTTAGCCGAGTGACTGCTGATTTGAATGTAAGCAAAACCTGCATACATAATTTGAAAAGGCGATTTTAAATAAGGCAAGATTTAAAAAGGCCACCCCGAGTTGGAATAGGAAGGGTATCTAATAAAGAACAGGATGTTGCATTGGTGAATCATCTCAGAGAAAATCCATTTGATAGTGCCTTAGATGCTCGAGAAGTAACGGGTTTTGCGGGGTCTACTAGAACTGCTCGGAGACGTATTAAAGCTGCAGGTCTACAAAATTATCAAGCAGCCAAGAAAGTTTTTCTCTCAGAAAACAATAAACAACGAAGATTGGAGTTTGCCAACGAATTTATGTATCGTGGGGATGATTTTTGGAACTCGGTCGTCTTTTCTGACGAAAAAGTATTTCAATCATGTAGTAATGGGAGCCTACGAGTTTATAGACCAATAAACCAAAGGTATGAAGAAGGATTCACCCGTCGAATAACAAATAGTGGTCGTTTTTCTGTTAATTTTTGGGCTTGGGTCAGTGTAAACGGACCCGGAATAATTTGGAAAATAGATGGCCATTTAAATGCTATTAAATACAGGGATATTTTAGAATATGTAATATTGCCTTCAGTAATACAAAAATTTCCGGAAAATTTTATATTTCAACAGGACAATAGTCCTATCCATACAGCAAGAATTGTGACTCAGTGGCTAAATGACCACCGCATCCAAGTATTTCCTTGGCCTGCGAAGAGCCCTGATCTCAATCCAATTAAGAATGTTTGGGGATACCTACAAAAAAAGATTTACTCAAGAGATTTTAGACCTATGAATGCAGATGAACTTCACGAAATTGTTGAAAATGCATGGGAGGATTTGGCTGACAACTACAATATGAGGAATCTAGTTTCATCCATGAGTACACGTTTGGCAAAAGTTATCACAGCAAATGGTGGTCCTACAAAATATTAATTTCATAATTTCTACTTGTATTAAGAATAAATATGTTTAGCATTGTAATTAGCAATTGAATAATAGTCCTTTAAAACCTAAGTTACGCCACTGTTAAGAGTTCTGATAAATCTGTACAAAATTAGACAATTTCTCTATGACAACAAAATACCGTTCACATTTCGTCGGCCGCCATTGTACTATAGTTTTAACCGTTTTTCTCTCTTGGTTGAGAAGATCGGTCGTGAAAGCCGGCGATTGTTTTTTGAGGAACTGTTTCGCCTGCCTCTGCCCTGGTGTGTTCGTCCACCAGGTTTGAGTTTGTGTCTCAGTCCATTTTTTTATAGATTGTCTGACTGTGGTTTTTGCGATACCGCAGGAGGGTTCCGGGCCAATGAATGCGCTTGACGAGCCTTGTTTGGCCAGTTCGTCTGCTTTTTTGTTACCTTGATGACCCTTGTGTCGTTGAGAGCGCTTACATAGTCCCACACTAGCTTGGAATCGACCTTTGTGGTGCTTAGTGCCCTTAGCAGCGCTTGGCTGTCCGAGAAAATAGCTACTGATCGACTTTTGTTGTCTTGCCTTGCTATTTCTCCAATGCAGAGGTGGACCGCGATTTCCTCTGCCTGGAACACTGTGGTGTCCCTCGCCAGACTGACTGAAATCTTTGTCTCGGGTTTTGTGCTGTATATTCCGGCTCAGACCCCTTCCTCTGTCTTCGAGCCGTCAGTATACCAGTTTGATTCCGCGTTGGTAGGTGGGCCCTTCTCCCAATATTCCCTCTGCGGGATCATCACTTTGTATTTCCTGTCGAAATTATATTTCTTGACCATGGAATCGCTTGGCATTCTTGTTGTAGGGTTTACCTTTAGCTCGTCTTCTAGCCTTTGGTACTTTTTCCCGTGTGATCGGTTTATAGGAGCCTGTTCTCGCATAGTCTGTATGTTACGGCCCTGGATTCCCCTTGTATGAAGATGTGCAGTGGTGGTAGGTTCAGGATTATTTTTAGGGCTGCTGTCGGGGTAGTGCTTAGGGCTCCTGTTACACTGAGACATGCTAGTCTAGCCAGAAAATTTGGTTTGGTGGCGTAGCGCGGAGCGGCCAAACCAAATTTTCTGGCTTTTCTAAACTCGAAATTTTACTTCATGCTTAACCTGGGAGTGGAAAACACTCGTTAGAAGTTTCATTCACAAAATCTATAAACAATGTTGGCCTAAAGTGAGTTCCTTGAGGAACCCCGGAAGTTACGAAAACTGGGTTCGAAATTAAGGTACCCGATTTCGAAGATGATTGTGACAATTAATTAATTATAAATCAATATGCAAAGGAAAGAGTTTAACGAGCTGAGGGAACAAATGGAGGCGAGAAAGAGTAACGGCGAACAGGACCTGATCATCAAATTTATATCAGGAGTTCAAAAAATTGTGAAGGCAGCAGGAAACCGCGCAAATCAAGCCAATTCTATTAGAAACGCTGTTGCAAAAAACTAAATATATACTATCATAACCTAGGCAGAATGCGAACCAAGTTAAACACTTTCATGTTAAATGTGATTTGCTCTATGTATGATATCATTATAATTACAGAAACTTGGCTAGATAATAATATTGATAATGTTGAGCTCAAATTAAAAAGTTACTATATTTTTAGAATGGACCGTTGTTCTGATTCAAGCAATAAATGTCGTGGCGGTGGTGTTTTAATTGCGATTCACAACAGTTTGTCGTGTAATCATATTAATATAAAATGTCGTTCTGTTGAACAGTTATTTGTATCTATTTCTTATTTTGATATCAATTTGATTGTCGGTGCTGTTTATATTCCTCCGGGTTCACCACCAAATTTAACGACCATTGTCTTGTTGTTGAATCCATATTAGATAAATACCCTAACTCAAAAGTGCTTATTTGTGGCGATTATAACCTACCTGATGCTGAATGGTCTAATGATGATTTTGGCCTTATTAATAATAACACTTCTTCATATCCGGCTCAATTACTTAGTGAGACGTTTAGTTTTAATAATCTCTCTCAAATCTGTACTATACCTAACGAAAATACTGTATTTCTAGATTTAATATTCGCGCACGACGGATTTTTAATCTCAAGAGCATCCGACTTGCTTTTCGATGTAAAACAGCACCATGTGCCATATCTTATTACAATGCCTTCACACATACCCGTTAAGTCACTTCAATTTAATGAATATATTTATGACTTTTCACGTGCTAATTATTCTGATATTAATATTTATTGAAATTCTATTGAGTGGCATATTATATTAAAGGGTCATATTGATAATATGGTCGATATATTTTACACCATATTGTATAAAGTCTTTGAACAATTCATACCAATGAAACGTATAAAGTCATCCACGTACCCAGTCTGGTTTTCTTCTGAATTGATTAATTTAATTAAACAAAAACTTGTTGCGCATAAAGTGTTTAAGGAATGTAATAATTCTTAAAATTACCAGAATTTCAAAAATCTACGAATTTAATGTGTATATCTAAGAAATCAACTATATGAACAATACGTCAATTCAGTTAACAATGACATTGCTAATAATCCTAAAAAATTCTGGAGTTTTGTAAAAGTAACTAATTCTGTTCCTGAATATCCATATATAATGTACTTTAACGCCAATAGAAGTAGCAATGGTTCAGAATGTGTTAATTTATTTGCGGATTATTTCTCCACCGTATATAGTACGGATAAACCTACACTTATACCGACCTTTCCGTGTACTTCTAAGGCAGCTTATATGCCAATCAGATTATTTAAAAGTGAAATATTCGAAAGTATTGATAATTTCAAAAATAGCAATGGCATAGGCCCTGCGGAATTCCTTCAACTTTTTTAAAGAATTGTATTTTTTCTATCACATCGCCATTATTCATTTTATTTGATGCATCTGTCACACAAAACACATTTCCCGAATTCTGGAAGAAAAGCTATATAACACCAATCTTTAAGTCTGGCAAAAGGGATGATATTGCTAACTACCGCAGTATATCAATACAATCCGTCATACCAAAGTTGTTTGATAAACTTGTTTCTGTCAAACTCAATTGGATGTGTAAAAACATACTTATAGAGGAAAATCATGGATTCCGTAGTGGCAGATCGACATCAACAAATCTTCTAACTTATACTTCATCTATCATTAATGCATTCGAATCTAGCCATTCAGTAGATACCGTGTTCACCGATTTTGCCAAGGCTTTTGATCGCGTTAATCACGAAATTTTAGTGGCGAAATTATTAGCGTTAGGGTTCCATGCCGATGTTGTCAAGTGGGTATATAGCTTTGTAATCAATCGTGTGCAGTGCGTAAAAATTAAGAATTTTATATCCAACACCATTCAAGTGCCCTCAGAAGTTCCCCAAGGCTCGCATTGTGGTCCATTGCTGTTTTTACTATTTGTTAATGACATTTCACGGGTTATAAAACATTCCTCATTTTTGCTCTTTGCCGATGACCTGAAATTGTATAAGGAAATTGTATCGGTTGACGATTGTTCATTGCTGCAAGATGATTTATCATCTGTCTTTAATTGGTGTCTACAAAATCATTTGTTTTTTAATGTTCAAAAATGCAAAACAATGATTTTCACCAGAAAAACAACTGTTGTACGGTTTGATTATGCAATTCATGGTCACCACTTAGAACAACTAAATGTTACCAAAGATTTGAGTATTACCTTTGATAGGAAATTATGTTTTGCCAGTCATATTAACGCAATTTGTAATCGAGCTTTGAAAATGTTGGGTTATATAAAAAGAATGGCTAAGGACTTGTCGCCAGCAGCATTTAAACGGGTTTATTTCGCTTTTGTACGTTCTCATCTAGAGTATGGATCTTGTGTATGGGCACCATCACAACGCGTTTATATCAGTGTTTTGGAAAATGTACAAAACCAATTTTTAAAGGTGCTTGCGTACAAGTTAGGTTTCGATTCTAGCACAAATTTAGAGATATTATCATCGGAACAATGTATTGATAAACTATGTTGTCGCCGCGTGTATGCCGACTTGTTGTTTTTTCATAAATTAATTTGTAATACTGTTAATTGTCCATATCTTTTATCACAAATTAATTTCAGTATTAATTTAACCAATCGCCCAACTAGACATTTACCTATATTTCGTCTTCAACTTCATAAGACAAATTACGGATATAATAGCCCACTTTCAAGGTTTATGCGAACAGCCAATACATTATCAGTACATCCAAACTTTGACATTTTCAACTCTTTCTCACCCTCACAATGCATGGCAAGACTTAAGCGAATAAATATTTGTAATTTTTCTTAGTTTAATAAGTCAAATTTATATTATATTATATTATATTATATTTATATTTTATTACTGTATTATTTGTATTAAATTTTTGTTGTTGCTGTAGTAATTATATTTAGTTAAATATTAATTTGTAAAATGGATTTTCCGTTAAATAAATAAATAAATAAATATATTTATTTAGATTTATAGAACGTTTAGAATTTTTAGTTTGTTAGTTTTACAATATACGATACAAAATTGGAAAACTTTTTAAATAGTTTTGCCCTTCTCTTTATCATTTATAATTTCCGATTAATTTTTGACTCTACTCACTGAACACGGAAACATTTTAAATATTGCACGAATATTAAACATGATACTAGAACAAAACATTGTATTCAAATGATTACAATACAGTTTTAACAACATTACAAACATTGTATAAACGTTTTCCGTGCAACATTGATTTATATACATTCCCGAAATGTTAAATATGATACTAAAATTCAACATTGTTTTATAACGTTTCAAAAATATTGCGGAAAAGAAACACAACGTTATATAATCATTACAATTTAACTTTTATGCAACATTGTATTGTAAATATTGGATATACAGGGTGAGTTTTTTTCGATGTTCTCTATGGGGATCTCGGAAGTAAAATTTCGAGTTTAGAAAAGCCTGAAAATTTTGATTTGTCGCTCCGCGTTCTATAAATCTAAATAAATTTGTTGATTTATAACTAATTGATTGTCAGAATCATCTTCTAAATCGTAAAAACGGGGTACCTTAATTTCGAAACCTATTTTCGTAACTTCCGTGGTTCCTCAAGGAACTCACTTTGGGCCAACATTATTTATAGATTTCGTGAATGAAACTTCTAACAAGTGTTTTCCACTTCTAGGTTAAGCATGAAGTAAAATTTCGAGTTTAGAAAAGCCTGAAAATTTGGATTGGTCGCTCCGCGTTCTATAAATCTAAATAAATTTGTTGATTTATAACTAATTGATTGTCAGAATCAACTTCCAAATCGTAAAAACGGGGTACCTTAATTTCGAAACCTATTTTCGTAACTTCCGTGGTTCCTCAAGGAACTCACTTTGGGCCAACATTATTTATAGATTTTGTGAATGAAACTTCTAACGAGTGTTTTCCACTCCTAGATTAAGCATGAAGTAAAATTTCGAGTTTAGAAAAGCCTGAAAATTTGGATTGGTCGCTCCGCGTTCTATAAATCTAAATAAATTTGTTGATTTATAACTAATTGATTGTCAGAATCACCTTCTAAATCGTAAAAACGGGGTACCTTAATTTCGAAACCTATTTTCGTAACTTCCGTGGTTCCCCAAGGAACTCACTTTGGGCCAACATTATTTATAGATTTTGTGAATGAAACTTCTAAAGAGTGTTTTCCACTCCCAGGTTAAGCATGAAGTAAAATTTCGAGTTTAGAAAAGCCTGAAAATTTGGTTTGGTCGCTCCGCGAAGCGGAGCGACCAAACCAAATTTTCAGGCTTTTCTAAACTCGAAATTTTACTTCATGCGCCAGGCGTATAAATCACTGATTTAATGTGTAGTTCAAACTATGCTCCCCATATTGAATTTTAGAAATTAATTCAAGAAAGCATTTTACAAATATTTATTTCGTCTTACTAAATCTTGCTCATTCTAAATTTGAGCGCCTAGAGCAATTTGCTTTGGATTCTGGATGTATACCTAAAATAAAAAAATCCTGTATAGTCCGGCTCAAAATTTTGTACAATCTGGAAGGATTCTAGTAATACCTATTAATTCGACTGGAAGGGTTTTATTAAGTGTTTTTTATTGAATATGAATGTGCTGGTAACAATTGATTGTTGCACATATTTTTTTACGAAAGTGAAATGAATGAAAATAAGAATTTCTAATAATAAACAATAAAGTCACATCATTTACTGGTAAAACAACTTAAGGACGACCTTGACAAAATGTGTTTCACATTCCTAGAAAATGATGTAATTACGGAATAATCGGAAAGCAATTACAATAAATTACCAAACGACGCATTCAGTTCAAAACCCAGCGCACGTTCTAATCGCCCAAAAATTTTAGTACTTAGAATCAAACCGCGCATTACAAAATTTAATTCCGTCTTAAGCACGGCGCCGCAACGTATGCAACCCAATCGACACGCGCGCGTTTTTCCCTTTAATCTGGGATAAATTGTTTATAGCGGGGGTTGGGGTGTTCAAAAGTTGAAGGTGGGGAGTCGCGATGGAAGGTTTTTAAAATTTAGTGATTTTCAAAAAGGGTTTTTTTACAAGAAAAAATTCCCTTGACGCGACGTCCCATGCCCAGCGATTTCCGACTGTTTGGGATGGCCTCTGATGGGTGGCGTTGTCTAAAAATTTATACGTGAGAAAAGGTAAATATCCGCAAAGTAAATTTTGGTGGTGTGCTGTGTGTGTTCCGGGGGGCGCAAACAGGTGTAGCGATAAGGTGATTCAAAGTGTCGTCGTCGGCGGATTTGTGTGTGCGCTTTTTTTACGTTTTTTTTCCCAAGATCGCCCCCCCATAAAGTATCGAGGAAAAAAGGATGATGATGATGAGGAGTGAAATCACAATGGCGGTTTGTAATGTCGTGTCCGTGTGCGTTTTCGCTGCTGCGTTTTAAATACGTGCGTACGGAACGCGAGAAACGCCAAATTTCGCCCCCTTTAATCCGCACGCGATTTGTTTCCAATTGAAAAAAGCCCCTTATCAAAATAATTTACCGAAGCCCCCCGAGACAACCTTTAAGGGCGACGTTGTGTTCCGCTGGCGTGCACACATGGTAAGTTCCCCCCATCAAGGGCCCCCGGTAATATTCCCCCCAAAGTAAACCCCTTCAATCCTCCCCCTAAAATCACATTCCTAACCACATAGAACATCAGATTATTATTATAATTTCTTGTTGAATATAGATAACTGTATTTTGGCTCAATACAGTTTTAGGTCAACAACTCTATTTTCTATAGCTGTATCTTAGAGCTTTGTCAACTAGCAACATCTCACAGACTCACACACTCACACTGCTGATTATTTAACCCCCCATTGTTTGATTTTACATGTGCAACCCTTAGATGTATTCATAAACATAAACACCATCCTAATAAGGTAAGTCCCTTCTTATTGGAATCCTAACAACACCTATTTGTAATCCAATAAGGTTAGAATATAACTGGAATTCTTGTGTATGTGTGATGCCCGTGTGTACCTTTCTATTGCAATTAATTTAACTGTACTATTTCGGGAATTCAAATTTACTTAACCTTTAATATTTTTGTTTAATTTATTCATCAAGCAGTTTATGATAATTATTAATGACAAGTGAATTGAAAACAACGAATTGTTTGATTTTTATGTGTTTTTAATTAAAAATTAAAGTGATAAAACGGTTAATAATAAAATATATGTGCAAATAGTGTTCTATAATCGCAGGTTAAGTGAAAATTAATTGATTCAATCAAGAGATTTTAAAACAACTGCCAAAGTTGCGGCTAGTATGAGGTTATGTTGTGATTAAAGAAGTCAAAACGTGGTGTCTATAAAACAAACATAACTTTTAAACACTAGATTCACAAATGTGTGATCGTTATGTGGTTAGTTATTCAATTTTTAAAACCACATTAATACTTATAGTTTTCATCATTATCAAAATTTAAAGTGTTGCAGCCTTATTAATAGGTTTTATCATTTATACTGCACTAAATTGAACTGAGTTAAGTTTGTGACGTCACAGTTCAAGTTAGTGTAACTTCACATTTACAATTGCAGGCGTCCAGTTCGTGTAATGAACAGATTCAGTGTAATAAGTGCTGCACTAGTTTAAGTAACGAACGGAACTAATGGTTGTAAACTAAAAATAGTAATCTACTAAAATATTTTATTAATATGCAAATGTCAAATCATCTTTAGAATATATACACTGCCCTGCAAAAGTTTGGACTCACTTAGAAAAATGTTTTTTCTGGTATTTATCGCTTTAATTATCATATTTTGAATTGTGGAGGCTTCTACTTCGTTATACATGTTAATTTAACACAATAAAACACTTTTAACTTTGTTTGTATAAATAACACAATTTATTTTTATGTGACTGCAGATTCGGCAAATTCAGCTTGCCATTATCAAACATGAAGTGTCTAAAACTGGAAACAATACGGGTATATATACAAAAGGTGATTACATGAAAACGGCTTTAAAAATGGGGGTATACAGTAGGTCAACCTGGTCGTTAATTAGGGGGAATCCTAGATTAGCGCTAGCTTTATGTATTTCTAGGGATTCAAGGAGATTCATCTACCGACCCTTTTCGGCACAATGAATAATAGTAAGTACATCTTTTCCAAAAGTATGGTTTTCATCTAAGAGATGTTTTGCAAAAGATGACTTATCACATTGTCGCAACCGTCAATCTGGTCGTAATTTCAATACTAGACTAAAGGAGCATAACCGGGCTTTTCGGTTGCGACAATGTGATAAGTCATCTTTTGCAAAACATCTCTTAGATGAAAACCATACTTTTGGAAAAGATGTACAATTATTCATTGTGCCGAAAAGGGTCGGAAGATGAATCTCCTTGAATCCCTAGAAATACATAAAGCTAGCGCTAATCCGGGATTAATTAACGACCAGGTTGACCTACTGTATACCCCCATTTTTAAAGCCGTTTTGTAATCCGCTTTCATGTAATCACCTTTTGTATATATACCCGTATTGTTTCCAGTTTTAGACACTTCATGTTTGATAATGGCAAGCTGAATTTGTCGAAACTGCAGTCACATAAAAATAAATTGTGTTATACAAAGTTAAAAGTGCTTTAATTATCGTTCTCAGACCGTTTTATACAACGTATTTGTTTAGAATAACATTTTATTAATAAGTAATAAACATTTACTTATGATATTCTTGAGTTTTTTTCTGGAAAAAATTGAGAAAATCAATTCAGCCGTTTTTTATCAATATGTTGGCCTTTCGATTTGATGATTGCCCTACAAATTCTGGGCATTCTTTCCACCAATTTCTGAAGTCTTTCTGGTTTCTGGCCAAGCCTGCTGAAGACATTGCCACAAGTGAGATTCGCTGATTGGATGCAGTTTCCGCACTTCTCTGTTCAGCTCATTCCACAACAGTTCGATGGGATTTGCATCCGGCGATTGTGGTGGCCATTCCATGAATTTAAGAGTGCATGCAGCTTTTTTCGATCTTAAATAGTTCGTACAAAGTTTTGAAGTATGTTTAGGGTCGTTATCTTGCTGAAATACAAACCCCTCCCCTATCAAATCGATGCCAGATGGAATAGAGCTTCGCTGATGTATCCGGTGATAGTCTTCTTTCCGCATGTTTCCGTCGATTTTTAGCAAGGTGCCGACACCAGCGTAGCAGAAACAACCCCATACCATCACACTACCACCGCCAAACTTAACTGTTGGCTTTACACATTGAGGTGCGTGCCGTTCATCAAATTTTCTGCGGCAGAACATTCGCCGTTTGCTACTGAAAATTTCAAATTTGGACTCATCGGTCCATAACACCTGTTTCCATTGTTCGATAGACCAATTCTTGTGTTCTTGCCCATTTGAGTCGTTTACGGACGTTTACCGATCGCAACAATGGTTTTTTGGCAGCGACTCGTCCATACAAACCGACATCATGCAACCGACATGTGACCGTTGTATCGGAGATTGGCTTCGGTAGCGTTTGATTTATCTCGGCTCTGATATTTGGCACTGTTTTGAGTCTGGACCGCTTACTTAACACTTGTATAATTCTATCATCACTTTTTGTCGTCTTTCTGGGTCGGCCCGTGCGTTTCCTGTCGAAAAACGATTTGGTTTCAGCAAATCTCTCCAATGTTGTACGGACTCCTTTCTGTGAAACTCCTAGTATTTGTGCAATTTTTCGCTGCGAACGGCCGGTTTCACTTAAAATTACTATCTGAGCACGTTTTTCTTTCGGTATTTGCTTTGCTCTTGCCATTTTCAAGACTATAGACACGATTTTAAAGGAGCAATATTGATGAAAATATTGTGCAATGAGCAACTGTCTTTCAAGTGTCAAAGTGACGAAATTTGAGGTTATTGTACAGACAATCGACGGCAGATGGGGTTCGAAGTCATTGGTGCGCATTTTGAAGTATCGATGCATTAAGCAAAAATTGATTTGAGGTAAAAAAAATGTTGAAGTAATTAAAAATGATATATTTTAATATTGTCGATTTTTCAATATTTTAAAATAAACATATTTTGATACAATAAATAAATGATAATTAAAAGAAAACGCTCAAAAGTTATCAATACAATATTGTTCTGAACAAATACGTTGTATAAAACTGTTACTACTTATTTGACTTATGTTTCGAAGGACCAATTTGTAATGTAGAATTACAAATAATGAATACTTTAAATACTCAGAAATGTTCGTATATTGCAAACACCAAAATATATAAATATATACAATTTACATATGTTATTATTCGCGTCGCATAGTCGAAGTTTACTTGATGAGGCTTCAGTTCATCTCTGGTCTTTTCTCCTCGAGCAATTCCTCCCCGGGGTTGAGGGTGGTGTCTAAGGTTGGGTGGTGGTAATGTGATCTCTTCTGATTGGTTATCGATAAACCGTGATTACCACCACCCCAACACTGTTGCCAAACTTCTGCAACCGCATCTCGGCATGTCCGACTTCCCGCTAAGTCGGAATCCTTCTTAAGCCGTTTTATGACGCATTGTCCGCTCGCGCACTTTCGCGTAAACACCATAAAACTAAGCCGTCCTTTCAAAACTATATACACGCAGTAAAATATACAATAAGGGCCGTTACTCAGAACGGACCTTGGTCAAAATAATAAAATGCAAATGTGGAGGGTCGGGGTTGCGGCGAACCAGGTAAAGTCGCAACAAAAACGGTCTGAGAACGATAATTAAAGTGATAAATACAAAAAAAAAAGATTTTTCTAAGTGAGTCCAAACTTTTGCAGGGCAGTGTATATTAAATATATGCTGTTATAAAGGGTGTCTCAACAAGAGTGCCGGATTTAATTATCATGAAAAACACGTTTTTTTTTTTCGAATTGAGCAAATATTTATATTTTAATGTAAAGAGGAATAGTTGTGATTAAACATGAAATACGAAATCCGGCAAATAGACACCACGAAATCTCTGGCACAGTGTCATTCTTTTCTTAAAATTCTGGATAAAGTTTTTGCATTACTGTAGCTCTATTTCGCCAATAATGCGCTGTATCCCCTCTTTAAGGCGTTCAACTGTTTGTGGCTTGTTCGCATACACCTTTTTCTTCATGTAGCCTCAAATAAAAAGTTCATCGGCGTTAAATCGCACAATCTTATTGGCCAATTTTGATCGCCAAACTAAGAGATGTCACGATCTGGAAATTTGGTCCACAGTAACACCATTGCTTCGCGTGCTATATGGCAGGTCACACCGTTTTGTTGGATAAACATAACCACATTAATTCGATGTAATTAAAGCCACAAAAACTCGGCTAAGATACGGCGCGTTATTGGCAGAATAGAGCTACAGTTATGCGAAAATGTTAGCCAGAGATTTGGTGTTTTTCTTGTAAATTAAATCCGGCACTCTTTTTGAGACACCCTTTATATCATATTCATGTTACCTTTAAAATTTACTTACCTCCTGTTTCCAACAATGGTTCTATGAGTAATTTCAAGCCACTATAATAAAAGTGACTTTTTAAAGAATATTGTAGTCAGGGCACCTTGAAAGTCTTTGGAACACAACTAAATGCGAGGTATGAATATGGGCCATTAGCTTTAACATGGTTCTAAGGATGATTTGACATTGGTGTATTAATAAAATATTTTAGTAGATAACTAATTGTTAATTTACAACTAATAATTTAATAGCGTGGTACTCTTTAGTTTAAAGCACGAGATCCGTTTTATCAAAATCTCAATAACCATTCAAAATAGGGTTATTTAGACTTTATTTAATTATAATGCTATAAATCAAAAAGGTACATACCTATTTACTCAGTATATGTTTAACTTCACTTGAAATTAGCGTTTTATACGCGTGGCGCATGAAGTAAAATTTTGAGTTTAGAAAAGCCTGATAATTTGGATTTGGATGCTTCGCTACATTCCGCGCCCAAATCCACTTTCAGGCTTGTCCAAACTCGAAAATTTACTTCATGCTTAATCAAGGAGTAGAAACACTTGTTAGAAGTAAATTTCAATGAAATAATTCAGCAAACGATATACATTTTCACAAACTAATAGCGTTTTTGGATTACCTGCATTTTTGCACTCAATACGCACTAACCGTGTTCGGATCGTATATGAAAATAGGGTTATTAAGACTTTATTCAATTATAATGCTTTAAAGCAAAAATGTCACACCTATTTACTAAGTATATGTTTAACTTCATTTGAAATCAGCGTTTTATACGTGTTGCGCATGAAGTAAAATTTCGAGTTTAGAAAAGCCTGAAAATTTGGATTTGGGCGCTACGCTACGCTTCGCGCCCAAATCCAAATTTTCAGGCTTTTCTAAACTCGAAATTTTGCTTCATGCTTGCTCAAGGAATGAAAACACTTGTTAGAAGTTAATTTCAATGAAATAATTCAGCAAATGATATACATTTTCACAAACTAATAGCGTTTTTGGATTACCTGCATTTTTGCACTCAATACGCATTAACCGTGTTCGAATCGTATATGAAAATAGGGTTATTAAGACTTTATTCAATTATAATGCTTTAAACCAATAATGTTCACACCTATTTACTAAGTATATGTTTAACTTCATTTGAAATCAGTGTTTTATACGTGTTGCGCATGAAGTAAAATTTCGAGTTTAGAAAAACCTGAAAATTTAGATTTGGGCACTACGCTACGCTTCGCGCCCAAATCCAAATTTTCAGGCTTTTCTAAACTCGAAATTTTGCTTCATGCTTGATCAAGCAATGAAAACACTCGTTAGAACTAAATTTCAATCAAACAGGTCAGCATACATTTTCACAAAAAAAAAATAAAAACCTTTATTGGCATACCTCCACACTTTACATTACATTTATATTTACATTTTATTATCTCATTACCCTTGCGTATCCCTCTTACCCTCCCTTTTCTTTTCCCTCTCCCTCCCCAGCTTTTCCAAAGTCCTTACCCCGCTCCCATCCTCCCTCATCCACTCCACTACCCTTCTATTCCCTTTCGCTCCCAGCCACTCCTCTTTCACCCCCTCACATTCCTCCGCCAAGTGTCCCCACGTATCCTTCCCCTGTCCACACAACACACACCTTCCATATTCTTCTCCCATCCATACTTTCCTTCTTCTCTCCTCCGATCCACACCTCGCCCTTGCCACAATCACCCTATCCTCTCTACCCCATCCCTTCTCTATCAAATACTTCGGCACCCTCCCATACACCTGCCACCTCCCATACATATCATTATACTGACTTCTGTCAATACACCCTTGCCTTTCCTGCCCTTCCACCTCCTTCCCTTTCCCCCTCACCCACTCATCCATCTTCACCCCATTTCCTAGCCATTCCATTACCTTCGCCTCCGCAGCCCTACCCTCTCATACATTTTCCTCCTCTCCCCCTCCATCTACCCTCACCCCCCACCCACAAACTAATAGCGTTTTTAGATTACCTGCACTTTTGCAGTAAATAACTGTGTTCGGATCATATTTTCAGTGCACACTTTTTCCGTGTTTTATGTTCAGATTACAGAAGAAATTGCAGTTAGTGCGCACTGAGTGAGCACTTTTCGACACGAGGTCTGTGAACTCATGCTGTTTTAGTGCAATATGGATGCAAAAAGAAGGTGACAAAAACCGTAATTGAATGAATAATGTTTTTATTAAAAAAATGTATAGTATGTTCAATAAAATAAAATCTCTAGAGTTCCATGGAAAATATTGTAAGTTGGCAACTATGAAATTATACATTATAATTATTATGTTTGATGTTTTATATGTCAATTAAGCGTGTAGCCAACTTAAATTTTAAAAATAGATAAAATCATGGCACTCTAGAGGTTTTTTCTTTATTGAACATAAGATATTATGGGTGAAATGAAATTTAAACTCTGGAGTTTCTCTGCTTGCTTAAGCAGAATCAGGCACTTCACCCAGTCGATTCACATTAGCATTGCTAGGACTGCTGGTGTACGTGTAACGCATATGCTACTGTGCATAAATCTGACAGTAGGCCCGCATACTACATTTTCGCCAGTTATTGTCACATCATCACAAAACTTACCACATGCGAGAGTACCTGAAAAAAAAAAATCAATTTTCATTGCTAAAAAAACCTTAGAACAAAGAAAATGATTGTATATTATTTACTGTAATGATCAAAAAGAACATTACAGCCCAGTCATCTATTTTCCATTCATCGTAAGAATGGGTGACCAATTTAATTGTTCATACCTTTACACTTCTTGGAAGTGCTGATTGTAATTTTAATGGCTAAGGTTATCAAAATGACCGTTCGAAATAAGCTATGCAATTAATAATGTCTGGGAATCTCTCGATTGTGCAATACCCATAAAGTTTAATTTAATTTAATGTTTGATTATATGTCACGTAATTGAATTAATGAGTGTATAAAGATGATCGGTCCAAATGGATTATTTTGGGGAAAAAGCAGATATAAAGTTAAAAGTCAAGCAATGGATTTTAAAAATTAATATCTCAGAGAATGGGAAAAATTGAAAAAAAGGTCTAAATTAATACCACAAAATTAATTAACATATTCCCTGCCAGGGCGTACACCAGTGTCTGCTCGACAGGGTTGTTAAAAAACACGTTTTTTTTCATTTAAATTAAAACAAACCGTTTTTTTTTTCAATTAAATTAAACAAACAGTTTTTTTTTCATTTAAATTAAAACAAACAGTTTTTTTTACAAAATGTGTTTTTTTTTCATTGAAACGGTGAAAACATTAACAATTAAAACATGTTTAAAACGTGTTTAAAATATATTTAAAACATGTTTAAAACACGCTTTAAGTCAGTTGTAAAATTGTATGTTTATATCATTTGAAATATTGTCAACAATTTAACAAAAATTCATTTTGCAAAACATTTACAAAACTACAGATAAATTAATTATTATTGATACAATTTATGCATAAATAAGTAATAAAAACATAACACAAACAGAAAAATAACAAATTTAAACTTCACATTAAATCAGTGTTTTACACGCCTGGCGCATGAAGTAAAACTTCGAGTTTAGAAAAGCCTGAAAATTTGGATTTGGGCGCTTGCTTCGCTCCGCCCCTAAATCTAAATTTTCAGGCTTTTCCAAGGGCGGATACCAAGGAGGGGCGCGCAGGACGCCCCCCCCCCCCCCCTGACGCCAGAAAAAAATCTTTAGTAAACATTTAATTAAGTCTTAAGTAAACTAAATAATATAATATTAAAACACTTAACTTTGTTTTACCACTTTATTAAAGTGGCAAAACAAAGTTAAGTGTTTTAATATTATTTTATAAAGATGTACCACAAAGTGAACGCCAACCAAATCAAAGATTAAACTAAATAATAACTCTTTGGCGTTTCTTTTTGTAAGGCTATAAGCGATCATTAGTACGGCATGACAAATAAATTAGTCAATGAACGATTAATTTAAAATATTATATATTCAAGTGCGCCCCCCCCCCCTCACTAAAATCCTGGATCCGCCCCTGGGCTTTTCTAACCTCGAAATTTCACTTTATGCTCAAACAAGGGCTGGGAACCCTCATTTAATGCATAATAAAACAAATTATAGGTATCACTTTTACTTTAAATAATATCAAACAAAACTTGATTATTCGGTAATCAATCACTCCCCATTATGAAAAGTAGATTATGATTTAAATAAATTTGCAGACATTTGTTGTTTTTATCAAATAATTTGAAACTTTTAACAAGTGTTAACACTCCTTGATTAAGCATGAAGTAAAATTTCGAGTTTAGAAAAGCCTGAAAATTTGGATTTGGGCGCGAAGCGTAGCGTAGCGCCCAAATCCAAATTTTCAGGCTTTTCTAAACTCGAAATTTTACTTCATGCGCCACCGGTATAAAACATTGATTTTAAGTGAAGTTCAAAAAATACTTCTTAAGATTAATCTCGTGTTAATTAATATTACAAATTTTTATTTTGTGTTTTGTTTGAATTGTATATACTAATGATTCTTTATGTCACAATCTTTAAATCAGCAGTAGTTTTTTAAATAATGAAAATCGGATCTAACGTTATAAACAAGGTATGCATTTTTGTTTTAAATTGTATGTTTAATAATGTAATTTAAAATATTTTCAAGAATTTAGCTAAAATTTAAAGACGAACAAAAAAATGACAATAAAGTAGTATAAAATATAGTTTAGATAATAGTTAAAAAACTGTGTAAAACACGACGCTTGTTTTCAAACACTGTTTTAAAACAAAGTGTTTTAAACATAACAACCCTATTGCTTGAATATATTTTTGCCACGCCAGGGCGGACACCAGTGTCCGCTGAACGAAAAAGAAATCTGAGCCGAGAAGACATAGCACTGTAGCAATTTTCCAAAGTACCTATCCGCTTTGGCGTATAGGTAATCAGATACACATATCGGTTTTTAGATTCAAGATTTTATAATTATTTTATTGGCTGTGATCGCTAATACAAAAATGAAGATCCAAAAGTGTTTGTTATGGGTGGCGTAGAGAGTAACATAGACGAAAACGTCCTGGCAGTGAATGTATTAACCGTACATTTTTACTAAGGCTGAGAATTTTTAAAATTAGAGTGTGGTTCGAGAGCTGACCCCGAACAGTCCATCCCGCTGCACAATAAAAATGTGCAGCCTCCAAGTGGTCGACCCTACGCTTAAACATCCTTTCAATCACATCCTTTTTATCGATCTTTTTCCAAAATTCCTTTCTATTGAACCTTTTCCTTTAAAAATCAACGTGTATTTCCTACTTGATATCTCTTGGGAAGGGAGGGCAGAAGGCGCAGCACTGGCTGTTTAACTAGATTTAAGATTTCATTATTCATCCTTTCGTCAACTCATTTATTCATTCACCCAGTCAGCACTCCAAACAAATTTAATACAATTTTAATTATTATTTCATAATTATCATGACTGGTCAACAGAGCTTTAATAGCTATTAATTACGCATGGAAGAAGAATTTTTAAAATGTCAGTATTCATTCAAATACATATCAGAATTATTGCATATTCTTATTATTCAAATATTTAAATTTTAATATGTATTTGAACGAATATTTGAATTTAACACCTTCACTGCGCAAATTCAAATTGCTGACTTTCATATGGTGCGTTATCGGTCTCTGGAGACCGGCAGTAGATTTTCCGTTTGTGCGGTATCGGTCTCCGGGGACGACAAAGCACCAATTTTCGTTTGTTAAAAATTTCGGTTGTGCTTCGTTTTCTTCGTATTATGAAAATAAAATTAGGTTCATAATTATTGTACTATATTACCTTCAAGTCCGAACCTGCATAGGATGTTGATTAAACTCTCGATAAATTGATATTTAAGAATACATTTATTTATTGATTATCATAATTTATATGAAGTAATAGTTACACATGTGTTTTGTTAAAGTAAGGAAATCACATTCCAGGATTACCTGGATAATCATCACAGTATGTGATTACTTTTAATACTGTATTGTCGGCTTCTTTTGCTAGTGTGGGTTAGTCGTCTCCATGAGCCGACGCATCGGTCTTTGGAGACCGATGGCCCACTGAAGTGCTATTAGTTGAGTGCGGTGCTGGTCTCCGGTGACTGATGTACATTTTTGCGCATTTTCGACACATTTAGATAGTGACTTTTATATAGCTATCTGTAAAAATAAAGAAGCGTTGGTACTTGCAAATTTTCTTTTGCGCCAGCGTAAAGTATTGTATCGATCCCCAGGGACCGATAACGCAGTGAAGGTGTTAAGTATGTTTTTGACTGAATATTTGAATTTTAATGTTATTGGATGAATATTCGAATTTGAATATGTTTTTGAATGATAATTCCATTCTAACCTAAAATCATGCATATATGCTAACAAACAAAATCGCAGAAGTAAAAATGCAAGTGGATATTTTAAAATTATCTTATTTACGTTCTCCATGCCAACGACTGTACGATCGCGCTGAATTAGTGACGTTAAGTTCAATCCGTCAAATCACTACGTAATGCATAATTGTCACACAAATCGTTTCGGAACAATTTCCAAGGAGGAAATTATAAGTAATATAAATTAACAGTGCCGCTAAATACCAAAAAAAGTAAATCGTCAATTTGGACCCAATAAAGAGAAAAAATAATCCTCACTTTCTAATAGCGGTTTGCTGTTTAATTTAAAAGTGCGTAACTGATTAATTATTACTAATGCATTGAATATAAATTAATCTTGCGTGAAACGTTTCTACAAACTAAAAGAAATTTAATAGGACATTGGCAACGCTGCAAGAGCGGGTGACAGATTTTAGAATGACAATACGCCTTTGTCATGGAATTATCTTATCAAATACCACTCGAGGTTTGGTTTTGGGAGGATATTTTTTCATTTAATAACTCGTGCGTGGTTTTCCAATTTTACTCGAGAAAACTTGTATAGACAAAAACACTCGAGCTTCGCTCTCGTGTTTTTGTCATCCAAGTTTTCTCTCGTTAAAATTGCTAGGCAACCACGCACTCGTCTAAATAAAAAAATATCCGGCCAAAACCAACCTCTTGTGGTATTACATACGAATATTCAAATATGTCAATTTTAAAAATTCCCAGCATTAATCAAAACATGCATCTTTATTATTTTAATTTTGTATGCTTTTGAACTTCATAATAAATCTGTTTTACACCCCTGGTGCATGAAGTAAATATTTCCAGTTTAGAAAAGCCTGAAATATTTACTTCATGCTTAATTAAGTGACACATGTAAATAATTTAATTAGTTTATTGTATGACTATTCTGATGCTATTTTTCATTCTGTAACATATAAATGACATTTTAAAAATAAAGATAATTATTATTATTATTAATCAAGAAGTGGACAACCCTTTTTTGAAAACAATTACAACCTTTAATCAAAACACTGAATTTGACACGATAATTAACGAAACTCATTAGGATTATGAAAATAACTACTTGTTTCTTTGTTTCCCATTTTCTTTAAGAAATCAGTATCGTCATTAAAGGTTCTAATAGATACCGAACAAGTGTTTTCCACACCTTGATTAAGCATGAAGTAAAATTTCGAGTTTAGAAAAGCCCTAAAATTTGATTTGGCCGCGTAGCGAAGTGGAGCGGCCAAACCAAATTTTAAGGTGTATAAAACACTGATTTCAAATTAAGTTTAAAAACACTATTAAGAGTTTTTAAAACTTAATTATTCATTCAAAGACATTCAAATATTTAAAAACTTTAACAATTCGACGAATAATGCATTAATAACCTTTCTTCACACTTGTGAAGAAAGGTTATTATTCGTCAAATTAATTTGATCTTTACGTAACTCAATCAATCAACTTAAATATTCAAATATTCAAATTTAGTGATTGAAATATTCGTTTAAATTATTCGTATTGGAATCCTAGCCTTAATTTTTACCCTTATGTTTTTACTTTTCGAACACTACTGTGGAAGGAAAGTATTGTAATCATACCAAAAATCTGACTCTCCAATTTTGGTATTTCTTTACGTTTTCAGGTCCCTTGAGTACGATTTTGATATTTTACCGATGATGTCTGTGTGTGTGTGTGTGTGTGCATGTGTGAACACGCTAACTTCTGAAGAGAATAAATGGTCAATTTGTAATTTTGCAGGTGCCGAGCAATCATTTAAATTATGATTTAGAGTAGGGGGCCATTTTTTTTGTGCAGTTGCCCAGAATGCTAATTGAATGATGGAATAAATTTGAGGTTGGGCAGCTTGGTGGTGTAGTGGTTAGAGTGTTGTACTGCCACGCCACGGGCCGGGGTTCAAATACCGGCCTGACAAGTTGTCTGCATTTATATAGGTTAGGATAAAAATGCCAAACACTCCGTCTTCTCGGATATGACGTTAAATGCATGTAGGACCCGTGTACTGCCTGGATGTTGCGTGCACGTTAAAGATCCCTACCGGTGGGTTGGAACTGCCACCGGGTTCAGCAAAATTCCCGGATAGCTGTAGACCTAATCTCCGGCGTCATGATTGGCCATAGCAGCGGAAATAGATGACGTAAAACCCAAAATAAAAAAAAATAAAAAATTTGAGGTTATAGTAAACTATGTGTTAACAGTCAGTAGTGCCAAACTTATTTTAAATTCAAAGCCTACTCTAAATCATGTTTTAAATGATTGCACAGTACATTTACGACCTTGGCTGGAAGGTCGTTAGTGTTTTTAAGTCAAATCGCATTTCCGATTTAGCTGGAAGTAACATGAACTTTAATTTCTTTTTATTTGGTTTATAGAAAGTACATGTAATTCTGTGAATAATCATAAATATATCTTTATAGTTAACAGAGTTATTAAGAAATTCATCTTGAGAACAGGCATCCTGCATATCTAAATGAAAAGTCACTTTTGACAGGTATCATATTCACATTAGATACGAAATGTCATCACACTCGCTAACGAAGAAGTTAAGCATCCATCAGGCATTATTTAAAATGTTTTGTTCTTTATTTCGTTCAAATAAATATTTACGAAATCAGAGTGTTCGGAAAGTCCAGTGGGGATTTTTTAATAAGCTATTAAGAAACAGATGAAAATGAATGTTGCCAATTTATTTCGCTCATAGATATTTGCAGTTTTATAAAATAAGTGGTTATATAAAGTGTATAATATTTGGATTAAATACCATTATGCGCTTAATGATTCAATTATGTTTTTGTATGTTGTTTGAATGTTGTGTGTTGTTGAAGTGAAAATGTAATTATTTTTATTTATAAAATGAGTAAGCGGTTGTGTAAGAGTGATATGCAAAAGAAAGAAACACAATGATTCCAGTTAAATTTCACTAAGGTTAGAATAAGGACAGAACCTTTATCACCCGACCTATGACCTCCCCCACAGTCTCTCCCGGTGTTATCAGTGGAAACAGGTTAAATCACAAAAAACCCAGCACGACGGCCCATCTAACTCCGGCCTTCTGTCCGGTAGGTAAATAAAAGATGGACCAACAATTTTGCTTGAGGTGGAACAACCATCCGACCAACCTGACGGATGTGCTCATCAGCCTGCTCAGGCGGCAGGCGCTGTGCGATGTGACACTGGCGTGCGACGGCGAGATGCTCCGCGCCCACCAGACCATCCTGTCCGCCTGCAGTCCGTACTTCGAGATGCTGCTGACGAGGAACACCCACCCGCACCCCATCATCTACCTGAAGGACGTCAATTATCACGAGATGAAGGCGCTGCTCGACTTCATGTACAAGGGGGAAGTGAACGTGAGCCAGAACCTGCTGCCCATGTTCCTGAAAACGGCCGAAGCGCTGCAGATCAGGGGGCTCACCGACAACAATTCGCTCAACAGCAAGGGGGAGGGGAACGATGTGCCAAAGAGGGAGAGACCCTCGGAGCAGGAGTCGCCGCCGCACGAAAAAAGGAAAAGGAAATCTAGCAACTGTGATACAACGAATTCAAACAGTGATAGATATGATTCTCAGGTATGTACAAAATATTATTTTTTACTACTTGTTATTATCAGGGCTTCGAACCGTTACATTTTTTGTACCCGGTCAATTTAACAAAAATATATTGGTTTACATTCCAGAAAAAATAACAGTTTTCAGTTCATCTCTGAATGATTAATGTATAGAGGGTTTTTTTTATGTATCCATATCCTGATAATTAAAACTTAAGCAGTATAATATTAACACGTTAACCGCCACGGCTCTCCCCAGAGACCGCTGTCTAACTTACCGCCTGCACCACAGCGGTCCTTACCGCTAGGTAGTCACTATCTCTAGGCGTTAAATAGCTGCTAAATTAGAATATTTAAGAGTTACTCATAGATATGAAATTCACGTGTAATGAATCACTTTGGCTAGGAAAGGTTATTTTCCAATATCAATACTAGAAATATAAGGCCCTATGCCTAGTTTTGTGATTAAACTTTTACTAACGTGTGATTAACTAATCGCGATTAAGGTCTTACTAAGTATTTTTCACTGATCAGTAAAATAATACCAAGTGTTTAACTAATCGTGATTAAGGTGTTACTAAGTATTTTTCACTGATCAGTAAAACAATACCAAGTGTTTTAATTAATACTTTATAGTTTAAAATGCCTTTCTACATAAAAAAAACTGTTTTTCCTCAATCGATTTGTGTTTGCTTTATATACAATTATATAAAAATAAATAAATATTACCCTGTTGTAAGCACAAAGTGTAAATCTGTTTAATTGGGTTAATTAATCCTTAATTATTAGTTGATATGAATACTTAATTAAATGAACTCACCTTGTATAAGTATTAGATATTGTTCGTTTAGAGGTAAAAATCATTAAGTATTTGTGTACCTTTACCTTTAATCCAACCGTATACAAGATGAGTTGAGAAGAAATTTGTTGCGGATATTAATTAACCCTCACAATTTGTATAAATAAATAAAATTCAATCTGGTATTTGAATGAACCAAAAATTATATAAAAAAAAACATGTCACCAGTGCCAATAATCAATTTTTTACTTAAACCTGATCCTTGGGTCACCCCCAAGATACATTTTTTCAAGTTTATTGTAGTTTAAAATGTTTCACCATAGGTTGAGTGAGAAATTAATTAAAGATACTTTTACCAAGAAAAATATTGATGTATTTGTGAAATTTATCTAAAGTCGAGTTCATTTTTATTCGTCCACTCAATAAAACGTAAAGTTGGCAATTGTGCATTCTAATACTTTTTATTTTATGCGTTGACAACCAAAACTGACACCACTGATCCACAATCTTGCAAGATTTAAACTAGGGAATGAACGAATAGGAATGAACTCGACTTTATGTAACTAGGGTTGCTACACCCTCTGTGTCAATGTCGCCAACTATTAATAATAATAATAATCGTTTATTTCTCAGCAGAATAAATTCTATTTACAGAGAAAAATACAGTTTTTTTTTAAAATATACTAACTAAAAAATAAACATTAATACTAAAAATAAACATTAATACAAAATGGTAGAAATAAAGTAGAGTAGTGGATAAATTATATGGCATATTTGATAACAAAAAACAAAAGAAAAAACTTATATTAACGGTGACAATGAGGTTCTGATATCAAGGGAGGTTACATTAAATATATCCATGTCTGGAACATTGTTACAGTGTCGTACCATGCAGTTTAAGGGAGAATAATGGAGAACATTAGTTCTCGACACGGTGTATGCAAATGTACATCTGCTTCGGGAATTCAATCTTGGTACATAGAAATTAAGTTTTGACATTAAGTGGATATCGTCGATTTCATTATTTAGTAGTTTATGTAAAAATAAATTATGTAAATAATAATAATAGTTTATGTAATAAAGATAGTTTCCGACGTGTTTCGAGGGAGTGCATATTGAACTCTCGAAGAAGATTATCGTGATTATAATTTTGAACAGGATAAGCTCGGTGTTTTTTGAAATAAATCATTTTTAGAAACTTGCGTTGAATGCTCTCTAGTTGGTTAATTGAGCAAGTAAGGTATGGCGACCAGATAATAGAGCAGTACTCTAGTTTGGTCCGTACAAATGTATCGTACATTTTAGTTAACGTGTCGATATTCCTGAGGTCCTTTGAGTTACGTGCAATAAATCCTAACATTTTGTAACTAGATTTACATACCTTTTCAATGTGTTCATAAAAGGTTAATTTGGAATCGAGCAGCACTCCTAGATCCTTAATTGTACAACAACCTGATATGATGTCATTGCAAATAGCATAATTAAAACTGATGGGATTTGTTTTCCTATTGAAACTAATAAAATTACACTTATTGAGGTTTAGAGGGAGGTCATTCATGATACACCACTCATGAATTTGGTTGATATCACTTGATAAAATATCACAATCTGTTTTTGACTTTATCTCTCGATAAAGCTTGATATCGTCAGCATATATAAGTATGTGTGACTTAATACCCACTACGACATCATTAATGAAGCAGATAAATATGAGTGGGCCCAAATTCGACCCCTGGGGTACACCACTTGTAGACGTAAAACTCGGTGATTCAAAACTATTAAATTCAACATATTGGCTGCGGTTGGATAGATAGGATTCCATTAACAGACTATGCATAAAATTTAATTTATCATTACACATTGTCTGAAAATACGAAAAACCTCTTGAGCCACAGGGCATTGTTTTAATATATACTAAGGCAGTTAACGTGTTAAAAGTACAATTCATTTTACACCCATCTGCGAAAAGAATCGCACTTTTAATATTTTTGATATATTCTACAACCAAGTTTCATAAATTTCATTCACACTTTATGTTTAAGCAGTATATTTTGCACTTCACAATATTTCAGTGTTTAATACGCGTGGTGCATGAAGTAAAATTTCGAGTTTAGAAAAGCCTAATTTGGCTTGGTCCTTAGGCTTTTTCAAATTTGAAATTTTACTTCATGCTTAATCAATTTTAATTTTTTTTTTATAGGAGTAAAAAGGATTCGAATCACGAATCCGAATCACCTAATTTGATTCGAATCACGAATACTCGAAAAAAGGATTCGTAAGAGATAAATATGATTCAAATCCTGTCTTTTCGAATCACGAATACAAATCCTTTAAGAATAAATTTGATTTTATTATTTTTTTGCAACCATTAATATATAAGTATCGTTACCAGTTGTTTTAACAAAAATATTTAAAACCTAATTATTTATTATTAACACTGAACATCACTGATAACAGACTAAATATCTGATTCCCTGTTACTCTGATTAAAGATGTATTTGTGTGTTTCTGAACTTCACTTCAAATCAGTGTTTCGTAGCGTGGCGCATGAAGTAAAATTTCGAGTTTAGAAAAGCCCGAAAATTTGTTGAGGGTCGCTACTCGACAAATTTTCACGGTGCTTTTCTAAAATCGAAATTTTACTTCATGCTTAGCCTGGGACTGGAAACACCCATTCAAAACTTCAAATTGAACTCTATTATAAAATCAATGAATGCCTGAAAATTACGTTAAAAAAAAATTTACTGAATATTATTAAAACCCGGAAAATCAGAAAAAGTCAGAGAATAGAATTATATTTAGATTGACTAAAACACTAACAAAAAAGCCATATGATATTATTAAATTTGTTAAAATCAGCAGGCAAATTACAAAACACGTAAACATTTATAAAATTAGCCTAAATATTGACAAAAACAATGTAAACAATATAACAAAATGGGGGGTCACAGAAGAAAGTTATATTAAAAGGCCAGGGAAAAAAACTTGAATCAGGGAAATGTAAGAAAAATTTAACATTTCAGATTGTGGCTACAATGTCAGTTTTACTTTAAATGATATTAAATAAAATTTTGAATACTAGATTATTATCTTAAAAAACATTTTCAGTCATTTATTCTTATCAAAGCATTCAGTTTGAAGTTGTGAACGAGCGTTTCCACTCCCAGACTAAGCATGAAGTAAAATTTCGAGTTTAGAAAATCCCCGTGAAAATGTGTCGAAAAATTTTCTGGGCTTTTCGAAACTCAAAATTTTACTTCATGCGCCACGCCACACGTATAAAACAGTGATTTAACAAGAAATTTAAAAACACACAAAAGACATTTTTCATGTGAATCCTCACAACTAATTCGAATTATTTTTGTAAGGATTCGAATCACCTACATCCTTTTAAAAAATTGTAACAAATCCAGTTGAACTAAAGTATTCGAATGCCTCTTTTGAATCCTCTAAAAGCATTCAAATCCTGAATGATTCGAATCCTGCCCAGCTCTGGCACTCGTTTAAACAAGAAAAATACAAAAAGTAAACTTATCGACATATCTATTTAAAATTTAAACGGTAAAAAAATATAAAAAGGAATAAAATTCCAGAAAACAAAATTCTCGTCTTGGCCTTAAGTGCGCTTATCCAGCTGAATTAACTTGTTTATCTTAGATCTGTTGATAGTTACAAAAGATCTTTTAGGTCGAGGTAACTTTGAAAGGCCCAGAGGCCCCATACCATAGATCTATTGATGCCTGACATAATTATGTTTGGACGTTTGGCTGCCCTCAACCTTGCAAATTAAAGGTTCCCAAAAATTGCCGCTGTGGGCGCATCAGTACAGATCAGAGCTGGGATGAATCCTCAAAAACAGGATACGAATCCGAATCACCTAATATGATTTGAATCACGAATACTCGAATAAAGGATTCGTAAGTGAAAAATATGATTCGAATCAGATTCGAATCCTCATTTTTGAATCCCGGATACAAATCCTTTAAAAATAAATTTAAATCTATTATTTACAATCAGTAATATTTTATTCCATCAGTTTCTATTAACAAAAATGTTCATTTACCGACTAAATATCTGATTATATAATGATTTTAATTAATGATGATATATGTGTTATTGAACTTCATTTAAAATCTGTGTTTTATAGGCGTGGTGCATGAAGTAAAATTTCGAGTTTAGAAAAGCCCCGTGAAAATTTTCTACCCGGGGTTTTTCTAAACTCGATGTTTTACTTCATGCTTAGTCTGGGAGTGGACAACACTCGTTCTTAGAAGTTTCAAATTAAAGGATCACTCTAGATTACTAAGTTTATTACCATTTTACAAAGGCTACAGCTCGAAGGACCAATCATGGTCTTCGGACACCGAAGGACTACAGGGAATCGAAGTTTATTTACAAGAAAACAACGAATATCTGAAGGACAGCATGGATAGGAAAGAAAACATCCAATTTTGAAAAAATATCGAAGTTGGGGTGGTTTTCAGTGCGTTTTTAACTTCACTTTAAATCAGTGTTTTATACGCGTGGCGCATGAAGTAAAATTTCGAGTTTAGAAAAGCCCCGTGAAAATTTGTCTCGGGTCGCTGCGCGACCCTCGACAAATTTTCTACGCGGGGCTTTTCTAAACTCGAAATTTTACTTCATGCTTAATCTGGGAGTGGACCGTCAAGATTTTCTACATGTCGAGATTTTCGATATTTCTAGATTTATGTCGATTTATTCACAGTTTGTTATTGTATTAAATGCAACTTTAATATTAAATAAAAACGGTTTTTTTAGGAATAGAATATTCACCCATTAAGAGCCGAGCAAATTATAAAGTTAACTCTAAAAGTTAATTTTAGGTAAAATTTTGCATCTTTTTCTATGATTTCAATGAATGATTTATTATATTACATAAGTCGATTTTTTAAAAGAGTTAAATTTAAAATTCAAACGAGTGTTGTCCACTCCCAGACTAAGCATGAAGTAAAATTTCGAGTTTAGAAAAGCCCCGCGTAGAAAATTTGTCGAGGGTCGCGCAGCGACCCGAGACAAATTTTCGCGGCGCTTTTCTAAACTCGAAATTTTACTCCATGCGCCACGCGTATAAAACACTGATTTAAAGTGAAGTTAAAAACGCACTGAAAACCACCCCAACTTCGATATTTTTTCAAAATTGGATGTTTTTTCGCGGCGCTTTTCTAAACTCGAAATTTTACTCCATGCGCCACGCGTATAAAACACTGATTTAAAGTGAAGTTAAAAATGCACTGAAAACCAATCCAACGTCAATATTTTTTCAAAATTAGATGTTTTCTTTCCTATCCATGCTGTAAACCTTCAGATATTCGTTGTTTTCTTGTAAAAAAACTTCGATTCCCTGTAGTCCTTCGGTCTGCGAAGACCATGGTTGGTCCTTCGAGCTGTAGCCTTTGTAAAATAGTAATAAACTTAGTAATCTAGAGTGATCCTTCAATTTGAAACTGCTAAGAACGAGTGTTGTCCACTCCCAGACTAAGCATGAAGTAAAATTTCGAGTTTAGAAAAGCCCCGCGTAGAAAATTTGTCGAGGGTCGCGCAGCGACCCGAGACAAATTTTCACGGGGCTTTTCTAAACTCGAAATTTTACTTCATGCGCCACGCGAATAAAACACTGATTTCAAGTGAAGTTGAAAATATACTATTAACGTTGGATATTTTTCATGGGCAGCCTCATTAACACACCTAATAATAATAATAATCTTTATTTAGCATCTTTGCTATATAATAACATAGAAAAATATATGTATATCTATATATATATATAAAATAAACATTTGATCATCCTTAATCTATAAATTGTGTATGTATAATAAATTTATCACATAATAATACTTAATATATAATCTTTTTACTACTTTAATAAAATCAGTCTAAAACCATACTTAAATATCTATGTAAAAATAATAAATCCATAATACAACAATACTTATACATTTATGCAAAAAACAATAACTAAAAAGGTAATAATACTTATTTAAAATTTGTGCTTATACATATAGGAACAATTAATAATATATACACATAATGCACAGCCCATACACTACGACTATTTCTGAAGACTCTTCAAGTAATCTAGCAACTTTGATTTAAACTTATTAATATTTTCTTGTTCTTTTATTTTTATTGATAGCTTGTTGTGTTCTTGAGCAGCTTTAAAAAAGAGTGAATTCTGTCCTGCCTTTGTGTTTTTGAATGGGAGAAAAATATTTCCTCTGCCTCTTGTGTTGTACGTATGGATGTCTGCATTAGTGATGATACTTTCATCAAAGTATTTGGGCATCTTCCCAGTGTAAACTTTGTGAATAAAAATTAACGCCTTAAATTTTACAAAATTCTCTATGTTTATCCAATCCAGTTGTTCTAACATAGTTCTTATACTTGTATATGTATTACAATTTAAAATTATTCTCATTCCTTTATTTTGCAATATTTGGAGTCTATTCAAAGATCCACTATTTGCAAGATAAAGAATAGATCCTGCAAAGTGAAAATGTGGTAGTATAATAGTGTTATATATTGTTTTTTTGGTAGCTTGCGACATATAATAACTACTTCGTCTTAATACTCCTAACTTTTTTCATATTTTTTTACATGTATAATCTATATGTTCATTGAACTGTAATCGTTTATCTAATTGAACTCCTAGGTATTTTATTGTATTGACATATGTTATGGGGCTATTATTGAATTTAATTGTATTATTTTCTATGGACTGATCTTTTCTGCTAATTATCATTGCTTTTGTTTTGGTTGTATTAATTTTCAAACTATTATCCTGTAACCAATTGTTTAAATTAATTAAGTCGCTATTTATTTCATTTGTTGCTTTTATTATGTCTACTGATGTTCTGTATATAATAGTATCATCTGCAAATAGATGGAATTTGCAGTGACTTAAGCAGTTTCCAATATCGTTTATATACAACACAAAAAGCAGAGGTCCCAAAATACTACCCTGTGGTACCCCTGTTTCAATAGATAGAGTATCCGATAATTTATCTCCAATCTTTACTTTCTGGGTTCTTTTATTCAGGTAACTAGTAAACCAATTTAGTACTGTACCCTCCACACCATAATTTCTGAGTTTTATAAGTAGTCGCTTCCTATCTATTGTTTCAAATGCTCTCTTGAAATCTAAGAAAACGATACTAGTACTTTGTCCCGCATCTAAATTATTTTTCCATTCATTCACAAGATACTGCAATGCCGTTTCACAATTATACCCTTGTCTAAATCCTTCCTCGTTAACACACCTTCCTCCTCCCCCAATTTCTCGGTGACATGTATTACCTAGACATAACCCAACTATGCATTCACAAATATTTGAATTATTCGAAAATTTTGAATATTTATATCCAAATATGAATAATTTAGTGATTTAAATATTCATATTAGAATATTTAACTATTTGAATTAATCGAATTCGAATCCAGCCTTAATTGCGATAATTCGAATTATTTAGGAGGATTTGAATCCGTGTATGAGGATTCGAATCCTTTTATAAGAATTCGAATCCTTTTATAAGGATTCGAATCATCTACGTCTGGATTTGAATACGAATCCTTTTAAAAAAATGTAACGAATCCGGATCACGAATCCGTTTTCACTAAAGTATTCGAATACCTCTTTTGAATCCTCTAAAAGGATTCAAATCCGGGAATCGAATCCTGAATGATTCGAATCCTGCCCAGCTCTGGTACGCTACTTCATAGCGAGCAATGGACGTGGCATATCTACTAATATTCTTAATCTATGCCCTCGTACTATAGATACAATAGAAGAAAACCTTTAAATGTTTTATAGATAACCAAACTACGAATACCACAAGTAATCACAAAAAAAAAATGATACTTCGAGTATAATTCCCCTCAAGAAAGGTTGAAGAAGTTAATCTGCCAATCGTGCAGTGCAATTGTTCTAGACATGTTATTAACTGCTTAAATACTGGTTAATTGGTCGCCAATCTAAACTATCGCTTGAAAATAAACTACTAGTGTACAAAGTTATATTAAAACCTATATGGACATACGGAATCCAACTGTGGGGCACTGCGAGTTCCTCAAACGTAGAGATCCTACAAAGATTCCAATCAAAAACATTAAGAATAATCACAAATGCTCCCTGGTATGAAAGAAATGAGCAGATACACAGAGATTTACAAATGACCGAGGTTAAAGACGAAGTGAAGTGCGTGACTGCGCGATACATCAAAAGACTAGAAGTGCATCCGAACCTGCTAGCCCTGAATTTACTGGACAACAGTAAAACGACCTATCGCCTGAAGCGACACCACATATTGGAATTGCCGTATAAATAAAACAGACATTGAAATGAAATGAAATTAATTAAATTAAATAATGAAAACACATCATATATTTAAGAACAATTAGTTAAAGTCTTAATGTAGACCTTGACCTCACGCAGTTGAAATGTACTTTAAACCATTAGATGAATGCCCATGGGTAGATTGCTAATTATTAAAGGTGTTAAATAAAAAAAAAATCTACTTAAATAAAATCTCGTATAGTTAAAATACGTTTCCCATTCCAAGCGTTCTCAATATTAAGAATAATTGATTGAATAGGATTGATAGAACGATTTCAAAAATTTAATAGCTTACAATTCTAATTTTACTTGTATAAATACTCCAGTTGGTTTTCAACTGTTTTCAATAGAAACATCACATTTAATTTCTGCAGTTCTTGACCTTAAGTTTTTATCATTCAACTCGACTAATCGGATCTTATGGATACTACTGCAGAAGTCCTCTTTATCTTTAACCCTTTGTGGTCCTATAAATAAACTGTGTTTGGCATTTTTATATTATATAGGTTTATAACAGACAACTTGTTGGGCAGGGATTTAAACTCTGGTCCGTGGCGGGGCAGTCTAACACTCTACCCACTATACCACCAAGCTGCTCTGGTTTTCATTCCCGCAAAAATAATGTTTTATTCTAGTTTTCGGTTCGAAGCCCTGGTTATTATTTATCTATTACTATTCGATTTTTTAATCCAAAGTTCCATTTTCTTGCTTATACATTTATAAGTAAAAGTTCAGTTGTTTTGCGTTTACCGAATCCTAATGAAATTTACCGGTGAAATGTTATCTTTTATAGGCCACAAGCAATTACAGAGCGAGTTCAGTACCAAAGCTAAACCACCCGATCGAGAAAGACATGGGTAGTCCAGAGGACATGAGGGTGTCCTCGCCGATCGTCAAACAGGAAGCGCAGGAAAGTCCGCACGTCGATTCGTACCACTCGATGTCGGAAGCACTGCAAACGGTAAGTCTGAAAAATGTTCCTGCTCACAAAAAAACAAAATTGCCCATTATAATGGTCTTTAGTTACAAGTTATCACAATTGAAAATTAACTGCCTTATATAAAATTACGAAAAAACTATTCGTGAAAATGCAAACAGTGTCTTAATTAATAAGACAATTTAAGACGATAAATAATATTTTACCTATAAATACCGACCATCATTTTCACTCATTCGATTTCTGTGTACCTGTTCATTCCACACACAACACTTTTTCCAAATAAGTTTGTTTTAATTTTATTCCTAATTTTTTTAAACGTCATAAGCAAAGCTATACTGAAGAGAGATAAATATCGAAACGCGTCTATAGATGGCCTAAGACATTAGTTTTAATCCAAGTCCTTTCACTTCTAATTTGTTGCTATCTCTCCTTTCATTTTAAATTGTATTGTTAGTTGGTTTGAAGAGAATTTGACCTAAACGTTACATATACTTTAATAGAGCGTTTTATCACTTTTTGGCATACTTTCGACATAGTATCTCACTTTTTTGTATTTCGAGCACGTGGAATGTTTGCAGGGGCGTAGCGAAGCCTTAACTTTTAGGGGGGGAAACACCTATAATTTTCAAACTTCAAAATTAAAATAAAAATGTCAATTTTTATATTATTTTATTTTAACAAATTAATATAACGTAGTACATTGATTTATATAAGATAAATTCAAATTCACAACTATTTGAATTCGAGAAAATAAGCTTACGCTTCTTATAGTTTGCACACTTTAAACATAATATATAAAATTACGAAAATACTGAAAAATACTGAAGAGAGATAAATCTCGAAACGCGTCTATAGATGGCCTAAGACATTAGTTTTAATCCAAGTCCTTTCACTTCTAATTTGTTGCTATCTCTCCTTTCATTTTAAATTGTATTGTTAGTTGGTTTGAAGAGAATTTGACCTAAACGTTACATATACTTTAATAGAGCGTTGTAACAAATCAAATTAAATAAGATTTTAAATATTTCATTGTATAATTCAATATCCGGAGGTGTATTTGCACGGGAAGTAGTTGTTTCAATGGATATTTATCGTCTTAAATTGTCTTATTAATTAAGACACTGTTTGCATTTTCACGAATAGTTTTTTTGTAATTTTATGTATTATGTTTAAAGTGTGCAAACTATAAGAAGCGTAAGCTTATTTTCTCGAATTCAAAAAGTTTTGAATTTGAATTAACTTGTTTTAACTGCCTTATTAATGAATCTTGATAAACGTTGCGCTAGTTAACATATGAATTGGTTTTAATGTTTGTTTTTTCTTCTCTTGTTCAATTATACAGGGCGGCAGTCTGAGTGTGCACCCGGACGACATGAGCGTGCTCTCGGGCCAGACGCTCTCGGAGCAGTCCGAGTCGGACACGACGCCGCCCATAATACCGCCCCCCGAACTGACAGATACGATCGACGGTAAGTAAAGCAGACACTTCACTTACTTTTATTTATTTATTTATTGGTCGGTCCGGTTCTCAGCATGCATCTATCTTTCTCTCTTCTCAGTAGAATTCTTTCACACCTCATTAACACACCTTCCTCCCCCCCCCCCAATTTCTCGGTGACATGTATTACCTAGACATAACCCAACTTTTGCACAACGCTTTTTTTATTTCGATATAATTTTCTCCTGTATAAACACACACACGCAGATATGTATTTGGAGAGTATGCAAACCCTTTTTGAAGTTAGTTGTATCCCCCCCTTTCCCCTCTCTTATTGGAGTAGTAGCTATTCATGTTAATTGTTGTATAAATGTATATTAAATGAGATAGAAGATTGGTTATTTAAAAACAAGGTGTTTAATTAATATGAAGAAAGTGTTGGATATACAAAGTGTGAAGTGAACTATTTTTAAAATTATGTGTGCAGATTTTTATTAACAAACAAAAAAACTGCAATAGTGTGAATTATAAAATGAAGTAAACATCAATCTTCATTTAACCTGTAACTGGTATAGTGGGGTCTGAGAGACACACAAATATTTAAACATCTTTAAAGGAGATGCTAAAGTCCCTTCAAATATTGCCTTATATATAGTTTCAAGTGTATCTATTTTTAGTATGCAGGTGAATTTTGTGTGCTCTATTTGTTTAGTAGCCAAAGTTATTACGCATCACAGTGTCAGAAATTTCTGACATCCCACTGTCTACTGGTTACGGGTTAAAAAAAATGCAATGCAGTAGGATGCATGGAATGCAAAATGAGCTGTAGAATTGGCAACACTGTTTTCTAATTTCAATTGTCATTGTTCTACGAACACTAATTCGAGTTAATAAAATTTATAAAAATAACGTTACCGCTCTCTTTGCTTGAAGTAATGACGAAAACCCCAAATTAATCGTGGTAAAGAAAAAATATTTGTTCGTCTTTCATACACTGACAAAAATATACGAGCCTGATAACTAACGTGGTTATATTAAACATTCTAACAAGTTAGGATTTTTGATATAAATACGTAACATATTTCCAAAACACATTACTTGTCAGATTTGTATATAAACATATTACTTGATTAAAGTAATTAAGTATTTATTTTTTTCAGTGTATAATTTACTCTATTTTGTAAGTGAAATCATATATTAAAATTTTAGATTCAGTGATTATTTTTTATTAAGTGAGTGAACGAGAGAAAAAACATTGCGAAATTATTGTATATATGGCAGTAGTTTTGTAAATAGATAGATTGGTGATGGTTGGCCTTCTGTTCCAGCGAAATGGCCTGGACCCGGGGGACAACCATCGTCGACCTATTACCCGTCTCGATTGGCCGAGAGCCGGTCGAGCTCCCAAGACTACTGTGATATGTTCGATAAGATCAGCGAAGTGCCACCGCTCTACCGGTGCAAAGTGTGTGGGAAGACTGTGAGTAACCGGTGGCACCACGCCGCCATACACCGGCCGCAGAGCAACACCTGCCCAATGTGCAGCCAGACCTTCACTAGGAAGGACAACATGAAGGTGCACATCAAGCTGAAGCACGGCCCGATCTGTCACGCAGATGCCTTCTTCGACTGTCGAAACAACATCGGTTACGTGTGAACGGTCGAAGCGTGTGTACATAGTCGTTTTATCTCTCTTCTTTGTGTCATAAAATAATGGAATATACATTATAATTTCGTTAAATAGAATGCGTTACAGTTGTTGTTTAAAGAAAACCAGTTGATATTTATCTTTGTTGTTTGTTTAAAAAAAGGCAGCGTTACTTATTTGTTGATTTACTCAAAATGGAAATTCTTGAAATAATCATAATTTCATTCTTATTATGTTCCAATTCCTTTGTGATATTTTCTAGTCTTTATACATGGTGCAGCTATTCTTTCAATTAAGAAAACTTTTATTACATCATGTCAATATTTTACAAATAGAGAAAATATTTTAACCAACCAAGTAACATTTTTTGTTTGGCGATGGCTTTCATGACAACCATCGAATCAAACTAGTTTTAATTAGTGATGGGCTTAATCGAATTTTATCAATAATCGATTATTGGGATTCGAATTTAATTGACAATCGAAGGATATCAATTATCGATTATTGGGATTTGAATTAAATTGATATTCGAACGATCGAATAATATCAATAATCGATTATTTCGATTCTAATCAAATTGATAATCAAACGATCGAATTATATCAATAATCAATTATTAAGATTCGAATTAAATTAATAATCAAACGATCAAATTATATCAATAATTGATTATTGGGGTTCGAATTAAATTGACGATCGAATGATATCAATATTCGATTATTGAGATCGTTTGAAAGATGACTTGAAAGATCATTTGAATGATCGCTTGAGGGATCGTTCGATAGATTACTCGAGAGATTCCTCGAGAGATTGTGCGCTCTAATGGTGGGTTATACAGGGTGTTCCAGACCACCCGTACACCCCTTTTAAAATTTCGCGGATGAATATTTTTCAAAAACTGAATGTGGGGTATTGCTTATGTTCATGTGCTCTATGTAATGACGTATCACTCGATCCCCCCCTGAATGGGGGGCGGGGGGCAACTTTAAATTTTCAAATGGCAACCCCTATTTTTTATTGCAGATTAGAATTCTCTATAAAAAAATATTAAGAGTTTATTCGGAACATTTTTTTGTACGACCAACAGGTGGCGCTACAATCGCAAAAAACTACTTTTTAATACATTTTGTTGATATTTTAGGACCGTACGTGAATGAATATTATTCGAAAACTCAATGCGGGGTACTACTAATGTTCATGTGCTCTATCTAATGACGTATTACTCGACCCCCCCCCCCCCTGAAAGGGGATGGGGGGTAACTTTAAATTTTCAAATGGCAACCCCTATTTTTAATTGCAGATTCGAATTCTCTATAAAAAAATATTAAGAATTTATTCGGAACATTTTTTGTACGACCAACAGGTGGCGCTACAATCGCAAAAACTTTTTTGATACATTTTTTGGATATTTTAGGACCGTACGTGGATGAATATTATTCGAAAACTCAGTGCGGGGTATTACTAATGTTCATGTGCTCTATCTAATGAAGTATCACTCAACCCCCCCTGCCTCCCCTGAAAAAGGGCGGAGGCAACTTTAAGTTTTTGAATGGAAACCCCAATTTTTAATTGCAGATTTGAATTTTCAATTTAAAAATATGAACAATTTATTTAGAACATTTTTCTGTACGACCGACAGGTGGCGCTACAATAGCAGGGGGGGTTGATTGAGTGATACTTCATTAGATAGAGCACATGAACATTAGTAATACCTCGCACTGAGTTTTCGAATAATATTCATCCACGTACGGTCCTAAACTATCAAAAAAATGTATTGAAAAATAGTTTTTTGCGATCGTAGCGCCACCTGTTAGTCGTACAAAAAATGTTCCGAATAAATTCTAAATATTTTTTTTATAGAGAATTTGAATCTGCAATAAAAAATAGGGGTTGCCATTTGAAAAGTTAAAGTTACCCCCTGTCCCCTTTCAGGGGGGGGCAGGGGGGGTCGAGTAATACGTCATTAGATAGAGCACATGAACATTAGTAATACCCCGCACTGAGTTTTCGAATAATATTCATCCACGTACGGTCCTAAAATATCAAAAAAATGTATTAAAAAGTAGTTTTTCGCGATTGTAGCGCCACCTGTTGGTCGTACAAAAAAATGTTCCGAATAAACTCTTAATATTTTTTTATAGAGAATTCGAATCTGTAATAAAAAATAGGGGTTGCCATTTGAAAATTTAAAGTTGCCCCCCGCCCCCCCTTCAGGGGGGCAGGGGGGGTCGAGTGATACGTCATTAGATAGAGCACATGAACATTAGTAATACCCCCCATTCAGTTTTTGAAAAATATTCATCCGCGAAATTTTAAAAGGGGTGTACGGGTGGTCTGGAACACCCTGTATTATCAATTGAATGATAATTCAAATAATATTCTATCGCAATAATAATCCAACGAAAATAATTGAAAAATTTCATTGTATTTCTGTAAATCATAATTTGTCAGTGATACAGAGAATTTTTCTTTTAAGTATATATATCGTAAGCACTCATTTCGATGATTTTAAGTTATGCCTGCTTTTAGACTGCCGTGAATGAGTAGTATACTACTACCTATATCAGAGGCAAGCAGTGTCGTTGTTGCCTTGTCAAATATTTCAAGAATGTTCTTTTCAAGAGTATCGCATCTTAGTGGTCATTGAGTCGGTAAGCAGGAAACATCTTATTCATTTAGTGGAAGAGTGTTTTACTTTAATTACAAAAGCCCTGTTTCTTTCCAAAACCCATACTTTTTATAAAACTGGAAGATATAATAAAAGTAATAATTTACAAAAAAAAGCAAACAGTTTGGAACGAAATTATCCATTCAAGAATGGCATAGCTTTAGATACTTCAATGTCAAACTTCAAAATTGTATTATTTTAATGACAATACCAACATATTTTGACATATTTCACGTATCATTTTCAAAATTTGGTGCAAGAACGTCATAAATAAAAAGCAACTGTTTATATCTTACACTTTTTATACCTTTTTCTTCTTTGAAAATAGAATAAACATCAGGTTTTATTTAAAAAGACCTGTTGCATAACAACAAGTTTAATCAGTGGCTTTATATACAGAGAGTTTTTTGTAACACCGAACATGAGCATTTTTTGTTTAAGTGTACATTTGCGTACGTTGTACATTTGCCGACGCTCGGTATATTAAAAGAATGTAATTTGAAGCTTTAAACCAGTGTTTTCCACTCCCAGGCTAAACATGAAGTAAAATTTCGAGTTTAGAAAAGCCTGAAAATTTGGTTTGGTCGCGTAGCGCGAAGCGCGGAGCGGCCAGACCAAATTTTCAGGCTTTTCTAAACTCGAAATTTTACTTCATGCGCCACCGGTACAAAACACTGATGCAATGTAAAGTTCAGCGTTGTGTTTTAAACTTCGTAATGTCAGTGTTTTGTACCGGTGGCGCATGAAGTAAAATTTCGAGTTTAGAAAAGCCTGAAAATTTGGTTTGGCCGCTTCGCGCTACGCGTCCAAACCAAATTTTCAGGCTTTTCTAAACTCGAAATTTTACTTCATGCTTAGTCTGGGAGTGGAACACACTAATTTTAAGTTTAAAATTAAACTCTTCTAAAAAAAACGAGTATCTAAAGATTTACGGCATATGCGCTGTAATTGGGACATGTATACTTGAAAGGATAACTCCTTGTATGTACAAGTTGAGGCATTAATTGCGATTGATTGGCTACAATATGTAATGGTCATATAGGCAACCCAATTTACACATTATTTTAAAATTAAAGGTTTCAAATTGTATTGGATGACAATGTTCGGTGTTGCATGAAACTCTCCGTATATTTTTAATACATTTTATCTACCTTTTAAACTCTAAAATCACTCTCCTGAAAAATCACGTTCTTAGATATACAGGGTGTCAATTTGAAAACAAGCCAGCCACAATATCTTTGGAACCGTAACAGTTAGAGAAAATTTTCCAAAACCGTTCCTAGGATATGGAGGGGGAACCATTTTGATCCACATAACAATCTTCTGCAACCAACCCCTTAGGCTGTAGCCACCCTTGCCCATTTTTTTTTAAATGGCATGACCCCACTTGTGATATATCATTACAAAGGTCTTTCAAAATGCTAATCAGTGGTATCAACTAAAATTTTTATTGTTACATAAAAAATGTAAAAAAAAATAATTATAAATAAAACACTGTTTATCACTTTGTTTGTATAACAATTGGTTTATTTGGTGACTATAGTTTCGATACTACACATATCATTATCAAACCGGTTTGATAATGATACGTGTAGTATCGAAACTATAGTCACCAAATAAACCAATTGTTATACAAACAAAGTGATAAACAGTGTTTTATTTATGTTCAACAATGTATAACGAAGTAGAAGCCTCTATAATCAGTTAAAAAAATAATTATTAAATTCTAATATGCTCAAAATGATTTCCATTATTTTCGAAACAATAATAGAGTCTATTCTCAAATTCCTGTCGTACGTTGTGGAAGGTCTGTCATGGAATAGCTCGACACTCTTGTAATATTCGTTGTCGCAGATCTGCGATAGACTCGGGCTGAGTTTTATAGACCACAGATTTTAAGTGGCCCCATAAGAAGAAGTCTAATGGGGTCAAATCGGTAGATCTAGGTGGCCATTCAATTGATCCTCTTCTACCAATCCATTGATTCCCAAACGTGTGGCTTAGCTAGTCTCTAACAGGTACTACATAATGCGGAGGTGCTCCGTCTTGTTGAAAATGTAATAAATTGTCATTCAAGATTAGTTCATCATTTTCATCTCTTTGATTTTCTAATTCATGAACTATAAGGGGCTGTTTAATTGATCTAACATTTCATAGTACAGTTGACCATTTAAATTTTGATTAATAAATAACGGGCCAATAATGGAATCTCCAAGAATACCTGCCCAGACATTAATTTTTTCGGGATACTGCGTCTGAACTTCTGCAATAAGATGAGGATTGTCACCACTCCAATATCAACAATTTTGTTTGTTTACATTGGCATTAAGATAAAAAGTACATTCGTCGCTAAAACAAATGTTTTTCACTAAGTCAGGCTCAGTTATAATTTCATGAGTCATCATTTCGCAAAACTCAATTCGTCTGTCTGGATCATCATCTCCAAGTTCTTGCGTAATATGCATTTTATAGGGATGAAATTTGTGCTTTTTCAAGACTTTGCGAATGGATTCTTGACTCAATCCTTTTACTCTAGACCAGTGGTCTCCAAACTACGGCCCGCGGGCCAAATCCGGCCCGCGATTGTTTGTAATTTTTTTTTTGTAAATGTCATATTTTGAAATATTGTAACAATTGTTCCTTAAATTTTTCATAATTTTATAAAATTAATCGGACTTGGCCGACATTATTATGTAGAATTGTATTTGTGGCCCGCGAAGAAGATAGTTTGGAGACCCAGGCTCTAGACATATAATGAAGTAGGGTCCATAGCCATTTGGCCCAGGACTTCAATTTGGGTATTATTGTGTTTATCTGTGCTTTTTCATTTGTAGTTTGTAAAAATAAATTGTTATAATACCTAATTTGACAACAATTTTAAAATCAAATAAATTGATTTACATTTTTTTTTTGCATTTTTTATGTAACAATAAAAATTTTAGTTGGTACCACTGATTAGCATTTTCTTCTTATGATATATCACAAGTAGGGTCGTGCCATTTAAAAAAAATGGGCAAGGGTGGCTACAGCCTAAGGGATTGGTTGCATAAGATTGTTATGTGGGTCAAAATGGTTCTCCCTCCATATCCTAGAAATGGTTTTGAAAACTTTTCTCTAACTGTTACGGTTCCAAAGATATTCTGGCTGGCTTGTTTACAAATTGACACCCTGTATGACATTGTTGAAAGGAGTGAACGATATGCATCCCCTTTTCTAAAGAGTTCAATTTGAAGCTTTAAATGAGTGTTTTTCACTCCCAGATTAAGCATGAAGCAAAATTTCTAGTTTAGAAAAGCCTAAAAATTTGGTTTGGTCACGTAAAAATAGAACATTTCGTACAACAATTTAGTATCATTATCAGTGTGTTAAAAAATTGGATACAATTTTTTTTGTCTCAAGAATGGGTATCATATGGCTTCAACACTGCCCTACCAAGCCTTCAGAGAAAAATTCAGAACCATTTGTCTTTATAATTGTTATTAAATTGAACAATTGCTTAAAAAGGTAATTGTCTTTCAGGCTTTTCTTTTTTTAAATTCAATCTATTTGCGATGTGATTTTCTAGAGCAAATTATATTGATGATATGAAAAATGTATACATAACCTCAATGGTCAATATGTCATTTAGAAAACTATTAATGATTTCGATAGCTAACGCCATCTAATGCTTCATAGTGGCATTGTCAGAGACACGAATGCACAAAGTGCATATACAGGTCACTGTTCCGTCCACGAGCGAGCAGAACTCTGTTTGTGAAACCAGAAAACAAATATCAAAATTTAATTTGTGTTCAGTATTCCGGCACCAGGTACCCAACGCGTCTGTGGGTACCTGGTGCCGGAATACTGAACACAAATTCAATTATGCCATTTAGAATTCACTCAATTATACTGTTATAAATCCTAGATGTACAAGTTGTAGCATTTTTAAGGTGCCACATATGGAAAACTGTTGATAAAATGTCGTTTTTATGATGTTACTGTAACTCATTTGTTTTTAGAGTTATCACCAAATTGTAACATTTTCTGTAAATTTATAAAATGCGTTTTTATGAAGTTATTGTAACCCATTTGTTTTTAAAGTTATAACCAAACTGTTAAAACTTTCTTAAGACAACTTTTTGCGCCTATTAAAATGACGTATGTGCTTTATTTTAAGGACGTTTAGTTCTTGTTTTCTTATATCAAAATCAAATTTTTCTTATGGCCGCACACAATTTTGTAACTAGGTGATGCTTGCAATTTGTTTGAAAATATGACTACTATCAACATTTTGTTTTATAAATAAGCACTCTTGATTGATATAAAGTGCATCTTTGCCTGTCCTATACAAGTGGCACATTACTGAAATCAGCATAAAAAATTCTGTTCAAAGTTAATCAATTTTCTCTTCGCCATTGATTAAATCACGAAAAAGTGACCCTGGCTCGTGAATACGGTTTTACAATATCTCTTCAAATAAAAAAGTGTTCAATATGTGTCACCTCCAAAATGCACCACCCTGTACCAGAGCTGGGCTGGATTCGGATCATTCGGGATTCGAATCCTGGATTCGAATCCTTTTAGAGGATTCAAAAGAGGTATTCGAATACTTTAGTTAAACTGGATTCGTGATCTGGATTCGTTACACTTTTTTAAAAGGATTCGTATTCGAATCCAAATGCTGGTGATTCGAATCCTCATAAAAGGATTCGAATCCTCATAAAAGGATTCGAATATTTATAAAAGGATCCGAATAGTTACAAAAGGATTCGAATCGTCAAAAATAATTCGAATTAATCGTAAGGATTAACATGAAAAATTTGTTTTATATGTTTTTAAATTTCTCGTTAAATCAGTGTTTTATACGCGTGGCGCATGAAGTAAAATTTCGAGTTTAGAAAAGCCCCGTGAAAATTTTGTCTCGGGTCGCTGCGCGACCCTCGACAAATTTTCTACGCGGGGCTTTTCTAAACTCGAAATTTTACTTCATGCTTAGTCTGGGAGTGGAGGACACTCGTTTGTAAGTGATAAAATCAATTAACTCTTTGCGAGATTTCACACATTTTAAAGGGCCTAGTTGCACGAAAAAAATAAAATAAAAAATATATATTTTTTAAAGTTTATTCCAAGAAATAACAACAAAACAAAGTATTTCAGATAAAAAAAAATAAAAAAATATTGCCAAAGTGTCACTTACAAGGTGGTCTATATTTTGCAGCATTGTGCAACTAGCAACAATACCTACAAATATTGTTTTCAACAAACAGGTAAATTATTATCATTAATTATGATGTTAATGATTGTTATGATATTTTTGAAAACAAGTTTTATTTTATCCGAGGCATAACGCGACTTCACATACCGAACAAGCCCAATCAGATCGAACAGGATTTGCCTTTGTACTGCAAAGTGCACATCTTCTGCGGGTGGATCTAAGTGGTTGGTGGGATGATGAAGTGAATCTTACTTCTGGAGGCACCTTGCCACTCTTCTTCTGAATAGCTTCCCCACAAGTTTCTTCTTTTCTTTTAAGATCTACCAGTTTCTCCGCAAGTAAACCATCTATTACTCTTCGTCTAAATTCCTTTAGGGTTATAGGTGGGAATTTCTTAGTTTATATAATATATAACTATTTACAACAGAGCAATCTAAAAAATGCCAAAAGATTCTCATCCACCATTTTTTGCTTTTTCTGTCTATTTGGTAAGTTGATTTAAGTTGGTTGAATCTATCGACACAATTCATATTTTTATTATATTCTATTAGAGCGTTTGGGCATGGAACTTGTTTTGACGATCCGTCTTTTTCTCGCCTTTTCACTTCGTTTATGGCTTGTGGATCATGAAAGTTCGAAAGTATGTGTACGGCTCGCTTGTCTTTCCATTTCACAATACCAATACCATCATTGCTTATGTTATAGTCATATTCTCCTTGTTTCAGGTACTTATCTTCTTTTAGTTTAGGCAGGTTTTTTCGGTTTGCCACCACTGTGCCACAGGCATATATACATTTTTCTTTTAGTTCCTTCAATAAATTGTAACTAGTAAAATAGTTGTCAAAATATAAGCAATGGTGTTTCTGCTCCAAACCTTCCATTAGACGTAATACTACCTTTTCTCCTAGTCCATATTCTACATAGTCTTTTGTTTTTCCTGTGTAAATATCGAAGTCACACAAGTAGCCCTCACTGTCAGCTAAAGCCCAAACTTTATAGCCTCGTTTGATAGGTTTTTTGGGCATGTATTGTTTGAGTGCACTTCGTCCTTTAAATTTGATCATTGATTTGTCTATAGAGATGCAGCGATGGGGTTTGTAATATTTCTTAAAATTCTTCTTTAATTCAGATATAAATGGGCGTATTTTGTATAGTCTGTCGTAGTTTGCATTGTTTTTGCTTGGCATTGATGAATTATCATTCAAGTGGATATGGTTTAGAAGCCAACTGAATCTATTGACAACCATGAATTGTGAAACGTATGAATCGTGCAAATCTTCGCTTACCGATCAGTAATCACGGTAGCTAGGTAACCTTTTAATACCCATAAGTAGATTAAGCCCAATAAAGCTTTTTATTTCAGCAAGAGTTGTCTGTGAGTAGCGCTTATTCGTAAGTTGATGTTTTTGTTCAGCATAAAGATTAGTTTGAAAAGTAATATTATTCAATATTTCGTCTGTGACTAGTAGATGAAATAGCTTATATGGTGTACAATTAATGCTGTCAAGTTCCTCAACTTCGTCTGCTCAGCCACATTGTGACTGGAAATCCCAAGGTGGTCTTATTAAGGAAATATTTTCAATTTCCCAAGAAACATTACCTCCTTTCTGTTGAGGTAACGAGTTTGTTCGTACAAATGTAGATAGGGGTATATGATCCTCAGAATCTTCTGACTCAGGTACAGCACCGATCTCATCAATATTTTCATTTTCTTCAACATCTGTATCTCCGTCTTCCGATTCTGAACCACTCGGTATGTCGTCAGGTAGATCAGTACTATATATCAAAGTATATGCTTCATCAGAAGTTAATTCAGCTAAATTAATAAGTTTATTAGGGTCCATAATACAGTCTATCTGTAACAATAAATTTTAGAATTTATACCTAGCGGCATAGTGGTTCATAATTGGGACTCACCAAAAATAAATAATTACAATTAATTGAATGTAAATTTTTATTACAATCATAATAAATACTAACTAGTGATATAAATAAACAATTCTATACAATGATATTATAATAAATAAACATACCTTAGTTTCTGTTCAATATTGAAATTAATATACACAATAACCTCACTTTCTCACAAAAACACTGCATGTGACGTTGAATTTTTGATAACTAAAGAGCGGGATCTCTTTCAGTTGGTAATGGAACTATGAAAAAGAGGTTAGGATAGGTGGTTCATAATTCCCGTCGCTGTTCAGCTTCCTACATACATATTTGTAAGTGGTCTATTCTGTGGACCGATGTGTCACAGACTGCTTGAATTTAGTGGTTCAAATTGCAATCCCATATGCAGCAAAGAGTTAAATTAATGATTTGTGTCAAATTTGACATTTTGATAAATTTTGATGATTTTTGCCAGATTTGAGATTTTTAATTGTTTTTCGGTAATTTCGTTAAATATAACATTTTGATGAATATGAATTGACATTCCCAATCAAATGTTTACACTTAACGTGTCGATTTATAACATTTTTATAAGATTTTCAACAAATCGATATTTTCATAAAATTATCATCATTTCGAGATTTTCGTCGATTAATCAAATTTTTATCAGATTTTGCAATATTTCCTCAATTTTCCTTAATTTATTGAATATTGATAACATTTTCAATATTTCGAGATTTTTAATTAATTTATGAAAATGTTTATCAGATTTTCAACATATCTTGATTTTTGATATTTTGTCAATTTTATCGATTTATAAAATGTTAATGAAATTTTCGATATTTCGAGATTTTCTCGTCAAATATATAAAATGTTTATATGTAAAATTTCAATATTTTTATTTAGATTTGTAACGATTTGTAAAAATTATTGAATCATTATTTGAACACACTAATTTGAGATTTTTTTTTAGAAGACATATTTAATCATTTTTGACATTGAATGACATTTTTGATATTTTTTACCTTTTGAGATGACATTTTTGACAATAGATTATATTCTTGATATTAGTCTACGTTTTCTGACATTAGATGACATGTTTCACATTAGATGTTACTTTTGATAAACAATGAAATTTTTTACTTTTTTACTATTTCTGATATTGACATTAAATGACGTATTTGACATTAGATGGCAGTTCTGACATTTTATATTTTTTTACTTTTTTGACATTTGATATTACATATTTACTTGTTTTCTATTAGATAACAATTTTTTATTATTAGATCACTTTTTTGACATTATTACTGATTTTAACAGAAATTTTCGTTTTTGTAAGAACGTTTTTGTCAATCTGTCACGTACTGACAAAATGATAATTTTGACGTAAATCGATTTTATCAACACGCCGAATTTTTGACGTTTTCGATTTTTTTTGTATTTACGAGATGACATTTTGATGATTTTCGCAATTTTAAATAATATTGACATATTTTGATAACTTTTAAAACTGAAAACAGTTTTAATATGTTTTTATATCTTTAACTTTACTTGAAATCAGTGATTAATACGCGTGGCGCATGAAGTAAAATTTCGAGTTTAGAAAAGCCCTGTGAAAATTTGTCGCTGCGCGACCCGAGACAAATTTTCTACGCGGGTCTTTTCTTAACTCGAAATTTTACTTCATGCTTAGTCTGGGAGTGGAGACACTCGTTCGTAAATTTTCGAATTATCATAAAGTTGTCATAAAGATGTGTATTTATTTTCAAAAAAATCTTTCTCGGTTTATTGAACAAAAACAAAAGAGCTGAGGTGAAAAGTGTTTAGGTAAAAGTGGTTTATTTTTTCGTTGACTACAACTTTTGTTTGAAACATTTTTTGATTTAGACGTCGAAAGCCATAATCGATGACTGAAAAAACTGGTGGAGATCAACAAATCTCCACTAGATTTTTTAGTTTCAAATTCAAAAACAAAAAAAACTGAGGTAAAAAGTGTTTAGGTAAAAAAGGGATATTTTTTCGTTGGCTACAACTTTTGTTTAAAACATTTTTTGACTTAGACGTCGAAAGCCATAGTGAAATTCGTTTAATAAAAAAACATCTAATGATTTCTGGTGATTTTTAACACAAGACTTTTAGACATTTGATGGTATATTTAATATTGAATTACTGAAATAAGTATTTAATATATTCGTAAATATACGGTAAACAATGTAAAATATTTATTTAATTAAAATATTTAGAAAATAACAATACAATAAATTTTATATTATTATTATTATTATACTGAGTGTCCATGTTTTAACAGAATGTATGGGGATCTCGGTTATTTAAAGAGATAAAGAGTCGGTTAAATTGGGGCAAAGTTGCATAATTTAGGGCCTAATAATAACCCAAAAACAAGTTTGAAATATCTTATTTCCTCAATGAGATATTGTCAAAAAACGTATTTTGAAAATTCGTTTTTATTTTTTTATTCAAAAACTATTGAATCCAGACATATACAACTTTGACATTATAGGCACCTTTTAACGATAAATCTAGTAACATATTTTATTTTAAGATAACTATAACATTTACCTAGGGACCATAGCTAACTTTTGTTTTTGATATTTTTTGGAAGAATATTTTTTACTGAATTCAATGAAGTATCACACTTATATATAGTTTATTGTACATTTCATATGTAAAATTTTAATCTTTTGGTTTTTCAACGAGTGCCTTGGAAACAGTTGAGTAACTCACTTATTTGGCAACTCCTAGGACCCATAATTTGCTTACATATCACCCCTGAAGACGGGCATCCGACGATACATACTTTAACAGTTGTGACATATTTTAAAGTAACGAGTGTCTTCCACTCCCAGACTAAGCATGAAGTAAAATTTCGAATTTAGAAAAGCCCCGCGTAGAAAATTTGTCGAGGGTCGCGCAGCGACCCGAGACAAATTTTCACGGGGCTTTTCTAAACTCGAAATTTTACTTCATGCGCCACGCGTATAAACCATTGATTTGAAGTGTAGTTTAAAAACACACAAATACATCTTTAATCAGAGTAAAACAGAAATTTAGTCTGTTATCAACGATGTTTAGTGTTAATAATAAATAATTAGGTTGTAAATATTTTTGTTAAAACAACTGATAATGATATTTATATGTTAATGGTTGTAAAAAAATAATAAAATCAAATTTATTCTTAAACGATTTGTATTCGTGATTCAAAAAAACAGGATTCGAATCTTTGATTCGAATCATATTTATCTTTTACGAATCCTTTATTCAAGTATTCGTGATTCGAATCATATTAGGTGATTCGGATTCGTGATTCGAATCCTTTTAACGAGGATTCGTCCCAGCTCTGCCTTGTACATACCTAATCAGTAAATTGTAAACTTTCCTTAAAATGAATGTTTTATAAGCGTGGCGCATGAAGTAACATTTCGAGCTTAGAATAGATTGAAAATTTTAAGACTCTTCTAAACTCGAAATTTTATTTCATGCTTAATCTGGAAGTGGAATCACTTGTTATTAGTAAATTTTAATTGAATAATTCAGCAGCAAAAAATAATTTTTACAAACATAAACAAAAACAGTGTAACATAATCTCTAAATTATGAAATGCAATGCCATGTTCGTTTTTATTAGTGATGGGCAAGATCGAGTATCTCAAGGATCGATGAAGCAATGATCGATCAGTTGAAGTATCGAGCAGATCGATCTGATCAAACAGATCGAGCCGCTCGGAAAGATCGAGCCGATCAAAGAGATCGAGCCGCTCGGAAAGATCGAGCCGCTCGGAAAGATCGAGCCGCTCGCAAAGATCGAGCCGATCAAAAAGATCGAGCCGATCGAAAAGATCGAGCGGCTCGATCATTTGCAAGGATCGAGCGGATCGCCCAGTCGATCTTATTTGATCATTTCTAAAAAAATACTTGTTATTTAAACACTCGTTACTTAATGACTAAATGAATTAATATAATAAATGTAAATCATGCTTTTTAGTGTAATTACAATTAATATTAAATTTGTAATTAAAAATTGTACAAATACGAAAAAGTGAGGATTAATAAATAAATTGCAGACTAGAATTTTCCCGACCTGCCACAATACAATATTTACATCAGGGCTGGCCAACACAAATTGCTTCGAGGGCCAAAATTAACACTTAGAATGTTTCAAGGGCCGCATCACAGATTTTCTTTTGCAAAATCAATTTTTTTTATATTCAATTTTTCATTCAGAAATGTTAAAGACTTGTTTTGGCATTTTTGACATTTTTAAAAGTTCAGGAATCCAAAATTCCGTTTTGATTGTTTTTTTTTTGTACAGGAAATTTTTCTTTTCTGTATATGCTGAAAAATGTTCAAACAAGATTCAAATATGAAATAAGTAGTATGCTTTGAACTTGACTTTAAATTAGTGTTTTGTGCGCGTGGCCCAAAATTTCGAGTTTAGAAAAGCCTGAAAATTTGGGTTGATCGCTTTTCTAAGCTCGAAATTTTACTTTATGCTTAATCTAGGAGTGGAAGAGCTTCAAATCGAATTCTGTTAGAAAAACAACGAATATGTATACTTTCTTTTTAGGTAAATATAGGGTCCGCCAATAAGCGCGCTCGATCTTTAAAATAAAATAAAGCAAGTTGTGTGAGAGGTATATATGAAATTTATTTTTTGTTTGAAAGAGTATTCGAAGGCATTATGTATGGAAAATAATATCGTTCAAATGGCCACCTCGGCTTTGCTTGGTGGCGCGCATACGAGAAGTCCAATTTTCAATGACTCTGGCGCACAAATCGGGCTGTATTTCATCGATGGCGTGGCGTATGTTGACTTTGAGGTCATCAGTGTTTTGTGGTTGGTTTGCGTAGACCTGCGATTTAAGAAAACCCCACAAGAAATAGTCTAGTGGGGTTAAATCGCACGATCTCGGTGGCCAGTTGATGTCGCCTCCGCGCGAGATAACCATTCCTCCGAAGCGCTCGTGCAGAAGATCCATTGTGGCGCGCGCTGTGTGGCTCGTAGCGCCGTCCTGCTGAAACCACATATCCTCGACATCCATATTGTCGATTTCATGCCAGAAAAAGTTCGTTATCATGGATCTGTATCGTTCGCCGTTTACCGTGATGGCCACACCATCGTCGTTCTCGAAGAAATACAGCCCGATGATGCCTCCGGCCCAAAATCCACACCAAACAGTTACCTTTGCTGGGTGCATTGCGACCTGGTGGACCTCCTGTGGATTGTTCTCGGCCCAATAACGGCAATTCTGCTTGTTGACATTCCCATTTATCCAAAAATGTGCCTCATCGCTGAAGATGATTTGGGACCAAACTCGGGGTCGACTTCCAACTGCTCTAAAGCCCAATCAGCGAAGATACGGCGCTGTCTATGGTCGTTTATTTTGAGCTCTTGTGTCAGTTGGATCTTGTACGGATGCATGCCCAAATCCAGATGCAAGATTCGGCGAAGTGATGTTTCCGAAAGGCTGAGTTCCTGTGCGCGACGTGAAATTGACTGTCGCGGATTTTCACGCACACTATCGCGCACAGCGGCGACATTCGCGGCAGATCGGACGTTTCGACGACGCGTCGGTGTTGGCTTATTGTTCACCGAACCGGTTGCGTCGAATTTGTTTATCAAACGACGGATAGTCGACTCAGCAGGACGACCAATTGCACCGTAAAATTGGCGGAGCGCGCGGAACGTTGCCCGAACCGATGAATGATTTTCGTAATACATTTTAATGATTTGCACATGTTGCTCGCGGCTGAATTGGTTCATGGTAATTTGTGAAGATATACTGAATAATAACAACTAGGTTTGACAACTCTACCACAAACAACATGGCCGCCATCAGCTGTCAAAGATCGAGCGCGCTTATTGGCGGACCCTTTATATGCATAAGCTGTAAATTTTGCGACATTCGTTGTTTCTAAATGAGTTCAATTTGAAGCTTATACAAGTGTTTTCCACTTCCAGACTAAGCATGAAGTAAAATTTCGAGTTTAGAAAAGCCCCGTGAAAATTTGTCTCGGGTCGCGCAGCGACCCGAGACAAATTTTCTGGGCTTTTCTAAACTCGAAATTTTACTTCATGCGCCACGCGTATAAAACAGGTTTCAAGTGAAGTTCGAATATGCATAAATTTTACAATATGTTAGTGTTTAATACACGTGGCGCACTTCGTGGCGCACGAAGTACAATTTCGAGTTTAGAAAAGCCCAGAAAATTTGTCTCGGGTCGCTGCGAGACAGTCTGGGAGTGGAAAATACTCATTTAAAGCATCAAATTGAACTTAAAAAAAAAAACAAGGAATATCTAAAGATTTACAAGTGGCTGAATTTGGAATACGTATACTTAATAGAAAAAACCGTGTACATTATTTTCTGTTTCTATAAAATAAAATTAATGTACACATACCACATTTTATTTTCTGCGTATATTATAATTAACAAAATTAAATTTTTATGTGATTTTCTGTATACATTTTGCCTGCAAATGTTAAATAATAGGCGCAAAATAAAAGTAATTCATTTATTTTGAAAGTTTACGAAGTACCTATTTAGTCAAACTAAATAATGTGATCGTTCAATGATACCTCCTAGGCCAATCGAACTGCTTAAAACTAGCTCTATAACATGCAGCTAGAGTACGTCAAACCGTATAACTTGATTAATTGTCTCGAGCCGACCGATTTGATCAATCTGTGTTAATCCATTGATAATGGTCACTTTGTGTCCGAAATGTACATTTGGTAATTCAAATAAAAGTGTGAAGAAAGGTTATTAGTGCTTCATTCGTTAAATTGATCAATCTGCTCGAGCCGATTGATCAATCGACTAGCTCGACACGTTCGAAAAGATCGAGCTGCCTGAAACGATCGAGCCGCCCGAAAAGATCGAGCCGATCGAAAAGAACGAGACCATCAAGAAGATCGAACCGATCAGAAAAATCGAGTTGATCAAAAAGATCAGAAAGATCGAGCCGATCGACAAGATCGAGCCGATCAAAAAGATCGAGCGGCTTGATCGCTTGCAAGGATCAATCGATCTTTTTTGATCGATCTTGCCCATCACTAGTTTTTATCAATAGTTTAAAACTAACTAATAACATGTAGATGTTGTTTTATTAATACGATATGTTGGTATTGTGTTTGTACCGGTCTAGTAGAAATGAACTAGTATTAAACTATAACGATATAACCAGCAATTCTATTAATAAGGCAGTTATTGTGTATAATTACAAGAAGAAACAGTCGTTAATGAGAATATTTGAATAATTCAATTAAAAAAATTACCAGCTTAAGTAATATATTTTAAACTTTGCTAACCACTTATTGATATTATTCGATTATGCCCATCACTAGATGGAATATTCGAATACTTCCATTTTAATAATTCCCAACTTTATCGACTAGAATATTTGCCTGTTGTGTCACCGTAACGTTGCCCCCTTGCACCTAGTGGAGACAGGGAACCGTTGCATTGCACAGTGTCAATCGGACATGCCGGTTGCATCAAAGGATTTGACACATTACGGCACTGTAGTAGTTGGGACGGATAGGCATATCAAAGCAGTCTCTTCTTATTCACTCACCAATCAACCACCTACAAATGTTTACGTATTACTCGCTCCCACTCCTGTGTCGTCTACTCGTATTATGATTATTTTCAAGACACGCGTCCATGATACAAATTAAAATAAGCAATCTGCTGCACCATTGCATGTCATCAAACGGTGACACGCAATAGGCCAATGTTCTAATCGATACGGGTCTTAATGTTATCCAGTGGCAGAGGGCATCTCCCCTGCTCCCGTGGCACATGCAGGGTTAAAAATATTTTTCTATTTTAATTTTTATGATAAATATCTAGCAAGTGATCTTATTGATTTAAACTAACTGAAGAGATATGATAAAAAATGTATAAACAAAAAATTTAAGTTGATTAATTATACACCGTTCATCAAAATGTTCAATATTCAACATGTTTGGATTTGTTTGTGATGTTAGTTGGTATCTGAAGAACGGTACTCGGCCATTTTAAAAACTTTAACCCATCAACACCAATCGGTCTATTTTGTATGATTAATAGTCCAGTCATCAGAGAATTCCCTAACAGTTGGCAGTAAGCTCTCAACTGTTTGTCTTTGATGAACGGGCCGGGTCCATTGTCTAAATACTGCTGACTAATGATAAATACTCCAGTAACATCATATAAGAGAAACTGTGAGTTATGGCAAGAATTTCCATTTTGTTTTTTATTAATGATGTGTAAATTGTAAATAATATTTAATGTAATTAAAAATTAACCAACCAAATAAATTTATTGTTAATTTACTAATTTTTTTCATTTAATTCCCAGTCCAATAAACACTCTTCCCACTCGAGTAGAAAAAGCAAAGAACACTTTAAGTTCATAACACAAGTAAAACACTTATTTTGTTTTGCTTCTAATCGCTTACAAATATCTACTCATTATATTCTAAGCAAACGCATGTGTTATTTAGTTGTTTTGACTCTACATTGAGTAAAGGCCTGGTTTCGTCTGTGCAATTGATCATAGTTTAATTCGTAGTCATGGTTTTATCAATGCAACTGCATTTGTAAATCACTGCTAAACTTATTGTAAAGCCGAGCCAAGATTAGACGCAGGGGAGTCACACCACGCAGAAAAAAGTAACGCAGTTTTCTATGCGGCATGTACTTTAATGGGAAAACTGCGTCCGAGCTCAATTTGTGTTGTCGTATTCAAATATATGCATTATAGAAAACTGCATTGCTTTTTCTTACGTGGCGTGACTCACCTGCATCTCATCCTGTGCTCGGTCTAACTCCAATAAAGTAATTTTAGGGTATTTTTTAAATTTTAACAAATTGAGGCAAAATACTGTACAACCATGTGAGTAATTGTACGTTTAATTGCACATAATCAAATTTCATCAGATGATCTGTTGCTGTGTCCAGTCGCACTAGCAAAACCATGCGTTAACTAGTTTTCAACAAAAATAGATCCTTAACTAGTATGAATTTAATTGTATTAGTTATCTACTGCATATACACGGTGTCCTATTAATGCGTTCTCAGAAGATATCTCAGCTTTTGATAAAGATAGAAAAAGAGTTTCTGCACCAAAGTTGCTCAACTGACAGACAATTTTTTTTTTAATAAAGTTGTATAATTTTTATGAGGAATTCAAACAGGGAATAAGCAAGTTACAGCTGCTACTGTCTTTATGGCCCATACCGGGTGTTGACTTGGCGGACGCAACATAGGAAATCGCATGTTAATTTTAGTGTTCAAATATTGGCTTCCCTATTTATTTTAGAGACAAAATGTATTTCACTTTTTTATAGAGGGTAAAGTTCTAAATTTATTAATGTTTATACTTAACACTTTACGTTTCTCTAAGTTAAAATAATTAAGAAAAAGTAATGTGATTTTATAAAATTAATGACATACCATGGAATTGATACGACAATTGCGGATATTCCCTGTTTTTTTTAAGTTCAATTTAAAGCTTTAAACAAGTGTTTTCCACTCCCAGACTAAGCATGAAGTAAAATTTCGAGTTTAGAAAAGCCCTGTGAAAATTTGTCGAGGGTCGCGCAGCGACCCGAGACAAATTTTCTGGGCTTTTCTAAACTCGAAATTTTACTTCATGCGCCACGCGTGTAAATCACTATAATATTGTCAAATTTATGTATATTCGAACTTCACTTAAAATCTGTGTTTTATAAGCGTGGTGCATGAAGTAAAATTTCAAATTTAGAAAAGCCCAAAAAATTTGTCTCGACAAATTTTTACGGGGCTTTTCTAAACTCGAAATTTTACTTCATGCTTAGTCTGGGAGTGGAAAACACTCATTTAATGCTTCAAGTTAAACTCTTAAAAATTGAAAATGAAAATAAAACAGGGAATATCCGCAATTATATCAATTCCATTGTATGTCATTATTTTTATAAAATCACATTACTTTTGCTTAATTATTTTAGCTGTTAATTTTCTGAAATTCGTTGATTTTTAAAAGGGTTCAATTTGAAGCTTTAAACGAGTGTTTTCCACTCCCAGACTAAGCATGAAGTAAAATTTCGAGTTTAGAAAGCCCCGTGAAAATTTGTTAAGGGTCGCGCAGCGACATGAGACAAATTTTCTGGGCTTTTCAATATTCAATATTTAACAATATTACAGTGATTTATACGCGTGGCGCATGAAGTAAAATTTCGAGTTTAGAAAAGCCCAGAAAATTTTCACAGGGCTTTTCTAAACTCGAAATTTTACTTCATGCTTAGTCTGGGAGTGGAAAACACTCGTTTAAAGCTTCAAATTGAACCCTTTTAAAAATCAACGAATTTCAGAAAATTAACAGCTAAAATAATTAAGCAAAAGTAATGTGATTTTATAAAAATAATGACATACAATGGGATTGATACAATTGCGGATATTCCCTGTTTTATTTTCAAAGTTTAAACAAGCGTTTTCCACTCCCAGACTAAGCATGAAGTAAAATTTCGAGTTTAGAAAAGCCCTATGAAAATTTGTCTCGGGTCGCTGCGCGACCCGAGACAAATTTTCTGGGCTTTTCTAAACTCGAAATTTTACTTCATGCGCCACGCGTATAAATCACTATAATATTGTCAAATTTATGTATATTCGAACTTCACTTAAAATCTGTGTTTTATAAGCGTAGCGCATGAAGTAAAATTTCGAGTTAAGGGACAACACCACTGTGACCCCCTTTTTTTTTGCCGTATTTCTATAATTTTTTTTTGTGGGAAAAAAAAGAGATATTCAAAAATTGTTTGTTTTGTTCGTTGTTTATTAAAGATACATAAAAAAAAATCAAATTTTTCACGCCTCAGTTGGCGCTGGGGAAGCTCCCGCGTCAGGTGCTGTTGCCTTTGCAGTGATCCGCGGCACGCAGCAGATCTGTCTTCAAAGTCGATCTGAAAAAAAATATCGAGTGTTTTCGTTAATAATATGATATTTTGAAGAGAAGTACATAGGGATTTGAAATAATATTGATTTTTAAAAAATAGGAACGCTTTCGAAATTTAAGGTCGATTTTCGAGCAAAGTTTCTCGTTGAAAAAAGGCTATAATTTTTTTATTTATCGAGATATCGAAAAAATCCTATGTACTTCTTTAGATAAACTAGTTTTATTGATTCAGTCCAAATTTGAAGTCGATCGGATAAAAATTGCTCGAGTTCTGCTGCGTGCCGCACTCAAAAAAGTGGTTTTGAGAAAAACGCATTCAAAGTTTGAAGTTTGTTAATTTATGTGATGAATTGGAAAACTATTTTTTTACCTAATCAGCGATTCCGGCACCATATAGCTGGCCTTCAAGAAGCAAATCAAGGTCCCCAGCATCTTTTCTCGAACTTGTAGAGGCTTTTCTTGCCTCTTTTGCAGCATCCGTGAGCGAGCGCTGCTCCGCCTGCTCGATCCGCGCTGCGTCGGTTTCAACGCAAAAATTGAAACAATTTGGGCCGATGGTTACCCCCAACGTCTCCATAACTTTCATGAGGCTTCTCAGGCCATCGTTGAATAATAATACCGCGATATCAGCGGCAATATCGATGATTTTTTTGCCCCCGGACTGACACTTGAGGGCTATTGCCCAAACTGATTTGTTGTAGCTTTCGTTATTGTTTTGCGTAAAGCCGCCCAAACAACGCTGCAGCAAATCGTCTCTGCTCAAATTTTCATACACTGGCGTAATTGCCTCCAATACTACCGCTATCCCTATACCGGCCTTGAAATTTTTTTAACTATCGCCACCTGAGGCGGCGCGGGACCCCGAGCGTCACGGAGCGCTGCACCGCTCCACAAAATATTTAATATCTCCGAAAATAATAATTTTTTCGACCTGGAACCAACGGCATTCTATTCTTAAATGTATTTTAGATTTTTCTAGATGGTTTTCAAAAAATCGATTTTTTGAAGCCGTCACAGTGGTGTTGTCCCTTAAGAAAAGCCCAGAAAATTTGTCTCGACAAATTTTTACGGGGCTTTTCTAAACTCGAAATTTTACTTCATGCTTAGTCTGGAGGTGGAAAACACTCATTTAATGCTTCAAGTTAAACTCTTTTAAAAATTAACAAATGTCAGAAAATTAACAGCTAAAATAATTAAGAAAAAGTAATGTGATTTTATAAAAATTATGACATTTTTCTTGTATAGTGTAAATCATTTCCAAAACATTTACTTTAATCAAGTGACTACGATATCTTTTGCCATTTTGACATCCGCAGTTGTCATTTTAATTCCATGGCATGTCATTACTTTTATAAAATCACATTATTTTTTCTTAATTATTTTAACTTAGAGAAACGTAAAGTGATAAACGTTAACACGAATAAATTCAGAATGTTTCCCTCTAGAAAAAAGGTAAATACATTTTGTTTCTAAAATAAATAGGGGAACCAAAATTTGAAAATTTACATGGGATTTCCTATGTTGCGTCCGCCAAGTCAACACCCGGTATACATATACATACAAATATTTTGCAGGTTATGCAGGCCTCAAAACCATGCAACTTAGGTGATGAAACTTTTTTCTATCTTTATCGCCGAGATATCCTCCGAGAATGCAAGTGCGAATTAGTTGCTAGCAGGTGGGTTTTTAAGTTCACTTATTGTTTGAGTAACTGAGTATTTATTTCTAATAAAGTAGTTGGTATTTAATGAAACACTGCTATATCCAATCTTCGCACTTTATTTATTAATTCAAATTTTTGTTCTGTAATTGGGTTTATCCTGTTGGACAATAAAGTTATTATTATTATTATTATTATTAATTGAAAGAATGTAGCTGGTACCATTGGATGACGTAAAATAGAAGTGCAACTAAATCATAAATTTAGGTGCTACCCAATTTGCGATTTAATTTTTCCCTTCCAAAGCTCCCTCTAGTTAAATTTTATTCCTTCTTTGTCAATGTTATACATTATATTATAATACGGGGTGCGGCAGAATGGAGTACCACATTTAACGAAAATAGTTCTGAAAAATACACCGTAAAACCTTAATCACTGAAACGTGCATACGCTGTAAATTTTCCGACATTTTTTGTTTTTCAAAAGAGTTCAATTTGAAACTTTAAATAAGTGTTTTCCACTCCCACATTAAACATGAAGTAAAACTCAGGGTTTAGAAAAGCCTAAAAAAATGATTTCGTCTCTCCACCAAATTTTCAGGCTTTTCTAAACTCAAAATTTTACTTAATGCGCCATGCGTATACAACACTGGTTTTAAGTGAAGTTCAACATATACCTCTTTTGCATATTGCTTTAGTAGCATAGTGTGAATTTCAGAATATTTCAGGGTTTTATATGCGTGGCACATGAAGTAAAATTTCGAGTTTAGAAATCCTGAAAAGTTCAGGCTTTTCTAAACTCGAAATTCTTTTATATTAACCTTTTAAATGTGGTACTTCATTCAGCCGTACACTGTATAATTCTGAAAATATTAATTCAATGCCAGACTCCCAGATGTCACCACTGGGTTGCACTTCTATATAATTTGTCATTCAACGCTTTCACACATTTTTCCACAATTGCATCAGCACTATTATAATAGTCGAAAACTGATTTTGTTTTATTTATAAATAAATAAAAAAAAACATTAGGTTTATTGGCGATATATTTTTTTAGCATATTTAGAGTTATCATTAAGTGCCAGTTATTCATTCCCCCTGATTCCGTACACTGTGGAATCAAACATGAATGTCAATTCTTATTTCTCTAAAATTTACAAATGTCGGATTCAATAATTATGAAGTAAGAATTGACATCGGATTCAATAATTATGAAGTAAGAATTAACGTCGGATTCAATAATTATGAAGTAAGAATTGACATCGGATTCAATAATTATGAATTAAGAATTGACATTGGATTCAATAATTATGAAGTGAGAATTAAGGTCAGATTCAATAATTATGAAGTAAGAATTGACATTCATGTTTCATTTCACAGCCCGTCAAATTGTTGATTATCAACATCATTCCTTAAATATTTTATTCAAAGTGTATAAATAATGTGTGTAACTTGTTATTAAATTATTGAATAATTCTTTTTAAAAGATATTCAATTTTTCAATAAATTGTGTCTCTCCGCCCGTGTAAATATACTTGATAACTACTCTTATTTCTGCGGCACTTGAGATTCTTCTCCCCCCCTCGTACGTCGGACGACAACAATTCTATGCCTTGATCTGTGGTACTGAAAGCTAACCTTGCTCTTGGGGTGCACTGTCACTATTCTGCTGTCACTATTAACACTTATTATTATTATTATTATTATGAAAATCTATATAATAAAACAGGGTGTATTTATGAATAATGTGTGATTTTTTTATTTTTATTATTATTTTTATGTTGTCGGTCAAATAGTCATTGTTGTGCAAATAATTGAATATATTATTAAGGTATATTGTAAAAAATGTGCACTTAAAGAAATACAGTGTGAAACAAAATGATTTTCACCAAGTTACATTTGGATTTTTTTCACGTGCAATTTATTCTGTTCCGCTGTACTCTTTTTAAATTAACTAGTTCTATTAATAAATGACATCAATCAATCAAACTGAAAATTAATACAATTTAGGTATGTTTTGATGTTGGTGCATTTCAGCGGTGGCTCGCAGCCTAACTTCAGGGTAGGCCAGAGACCCAAGGTAATATGTATCCATTATTGAAAGGTGACTTTGTCGTGCAATTCCTTGTATTTATAAAGTGCGATCCCAACCTCAAATTTTATGTGCCTTGGCGCTGTGGCCTACCCTGAAGTTAGGCTGCGAGCCATTGCTGGTGCATTCCCTATTATTATAGAGTGGCACTTTGATAATACAAAAACGCTAGATAAAAATCGGATTGTTCCAAGTTGTGCATTTTACTATAATTTGTAAATTTTTGAAAAAAAGATGGTGTATGTTTTTAAAATTGTCAGTTTATAAAAATTACGCCAACTATGATTAAAAATATTGTTTATTTTTTGTCTATTATAATAATTTCTTATGGAGAAAATTACAAAATCCGAAATAAAAGTTGATATTTTTTTGTCACTGATTTTAAATGGACATTTTCGCTAATGTACAGGGTGGCCCAAATTCGATGTTTTCATAGGGTATCTCAGTAACCTGAAGGATTAGAAAAAATTAATATAAATGTCATGACCTCTTTTTACGAGACATTAATAATGGTGTAAATAGATCATGGCTAACTTAATTAGTTTGGAAGATCAGGCGCTTTTCAATTGTTGGCTATTTTAAAATATGTCTTTATCTTAATAACCATAAGATATACAATAAAACAGTTCAATAATTATTTCTGTAGTTTTCATCGTAGAATGCAGTGGCGTACTTATTTTTTATTCGGATTTTTAATTTCTGAGTTATGATATGAAGTTGCATTTTTTTAATGTCACACCCTATATATTTTAATATTATTGAATAGCATATTAAATTAGCTTTACATTTTTCTATAAAATATATATATATTTTTTATTTATTGAAAAATTGTGTTTTTAACTCTGAAGCTTTTAGATAAATATTTGATAATACATACTATTATAATTACAGAGATGTTAGTATTATTTATTATTAATAAAGTGATCTGTAGACTCAGTAATTGATCGCAAAAGTCTTCAAAAATTATAAAATTAATATTTAAACTAACTTAGTTTTTAATATAATCGTTTTTTTTTTTGCGAATTTTTACGAATTTTTGTTGAATACGTATATCAATGTAAAGCTAATTTAAAATGCTATTTAATAACTTTAAAACATACAGGCTGTTCCATTTTAAAAAATGCAACTTTGTGTCATAACTCTGAAATTAAAAGTTGAAATAAAAAAATAAGTACGCCACTGAATTCTACGTTGAAAACTACACAAATAACTATTCTTGGGTCAGGATAGGTTATTGAGAAAAAGACGTATATAAAAATAACCAACAATTGAAAAACGCCCGATATCTCGAAAACTAATCAAGCTAGCCATGATCTTTTAATGACATTGTTATTTTCTCTGAAAAAAACGTCATGACATGTATATCAGATTTTGTCTAACTATTTAGGTTACTGAGATACCTTATAAAAACATCGAATTTGGGTCAACCTGTACAGTGTGATAATTTAAATTATGATTTAGAGTAGGCGGCAATTTATTGTGCAGTTCCCAGACTGCTAATTGAATGATAAAATAAATTTGAGGTTATGCTAAACTATGTGTTAACAGTCAGTAGTGCCAATCAAATTTACAACTCAAAGCCTACTCTAAATCATGTTTTAAACGATCGCACCGTATAATCTCTTATGACACACAGTAATAAAGAACAGTATGTTTTTTTTCATAATAATTTAACATATACAGGGTGTTTTATTTAACTTGAGACCAGTAAAGAAGACTATGCATTATATCAAAAAATGTTTCAAATAAACTCCAAATATTTTCGAAGAGAAGATTAACCTATTATAATACTTGCTGCCCCTTGCCATCCTGGGGAGCTAGATGGGGATCAACTCGAAAGTTTTAAAGATTTGGATTGTATAAGTCGGCAAATTCAAGTTGGACAAATAAACTCCAAATATTTTTGGAGAGAAAATTAACCTATTATGATAACTGCTGCCCCTTGCCATCCTGGGGGCTAGATGGGAGTCAACTTGAAAATTTTAAAGATTTGGATTGTATAAGTCGGCAAATTCAAGTTGGACAAATAAACTCCAAATATTTTTGGAGAGAAAATTAACCTATTATGATAATTGCTGCCCCTTGCCATCCTGGGGGCTAGATGGGAGTCAACTTGAAAATTTTAAAGATTTGGATTGTATAAGTCGGCAAATTCAAGTTGGACAAATAAAGTCCAAATATTTTTGGACAGAAAATTAGCCTATTATAATAATTGCTGCCCCTTGCTATTCTGGGGGGCTAGATGGGGGTCAACTTGAAAAGTTTAAAGATTTGGATTGTATAAGTCGGCAAATTCAAGTAGGACAGACGCACAGAGAATTCGCGAAAAACAAACATGAGGGAAAACGAGACCGAACTTTCCACGAACCTATCAACACCACAATTATACCACTGCACATTGGCATGTAATGTTTGCCATACTATACATCAGAAAACAAATAACTTTTGTCTGAAAAACTGTTGTTGATTCGTGACAGATGGTGCTGTAATTAGCGATAATCTTAAAAAAATAACCATTACAGCGTTATGAAATGATTTTTAAATGATTATCAGCTATACAGGCGTTACTCTGACGTCCAAGCACGGTTTTCACACATTGGTGGATGGCCCTTCATTCTTTAAAAATGAACTACTTACTACCAGCATTTCTGAGTGATTTTGACATTTCTGCTAGCCTCACCATAAATTCATATGATTTCAATCATCTTTTGTTTAAATAAATAGTGACAGATGGTGCTGTAATTAGCGATAATCTTAAAAAAATAACCATTACAGCGTTATAAAATGATTTTTAAATGATTATCAGCTATACAGGCGTTACTCTAACGTCCAAGCACGGTTTTTACACATTGGTGGATGGCCCTGCATTCTTTAAAAATGAACTACTTACTACCAGCATTTCTGAGTGATTGTTGACATTTCTGCTAGCCTCACCATAAATTCTTATGATTTCAATCATCTTTTGTTTAAATAAATAGTCTACCATGAAGATTCTTTTTGTGGCAAACTGTTGTCAGTTTTGGCTAATGCAGCGCCATCTATTGATGTGCAAAAAACTATGTTTGGGCATTAGAGTAATTCCTTTATGGTTAATAACGATTTAAAAATCATATAGTAACAGCATATAGTGGAATTCGGGAGAGATGTCCTAGGACTCATTGATGTGGAATGTGTGGTTCAAATTGTTTAGAAAGTATGTCGACAGTTGTATCTGCAACGATTTTTCCTAGTTGTGTCAAATTTCGACGTTACATGACAATGTTCATTGTTTAGGTTTCGAGTATATTAGTAGAAGTATATTAGTATAGTTAGATAGATCATCTTTTAGAAAAGCTTTAAATCATAATTTCTTGTGAATTTTTTCTTTTGAGTATACATATCCCAATTACGTGTTGTAGATTTTAAAATATTCATTGTTTTCTTAAAAGAGATCAATTTGAAGTTTAAATTAGTGTTTTCCACTCCCAGGTTAAGCATGAAGTAAAATTTCGAGTTTAGAAAAGCCTGAAAATTTGGTTTGGTCGCGTAGCGCGAAGCGCGGAGCGACCAAACCAAATGTTCAGGCTTTTCTAAACTCGAAATTTTACTTCATGCGCCACGCGTATAGTACACTGATTTCAAGCGAAGTTTACTCGTTCACAATATTTCAGTGCTTTCAGTGTTTATTACGCGTGGCGCATGAAGTAAAATTTCGAGTTTAGAAAAGCCTGAACATTTGATTTGGCCGCGTAGCGCTTCGCGCTACGCGACCAAATCAAATTTTCAGGCTTTTCTAAACTCGAAATTTTACTTCATGCTTAGTCTGGGAGTGGAAAACACTCGCTTTAAGTTTCAAAGTGAACTCTTTAAAAAATAGCGTATGCATATGTATACCTAATAGAAAATTCGAAGTATGTATACTTAAAAGAAAAATTCCCTGTATTAACAGATTAATCCGATGATTTTTTGCCAAATCTACTGAATGCGCATTCGATTCAACTAACATTTTCGCTTGAGCTTACACAAAATCGACATAAATATGCATTATTTATTTCTGGAAATACCTGAATTATTTAGTAGATGTGGAAATTGGAATTATACCGCTTTCTTTTTTTTATGGGGCAAGGAACGAAGTTAGGGTTATTTCTGCCGTAGCACTCAGCTGTGTGGCTTATTGTACTTCTTCCGTTTCCGTAGTTAATCAAAGAGCTCTGTTTCATTAGCTAATTCCAGCAGCTTTTCGATCATCTTTCCCTTCGGGAAGTGGGTTGAATTCCCTCGGACAAGGTTTGCATTCCTCCAGGTAGTAAGTGCCTCGCACTCGAATAGTACATGTGAGGCGTTTTCATCCTCTTCATAGCATAGTCTGCATATTGGATCTTCTGTAAACAGTTTCATGTTATGCATATGTTTCCTTAGGGTGCAGTGTCCAGTTATCATTCCTGTGACCATTCTAAGGTTGTTTCTACTGAGTCTGAGGGCCTCAGTTGCTAGTTCTTAGCAGGATTTTTCCATCAGTAGTTTACTGTGTCTGTGGCCTGTCAGGTTTTTCCAGCGCTCGGTGTGTCTTTCTAAAGCCCACTCTCTTACGCTTGGTCTTATTGACTTTTTGTGGATCGGTAGCATCGGTTCTGGTCCAATGTAGGGTCTACGTGATCCAATTCGTTGGTTTTCTCGTTGCCATCCTCCCCTGTGTGTCCCGGCGTCCACCGTAGAGTTACGGTGTTTACGGTCGCCAGTTTCGTCAGGTTTTGAATGCACTCTCATGTTAGCTTAGATTGGATCTTGTAGGTATCAAGTGCTCTTAGAGCAGCTTGGCTGTCTGTGAGATCTTTTGCCTCCTATATCCCCGTCGCAGGTTTTCCATAATACATTGGTTAATCGCGAAGATTTCGGCTTGATGTGCAGTTGCCATCCTCCCCAGAGACACAAAGATCTCACATTTTGGGGTTACGCCGTGGATCCCAGCGCCAGCTCCACCTTCTTTGCTTGATCTGTCGGTGTACCAGATCAAGGTTTCAGGTGGAGGATTGCACTTCTCCTTGTCCCCTTCACACTGTATTGTGAATGGTCTTTTAAGGGAGTAGCGTGGTATCATGCAGTCACTTCCCATTTGCAGTAGAGGTTTGGTAACTACCTGTTCTATTCTGGAGTGGTTTCCTGTGAGGTGCCAGTTTCCAGTTGTCCTCAACCTATATGCCCCTAGTCTGGCCTCACTTTTAACCACTAGATCTAGTGGTTGGAGGTTTAGTAGGGTCTCCATTGAGGCAGTTTGTGTTGTACGCAGAGCGCCAGTTATGCATAAGCAGGCTAGTCGCTGTACTCTAGAGAGAGCTGTCTGCGCAGTACTTTGTTCTACTTTCGGCCACCATATGATGCATCAGTAGGTGATCATGGGTTTCACTACTGTATTATATATTCACATAGTAAGTTCTGGATTGAGGCTCCATGTTTTTTCCAGAGCTCGCTTTGTTGTCATTAGCGTCGTTTTTGCTCTGTCGGTTGCGTGTTTTAATTGACGGTTCCATGTGAGTGTTGTATCTAGGTAAGATACCTAGATATTTGACCTCACTGGTAAATTATAGAGTTTGGTTAAAGAAGGTTGGGGGTTTGAGGCCCACGCATTTCCTTCTTTTAGTGAACGGGATGACCGCAGTCTTTGTGGGGTTAACGCTCAGCCCCACCTCCCCACACCATCGTTCTACTGTTTGTAGGGCATTGTTCATGATGCCTGTTATGGTAGTTGGATATTTTCCCGTGATGAGAATGACAATATCATCTGCGTACCCCTGGGCGTAATATCCTGATTCGTTTAATAACTCAGTAGCTCATCCACCACCATGTCCCATAAAAGAGGGGATAGAACGCCCCCCTGGGGACATCCCCCTTTGGCTTTTAACCTTATTTTTTCACCATATTGTTCCATAAGTACTAGTCTGTCCGTCAGCATGGATTGCAGCCACAGACTTATTGTGGTTTCCACAGCGTGACTTTCGAATACTCTTACGATCGTTCTGATAGAGGTGTTGTCAAATGCTCCCTCAATATCTAGAAATGTGGCCAGTGCCACTGTTTTGTTTTTCAGCGTGTCCGCTATCTTCACTAGCAGTTGGTGTGGTGGTGGTGGTGCAAAGGGGAGTGTGCAGTTCTGCACTGCACTTAGGCCTCATTAGGTCCATTGTGCCACCTCCCGTAGATCACCCATCCTCAGTTTAGCCAGCCCACCTTGTTTAGGTATTCTAGCATAGCTGAGGTGGGTAGATCTCTTATGTAGGCCATTTTAGGCCATCTATCACCCAATATGGACTTCCTGATTGACGATAGTGCCGGGCATTCACAAAGAAAATACCATGCAGTCTCGTCTTCCATGCTGCAACCTCTACAAGATGGGGAGTCAACTATCCCCATCCTATAGAGGTGCCCGTTTAGTCCACAGTGACCAGTAAGGATGGCAGTTAAGCTCCTGAGATTCCCTCTAGCCAGCTACAGGTACCGTTTCGCTGATCTCTCGTTGGGATACACAAGTGTTTCCTTAGAGAGCTTGCAGCTCTCGATATCATCCCAAGGCATCCTGAATTTATCCAGGGCATTGGTTTGTAACATGTTACACAGGGAGAGAGGAGCTAACCGCACTAGCGGCTCCGGTGAGAGTAGATTCATCCCAGCCGCAGCTCTTGCCAGCGCGTCAGCTCTCCCGTTACCTGTGTCTGTATCATGCCCTTTCACCCAGCAGACTTCAATTTTGTTGTGCATTGCTGCCTGTCTGAGTTTCCCGTGGCACTCTATTTCGGTCTCTGACGAAGCATAGGCTTTCTGCAGAGACAGCAGTTGGTGTAAGGCAGACATGATTTTCCAGCTTGAAAGGCGCGTTAGAAGGGATGAAGCGGCCTCTCTGATAGTGAGGGCAGAGGTGTGCTGGAGCCATCTCGCACTGGCTCAGGCGAGCCGGTTGTTAAGATTTTTGGAAAACATAACTGAATCAAAATCAATAAGTTCCTCTCTAAACATACAAATTTAAAATGTTTGTTATCAAAATATTACTTAATTACATGTTTCTTACGTTAAATATTACGTTTATACTTTAAATGTGGACCTTACGTTTTCTTTCTCCTTGATTTTTTTCTTAGCGAGCTGGTTGTTAAATTTTGGCAGCACACCCGTGGGTGGGGGGCAAAAATTATTATAACAGGTTAATTTGCCCTCCGAAAGTATTGAGGGTTTATTAGAAACATTTTTTAATATAATGCCTAATTCTCTAGATATTTAGCAGTCTGTAGTAACACCCTGTATGTTATTCTTAACCTCACATTTTAACTATACACAACAAATATCAAATCGGTTTAGAAGGTGATGTTAAATATAATCGTCGGCTTACAAGTGAAGTCTACTAAGTAATTCATGGTTTTTTACATGCTGGTGCAATCCACTAAGTTTAATCTAACTAAGGGCTTAGTGGACATGTACTTTAAACATTAAATTTTTAAAAATTAACAAACATTCTAGAAAATTCATGTGAAACAACAAGATTTTTATAAGTAATCACGATAGGAGGTATAATTTTTTTTTCACGAAAGCCGTCAACATTTTTGGAATTACCAGAAATCTAGAAAATTCAGGCAACCATTAGAATTTTCAAAATTAAAGAAAATCTTAGAAATCTACAATCTATTTGAAATGAAACAACGCAGTTGGGAGGGTTTCACTTTTATTGTTGAACACTGCAACATGTTTCACCACACAGCGGCTTCATCAGGCAGATGAATATTTCATCTGCCTGATGAAGCCACTGTGTGGTGAAACATGTTGCAGTGTTCAACAATAAAAGTGAAACCCTCCCAACTGCGTTGTTTTATTTCAAATAGTATTTTGGAGTTTCATCATGTATCCGCCTCATCAATTAAATATTTAAATCTACAATCGTTATTGTTTAAAAAAAATGCCTATAAATGTGTTATTTGTGACGTTCACATCTGCTGTATGTAAACATTTTAGAATTTCACTCAAAGCATCCACGAAAATCTAGGAAATTCACGAAAATTTTAAAAATTGTTAAAAGTCTAGAAAATTTAGCAAAACTGCCAGAATGTTTAAAATTAAAGCAAATCTTTAAATTTACGAAAAGCGCAAAGGTTCTAAAATTTGACTGTAAACTTTTACATTCACAATAAACCGTAAAAATTAATACACATTTTGAAAAGTCATAAAGCATTAACATATTTAAATTTAACGAAAACTGCCAAAATTTAAAAAAACTGACGAAAATTCAGGAAAAGTATCAAAATCATAGGAATTCGAAAAAACTGTTAGAATTTTGAAAATTAACAGAAATTGTGAAAATTCGTGAAAAAATTTTAAAAAAAAATGATGTAATCTTGAAAAACCTACTAAGCATAATTTAATAAAAAATAATCTAATATGTGCATCAATATATTTTTTGATTCATTGTTTGATTGATTGATTTTTCACAATTTATTACAATTTTTGCATATATTGGATAGATGAGGCTGTTACTTGGTGAAATTCCATAATATGTAGGAAATAAAACACGATCGTTTGAGAATTTTCACAGTTTTTAATGTCGAACACTGCGACAATTGTTTCGCCACACAGTGGCTTCATCAGGCAGATGAGTAATGATTACATGAAACTACAATCGTTGCTTATATACTCAATCATTGTGGAGGGGGTGTGCGTAACAGTGTAATTTAATATAATATTTATTTATAATATTATATTAAATTACACTGTTACGCACACCCCCTCCACAATGATTTAGTATATAAGCAACGATTGTAGTTTCATGTAATCATTACTCATCTGCCTGATGAAGCCACTTTGTGGCCAAACAATTGTCGCAGTGTTCGACATTAAAAACTGTGAAAATTCTCAAACGATCGTGTTTTATTTCCTACATTTTTGCATATTTTATTTTAACCTTCTTTTTGTCATTTCATGACTTCTATATTTTCAACAAAGTTTACATTATCGTCGATTTCAACAGTTTTTGACACTCAATATGTTATATTTATAACGTTTATCGACTCAGTCGACATACAGAGAGTTTTACATAACACCGAACATTTTCATAAAATACGATTTGACACTTTTAATTTTTAGGTTATGTGTAAATTGGGTTGCCTATATGACCATTACAAATTGTAGCTAATCAATTGCAATTAATGCCTCAACTTGTACATACAAGGAGTTTTTCTTTCAAGTATACATGTCCCAATTACAGCGTATATACCGTAAATCTTTAGATAATCGTTGTTTTTTTTTTAAGAAGTTCAATTTGAAACTTAAAACGAGTGTTTTCCACTCCCAGGCTAAACATGAAGTAAAATTTCGAGTTTAGAAAAGCCTGAAAATTTGGTTTGGACGCGTAGCGCGGAGCGGCCAAACCAAAATTTCAGGCTTTTCTAAACTCGAAATTTTACTTCATGCGCCACCGGTACAAAACACTGACATATTACGAAGTTTAAAAAAACACCGCTGAACTTTACATTGAATCAGTGTTTTGTGCCGGTGGCGCATGAAGTAAAATTTCGAGTTTAGAAAAGCCTGAAAATTTGGTTTGGCCGCTCCGCGCTTCGCGCTGCGCGACCAAACCAAATTTTCAGGCTTTTCTAAACTCGAAATTTTACTTCATGCTTAGCCTGGGAGTGGAAAACATTCGTTTCAAGCTTCAAATTCTTTTTCAATATTCTTTTAATAAACCGAGTGTGGTAAAATGTACAACGTCTGCATATGTATACTTGAAAGAAAAATTCTCGTTATGAATATGTTCGGTGTTACATAAAACTCTCTGTATATCAAAACCAACATACTAAGTGTCAAAATTGTCGAATAGTAATGAAATGTTAAATATGTAAAAATGTATTAAAACGCAAAAAAAAACATTGAAAATTGTGAAAACAGAAATAAACAAATGACAGCTGTTACGATTCGTATATGTTATCACCAAACAAAAATTATCCATCTTACGGTCAATTCAAGTCCCTAATTTCATTTTAATGAGTGTTTTCTAATCCCAGACTGAGCATGAAGTAAAATTTCGAGTTGAGAAAAGCCCCAAGAATTTGGATTTGGACGCGCAGCGTCCAAATCCAAATTAGGGCTTTTCTCAACTCGAAATTTTACTTCATGCGCCACGCGCACAAAACACTGATTTAAAGTAAAATTCAAAATATACATTATTTAGTTAGGGGTTATATGAAATTTTTTTAAGGGGTCAGGGAAAATAATCAGGAATCAGGGACGAGTCAGGCAAAAGTCAGGGAAATTTAACATTTCAAATTGGTCGCCACCATGTCAAATGCTTTGCTCTTAGTTGATTTTTCGGATGATGCTCAAAAGACCTTTCAAATGCTTGCGCTTGAATGATTTCTCTAGAGATCTCTTATGATTGCTCAAAAGACCTCTCAAATGCTTGCGCTCGAATGATTTCTCTAGAGATATCTCGGATGATTGATCAAAAGACCTCTAGAATGCTTGCTCTCGAATGATTTCTTGAGAGAAAGATTTCTCTGATTATTCGTATGCTCATTTCATATTTAAATTGAATTTGTTTAAACTTTTATAATACATATATTTCTTTTCTCAATAAGTTTTATTTATTATCAATTGAGTGATTATACGAACAACCATTCGAGCTATTATTCGAGCAATCATTCAGGCCACCATTTAACTGATCACTCGAGCAATCATTTGAGTAATCATGCAAACGATATTTCGAGCAATCATTCAAGTGATTTAATTCGAATCAAAATAATCGGTTATTGACATCATTCGATTACGCCCATCACTAAACTGGAGTAGTCAATCCTTTTTGATCGATCTTGTCCATCACTTAATTTTAGTCCTGGCAATTGGTTTAGAAGTTTTATGACATAAGTTTTTTTTTTTCCTGTGGGGGCCGTCTTCCTTTCGGATCCGGATGCACTGCAGCCTAGGTGGCTTATTGTACTGCCCTAATATTATTACACTCACGCAACTATTCCGAACTCGATGCCCTGCACTAGCTTGTGCAGGTCCTTCAGAGGTTGCGCGTGGAAATCATTTGGTTCCATTTGTCTGTTCCCAAATATGAGCCGTCTTTTGCTCTCCAGCGCATTGCACCTGCACAGAACGTGCATAGCTGTTTCCGGTGCCGTATTACAGAGGCGACAGTTGGTGTCGCCGTTGTATAGCCCGATTTTCCTTAGATGCTCTTTAACAGTCATGTGGCCTGTGAGCAGTCCTATGGTTGTTTTCAGCTGTGCCCTACTCAATGTTAGTAGTCCTGCAGCTTGGCTTGAGTTAGGCCCTTTTATAAGAGCCTTACTATGGTTAAGGCCTGGTCTGTTTTCCCAGTATTCCTTGTGTTCAAGGCGACTCGACTTTTTTGTTATGCCCAAGGCAGGTTCGGGTCCCATAAATGAAATGGTGGCTCCCTGCCTTGCTAGCTCGTCAGCTTTTTCATTACCCGCAATACCAGAGTGACCCGGCGTCCAGACAAGCGTAACCTTGTTCTGTCTCGCTAGGTCATTCAGGGTATTGAAGCATTCCAATACCAGTTTGGATGAAGTCTTTTGACTCTGGAGAGCCTTCAGTGCCGCCTGGCTATCGGACATGATATAGATTTGCCTGTTTCGACAGTCCTTCTCTATATTGGTTCTCGCACATTCTATGATTGCGAATATTTCTGCTTGAAAGACTGATGCCAGGCTACCCAATGGTTGACCATAGCCTGTCCTCATGTTTTCATTATAGATTCCTGATCCAGTACCTGTGGTTGATTTAGAACCGTCCGTGTACCAGATCACACTTTGTTTGTGTATATCTTCCCTAAAGCCGTTCCATTCGTTGCGGTCTGGAATAGTGACTTTAAAGAGTGAATTTTCAAGATATCTGACTACCATATGATCCGACCTCATTTGCAGGAGAGGTCCCCCTATGTCTGTCAAGACTCTTCTGTGTGGGGTATCAACTCTTACGTTGCCCGATGATAATTGCAGCCTATAGAGTGCCAGTCTTGCCTCCCCCACTATCAGAATATGAAGTGGTGTGAGGTCTAGAACCGTCTCCATGGCTGCAGTGGGCGTGGTTCTCATAGCCCCCGTTATGCTAATACAAGCAAGTCTTTGAACCTTGCTGAGTATTTGTATGGTTGTATGCTGTGTGGCTTTAGGCCACCATACCAAAGCAGCATACATGATTGCGGGTCTGACCACTCTGGTGTACAGCCAGTATACCATTCCTGGTCTGAGCCCCCATTGTCGGTCGTACATTCGTCTAATTACCGCAAGGGTAATTTCCGATTTGCGTCTGATTTTTGAGATTTGAGGGGTCCAGGTCAGTTTGGAGTCAAAGATTACTCCTAGGTACTTCACCTCACCCGACATTTTCAGGTTGCCACCATTTAGAAAGAGCGGTCCAAGGCCCGCCAGTTTCCTCCTGCGTGTAAATGGTACCAGGGTGGTCTTCGAGGATGAGACTTTAAGTCCTTCTCTAGCACACCATTTGCTCACCACGTTCAGTGCACGTTGCATACGCTCTCTGATCGTGTTGTTAAATTTTCCCTCAACGAGTATGACTAGGTCATCCGCGTATCCTAGGGAAGAGTATCCCTCGTTGCTGAGATCCACTAGCAGGCCATCCATGACCAGGTTCCACAGCAGGGGTGAGAGAACTCCTCCCTGCGGACAACCACCGGCCACCCTGGATGCTAGTGTCTGGTCAGCGAACGTTGTGTAGACCATCCTTTGTCTTAGCATGCAGTCTATCCACCTGCAGCTAATTTCCTCCAACCCCCGCTTTCTCAGGGCAGCAGTTATAGAGTTAAAGGCTGTATTGTCAAATGCTCCTTCTATATCCAAGAAGGCAGCAAGTAAAATTTCTTTGTGTTCCAGGGCAGCTTCGGCACTCCTTGTTAGTCGGCTGAGAGCTGTCTCTGTTGATCTACCTGGAAGGTAGGCATATTGATCTTGGGATAGTGGGTAGGTCACCAGTACCCCCTCTCTAATATGCCTGTCCATAATTTTTTCCATTGTCTTCAGTACAAATGACATGAGACTGATGGGCCTGTACGATTTTGCCCGAGAATAGTCTGTTCTACCGGTCTTTGGTAAGAAAACCACCCTGATAAGCCTCCATATTCTTGGCAAATATCGTAGGGCCATGCTGGCCCTTAGGATCTCGCAAAGCCTTCGCCACAGTAGTTCCGATCCCTTCTGTAGCGTGATGGGTAGGATTCCATCAGGCCCTGGCGATTTAAAAGGTTCAAATGAGTTTATTGCTCATTTGACTCTGTCATAGGTGACCACTCTCCTGGCAGCCTGCCAGTCTTCCTTAGATGTTCTGTTGCCAGTTGCATCAGGTCCCTGGCTGACCCAGTCATTAAGTGGTCCATCATAGATTTCCCCTCCGGGGAAGTGTACCCGTAGAAGTTCACCCAGGGTTTCCTTCTCGTTTTTTGTATACACTCCGTCATCGAGTTCGAGAGTTTGAAGCGCACATTGGGGGTTCTTCGAGAGAATCTTGTAGAGTCTGACACCGTCTGGGACAGTTTCAATGTCCTCACAGTGTCTCCTCCAGGTTGATCTTAGTGATTTGTTGTATTCGGTTAGGGAGTTCTTGTAAGCCTCCCATGAGCCCGTTCGCTTTGCTTCGTTGAAGAGTTTTCTTACCTGCTTCCTCGTTTTGTCCAGCGCACTGTTCCACCACGGAACTCTCCTGGTGATGCGTCTCTCAATCAGAGGGCAGTTGTCGTTGTATGCCGAGATCATAGCTTCCGCAGTTTGCTCTGCCATAATCTCGAGCTCTGAGTTATTGCTTACCGCTCCTAGTATACCCGTCAGATTGTGGTCTAGCTTTGATTTAAATTCTTCCCAGTCTGTTCTGCGGGGATTGCGGTATACTTCAGTGACCCGGTGTAACCCCGTAATATCGAATGTTATGTGTCTGTGATCCGAGCAACTCACCTCATCTGACACTCGCCAATTCTTAACAAAATTACTGGCATATGACCTACCTATTGTTATATCTATCACCGCTTTGCTAACACTTGTAACAAAGGTCGGTTTATTTCCAATATTCAAAGTGTCTAACTTGGTTGCCATAAGAAATTGTATAAGTGACCCACCTCTGCGGTTGATGTCTGAACTTCCCCAGACAGAATGGTGGGCATTGGAGTCACAACCGACGACAAGCTGGGTCCCTTGTTCCCCGCAGCCTGCAACCAGTCCCTCCAACGCCTCGCTGGGGCATGGGTCTCCAATAGGGAGGTAGACTGATCCGAGAACAAGCTCCTTCAGTCCACCAACACTATTGGTGAGCTTAACTGCCACTACGTCCTGTGAACAGAAAGAGGTTAGAGGCAGTACCTTTATGTGTCTTTTCACATAAATACAAGACCTGGGTCTCTCGGTGGTTCTACTATATATTAGTTCCCCCCCCAATTCCACCCAGTCCCATAATTTCCCCCCTGCATACCCAGGGTTCTTGAATGAGGGCAATGTCACAGTCCTCTATTGCCTTGCAGAGTGCAGCCGAGCCTGCCCTACTGTGTTGCAAGTTCGCCTGGATTACCTTCACTATTCTTACCTGAAGCGATCTTCCTGAAGGTTACAGTCCGAAGTCCGTAATGAGCCTTCATCTGCCTTTCTACCAGGTATTGGTGATCACCCTCACTGACAGAGAAGGCCAGGATTACTGCTTCCTTCTCTTTCTTTTCGCAGAGGACGTGCCAATTTCCCACTCGAAGTCCAGGATTCTGGGCTCCGATCCGGGTCTTGACTACCTCCGCCTCTGGGTGGTCTGGTATCCAGACCGTCAGTTTGGGCCTTCTGGCCTTTGACTCAACAGTTGTCAAGTCCGCCCCTTCCCAGATGTCCCCAAAGCTCGCCACCACCGCAGCTAACCACTTCTTGGTGTGCTCGTTCTCGCAGTTTATCCTGAGGATTCCTGCGGAGAACGAGGCACCATTGAACTGCGGCGGGTTCGCACTTCCCGAAGGCGTGTCGTACACTGCTGCCGTTAGTTTTTCTTAAATCAGGTCTGATTGGGCCTGATCCATTAGGATGTCGGGATGGCGTTTATGGATGATAGCCATATGGATCCCTTTAACCGCACCGCTGTAAGACCCAGTTTGACCGGATGGTCTCCTGGCCCTTTTCGGTGCGATCTTTTGAGAGGCAGGAGTAGAGGAGTCTGAGCGGAGCCTTTTGGTTCCACCCCCCTTCTCTACTTTTGCCTCTGTTTTTTGTTTTCTAGCCGGATTTTCTTTCGTCCACGTTCCGGCTTTAATTTTGTCCTCTCTTCTCAGTTTCTTCTTCTGAGCGCCAGAGAGTCTGGTGGTACCGGGCAGGTCCTTTGAATCCCCCGCCTCAGTTGAGCATGCGTCTGACGTCCCTGGGGTCGCCTCCGCGTGCTCTTTAGTGGAGTCTGTGCCTTCCGACACTCCTTCCATTTTAGTTTTGTTTCTAGTCGTGTCCATAGTTGTTCCCACGAGTATTGGGGAAATGCTGGTCACCATGCCAGGAGCCCCACTGACATGGAGGGCTATTTGAAACGAGGTGTCGCCCGGTTCCTCGAGTTTGGAACCAGTTGAGACTGATCTTCTAATCAGCCACGCATCCCCTCGGCCTGGTCCACCCACCTTAGGATTTAGCATTTTTGATGAGGTTATTTCCTCTCGATCCGGGCGGTGATGCCAAGATCCCCGCTCTTCCGCCCGTGAGACATGACCACGTCAGCTTGGGAGTCAGCGGTGTTTCGGTGATCCACCTTGTTTGGGAGTGTCACACCGGCATCGTTGTTCTCGGTGCAAACCCTTAGCCACGATACTACAGCCGGGCCGAGAAGTTTGGTCCACGGTGAGTGCCTTAGCACGCTACCAGTTGAGGTCTTATGTCAACGAGCACGCTTATAACACCCACTAACCAAATGGTCACATACGTTCATTCCATTTAGGCCATTCCTCTATCCGCCACCTGAGGACGCGCCCGATAGGGGTTGCTGTCCCCCACAGGATGACATAAGTTATTTAGAATAAAAATTGTGAATAGTAACTGACTTGATGACTAAATGACCGCACATTTAAGAAACCATCATTTTTTTTAATTAAAGATTTTACAATAAACGTGCAGATTTTAAAAGTTAACTGAAATCTTACAAATATAAAGAAAATTTAGGTAGTTGACGAAAACTGTTAAGATTTTAACAATGTATGAAAACTCACGAGAAGTGTGAATATTTTTAAAATCAACGAAAATCTAGATCTTATAATTTACCAAATATAATTTAATAGATTATTGATATCATTCGATTATGCTCATCACTAAACTGTAGTAGTCGATCCTTTTTTGATTGATTTGTGCCTATCACTACATTTAAGTCCTGGCAATTGGTTTAGAAATGTTGTGACCAGAGCTGGGCAGGATTCGAATCCTTTTAGAGGATTCAAAAGAGGTATTCGAATACTTTAATGAAAACGGATTCGTGATCCGGATTCGTTACATTTTTTTAAAGGGATTCGTATTCAAATCCAGACGTAGATGATTCGAATCCTTATAAAAGGATTTGAATTCTTATAAAAGGATTCGAATCCTTATAAAAGGATTCGAATCCTCATACACGGATTTAAATCCTCCCAAATAATTCGAATCATCGCTATTAAGGCTGGGATTCGAATTCGATTAATTCAAATAGTTAAATATTCTAATATGAATATTTCAATCACTAAATTATTCATATTTGAAAATAAATATTTAAATTTTCGAATAATTCAAATATTTGTGAATGCATATTTGGTTACTTAACCATAAAAAATTTCCAACCTTTATAGTATATTTTTAACTTCACTTGAAATCAGTGTTTTATACGCGTGGCGCATGAAGTAAAATTTCGAGTTTAGAAAAGCCCCGTGAAAATTTGTCTCGGGTCGCTGCGCGACCCTCGACAAATTTTCTACGCGGGGCTTTTCTAAACTCGAAATTTTACTTCATGCTTAGCCTGGGAGTGGACAACACTCGTTTTTAGAGTTTCAAATTGAAGGATCACTCTAGATTACTAAATTTATTACCATTTTAGAAAGGCTACAGCTCGAAGGACCAATCATGGTCTTCGGAGACCGAAGGACTACAGGGAATCGAAGTTTTTTACAAGAAAACAACGAATATCTGAAGGTTTACAGCATGGATAGAAAAGAAAACATCCAATTTTGAAAAAATATCGAAGTTGGGTTGGTTTTCAGTGCATTTTTAACTTCACTTTAAATCAGTGCTTTATACGCGTGGCGCATGAAGTAAAATTTCGAGTTTAGAAAAACCCCGCGAAAATTTGTCTCGGGTCGCTGCGCGACCCTCGACAAATTTTCTACGCGGGGCTTTTCTAAACTCGAAATTTTACTTCATGCTTAGTCTAGGAGTGGATAACACTCGTTTCAACTTTAAATTTAACTCTTTTATAAAATCGACGTATGTATATAATAAATCATTCATTGAAATCATAAAAAATGATTCAAAATTTTACCTAAAATTAACTTTTAGAGTTAACTTTATAATTTGCTCGGCTCTTAATGGGTGAATATTCTAGTCCTAAGAAAAACTGTATTTATTTAATATTAAAGTTGCATTTAATATAATAACAAACTGTGAATAAATCGACAAAAATCTAGAAATATCGAAAATTTCGACATGTAGAAAATCTTGAGGGTCCAATCCCAGACTAAGCATGAAGTAAAATTTCGAGTTTAGAAAAGCCCTGCGTAGAAAATTTGTCGAGGGTCGCGCAGCGACCCGAGACAAATTTTCACGGGGCTTTTCTAAACTCGAAATTTTACTTCATGCGCCACGCGTATAAAACACTGATTTAAAGTGAAGTTAAAAACGCACTGAAAACCAACCCAACTTCGATATTTTTTCAAAATTGGATGTTTTCTTTCCTATCCATGCTGCAAAGCCTATATTTTTGTAAAGAAACTATTATTCCGTAGTCCTTCGGTCTCCGAAGACCACGATTGGTCCTTTGAGCTGTAGCCTTTGTAAAATGGTAATTAACTTAATCTAGAGTGGTCCCTTAATTTGAAACTTCTAAGAACGAGTGTTGTCCACTCCAAGACTAAGCATGAAGTAAAATTTCGAGTTTAGAAAAGCCCCGCGTAGAAAATTTGTCAAGGGTCGCGCAGCGACCCGAGACAAATTTTCACGGGGCTTTTCTAAACTCGAAATTTTACTTCATGCGCCACGCGTATAAAACACAGATTTAAAATGAAGTTCAATAACACATACATCATCATTAATTAAAATCATTATTTAATCAGATATTTAAGTCGGTAAATGAACACTTTTGTTAATAGAAACTGATGGAATAAAATCTTACTGGTTGCAAATAATAGATTCAAATTTATTTTTAAAGGATTTGTATCCGTGATTCAAAAATGAGGATTCGAATCTTTGATTCGAATCATATTTTTCACTAACGAATCCTTTATTCGAGTATTCGTGATTCGAATCATATTAGGTGATTCGAATCCTGTTTTTGAGGATTCATCCCAGCTCTGGTTGTGACATAAGTTATTTAAAATAAAAATTGTGAATAGTAAGACATGATGACTAAATGACCGCACATACATAACATAGAGGTTTGAATAGTTATTTAAAATAAAAATTGTGAATACTTAGAAATAATGACTAAATGACCGCACATACATAAAAATGTAATGAAAAATCACCCTGTTTTATTAGTTTATAATTTTATGATTTCCTTTTTGTTTCTTTTGTATAATTTTTTACTGAATTAATGATAAATCTGAATTTGGGTCGGTTGAGTTAAAGTTTTTATTTTGGTTTTGGTGTTGCAGGTTCAAAAGCCTGGCACATGCGACTTACATTCGACAAACTGCCAGGCGGATGTAACCTGCACAGGTGTAAACTGTGCGGCAAAATAGTGACGCACATCCGGAACCACTATCACGTGCATTTCCCGGGCAGGTTCGAGTGCCCGCTGTGCCGGGCGACGTACACCCGCAGCGACAATCTGCGGACTCACTGCAAATTCAAGCATCCAAGATATAACCCGGACACGAGAAAGTTTGACCCGCCCCAACAGCAACAGTCCCACTTGTACACTAGCTCCGATCACCCGTCGGCGGCCGACTGATTTTGGCTTTATCACTATGCGCTGTTGTTGTCGTCGTCGTCGACGCGACCGCACTGGCTCGCATAATCTTAAAAACAAAACTGAAATCCGCTCGGCAGATGAGTACCTTTTCACACATTTCACACACTCTTAACACTTAATCAAAAGAAAAAAAAAATAATCAAAAAGAACACGGCTCACGCATGCAAAACTAAAGTGCAATTTGTCCACACTAATTGGCAATCTTAACGTCCAAAAGGAATTGGACCAAAAAAAAAGAAATTTAAATAATTCAACATTAAATGTGATTTTAAGGATCAAATTGTATACACTTGTAAAAAGATGAATATTTTGTTACGATTTGTTATATAAGAGAGGAAGAGATATAATTATTTATTGAAACGTTGACACTTTTATATAGGTACTAATAATGTGCAATTACGTCGTGTTTAAAGGAAACAGTTAAACAAACGAGGATAACATTTTTAAAAAATCGACGAAGGAATAATTACAGCCCGGCTGGACCGTGCTTCAACCAGATTCACTCGGGTTATATACGTGCAAAACAAACCGTACTATATATAAATTTAAGGATCGATAAATCACAAACTTATATTAAATCCGTGCTAATCTATAAAGATTCTTCTACTGTGAAATTAATGGCCTTGGCTTCGGAGCCCTGTCGATCTGGCGTATAAAGAATATGCATATTTTTTTTGTATAAAAAGATTAAATTTTTATATATGCATTATTTTAATGCAGTTTACATTTATCATAAAACAAATTCTTACTGTAAGGTAAGTTATTAAACAGAATTTATATAGAGGGTGTGCCATTTTAAAGTACCACCTGGAATATCTTCAGAACCATGCATTGAAAGAAAAAATAGGCCCGTTCATCAAAATGTTCAGCATTCAACATGTTTGGGTTTGTTTGTGATATATGTTGGTATCTAATGAACGGTACTCCGGCCATTTTGAAAACCCGCCAACACCAATCGGTCTATTTTGTACGATTCCAAAAATCTCAAACAAGTTCACGATCAACAGTCCGGTCATCGGAGAATTCTGCAACATTTGGCAGTCAATTATCAACTTATGAACGGTGGAGGCTTCTACTTCGTTATACATGTTAATTCAATTTTATTGAATCATCAACTTGTCTTTCTGATGAACGGGTTCAATGTTTCAAATAAAAGTTCAATGATTTTGAGGGAGGCATCCAATTCTGCAAGATAATTCAACCTCCTACTCCCAGGGAAAGCTGGGGAGGCAGTAGCTTTGAAATCTTAAATGCAAACCACTATTTGTTATTAAAGATTTTGATATATCTAAATATATCTAAAAACATTCTTTGTTACTTCGATAGATGGCGCTGCAATCAACAAAACTGTTTTTATTGTGTAAATTTCTCAAAACCAATGAAAGCGGTGTGGGTGTGTGCTTTTTGTAAAAATAAAACGTAATAAAGTTTATAGAATCTACACAGAATAAAATTTGATAGGCTATAATTGAAATTTAAATATCGTCACGTGTTATTTCAAAATATCAAATAAAAGTTAAATTTTGATTTAAAATATTTATGAGTATTTTTTTACTGAATTAAATTCTATTCATTTTGAATAATTACCAATAATTTTTTTCAATGTGAGCAATTATTTATTAGGCTATATTTTATACAGTTTAAGAGTGCACTCTACCCTATGTAAAGTACTAATACTGATTTTTTGTTATTATTTTGATTTTTTTAATTCTTTCTTTAATAATCCTCTTCCTCTGCAATTGATTTTTAGACAGATGCGTAATCTGACTAAAATTCAGTTGCAGAGGGCATGATGATTTAATTTAATTTTTATTTTAGTATAGTAAAAGATAAAATTAAAAAACTCTAAAATGTGACTTTGTCATGCCCTCCGCAATGGTTTTGTGATTATATAATTCTAATATTATTTTCCTCATTAAATGTATAGTTATTAAAAAATCCACTTTTTCCTTAAAAAAAAAAAAAAAAATGAATTGTTCATAATATTAATACAGACCATTTTATTGGATAACTAAATGTTTTTCCAGCAAGAGTGGACAATTATGTACCAAAATATATATTTTTAAACTACAACTTCATGAGCCTTCATATTATTAAACAATTGTAAATTGAAACAACAGTATGGGTAGAGCGAAGCCTTAAGCTTTTCCAATTTGTTCGTCGAAGTTTAGTAACACACAAATAATGCACAGGCCTTTGTTTTAATTCTAAACTTGAAGTAAGGAATAACATTAACTCTATTTTACGTCATAAATTTGACAATAAAGGAAATTGCAAACTAAATTCTTGATTGATCGTCTAACGAGGGCATTCGCTCCCAGATTAAGCATGAAGTAAAATTTCGAGTTTAGAAAAGCCTGAAAATTTGGATTCGCTGGGGCACGCGAGCTAACCGAGTCGAGCTCCAGCAAATCCAAATTTTCAGGCTTTTCTGAACTCGAAATTTTACTTTATGCGCCACGCATATAAATCACTAACTTCAAGTGAAATCTTCAACTAATTGGTTAGAGTAAAATAAATTTAGTATGTCAATTATCAATTGTTCAATTTTGTTGATTGCAGCGCCATCCGGTTCTGGTTCTTTGGGGAGTGCGCATTTCTGCACTGCACTTAGGCCTCAGTAGTTCCATTGTGCTTTCTCCCATTGACCACCCAGCCTCAGCGTCTTCTATTTAAGTAACAAAAAATGTTTTTAAATAAAACTTCTCCATGCTCTATCCTAATTTGTAGTAAAAAAATAGGGGTTTGCATTTAAGATTTCAAAGCTACCCCCTTTTCAGCCTCCCCCGGGGGTGGGGGGTTAAATTTTCTTACAGAATTGGATGCCTCCCTCCAAATCATTAGGAGGGGGTAGCTTTGAAATCTTAAATGCAAACCCCTATTTTTTACTACAAATTTGGATAGAGCGTGGAAAATTAAGTAAGTTTTATTTAAGCAATAAAAAATGTTTTTAAATAAAACTTACTTACTTTTCCACGCTCTATCCAAATTTGTAGTAGCCTCCCCCGGGGGTGGGGGGTTGAATTTTCTTTCAGAATTGGATGCCTCCCTCCAAATCATTAAACTTTTATTCAAAACATTTTTTAATTCGGTGCATGGTTCTGAAGATATTCCAGGTGGTACCTTAAAATGGGACACCCTGTATACAGTGGTGGAAAATTGATATTATATATATTGATATATTTTTACACTATTTGTTTCCGAGATCACGGCATATTTAAAGCAAGGGATTTTATTAAAGCAAGCTAAGAGAAATAAAGAAAATGTTAACTGCTTTCTATTGGTTTAATTCAAAACTAAATTTATTTTATCATTATAGCATGTTATCATAATAAACAAAAGTATTACAATAATTAATCGAATAATCGATTGGAAACATTTATTTTATTAATACTTCGTCGCATATCCTTTAGCATTTATGACATCTCTAAGACATTGATTCAAGTAGTTTATAAAGCTGAAATTCTATTCCAAATTTGAGTTTTTGTTGTAAAGAGTTCTTCAGCATTATGGTAATTTTGACAGCGTAAATGTCGGTCGACTGTTCCCTATATTTTCTATAAAGTTAAAATCGGAGTTTGTGCTGGCCTAAGTGTTTTACATTGACCAGCACAATCGCTATAATTTATTATCCAACTGCTTATACTCTTTGCGGTATGTTTAGGGCCATTTTCAGGCTGGAAAATTCAGTCACGAGGCAAATATTGGCTTCCATTTGGCAACATTACGGTATTGAGGATGTCTGTGCATTATTTGTAATAGATATTACATAATTTCTTGAATTAATTTCTCATCTGGCACTTGGTGAAACATATTAGAATATGTAAAGTTATTTAAATAAAAAACACTTGGTATTGTTTCACAAATTAAAACTTTATTCCGACTAGTTTCGGTTTATTAGACCATTTTCAAAGGAATGTACAGGAGAAATTATTGTCTAGGTATATACAGGGTGTCCCCGAATGGTCTGTACAACGCTCTACCAGATATTCTCTGAAACAAAATAAGACGATTTAACTAAACTTATCTCTATCCAAAAGTGGTTCCTAAGCCATCTACGAGGCCTCAAAGATATTACTTTTTTTCATTATTTTTCAAATTATTTTATTTTGGAATTAGGTAAGAAAATCTAATTTGGCACATTTAATAACATTGATACCATGCACTAAGCCGAAACTAGTAGAAAATAATACATATAAGTGAAACAAAACCAAGTGAATTTAATTTACAAACCATTATATTTTAAAATGTTTTACCAAGTGATTAATGAGAAAAAAGTGTCCGAACAGATTCAGATTCAAAAAGTGTAAAAAGTGCTGCACTAGTTCATCTAACGAACAGACCTACTGATAATCAGGGCTATTCCGTACACGAAATGTTAAATTGAACGTACTTGAGGAGTTTGTTTGTTTGTTTCTGCACTAAGTTAAACTGACTTCAAGATTGTGATGTCACAGTTTAAGTTAGTGTAGCTTCATGTTTACAATTGCAGGCGTCTAGTTCATGCAACGAACAGATTCAGTATAATGGTTTGTAAAATTAATTCACTTGGTTTTGTTTCACTTATATGTATTTTATTTTCTACTAGTTTCGGCTTAATGCCATTATCATTAATGGCATTAAGCCGAAACTAGTAGAAAATAAAATACATATAAGTGAAACAAAACCAAGTGAATTTAATTTACAAACCATTATACTGAATTTGTTCGTTGCATGAACTAGATGCCTGCAATTGTAAACGTGAAGCTACACTAACTTAAACTGTGACATCACAATCTTGAAGTCAGTATAACTTAGTGCAGAAACAAACAAACAAACAAACAAACCTACTATAAAAAAAACATAAAAGCGGTTTTAAAATTTCTATAGATCAAGTATAAAACATGAAATCAATGTAAAATATGATTTCTTTAAAACGCTCAATATTATTCACGTTATTAAAATGCTTAGAGTTTTACAATTTTATTATCTACTATAACAACAATTAAAATGGTTGAAGCACCGTCGGCTCCGCTGAATAAATTCGAATTCAAACAAAAAAACAAAAAGAAGAGTAAACGAATCAATTAAATTTATACAAAATTCATTCGTAAAGAAAACTAAACTTTCTGTGATGTTTTTAAAATGAAGTGGTCGTCGGCCAGAGGAAAACAGTAAAACGAATCCTCCGGCACGGAAAAGCGTGCTCCCGTCCGATTTGAATAAACGATTTCTACAAAAGCACGATAAAATACTTTATTTACGAAAAACTTATAGTCAATTTTGTGGAACGTGCGCGTCTTCACAAAAAAAAAATAAATAAACAGTTCATTTAAAGAAAAAAGAAGAAAAAATGTATTCTCCTGTAACTATTGCCAAACTAAACTAATGTATAGTTGAACGAAGAAGAGTAATTTAAGTGCAATTTATTTTATACTTTGATTTTTTTACCTCATGTTTTCATCTCATTATGCCTAGGGTATAAGTTTAGTTATTTTTGTTTGTTAGTCGTTAGGGAATCTCTTTTTCTCGGCCTTTTTGAGGCCTCACGCGGCCTTTGGAGAGTTATATTTATACATTGATGATATAACAACATAGATTTATTATTATATATGGATATATTATATATTACGTACGGTACGATAAGTCTTTTATACACGTCGAAATATATTAAAGAAAAATTATACATTGCGATCATTTAAATTATAAATTAGAGTAGGCGGCATTTTTTTGTTTGTGCGGTTGCTCAGAAAACTAATTGAATGATAAAATAAACTTGAGGTTAACAGTCAGTAGTGCCAATCTAATTGAAAATTCAAAGCATACTTAAATATGTATTTTAAATGATCGTACTGTATATTTATATATATACATAAATTAGGGAAATTGTTTTTAAAACAATACTTTCCCTTTGTTTTACATATGGGGGAAAGTAAAAAACAAAAATTAACTGAATGTTTTGAAAAATTTATAAAAACGCAGTTGAGTTTATGAAAAGAAATGAAGGGCTGTATTTGTTTCAAGGGTTTAATTTTCAGTTAAGCGTAGAAAACATAATATTCAGAGCTGGTTTTTAAACCAAGCTTACCTTAACACGTTGATCGCTGCGCGGCATTCACTTGTGCCACAGTTAAATTTGCGTTTAGGCTGCGTGTACATTGTGCCGCATCCAGAAACAGCTTTTAAAGCATCGTGCTGTGTGTGCCACGGAACTAGTATAACTAAGTTGATTGATTGAGTTACGTGAAGATCAAATTAATTTGACGAATAAAAGCATTAATAACCTTTCTTCACACATTAAAAGTGCGATTCTTTTCGCAATCTACAACTAGTTAGTCTTACAAAGACTATATCAAACACTCATTGAAACAACTACTTCCCGGGCTAATACCCCGACGGACATTGAATTATACAACAAGTACTTGCTGTTACATACAGTAACCTACTGCAACTGTAACAATTTGGGTCAAATTATTCAGGCCATCTATAATAATTTGACCCAAATTGTTACATTTGCAGTAGGTTACTGTATGTAACAGCAAGCACTTGTTGTATAATTCAATGTCCGTCGGGGTATTAGCCTGGGAAGTAGTTGTTTCAATGAGTGTTTGATATAGTCTTTGTAAGACTAACTTGTTGTAGATTGCGAAAAGAATCGCACTTTTAATGTTTGAAGTATTCTGCAACTAAGAATTGGCAATTTCATTTATACTTTCTTCACACGTTTATTTGAATTACTAAATGTACATTTGGTAATTGAAATAAACGTGTGAAGAAAGGTTCGATTAATAACCTTTCTTCACACTTTTATTTGAATTACCAAATGTACGTTTGGTAATTCAAATAAACGTGTGAAGAAAGGTTATTAGTGCTTTTATTCGTCAAATTAGTATAACTATATAGACATAAAAACTAGGTGGACTGAACGTTTAAAAATGTTTATGTTCTTACAAATGTTTGCTTTATTATTCTGAATAATTGGAACAAAATCTTAAGCAGCGGCCTGAGGTAATATTTTTATTGTAATAAAGGTGGTGATCAACGTCGTAAACTCAGTTTAAATAACATATTCCTTAGTGCCAGTTTTTTAAAATTACATTGGAAAAGAATTGACTTACAAAGTAACAATTTAATTAAAACACTTATCTTTTATAAAAGTGGTAAAACAAAGTTAAGTGTTTTAATTAAATTGTTATGAAGATGTACCACAATGTGAACGCCAACCTAATTAAAGTTAAAAAAGTAACCTCAAAAATCACTAAAGTAAGCTTAAGCTAATTATTGCTTAAACTAAGTTCAGCTTAAGCTCACTTTGAATGTATAGTTATAAATGAAGGGATTTTTAAGATTATCTTATGTCAATTATTGTGCAATGCAATTTTAAATAAAATTTAAAAAAAACAACTTTAATTAAGAAAACGAATGCGAACTTTAATTGAAATCAGTGTTTTATACGGGTGGCGCATGAAGTAAAATTTCGAGTTTAGAAAAGCCTGAAAATTTGGTTTGGTCACGTAGCGCTGCGCGCTACGTGACCAAACCAAATTTTCAGGCTTTTCTAAACTCGAAATTTTACTTCATGCTTAGCCTGGGAGTGGAAACCCGTGTCAAAAAATAAAATATAACACAAATAATTGACATTTGTTAACATTTAATTAAACATCTTTAAAACATAACCTTACTAATAATACAAATTAAGTCTTGGTCTCATTGAGGGCTTGCTTTTAAATCAAGCTTACCTTAAACTCAGTTTAAATTACATTTTGCTCAGTGCTAGTTGTTGAATAATAGCTTAAACCAAGTTTAGCTTCAGTTCACTTTAAATGTATAGAAATAAATGATGACGGGATTTTAGAGGTTATCTAGTTTATCTCTTATGTCAATTATTGCCCAAGGCAATTTTAAATAAAGTTAAAAAAAAACAACTTAAAGTAAAAAACAGAAAAAATAACACAAATTGAAGTCTTGGTTTTATTGAGGGCTTGTTTTTAAACTTACCCAACCTCAAACTCAGTTTAAATTACATTTTGCTCAGTGCTAGTTGTTTAATAATAGATTTAACCAAGTTTAGCTTCAATTTACTTTAAATGTATAGAAATAAATGATGGCGGGATTTTAGAGGTTATCTTTTATGTCAATTATTGTCCAAGGCAATTTTAAATAAAGTTAAAAAAACAACTTAAAGTAAAAAAAAGAAAAAATAACACAAATTGTAGTCTTGGTTTTATTGAGGGCTTGTTTTTAAACCAAGCTAACCTCAAACTCAGTTTATATTACATTTTCCTCGGTGCCAGTTGTTCAGTAATGGCTTAAACCAAGTTTAGCTTAAGCTGGCTTTAAATGTATTGAAGGAAATGATGAAGGGTTTTTTGAGGTTATCTTTTATGTCAATTATTGTCCAAGGCAATTTTAAATAAAGTTATAAAAACAACTTAAAGTAAAAAAATTAAGAAAAAATAACACAAATTGTAGTCTTGGTTTTATTGAGGACTTGTTTTTAAACCAAGCTAACCTCATACTCAGTTTAAATTACATTTTCCTCAGTGCCAGTTGTTCGATAATGGCTTAATCCAAGTTTAGCTTAAGCTGGCTTTAAATGTATTGAAGGAAATGATGAAGGGTTTCTTGAGGTTATCTTTTATGTCAATTATTGTCCAAGGCAATTTTAAATAAAGTTAAAAAAACAACTTAAAGTAAAAAAAAGAAAAAATAACACAAATTGAAGTCTTCGTTTTATTGAGGGCTTGTTTTTAAACCAAGCTAACCTCAAACTCAGTTTAAATTACATTTTCCTCAGTGCCAGTTGTTCAATAATGGCTTAAACCAAGTTTTTCTTAAACCGGCTTTAAATGTATTGAAGGAAATGATGAAGGGTTTTTCAAGGTTATCTTTTATGTCAATTATTGCTTAATGCAGTTTTAAATAAAGTTACAAAAACAACATAATTAAGAAAAAACAAATTCGAACTTCAATTGAAATCAGTGTTTTGTACGTGTGGCGCGGGAAGTAAAATTTTGAGTTTAGAAAAGCTTGAAAATTTGGTTTGGTCGCGTAGCACTACATGATCAAACCAAATTTTAAGGCTTTTCTAAACTCGAAATGTTACTTCATGCTTAATCTGGGAGTGGAAACCCACGTTAAAAAACAAAATAAAACACAAATAACTGACATTTGTTAAGATTTAATTAAACATGCTTAAAACACCGTTTTAAATATAACCTTGCTATTAATACAAATTGAATAAAATTTCTAAGACTTTATTTTGTAGTAATAGCAGGGTTATGTTTAAAACAATGTTTTAAACGTGTTTAATTAAATCTTTTTTTTTAACATAACCCCATTTTACGACAATTTTTACAAAAAACAACCTCAAAAATAGTTGGAAAAAAAACCTCTTAAGATTTAATTAAACATATTTAAAGCACTGTTTTAAACATAACCTAGCTATTAATACCAATGAAAGTCTTGGAAATTGAAATCATATTTTTAAGGTTGTGTTTTCAAACGATTATTACAAAAAAACATAAACTCATAAACCCCCCCCCCCCCCCCTAGATGCGATATTTACACTTATAAAGCCGACTCTAAGTTCGATTTGCTTTAAATATAGTATAGTATGTTCAATAAAATAAAACCTCTAGAGTGCCATGGAATAAATTGTAGGTTGGCAACTCTGAAATTATAACTGTATTGTTTCGAGTTTACGTGAAGTGATTAATCACAAATAGAAACACTGTTATTCCTTACTTCACTTTTTATTTTTATGTTAGATGTACATTTCGAGACACAAGGTGCTCATTATCAATAACAGTTTGTTATTGATAATGAGCACCTTGTGTCTCGAAATGTACATCTAACATAAAAATAAAAAGTGAAGTAAGGAATAACAGTCTTTCTATTTCTGAAATTATACATTATAATTATTATGTCTGACGTTTTATATGACAATTGCTAAAGCATGTAGCCAACTTAAATTTAAAAAAAGATTGAATCATGGCACTCTAGAGGTTTTTTTTTTATTGAACATACGATATAATTAACATAAATCAAAATCATAGACGGCTTTGTGAATGAATTTGAGGTTTTATGTCAGTAAATAGAAACAACCTGATTTAATTGAAATTCACTTCTAGCGAGTCTTTTCACTCCTTAATTAAGCATAATATAAAATTTAGGGTTAAATAACCTGAAAATGAGTCAAACCAAATTTGCAGGCTTTTCTAAATTCGAAATTTTACTTCATGCTTAATCAAGGACTGTAAAGCTATGTAAAAAATAAATCAGTAATAATTAACATTTGTTGAGATAGAATTAAACATGTTTCAAACATATTCTATTAATACAAATTGAAGTCTTGGACCTCTAATAACAAATAATTAGGTTTGGAATATTTTTGCTAAAACAACTGGTAACGATATTTATATTTTAATGGTTACAATAAAGTAATAAAATCAAATTTATTCTTAAAGGATTTGTATTCATGATTCGAAAAAACAGAATTCGAATCTTTGATTTGAATCATATTTATCTCTTACGAATCCTTTTTTCAAGTATTCGTGATTCAAATCATATTAGGTGATTCGAATCCTTTTTACGAGGATTCGTCCCAGCTCTGCTAGTTACTACAGTTATCGATTACTTAAATGAGATAGTATACAAGGTTATGTTAGTTGGCAATGTCAGAAAGATATTAACACATTTTATTCCACCATATCATTTGAGTACAGCACCAAAAATATCAAAAATATTTTTTTTGTCCTCTTTTCTTTAATTTGTTTTTTTTTGCAAAGCGTAATAAATTGACTGAATAATATGAAAAGAAAAATTATTTTTAGAATTAAAAGTGGTTGTGATCAAATGGGTTAAATAAACATTGCAGCCAAAGAGACTGAATAGTTTAAACCAGCGGTTCTCAAACTTTTAAACGCTGCGACCCACTTTTAAGAGACCCAATCTAAAGAGACCCACTTCAAAGCAATATTAGTTACTTGCAGTCAAAGAGACTGAATAGTTTAAAGCAGCGGTTCTCAAACTTTTAAACGCTGCGACCCACTTTTAAGAAACCCAATCTAAAGAGACCCACTTCAACGCGATTACTTAAACGAAATAGTATACAAGGTTAGGTTAGTTGGCAATTTCAAAAAGAGATTAAGAGAACATTGCAGTCAAAGAGATTGAATAGTCTGCAGCAGCGGGTCAAAACTTTTAAACGTTGCGACATACTTTTTAGAATCCCAATCTATAGCGGCCCACTTTAATACAATATAAGTTATTTGCTAGTATACAAGGTTAGGTTAGTTGGCAATTTCAAAAAGAGATTGAGTAAACATTGCAGTTAAAGAGATTGAATAGTCTGCAGCAGCGGTTCCCAAACTTTTAAATGCTGCGACCCATTTTTTAGAATCCCAATCTATAGCGACCTACTTTAATACAATATTAGTTATTTGCTAGTTACTAGAGTTATCGATTACTTAAATGAGATAACATACAAGATTAGGTTATTTGGCAATTTCATAGGTTATTCTATTTAGAATGGGTTACTCGCCAAAGAACAACTAACCTAACGTAACCAGCGTAACTTTGGTTTCAGCAAACTAGGTATTCGGCTACTAATGTCTATTTCTAGCAGCATCTTCCTAGCTTAACTGCCAGCTAGTTGGCAGTTAAGCTGAAGAGATGCCGTTAGAAACAAACTATGAAATTCGGTTAGGTTATGATAAAATATTAATGATTTCGATAGCTAACGCCATCTAATGCTTCATAGTGGCATCGTCAGTGACACGAATCCACAAAGTGCATATACAGGTCACTGTTTCGTCCACAAGCGAGCAGAACTCTGTTTGTGAAACCAGAAAACAAATATCACTGACGATGCCACTATGAAGCATTAGATGGCGTTAGCTATCGAAATCATCAATAGTTTTCACATATTGGCTTAAAATACAGTACTCTCTCGCTAATCCGCCACCATAAAATCCGGACCATCGGCGGATTACTGGAAACGGCGGATTATAGTGTCTAGGAACAAAAAAATAAAAAACATATGTAGATATTTACTCATATGCAGATATATTTTGTATTAGTATGTAGGTTTACAAAAATGAATTGAAATTAGAAAATAAACTGACACGTAACTGATTACTCAGGTTTTGAAAAATACTGGTCTAGTTTGGCCTGTTTTTTGCCATAATAAATCTTCGTAATTACTTGATCACGCATTTTACGTAAATTTCTAACCATATCGTATGTCATTCCATTTTCCTGAGCCCATTTAATGCAAGTGTCAACACTTTCCAAAGCGTCCTCTGATTTGACAGTGCAATCTACATGTACCGACATTTCGTCTGATGAGCTATCAAAGGATGAGTCAAATGATTCATTTACAAGCTCATCTTCGGTTAAACGTGGCTCATATATTTCTGGGTTTTCTTTAAACCAATTTTCAACATCTTCACGTGTTAAACCTGCATTAGGATTTGTTGCAAACTGTATCAATTCCTGTAATGGAATTAGATCCTCTTCTTCCCAAGTGTCATCATCTTCACAAATTCTCGGCCACAATTTTTTCCATGATGATTTGATTGCTCTTTCTCCAACTTCGTCCCAGGCATCAGAAACTGTAAAAACTGCATCTTTGATATTCAACATTTTCAGAGTTTCAGAAATGTTTGCCTCTCGACTTATGGCGTTAAGTAAAATCTTCTTTTTGTAATTGTTTTTCATCATTTGTATCACATTTTGATCCATTGGTTGGAGCAGAGGCGTACAATTAGCAGGAAGGAAGAGTGTTTTTATACAGCCGTCACTAGATGATAATTCGTCATTTGGGCCGTGTCCAGGAGCATTATCAAGCACAAGAAGAGCTTTCTGTGGTAGATTTCGCGACTTTAAAAATTTTTTCACCTCAGGCACGAAAACATGATGAAACCAGTCGTAAAACAAATCTTTGGTTACCCAGGCTTTATTTTGACTCATATAAACAACCGGGAGATATATGTTCTTGAATGGCCTAGGGTTTTTAGATTTTCCAATAACTAAGAGTTTCAACTTATGACTGCCACTTGCATTTGAACAAGGCATAACGGTTATCCGCTCCTTGGATACTTTTCTGCCTGGAGCACACGTTTCACTTCTGTGAACATACGTTTTATGTGGTAAAAGTCGCCAAAATAAGCCAGTTTCATCGGCATTGTAAACTTGATCCGCCGTCAAATTAAGCTCTTCAATTTTTTTCATAAAAACTTCAAGAAATGGTGATACAGCAGCCTCATTGCTGGACAATTTCTCTCCAGTTATGGACAGCAACCTGATTCCAAATCTTGCTTTAAATTTTGTAAGCCATCCTTCACTAGCTCTGAAATCATTTTTCTTATAAATTTTCTCATAGAACTGGAGTGCTTTCTGTCGCAACACTTCAGCAGTTATCGGTGTGTGACGTTGACGCTCTTGTAAAAACCACGAAAAAAGTGTTTCTTCCAACTGTGGATATTCACCAGTTCTCATCGTTTGACGTTTTCCTATTCCAGACTCGGCGTTAGTGACATAGTTTTCGATCTTATTTCTGTTCTTCCGAATATCGTAAACTGTTGACCGCCCAATATGAAACTGATTTGCTATGTCTGTAAAAGGCACACCACTATCCACTTTCTTTAATATTTCCATCTTTTCCATTAAAGTTAAAGTTTCGTGCTTTCGTTTAGTAGATCGCGATTGTGGTGAAGAAGCCATTTTTTTGCTAATGAACAACAAGAAAGACGCGCGACCGTTCGTTTTTGTTCCTAGTGGTGGACTAACGAGTAGTTGTTTACGACTAAACGGCGATGTATAGAACATTCCAGAAAAAAAAGAGAGGGAGGTGATTGCGGCGGCGGATTACCGAACCAAACTCGTTCAATAACGGCGGATTACAGAGAGTCTATAGATTGGATCAACTTGCGAAAAAACGGCGGATTATAGTAGTTGTCGGATTATGGAGCGGCGGATTAGCGAGAGAGTACTGTAGTCATAAATGTTCAGTATTCCTCAGCACTGGGTCGGGACCACACTGAAGAGGACCTTGAAGTCCAAAACGCGTCTGTGGGTATCTGGTGCCGGAATACTGAACACAAATTCAATTATGATAAACTATTTTTAAGTCACATTAATTGTCAGTTACTAAAGTAACCAATCTAACTTAAGAAGTTCATAACCAGTTGCACTTAGAGTTAGCCAAATTAAGTAACCTGGGTTACTCGCCAAAGAACAACTAATCTAACTGGTAACCAGCGTAACTTTGGTTTCAGCAAACTAGGTATTCAGCTACTAATTTCTATTTCTAGCGACATCTTTCCAGCGTAACTGCCAGCTAGTTGGCAGTTAAGCTAAAGAGATGCCGTTAGAAACAAACTATGAAATTCGGTTAGGTTATGATAAACTATTTTTAAGTCACATTAATTGTCAGTTACTAAAGGAATCAATCTAATTTAAGAAGTTCATAACCAGTTGAACTTAGAGTTAGCCAAATTAAGTAACCTGGGTTACTCGTCAAAGAACAACCAACCTAACTGGTAACTAGCGTAACTTTGGTTTCAGCAAACTAGGTATTCAGCTACTAATTTCTATTTCTAGCGACATCTTTCCAGCGTAACTGCCAGCTAGTTGGCAGTTAAGCTAAAGAGATGCCGTTAGAAACAAACTATGAAATTCGGTTAGGTTATGATAAACTATTTTTAAGTCACATTAATTGTCAGTTACTAAAGGAATCAATCTAATTTAAGAAGTTCATAACCAGTTGAACTTAGAGTTAGCCAAATTAAGTAACCTGGGTTACTCGTCAAAGAACAACCAACCTAACTGGTAACTAGCGTAACTTTGGTTTCAGCAAACTAGGTATTCAGCTACTAATTTCTATTTCTAGCTACATCTTTCCAGCGTAACTGCCAGCTAGTTGGCAGTTAAGCTAAAGAGATGCCGTTAGAAACAAACTATAAAATTCGGTTAGGTTATAACTTAAGAAGTTCATAACCAGTTTAACTTAGAGTTAGCCAAATTAAGTAACCTGGGTTACTCGCCAAAGAACAACTAACCTTACCAGTTAGGTTAACTGCCAGCTAGTTGGCAGTTAAGCTGAAGAGATGCCGTTAGAGTTAGCCAAATTAAGTAACCTGCAACTAATCTTACTAACGACCATCTAAGCTAGAATTTGTGTTTAGGTTGTGTCACATGCAATTTCAGATTAATTTATTAAGTTCCTTGCTAAAAATGTTAAATTTAACATTTTTGTTATTTTTTAACGCTCGTTTAGTACTTGATATCAGAGCTGGGCAGGATTCGAATCATTCAGGATTCGATTCCCGGATTCGACTCCTTTTAGAGGATTCAAGAGAGGTATTCGAATACTTTAGTAAAAACGGATTCGTTACATTTTTTTAAAAGGATATGTATTCGAATCCAGACATAGATGATTCGAATCCTTATAAAAGGATTCGAATTCTTATAAAAGGATTCGAATCCTTATAAAAGGATTCGAATTCTTATAAAAGGATTCGAATCCTTATAAAACGAATCGAATCCTTATAAAAGCATTCGAATCCTCATACACGGATTCAAATCCTCCTAAATAATTCGAATCATCGCTATTCAGGCTGGGATTAGAATTCGATTAATTCAAATAGTTAAATATTCTAATATGAATATTTAAATCACTAAATTATTCATATTTGAATATAAATATTGAAATTTTCGAATAATTCAAATATTTGTGAATGGATATTTGGTTACTTAACCATGAAAAATATCCAAAGTTAATAGTATATTTTTAATTTCATTTGAAATCAGTTTTCTATACGCGTGGCGCATGAAGTAAAATTTCGAGTTTAGAAAAGCCCCGTGAAAATTTGTCGACAAATTTTCTACGCGGGGCTTTTCTAAACTCGAAATTTTACTTCATGCTTAGTCTGGGAGTGGACAACACTGGTTCTTAGAAGTTTCAAATTGAAGGATCACTCTAGATTACTAAGTTTATTACCATTTTACAAAGGCTACTGCTCGAAGGACCAACCATGGTCTTCGGAGATTGAAGGACTGGAGGGAATCGAAGTTTTTTTTACAAGAAAACAACGAATATTTGAAGGTTTACAGCATGGATAGGAAAGAAAACATCTAATTTTGAAAAAATATCGAAGTTGGGTTGGTTTTCAGTGCATTTTTAACTTCACTTTAAATCAGTGTTTTATACACGTGGCGCATGAAGTAAAATTTCGAGTTTAGAAAAGCCCCGCGAAAATTTCTCTCGGGTCGCTTCTACGCGGGGCTTTTCTAAACTCGAAATTTTACTTCATGCTTAGTCTGGAAGTGGACAACACTCGTTTGAATTTTAAATTTAACTTTTTTAAAAAATCGACGTATGTAATATAATAAATCATTCATTGAAATCATAGAAAAAGATTCAAAATTTTATCTAAAATTAACTTTTAGAGTTAACTTTATAATTTGGTCGGCTCTTAATGGGTGAATATTCTATTCCTAAAAAAAACCGTTTTTATTTAATATTAAAGTTGCATTCAATACAATATCAAACTGTGAATAAATCGACATAAATCTAGAAATATCGAAAATCTCGACATGTAGAAAATCTTGACGGTCCACTCCCTGACTAAGTATGAAGTAAAATTTCGAGTTTAGAAAAGCCCCGCGTAGAAAATTTGTCGAGGGTCGCGCAGCGGCCCGAGACAAATTTTCACGGGGCTTTTCTAAACTCGAAATTTTACTTCATGCGCCACGCGTATAAAACACTGATTTAAGGTGAAGTTAAAAACGCACTAAAAATCAACCCAACTTCGATATTTTTTCAAAATTGGATGTTTTCTTTTCTATCCATGCTGTAAACCTTAAGATATTCGTTGTTTTCTTGTAAATAAACTTCGATTCCCTGTAGTCCTTTGGTCTCCGAAGACCATGATTGGTCCTTCGAGCTGTAGCCTTTGTAAAATGGTAATAAACTTAGTAATCTAGAGTGATCCTTTAATTTTAAACTTCTAAGAACGAGTGTTGTCCACTCCCAGACTAAGCATGAAGTAAAATTTCGAGTTTAGAAAAGCCCCGCGTAGAAAATTTGTCGAGGGTCGCGCAGCGACCCGAGACAAATTTTCACGGGGCTTTTCTAAACTCGAAATTTTACTTCATGCGCCACGCGTATAAAACACAGATTTAAAATGAAGTTCAATAACACATATATCATCATTAATTAAAATCATTATATAATCAGATATTTAGTCGGTAAATGTACATTTTTGTTAATTAATAGAAACTGATGGAATAAAATATTACTGGTTGCAAATAATAGATTCAAATTTATTTTTAAAAGATTTGTATCCGTGATTCAAAAATGAGGATTCGAATCTTTGATTGGAATCATATTTTTCACTTACAAATCCTTTATTCGAGTATTCGTGATTCGAATCATATTAAGTGATTCGGATTCGTGATTCGAATCCTGTTTTTGAGGATTCATCCCAGCTCTGCTTGATATGTATACTTAGATTGTGAGGGTATTAATAACATAAACGTTAAATTTAAAAATTCACGTACGAAATCGGAGGGAATAAGTTGTTTTAATTGCCAGATATTAAAGTAATGAACAGCCAGTTTAGTAAAGGGTGAGGAAAATTCAGTATCCGGAAATTAAACCCAATCAGGCGCACTGTTGCTACGTCCATTTTATCAATAGTTTGAAACCAACTAATGGCATGTAGATTTTTTTTCTATTAATACGAAATGTTAGTATCGTATTTGTGTGTGTCTAGTACAGATTAACTATCATTTGACTATAATGATATATATTTAATTATCCTCATACCAGTAAATGTAGTGTTGGATAACCTATAATGATATTAACGGCAATTCTTTTAATAAGGCTGAGGATATCTAATTGACAATTAACATAACCTCGAAATTAAGACTGCTGTTTGACATCAAATGTAGTTTTATAACATTTATTTTCAAAAACATGAACAAAAAGTATGGCAACGATGTGATTTTTAGACTTATAAAGCCAAACTTGGATTCGGTTTGCTCTTATAATTCAAGAACAATTTTTTAACTTCAAAATATTTCACAATGAAAAAACTGTTTTTATTCCTTACTTCACTTTTATTTTTATGTGTTAGATGTACATTTCGAGTGCTAAGCACTCATTATCAATAACTAATGCTCTAACAAACTAGGTGCGCCATTATATATACCTGAACAAAATTGGTGGAAACGGGAAAACCTAAATATAATTACATTTGTGTCGCAAGGTTGAATAACATTAAGGGGATTACATTATGGACTGTTGAGGGGATTACGATTTTTCGGGTTTTTCAAGAGATTTAAGAGTGGATTGTCTAACGGGCTTAAATCGAAATTCAATAATTTATCTTTCTGTTTGTGCATTTCTATGGCCTCCAACATATTTAATCGGAAATGTGATGATTGTTTTAGTAATTTAATATTATGTTTCGAAACATAATATTAAATTACTAAAACAATCATCACATTTCCGATTAAATATGTTGGAGGCCATAGAAATGCACAAACAGAAAGATAAATTATTGAATTTCGATTTAAGCCCGTTAGACAATCCACTCTTAAATCTCTTGAAAAACCCGAAAAATCGTAATCCCCTCAACAGTCCATAATGTAATCCCCTTAATGTTATTCAACCTTGCGACACAAATGTAATTATATTTAGGTTTTCCCGTTTCCACCAATTTTGTTCAGGTATATATAATTGCGCACCTAGTTTGTTAGAGCATTAGTTATTGATAATGAGTGCTTAGCACTCGAAATGTACATCTAACACATAAAAATAAAAGTGAAGTAAGGAATAAAAACAGTTTTTTCATTGTGATTAAATACTCCACATAACTCAAATCAAACAATTAGTGTTCAAAATATTTCACGAATAAAAATGAAACACTTTCAAATTGACATAAACATAAAGTATCGCAACGATGCGATTTTCAAACTTACAAAGCCGATCTTGGATTCAATTTGCTCTAAGATTTCAAGAACAAATCTTTAACTTTAAAATATTTTTGAATAAAAAATTAAACACTTGCACATTGACATAAACATAAAGTATTGCAAGGACGCAATTTTTAAACTTACAAAGCTGATCTTGGATTCGATTTGCTTTAAGATTTCAAGAACAAATCTTTAACTTTAAAATATTTTATGAATAAAAAATTAAACACTTGCACATTGACATAAACATAAAGTATTGCAAGGACGCAATTTTCAAACTTACAAAGCCGAGCTTGGATTCGATTTGCTCTAAGATTTCAAGAACAAATCTTTAACCTCAAAATATTTTATGAATAAAAATTAAACCCTAGGAAATTGACATAAACATAAAGTATTCCAACGATGCGATTTTCAAACTTACAAAGCCGAGCTTGGATTCGATTTGCTCTAAGATTTCAAGAACAAATCTTTAATTTTAAAATATTTTATGAATAAAAAATTAAACCCTAGGAAATTGACATAAACATAAAGTATCGCAACGATGCGATTTTCAAACTTACAAAGCCGAGCTTGGATTCGATTTGCTCTAAGATTTCAAGAACAAATCTTTAACCACAAAATATTTTATGAACAAAAAATTAAACCCTAGGAAATTGACATAAACATAAAGTATTCCAACGATGCGATTTTCAAACTTACAAAGCCGATCTTGGATTCGATTTGCTCTAAGATTTCAAGAACAAATCTTTAACCTCAAAATATTTTATGAATAAAAAATTAAACCCTAGGAAATTGACATAAACATAAAGTATCTCAAGGATGCAATTTTCAAACTTACAAAGCCGATATTGGATTCGATTTGCTCTATGATTTCAAGAACAAGTCTTTAACTTTAAAATATTTTATGAATAAAAAATTAAACACATGCAAATTGACATAAACATAAAGTATTACTAGGATGCAATTTTTAAACTTACAAAGCCGATCTTGGATTTGATTTGCTTTAAGATTTCAAGAACATCTTTAACCTCAAAATATTTTATGAATAAAAAATTAAACCCTAGAAAATTGACATAAACATAAAGTAACACGATGTCATTTTCAGTCTTACAAAGCCCGATCTTCGATATGATTTGCTCTAAGATTTCAAGAACAAACAATTTTTAACCTCAAAATTTATTGTGCACAGTCGATTATTATTAAATATTTAATGAATTAAACCCTTGGAAACTAAATACAAACAAATCACTCGAGTTTCACGAAAGCCTTCATTCAAACAAAACAAAACGATTCTGTATTATAAATGTAAAGCGCGTAATTCAGATTATTAAAAAAAATATTAGTTGATTAATTAATCGTCAGATGCCTTAAAATAAAGTTAAATACTAATATATATAAAAAAAAACATTCGAGTGCGCGCGAAGTTGAGCGAAAGAGTTTAATTAACATTATTTCATTTCTAGTTAGTTAAAGAATAATTTTAATCGATTTAACTTGACGTACCTTATAGTTAATGTACATAACATAATTATTAATTATTATTTTTTGGTGTTTAAATAGGTGTGGTGAATTATAATTTTTTTTTTTAATCGATTAAGGGATATAAGATTGCGTCTGTTTTCGTTCACTCCATCCAAATTTTCAAAACAAAATGAAAACTTAATTTTCTATTTTTTACACAAAGAAAGAGGAAATTCTCGTACGATATGACACTTGGCGGAAAATTTTAAAATGGGTATGTACTATATATACGATTGTGATATGATGGAAGAATGGTGCTAAGCAACCTTAATCTATATATTAATATATATATTGAATATATAAATATTATATTAAAGAAAAAAATGAAAGTGCAATATTTAGTTGTAACGCTGTACTGTATTTTTAAATTTGTATACTTTGTATAAAAAAAAACATATATATATATCTATATTGTTTCCATTAGACGGTGATAGGAATGTCGTCGCCGTTGGGGAAAGTTATTTTATTAAGTTTCTGTTACCGTCTTGTTTTCTTAATTATTTTTTTCTTCGAAAGTGTTAGCCTAATTAAATTAATATTAATTTAATAAATTAATTAATTTAAATTGATTATGTGCAATAGAAATTATAAAAATATTTCAAATTCTAAACTATTTGAATTTTCCACACTTTAAACATAATAAATAAAATAAACACTTTTATATAAATAAAACAATTTAAACACTTTCAAATATATATTGTGCATTCGCTACAATTGTTTCGTCGTTCGTATGTGTATATATATATATATATGTATATATACATATATATATATATATGTATATATACATATATATATATATATATATATATATATATATATATATATATGCGCGTGTGTGTATGTGACTATTATACAAATTACATATATTCGGATATACCGTGTTTTCCTTATATCATGCTAGGTATAGCCAAAAGCCATCCCGGTATAACGAGGTTCTACTGTATATAAATTAAAGTAGGAATCATTTTTTTTGCGGTTGCCCTGAATGCTAGAATAAATTTGAGGTTATGGCAAACTAATTTAATTAATTTAATTTAAAATTCAAAGCCTACTCTAATTTATATTTTTAATGATCACACGGTTTATAAATAATAATTTTAAGTAATAAATTAATTTCTTTTACCTTCTGAAAATTTATTGTTACAAACATAAAATTAATTGCAGTTCATTACCAATTATTTTTTCTATATCTATAAGAAATCATTTTAAGAAAGTAAATCAAATTTAATAAATAATACACTTTTGATTCAATTTGCTCAAATCGATTACCGTGATTTTAAAATAATTACAGCCTTATTAATAGATGTTAGTGTACAACTTTAACACTGTTCTAAGAATGATAACATTTTAGAATTAATAAAACGTTTTAGTATATTACTATTATTAGCTTGCAACTAATAATTTAACAGTGGTAATGCACAAGATCCGTGTTATACATACATAACCTCAATCGCCACAGCAAAAACAGGTTATTTCGAATCTATTAATTTATAATGCTATAAATTATGAATAAATGTACCTAATAAGTATATTTTAAACTTAATTTGAAATCAGTGTTTTGTACGCGTGGCGCATGAAGTAAAATTTCGAGTTTAGAAAAGCCTGAAAATTTGGTTTGGTCGCGTAGCGCTACGCGCTACGGGGCCAAACCAAATTTTAAGGCTTTTCTAAACTCGAAATTTTACTTCATGCTTAATCTGGGAGTGGACGACACTCGTTAAACTAAATTTTAGTAGAAAATTCAGCTGAAGAAATACATTTTCACAACCATAAACAAGAACAGTGTAACATAACCTACAAGTTTAATTAAAGTGAAGTTGAAAAACAAGAAAATGCAATGTTGCTACATTCATTTTATCAATAGTTCAAATACATAACCTCAATCGCCACAGCAAAGTAGGGTTATTTAGAATTAATTAAATTACAATGCTATAAATCATAAATTCACTACAGCTAAAACAGGCTAGATGTTAGTGTACAACTTTAACACTGTTCTAAGAATGATATTAACATTTTAGAATCAATTAAACGTTTTAGTATATTACTATTATTAGCTTACAACTAATAATTTAATAGTGTTAAGGCACAATATCCGTGTTATACATACATAACCTCAATCGCCACAGCAAAAACAGGTTATTTCAAATCTATTAAATTATAATGCTATAAATTATAAATAAATGTACCTAATAAGTATATTTTAAACTTAATTTGAAATCAGTGTTTTGTACGCGTGGCGCATGAAGTAAAATTTCGAGTTTAGAAAAGCCTGAAAATTTGGTTTGGTCGCGTAGCGCTACGCGACCAAACCAAATTTTAAGGCTTTTCTAAACTCGAAATTTTACTTCATGCTTAATCTGGAAGTGGACGACACTCGTTAAAGTATATTTTAGTAGAAAATTCAGCTGAAGAAATACATTTTCACAACCATAAACAAAAACAGTGTAACATAACCTCCAAATTTAATTAGAGTGAAGTTGGGACACCAAAATGCAATGTTGCTACGTTTAATTTATCAATAGTTTAAAGCTGACTAATAGATTTTGTTCTATTAATACAAAATGTTATTATTGTGTTTATACGGGTCTAATAGACATTAACTAGCGTTAAACTATAATGATGTTAACAGTAATTCTCCACTTGGGGAACAGTCCGTCATACATTTACTTGTAACAACAAACCTATAATTTAAAAAAACAGTAATTCTATTAATAAGGCTGTTATTGTTGAATTAAAAAAAAAATACAATTTAATATACTTTACATAGGAGAAAATTATATAGATATATATAGAATTTGCTTTAAAAAAACACTTTCGAAAGAAAAAATCCTCCCTCGACACCCGCATATTCCTCTTTCCCCACCCCCTTTCTCCTTCACCTCTTATTAATTAATATTAATAATCAAACAAATAAACCCCCTTGTTATCAATTTATTGTTTCTTCAAGAGTTTAAAAGATGATTTAATATAAATAACGTTGTGTGTATTTTTATTTGTGTAATATTTGTAAGCGAAGAAAGGAAGAAAAAAACTAATTTTTGTTATTGCTTGTTAACCACGAGTGTTTGTTATATTCTATACTTTATTAAAAACTTTTCGCGACGGAAAAACTAAATGTATAAACGTTCATTTAATTAAAAAAAAAAACAAATAATAAATTAAAAAAGGATTTTTTATATACATGTAGAGCAAAAAAAAACAATGGTTGCGGTTTATATATAATTAGGTTTAACGTGTAATATTTTTTTTTTGTGAGAGAAATTTCTGTTTCGTGAACAATTTTATTAATTTATTTAGAGTAATGCACTTTTAGTTCGTAGAAGGTGAATATTAATGATGGAATAATCTTTATATATATTATATATACTGAACAATGCTCACTAATGTAAAATCCTATATATTATGAATATATAAATCTTATATTGTTCGATTACTTACGGATTATTATTTCATTTTTTGTTTCTGTAATGGAATTTGAGTTTTTGGTTTGGTCGGAAAAAATAGAAATTTATGCGTTACTTATTAATTATCGAGAGTTCAGAATATGGTTTTGCATTCACGTTGCATTTAACTGATATGTATTTAATATTTTTTATTAAAAATGGTGTGTTATATAAAAAAAACTGGTTTTTCTTTTATTTTTATATTTTACCTTGTTAATCGAAATTTTAAAACATGTTCTCTAACAATTAAATGGTTTGTTACAAATTGTAGAATGAGTTTGGATAAACTTTGTTAATAAATGCAGTGGCGCAGCCGGGATTTAGTCTTAGGGGGGCTCAAATACAACAAAATACGATCATGTTTTTAGAATAATTAAAATGTATCTTTTTTGGGGGGGGGGGGGGTTGGCTTTTGCCTGGCCTTAGTAACGTAGACTATTGGCCAACATCAATTCTTAATTTTTATTTATTCCATTTAAGTATTTAATTCTTTACATGCTTATGCAACTAATTATGGATGGCACAACACATTCACTCACAACCATGGCTCCAGAGGGTGCCAATTTCCCCATAAGAAACTGGCACCCCCCGGTGGGATTCGAACCCACAACCCTCTGGCCCAAGAGCAGGAGCTCTACTCACTGACCCACGAGGGTCCCCAAAATGTATCTAAATTAGTGAAATTATGGATTTACACTGAAAAAAAATTAATGATAACCTTAATCAAGCAATATGGTTATATATGAGCCTGCTAAGTAACGTGTTTCCGTTAATAGTATATTACGTAACGAGAGTTAACGAAAAAGCATATAGAGTAATGATGTTGTGCACAAGTCGCGCAGCGGCGAGTGCAGTATTCCGCGAGTATACAGGGTGGGGCAGAAAAACCTATCCTATTTCAAAACGTTATAAAATTAAAACCACTCAACTTGACACATTTTTTTTTATTAACATATCGCAAATTTTATGCCATTTTTAAATTTAAGTTTTGAAAAGCACATCACTCAAATGTCGTCCTTGAGAGCGAATACACTGATTTAGGCGCTCGCGGTAGCTTTCCATGACTTTCACCGTCATTTCCACAGGAATTTCTTCAATTGCCCGAGCAATTTCCCTTCGTAAAGCAAGAAGGGTCCTTGGTCGATGCTGGAATACCTTCGATTTGAGGTAACCCCAAAGGAAGAAGTCACATGGAGTGAGATCCGGTGAGCCCGGCGGCCAGCCAATATCACCTCTCAGAGAAATGAGGCGTCCGGGAAACATTTCCCTAAGAATGTCCATTGATCGTCGCGATGTGTGGGCGGTCGCACCATCCTATTGAAGCCACACATTTTCCACGCCATTTTCTTCCATTTTGGGTTGAAGAAAATTTTCCAGCATGAAACAATAGCGCTCGCTGTTGACCGTTACGGTTTGCCCATTTTCTTCAAAAAAGTAAGGCCCCCAGACGCCTAGGCGGAAAAGAGCACACCACACAGTCACTTTTGGGCTATGGAGGGGTTTCTGAGTGTTTTCCACTCCCAGACTAAGCATGAAGTAAAATTTCGAGTTTAGAAAAGCCCTGTGAAAATTTGTCGAGGGTCGCGCAGCGACCCGAGACAAATTTTCACAGGGCTTTCTAAACTCGAAATTTTACTTCATGCGCCACGCGTATAAAACACTGATTTCAAGTGAGGTTCAAATATACATAAAGTCCACAATATTTTAGTGTTTTATACGCGTGGCGCATGAAGTAAAATTTCGAGTTTAGAAAAGCCCCGTGAAAATTTGTCTCGGGTCGCTGCGCGACCCTCGACCAATTTTCACGGGGCTTTTCTAAACTCGAAATTTTACTTCATGCTTAGTCTGGGAGTGGAAAACACTCGTTTAAAGCTTCCAATTAAACTCCGCGAGTATGTAATTGCCATACCACTCGAGAAAAGTACGATACTTTACCTACGCCCTCACAAAATAAACAAGGAGCATGAAAGAACAACTTATTTATTGTAATCATTTTTAATAGTACCAGAACAACGATGAAAACTAAATTACTACTTGATCAATACACAGAGAATTTTTTTTTAGGTAAACATATGCATAAAGCTGTCCATTTTCCGACATTCGTTATTTTTTTAAAAGAGTTCAATTTGGAGCTTTAAACGAGTGTTTTCCACTCCCAGACTAAGCATGAAGTAAAATTTCGAGTTTAGAAAAGCCCTGTGAAAATTTGTCGAGGGTCGCGCAGCGACCCGAGACAAATTTTCTGGGCTTTTCTAAACTCGAAATTTTACTTCATGCGCCACGCGTATTAAACACTGATTTCAAGTGAGGTTCAAATATACATAAAGTTTACAATATTTTAGTGTTTTATACGCGTGGCGCATGAAGTAAAATTTCGAGTTTAGAAAAGCCCCGTGAAAATTTGTCTCGGGTCGCTGCGCGACCCTTGACAAATTTTCACGGGGCTTTTCTAAACTCGAAATTTTACTTCATGCTTAGTCTGGGAGTGGATAACACTCGTTTAAACCTTTAAATTGAACTCTTAAAAATAAAAACAACGAATAACTAAACAATTAAAGAAAATAAGCTGAATTTGGAATATGTATACTTTAAAGAAAAACTCCCTGTACATCAAAGAAATGTCATTTGGTTGTGCGGTAAGCAATCAGCTGTCAGCACGTAATGTACTTCTCAAAGCTATTACGTGTATGTGAATGTAATGTCAATCATACTTGTCAAGATGACAGTGTCGTATGATGCGGTTACTAGATAGGGCGTAGGTAAACATTCTAACATGTTTGGATGTTACGTGTTTGTATCAAACATTCTAACTTGTTAGAATGTTTGATGTAAACACGTTACTTGGCAGGCTCTTATATTTTTTTCGGTGTATTATGTTATGTTATGGGGTCGGGGGGTCGTATGGCCTCTGGGTGTTCCGAAATTACCTCGACCTGAAAGATATTTTGTAATTATCCCTGTCTAGACCTCTTGCGTAGTCTACAATAACTTGAGGGTTAATGTGTACCGTGCCATCAGGCTTTAAAGTGACCGATGACAGGTTAAAGAGACAGGGCAGAGCATTCACAAAGTAGGTGCTCCGCTGTTTCTTGTGCCTTGTTGCAGAATCTGCAATTGGCATCAGTTGTCTGACCCATCTTAGTGAGGTGGTATTTCAGAGGGCAGTGTCTGGTTAGAAGGCCGGTTATGAGCCTTAGGTTGCCCTTGCTTAGCCTGAGAAACTGTTTGGCTCTTACGGCAGAGAAGGTGATAAATCTTTTCGCCTGCTTTAACCCAGGTGTGTTTCTCAGATGAGCACTTTTGGCAGCATCTTCCCACTCCTGGATCATTCGCTTGATGCGGACTTTTGTTATTCCACTAGAGGGTTCTGGTCCAACAAATGGAGCTTTAGAGCCTTTTTTGCCAAGGCTGTTGGCAATTTCATTATCTTTGATCCCTGCATAAACTGGAACCCAGAGCAGTTTAACTCTGTTGTTCCTGGCCAGCTGCTTTAGGGATAGTTTTCACTTTTCACACTTAAGTTATTCCACTATAGGGTTCTGGTCCAACAAATGAAGTTTTAGTGCCTTCTTTGGCAAGGCTGTCGCTTGATGCGTACTTTATTTATTCCACTATAGGGTTCTGGCCCAACAAATAGAGTTTTAGAGCCTTCTTTGGCAAGGCTGTTGGCAATTTCATTACCTTTGATCCCTGCATAACCTGGAACCCAGAGCAGTTTAACTCTGTTGTTCCTGGCCAGCTGCTTTAGGGATAGTTTTCACTCTCAGACAGATTTAGATTTACATGTAAGTTTTAATTGTAGACTCATCCATCACTTGGTGAAACATTTTTTAAAACACTGAATTTTAACTATGTTTAAAAAATGTATAAAAACACTTGGTTATTGTTTCACTATTTGTTTTTATTTTTGAAAAACTGACTAGTTTCGGTCAGACGACCATTTTCAAAGTTATTACAAGAATGATGTTACAAGAGGAGCGGTGTGCGTTTTATACCTAAAGGAGATTAAATCATTACCTAATTGTTGGGGCGTAAAGAGACAAACATATCCAGCAGCGGGGTGTTAAACGTTTCTAAGTTGTCATTAGTAACGAGCGATCCTTTTTCTATTGAATTCTTAATGTAAAAAGTTTCCCAATAATTAAGCTTTTTACATTTGTTGATTATTTTCAAAGGTTTGAATTTAGAAGGATTTATGCAATGTTTGTCTCTTTACGCCCCAACAATTAGGTAATGATTTAATCCCCTTTAGGTATAAAACGCACACCGCTCCTCTTGTAACGTCATTCTTGTAATAACTTTGAAAATGGTCGTCTGACCGAAACTAGTCAGTTTTTCAAAAATAAAAACAAATAGTGAAACAATAACCAAGTGTTTTTATATATTTTTTAAATAAAGTTTAAATTCAGTGTTTTACATGTAAGTGATTTTATTGCCTTTAATGCAGCCTGACTCTCTGAGCATATGCATATCCTCTTTGTGTTGTAGCCCCTTTCTAAACATAACTGGGCGCATGTGTTCAAGGCCAGGATTTCTGCCATGAAATATCGATGGGGACCGTCGCGAGGCTCTCGATGACTCGAATCGAGGCCTGGTGATACCGATTCCGACTCCATTTTCAGTTTTAGATCCGTCAGTGAACCAAACTATCGAGTAGCCATGTAACTGATTGACTTTCGCTACAATATTATGGCGGCCTTCAATCACTTCAATCATTGTATCGAAGTCGTAAACAGTTGACATGTAGCCTTTGGGCATGTATACCGCTCTTTTGCACACAGTGCAGAGGATTTTTAGGTGCCCATTTAAATGATCATATTTTGGAGTATCTGTCTGGATTATTCTTAAGGCGTCTAAAGCAGCCCGTGCAATAATTTAAGTTATAAATAAGAGTAAGCTGCGTTTTTCGCCTAGAATGCTACTTCTTCTTTCGCTTATTTAATGGCCTTGGCATCTAAGCCCTGTTGACCAGTCACAGTATTAATTAAACAAATGTTTGTTTAACCATTTCAATAAATATAGGGGCAGTTATCAAAGGAAAAGGTTATGGGAATGATTGTAGTTATTTTGATAATAACATTATTGGTTTGGGCAGCTTGGTGGTGTAGTGGTTAGAGTGTTGGACTGCCACGCCACGGGCCGGGGTTCAAATACCGGCCTAACGTTGTCTGCATTTATATAGGTTAGGATAAAAATGCCAAACACTCCGTCTTCTCGGATATGACGTTAAATGCATGTAGGACCTGTGTACTGCCTGGATGTTGCGTGCACGTTAAAGATCCCTACCGGTGGGTTGGAACTCCCACCGGGTTCGGCAAAATTCCCGGATAGCTGTAGACCTAATCTCCGGCGTCATGATAGGTCATAGCAGCGGAAATAGATGACGTAAAACCCAAAAAAAGAAAAAATAAGATTATTGGAGTGTCAACAGAATTTCAAATTTAGACTAACGCCCTTCCCGAGGGATAGGAAAAGGAAAATACACGTGCAGTTAGCAGGATGAGGTACACTAGAAGGGAATGCAAGGAATAGGAATATGAAAATGGATGTAACTGAAAGGATGCAAAAGGATAAGAGTCTAACCACGTGCTGGCTATGCGTTTTAATTTTTGCACAGCGGTCCGACCTGCTCGGGATCTGGACACGGACTCCCCTAGAATGATAATTGAATGATAAAATAAGTGTGAGGTTATGGTAAACTATGTGTTAACAGTCAGTAGTGCCAATCTAATTTAAAAGTCAAAGCCTACTCTAATTTCTATTTAAAATATATTCGTATTCGATTTACTTTTCTATATCAGTATTTACCAAATTGACTGCGAATACTCGAATATTATTAGCCCATCAACAGCCGAGCAATTATAGAATTAACTTTAAAAGTTGATTTTTATGATACTCGAATATTATTAGCCCATCAACAGCCGAGCAATTATAGAATTAACTTTAAAAGTTAATTTTTATGATTTTTTTAAATAACTTATTACACCTATAACATGTTTTCTTTAAAATATACATAATGTACAGTTCTATTCGAAAAAAGCCTACACTTAGGCCCATTTGCACCCCGACTGATTAAATCATTGATTAAACCTCTGATTAAGTCATAATTCTGAAATATCAGAATGTTTTAAATTTGTAAGATATCCTAACCATGTCTCTTTTATCATTATGCGATTTTGTAAATAATTTATACATAAAATAGCTGTGTTTTTACGGAGTACTAATCACTGCAGCGACGGCTCGCAGGCTAACTTCAGGGTCGGCAACAGCGCCAAATCACACAAAATTTAAGGTTGGGATCGCGCTTTATAAATACAAGGAATTGCACAACAAAGTCACCTTTCAATAACTGATACATATTACTTTGGGTCTCTGGCCGACCCTGAAGTTAGGCTTCTAGCCATCGCTGAACCACTGGTTAACTTAATCGACTTGGTTGCAAACGGGAATTACTGTTTTATATTGTAAATTCGGATTATAATTTAAGTAAGTGGTTGCTATGGTTAAAGGTTTCAAATTTGATAACCAACCGATACAGTTTAAAAAAGCTGGAATCACATAAGCGAAATACTTTTTTATTTAATAGAACTGTGTATGCTGTACATTTTTAGGTATTCGTCGGCTTTATGTAAGCGTTCAATTTGATGTATCAAACCAGTGTTTCCACTCCCAGATTAAGCACAAGGAAAAATTTCGAGTTTAGAAAAGCCTGAAAATTTGGACCGGCCGCGTAGCAAGGCGGAGCGGCCAATCCAATCTAGGCTTTTCTAAACTCGAAATTTGACTTCATGCGCCACTCGTATAAAACACTGAAATATTTTTTTTAATTAAGTAATAATCCAAATATTTAAATAACAAAATATTTATATTTTTCTCCACCAAAGGCGGCATCAAAGGCGGTTAATGGTTTATAGTGTATTCCGTAACGAGAGTGGTATGCAGCATATTACATATGAGCAGACATGTTGCGCACGAGCCGCGCAGCGGCGAGTGCAGTATTCCGCGAGTATGTAATTGCCATACTACTCGAGAAACGTACGATACTTTACCTACGCCCTAACAAAATTAACAATGATTATTACAGTAAATAAGTTGTTCTATCATCAACTTATTTACTGTAATAATTTTTAAAAGTACCATGACAATGATGAAAACTAAATTACTACTTTATCAATATACAAGGAATAAAACTGTACATTTTCCGACATTCGTTGTTCAATTTGAAGCTTTAAACGAGTGTTTTCCACTCCCAGACTAAGCGTGAAGTAAAATTTCGAGTTTAGAAAAGCCCCGTGAAAATTTGTCGAGGGTCGCGCAGCGACCCGAGACAAATTTTCTGGGCTTTTCTAAACTCGAAATTTTACTTCATGCGCCACGCGTATAAAACACTGATTTCAAGTGTGGTTCAAATATACATAGAGTTCACAATATTTTAGTGTTTTATACATAGAGACACTGAACATAGCAGCGACACTCAACTGCATATTATTAACATGGACGAAAGGCCACAATAATAACGAGGTAAACAATAACGCGGAAGAACTTGCGAGCGAAACAGCATCTATCTATAACATCAGCAAACTTTGCAAATGTAGTACTATCCTTTCGATCCCTGGGCAGACACATGCGCGAGTTCACCGCTGAAAAAAACAAAACCAGATAAGAAAACCAGAAATCTAACAACGTGCGACCAAACCAAGGCATACTTACCAATACTTGACCCCAAAAAACAAAGAAGTTCCTAGAACACTCCAAGCAAAACCTTCGAACACTAACCGGTTACAAACCAAACACTACAGCTTCCAAAAGCCCCTCGCAAAAATGGGAATACCATGTGTCTAAACAGCAAGGCACATATTTCACGAGTGTCCAGCCATGTCAAAACTAAGGGGTGTCATGTCATAGACCCTCCCACAAATGTGAAGGACTCGGACGGAACTGGTCTGCCGCACAAATATTAACTATTGTTAATAGTGCAAAGTGGGTTTGACCATCAGGAGGGAGGCACTACAATAGGCCTAAAATTTGGCTTAAGTGTTTTTGCGCATGTTTTGCTTTCTCTAGTGGGGCGATTTTCCACCTCCAACCAGTCAGCGGATTAGCCTTTACTTTTAACTTTATGAGAACCGCGAACGTGAGCTTCTAGGAGTACTCTTCGACTTTCCTCTAGGGCCTGGGTCTCCAAACTATCTTCTTCGCGGGCCACAAATACAATTCTACATAATAAAGTCGGCCAAGATCCGATTAATTTTATAAAATTATGAAAAATTTAAGGAACAATTGTTACAATATTTCAAAATATGACATTTACAAAAAAATTACAAACAATGGCGGGCCGGATTCATGCAAGTCGCGGGCCGGATTTGGCCCGCGGGACGTAGTTTGGAGACCACTGCTCTAGGGTTTTACCACTCAGTATATTGACCATTGGACTATTTTAATAATCAAATTCATTTTGTGTGACCCTTTGCAAGGACTTTTTCAAGGCGCTATGCAGGAGGTAGATTGTCTATTCCCACACGGAACGTCCTACAAGTCTTCCTTTTGGATTTGCTTACTTCTTTGTAATATCCATTTTGTATTCCTCCTATTGTCCAACTGTGTTGGCCCTTTTAATGGTTTGCCTAGTTGTGGCCCTTAGGCTAGCCAGTTCACTCTTCCAACAGGGCACCTTTCTAACTACAGCCCTTTGTTTTTGTGAATAACTACTTTCGTAGACATTGTTTATTACTTGCTGTTTTTGGGGATTCTAAAGCTATTAATGTGGTTATTTTTACTATCAATGTTAAACCTTATATGTTGAAGGTCTGAAAAAGAAACATCGTCGGATACGTGCCAGCGCTGTATAAACTGACTGGTGTAGTTGTCAGCTAGGGTAATGCAAAAAGGACAACAAACACCTTATCCTGGGCTGCGATATAAACTCTCACCACCTAGTAGCACAAACTCAAGAGGTAAATGCCCACTTGAGTATGTTTTAGGTAACAGTCTGGATATACTTAATAAAGGTAATAAACCTACATTTATTACATCAGTCAGGAAAGAGGTACTAGCTTTTTCCTGACTGATGTAATAAATGTTTTTTACCTTTATTAACTATATCCAGATTGTTACCTAAAACATACTCAAGTAGGCATTTACCTCTTAAGTTTTTGCTACTAGGTGGTGAGAGTTTATATCGCAGCCCAGGATAAGGTGTTTGTTGTCCTTTTTGCACCAGCTGATAAGGCGTTGGACCTCTTCAGGTGGTGGGGAGGTGGAGTCACCCGGGAAGTAGGCCGAGGGTATGACTAGCGAACTCTTGCCCTTGCCCGTTGTAACAATCACCATTACTGTGGCCAGGTTTCTGGTGATAAATTCTGAAAGAGAAATGTAGTTACTGCCAACTTTAAACATTAAAGAGACCTTAATGTTATCGTTATACTTTTTGGATTGGAGTCCCATAAATTGGCCTCTTCTGATCCAGGGCTCTTGTATTAGCCCTATGTCTAGCTGCTCTTTGATAAACCTCTTGAAAGCACACTTGATGTGGCTTTTGCGTGATAGAGGATTATCTAAACGCGGGATTCATTTTTGGAAGGTAGGCAGGCTCACGGCTGCGTTTCGGTAGCAGGACTCATTGTACCTGTGCCCCTGGAGCAGGTTGTTTTGATCACCTTATCTTTTTGTGTTGAGCTGTCCAGCGGTTTCCCTGGTCCAGCTCCAATTGTAGTTGAGGTCGGTGAATGGGACATCTCATCTGCCTATTCCTCCGACTCCGAGTCGCTTAGGACAGCAGAGGAAGTGTTGTCCATCGATAGGGCAAGCTCCACTGTGGGGTGATTGGATGTTCTTCTTAGCACCCTGCAATGTGTGGCTTTGAGGTCGTTTTAAGTCTCTAATAATTGCACGATCCTCTCGCTGGAACACTGGTCGGTAGATGGGAAATAGCCAATTACTTATGGACTTATGGAAATTCCTTTTCCTCAGCATACTTTACCATTGTTAAAGTGGCGGCACCGCGATTTTAAGCCACTCTGCTGTGGCACATCACTACTAACCATCCTGGACTGTTGTTGGAGCTTAGAAATTTAGAACGTGTATCTCCTTTCTTTAGCGCAACAATTTTGTCCAGGATGGCATCTTGTAACACAATTAACTAAACTGCCTCGATTAATGTGTCCATGATTTGTTTGGTCAAGGCTTTGAGCTTCCAGTCTCAGACTGATTTGTAAGACTAACTTGTTGTAGATTGCGAAAAGAATCGCACTTTTAATGTTTGAAGTATTCTGCAACCAAGAATTGGCAATTACATTTATACTCAGTCTGATTCCTCTGATTGCTGGAGGGTTTACGCGGAGGCTTTGGGTTTATAACCTCTGCCCGTTTGGTTTTAGCTCCTAAAGAAAAGGAGACAAAAGAAGGACGGGGAGGCTTTGAGCCTCCAGCCTCAATTCGTTTGGTCTCATTGCTGGAAGTTCCCGCCTCTACCCATAGCATCTTAGCAGGTGCCCTCTTCTCCGGATTACTGCCGTCGTATTTGGACCGTTTGCTTTGACCCGTGTCCTTAGCATTGCAAGAATTCATTGGGTTTACGGCTTGTAACTGCGCTTCTTCCTCGCTGACCCCTTGTTGTACGAGGAATTTAAACCTCTTGGCCGCTCGCTCCATTTAACTCAGGATATTGAAATCCCTTAGTTCAGGCATCTTGTTGTTCCTCTGAGTTCTGGCCAATGCCTGCTCTAGATTTAAATATATGTTTTCGGAATCCATTCTTGATGTTGTACCATCCCCTGGTGTTTTGTGTGTATCGTTATCCATGATATTGCTCTCACAAGTAGCAAGGAAAATAATTGTTCACTCGGAACAGAGCTCCGCATGCCCCGAGAAGGCTGAATAAAACCAGTTGTCGCCATTTCCTTTGAGGTTGCGATCGATGAAGACTAGTCATCTATCAAGCAACGCATCTCATCGGCGCTCTCCTCCCACCAGCTTATAAGGCGTTGAATGTGTACCTTTACTTTTATAGGCAGATAAGATTTTTTAATTGACTTTTATTTTATGGAGGGTGTTTCATTAAACTTGAGACTGCTAAATATCTGGAGAATAAAGCATTATATCAAAAAATGTTTCAAATAAACCCCCAATATTTTCAAATTAACCTGTTATGATAATTAGGAACTGGGTGGGGGCTAACTTTAACATTTTAAATAGAAATCCCTACTTTTTGTTTTTGATTTGGATTGTAGGTCAAAAAATTAATAACTTTTGCCTGAAAACTTTTTGATTTGTGGCAGATGGCACAGTAATTAGCGGAAACAATTTTTTTTTATTATCTTAAAAAATAAGTATTACAGTAATAAAATTTTTAAATGATTATCAGCCATACAAGTGTTACTCTGACGACCAAGCATAGTTTTCACACATCAGTAGATGGCGCTGCATTCGCAAAAATGAACTACTTACTGCAAAAAGTTCGGAGTGATCGTTGACGTTTCTGCAAGCCTCACCGTAAATTAATATCATTTCAATCTTTTCTTGTTTAGATAAATAATCCATCATGAAGATTCTTATTGACAAAAAAAACACTCTGCATGAGTAGAGAAATATATGCCCACTTGGTTGCGCCCCTGCCCTAGTCTATGAAAGGTGGCTAGAAGTGATTTAAGGCAAAAAATATTGATTTTGCTTATTACACATAGACAAATTCAACATTTGTAAAATGTTGTTTGTTTGAACACCCCTATCCTCCTCTAGCTACAGCCTTGTTTTAAAATATACATTTTATTGGTAGAGAACATGTTGAACTTAGGCCCAGTTGCTCCAAAAACGTTGAACTTGAGTTTAAGCTAACCTTGGGTTTAAGATTTCTATTGTTCTAATGTCACTTTGAACTCGAGTTCAGAGTTAGACCAGTTCAACGTATTTGGTGCGACTCATCATAAATTTCACCCATCAACCTGATTATTTTTTAACTTGTTTTAACTGACTTAAGTAGTAGTGCATACTGTGGCTGATTGACTGGAATAAAGAAATGCTTGAGAGTCGCGCCGAGAGAGCCGACCGGTAATGCAAACCACAAGAAACCGTTTGGTTCGCCCCGATTAACGACGTCTTTAATGTTTCAGATGGTAAGTGCTACAAGGTGTCGCAATTATTCGAGCGCGTCGGCGCGATGGACGAGAGGAGAAGATGCGTGCTGTGCGGGAAAATAGTCAGTAACACGAGGAACCACTATTACGTGCACTTCCCCGGGCAGTATTCGTGCTCGCACTGTCCGGCTGTGTACACCAGAAGCGACACGCTACTTCTGCACATGCGCACCAAACACCCGCTGGTTGCCTAGCTGGGATTGTTCTTTGACCGCCTGTCCTCCCTGACCATCCCTCCCATATTCGACCACTCGCCGCCCCCACCTCTCGTACAACTTCCCTTGTCTTTGTCCCCGCCGCGCACACTCGAGTGAAACAAAGATAAGTTTTTCAAACAATTATTTTTTCAAGTATGTACATATTAATATCCATAAATCAACCAAAGATATTTATTTTTACAAGATCTCTTAGGGTATTTATAACAGGGTTTCAAACCCGATGTGAGCTGAAAAAAAAAACGATTTATAATGATGTGAACCGAAAAAAAAAACGATTCTATTAAAACATACTAAACCAATGATGAGCAACCTTTTTCATTATTGTTAGGTCACGTAAAAAAATTAAAAACGTAGTAGTTAGTAGTAGTTTAACAACACAACATTCTAGTGATGGGCAAGATCGATCAAAAAATCGATCCGTGCAGTAGATCGAGTAACTCGATCTGTTTGAGATGGCTCGATCTTTTTGGTCGATCTTTTCTGATCGATCATTTTGGTCAATCTTTTTTTGATCGATCTGTTTGATCAATCATGTTGATCGATCTTTTTGAGCAATCATGTTGATCGATCTTTTTGAGCAATCATGTTGATCGATCCTTTTGATGTTTTGTAGTGATATGAACTGTCAATAAACTAATTAGTAATGTAACGATAATAGAATGTAGCAAGGCCCTAACTAGAAAAAAATTCAGGGAAGGGGGTTACTAGTATAGATATTTATTGTTTTTTTTTTGCTCTTTCAGGGCTGCTTTTACATACAAAACATTAACATATTGAAAATGTCGAGAGGGGTTTGAACTCTCATACTCTCCCCCAGCTACGGCCTTGGTATGTAGGAACGAATTAGTAGCGATTACTAGCAAATAATTGAGAAATGTGTTGTGAGACTATTATTTTGCTCTTCACCTATCATCGGTTGAGATTTCTATTATGATATCTCACATCAAATTAATCGATTGTTCGACTCAACAATCTTCAACTGATCAATCATTGATTAATCGATCTTTCAGATACTCGATCTTCCCATCACAACAAAACTCTCAAAGAAAAGTAATAAATGCGTTTTTAAACTTCACTTTAAATCAATGTTGTAGGGTAAACCAAGGCAATACCGACACCTTAAGACATTTTAGATTTTTTCAATTTTTACAGACAGTTAGGTTCATATAGTTTATACAGAGAGTTTTATGTAACACCGAATATTTTCATTTGAATTATCCACATGCATACGTTGCACTTTTTCTGATGCTCGGTTTATTAAAAAAATCCAATTTGAAGCTTTAAGCGAGTGTTTTCCACTTCCAGGCTAAGGATGAAGTAAAATTTCGAGTTTAGAAAAGCCTGAAAATTTGGTTTGGTCGCGTAGCGCGAAGCGCGGAGCGGCCAAACCAAATTTTCAGGCTTTTCTAAACTCGAAATTTTACTTCATGCGCCACCGGTACAAAACACTGATTCAATGTAAAGTTTAGCAGTGTGTTTTAAACTTCGTAATATGTAAGTATTTTGTACCGGTGGCGCATGAAGTAAAATTTCGAGTTTTGAAAAGCCCGAAAATTTGGTTTGGCCGCTCCGCGCTTCGCGCTACGCGACCAAACCAAATTTTCAGGCTTTTCTAAACTCGAAATTTTACTTCATGCTTAGCCTAGGAGTGGAAAACACTCGCTTAAAGCTTCAAATTAAATTCTTTCAATAAACCAAGCATCGAAAACATCTAATAATAAGGCTGATCATGCTTAAATTCAATTTTTAAATGGTATAATATTATTGTAAAGACTTGAATTAAATTATATCAAGATTAAAATAAAAATCCGAATCAGTCATGAGACTAAATTTAGATTAAATCTAATGAATGGTAAAAGAAACCTTGGATTTTCAAATCAAGTTACAACAAAATGTAAGGACTGTAATTAAACTTTACTAACTGAAAAATAAATCCTTGGAATTTACAAGAAACGTGTTGAAGAAGGATTATCAATATTAGAATTGTGTTTATGCTAACATCTATTAATAAGGCTAATCATCTTTAAATTCAACCTAATAAATAGTATATTCTTGTTGTAAAGACTTGTATCAAATTATATCAAGATTACAAAAAAAGCCAATTATTCTTGAGATTCAATTTAAATTAAGTTTCAAGAATGATAAGAAAAATCTTGGATTTTCAAATGAAGTTACAACTAAATGTAGGAGTGTAATTAAATTTTACCAACTGAAAAAAAAATCTTAGGAATTTCAAATTAAAGTGTTAAAGAAAAAAAAAACATAATTAACATATAAATTTTATTTAATCCAAATCAAATCAAATCCATTATTTATTTACTTGATCTACTTTTACAATGCTGTTACAGTAGATGTGTACTGAAATCTTAATTACACATATACTTGTCAATATAAAACACTTTACTTTAATTTTAAATGTCCAGGTTATCATTTCAGTTATCTCAATAATGATGTATTCGAATCAAGTTATATAAAATCCTTGAATTTTCATATAACTTGATTCAATAAATCGTTTATCATAATCAAATGATAAATGAAACTGCCAGTTTAAAAAATATCAACAAAGTGTTGAGAAACAGATGTATTTAATTAAATTCATATCAAAAGGTAATTTTAGCCACAATTGTAAGACTTTACTCCCACTCCACTCCACTCCCAGGCTAAGCATGAAGTAAAATTTCGAGTTTAGAAAAGCCTGAAAATTTGGTTTGGTCGCGTAGCGCGAAGCGCGGAGCGGCCAAACCAAATGTTCAGGCTTTTCTAAACTCGAAATTTTACTTCATGCGCCACCGGCACAAAACACTGATTCAATGTAAAGTTTAGCGGTGTGTTTTAAACTTCGTAATATGTCAGTGTTTTGTACCGGTGGCGCATGAAGTAAAATTTCGAGTTTAGAAAAGCCCGAAAATTTGGTTTGGCCGCTCCGCGCTTCGCGCTACGCGACCAAACCAAATTTTCGGGCTTTTCTAAACTCGAAATTTTACTTCATGCTTAGCCTGGGAGTGGAAAACACTCGCTTATAGCTTCAAATTAAATTCTTTCAATAAACCAAGCATCGAAAAATGTGCAACGTATGCATATGGATACTTCAATGAAAAATTCTCGTTATGAAAATGTTCGGTGTTACATAAAACTCTCTGTATAATATTATTAAACAGATCTATTTAATAAAAAATAACATTTTTTTGTAACCTTTGCTAGAAGTTGCTATTTCCCCGGTCCTCGGGGTAATTCCAACATGCTTTTGTGGTAATGCCGACAGTGGTAAGTTATCAGAAAATAATTAGATTTATTGTTAAACTTATTTAATTTCTACAAAATGTTGTACAAAACCATTACGAATGCTGAAGAGCCGCGGTAAAAAAAATAATCTTACAACCTAAAACGTTGTTTTTAAATAGAAAACCTTAGTTTTTTTAACAAAAGTCACATATATAATTTTCAGTCGAATCAAACCCACTACAATCAGCGTGAGCCCATTTTCCACAAAACATATCTAACCATAGCTTAGTTTTGGTACCAAATTTATTTACCACAACAAATTTGTTACCGCCAAGTCAACACTCTGTATACAATGGTATTTATCCGTTTATATTAATAAATATGTTACAATTAAAAATATCATTATCAATTTAACAGTTATGACACAGTGTATTTCCAAATCCACGTAAAATCGGCGTTTTATACGCGTGGCGCATGAAGTAAAATTTCGAGTTTAGAAAAGCCTAATTTGGCTCGGTCGCTCCGCTTCACTACGCGACCGAGCCAAATTTTTAGGCTTTTCTAAACTCGAAATTTTACTTCATGCATAATCTGGGAGTGGAAAACACTGGTTCGAATTAAATTTGAATCAAATAATGCAGCAGAAGAACACATCAAACCAAAATTAAACCGGAACGAAAAATATAACGGTATCCCTCAATAATAATATAATATCTTATTAAATACAACATCGTATTGAAATGTAAGTCTATATTATTTTATTTAAATTATACTGTGATTTGAAATATTTCTTACATTTTCATACAGGCTAAAATGATCTCATAAATTCCATTCCATACTATTTTAATATATTTTGCAGAAACTATTATCACTTGTTCTTCATGCAAAATAAAACTAAACTCTTATAAATTTAATTAGTGACGGGCAGAATTGAAATATAACTAAAATGATCACTCGATTAATTTGTCTCTTGTTTGTTTGAATATCTAATCTCCGAAATACTTGCTTAAATAATCACTCGATTTCTCTATCTCTTGTACAGTTGACAATTAAACAATCTATTAAATGATCTCTCAAGATCTTAAATAGTTGCTCAAATTATCGCACGGTTGGTCTGTCTCGCCAATGATTGACAATCGAACAATCACTAAAATCAATAAAATGATGTTTAAAAACTCCATCAAGCAATTTAATCAAACGACCATTCGAGTGATAATTCTATAGTAATATAGGTGATCATTTGAGAGATCATTACAAGAACCATGCTAGAGACAATTTGAGCGATCATTTGAGAGATGAAGAAATTATCTTTTGAGAGATCCTTGCAAAAATTGATGAAACAATGGTGCAATAACTCAAAAAATCATTCATGAGTTAAGGGGGAGTATTTTTATAATTATGCCAAAACTACCTGATGTTTGGCATTTTTTTTGGGGAAACTGAAAAGACTTAGTCACTTGCGGTTTTTGGCACAATGTTTATTCATCTCTTGTCTACAAAATGGAATTTTTTCGAAGTATATATAATAAATATTTTCTTATTTTTTGGTTTCATGCTTCTAGGTGACGTATTGCGGCTTCTATCCATCCCGCAGATAATAAATATTTTCAAAACATGACTTCTCGGAGCCGCCATTATGGACGCCATTTTAAATTATTATTAAAATGGCGTCCATAATGGCGGCTCCGAGAAGTCATGTTTTGAAAATATTTATTATCTGCGGGATGGATAGAAGCCGCAATACGTCACCTAGAAGCACGAAACCAAAAAATAAGTAACGTTTAAACTCCAAGGAGGCATCTAAACCTAAGAAACATGAAAAAATTCCTTATAGAAACAAAATGGCGGCCGTTTGAAAAAAAGGTACGAATTTTCGCATGATTTTTTCAACTTTGGCATGCCGTTAAAAATCGTTAGTCATCCAAATGTTGCGATTTTAAAGGTTCAACGGCCCATAAATTCAATTTCCTTTTAGGCAGTCAAAACTAGAACTCGATTGGTTGAACGGTTCGCAAGCTAGAATTCCCGCAGATTTGAAAAATCTTGTTTCGAGATAAACGCGTTTGAAGTTTGACAACTGCGGCTGAATTGCTACCTGAGCGGCCGCTCCGCGCTCAGGACAATGGTTCATTGAAAGCCGTATAGCGACGGAACTAATGCACGGACCGCCATATAATTTTAACCAAATATTCTTCAGACATGTGGCATTAGATTTATGTAATAAAAAAAAATCGATTTTTTGAAAAAATTATAAAAATACTCCCCCTTATTTCAATCAAGTATTCAAGCAAATTATCATTAAAGTAATCACTTGAGCAATTCTTCAAAGGATCATTCGATAATTCCTTCAAACGAATAATTCAGAGATCAATGCAGCGATCATTTGAACTATTTTGAGATATCGTTTAAGCAAATAGTTCAGAGATCAATGTAGTGATCATTTAAGCTATTATTTGAGAAATCATTGAAGCTGTCACTCAAGAGACCAGTCAAATCATCATTTAAAAAATCGTTCTAGAGTTCATAGAATGAAATAATCAAAAAATCACTCAAGAGTTTCATCCAATTAGCGTTGACGCATATTTTGGAGAGATCACTAAAAACCTATTCTTGACCTATTATTTAAGAAATCAACTCAGAGACCACTCAAGCGATCACTTGGGCATTATTTAAGCAATTATTCAAAGGATCATTTGAGACATCGTTTAAGCGAATAATTCAGTGATCAATCGAGCGATCGTTTAAGCTATTATTTAAGAAGTTATTCAAGCAGTCACTATAGAGATTAGTCCAATAATCATTTGAGAGATGGTTCCAAAGTTCATAGAATGCAATAATCGAGAAATCACTCAAGAGTTTTCATCCAATCATTGTCAAAGCAAATTTTAGAGAGATCTCTTGACCTATTATTCAAGAGATCAGTCCAATAATTATTTGAGAGATCGTTCCAAAGGTCATAGAATACATTAATCCAGAAATCACTCAAGAGTTTTCATCCAATCATTCAATCATCAAATTTTCGAGCCTATTATTCAAGTGATCACTCGATTAATCGTTTGAAACATCATTCAAGCAATCATTTAAGAGAGCAATTCAAAGACTGTTCAAGCTCTCACCTAGGAATAATTTGAGCAATTATTCAAAAGTCCATTTAAACAATTCCTCAACTGATGATCAAGAAATCATTCGAAGGATTATTCAAGCTAACAATTATTTGGGGGAAGAATCGAGGAATTATTCAAGAAATCACTAAAGAGATCATCACTTAAACAATAATTCAAGGGATCACTCACTACATTATTGTAGAGATTGTCCAATTGATCATTTGAAATTGATGATCAAGAGAGTGATTTAAGCAATTATTCTTTCTTGATCTATTATTCAAGAGATCACTCGATTAATCATTTGAAACATCATTCAAGCAATCATTTATGAGAGCAATTCAGAAATCGTTCAAGCTCTCACTTAGGCCTTATTTGAGCAATTATTCAAAAGTCCATTTAAACAATTCCTCAGCTGATGATTAAGAAATCATTCGAAGGATTATTCAAGCTATCAATTATTTGGGGGGAGAATTGAGGAATTATTTGAGAAATCACTAAAGAGATCATCACTTAAACAAAAATTCAAGGGATTACTCAATACATTATTGAAGAGATCGTTCAATCGATCATTTGAGATTGATATTCAAGAGAGTGATTGAAGCAATTATTCTTTCTCGACCTATCATTTAAGAGATCACTCGATTAATCATTTGAAACATCATTCAAGCAATCATTTAAGAGAGCAATTCAGAGATCGTTCAAGCTCTTACTTAGGCATTATTTACGCAATTATTTAAAAGTCTAGTTATACAATTCCTCAACTGATGATCAAGAAATCATTCGAAGGATTATTCAAGTTATCAATTATTTGGGGGAGAATCGAGAAATTATCTAAGAAATCACTAAAGAAATCATCACTTAAACAATAATTCAAGGGATCACTTAATACATTATTGGAGAGTCGTCCAATCGATCATTTGAGATTGCTAATAAAGTGAGTGATAATTTAAATGATCATCTGAAAAATAACACGAGTAATTATTAAAAACATAATTTATGTAATTGATGACCACTTAAATGATATAGGTTGATCACTTAAATGACTTATTCAATGAGTCATTTAAGTGATCAACCTATATCATTTAAGTAGTCATTCAATAAGTCAACCTAGATAATTTAATTATTAATGGGGTGATTTAAGTAAGCATTTGAGAGGTGATCATTTAAGTCAGGGCTGGCCAACCTTAATTGCTCAAGGGCCAAAATTAACACTTAAAATGTTTTAAATCACCCCTCCAATGATCACCTAATTGATCTAGGTTAATCACTTAACCTATTGAATGAGTCATTTAAGTGATTAACCTGTATTATTTAATTGTTTATTCAATAAGTCATTTAAGTGATCAACCTATATCATTTAACTGATCATTGGAGGGGTGATTTAAGTAAGCAAGAGGTGATCATTTAAGTCAGGGCTAGCCAACCTAAATTGCTCGAGAGACAAAATTAAAACTTTAAATGTTTTAAGGGCCGCACCTCCGGTTATTTTTATTTTTTATTGTTTATTCAGAAGTTTAAAATACTTTTTTGGCATTTTTAAAAGTTCAGGAATCTAAAATTCCGTTTTAATTTTGTTTTTACAACAAGACATTTTTCTTTTGTGTACCGATATCCATATGCATAAATTTTCAGGCATCAATGCCGTAGCCCGGGGGGTATTATAATAACATAACCTTTAAATAGTTTTGTTGACATTGTTGACGTTCTTTCTCGTTGCTGCTATCACGTCGACTATTAAAGTAGACTCGTCGAAGCCCATTCCTGATCATCGCACTCTAGAGGTTTTTTTTTATTGAACATACGATATTAGCAAATTAATATTTTCCAAGTTGATACATCGGTTTTTCTATTTCAACTCATTCCGGCTAAATTTAATAAAATTGACAATACGAATAATATTTGCAATAATTAACGGTGGTTTTGGCCGTGGGCCGCACAGAAACGCTCCAAGGGCAGCATGCGGCCCTCGGGTCGCGAGTTGTCCAGCTCTAATTTAAGTGATTAATATCTTTCACTATGCTCTCATTATTCACTTGGTGAAACATAATTAAATATATAAGTATGAATATTATTTAAATAAAAATCATTTGGTTCGTTTCACAAAATATAGTGAAACGAACCAAGTGATTTTTATTTAAATAATATTCATACTTATATATTAAGGGATTAATTTAAAGATTATTTAACTAACCATTTGAGAGATCAGAGAATCGAATTAATCGATTATTTTCGTTTAAAACATCACTAAAATGAATCGGTTATATCAGGTGCTCATCTAAAAATCCGATCGAGAAGGCGTTGCTTTTTTGATAGAAGAAAATGGAACGAAAAAATGAAATCGCAACTTAATTTACGTTTTGTCATACTTGACATAAATGTCAGATTGTGTTAATCAGTAGCTCAGTAGTTTACCTTTTTCTTATAACACAACTATAAGAAAAAGGTAAACTACTGAGCTACTGATTAACACGTTTCTTATAAATCAGCTGCTTTCACAGCTAAACAAACAATGGCAATTGCATTATAGAATAAAATAGAAAACTTTTATAAAATTGGGTTAGATTAACATTGACAGGAGCGACTAACATATTGCCGTACGACCATGCGATCGTTTAATTTATGATGAAGAGTAGTCAGCATTTTTTTGTGCGATTGCGCAGAATGCTAATTTAATGATGGAATACATTTGAGGTTATAGTAAACTATGTGTTAACAGTCAGTAGTGCCAATCTAATTTAAAATTCAAAGCCTACTTTAAATCATGTTTTAAACAATTGCACGGTACTTCACAATGTTTTGAAAATATCACAGCCAACTCGATCGGGTTTTTAACTGAAATTTGATATTTTGCATGCTTTATTAAATCCCAAATTTATTATCATTTCTTTTTTGTTTTTAATGTGCAAGGAACGGAAGTTAGGGTTATTTCTGCCCTAGCACCGCAGCCGTGTGGCTTATTGTACTTCTTCCGTTTCCGTAGTTAATCAAAGAGCTCTGTTTCATTTATTATCATACTCTAGTCAGAGATTTTTTTTTATTAAAGTCTATAAATATTTTTAACCATAGGGTTAAGAATTATCTTTAAAACCTTTCAATTTATAATTGATAATCTTGAAACATCAAATTCCCCATTATTAAAGTTTAATTAATATGTACTTACTTGAATTAATTATTCAAAAAAGAAACATACATAATTGCGTACTAGTCTCCCAAAGAAAAAAATAAATAATAAGAAGAGACAGGAGTAAAACACAAACGACATATCATTTCTAATGAAAGAAAGTGACCCAAAAAAAAAAAACGTGAATTGTGATATTTTTCTCCTCTACTAACCCTCCTTTAAAAAAATGAATATTAATAGATATACAGCGATCCGATTTTTATTGTGGCTAATAAGTGTATATGTTGTGTACATAGACGTAAAATAGAACTTTTAATTCGCGAATAACTTGAGAAAAAGACAAAGAAAAAAGACAGTGAGAAAGAAAATAAGATAGAATAGTAAATAAGGGATATATTAACGAGCGCCATTTGAAGTCCTAATATTTTTTTTTTTTTACAAATAATAAGTGCTTCCTATGCCAAAGATTTGTTCAACAAATTCATGCCAAAGATTTACTTTTGTTGAAACTATCGATTTACTATACAGTCTTTTAGTTTACTAAAAAAAGAATGTATTCATCAGTGAATGTAAAATTCATTGTATGTATTCATTGCTAAAAAAATGGGTGTAACATCGGTTCAAACCTAAAATCAATTCACTCGCATTATGATTTAGAGTAGTCGGAATTTTTTTGTGCGATTGCCCAGAATGCTAATTGAATGATGGAATACATTTGAGGTTATGGTAAACTAATTACTTTTTATTTGTGAGGAAAGAAGGTTTTGTTTGCATGCAGTCTTAATATTTTTTTCTTGCTGTTATATTAATTAAGTGCCATATTTTAATATAGTGTATCTAACGTTTTTATTTTTTTTAAAGATGATCATGGGCGCCCGCACATATGGGCACTTGACAACCCCCCTTGCCCCGTCCCTCCGGAATTATGATTTTTTAATTATTTATTACAGTACGCTGAAATCGATATCGACCAAATATATACTGCCTTTCAAAAAAATCAGAACACCAAGTATTTATTGCACGATTTTAATAAAATTTACACAATTTGATCATGTAAACGAACTGTATCGATGATCAAACAATCAACTTGAAACACAAAAAAACAAATGAATAAAAATTAATAATGTGTTGGGCCTCCACGATTTCCCAAACACTCATTAACACGTCGAGGCATGCTAGAAATCAGGCTGTCAATATCGACTTGGGGTATTTCATTCCAAACTTCGATAATTTGACCTCTAAGTTCCATTACAGTGTTAGCGGGGCGCTGTAAGTTACTTATTCTAACACCTATCATATCCCAAACATGTTCTATTGGCGATAGATCTGGAGAACGAGATGGCCAAGGTAACAAATTGATTTCGGCACTATCAAAAAACTGTCTTGTAATGGCCGCTGTGTGAGGTCGAGCATTATCTTGCTGAAAAATGGGGTTCTGCAAGCCATTGACATAGGGCACTAACACTGGCCGTAAAATGTTGTCAATATACCGAATCGCGTTAAGACTTGCTTCTAAAATAACTAGAGGAGACCGACTACCATATGTTATCGCCCCCCAAACCATAACTCCCTGTGTAAGAGCCGAATGTCTTTCAACAGCAAATTGTAAAATTCTGCGTTCACCGCGTCGACGTCTCACTCTTCTGCGACCATCATGAGCCCATAAACAGAACCGAGACTCATCGCTGAAGATAATGTTATTCCATTCATGGGTCCAATGTTGTCTTTCCCTGCACCAATCAAGTCTTGCTCTGCGATGCTGCGGAGTAAGAGGTAGACACAATTGTGGACGGTAGGATCTTATACCAAAACTGCGGATTCTTCTGTAAACAGTAGCCATGGATACTCTTTGGCCATTTAGAGCCAACCAGTCATTTCCCAATGCCCGCGACGTTGTAAATCTGTCCCTTAAAGTTGTAAGACGAAGAGCTCGATCTTCACGCTCAGTGGTGCTTCTTGGACGTCCTGATCCAAGTCTACGTCGATTCTCCCCAGCTTCGGATCATCTAGACCAGCAGCGTACGATCACCGATACACTACGGCCTACCCTTTCAGCAATAGCACGAACCGAAAAACCCGCTTCTCGCATTCGAATAATGCGACTCCTTTCAAATTCACTTAGATGAAGATATTGTGCACGCCGACGAACACGGGGCATCTTTTTATGTTTTACAAACTGAAACGTCAAACTACTCAGAGGCTACTTGGATATTAGAAGCAATTACTTTAAGAAATCAGCAGCTCTTCATAATGGTGAAATCAAGGAAAAATACCATTAAATAGTAACCAAAACAATTGATTTTTTGATCATCGATGCAGTTCATTTACATGATCAAATTCTGTCAATTTCATTAAAATCGTCCAATAAATACTTTGTGTTCTGATTTTTTTGAAAGGCAGTATATTTATTTATCGTTGTTGTTTTGATAAAACCTCCGATGTGATTTTTTTTTACAAATTCGGGTTTTATTACTACTTTATCAGTTCAATAAGTTTACGAAACCTCCTATGTAGTAAAGTTAACTCCTAAATCTTATATAAGGATTCAGTAAAAAAATTGTTTCAAAAGAACTACTTAACTATTTTTTTTAAAACAGTTTTTGTGTTTCCTTAAAATTTTTGTTCGACTTACATAGGAGGTTTTATCAAAATAACGACGTTATGCTATGATTTATAAATGTACAGGGTGGGCGAAAAAAGGCGCTGCGGTTTAAAAAAGAATTTATTGGAAATTTTTTGATTGCATACAGTTAAAGAAATAAAAATTCAACTAAATAAGTGTTCAAAGTGGGAACCAGACGTAGCTACTACGTGTAATAGGCGATTTTCGAACTCTTGAATAACTTGTACCAATGTTTCAGGTTGAATCGCATTCATTTCACTTGAAATTGCTTCCTTTAGCTGATTCAATGTTGTTGGAGGTGTTTTGAATATTTTATCCTTCAAAAATCCCCATAATTAAAAATCTAGAGGATTCAAGTCTGGTGAATAAGGAGGCCATTCCACGCCTCCTCCAGTATGTTTGATCGCATCTAAACCGATAGGATCGAAATGCTTTTCAATTGATTCAAATACTTCTGCGGTTCTATGGGGTCTTGCACCGTCCTGCATAAAATAATGACATACCATGGAATTGATACAACAATTGCGGATATTCCCTGTTTTTTTAAGTTTAATTTAAAGCTTTAAACAAGTGTTTTCCACTCCCAGACTAAGCATGAAGTAAAATTTCGAGTTTAGAAAAGCCCTGTGAAAATTTGTCGAGGGTCGCGCAGCGACCCGAGACAAATTTTCTGGGCTTTTCTAAACTCGAAATTTTACTTTATGCGCCACGCGTATAAAACACTATATTATTGTCAAATTTATGTATATTCTAACTTCACTTAAAATCTGTGTTTTATACGCTTGGCGCATGAAGTAAAATTTCGAGTTTAGAAAAGCCCAAAAAATTTGTCTCGGGTCGCTGCGCGACCCTCGACAAATTTTCACGGGGCTTTTCTAAACTCGAAATTTTACTTCATGCTTAGTCTGCGAGTGGAAAACACTCGTTTAAAGCTTCAAATTGAACTTTTAAAAATCAACAAATGTCAACAGTTAAAATAATTAAGAAAAAGTAATGTGATTTTATTAAAATAATGACATACCATGGAATTGATACAACAATTGCGGATATTCCCTGTTTTTTTTAAGTTTAATTTAAAGCTTTAAACAAGTGTTTTCCACTCCCAGACTAAGCATGAAGTAAAATTTCGAGTTTAGAAAAGCCCTGTGAAAATTTGTCGAGGGTCACGCAGCGACCCGAGACAAATTTTCTGGGCTTTTCTAAACTCGAAATTTTACTTCATGCGCCACGCGTATAAAACACTATATTATTGTCAAATTTATGTATATTCTAACTTCACTTAAAATCTGTGTTTTATACGCTTGGCGCATGAAGTAAAATTTCGAGTTTAGAAAAGCCCAAAAAATTTGTCTCGGGTCGCTGCGCGACCCTCGACAAATTTTCACGGGGCTTTTCTAAACTCGAAATTTTACTTCATGCTTAGTCTGCGAGTGGAAAACACTCGTTTAAAGCTTCAAATTGAACTTTTAAAAATCAACAAATGTCAGAAAATTAACAGCTAAAATAATTAAGAAAAAGTAATGTTATTTTATAAAAATAATGACTTTTTTCTTGTATAGTGTAAATCATTTCGAAAACATTTACTTCAATCAAGTGACTACGATATCTTTTGCTATTTTGACATCCGCAATTGTTGCTTCAATTCCATGGCATGTCATTATTTTTATAAAATCACATTACTTTTTCTTAATTATTTTAACCCTTCAAGTCCGAAATGTTTAAATTAACAAAAAAACATATATTTGCATAAATTCAAGTCTGGTGAATAAGGAGGCCATTCCACGCCTCCTCCAGTATGTTTGATCGCATCTAAACCGATAGGATCGAAATGCTCCTCAATTGATTCAAATACTTCTGCGGTTCTATGGGGTCTTGCACCGTCCTGCATAAACCAAAAATCGTCAATTTTCCCGATTCCTTGGGCTGTTGATAGGAAAAAGTTATCCAAAACTCCTCTATAAACTGTTGGATTCGAAGAAATAAGGCCCAATAATTCCTAGAGAAGAAAGAGCACACCACACAGTAACTTTTTTTGGGTGTAATGGCTTTGCTATTGCAATATGCGGATTTTCATTGCCCCAGTAACGATAATTTTGCTTGTTTACATAACCAGAAAGATGAAAATGTGCTTCATCAGAAAACCAAACCGCCCCGAAGTCAATTTTGCCTGCTTGTTTCATGTTTATCATCTGATTGGCAAAATTGAAACGCACCTCTATATTTGGTTCAGGATAGAAATGTTTTAATTGAATCTTGTAGGGGAATAGATCTAGCTTATTTTTCATGATATCACTAAGAGAACGTCTAGGGATTCCTAACTCTATCGATGCACGACTCTGTGATGTAGTGGGTGCTGCTAGAAAATAATTTCTAATCTCTTCTGTTGTTGTTTCGTCGTACAATTTAGGTCGACCTGTTTTACCTGCATCGTTGTCATTGAGATTACCTGTTTCGTCAAATTTAGCGACCATTCTTCGGACTGTACTCTCATTCAATTATTTCTTGACTTATGGCGTTGATTATAAATTCTTGCAGTAGCACTATTAGAAATAAAACAACGCAGTTGGGAGGGTTTCACTTTTATTGTTGAACACTGCAACATGTTTCACCACACAGTGGCTTCATCAGGCAGATGAAATAATGATTTTACAAAGTACAGGTAAAAGCTTATATACTAATGCAATTAAGTTAACAGAAGGGGGGGGGGGGGGTAATGAGGTAATTAGGCTGAAACTAATACAAACAATTTTGAGCGACTAAATATTGATTAGGGGTGAATTGTTTACTTCTATTTGGTCATTTAATAGAATACCTTTTTTGTTATATTTATTAATTTCTAATTCTTCTAATAAGTTTAATTTACGACTTGTTACATTCGTGCAAAATTTTGAATTTAGGGTTAAAGTTATGTTGGTATTCGATTAAATGATTGGCGTAGGTTGAGGAGGTTTTCTTGAATTGAAAGCATTTTTGATGTTCTGAAATGCGATCTGGGAAGCTACGTCCAGTTTGTCCAACGTATACCTTAGGGCAATCTCCACACCACGCCAGAGTTCGTAGTTTTATCAGATTTGTCTTTAGAATTATTAATGAATTTATTAAGTGAATTGACCGTTCTAAAAGAAGGAGTTAGGTTTAAGGATTTGAGTTTTTTGCTGATGGCAATCGAAGGGGGGCCGTTAAATGTTAATGAGCAATATTTATTATGCTGATTTTGAAAATTGGTGGGATATACTAATTTCAGGGCTTGTTGTTTTTGTTTTTTATAAAGGATGTCTAAGATAAGCTTTTGACGAAAGCCGTTGTTATTAGCTATTATGAGAATTCTGTTGAGCTCATTATTAAAATTATTAATTGATAGGGGGATAGTGGTTAGCCTATGCAACATGGAATGGTAAGCTGCTAGTTTATGTTGCATAGGATGGAATGATGTGCTATGGATCGTAGTATCTGTATGGGTCGGCTTGTGAAAAATATTGAATTCATGTTTTTGACCTGGATGTGAAATTGTTAAGTCTAAAAAATTAATAGATTTATTAGATTCGATCTCCCTAGTGAATGAAATATCCTTGTGAATTGAATTAAGGGGTTACGCCTACCTGCAAGACCGTAAAACAGCGAAAGTTTGGATTTTTTTTTCTCGAAAACGACGCAACATATTGAAAATCGGTTTTCTGCCGTTTATTGAACACACATTAAATGGTACATTTCTCAGTCGATGCTGTAAAAACGAGGTCCTGGTGCCCCGCACGGCTGCTCCACGTAGACGATGTTCTAAAAAACGCTTTTTGCGGTGCCAACTGCGGTTTGTGATGTAATCATCTTAAATAATACCATGCCAAACTAGTTCAATAATACCATGCCAAATCGTTAAGCATGTGTTAAACTAGTCCTTGATCGTTCGGTTTTTATTTTTTATTTTTTTGACAAAATGGCGGCCTTGCAAAGTTGAAGTGCCGATTTTTGATCCTTAAAATTTGTCTTTGATCGGCTGTAAAAAATCGAAATTAAATGATAGACGAAATCCGAACGATCGTGGACTGCACAAAATAGTACTGAACAGAAATCAAAACGAATCGGACGAATGGAATGTATACATTTCGAGAAATTTTTGGCACCGGTTTTGAAAATATGATTCCGAGATAATCGCGTTTAAAGTTTCAAGTTGGGTTTAGTCCACTATAAGTGAATATTTTTGGGCACTTACATAGAATCATCGATTCCTGGTCCATAAGAGACGCCTTCCTCATCCAGGATGGCCTCCAAACATTTTAGCTGTTGCTGTCTGCGCAGCATTCGCGCCTCCCGGCTGTTTCGCTCCGTCCTATGCTCGGTGATCCAGATACGGGCGGAGTCCGTGTTGTTGAAAAACGCATGCATATTGCGTCCGCATTTGATGTCCAATGCTTCAAACATCTTCAGCAATGCGGTGTGACCATTGTTGAATGTGACACATGCTGCGTAGGCTGCGATTTCTACGTTGAGTTCGGGCAGATCTTCCAGATCAGTTGGTTCAAGCTCTCGTTTTTGTTCTGGTCGAATCCTCCGACACGCCGTTGCAACAGTTCGTCCTTGCTGAGGTCCTGGTAGATGGGCTTCAAGACTTTCAGAACATCAGCAGGCAAAGCTTTGTAGTTGTGCTGAAAATCGTCAAGGGTTCCCTCCGCGGAAGCGCGTTGCCACGAACACCACGAGTCCGACCCGGTCGGACACAGTCTCGGCGCGGTACTCTTGTACGTCGCATAACTTTCACAATTTTCATCGGATCAACTTGATCTTTTGAGGAAATATTCTTGACTTTATATACTTTCGATTAGGACAATAAAAAAATTACTTCATTTTTTTGAAAGTTTGCAGGTAGGCGTAACCCCTTAATGAAATTTAAAAGTTGATCTAACTGTCTCTCCGTTCCTGTGAAACAGGTGAGAATATCATCAACATATCTAAACCAGTATAGGCATTTATTAAACAATGGGTGTTTACTAATTATTTCTTTTAATGAATTCATGAAAATTTCGGCAAGTAACGGACTGAGGGGATTACCCATCGCTACTCCTTTGTTTTGGATGAAGAAGTTGTTATTGAATTGAAAGTAATTTTGTCGTAAACATTCATTAAGGAGATCAAGAATCTCCGACTTAACAATCGGATTAGTACCCCGGGCGGGCAGCAATCCCTCAACCAGGTTTACCACCTCTTGAGGCGGCACACTAGGGAAGAGATTACTGACATCAAAGGACACCAACCGGCTTTTCATCGGAACTTTGAGGTCTTCAATTCTAGTAATTAGGTCTAATGAGTTTTTAATAGCAAATGTGGATTTGAATTTTGTGTGTTCGCAAATCTGACTAATTAAATATTTTGATATATTTCGACAAGGAGCCGAAACATATGATACTACTGGCCTAATGGGGGAATCTTCTTTATGGATTTTTAACAATCCATAAAGTTTAGGTGGTTTGGGATTCATAGGGATAAGGAATTTTGACTGAAACTCGGAAAGGATGGCATTGCAGTTTTTGGTGATAAACTTAATCTCTTTTGTAAATTTAATGGTGGGATTTGATTTTAGTTGAACGAAGTTATTTGAATTGAGAAAATGTAGGACTGCGTTGTTTTATTTCAAATAGTATTATGGAGTTTCATCATGTATCCGCCTCATCAATTAAATATTAAATAGTAGCACTATTTTTTTTTTTTTTCTCACTATACCATATCTCCAACATCTCTAATCTCTGTTGCAGTGAACATTTGCCCATATTTCACACTGTAGTTCACAAAATCCAAAAATAAATTCAAAAACTCAACTGAAAATTAGACTAAGATGGCACAGCTTTCAAAACAAATAAACCCCTAGGTAGTTAACTAGGGACTGTCTACTTACTAAATCAAAAATAAAAAGTACTCGGCGGGACTTTCCCGCCACCCTGTACATACATAATCAATATATGTTGAGCTTTAGAATAAACCAGTGTTTTGTACGCGTGGCGCATGAAGTAAAATTTCGAGTTTAGAAAAGCCTGATTTGGCTCGGTCGCTCCGCTTCGCTACGCGCCCGAGCCAAATTTTCAGGCTTTTCTAAACTCGAAATTTTACTTCATGCTTAACCTGGGAGTGGAAAACACTTGTTTTAAGCTTTAAATTGAACGCTTCTAAAAATCACAAATGCTTGAAAATTTACAGTTTACATATTTCAATATATCTTAAAAACCAATACTTAGGTATTCCTTTGTAAAAATCTAAATTTCTAAAATTGACACTAGATTTTTATATTCTGAAAATCTTAATCATTTCATATTTAATTTATCAATTTCACTGAATTTTCAATAAGTTTGTCAATTTTGATGATGCTATAAGTGTTTTGAATCTTGTCGTTTCTGTAAATTATACTTCTGTTAAATTAAGCAACTTTAACTGTTATTTTTTAAATCAATTTTGGCGATTTGTGTTTGGATTGACTTGGGTGTTTATCTGTTATCTTTTGTTAATTTTAATATACCGGGTGTTGACTTGGCGGACGCAACATAGGAAATCGCATGTTAATTTTTAAGTGTTCAGATATTGGTTTCCCTATTTATTTTAGATACAAAATGTATTTAACTTTTTTGTAGAGGGAAAAATTCTAAATTAATGAATGTTCACACTCAACACTTTACTTTTCTCTTAGTTAAAATAATTAAGAAAAAGTAATGTGATTTTATAAAAATAATGACATGCCATGGAATTGATACAACAATTGCGGATATTCCCTGTTTTTAAAGTTTAATTTAAAGCTTTAAACAAGTGTTTTCCACTCCCAGACTAAGCATGAAGTAAAATTTCGAGTTTAGAAAAGCCCTGTGAAAATTTGTCGAGGGTCGCGCAGCGACCCGAGACAAATTTTCTGGGCTTTTCTAAACTCGAAATTTTACTTCATGCGCCACGCGTATAAAACACTATATTATTGTCAAATTTATGTATATTCTACTTCACTTAAAATCTGTGTTTTATACGCGTGGCGCATGAAGTAAAATTTCGAGTTTAGAAAAGCCCAGAAAATTTGTCGAGGGTCGCTGCGCGACCCTCGACAAATTTTCACGGGACTTTTCTAAACTCGAAATTTTACTTCATGCTTAGTCTGGGAGTGGAAAACACTTGTTTAAAGCTTCAAATTGAACCAGTTTAAAAATCAACGATGTCAGAAAATTTACAGTTAAAATAATTAAGAAAAAGTAATGTGATTTTATTAAAATAATGACATACCATGGAATTGATACAACAATTGCGGATATTCCCTGTTTTTTTTTAAGTTTAATTTAAAGCTTTAAACAAGTGTTTTCCACTCCCAGACTAAGCATGAAGTAAAATTTCGAGTTAAGAAAAGCCCCGTGAAAATTTGTCTCGGGTCGCGCAGCGACCCGAGACAAATTTTCTGGGCTTTTCTAAACTCGAAATTTTACTTCATGCGCCACGCGTATAAAACACAGATTTTAAGTGAAATTAGAATATACATAAATTTGACAATAATATAGTGTTTTATACGCGTGGCGCATGAAGTAAAATTTCGAGTTTAGAAAAGCCCAGAAAATTTGTCTCGGGTCGCTGCGCGACCCTCGACAAATTTTCACGGGGCTTTTCTAAACTCGAAATTTTACTTCATGCTTAGTCTGGGAGTGGAAAACACTCGTTTAAAGCTTCAAATTGAACTTTTAAAAATCAACAAATGTCAGAAAAAATTAACAGCTAAAATAATTAAGAACATGTAATGTGATTTTATAAAAATAATGACTTTTTTCTTGTATAGTGTAAATCATTTCGAAAACATTTACTTTAATCAAGTAACTACGATATCTTTTGCCATTTTGACATCCGCAATTGTTGTTTCAATTCCATGGCATGTCATTATTTTTATAAAATCACATTACTTTTTCTTAATTATTTTAACTTAGAAAACATAAAGTGATAAACGTTAACACGAATGAATTCAGAATTGTTCCCTCTACAAAAAAGGTAAAAACATTTTGTTTCTAAAATAAATAGGGGAGCCAAAATTTGAACATTTCAAAATTTACGTGGGATTTCCTATGTTGCGTCCCCCAAGTCAACACCCGGTATAGGGTGTCCCACTAGTGCAAGAATATCTTGGTTCACGTTAAAGCGTTAAAGATAGAATAAAGTTTCTTCACTAAAGTCGCACTATTTTAAGAATTGCATAACCTAAAAATATGTTCATGTATACAGGGTGTGCCATAAAGACAGTATAGGATGCAATTTGCTTATTTTAAATGTACATTATTTGATTTTTGAATCGCTCATGAAGATTGAGTGTCATTTTAATAGAAACAATCATTCTTAGTTGTACTATTTCGAAGTTATTTGACATTTATGGATAAAAGTGACGTTTGCAGTGGTTGCGTAAACCTAAAATATCTTTGAAAGTATATAAGATAGAGAGTTACGGTTTTCGGTTGCACTATATACACTCGACCGCAAAAAAAACGCGCCACTTGAAAATTCACGTTTTTTCGTGAATATTCAAACAGCCATAACTTCGGTCGATGTGAATGAAATTTGATGAATTTTTGATTTTTTGGAACGCGAAAGTTTTCTCTTTAAGGACACATAAGTGGATATAACGAAATTTAAGCATTTCTGCATTTAAAAGTCCTACCAACAAAAAAATGTTCAGAATGTTAAAAATGATAAAAGTTGAGAAGTTATACTGTGCCCAAAAAAGATCGTAGCTCTACTTCAAAAAAAGCGCAACAAAATTCCATCATTTTCCTTTGAAATAAGCGAAAAATCATGTCGATCCAATCATTTGGCTCGAAGTTATGGCAGTTTTTTTAAAAAGTGTATTTTGGGGCATAACTTTGGCGGACAGGCATAACTCTGCTCGCAAACCTGTGACATTATGCGATTTAAAAAGCTTGAAGTTTTCTCTTTGAGGCATGTTAGTCAGATCTTTAAACATGCACATGTTACCCCCTTTCACCCCCTAAAGGCGATGAAACGTTTTTCACTTTAAAACTTTTAACTTTGTTAACTTGTACAATGCGCAAAAAAAATTGTGGCTTCAAGCAAGGGACATCCAGAATAAATTCAGTCCTTCTCCTTTAATATGCGCAAAAATTCAGATCGATAAATTGATTTGGAGTAAAGTTATGACAATTTGAGAAAAATTGATTTTTTCCCCAAACTCAATGAGCAGAAGTTAATTTTGGCCTGAAATAAGGCAAAAGCCTTACATAAACTTGCATTTCACCTCTACTGAAAAAACCTACTGCCAAAAAACTACTGCCAGGTTTGCGAGCAGAGTTATGCCTGTCCGCCAAAGTTATGCCCCAAAATACACTTTTTAAAAAACTGCCATAACTTCGGGCCAAATCATTGGAATATCGATTCAATGATTTGGCTCGAAGTTATGGCTTTTTCGCTTATTTCAAAGGAAAATAATAGAATTTTGTTGCGCTCTTTTTGAAGTGGAGCTACGATTTTTTTTGGGCACAGTATAACTCCTCAACTTTTATCATTTCTAACATTCTGAACATTTTTTTGTTGGTAGGACTTTACTAACATGTAAAGCAGAAGTGCTTAAATTTCGTTATATCCACTTATGTGTCCTTAAAGAGAAAACTTTAGCGTTCCAAAAACTCAAAAATTCATCAAATTTCATCCACTTCGACCGAAGTTATGGCTGTTTGAATATTCACGAAAAAACGTGAATTTTCAAGTGGCGCGTTTTTTTGCGGTCGAGTGTAGTTGTTGCGCTTAAGTTATTTGGCTGCGAAATAAAAATAGTCAAATTTACAAAGGACAACTTGAATTTTTAAATAGAACCGTATAACTTTTTTTAACACCAATCTATCAGAGCATAAAATTCTACATAAAGACAATAAACTCTATTATTATTGTTTTGCCCCCCCCCCCCCCTATAAAAAATTCTGCAGGCGCCCATGAAGATAATATTCTTTAAAACATCAACTGTAACAATCTTAAGAAACTTTAATTTTATTTTGTTCTTAAGACAGAAATAGCAAATAGAATTCTTTACACTTTTACAAATTATTGATACTAAGAAAACTTAAAAAAACAAACAATACTACGAGTAGACTGATACTATCAAATAATACTTTATTCGCGAATTCTCTTGTACCACTAAATATTTTTAAAAACACCGAACTACAACTAACCGAAAAGTGCGTGAATGAGTGTGTCGTCTAACCAGTTATTTCATTGATAAACTAAACTAAAAACTAAATAAACTAAATAGAAACTTCATTTTACATAGAATGAAAAGGCTGCGAATAAATAAATATACATGTGTACATTATATACATAAAAGTAATAGAGATATAAATATTTTTACGTAATTTACAACCAAAAAGAAAGTCAACCGTTTTATTAAGTTACCTTATCGGTTCCTAGATAATAATTGAATTTATATGTTTGTACCTAAATTTAAAAAAGAATACATTAATATATTTATATAAGAAGAAAAGCGAATGACTGTGGAGACTGTTGAATTAAAATGTAATTTATATAACATTTAAAAGAAGATTTTATATTAAATATTGTATATAATTTATTATTACGGAAAATTTAGACATTCTCCACGTTTGTCATTTGATAAAAAAAATAATTCGAAATGGGAGAATGTTTGATTATTTTCTAAAATGCTCTAAAATTATTCCTAATTTAAAAAAGAACTCAATGGTAATTGAACTTCGAAATAAAAATTTCTGATAAAATTACAGTAAAAACAGATCATTTACATAAAAATTACTTGTTAAAATCTTCCTGAAATATAAAACTTTAGGGTAAGATTTTAGGCCAAGCTATAGGGATTTAAAGCAGCGTTCTTGTGGCATAAATACTAGTAGCAAACCGAGTGTGCGATGATATAAAAGATAATAAGCAGATGAATAGGTATGTGTTTTTTACTCGAGTTTCCGCTCCATTTGTTAGTTATTAACAATTTATTGCAAAAAACGCGATTTTTGTCTTTTTTTGCTTGTAACTTTGAAACTAATGGAGCAATCGGAATGCCCCAATGAAATGATTTGTAGAGAATTAAAATATCTACAAAATGAAAGGTCGAACGTCTCAATCAGATAATTAGGTCCTGAAAAATTTAAGAAAAACCGGAAAATTAGGCGTTTTTTCGAAAATTCATAGCTCCGTCATTTTTTCAGTTGGAGCGCTAACATTTTGAGAGAAAGTAGGAATTGTAATGTTCTTTATATGTGCCAAAGGTAGGTGCTGTCGGATTATTAGTTTTCGAAATCGCGAGTCAAAGTTTGCAGTGCGCTTTTTTCCGGCAGGTCTGTATGCGTTACCGTAAGTCCGATAATAATTTCCAAAAAAGTTTTGATAAGTTGACATCGTGCACTACAAAACGTAGATTTCAGTTTTTCGATCAGATGCCTGGAAGCATGCTAATAACACTCGTAAAGTTCGCTAAAAACGGCCGAGGGCGCGCTCGCAGTCGAGTCGTGGGGGAAGGAGCAGCGGCGGAGGAGCGTATATATAGTAATAGGCGCACGTTATTTATATTTGCAACAACATTTCTCAGCATCTACAGCAGCTATTTCAATGATTTTTTTTTTATTTCGAGGTAACGGAACCAGAGGAATTAAATTCTTTGGTTCGTTTTCAGAAATAATTATTAGGAAAGGTACAGTCGGATGTTTTTACGTTAAAAAATAATTTATTCATTTATATTTACATTTTCACCTGTTTAGCAGGCGGTTCAGAGTCGATATCATCATCGCTTACACCATTGAAATTTATCGTTGGCATATTCATCATAAAATCATCATCATTATCGTCTTCCACCAAAAACATCCTACTGTACCTTTCCTAATGATTATTTCTGAAAGCGAACCGAAGAATTGAATTCCTCTGGTTTCGTTATTCCAAAATCAAAAAAAAATATTGAAATAGTTGCAGTAGATGCTGAGAAATGTTGTTGCAAATATAAATAACGTGCGCCTATTATTTTAATTCTCTACAAATCATTTCATTGGGGCATTCCGATTGATCCATTAGTTTCAAATTTACAAGCAAAAAACGACAAAAATCGCGTTTTTTGCAAGAAATTGTTAATAACTAACAAATGGAGCGGAAACTCAAGTGAAAAACATACCTATTCATCTGCTTATTATCTTTTATATCATCGCACAATCGGTTTGCTACTAGTCTTTATGTCAAGCAAAAATGCTCTACAGCTTGGCCTATTTGAATAATTTGCAAAGTAAGCCCAAAGACGGTAGCATTTAACTCTCTAGATGTTATGTTTCAAGCTTTGGGTTTAGAAAACAATTTTCATTTTTGAACATTCTTCCATTTTAAAATCAACGTTCCTTCCCTTGTAATCATCAGAATTTGATTATCTTGATTTATTCTTATACGGGCAATCATTTTTCTTGTAAGTATACATATGCATAAGCTTTTTTTTAAAGAGTTCAATTTGAAGCTTTAAATGAGTGTTTTCCACACCCAGGTTAAGCATGAAGTAAAATTTCGAGTTGGGAAAGCCAGAAAATTTGGTTTGGTCGTGTAGCGAAGCGGAGCGACCAAACCAAATTTTCTGGCTTTTCTAAACTCGAAATTTTACTTCATGCGCCACGCGTATAAAACACTGATCAAGCTTGAGCAGTATATTACGAACTTCATTCTGAATGAGTGTTTTATACGCGTGGTGCATGAAGTAAAATGTTTGATTGCTCCGTGAAGCAGAGCGACCAAACCATATTTCAGGCTTTTCTAAACTCGAAATTTTACTTCATGCACCACGCGCATTAAACACTGAAATATTGTGAACAAGTGAATCTTCTTGAAACCAGTGTCTTATACGCGTGGTACATGAAGTAAAATTTCGAGTTTAGAAAAGCCTGAAAATTTAGTTTGGTCGCTCCACGCTTCGCGCTGCACGATCAAATCATTAAACACTGAAATATTGTGAACAAGTGAACCTTCTTGAAACCAGTGTCTTATACGTATGGTGCATGAAGTAAAATTTCGAGTTTAAAAAAGCCTGAACATTGGTTTGGTCGCTCCGCGCTTCGCGCTGCGTGACCAAACCAAGTTTTCAGGCTTTTCTAAACTCGAAATTTTACTTCATGCTTAACCTGGGAGTAGAAAACACCCGTTTAAAGCTTCAAATTGAAAAAAAATAACGGAATATTTAAAAATTTACAGCACATATGATATGTATACTTAAAAGATAAACTCCTTGTATCTCGAACGTTGAATTTGTTTTCCTAGTGTTTTTTTAGACTGTAATAACATGTACTTGTGAACCTATGCCAAATTTTAGTAATAGCCATTTGATAAGGATAGTCATAAGAATTTATATATTTACTATTTAATTTTACTGAAATACAAGAATCATAAATATATGATAAATCGTGCAATTTTACAAGGATGAAATAAAAACTATTTATTGTGTAAATAAACGAGGCGTACTGTATTTGGGACAGACTTGTAATATAAAAGTATATAGATATATATATTTAATACGGACTTCCGTGTTCTAATATAAATGAAGAAGAATAAAATAAACAATATATTAATATCATAATCAGGGTATATATTCCGAAAATATTAGTTTTGATTGATTATATTGTATAAATCTATATTGAAATATATTTAATTATGTGAATGAAAAAAGATATCTTAAATAAATTTATTGTGTATTAAACAAATTGATGTTTTTTCTGGCGTAACCTCTTTTATTTAGTTAAAGATCAGAGGTTTTGTGAGTAGATCAATTCTGGTCTTTATCTGAAGATTTATTATCATTGTTGAAAACAATAAAAGAAAAATATGCGGTAGAGTAAAAAATCCTGATTTCACGTTTATTAAAAAACGAATTTTGAAAAAAATGTAACTTGGATTAGTTTACACCAACTTACATTTTTTTCAAAATTCGTTTTTTAATAAACGTGAAATCAGGATTTTTTACTCTATCGAGAGGTAAATAGTAAGGCTGGGATTCGAATAGGAATAATTCAAATATTCAAATATGAATATTTCAATTACCAAATTATTCATTGAATTGAATATTCAAATATGTAAATATTTGAATATTTAAAATATGTATATACAGAGAGCCTTATGTAAAATCGAACATTTTTATTCAATACGATTTGACACCTTTAATTTTTAGGTTATGTGTAAATTGGGTTGGCTAAATGACCATTACAAATTGTAGCCAATCAATCGCAACTTGTACATACAGGGAGTTTTTCTTTCAAGTATAGATGTCCCAATTACAGCGTATATGCCGTAAATCTTTAGATAATCGTTGTTTTTATTGAGAGTTTAATTTGAACCTTAAAATTAGTGTTTTCCACTCCCAGACTAAGCATGAAGTAAAATTTCGAGTTTAGAAAAGCCTGAAAATTTGGTTTGGTCGCGTAGCGCGAAGCGCGGAGCGGCCAAACCAAATTTTCAGGCTTTTCTAAACTCGAAATTTTACTTCATGCGCCACCGGCAGAAAACGCTGACATATTACGAAGTTTTAAACACACCGCTAAACCTCATATTGAATGAGTGTTTTGTACGCGTGGCGCATGAAGTAAAATTTCGAGTTTAGAAAAGCCTGAAAATTTGGTTTGGCCGCTCCGCGCTTCGCGCTACGCGACCAAACCAAATTTTCAGGCTTTTCTAAACTCGAAATTTTACTTCATGCTTAGTCTGGGAGTAGAAAACACCCGTTTAAAGCTTCAAATTGGACCCTTTTCAAAAAAATAACGAATATTTGAAAATTTACAGCACATATGATATGTATACTTAAAAGATAATCTCCCTGTATCTCGAACGTTGAATTTGTTTTCCTAGTGTTTTTTTAGACTGTAATAACATGTACCTATGCCAAATTTTAGTAATAGCCATTTGATAAGGATAGTTATAAGAATTTATATATTTACTATTTAATTTTACTGAAATACAAGAATCATAAATATATGATAAATCGTGCAATTTTACAAGGATGAAATAAAAACTATTTATTGTGTAAATAATCGAGGCGTACTGTATTTGGGACAGACTTGTAATATAAAAGTATATAGATATATATATTTAATACGGACTTCCGTGTTCTAATATAAATAAAGAAGAATAAAATAAACAATATATTAATATCATAATCAGGGTATATATTCCGAAAATATTAGTTTTGATTGATTATATTGTATAAATCTATATTGAAATATATTTAATTAAGTGAATAAAAAAAGATATCTTGGATAAATTTATTGTGTATTAAAGAAAACGTTGTTTTTTCTGGCGTAACCTCTTTTGTTTAGTTAAAGATCAGAGGTTTTGTGAGTAGATCAATTCTGGTCTTTATCTGAAGATTTATTATCATTGATGAAAACAATAAAAAAAAATGGTGATGTGTCCATCATAGTACTTTCCCCCTTAAATTGCGTAGTAAATCACTTTTAAAATATTTGTAGCATTATTATTTTCAAACTTTTTGATAACTACAACTTTTATTTGAAACATTTTTCAATTGGATCAACACATACTAACACAAACCAATGCCTAGATAAAAAACACTATTTATTGAATATCTCAAAAACTAAGAGTGCTATGACAAAAAGTGAAGATACAAAAAATCTTTAATATTTTATTACCTATAACTTTTATTTGAAACATTTTCCAATTGTATCAACACACACACTGACACAAATCAATGACTAGATAAAAAACTCTATTTATTAAATATCTCAAAAACTAAGAGTGCTATGACAAAATGTGAGTCCACAAAAAATCGTTAGTTTTTCATTTCCTACAACTTTTATTTGAAACATTTTTCAATTGTATCGACACATACACTGTCACACACCAATAACTAGATAAAACACACAACTTTTGAAATATCTCAAAAACTAAGAGTGCTATGACAAAAAGTAAGTGAACAATACATCTTCATTTTGTTATTATCTACAACTTTTATTTGAAAGAATTTTTTGTTTGATGAACATTTATTGAAAAAATCTGAAAAAACTGAAAGACGCTAAGAGTAAAGTACCACTTCCAGGTTTTCCGATTTTCACCAAAAGCTTTTCAGTTCTTCCGATTGTAACAAAAAGCTTAAGTTTCAAGTTTCATCTCGATATCTTTAGCGGTTTTTGCGGTACAACGAACACAGACACACAGACAGACAGACAGACAGACAGACAGAAATTTTTCAAAAATGGTCTTATTCGACTCGGGGGACCTCAAAACGGATATTTCCGCAAAAATTTTTGATTCGAAAATTTTCACGAAAACAATACTTTCCCTTTGTATTACATACGGGGGAAAGTAATAAATATGTGGTAGGTAAACTACACCAAGTTAAATTTTTTTCAAAATTGGTTTTTGAATACACGTGAAATCAGGATTTTTTACTCTATCGAGAGGAAGCAGGTTTTTACCCTGGCGCGAATGGTGGAGAGAGTGATGGAAGAGAAAGGATGTGTGTATGCGGTATTTATGGATCTGAAGGCAGCGTATGACTCGGTACCGAGGGGGAGTTTGATAGAGTGCTTGAGAAGGAGAGGAGTGAGTGATGGGATGGTGGAGAGGGTGAGGAGAGTGCATGAGGAGACATGGGTGGTGGCGAAAGTGGGGAAGGAGGTGTCGGGGTGTTTTAGAACGTGGGAGGGTTTGAGGCAGGGGTGCCCGCTGAGCCCGATGCTCTTTAATGTATATGTGAGTGAATTGGAAGAGGTGATGAGGAAAGGGCAGGCGGGGGGAGTGGTGATGGGTAAAAGGAAGGTATGGATGCTGGCGTATGCGGATGATGTGGTGTTGGTTGCAAGAGAGTATGAAGGGATGAAAGAGATGTTGAAGAGAGTGGAGAGGTTTATGGATAAAAGGGGAATGAATGTGAATGTAGTGAAAACGAAGTGGGTGAAGTTAAGAAATAAAGGGAGGGAGGAGAAGGTGAAAGAATTGGAGTGGAAGGGGGTAGTTATTGAGAGGGTGAAGAGTTTCAAGTATTTGGGGTTTTGGTTTAAAGCCTGGGTCTCCAAACTATCTTCTTCGCGGGCCGCAAATACAATTCTACATAATAAAGTCGGGCCAAGATCCGATTAATTTTATAAAATTATGAAAAATTTAAGGAACAATTGTTACAATATTTACAAAAAAAAATACAAACAATCGCGGGCCGGATTCATGCAAGTCGCGGGCCGGAGTTTGGAGACCGCTGGTTTAAAGGAACGAGAGGGTATAAGGAGCATGTGAGGTGGGTGCAGGGTAAGGCGAGGAAGGCGTGGGGAATGGCGTGGGGAAAGTGGATGGGGAACAATGTGACGGTTGCGTGTAAGATATGGGATGCGTGTGTAAGAACGGTGCTAATGTATGGAGTAGAAGTGTGGGGGACGAGAGGGTACGAGTTGATAGAGAGGGAGCAGATGTGGTTCCTGAAGCACATGTTGGGGGTGGAAAGGTCCACGCCTGGCTACATAGTGCTTCAGGAGACCAACAGAGAGAGGCTAGAGTGGGAGGCAATGGTGAGGGTGGTGAGGTACGAGATGAGATTGTGGGAACTGGATGAGGAGAGATTGGTGAAGGATGTATGGGTGACGAGTGTGGGTGGGGGTAGATGGAGGGGGGAGAGGAGGAAAATGTATGAGAGGGTAGGGCTGTCGGAGGCGAAGGTAATGGAATGGCTAGGAAATGGGGTGAAGATGGATGAGTGGGTGAGGGGGAAAGGGAAGGAGGTGGAAGGGCAGGAAAGGCAAGGGTGTATTGACAGAAGTCAGTATAATGATATGTATGGGAGGTAGCAGGTGTATGGGAGGGTGCCGAAGTATTTGATAGAGAAGGGATGGGGTAGAGAGGATAGGGTGATTGTGGCGAGGGCGAGATGTGGATCGGAGCAGAGAGGAAGGAAAGTATGGATGGGGGAAGAATATGGAAGGTGTGTGTTGTGTGGACAGGGGAAGGATACGTGGGGACACTTGGCGGAGGAATGTGAGGGGGGGAAAGAGGAGTGGCTGGGAGCGAAAGGGAATAGAAGGGTAGTGGAGTGGATGAGGGAGGATGGGAGCGGGGTAAGGACTTTGGAAAAGCTGGGGAGGGAGAGGGAAAAGAGAAGGGAGGGTAAGAGGGATACGGGAGTGTAATGAGATAATCAAATGTAAATGTAAATGTAATGTGATATGCCAATAAAGGTCTTTTTTTTACTCTATCGAGAGGTAAATAGTAAGGCTGAGATAATTCAAATATTCAAATATGAATATTTCAATTACCAAATTATTCATTGAATTGAATATTCAAATATGTAAATATTCGAATATTTGAATATTTAAAATATGTATATACAGAGAGCTTTATATAACATCGAACATTTTTGTCCAATACGATTTGACACCTTTAATTTTTAGGTTATGTGTAAATTGGGTTGCCTATATGACCTTTACAAATTGTAGCCAATCAATCGCAATTATTTCTCAACGTGTACGTACAGGGAGTTTTTTTTCAAGTATAGATGTCCCAATTACAGCGTATATGCCGTATATCTTTAGATACTCGTTGTTTTTTAACAGAGTTTAATTTAAAAATTGAAATGAGTGTGTTCCACTCCCAGACTAAGCATGAAGTAAAATTTCGAGTTTAGAAAAGCCTGAAAATTTGGTTTGGTCGCGTAGCGCGAAGCGCGGAGCGGCCAAACCAAATTTTCAGGGTTTTCTAAACTCGAAATTTTACTTCATGCGCCACCGGCACAAAACGCTGACATATTACGAAGTTTTAAACACACCGCTAAACCTCATATTGAATGAGTGTTATGTACGCGTGGCGCATGAAGTAAAATTTCGAGTTTAGAGAAGCCTGAAAATTTGGTTTGGCCGCTCCGCGCTTCGCGCTACGCGACCAAACCAAATTTTCAGGCCTTTCTAAACTCGAAATTTTACTTCATGCTTAGTCTGGGAGTGGAAAACACTGGTTTAAAGCTTCAAATTAAATTCTCGGTTTGGTCGCGTAGCGCGAAGCGCGGAGCGGCCAAACCAAATTTTCAGGGTTTTCTAAACTCGAAATTTTACTTCATGCGCCACCGGCACAAAACGCTGACATAGTACGAAGTTTTAAACACACCGCTAAACCTCATATTGAATGAGTGTTTTGTACGCGTGGCGCATGAAGTAAAATTTCGAGTTTAGAAAAGCCTGAAAATTTGGTTTGGCCGCTCCGCGCTTCGCGCTACGCGACCAAACCAAATTTTCAGGCTTTTCTAAACTCGAAATTTTACTTCATGCTTAGTCTAGGAGTGGAAAACACTCGTTTAAAGCTTCAAATTAAATTCTCAGAATAAACCGAGCGTCGTAAAATGTATAACGGATGCAAATGTATACTTAAAAAAAATTTCGTTATGAAAATGTTCGGTGTTACATAAACCTCTCTGTATATATAATCGATACAATGAAACGCAAGACTACTTATAGTTAGTACAGTTATTATAGACAATACAGTCAAATTATAGTATTTCTTTTGTTTTTTCATCAAAGTGTAAACATGGGTCGAAGTGTTATTATTAATATTGAATTTTTAAATGTTCAACATGAAATGACAGTTTTTGGCCAACCATGGCATTTCAGGATATTTCTGACAATTTATAATTTAATAAAATTAAGTTAGGTTAGATGACAAATTGCGATGAAACTAATGTTATTTTTCTAAACTAACCATGATAGTGAAATTATCATCAAAATGTTAACAATAGTCATTTAATGATGAAATACACAGTCAAAAAGCTAAGTGATTTTAAGACTTAAACTAACCCCTCCCTGTTTCTATCATGACATCCTGACTATACATACGTTTTTGAATGTCCTTAATCATTGTGACATTACTGTGTGTCAATTGTTTATTGACCATTATGAAATGTTGTCTTAAAATCACTTAGCTTTTTGACTGTGTATTTCTTCATTAAATGACTATTGTTAACATTTTGACGATAATTTCACTATTATGGCATTTAGATAGTACTGCATTATTTAATTGATTGTAATTTAACTACAGTAGAACCTCGTTATACCGGGATGGCTTTTGGCTATACCTAGCACGATATAAGGAAAACACGGTATATCCGAATATATGTAATTTGTATAATAGTCACATACATACACGCGCATATATATATATATATATATATATATATATATATATATATATATGCATATATATATATATGCATATATATATATGTATATATATATATGTATATATATATACATATATATACATCACCTACATAACAAGACATACTATATAATACAATAATGACGCCGGAACGTTTCACCTAATCAGGGCGGTACGCAGTCAATTGTTAAAATTAACATCTTTAAAAAAAAAAAAAAACCTGAAAAATGACCCCGATTTATCCGAATCACGGTATCTCGAGGCCCGGTATAGCGAGGTTCTACTGTATTATCTTTTGAATCCTTTTTAACTAGTATGAAAATTGGCATTTCGTTTGAACAATACAGAACGTTTTCTGTCAATAGACCGACAATAACCGTATTACATCAATTTTCACTTCTAGACTAAGCATGAAGTAAAATTTCGAATTTAGAAAAGCCTGAAAATTTTACTGGGGCGCGTAGCGAAGCAGAGCGACCAAGCCAAATTAAACTTTTCTAAACTCGAAATTTTACTAAATGCGCCACGCGTATAAAACGCTAATTTAATGTGAAATGGTCTTAAACTTTACCAATTGAGACAAGTGAAATAAGTTTAGTGTGTTAGTTATCAATCAATATATTTTTATTACTGATATTGTTAAAAATTCTAAATTTTTGACACAAAGAAAGGTACCTAATTTTCTCATATATTGTCATAATTATAACAATTTATATTAATAATGTTATTCTCTGACTGTAACAGAATCTCATTTTCGACAAATATATTGGCATTTTTCACGGTATTGTATTACTGATGTTTTTTTTACGCCATTGTCATATTTTTAGACATATTTAAATATTCAAATTCAGTAGAACCTCGCAATACCGGGCCTCGAGATACCGTGATTCGGATATATCGGGGTCATTTTTCAGGTTTCTTTTTTTTTTTAAAGATGTTAATTTTAACAATTGACTGCGCACCGCCCTGATTAGGTAAAACGTTCCGGCGTCATTATTGTATTATATAGTATGTCTTGTTATGTAGGTGGCTACTGCACATACCTGCATTAAGCCTATTATGTTAAGGGGATTAGTAAATACTGGGTCCCTTGAATATATATATATATATATATCTATATATATATATATATATATATATATATATATATATATATATATATATATATATATATATATATATATATATATATATATATATATATGTATATACATATATATATGCAAACTTATAAAACAAATATGGAAATATGAAAAAATCCCGACAGAATGGAATGAAGGAAAGATAATAACAATATATAAAAAAGGAGACAAGAAACAATGCAAAAATTACCAAGGAATAACGTTACTGAATACAACATATAAAATACTAACAACAATTATACAAAAAAGACTTAACAAATATGCAAAAGAAATAGTAGGAGACTATCAACACGGATTTGTAGAAGGAAGGTCAACTATAGATGCTATACACAATTTGAAACAAATAATAGAAAAAACACATGAATTAAATATAGATATTGAACTGTTATTCATCGACTTCAAACAGGCTTTTGACTCCATACAAAGAGAAAAAATACAAGAGGCACTGATAGAGTATAAAATACCAGCAAAAATAATAAACCTTATCATGATGACATTGAGTTATACAAAAACAATAGTACAGACAAACTATGGAAACACAAACACATTTGAGACAAACAAAGGACTGAGGCAAGGAGACGCAATGTCAGCTACATTGTTCAATATCGTGTTAGAATATGCATTGAGGAAAATAAACAAGAAAGGAACGCTCAGAAGTAAATGACACCAAATCATTGCATACGCAGATGATCTGGTAGTGATAACAAAAACAACACAGCTTATGAAGGATATAGTTCAGGAATTGATTGAAGAAGGTGGGAAAATAGGACTAGAAATAAACCAAGAAAAAACTAAACTTATGAAAATCGGAAAGACAGCATACCAAGGAAAAATAAAAATAGGAAAATATCATTTCGAGCAGATTAACACAACGAAATACTTAGGAACAGTAATTAGTAATGACAAGGCAGAGGACAGCGAAGTAGAAGAGAGAATTCAAAGTATTGTAACCGAAAAGTTATGGTGAATAAAGGAATAAATAAGAAAGTAAAACTACAAATGTATAAGAGTGTAATAAGACCAATACTGACATATGCAGGAGAAACATTAACATTATCACAAAGTAGACAACAAAAATTAAGAATAGCGGAAAGAAAGATAATAAGAAAAATAGTAAGACCAATAAAGATGGGAGATGACATTAGAAGAAGAACTAACAAAGAGATCTATGAAGAACTAGAAGAAAGAGACATAGTCACTATAATCAAAATAGCGCGAATAAAATGGATTGGACATGTATGTAGAGCTGGACCACAAAGCAGTATCCGGGCCCTAATGGAATGGGAAGTGACCAGTAAACGGAGAAGAGGCAGACCTAAAAGCAGATTTAAAACAGAGGTAGAAATAGATCTCAGGACACAAGGAATATACAATTGGAGGGAAAAAGCACTAGATAGAAAAACATGGAGAAAAATAGCAAATACATATACCAGCCAGGAAAATCAATAAGACAAAAGGATAGGATGAAGAGAGCTCCAAGAAGGAGCGGCAAAACTCCATGCGGAGTGTAGTGCCATATGAATGAAAAAAAGAAAAAAAAAATATATATATATGTATATATATATATATATATATATATATATATATATATATATATATATATATATATGTATGCGCGTGTGTGTATGTGACTATTATACAAATTACATATATTCGGATATACCGTGTTTTCCTTATATCGTGCTAGGTATAGCCAAAAGCCATCCCGGTATAACGAGGTTCTACTGTATTTGAATGTTCGAATATTAAAATATTTAAACATTTGACTATTTGAATATCCATATATTTGAATAGTTAGAATATTCGAATCATTCAAATATTTCAATATATTTTTGAATGAATATTCGATTACTTAAATTTAAAAAATCCACAGCCTTAGTAAATAGCACTGTAACATTTTAAAAATGTGACTTGCTGTAGTTTACCTCCTACATAAAGAAATGTACATGTGTTAGACGTCATTGAAATCAACGGGCCCGTTTATCAGAGACAACAGTTGAGAGTTTACTGCCAACTGTTGGGGAATTCTCTGACGACCGGATTGTTAATTGTGATCGTGTTTGGGATTTTTGCAATCATACAAAATAGACTGATCAGAGTACCGTTCATTAAATACCAACATATATCACAAATAAATCCAAACATGTTGAATATTAAACATTTTGATGAACGTGCCCAATCATTTCAAAAATAGTAATAATTTAAATAAATCATTTAATAAAATATGTACCATCGGTGGACATAAAATGTTGGGACAATTCGAAAACTGGATATTGTCAAACATAACAAAATTTATAATAATTAAGTCAGGTTTGTAAAATTCAGGTCATGAAAGTGACAATGAAAATATGTAAACGAAAGAAATTATCGAAACCCTTTTTTCATTTTCGACACATCAAATAACAATTAACTGATAAGTCCAAATTTGATACACACTAAAAAACTTAAACGCGTCCCAACATTTTGTTTCCACCGATGGTACGTAATGAAAAAGTGTGTGGGGTTAAATAAAAGGGGTGGATTAACAGCAAACAATTGTTCTAGAGATGCACGTGGGCGCTCAGTTGTCCTATAACGATATGTTTGAGGCGTCGCCGACCAACGCGCTGCTCTGGAAGTGTAGGGCGTGCGCCAAAGAGGTGACCAACAGGTGGCACCACTACCACTCGCACACCCCACAAAGGTCCGTCTGCCCTTACTGTCCGGCTACCTACAGCCGGATTGACACTCTCCGGAGTCACCTGCGAGCCAAGCACGTCTACGTCAAAAGTCTCAACCTATAGCATCTGTGGATGCGAAAGAGGCGCTTTCCATAAGTCAAAATTAAAGCATACACATTTTCTTTATTATTATTATTTATTTAATAAAACTACCTGTTGTTACTTCAATGTTTGCAATTACTACTAGGGTTGGTTTTTACAGGGAATTCCATATGAATCGACACAGCAGACAGTTTATGAAAGAACAAACGAAAATCAACGGCTTTGTTTTAATTTGACGTTTTGAACTGTAAGAACTTCAATATTTGCAGAATTATTAAGTTCTCTATTAGAACAAAATGCCCACTGCAATTTCATGAGTAAACTAATTTAAAGCAATTAATTATTACAGATTATTGACAATGTGAATCATTAGGTTTGTTCGTTTGTACTGCACTAAGTTGAACTAAGTTCAAAATTGTGATGCCACAGTTCAAGTTAGTGTAACTTCACATTTACAACTGCAGACGTCCAGTTCATGTAACGAACAGATTCAGTGCAAACAGTGGAAAAAGTGCTGCTCTAGTTCATGTAACGAACAGACCTATTATCACATTTTCAATAATCTCTAAATTTATTTACTTCAATGGTCAGTAACTCTCTAATTTTATTGAATTCAATAGTATTTTCAGCAATCTGTAAATGTATTATTGATTTAGCACTAATTTTTTTAAATTCAAAGGTTTCCGGAGGTTTTAATGGGATTTATTATCAATCTACAATTTTATTAAATTCGATATAATTTTTTTGCAATCTCCATGGTTATTTATTTCCTCTGATTGTCCAGTAGCGACATCTATTAATAATAAGATGAACCTTTCATTTAACTTTCACCTCCCAATTATAGATGTCACTGTGTAAACAAACGTTCGAAAAAAAATAAAAGCCGTAGATTTTTCACTGAAATACTAAATAAATGTTTAGCATTTAATTATCCACACCGCATATATATGTAAAAAAATTAATGTATATTTGTGATAAATGTATTTTTGTAAATGTCTTATCTAACAGCAAATTCGGATAAATGTATTTTCGGACAAATAAATTCCAACACGTGCTTGTGTTGTCAATGTCAACGTTTTTGTGGTTATGTTTACTATCATCCCAGAAATTTGAATATAACAAGCGTATATATAGTCTGACTATTAGACTAATAAGTGCATGAGAGCCAATAATGTATTTATGATAATATTTGGTGGTTAATTTTATTTTAAAACTTTGATTTTAACATGTGTCCGGGATCATGGAGGAGGTATTTATTGTGGTTTGCACAGGAACACATCGAGTTCCGTTTTCAGGTAATTACTATTTTTAATAAATTCAATCACTGTAACTGTAACTGTAAGTACCAAGTAAAATGTACTCGAGTACTGAATACAAGTACTCCCTGAAATATGTAATCGAGGACTAAGTACAAGTACCTAACAGTACTTTTATGAGTACAAAATACTGAGTATTGGAGTGAATAAGATTTTTTTCTTATTGTACTTTTATACATTCCAAAAAAACCTCCGGACGTTCGAATTAATCAAAATAAACATTTGAAAAATTAGTTTGCAAGAGATCAGAAATAATCGGAGAATATATTTTAAAGTTCACAATGCTTCAGTGTTTTATACACGTGGCGCATAAAGTAAAATTTCGAGTTTAGAAAAGTCTAATTTGGATAGATCACTCCTCATCGCCACCCGACCTATCCAAATTCTTCAGGCTTTTCTAAACTCAAAATTTTACTTCATGCTTAATCTGAAAGTGCAAAAAAATCGCTTAAAGCTTCAAATTGAACGAATGTAGGAAAATTTATACGCTGTTCATTTTCCATACAGTGAATTTTCTTTTCGATATACATTTCACTATGTATACCCCTATAAAAACGTAATATTAAATGTATTTTTGATGTTTCCCTATAATTGAATATATTTTAATTGGTTTTTTATATTATTTAAATTAAAAAAGCTCAGTGACTTCCAACCTAATCCAACCAAGGCCGTAGCCAGGGGGGGATATGGGGGTTCAAACCCCCTTAAAATTTGAAAATGTTAAATTTTTATATTTAAAAGCGGCCCTGTGAGAGCAAAAACAATATTTTTACCATTAAAATCCTTCAAAAAAATGTTCTGGATACGGCCTTGAATCCAACCATTGATATTTCAAAAGTTGGGCATTTAATATTCCCTCAATTTTGCAATATTGATTAATTTTTATAACAGTTATGGGAGTTTCCGATAATCATTTTTTGATTACGTCTTTTGTGGCTACTATTAACCCAGCTCAACCTCAAAACATGCCTAACTTGGTTAAATTTAATTTTTCTTTTATGTCTATAATAAGTTAAACATTGTATTTTAACAATTATTGTTTGATTCTACAGGTAAATATAACATGAAGGTTTACTCTTGTTATCTTTACGAAGTCCAAAATCCGAATAGAGATTTGTCAAACTAACATGTCGGAACATGTAAAATAAATCCACGTCAGATGCCGGGTTAAATATTGAGGTGATGAGATTTTTACACAACTCACCTAGCCTTTTTTGATATTTCCTCAGTTTTGTGTCAGTTATAGAAGTTTTCGACAATTATAATTTAACGCATCATGGTTTTTAACTAAGTTGAATATGTTGGTGAATTAAAGTAAGACACTAGAATATGGAATTAATCTGTTTCCATTTAAGTATAATTCTAGCGAGTGTATTCCACTCCCACATTGATCATGAAGTAAAATTTCGAGTTTAGAAAAGCCTGAAGAATTTGGTTAGGTTGCGTAGCGAAGCGGAGTGACCTATCCAAATTGAGGTTTTCTAAACTCGAAATTTTACTGCATGCGCCACGCGTATAAAACACTGAAATGAGTTCAAGTTCAAAACCAATATTTCTTCTTTTATTTATTCACTTAACTGAGTTAATTTGATACATCTAGTAATATAAAGTTAACACATTAAAATTATAAATATTAAACATAATTAAACAATATGCACGATGACAGTTTAAAATAAATGGTAAGCAAAAATAAGCAATAAGAGTTTTGCTATCCCCGAGGAAAGGAAAGGGATTGTTGGAAAATGCATACGTGGTTGTAAGGATGGGTAATAAATGAATGGATTTTCAGGATATAGGTGATTGTAAAGGATGAAATAGATAGGATGAAAAAGGATTTGTGAATCAACCATGTGTGGGTCAAACGCGAGCAGGGATGAAACGCGAGGTCCAGAATGGAACTCCATTTGAAATGTATTCAAGTACAAATGTATTTACTCGAGTACATTTTGCTGTTAAAAAGGAGTTGAGTACAAGTACAAGTAATTACAAAATAAAGTACTCGTGGACTGACTACTGAGTACATAAAAAGTACTTGAGTACAATTTTTGAGTACTTATTTGTAATATTAGAAAACAATAACGGAAAAATTACAGAAATGTAAAGTGAACCTACAAGTGAACTACACATTTAAACACACACAATGATTTGTTTGAGGTGACTAGTAACCACAAAGACAAATATTTGTTTATGTGCACTTATTGGTAACAATTATTTATTTATATAAATGAAAATTTGGTTTGGTCGCTTTGTTTCGCTACGCAACCAAACCAAATTTTCAGGCTTATATACAGTGTGCATGGAAGAATCGAATTCATCTTAAACATTCACGTTTGTAAATCCTGTTTATGAATATTCATTTCATATGTACTCACCTTAAAAAACAACCTAAACAACCAAGTCAATTCGGTATCAAACATTGTTGTAACTGAATTAATTCAAACATCAACATTGTAAGTCATGATTATGTAAAATTATTTGTAGGAAATCGAGTCATTGCTATCGATGCTCCAAATCAAGATGAATTATATACAAAAACCGGATCCTGTTGTAAGTACATAAAAAGAGTAATAGTTTTATTCAACATCAAATTCAAATTATCATCTGATCGTAATAACTTGATCACTCAAATTTGACTTGCTTAGAAACGTTCCCATTATTTTTTAAATGTTTCACTTTAGTGTAAGAATGAAATATACAGGGTGGTCCATCTCAGAGGTAACAAGCGACTTTGTTGAGTTACGCGGCATTTTTGAAAAATCGCCGAGACATGTCGATTTTTGTGTCGAGGGGGACAACATTTGATGACGTTTCTACCTTTATAATCTCAACCCCCTAACGTAACTTCACTTCCCGATTTTTAATAGGGAAAGTGGGTCGAGTTATATGTCGTTGAAAAGCTCTTTCCACTCTAAATACAGTGGTGTCATTTTTTTGTTTTCGTTGATTACTGAGAGAACGACAGCACTTCGAAATACCGTTTGAGGTAACAAGCTTTATGCATTTATCTCATCCACATCTCAAAAACAAGATTTTAACATTTGTTTTTACATGTAAATTATGACATTTATCTGTTGCTGAAAATCATGTACCTTTTATGTCAATAAATCACCTATCAATTTTACATTTCTTACTGGATTGTTAACCTTTTTTGTGGTGCTAAACAGGTGAAATTGTAGTTTCGAAATGTTGCTGTTCCCTCAGGGATCAATGGAATTGAAAACAAATGATACGGTTGTATTCAGAATTAAAAAAAGCTTTTCAACGATATATCACTCGACCCACTTTCCCTATTTAAAATTAGGAAGTGAAGTTAGGTTAGGTTAGGGGATTGAAGTTATGGAGATGGAAATGTTATTAAAAGTTGTCCCCCTCGAAACAAAAATCGACGTGTCAAAAATAACTAGTAACTTGACAAAGTCGCTTGTTACCTCTGAGATGGACCATCCTGTAGAAACGTCTGTAATGTTTTCAGCCTATAATTATCTCGAATACAGAGTTTCGGAAATCATCTAAGTTTTTTCGGTCAGATGATGATATGTATCACTGAGAAGCAAAAGGGTGTAAGTACCTAATAATCAAATTTGAGCAATCCAGCTCTAAAGATCAAGTCATATTAAAACCAACGAAAAAAACAGCAACGTGGGTAAATGGAGCTTTTATTTGCGGGGCGAGGAACGGAAGTGAGGGTTATTTTTGCCTTAGCAGCGCAGCCATGTGGCTTACTGTACTTCTTCTGTTTCTGAGGTTAATCGAAAAGTTCTGTTTCGTTAGCTAATCCCAGCAGCTTTCCGATCATCTTTCCCTTTGGGAAGTGAACTGGATTCTCTTGGACAAGGTTTTCTTTTTACTAGGTGGTTAGTGCTTCGCACTCAAATAGTACATGTGAGTAGTCTTCATCATTGCATTTATGCGCCACGCATATAAAACACTTGATTCAAAGTTCAAAATATACACTGCTTAAGTTTGATCTCAACAGCATATCCCAAAGAAAATCTCTCGAATTAAGAAAATCCAAGTTTTGGTTATAGTTCAATGAAATATATATTTGTTAGATCAAACTTGAACAGTATAATTTAAACTTCACGCTAAATCGGTGTTTTATACGCGTGGCGCATGAAGTAAAATTCCGAGTTTAGGAAAGCCTGGAAATTTGGATTGGTCGCTTCGCTATGCGACCAATCCAAATTTTCAGGCTTTCGTAAACTCGGAATTTTACTTCCTGCTGGGAGTGGAAACACTTGTTAGAAGTTTCAAATTGACGTTTCCGCTGTGGCCCAAATGCTAAGATTAATGTTACATTTGAAAGAAAAAGAGCGTGTTCAAAATGTGAACGGCATCGAGGAAAACATTTTCATGTCACCTTTTAACAAACCATATGTCCCTAGGGAAATATGGATTGTCAAAAAGTTTCATATTTCCCTAGGGAAAGATGAGTATGTTATCACATAGCGTAATCATTATTGTATCAATCAGAAAAGAAAGTATTACCAAATTAGTGATACATTTTAGAGAACATTTTTTAAAATTATTTAACGCTTACAGTCTATAATTGAATATTGACGAAAATTGATGTGAATCGTGGTGATTGCAGAAACATCTGAAAATTGACAAAACGTATAAATATAGTTTTAAATAAATAAATTGTCTCGATTGCAAAAAAAACTGCCACATATCTGAAAATTGACAAAATGTATGAATATAATTTTAACGCTAAATAATTTCTTGATATTTATTATTTTTTTTACTAAATGTGGCATATTTTTTATATTTCTTGGCCCCCCTCTAGTAAAAGTCCGGCTACGCATGAAGTACTCTTACATATTTAATTTAGAGAAAAATGGTACTTACACTCATATGTCTTAATTAATATAAAAAATTTGAATTTTACCAGTATTAAACACCAATATACTTTTTATAGCAACCATTTTGGATTGTAGAATTCAAATCGGAAAAGGATGCAAAAACATTGACAAATCGATCTGTTTTGTTAAGAAATTGCATTGAATTATGGGCACATTCAGATACCATAAACAATTTACACACTGAGTTAAAACAATTCCCCGAAAACTTAATGAGCCCTTATCTTCGAGAAGATAAGAGTTTCAAAATTGAAGTGGAGACTTTTTCTAAACATTTTACACAGAATGAAAAAGTAGAGAAATTAGAGGTAGTAAATAATTTAATTAAATCATCTAAAATCAAAATAAAAATCAACTTTAAGTAAGATATTCATTTGTTTTATTTAGCTAAAAAATCAAAAAGTTGTCTTGTATATATTGTTGTCTTGTGAATATTTTGTTTCCTATTAGGCAACATCATGTTCTACTCAAGTTTTGTTATTTAATCAATTAAATTGGTATCTTTTATGTGCAACTAAAAATAAATCACTTATGCATACAGACAATAGATTATTTGCCATTCAAAGGACCTGTGAGATTAAAAGATCCAGACGTTTGTTTGCAATATATTGAGTATTATGGAGTGGACCACGTTTATGCACCAGAAAATCCTCATGCGGTATTTTTTGGAAGATGGGTAAAGTTATAGCTCAAACCTAATTTTATTTCATTTCTAAATGTGCAAATATTTCGATTAGGTAGCTAGCGGATTAAGACAGTTGCTGAAACAGCTGTCTCTGAAGACTCGAAAATTTATTGGGAATACGAGCATGGATGCTCAGTTATCGCTATTAATGGCAAATCAGGCGCAAGTGAAAAGCGGGGATTTAGTTTTGGATCCGTTTGTTGGTAGCGGGTCGCTCTGTGTCGCCGCTGCGCAGTTTGGAGGGTACGTTTGGGGTACAGATATTGATTTTTTGATGCTGCATGCTCGAACACGACCATCGAGAATCACGCAGCAGGTAAAATAAACTCATATGTCTACTTTATTTTGAGTGCCTCTTAACCCTTTCGCTACGAGGAGCGTATCCATACGTTTTGTTTTATGTGCTCCATGTGCGAAGAGCGTATAAAAAAGCCTGTAAATCGTGAGCGGAGGGCGTACGAAGTTTGTGTACCTCTTCAATGCGCAGTCTATATACCGGTCACATGTTATGAACATAGCGCGGATTTTTGCATGGATCGCTCGTGAACCGTTGTCGCCCAGTCGAGTTAAGCATATAACGCACGCGACTTCACGCCAAATACACAAACGGACGACTGCATCGCCAGACACAGCCGCAATCGTCCACTTGTGCATTCGACGCACAGTCGCGCGCGTTATATGCCCAACTCGACTGAGCGGCCCCGGTTCACGAGCGATCCCTGTTAAAATCCGTCCAGTAGCTATGAAATAGAATACCGCTTTTTTAAGTAAAGCCAGTCTCGTGTACACTGTTTTTCAGTTATTTGCTGCGTATTTTCGCATAACATTTACATTTACATTGTTCGCTCTTACAAAATGAATAGAACAAAGTATTTATCTGAACAAGAATTACAAGAAATCGCCCGTAAATATATGGAAACTGGCATTGATAATGACGAAGACGATGAAAACGTAATTAGTAGCGGAGAAAGTGGCAGTGAAGAAGACGAAGTTGAGGATGAAAACCAAAACCATGAGGAAAGTGAGCAAAATATAAATGAGAATTTGGATGAAGAAGTAAATTATGTTGAATGTGATTGGAAGAGTTGCACCAACTGGACACCGTTTGTCCACAATTTTACTGAATATAATTGTGGAATTTCCAATGAAAATATAGGATCAAATAGCACAATGTTGCAATTATTTGAAGCATTGTTTACTGAACAATTGGCTAGTGAAATAGTGATGGAAACAAATAGATTTTATAGAATTTTAATAGAAGAAAATGAGGAAACTGCCAGAAAATATAGAAATGTTGGAGACGTAGACAGTAACGAATTGATGGTTTTTATAGCAGTGACTCTTCTTATGACAAGGACAAAAAAACTAAAAGTCAATGAATATTGGTCAACACACCAACTATTGGTAACCCCAATTTTTTCAAAAATCATGAAGCGTGACCGATACAATTTTATAATGCGAATGCTACATTTTTGCGACAATACAAGACAAGAGACAAACACCGACAAATTGTACAAAATAAGACTAGTTCTAAACAACCTAAAAGAAAGTTTCCAAAATAATTTGATGCCATTCGAGAATCTTTGTATAGACGAGAGCTTGATGTTGTTCAAAGGGCGCCTAGGTTTCAAGCAGTATATACCATCCAAAAGAAGCAGGTTTGGCATCAAATTGTTTATGATGTGTGACTGTAAATCTGGTTATGTCCTGGATTTTATTATATACACCGGAGCATCAACAGAACTTCTTGACGATCGAAATAGAGTGGGCAAATCTGGCCAAGTAATACTTACTCTTATGCAGAAATATATGAACAAAGGACACTCATTATATGTTGGCAACTGGTACTCCACTCCTACATTGTTTTTATATTTGCATGCAAAGCAAGTAAATGCTTGTGGAACAGTTCGCAAAAATAGGAAACAAATGCCAGTAATGACCGAAAACCTAAAAAAACATGAAATGACTTTCCGAACATCTGGGCCATTATTGGCTATAAAGTGGTATGACAAGCGAGCAGTTTACATGCTGACCACCAAACATGAAATCGGTATGACCCCCACTGGAAAAAAGAATGGAACGACTGGCATGGCTATTTTAAAACCAACTTGTGTTACTGAGTACAATAAATATATGGGGACTGCTGATCGGGCAGACATGGTTCTCAGTTCAGTAAAATCGATCAGAAAAAATGTCAAGTGGTATAAGAAATTATTTTTTCATTTGGTAGACTTATGTCTACTGAATGCTCATTCTATGTGGAATATTAGTACTAACAAAAAACTTCCATTGGCTGACTTCCAACTAAAACTAATTGAAGAAATTTTGGAAAAATACAGCACTGACTTAAAAACCAGCAGCAAGGGAAGAACACTCCAGGAATCTCCTTTACGATTGACAGGAAGACATTTTCCCGCAAAAATGTCAACTCCTGTAGGCAGCCGGAGGAAGGTAAAACGGTGCATGGTATGTGCAATAAATAAGCAAAGGCACGACACAACGTATTTTTGCAGAGACTGCGATACGCCGCTATGTGTTACACCGTGCTTCGAAATATATCATACAGAAAAAAACCTGATTATTACATAGGCTCAATATACAATAATTACATTTTACTGTTAATTTATAAAGTTTATTTTTCTTAGAATTAATTTTTTTGTTCTATTTGATAATACTTATATGTATATGTATTTTATGTTTTTTTTTTTAGAATATCATATAAGTGTTTTATATGTATATTTGCTTATTTTATATGTTTGTTTATATTATACAATAAATCAGTTAAAAAATAGTCATATTTTTGTATTTATTATTTTTAATAAAATACTTTGCATTCTAAGTGGCCATTGTTAATTTTCATTATAAATTACAAAAAATCTTCTAAAATCTTCGATACAAAGAATGTTATATATATGCTGGTATGAGCCTGTGGTACAAAATACATACGGGTACGCATTGTTTTCTAGCACCGTACACGGGGCACGCATTTGAAATTCAAACTGAGTAGCGAAAGGGTTAACTGGAAAGAATTCAACAAAAAAAGGTGTACTTTATATCGTTCACAGGTGAGAGATACAGACGAAGGTGTAAAGGCTAACCTACAACAATACAAGTTAGAAAAAAATTACTTGGATGTTATGGTTAACGACTTTGCTGTCTCGTTTTGGAGGGAAGGCATGGAGTTCGATTCAATTATAACTGATCGTAAGTTGTAAAATATTGTATAGTCAGTTAATACCAAAATGTTCTTTATATTTACGTTTTAGCTCCTTATGGAATACGAGAATCCACAGAGAAAATTGGAACGTCACGAGAGAATTGCACGATCAGCGAGCACCACTTAAAAACGCACATTCCCGCAAAAGTCGATTATGGAATATCGCAATTGTATTACGATTTGTTGAATTTCGCAGCTAGGCATTTAAAAATAGACGGTAGATTAGTTTGCTGGTTTCCAGTTTTCAGGTAATTGAAAAAAAGCTGAAATGGTGAAGTAAAAGTAAAATTATTATACTCATGTAAATAAGTACTATAATAATAATAAGTAGCTATTTTTACAATTCAAGTAATTTTTAAAATTTTAGCTTTCACTCAAACTGTAAGTCAATTGAGGTGAAGGTCGTATTAATGTTAATTTTTTTATTATTAAGGGAGGACTACAAAGAATCAGGTTTACCACAACATGCCTCTTTAAAACTAATCGCAAACAGCGAGCAAATTTTGAACAAACACACATCAAGGCGTTTGCTGACTTATCAAAAAATCCACGTTTTTTGCGAATCGGATGATTCCAGTGAAGAAAATACGATTCAAGACTTCCGGGTGAGATATTATGAAACCCGTGAGGAGACGAGACAGGAGCGCAGGCTGAAAAAGGCAGAAATACGTGAACGTGGAAGAATGGAAGCGGAGAAAAGAAAAAAGAAAGATGTTTAAAATAGATTATTTTTTTATTGTTTTAAATAAAAATGTTAAAAGTTATTTTCTATTCCTCCCGAATTTTCGAATGCCCTTTTTCACAGTGTTGCCACCGCCGATTGGTCTAAAGTCGCGTTTGTCGGAGTTTGTTTTATCAACCCTGCCACCTCTTTTGTTTCTAGAAAATTTATCATTTCTATTTCCGGAAAATTTATCATTTCTATTCCCGGAAAATTTGTCATTCCTATTTCCAGAAAATTTATCATTTTTGTTTTTGGAGAATTTGTCGTTTTTGTTTCTGGAGAATTTATCAGTTTTATTTCTGGAAAATTTGTCATTTTTGTTCCGGGAAAATTTATCGTTTTTATCAGTGAATCTTCCCGTTGAGGGTTTTTTGTCGAATCGAGGTTTTTTAGATTTGTACGAGTGGAACGTTTTCGGTGGTCGCTTCATTCCGGTTGGTCTCGAACTGAATAATTCTAAACAAATGACATATTATTAGAAAAAAAAAATTGCATTTATTACTTTTTTCCAAGTGTGAACCATAAAAGTTTGTTTTGGAGTTAGTCTTTTGTTTATTGAAATTGGAGTTGCCTACCTATGTAAATATGTCTCGTGTTTGTTGATATTAGACAATTCTTCTCTTAAAAGAATAAATAAATATGAAACAAATGGTACAAACTTCTTTTTTATCCCAATTGATCATCAGTCTTAAAATGTTATAAGAATTATATAATATTAAAACTGATTTTGATTGTACATAGCTAATGAGACTATTGCAATACTTGTAAATGTAATAAAATTTAAATACCTCTATCTGGTTCTTCACCGACTTCTTCCCTATAATACTCGGCATCGTCGTCTTCCTCGACCTCTGTTTCCCGATTAGATTCGGCTGCTGCTTTCCTAAGCAACTTATCCGTTTCAGATTTTTCTGGCTTATTCTTCTGCATTCCCTTCAGTGACTTTTCCTTCAACTCCGTTTTCATCTGTTCCTTCTGCTTTTTATTCTGCTCTTGAATCTTCTTGCGTTTTTCTTTCAATTTTCTACACAAAAGTATTAAATAATAAGGAAAAACAAACTTTTTTGTATATTTATCTAAGATATACACTATTATTTTATATCTTTGACTTACTTTTTAAGCTCTCTGCGTTTTTGTATCTCCAATTTCTCTTCGTCACTCTTCTCGATATTGTTATGATACAAAACCTCCCCATCCATTAAACCATCCTCGATCTTTATCAACTGTAACGTTAAGCGGGGACCCAATTCTGATAACCGAATGGCCGATTTTCCCAACTCTAAATTACCGCGAGCCTTAATTTTTTGAGATAACGTTACATGACTGTTCGGATCGTCTTCGGCTTCACTTTCAGACAATAAAGTACCTCTAAAAAGTTTTCAATATAAATAATATTAAGAGCATGATGTTAAATTAAAGCAAGACTTACTTTTCTAAAAACTCCGAAATTTCATCAAATCTGGCTAAATTCGGGACTTTGCCTTGGATTACTTTTTTAACACCTCTCGAAATCCCCACTGGCGCTACTTTGATATTAAAATGCCTAAAGTCAATTGTTTGTGTCGATGCATTGTAATTTAACAAGACACACCTCCTAACTGTGTTTAAATCCACCTAAATTAAATATCAATTTATACATTTTAAGACTAATTTAACTCACCCAACAAAAAGATATGCTAGGTTTATTTCAAGGTTTAGTGATTATCATTTAGCGTTCATATGAGATTTAAGAATTTTAGGTTAGCATGTGGATGTTGAAAACTATTTCATCAAAAATTTCTGAAAATACCGTTTTACAAGTAATTAACAGAGAAGAAATTAAAAATTATCGTTTATAATTTCCAATTTCTCTTTTTTACCATTAACAATTCGCCAAATTCTTAAAATTACTTTACTATTATGTTGTAATAGCTGACTCAGTAAATCTGGGATTACTGTACTCGACTAATAGAGTATAAATTTGGAGTGTTGGCGCAAAAACATTTATGTATAAGGATATTTAAGAAAAGTAGAAAGTATATCTTAAACACTAAATGTTTTTTATTTTTTTTTATTTTGGGTTTTACGTCATCTATTTCCACTGGTAAGGCCAATCATGACGCCGGAGATTAGGTCTACAGCTATCCGGGAATTTTGCCGAACCCGGTGGGAGTTCCAACCCACCGGTAGGGATCTTTAACGTGCACGCAACATCCAGGCAGTACACGGGTCCTACATGCATTTAACGTCATATCCGAGAAGACGGAGTGTTTGGCATTTTTATCCTAACCTATATAAATGCAGACAACTTGTTAGGCCGGTATTTGAACCCCGGTCCGTGGCGTGGCAGTACAACACTCTAACCACTACATCACCAAGCTGCCCACACTAAATGTTAATTCTTAAAATCCTTAAATGGCGTATGAAGGAGCTCGTAAGAATGCGTACATTCTGCTCCACTTAAACGCTAAACCTTATAAAGCCGGCAATAATTATCCATTTGTTATTTATCATTTGTAACTTACTTTTGTCAAATTAATTGATGGGAACATGTTTTGGAACATGGAGGCCATTAACTTGAAGTGCAAACCCTCGCCGCTGAAACCGTTCAAAATGATGAGTGGCGAATGTTTGAAGGCCTCCTCGATGACCACCTGTTTCCTCAAGCTGGAAATTACGTCTCTGGCTAAGGAAAAGTTGTGAACTTTGAATGTTAGAGTCGGTCCTCTCGGCAACCGACTGAGTTTCATGTAAACGCCCAACTCGGTGCGTGAAAATACAGACAGATGCGAGACGTGAAATAAACCAGCTATGTGTACGAAATCTTTGAGTGTGTTTTTCTTCCTTTCCTTGAAAAAGAAATATATAAAGTTAGATAAATATAGTAACGGATTTTTTTTGTTCAGCATACGATTGACACCAAAACAAGTCACATATTTGTTAACATTGCAGCAATTAACGTTTTAACATTACTTACTTTTAAAGATGAAGCTGTGAACGGTTCCATAACTTTCCTAAAATCCTTCGTTAAATCCAGAACGTGGCCCCCTGGTAAACCCTTATGTATTACTATCGAGTGCGGCGCTGAGACCACCTCTTCCAGTTCCCCTTGGGTATTTTTATTTTTCTTAACACTGCGTCCGCGCTTTTTTTTAGCCATGTTTTGGTTTTTAAAGTAATTTCACGTGCACAGAAATAATCAGATATTTGAGGTTATAATCAGACCTCGTCGACTCCATATGATTCAGAAAGTTCACGTATATAGTTGACCGACTCACTCGATGGGAGGGCGCAAATGTCGAAATTTCAAGTTTCCCGCAATTTCGAACATCTGATGGTACAAAAATCAAATTTCCCGCAGTTTCGAACTTTTTGAGAAAGATATTTCAATCAGCACCTCATCAAAGGTGCTGATAAAACGAAATATTTTGGAGACGGGCGTGGACGAGCATTAATATAAATAAACAAAACCGTGAGTATTGGAATATTTTTGATTTTTAAGCTATTTTGTACAGACCCAGTCGATTCCATATGATTCTGTAAATTCACATATATAGTTGACCGACCCACTCGATGGGAGGGCGCATATGTCGGAATTTCAAATTTCCCGCAATTTCTAACGTGGGCTCGTTTTTAATCAACAACTGTCAGATCCGTCAGATCTGAAGGCACAAAAATGCCGATAAGGCGAAATCGTCTCGAGATGAGCGTTAATAAATATAAATAATTACAACCGTAAGTATATATAATATTTGTAAACTTTAACCTATTGTGTATTATTATAAATAAGTCTACAGTCAAAAAAATTTAAAACCAGGGTGTTACTACATTATTTCTCTTTATTTCTTCCTAGTACATGTGGATGATCTTCAAGTATACTAAATATCCATGGTCGTGGATATTTTCATCATACTGAACTAGGAGCATTTTTTCATGGAGTAGATCCCCCGTTATTTCATCATATCCTCGTTATTGTTGGATTAAGCAATTCTGAATCTTTAGGGACGGGCATTAACATTAATAATTAAAACCGTAAGTTTATGTAATATTTTAAGTTTTTAAGCCATTATTTATTCTTTTAATAAAATCTGTAGTCAAACACATTTAGTATGTCTACATTATTTCTCTTTATTTCTTCCTAGCATTCGTGAATGATCTTCAAGTACCATGCATGAAACAACCACAGACGTGGAGATTTTCTTCACACTGGGCTAGGAGCATACTTCCATGGAGAATGTTCCTGTTGCTGTTGGATCAAGCAATTCTGAAATTCCATCTAGTCTCAAAGTATGATCCCAGAACATAAAATAATGCCTTAAATTCAATTACACAGTTTTTCTATTGCATTTTACTATTGTTCAAATAAGATTCACTATATCCCAAATATCTTTCACCTTGTCAAATATAAGTCAAAAGATTTTCCGATTTACAAAATGAGTTTCACTATATACCAAATACTTTTCCCTTTAATATTTTTGCTGACCATTTTTGCAGTAACAATAACTTTCTTCTGGAAATATTTTATTTGTATTTATACATACAGGGAGTTTTCTTTTAAGTATATGTATTCCAAATTCAACCTATTTTCTGTAAATCTTTAGATATTCCTTGTTTTTTTTTAAGTTCAATTTAAAGCTTTAAATGAGTGTTTTCCACTCCCAGACTAAGCATGAAGTAAAATTTCGAGTTTAGAAAAGCCCCGTGAAAATTTGTCGAGGGTCGCGCAGCGACCCGAGACAAATTTTCTGGGCTTTTCTAAACTCGAAATTTTACTTCATGCGCAACGCATATAAAACACAGATTTCAAGTGAAATTCGAATATACATACATTTCACAATATTTTAGTGTTTTATACGCGTTTTAAAGCCCAGAAAATTTGTCTCGGGTCACGGGGCTTTTCTAAACACGAAATTTTACTTCATGCTTAGTCTGGGAGTGGAAAACACTCGTTTAAAGCTTTATATTGAACTTTTTTGAAAAACAACGAATGCCGGAAAATTTACAGCTTGTGCATATGTTTACCTTGGAGAAAAATTCACTGTATGGAACACTACTTACGCCAACATCCTTATCCGGATAAGGAGACCTCTTATTTCATTTCTAAGATGCATTTTTTGACGAACTGCAGACATTTTGTTGAGAAGTGAAATGTAATTAGGTTTTGACATATAGTGAAATATATTTGTAATAACTTTTAAAATATACATTTAACATGTTCATAAGGTTTTTGTTATTTTTCGCATCGCACGGTAATTTAATACCGTGCGATGTTCCTCGCACCGCGCCCTCCATTCAATGTTATGACCCCCTGTACCGCACACCCCGCTTAGGAAGAAGCCCGCCCGCTCCCCGCGCCCAATGACGTCATTTGCGATTGCAGCGCTGTCCCATCGAGTGGGTCGGTTAACTAAAATCATGATACGTGTAGCCCCCTATGAGTTATCAATCCAATTTAATCTATGGTTATAATAAACATGTGGTAAATTCCACGTAGGCAACCCAAATTACACAACATCCAGTATGCGTAGTCTCATTAGCTGTGGAGTATTTTTATTACAGATGTAATAGGCAACTCAATTTACGTTTTAACTCGAAACTGAAGTAGCTTTCAATTGAAAATACCATTTTAGATTTAGTTTTTAATCAACAGTATATTTATTAAAACTAAGACAATTAGTTTACCAATGACATATAATTGGTTTCGTAAACTTACTACTACAAGTTGAATGCTAAGTCTGTTTTAAACAGTACAATTTTCATTAAGCAGTGATTTTTTAAATTTCTTTTTAGACTTCCGTGAGTTCTTTTTTATTTTCTTCAAAGTTTAATCGTTTTTGAGGGATAAATAAATTAAAAAAAAACATTCATTTCACTTTATATATTTTTCATTGTATATATATATTTATATATTTTCACCTGGTTGAATAAATCTACAAAACATGGAATATATAATTTCAATATAAACTCTTGTACGGTAATAAAAATTAGAATATCAATAACAATTTCATTTCTCTAAGTACACACATAAATAAAAATATATATATGTATAAAAATCATAGAGGGCGGTGGGGACTTCATTCATTCGTCAAGGGAATCAGGGGGAGGTGATCGGATAAACGGGAAGAGGGAAACGCTACACCAAAGAAATAATACGCAGAAAAAAATCATCGTCAAATTGTACAAAAGGGCAGATGATCCCTCGGTATAAAATTGGAATGTTTGTATAATTACATCATTTGTTTCGTTTTAGATTTTTTGGAAGTATTTCATGTTAGAATATTTTTTTCTAAAATTCAATCCTGATCCGGTCGTTTTGGTGTTTATTTTTTCTTTAAGAATGGACCGGACGGTCGGACGAAATTTTCAAAAAAAGGGTTTTTTTGAGATCCATAACTCCGGTGAATTTGGCTTTTAATTCCCTATTTCATGCTGATTTATTTTATTTGTACTAAGTAAATTGTCTATAATTGGTGTTTTTTTTTAAATTTTCTTTTGAAGTGGGTTGTTTGGAATATATATATTTGTTATTTTTATTCAGTAAGCCAATTCACATGTTTCTTTCATTTAAACAGTGGAAATTTCGCACGGGGATTTTCCACAATTTTTTAATTGGATTATTTTTACTGGCCGAAATTACTTTCATTTTTTTTTTGTTTTTCTTGGAATTGTGAGAAATGCCGATGCGAGTTTCCGTCTTTTTCAATATATAATATATATTTCTAGATAATGTAATATTCTTTAGAATATGGTATACAGGGTGTTCCATTAAAGTTTCAGTTATCAAAGGAATAGATATTTATTATTAACAACGATTTGGTTTAAACTATAGTTCTGTATTTTGTTAAGCAATAAATTATTGCTGAATTATTTTTATGGTATTTAAATATGTACTTATAAGTTTGCAATAGGCGGCTCTGTAAAGATGTGGATATTATATATAGGGTGTTTTAGAAAAAGATGACCCTACTAACCCCAAATGCGATCTAATATATGTAAATAGGTAACAGATGGCGTTTACGTCGTCGTGTTTTGTAATATACAGAGAATTTTTCTTTAAAGTATATACAGCGAATTTTTATTTTAAGTATACATACGGATACGCTGTAAATTTTCCGACATTCATTGTTTTTTTTTTAAAGTTCAATTTGAAGCTTTTAACGAGTATTTTCCACTCCCAGACTAAGCATGAGGTAAAGTTTCGAGTTTAGAGAAGCCTGAAAATTAGGTTTGGTCGCGTAGCGAAGCAGAGCGACCAAACCAAATTTTCAGGCTTTTCTAAACTCGAAATTTCACTTCATGCGCCAGGCGAATAAAACACTGGTTTTAAGTGAAGTTCAAAATATAAGTCTGTAGAATACTGCTTTAGTAGCGTATTCTGATCTTTACAATATTTGAGTATTTTATACACGTGGTGCATGAAGTAAAATTTCAAGATTAGAAAAGCCTGAAAATTTGCTTTAGTCGCTCCGCTTCGCTACGCGACTACCAAATTTTTAGGCTTTTCTAAACTCGAAATTTTACTTCATGCGTAATCTGGGAGTAGAAAACACTCGTTTATTTCCACTCTCAGATTACGTATGAAGTAAAATTTCGAGATTCGAAAAGCCTGAAAATTTGGTTTAGTCGCTCCGCTTCGCTACGGACTACCAAATTTTCAGGCTTTTCTAAACTCGAAATTTTACTTCATGCGTAATCTGGGAGTGGAAAACACTCGTTTAAAGCTTCAAATTGATTGATTCTTAAAAAACAACGAATATGTGAAGACTTACAAAATAATTAGGATATGTATACTTAAAAGAAAAGCTTCCTGCATACTGGATTCTATTAATTTTTTTATAACAATTCTGTACTGGATTGCATTTTGAGCCAGCAGGGGTGTCTCTAAAAAACTGTGACACCTTGTATATAATATATACAAATAAAACATCTATCTCTACCATATATTGTGTTAAGTAGATAAATACTGGTCATTCTCAATTTGCTTGTTATGTTGTTTCTAAGGCCTTTATGAAAAAAGTGAATTACACAAAATTTGAAAAAATATTGGTAATAAATAAAGGTGGTGTTTTCAAGTCTCAAATGTTTATGTAAATCAACTTTTATTGTTTTTCATTCTAAAATATAATTTCAGGTGTTTCTATGTACAAACACATTTTCTTTATAAATCGTTTTAGAATAAACTTGCTAAGAGATATAATTACCTCCCCAATCATGCTAGTTCATTTGTTCCACCTTTAATGGGACACAATGTATATCTTCATTTTTATTTTACATAACACATGTCCTACTATTGTAAATACATTTACTTATATTATATACAATGCACTAATTTCCTGCTCGTCACCAGGAAAAAAGAGGAGAGCGAGAGGTGGAAAGAGAGAGTAAAGAGAGAAAGAGATGCATTTTTTTTTTCTCGGGAGAACCCTGCCGGTCTACTATTACTTTATCACTGACGACCTGCAGGCGGTCCCTATGTAAAATTAGGTCCCTATATTACATACATTTAGCATCACTGATTTAATCAAGGGATTCAAAAAAATCCTCCTGTGTATAAAAAGAAATGAACAATAGAATTTTAATTGAACTTAATTCGAATAAAAACAAGCTTATTAATTTATAATGTGATTTGAGTTTGAGATTTAATTGGCAGCATGTTATGATTAAAAAATGTGAGTGAATACCTTATGATTTAGAATGGCTGAGAAATGGAAATACTTTTTGTATCAAATGTCTCCACATTCTTTTAGTCAATTTCACCAAATGTAAATCAATAAATATTCCTATTTATTGATTTACATTTGGTGAAATTGACTAAAAGAATACTATTTATTTGTACATCCAGTGAGTACAGTTTTTACAATCATAAAACAAGAGAACTGCACAGTTGGCAGTAGCAATTCAGAGCGTTTTTATTTTTCGGTTGGCGAAGCGATTGTGGAAACTAAATGTCATGTTAAAGTACTTATTTTTAAAATGACATATAGTTTCCACAATCGATTCGCCAATCGAAAAATAAAACACTTTTTATCTTTGCCTCGATTAAATCAGGAATGCCCTTGCATATAGAAAACAAAAACTGTTACGATATACATATTGCGAAGAGTTACATAACCTACAATCAAGTGATGATATGAACGTTACCGTCTCAACTATTTACATCAAAAATAATTAATACAAAAAGAAAACAATCAAACGAAAAAAATTACGTAAAAATTGGTCATGCTCCTTAATTTAATAAATAACGGAAGTATTTAATTTAATTTTAAATCGGGCATGAGAACGCGCACGCTTTTTCAAAAGCACAAGTTTTTTTTGTGTAAGTGTGTGTGTATATATGTACAAATTTAATAAAAAATATATATGTATATAAAATAATAGAATAATAATAAAAACAAGTTTTTCCTCTTTTCTGTACGGGTGGGTGTTTTGTTTTAGAAGCTGATGTCGTTGAGGTTGAAGCCCGAGTCGGAGGCGAACGTGTTGAGGAGCTCCTGTTCGGAGAGGGCGCCGTCCGGCTGGATGCCCAGCATGTCAAAGATCTCGTTGCCCTGGCTGCTCATGGGGGCCGATTGCTGTTGGCCCCCGCCGCCCTGCGTGACTAGCTGCTGTTGGCCGTTCATGTTCGGCTGCGGTTGCTGCTGCATGCCCCCCTGGCCACCCACCGTCAGCGTTTGCGATTGCTGCATGTGGATATTCGTCATCGACATCTGCAAAATAATTAATAAACATTTTATAAATATACCAGATATTGTCAAATATGTATATATACAAAATGCGAGAGAGTAGGCAGGATATGCCCGATATATAAAGGGAAAGATGAGAGGAAAGCAGAGAACTATAGAGGGGTGATGATTATGAGCACGGGATACAAAATACTGATGATTATGGTGAAGAACAAATTAGAAGTAGTGGTAGAAGAGAAGAGGATGCTGCCAGAGTCGCAAGGGGGATTTAGGAGGGGGAGGGGAACGAGGGACCAGGTATTTACCCTAGCGAGGATGACAGAGAAAGTGATGGAAGAGAAAGGGTGTGTGTATGCGGTGTTTGTAGATCTGAAAGCGGCGTATGATTCAGTACCGAGGGAAGATATGGTAGAGTGTCTGAGGCGAAAGGGAGTGAGTGACGGAGTGGTTGAGTGTGTAAGGGAGGTGTATAGGGAAACATGGGTGGAAGCGAAGGTGGGGGAAGAAGTATTGGGAAGGTTTAGGACATGGAAGGGCTTGAGACAGGGGTGCCCCATGAGTCCGGTCCTGTTTAATATATACGTAAGTGAACTAGAAGGGGTGTTGAGAAAGGGGCAGGAAGGGGGAGTGGTGATTGGAAAGGAGAAAGTATGGTTACTGGCGTATGCAGACGATATAGTGTTGATGGCGAGAGATTGGGAGGGAGTGAAAGGCATGTTGAAAAGGGTGGAAAGATATATGGATAAGAGAGGAATGCGTGTGAATGTGGGGAAGACGAAATGGATGAGGTTTAGGAATAAAGGGAGAGAGGGGAGAGTGGGAGAGCTAGAATGAAAGGGAGAGGTGATTGAGAGAGTGAAAAGTTTCAGATACTTGGGATTTATTTTTAAAGCGACGGGTGGGTATGAAGAGCATATAAGGTGGGTACAAGCATGGGGAATGGCATGGAGAAAATGGGGGAGATGGATGGAGAATAGTATTAAGGTGACATGCAAGGTGTGGGACGCGTGTGTAAGACCGATACTAATGTACGGGGTAGAAGCATGGGGAACGAGAGCGTATGAGGTGATTGAAAGAGAACAGTTATGGTTCCTGAGACGGATGCTGGGACTAGAGAAGTCGACACCGGGATATATACTGCTGCAGGAAACGAATAGAGAGAGATTGGAATGTGAGACGGTGGAGAGAGCGGTGAAGTATGAAATGAAATTATGCGGAGTAGAAGAGGAGAGATTGGTGAGAATAGTATGGGAGGCGTGCATGAAAGTAGAAGGGGGGAGGTGGAGGGAAGAGAGAAGGAGAATGTATGAAAAGGGAGGACTGGCAGAGAGGAAAGTACAGGAATGGTTGGGTAGGGGGGTGAAGGTGGCGGCGTGGATGAGAGAGAAGATAAAGGAGGTGGAAGCGCAGGAGAGACAGGGACGGATAGACAAAAGTGAATGTAATGATATGTTTGGAAGATGGCAAGTACATGGGAGGGTGCCGAGATACATGAGTGAGGATGGGTGGAACAGGGATGAAAGGGTGATAATGGCGAGGGTAAGGTGTGGGTCTGGGGAGAGGGGAAGGAAGAGATGGATGGGGGAAGAATATATGAGATGTAGGTTGTGTGAATGGGGGAAGGATACGTGGAGGCACTTGGTGGAGGAGTGTGAGGGTGTGAGTGAGGAATGGGTGGGAGTGAAAGGGAATAGAAGGGTGACGGAATGGATGAGGGAGGACGGAGCTAGGGTAAAGACGTTGGAGAAAGTGGGACGGGAGAAAGAGGGCAAGATGTGAAGGGAAGAAAAATAATAGAATGCAGAATAATTAAAATAATAAAGAAATATTTTGCCATAAGACGTTGCTTCGCTAAGGGTTAGAATTAGGAAAACAGATTGCTAATATGCAGGGGTAAGGGTAAGGATGCAGAGAAGTTGGGGAGGGAAAGGAAAGGAGGGAGGAGAGGGGTAATAATAGTATTGAGAGTGTAAGAATATAGTGTTGAAATTTTTTTTTTTTTTTACAAAATGCGATCATTTGAATTATGATTCAGAGTAGGCGGAATTTTTTTTGTGTGGTTGCCTAGAATGCTAACTGAATGATAGAATAAATTTGAGGTTATTCTAAACTATGTGTTAACACCCAGTAGTACCAATCTAATTTAAAACTCAAAGCCTACTCTAAATCATGTTTTAAACGATCGCATGATACATCTTTGGTTGTCTCATACACACACATGCAATAGTAAAGTTGATAACATTTTCTAATGTAAAATATGGTCAAAAGACAGTTGATTGCTGTTATCGACTGTTAACATAATCACAGTACAATGTACTCGAGTACTGAGTACAATTACTCCTCACAAAATTTACTTAAGTATTATGTGCAAAAACGTAACAATAAGTAATTAAGTACTTATACGAGTACAAAGTACTGAGTACATCGAGTGACTAATGGAGCATATACTTGTACACTTTTATTGCGCAACTTGCAGTTGCGCAATTTTTAAATACCATACTTTGTTCACAAACGATAAATTGTAAGTTCACATATTGATTTAAGCGACTTTAAAGTGATATTTTGTTGGTTGCAAAAGCAACTTGCTATTGAAAAATTGCGCAAATAAAAGTTGCAGTCAAAAATGTACAAGTGTAAAAGCACCATACGAAATATGACAACAATAAATAAACGCATGAAAAAGTTCAGTCTTTCGTAAAAAAAATGTTTTTGTATATTTTAAATTTCATATTAAATTAGTGTTCTATACACGTGTGGCGCATGAAGTAAAATTTCGAGTTTAGAAAAACCTGAAAATTTGGATTTGCCGGGCTCGCTTCGCTCCGCCCGGCAAATCCAAATTTTCAGGTTTTTCTAAACTCGAAATTTTACTTCATGCTTAGTCTGGGAGTGGAAAACACTTGTTAGTATAATACTGGGCGACTTAAATTATACTATATTAAGATTAAAAAAAATACAACTTGAATCTGATTAAACATAACCTACATTATTATTAGAAATATGCAACCTAAGTCCACAAAGTGACATCTAACCCAACTCAACAAAATTAATTCTAACTTAACTCCATAAAATGACATTAAACCTAACAATGCTTAATCGAGTAGTGGAAAACACTTGTTAGTAGTTTCAAATTGAACAATATCATTGTGATTTTACGTAAATGGTCGATATTATCATTTTATGTTAATATGGCATCAAAAATGTCATTCCTTTTTATATCATTCTAAACCAACAATAATAAAAACTCAAAGCATGATAACAAGAATAATTATTAGCATAAACTAATATTTTTTACTTTAAGTGGTACTGTCATTTTATGTCGGTGCTGTTATTTCACTTTAAAACATCAATATTTGTTAACATAAATAAGACATCTAATCACATCTAATCACCATTTTTCTTCAAACGATTTAAAAATTCTGCATACAGGTAATAAGGGATTAACGCTTAATTACCGGGAGGGTTTAGAAATTTCAAAAGCCATAAAGGCAAGTAAAAATGTGGTCAACGACAACGAAGACCTTTGGAATTCCCCGATATTAAATGCCCTTATTACCCAATAAAACCTAAAACTCGAAACTGTATATATTCCCAAACAAATCCATTTGTACATCATTCTTGATAATGGCATTAAGCCGAAACTAGTAGAAAATAAAATACATATAAGTGAAACAAAACCAAGTGAACTTAATTTACAAACCATTATATAAATAAGACACTTAAACTTTGTTTGTATAACTGAGGTTTTTTTATTGTGACTATAGTTTCGACAACTTTAACTTGTCATTATCAGACTACAAGTGTGTTGTAGTCTGATAATGACAAGTTAAAGTTGTCGAAACTATAGTCACAATAAAAAAAACCTCAGTTATACAAACAAAGTTTAAGTGTCTTATTTATGTTAATAATGATGTATAACGAAGTAGAAGCCTCAACAGTTAACAGATCAATATTTGTTGTTATGTTGAAATTTGGGTCGAATTAGATGCCAATCTAATAAGGTTAGATATATTTTGGTTAATTGGATTAGATTACTTCGCAATCTAAGGTTAGGTTAGTAATATTTTAATATATATTTTAATTAAGTTGATCTAACCTAATAGGGAAGATACAACTTACAACTAAGGCTGGGATTCGAATACGAATAATTTAAATATTCGAATATTCAAATATCAATATTTCAATTACAAAATTATTCAATGAATTGAATATTCGAATATTCAAATATTCGAATATTTAAATGTTCAAATATTTGAATATTTAAATATTCAAATATTTGAATATTCAAATATTAGAATATTATAAATAATTAAATATTCGAATATTATCTGCGCTCATAATACTATGTGAAAAAAAATTGTGTATTTTTTACTTTGGAAATTATATTTTTTTTTATATAAGATTCTCGTTGATTTTGACGCGATAGTAAAAAATGGTTGAATGTACAACCATTAGCGTTTTTTGTCACATTTAACATTTACTTGTGAACATTGACAAACTTGGCATCTAATCTGACAATTTTCGAGTATTTATACTTTTTGTGTGACAGTTCTGATATTTTTGGACAGTATTTGACAATTATAATATTTTTTTAACAGTTATGATTGATTATTGATATTCTTGAACATAATATTTTTTTCTGTCAGTTATGGTATATTTTGACAGTTATATTTTTTTGATAATAAAGGTTTTTCAATTAAGAGGTCCCATTTTAATTATTTAAAAACAATATTTTTTTTATGAAATAGTTTCAAAATATTTATTTTAAAACAAAGTACATACTCCACGATTAGTTGAGGAAAATAATATCTGCTAAATAGCCACCTTGGCTTTTTCTGTAAATACCTATTCTATTGAGAACGTTTTGCATCACATTTTCGTACAACTTTGGCTCTATTTGACCAATAACAGGTCGAATATGTTGTTTGGGCGCTTGAATTGTTTGTAGGCGATTAGGGTAGACTTTCTCCTTCACACAGCCCCAAAGAAAAAAGTCTTCACTCTATAAGCATAAGATCCTTGTGCAGAATGCGATGAAAGCTGGTCTTTGAAATGCCAACCAACCAAACCTGGGTTTTCAGCAACACTTTCACCAACAGCGGCAATGTTCTAAGCTGACCTAGCGATTTGAGTACGACCTGGCAACTTTACATAAGTAAATTGTCCATTTTGCTTAAATTTAGTGATAAGTTTAACAATGACATGGTGAGAAGGGGATTCATCCGACCGAAAATATGACAAACGCTGCGATCTGTCTGGGCAAAATATGCACCATATTGACAATGAATTTTCACTATTTTTATACGCTGTTGGAGTGTATATCTTTTCATTTTCTTAAATCGTACATTTTTCAATTGACAAGTGTCAAATAATCAAGGGTAAGGATGCTGAAGAAGGTGGGGAGGGAAAGGAAAGGAGGGAGGAGAGGGGTAATAATATAGTATTGAGAGTGTAAGAATATAGTGTTGACATTGTAAATAGCTTTAGGATATGCCAATGAAGGTTTTTTTTTTTTTTTTTATTAAACAGTTAAAATATGCCAGGGAATTTAAAATAGAATGGAAAACCCTATATATAAAGAAAACCCTGTAAGTTTTCTGATCCCATGTTGCATTTTCATGATTTTTAAAATGTTTATAATATTTATGACTTTTTTCAATGAAAACCATTTTGAATTAAAATTACTGAAAAACTCGTCCAAATATATTTAAAAAAAAAATGATTTTTGTTTTTGTGATACTTTTCCACAGTTTTTGACAACTATGACAGTTTATTTGTTTACAGTTGTTACAAATGTTTTGTCATCACGACTATTTTGACAAATTATTAAGATATTTAATAACATTTAAAAATTGTTGAACAAATGTAAGTAGTTTCTAGCAAGCACCACGAGCACAATTTTTATGTTAGAGATAAGTAATTATCATAAATTTAAAGCATATTTAATTTTTAATACAAGCACTTGCAACAATTTTAATTTATTAGAAAAATTGATCTTTAAATCAATGGTTTATTGGGAAAAAGCAATTTCCAAGTGTTTTTACTTAATTATTAAAGTGCTGTAATTGTAATTGTAATTGTATAATAGTAATTGTGTGTATTTCCAGAAATTAATAATTACGACATGAATGCCAAATTATGCCTACAATGGCATAATTTGGCATTCATGTCGTAATTATTAATTTCTGGAAATACACACAATTACTATTATACAATTACAATTACAGTACTTTAATAATTAAGTAAAAACACTTGGAAATTGCTTTTTCCCAATAAACCATTGATTTAAAGATCAATAATATTAATTACTAATACTTCAGTAATTTGAAAATAAAAACAATTCTACACAGAAAGAGTTTCAACATCCATGAATTGATAGTCTTTTTACGTGGAGTTTCTTTGTTCACATAAATTGTCGTTTTTATCAGAAATTGTCATTTTCGACATGATAAGTTGAAAATAAAAACAATCCTACACAGAAAGAGTTTCGACATCCATGAATTGACAGTTTTTTACGTGGAGTTTCTTTGTTCACATAAATTGTCTTTTTTTATCAGAAATTGCCATTTTTGACATGATAAATCGTTTTTGTGGATCGATATAAATTGACAATTTTAGGATAATTGTAATTCTTGTAGAAAACAATTATCATAATTTCTTGATATTTTCGATAGGAACATATTGTAATAATTGGAAAAGTTTGTAATTTAGCCCGCGCGAGTAATAAGTCACAATATCTTACCAAATGTTAATTTTTAGCGATTTATTTTATTTTTACATAGGTTTCCACTCCTAGATTAAGCATGAAGTAAAATTTCGAGTTTAGAAAAGCCTGAAAATTTGGATTGGCCGCGTAGCGAAGCGGAGCGGCCAATCCAAATTAGGCTTTTCTAAACTCGAAATTTTACTTCATGCGGCACACGTATAAAACACTGAAATATCGTAAAGTTTAAAATATACGGCCTTAACAATCTAATATGTAGACGTGAGTCAAAATCAGCGCTAAACAAATTGTTTCAAACAGTGATTATAGGCAACCCAATAACTATGTGTGTTTGTTTTTTTTAACTTCATTGTAAATCAGTGTTTTTAAGCGTGGCGCATGAAGTAAAATTTCGAGTTTAGAAAAGCCAAATTTGGATTGGCCGCTCCGCTTCGCTACGCGGCCAATCCAAATTCTTAGGCTTTTCTAAACTCGAAATTTTACTTCATGCTTAGTCTGGGAGTGGAAAATACTCGTTAAAAGCCCCAAATTAACCGCTTTGAAACAACGAATTCCCGCAAATTTAAAAAAAAACCTGTAATTATGGGGACATGTATACTCAAAAGACAAATTCCCTGTATGTTCTGTTTTAAACACGTATTAAACGTGTTTTAAACATGTTGTAAACACGTTTTAAGCATGTTCTTATTGTTAATGTTTTAAACATTGTTTCAATGAAAAAAACACGTTTTGTTAAAAAAAAACTGTTTGTTTTAATTAAAATTTAAAAAACGTTTTTTTTTACCAACCCTGCTAGATATTGAAATATTGAAATATTTCAATATTTGAATGTTCCATTATTTAAATATTTGAATACTCGAATATTGAAATATTCAAAGATTTAGGTATTCAAATATGTGAATATTTGACTATTTGAATATTCGAATATGCATATGTTTGAATATTCAATTATTTGAATATTCGAAAATTTAAATATTTGATATTCGACTATTTGAATATGTAGAATATTCGAATAATTTAAATATTTGAATATATTTTGCAATGAATATTCAAATACTGTAATTTGAAAAATTCTCAGCCTTACAGCGGTAATACAACTGTCATTAATGTTGGGTTATTATACAACGGTTGACATGAACCGGTTAAGCGGATGATGAGACAATTTAATCTGATCAGCGCTAGTGATTGTAATCTGTTTTTATATGGTATATCGTTTAATTTGTTGTAAAAAGAAATTATATTCAATTAATTTAATTGTATCTCCTCAAATTGTATTCAGTATTTCATAGAATTATATCTTTAAAAAAAAAAAAGACCTTTATTGGCATATCTCCACACTTTACATTTACATTTACATTTGATTATCTCCTTACACTCCCGTATCCCTCTTACCCTCCCTTCTCTTTTCCCTCCCCCTCCCCAGCTTTTCCAAAGTCCTTACCCCGCTCCCATCCTACCTCATCCACTCCACTACCCTTCTATTCCCTTTCGCTCCCAGCCACTCCTCTTTCACCCCCTCACATTCCTCCGCCAAGTGTCCCCACATATCCTTCCCCTTTCCACACAACACACACCTTCCATATTCTTCCCCCATCCATACTTTCCTTCCTCTCTCCTCCGATCCACACCTCGCCCTTGCCACAATCACCCTATCCTCTCTACCCCATCCCTTCTTTATCAAATACTTCGGCACCCTCCCATACACCTGCCACCTCCCATTCATATCATTATACTGACTTCTGTCAATACACCTTTGCCTTTCCTGCCCTTCCACCTCCTTCCCTTTCCCCCTCACCCACTCATCCATCTTCACCCCATTTCCTAGCCATTCCATTACCTTCGCCTCCGACAGCCCTACCCTCTCATATATTTTCCTCCTCTCCCCCCTCCATCTACCCTCACCCCCACCCACACTCGTCACCCATACATCCTTCACCAATCTCTCCTCATCCAGTTCCCACAATCTCATCTCGTACCTCACCACCCTCACCATTGCCTCCCACTCTAGCCTCTCTCTGTTGGTCTCCTGAAGCACTATGTAGCCAGGCGTGGACCTTTCCACCCCCAACATGTGCTTCAGGAACCACATCTGCTCCCTCTCTATCACCTCGTACCCTCTCGTCCCCCACACTTCTACTCCATACATTAGCACCGTTCTTACACACGCATCCCATATCTTACACGCAACCGTCACATTGAAATCGATTATATCTTTATTTTCTCTTCTTTTGTATTCAACTTTGTAAAAGGTGTTTACCGTAATAAATAAATAAATAAAAACAATCGACTAACTTAACCTAACTGTTTACTAATGACAATGGGTCCGTTCATATAACATGTTTGGATTTTTTTTATGATGCATGTTGGTATCTAATGAACGGTACTCCGGCCATTTTGAAAACTTTAATCTGCCAATGCCAACGATTGCAAAAATCCCAAACACGTTCAACATTACAGGCCAGTCATCAGAGAACTCCACAACAGTTGGCAGTAAACTCCCAATTATAGTTTCTGATGAACAATCCCAATATGAAATTTCTTATATTATTGACAGTTTTGACATTTTATGTTAAAAATGACACTCACTTCCTAACCTAACATTAGTGAATGTCATTTAACATAATCATACGACATCTAACCTAACCCAACCTAACCTTACTTATTAATGACATGTGGTACAAAAAATGTTTTATATTTTTGACAGTTTTTACATTTGACATTAAAAGTGATACCTGGTCTCTAACCTAACATTAATGACCGTAGTCTAACCCAATTAGTTTCGTAGGTTAGGTTAGGTTCGATATTGTATATCGAACCTAACCTAACCTAAGAAACTAATGAATGCCTGCAAGGCCGTAGCCAGAGGGGGGGGGGGGGATATGATTGTATGTAAAAGCGGCCCTGAAAGAGCAAAAACAATATTGTTATTACCAGTAACCCCCCTCCGAAATTTGTTTTTAGCTACGGCCTTGAATGCCTGCATGCAATATGGTATATAAAATATATTTGATAGTATTGACGTTTTACGTTAAAAATTACACTTAATATAGAGTTTTGACGTTTAACAATAGGCTGACTCTAGTCGATAGTAATAGGGACATAAGTCAGCAATATTAGTTAGTTGACTGTTAATGCTGACGTCGGTAATGTTACTTTTTGACAATTTATATCGTGTGACCATGTTTATTGACAAAATTGAGATTAAATGTGAAAATGTATAGTTTGTCAAGTTGAAAGTAAAATGTATAGATTGTCATTATTGTCAAGTTAAAAGTAAAATATCATCTTTTTCATAAATTGTTTTGACAGTTGGAGCAAAATGTACTCGAGTTTATTTTGCGATCTAAAAATGCATCAAGTACAAGTACTTGGAAAATAAAGTACTCTTATACTGAGTACAGAATACAAGAAAAGTACTCAAAGTACAAATTTTGAGTACTTATGCTTAAGTACCGCCCAGCTTTGCATGGTAGTTTAGTTTTCATATATACAATTTTAAAATTAGGAAAACAGTCGACGTGTTGCCAACTTTATAATAAAATAATAAAATGCCTGCCCACCCTAACAAAAAAATGTGGCAAAAATGTATTATGCTCACCTGAGAGTTTCCTTGGACCACTGATTGCTGCTGCTGCATCAGCATTTGTTGGTTCATTGTGGACATTTGCGCCATTTGACCCTGTTGGTTCATCATCTGGCCCTGGCCCATGCCCCCCAGACTTCCGTGCTGCCCCCGCATTTGCGGTTGCTGCATAGGCTGCATTTGCAAACCACCGGAATTTATACCAAAACCTGTAAAAAATGGAAATAGTCTCTTTTATAAAAATTGGCAGGTGGTACCCAAATGGTAACGTCGCCGGGCTGTATTGCTGAGCTACAATTCAGGTTCGATTCCCGAGCACGGGGAGATTTTAATTGAAAAATTATGTCTCGTCGTGACCCTGGGTGTAGTATTGTTTGTCCGAATGAAGAGTAAAATACTACAAATCGTAAATTATATAAAAGTTACTGAATCAAACACTTACTATGTTTTTACCACAAAATATTTATTGTAGGTATATATATTATATTACACAAATATACACATAAATTCACGACTTAAGTTTCGACGTTTGAAGGTCATTATCAAGTGAAACAAATTACAAAGGGGAGTTACATTTATACAGGTAAAACAATTTAGAGTGAGGGTAGCAAAACAAATTAGGTTAAACAGGTACAAAGATTTACACATTAAAGTTGTTTTGCTACCCTCACTCTAAATTGTTTTACCTGTATAAATGTAACTCCCCTTTGTAATTTGTTTCACTTGATAATGACCGTCAAACGTCGAAACTTAAGTCGTGAATTTATGTGTATATTTGTGTAATATAATATATATACATACAATAAATATTTTGTGGTAAAAACATAGTAAGTGTTTGATTCAGTGATCATGAATTACCACGTAGTTACGGTCGCAACCATCATTATGATTATATAAAAGTTAATACAAAATACAGGGTGCTTGAAAAAGAACTCTCTAGTTTTATTGTGTCATAGAAACTGTTCAAAGTGATACATGCTAGTTTGTGGTATTTGATTTATCAACTGTCCATGTTTTGCTCCCCTGCAGCTGGCACGCCTGCTTGACCTTGAGACGGCGCCTTGGCTCAGTTCGCTTAATTCGGTTCAGGCGTGCACTTCAGTGAAATGGCTACTCCGCAACAAAAACCACATTGTGTTATTTGGCCTGTGAAAACTGAATCTGTTATAACAGTGCTACGTAATTTTAGACGTCAGTATGGTGTTGAACCTCCTACAGCAAAAACTATCCGTCATTGGCTACCTTCTTTCAAGGAAGCCGGTAGTGTTTTAAATGGGAAATCGCCAGGTGGACCGAGAACTTCTGAAGATGTTGTTCAACAGATCCGTGTTTCGTGTGTTCGGAGCTCAAAGAAGTCATTGGCCAGACGTAGTCATTGGTCATTTTTGCTGTCGGAGGTTCAACACAATACTGATGTCTAAAATTACGTTGCACTGTTATATCAGACTCAGATTGCACAAGCCAAATAACACACTGCGCTTTTTGTTGCGGAGTAGCACTACACTGCACGCCTGAACTGAATTAAGCGAACTGAGCCTTGGGACCGTCTTGAGGTCAAGCAGGTGTGCCAGCTGCAGGGGAGCAAAACTCGGACAGTTGATGAATCAAACACCGCAAACTAGAATAGTGTATATCACTTTGAACAGTTTCTATGACACAATAAAACTAGGGAATTCTTTTTCAAACACCATGTACGAGTATACCGGGTGTTGACTTGGCGGACGCAACATAGGAAATCCAATGTAAATTTTGAAATGTTTAAATTTAGTCTTCCCTATTTATTTAAGAAACAAAATGTATTTACCTTTTTTGCAGAGGACAAAATTCTGAATTCATTCGTGTTAACGATTATCACTTTGCGTTTCTACGGTTAAAATAACTAAGAAAAAGTAATGTGATTTTATACAAAAATGACAGGCCATGGAATTGAAACAACAATTGCGGATGTCAAAATGGCAAAAGATACAAGAAAAATGTCATTATTTTTATAAAATCACATTACTTTCTAAATAAAACGTTAAACATTACTTTCTCTTAATTATTTTAGCTGTACATTTTCTGACATTCGTTGATTTTTAAAAGAGGTAAATTTGAAGCTTTAAACGAGTTTTTCCACTCCCAGACTGAGCATGAAGTAAAATTTCGAGTTTAGAAAACCCTCGTGAAAATTTGTCGAGGGTCGCGCAGCGACCCGAGACAAATTTTCTGGGCTTTTCTAAACTCGAAATTTTACTTCATGCGCCATGCGTATAAAACACTATAATATTGTCAAATGTATGTATATTCGAACTTCACTTAAAATCTGTGTTTTATACGCGTGGCGCATGAAGTAAAATTTCGAGTTTAGAAAAGCCCAAAAAATTTGTCTCGGGTCGCTGCGCGACCCTCGACAAATTTTCACGGGGCTTTTCTAAACTCGAAATTTTACTTCATGCTTAGTCTAGGAGTGGAAAACCCTTGTTTCAAATTGAACTCTTTTAAAAATCAACAAACGTCAGAAAATTTACAACTAAAATAATTAAGTAAAAGTAATGTGATTTTATAAAAATAATGACACACCAAGGAATTGATACAACAATTGCGGATATTCCCTTTTTTTTTAAGTTCAATTTAAAGCTTTAAACAAGTGTTTTCCACTCCCAGACTAAGCATGAAGTAAAATTTCGAGTATAGAAAAGCCCCGTGAAAATTTGTCTCGGGTCGCGCAGCGACCCGAGACAAATTTTCTGGGCTTTTCTAAACTCGAAATTTTACTTCATGCGCCACGCGTATAAAACACTATAATATTGTCAAATGTATGTATATTCGAACTTCACTTAAAATCTGTGTTTTATACGCGTGGCGCATGAAGTAAAATTTCGAGTTTAGAAAAGCCCAGAAAATTTGTCTCGGGTCGCTGCGCGACCCTCGACAAATTTTCACGGGGCTTTTCTATACTCGAAATTTTACTTCATGCTTAGTCTGGGAGTGGAAAACACTTGTTAAAAGCTTTAACTTGAACTTAAAAAAAAGGGAATATCCGCAATTGCTGTATCAATTCCATGGTGTGTCATTATTTTTATAAAATCACATTACTTTTACTTAATTATTTTAGTTGTAAATTTTCTGACGTTTGTTGATTTTTAAAAGAGTTCAATTTGAAACAAGGGTTTTCCACTCCCAGACTAAGCATGAAGTAAAATTTTTAGTTTAGAAAAGCCCCGCGTAGAAAATTTGTCGGGGGTCGCGCAGCGACCCGAGACAAATTTTCACGGGGCTTTTCTAAACTCGAAATTTTACTTCATGCGCCACGCGTATAAAACAAAGATTTTAAGTGAAGTTCGAATATACATACATTTGACAATATTATAGTGTTTTATACGCGTGGCGCATGAAGTAAAATTTCGAGTTTAGAAAAGCCCAAAAAATTTGTCTCGGGTCGCTACGCGACCCTCGACAAATTTTCACGGGGCTTTTCTAAACTCGAAATTTTACTTCATGCTTAGTCTGGGAGTGGAAAACACTTGTTTAAAGCTTTACTTTGAAAAAACAGGGATTATCCGCAATTGTTGTATCAATTCCATGGTATGTCATTATTTTTATAAAATCACATTACTTTTTCTGAATTATTTCAACTTAGAGAAACGTAAAGTGTTAAGTGTGAACATTCATAAATTTAGAATTTTTCCCTCTACAAAAAAGTCAAATACATTTTGTCTCTAAAATAAATAAGGAAGCCAATATTTGAACACTTTAAAATTAACATGGGATTTCCTATGTTGCGTCCGCCAAGTCAACACCCGGTATAGATTGATGATGGCTAATGGGCAAGTTCCCAAGACCAGGCAACAGCCACACAAAAAAAATTTATAAAAATAACATTTTCATAACGTAAAAACAAGGATTTTTACTCCTATGAACTGTAGAAAAAAACTTAATAAAAAATGACTAAAGTAATGTTTCACCACCGGTTTTTTGGTTGCCATAAACAAGTGCTCCTCTTACCTTGATTGTGGTAACTAGGCCTCATTTGTGGTGTAAAGTTGCTCCCTTGCTGCTGGGCCATCATCATATGCCTCCACTCAGCACTACCGTGTTGAGGCATCCCCTCCATTCCACCCATACCGGGCGTCTGCTGCCTCGTGTACATCCCCCGTGAGGCTATGTGTTGCTGTTGTTGCATCATGTACATGTTATGAGGCCTCATCATTGGTCCTAGAATAATCATGGAACTTTATCAAAAAAACACTTAAACTCAAACATTTTCAAAACATACAACTTTTTTCTTATAAGCATGCAGACAAGCCGATTATAAAACTTCATGTTGCAGACATTGTCCAACACACTAGGGTTTATCCTCGAGCATTGGACAAAACAACAATTTATTGTTGTTTATCTATTAAATTACAAAGGTAAAGTACATTTTGTTCAATACTTAAGGCACTGTATGAAGTTGGAGTTCATTAATAATGTGAATCATCTTTATCATAACCTATAAATGTGTTCTTGTGCATATACAGGATCAGCCATTGACGACCATAGAAAGTTTATATTTTTGTTAAGTAAAAGTTCCGCTTTTATCAACCATTCTTTGAAAGGACTGACCTTCAGACATAGCCAATTCAGTTTGTAAGTAAATGTGGAGAATTCGCGGTTGATACAATCAAGTCGGTGATGTATTTGGTGCTAGAGCTAGATAAAATCCTAAAAAAAGGATTCGAATCACGAATCCGAATCCTGTTATTAAATATGATTCGTATCACAACTCTCCAAATCAAAAAACAATAAAATATGATTCGAATTAAGGAATTTGGATCCTAGTTTTCGAATGAGGAACACAAATCCTTTTTAATCACTCCTTTTTTAAAAAATAAATAACATCGACTAATCATAATTTTAAGTAAAACTAATTTTCTTAAAAAATGAAATAAACATATTGTGATGTGTCCATTTAATCATGTACATGTAGATCTTTTTCTCATGAGCGTAGCCAAGGAGGGGTATTGGAGGAATATATGTGCAAAAGTAAATTAGTGTCTTTACAAGTTTACAAATCAAATACGATCTGGTCTTCTCCCATAATAAGAACGTTAAAGCAGCAGGGATCCGAGAAGGCTGCGATTCGGTCGCTATGGCAACCACTTTTACATTGCTCTTATGGGAGACGACTGTCACCGGGAGTGGAAAAATCGAAGATTCATTTTAGAAAGTTCAAATTTTCACAGGACCGAAAAAAAAATCCGCGTGTCTTAGGCTAAGCGGCGTTCAAATCCGACCGCGTTTTCTATTTTAAATCATTTTTTAAACTTTACGCCGGGCGGAAGATTTCCTAACCTCAACACTTTACACGCTGGTCTTGCTTCACACGGAACTTTTTCAGGTCGCGCATAGCACAATTTCGATGGGATTTGACCTGGGCTTTCCAACGCTACACTTCCGAGCGCTCAAATCGCCCGATTAAAAAAATATCGCATTTAATCGATTTTGCAAAAAAAAAAAATAGATTTTCAAAATTTTGCGTCTATCGTGTTCAGAATTCCATTAGAAACACGACCTATCTATCGAGAATTTTTTCTATCGAGGAAAAGTATTTTTTTTTGCAATTGAAATTTCATAAAAATATATACCGGGTGTCTAAATCTCGCATTTAATCGATGGTTTTTATTTTTTCTCCAAAATGTTTTGTTTAAACGCAGATCGCTAGGATTAAATTTAGCGGTGTTGGGACATGTTTTTTTTTTTTTTTTTTATTGGCCGCCTTCACGGGCTGTCAGCACATTTTCGGTCGAAAAATTGCGATAGAGGAATTTGGTTTTCACATTTCGATTTCGAATAATTATCCGCAACCGACAAGATGAAACAAGACGAAACAAAACAATTAAAATTAATTAATTTTTAAGTTTAACGTGTATATACAGGGTGGTCTAAAACCGTGATTTTCTTGATTATTTTTTTTGACCGACTTAAAATGCTCCAAAACGATTTGTTTAAACGTAGGGTGGTATGATTTGATCTCGCAGTGCTCAGCAAATTATTTTCGAGCCAACAAATGGCCGCCTTTCCGGTGTTTCAGCAAATTTTCGGTCCAAAAATTGCGCTAGAGAAAATTTGTTTTCGCGGGGATAAAGGAGCAACTACCCTCTCTATGTGCGAGCGAAGCGAGCAAGGCAAGCGAGCGAAGCGAGCGGCTGGAGCGAAGCGACCATCTCTTCCAACCTTTTCACGGACCTTTATATCCATCCACTCCATAACCACTACAAAACAACGATTTACCTTGCAGTCACCACCATTCGGCTCATGCACCAACGCCTCTCCCCCTCCCTTTACTCTTGCTACTATTATACATATATTTTTCTTCAACATCATTTATTTTTTTTTTAATTATGCAATTCTCTTTACATTTCTACATTTCCTTGATTCGGCCCTCGGCTCCCCGGTTGGTAAATCAGGCTAAATGCTAGTTTTTAATAAAAATGAAGATGTGTCTAATTATTTAAATTATCTACTTATTCTATTTACTTCAATATTGACAAAAAGTAGACGACATTTAAAACACTTATAAATCAAAGAATTGACAACATTGAAGAAAATCTTATAAATCAAATAAAAATCACAATACTTCGAAATTTTATGAAAGGTCATTTATGTCGTAAAATGTAATTTTTTATGTAAAACATAGACTCGTGTTTAGAAAATGTCAATGGCGATGGAAAAGTCAGTTATCGGATTAAACTTGTATTAATCGATCTAAGATTACAATAAAGTCGTGTGCTGTATTAATATTTGGGGAAAAATAATACATCTGGGCCCCCTTTTAGAGAAAATCTTAGCTACACCCATGCTTTTTCTGTTAGTGTGTATAAGCTAAATTTGATTTCCCGCCACAAATGCAATCAATCTACTGGTATAAATAGCAATATAACATCATACAAATGTACGCTTAAATTTCAGTTCTTTATTTAAGATTATGTCATCATTTTAGATTCTAATTTACTTTGCTTCGAATTTAAAATAATATTTAATTTTGAATCAATTATCCCCATAAATTCATAAGAGCGTATGTTTTTTAAATACAGGGAATTTATTTAAGTATACATATATCTATCCATTTGTAAATTTTCAGACAATCCATGTTTCTGAAAAGCGTCCAATTTAAAGTTTCTAACGAGTGTTTCCACTCCCAGATTAAGCATGAAGTAAAATTTCGAGTTTAGAAAAGCCTGAAAATTTGGATTTGCCGGGGCGCGCGAGCGAAGCGAGTCGCGCCCCGGCAAATCCAAATTTTCAGGCTTTTCTAAACTCGAAATTTTACTTCATGCGCCACGCGTATAAAACACTGGTTTTAAGTGAAGTTCAAAATATACCACTGAAGTGTTTTATAAGCGTGGCGCATAAAATGAAATTTCCTAGTAATTTTACTTTATGCTAAATCAAGGAGTGGAAACACTCGTTAGAAGCTTCAAATTGAACACTACACTTCAAATTGAATACGCGCATGTCTTCTAAAAATATCTGAGTAATAGCGATGATTCGATTTAGCACCGTCTTTTGTGAGTATTCGAATCCTTTCTGCAGATTCTAATCCTTTTTAAGGATTCAAATCCTTTTAGAATGATTCGAATCCTACCCAGCTCTGTTTGGTGCTCATGAACAGGGCCGTTGATAGCAATTTACGGGTCCGTGTCAAATTGAGGTGACATGTCACGAGTGTTACGGAAGTATGTTACTTAAGAATTTTGTTCATTTTAATAATAATAATAATGTTTTGCAAGGGGGCGGACCTCATAAATTATGATTTGACTTACCTTTGATTTCAACAGGACGGTGCTAAATACCACACAGCCCTGTTGGATCTGTTGCTTATCAAATCCCCGTACCGCATTATTACGCGAAACGGAGTTTTCCCGAGGCCCGTGCGATTTTGCGTAGTTGGATTACTTTCTTTTGGGTTATGTTAAAGGTCTATGTCAACAGTCCGCAAATTACCCAGGACCTGAAGAACGAAATTCAACTCTTCGTTAGGGAAATTAGGTCCCCAATACGTCGAAATGTCTTCTCAAATGTTGGTAGAGTACCACGGCCTGTCGATAACACCATTTGAGTGATTTTGTGTTCTGAATAATTTGCCAATGCTTTGTAAAGAAATTTAAAAAATAATTACGTTTTTTTTCTTCGCATAATTTGCCTTTTATTGATAAAAACAAACTTTCTTTAGTTCTTAATGTATGACCTTTTATAACTGTAACTAGACAACACTGCAAGTATAAAAATGTTCCAGATTTTATATATTGTTCCAGGACAGTTTTTATTGTCAATGATGGACAATCACCATAAGATGTTGGAGATGAAGTTTTAAGGTTTCGTTAAAGATTTTCTTAAAACAAGCTTTTTTAACTTTGAACTCATAATTTCTTAGTATCACCGTTCATATATATCCGGTTAGCCAGCCTCTATATAAAAATTGGAAACCATTGTTGGATGCTGTTGCTGAATGCGAGATTGGTCATTGATGTATGTAGTCGACTATCTTACTGTTACCCCACTTCCTGACCAACTCTTTTTTTCTTCTAGATTTCCAGTTGCCCGTAAGCATTGGCTCTCCTTGGTATTAACAAGCCAATGCATATGGGACAACTGGAAATCGAGTAGAAAAGGAGAGAATATGGTTACGAAGTGGGGGTAAGATAGCCGACTATATATATATATATATATATATATATATATATATATATATATATATATATATATATATATACATATATATATATATATATACATATATATATATATATATATATATATATACATATATATATATATATATATATATATATATATATATATATATATATATATATATCAATCACCAGTCTTGCATCGAGCAACAACATCCAAACACGGTTCCCAAATTTTACATAGAGGTTGGCTAACTAGATATACTATACGGGGAGTTTTTCTTTAAAGTATACGTATTGAAAATTCAGCTTATTTTCTTTAAAGCTTTAAATGTTCGTTGTTTTCTTAAAAGAGTTCAATTTGAAGCTTCAAACCAGTATTTTCCACTCACAGACTAAGCATGAAGTAAAATTTCAAGTTTAGAAGTCTGGGAGTGGAAAACACTCGTTTAAAGCTTCAAATTGAACTTGTTTTAAAGAACAACGGATGTCGGAAAATGTACAGCTTATGCATATAAAGAAAAATTCCCTGTATATGAACTGTGGTATTAATTATTGTTTTTCTTACCTGATGGTGGCATGGATTGGTGGGGCATACGCCTCATGTTGGCGGGTGCGCCCCCGGGGCCGGCGTATCTTGGTCCCATGCCCTGTATCATGCCGGCGCTGGACTTGTAGTCGGGTGGCGGAGGTCGCAGCAGCATCGGTTGTTGCTGCTGCTGTTGCATCGCCACTTGGTGCGTCCTCAGCATCTGCTGTTGCTGCATCATCTTCTGTTGTTCCATGGGGCTCATGGTGTGCCTCATGGTGTTCGGTCCCATCGGTGGACCACCCATCTGTCCGCCCATGCCGACTGGACCGCCACCCATCGGATTCGGTACACCTATAATAAAAAAAGAAAAAGTCATTACACAAAACTCGTAGTATACCCATAAAATAAGTTACGCGTGAATGGTTTAAGGAAACATATTCATATATTTGTGAAAGAATCTTCAAACCTTAAATTATTTTTCTACAACTCTTACCATTTTATAGGCATATTTTATAGTGTGGTAAAAGCTTTAGTAATCCCTCTTTATAAGAAGAAATTTGAAGCGTCATTTGTCATTTGTAGAATGTTTGCTCACTTTTAATCTCGCTATATGTAATGTGGAAAATACCCCTAACTTCATAACCGCCAATAGACGAACAGTTCTGGACATTACACTAGTCTCTCAACAATTGTCCAAAATTATCAGGAACTGGAAAGTGTCTGATGAACACGTATTTGTTGACCATAGATATATATATATATATTGAACTCAACATCAATATTTAAATGCAAGATTGCCCCAGATTTGTAGTCAAGAAAGAAGAACCAATTGGGAAAAGTACAGAACTGCTCTATCGAGCCAACCACTCATACCCAGTTGGATCAGTTGGTGATAGATTTCTCCACTGCCTGCAGTAAATCAATAGACGCTGTTGTCCAAGCGCGCCAAGAATAGGTAAAAGTAAACCTACTTGGTGGACCTCTAAACTAAACTCCATAAGATAGAAGTGCAAACGACTGGTTAACAAAGCTAAGAACACCAATGAATGCTCAGCTTATAAGGACAGCCTTAGAAGCTTTAAAAATGAAGTAAGAAAGGCCAAGCGGTCGGCATGGAAGTTATTCCGTAACCAGATAGAAGAAACTTCGGAACATGTCGACTGCGCAAAATTCTTTTTAACGATCCTGCAGTCCCAGGTTTCGTCATGAAAGAAGACAGTACCTGGACTAGCTCATGCTCTTTCCAAGCGGAATAAGTTGTGGATTTACGACCACAGAAGCTCCTAATTCTTAATGACCCCTTCATAAGATTGTAAGCAGAGAAAAGCTAATTTGGAGTTTTAATGCTCTAAATTAGCTTCAAATCTTTTGAATCAGCTGGGCGAGACGGTATTAGCCCAGTCGAATTGCAAGGAGGCCAGGACATAGCTGTACCTTGATTGGAAACTATGTTTGTGGTGTACTTAAACTTTTTGTACATCCAAAGGATGTGGACAAAGGTGGAGTTAATCTTTATCCCTAAAATAAAAATGAGAAGATATTCCACCCAACACTAATGGACTACAGGCCAATAAGCTTGTCCTCATTTTTGCTAAAAACGCTAGAGACAACTTGAAATCTACATAAGAGGGTGCATAAATCCTCAACTGTTGTCAACCTCGAAATACGCACACACCAAAGGAAAGTCCATAAAAACAGCTTTACCCTCTCTGGTTAGCCAAATTGAGGGAATAATGGGACACAGGAAGTACACGATGATGACCTTCCTCGACATTGAGGGAGCATTCAACAGCGTGTATCCTGAGACCACTGAGTATGTCTTAACGCCACTGGATTTAAGGAAGCCGTGAGTGGCTTCATGAAGCCCCAGTGAATCTCTTTGCACAGCAGCCTTAACACTGAACTCAATTTGCCGATTTACAACAGGCACGTAGGGACATACAAGAATCCTTAGAGAATTTGCCGGTATCCCTAAAAACATTGGCCGGTGTCTATCTATAGCCCTGCATTTGTCAAGCTGTTCTCCGCCCAAATCCTAACCAAGGAGGACTGGGAGGAGAACAGAGAGAAGGGAAGGGACACTACACGTCTTCATAGACGGATCAAAGAGGATAGACTAAGTAGTAGAAGCGGTCTTCTCCGAGGACCTAAATCTCCCCTTATTCTTTAGACTGCGGAACTGCTGCAACGATCTTCAGGCGGAAGTGGTCGCCGTTAATACTGCAGCAGGCTGGCTAAAAGCAATGGTCCTCACGCAAGCCAAGCGGCTATCATCGCATTAACATATATAAGTAGCACCTCCGATATCCGATTGCCGGAAGACACTAAATGAACTAGCAATATAGCCAAATCTTTAATTTATCTAGGTACCCAGAAACAGCGATAACTCAGGTAACGACAAAGCAGATGAGCTGGCGAAGAATGGAACAAAATTTCACTCGCCCTCGACAAACCAACATCTAGGAATTCCCTTAGCGCCTAGGAAGGAAATTCTTAGCAATATCATCTTAAATCTAACAAATAATAGGTCAACCGCCAGCGCAGAAAATATAACCCGGAAATAAAAACTTTGAAAAACTTTAAAGAAAAAGACGTTTTCTACCTAAAGTCGGATAAAGGTAATGCGATTGTAATTGTCAACAAATCTGATTATTTTGACAACGTGAAACAAATGTTAGAATCCGGCGCATATGTTGAACTAACAAAAAATCCTCTAAAAACCTATACGAACAATAACTTCCTTAAAACTCCAACGTTTAATTGATAAAAAGCTCGCATATAAATTAAAAATCAGTAATCCAAAATTACCAAAATTATATTGCCTACCCAAAATCCATAAACCGGGAAATAAATATAGACCTATTGTCTCCAATATCTACGCACCCACGTACAAGATTGCAAAATGGCTGGTTCATGAATTCCAACAATTAAAAATAAATAACGACTTTTCCGTTGAAGATTCTTTTCAATTCACAAACAAATTAACCAACACAAATATTCAACAAAATGAACAATTAATTTCTTTTGGTGTAGAGTCACTCTTCCCCAGTATACCTATTGATATAACCATAAACATTTAAAAAGATTTATTAATTGAAAATTGCGTCCCACAAGATAAAATAGATAATTACATTAAACTCACCGAAATGGTCATGGATTTTAACACATTTGAATTTAACGGAAAATTCTACAAACAAACATTTGGTACCGCTATGGGTAACCCGCTTTCACCATTCTTAGCAAACATTTTCATGAACCATTTCGAAAATCAGGCCAAAAAAACTCTAGATTATTTCCCTAGAATATGGATCAGATACGTAGATGATATTTTTGCTATTATTGAACCAAACAGAGATATCAAACAATTTGTCAATAACCTCAACAACTTATACCATAGTATTCATTTTACATTTGAATTAGAATTCAACAACGAACTTCCATTTTTAGATTTAATAGTAATTAGAAACAAAAATAAACTAGATTTCAATATTTTCAGAAAACCCACACACACTTTCAATTATATTCACTCAAGTTCACACAGCCCATTTAAACATAAATTAGCTTCTTTTAATAGCATGATCCACAGAGCAGTAAAACTCCCAATTTCAAAAGAAAATAGGAAAAAAGAATTTAAATTCATATTTAAAATTGCAGAATATTTAAACTATAATAAGAGAACAATTCAAAAATTAATCAACAGACACATAAGACATCATAACATCCAATCCACAACCACTTTAGAACCAATTTTAGAACCAGACAACAATAAGAAATATATAAAAATAATTCATGAGCCAAAAACCAACCAACATTTAAATAAAATATTCAAAAAATACAATTTCAGTCCTGCACATTACACCAATACCAAACTTAAAATGTTATTGGGTAATACTTTTGAAAAACAAGACCAGTTGCTGAATTCATGGATTTACTCAGTCAATTGCAATAATTGTACTAAATTGTATATTGGAGAGACAAAAAGAAACGTGCACATCAGATTCAAAGAACATATGTACCACATCAAAAGCCAAAACCCTGACAAATCAGCAATTGCTCATCATACTTTGACAACAGGCCACAAATTCAACATAAATAAAGTCAAATTATTAAAAGAATCCAGCAGTTATCAATTAAACATGTTGGAAGCGATAGAAATGATGAAAAATAAGACAGAACTACTCAATTTCGATTTAAGCCCAATAATGAACCCCTTATTAAATTTATTACCCAACAGATAACCCTCATTAACACCATTGTGAACCCTCCCAAGTCCGAAGCCGAATAATCCCCAACACCCCCATTTCCAAGATACCGCATTCGTTTCAAAATTCAAATTACTTTTTTGGTTTTTCCGCCTAATCCGAGTAGGTATATATTGTAAACATTTATCAGTTTTTATTCAGTTAGCTATTGAAAATTGGTACTTAGTACCCGAAATGTACATCTAGCAAGAAAAATAAAAGTGAAGAAAGGAATATAACTGTGTTTAATTAAGTGAAATAATAGGTGGATGGATGAAATTAGCTGTAGCATAGCAAGGCAGATATGGCTTCGCTGCAACAGCAAAAGAAGCGATGGCATCATCTCACAAAAGAGACATGACATTGCGCTAACAGCGGGAGTCATCACGGGGTACTGTCCCATTGGCAAACACGCAGAAAGGTTAAGAATACTCCATAACGACTACTTTATAAGGTGTATTGATGAAGAGGAGGAGGAAAATGTACTCCTGTCAACAGGATGGAAAAAGTGCAAACTAAGTTCATTAAGTTTATGTCATATAAATTGACCCAGAAAAATATACACCTAACAACCGAGGAAACGATGGCATACTTAGGACTCACAACTTTGCAACATCGTGGCATGGAATTAGATATGTGTTTTCTTTATAAAATCATAAACTGCGAAATAGATTCAAGTCATATTGTTAGTATGATTAATTATCATGTACCACCTAGACATGCACGTAGCCGCATGCTACTTCATAACGAATTTTGCAGGACGACTTGCAGTTTAAATTGCCCCATGACTCGATTAACGCGCACGGCTAATGACATTTGTAGCGGTATTGACTTTTTTAACTCATCTATAGGTTTAATTAGGAGAAGTCTCGCGGATGGTGTGCACTAAATGTTATAACCCTATTATGGTTTACGCAGATTAACATATGTGTCTCTGTGCATATTTGTGATTCATGTTTTGTGTCTTACATTTTAGTTATATGTTTTTGGTTCTACATTGTAAATGGCTTGTCCGTTAATAAAGAATTATTATTATTATTATTATTACCTCTGCCAATGCCAAGCACTGGCTGGAATAAGAGAATAGGCCGTTCTTTCATAAACGAGCTATCCCAACTCGAAACAGCTGATGCGAGGGATATAGCAAAGGAGCAGTTTATCTCCAAATGGTTCGTGTAATACTCAGGAAAGGGATAATTGTGGTATCACAATGGCCCTATTTAGGCCAAAGTGTACATCTTCTTTGTGGTGCTGCGGCCCAGCGCAGAGGAAAGCTTGGGCACTCCTGGTTTAGGGCTTCCTAGACATCTTTTGAAGCTCATATAACTACCCCTTCTATCTCATTGTACTTAACCAACTGCTCTCTTTCAAATGAATGAATGCAAATATTTTTTATATATTATTGGAATAGTATAATAAAATAAATAACCTACCAGTATTTGTTCTTTGTCTCAGCGTTTGTTGCGTGAAATTAATCGTCTGCGACTGCGTCATGGAATACGTATCACCCATTTGGCCCTGTCCGCCCATGTGCTGGCTCCCGGGCATCCCGCCTTGATGCGCGTTCATGCCACCACCCATAATCCCACCGCCGGCCATATTCCCACCCATGTTCGCCATCCCGGGATTCCCTTGCGCCATTCCGGGATTCGAACTCATGGGCCCCGTCGGCATCCCCCCGGGATTCCCCTGCATCGTATTCCCTCCCGACATGGACCCCATACTCGCACTCATGTTACTACTCGGCATGGAGTTTCCACTCATAGAACTCTGGTGCATGCTGGGGTGGTTATCCGATAGCATCGAGGAACTGTGTTGCTGCTGCTGCTGCTGTTGGGACTGCGTTCCCCCGCCCGGGACGGTGTTGTTTTGACTTGCCGACTGGGGTTGTTGTTGCTGCTGCTGCTGAGGTTGCTGCTGCTGCTGTTGCTGAGGTTGTTGTGAAGACATTGGGTTCGTGGGTTGGTTTGGTTCATTTTGGCTTTGTGATGTCGAGTTGGTTGAGGTTTGATGCTGGAAGTGCATGCCCTGTTGGGTGGCTATTGAAACGCTGCCACCTTTCAGGTCGCCGCTGAGGTGTAAATGTTGTCCTGCTGATACCTGCGATAATGAAAAAAATGTTAATTAAATAATAAAGTACATGTTAAAGGAAAAAGTCGAAGCAGAGCAAAAATAGCACTAGAAAATTGCATCAAGAATAACATTGATCTTATTATTTTATGCTGTACACATGTTACATTCTATTCGATAGTTGTTGTGCAACTTTCTTGATGGAACCGGATTTTTACATTGGGTAAAGGTAAACACTTGTCTTGTTCCATGTTTTTATTTTCAGTTTTTTGATCCGTTACGATAATTTTCAAAGTTAAACATTTTGATTCACTGATTATAGAGGCTTCTACTTCGTTATACATTGTTGAACATAAATAAAACACTGTTTATCACTTTGTTTGTATAACAATTGGTTTATTTGGTGACTATAGTTTCGATACTACACGTATCATTATCAAACCGTTAGTAACAGAAACTACAAAGGAACATTATTTATATTTGCAAATTTTCTAATAACAGCGTTAAAGAGGGGGGTGTATTTAAGGTCAAGCTGGTCGTTAATTACGGGAATTTCCCGATTACCGCGGGCTCTGTGAATCTCCAAAGACTCCAGGAGGTCCATCTTTCTACTCTTCTCGGCAAAGTGAATAACTGAAAGTACATCCTCGCCAAACATTTGATTGAAAATAACCATTCTTTTGGCGAGGATGTACTTTCAGTTATTCACTTTGGAGATTCACAGAGCCCGCGCTAATCGGGAAATTCCCGTAATTAACGACCAGCTTGACCTTAAATACACCCCCCTCTTTAACGCTGTTATTAGAAAATTTGCAAATATAAATAATGTTCCTTTGTAGTTTTTTGTTACTAACGGTTTGATAATGATACGTGTAGTATCGAAACTATAGTCACCAAATAAACCAATTGTTAAACAAACAAAGTGATAAACAGTGTTTTATTTATGTTAAACATTTTGACTGTGAAAATGATCGTAAAGGATTGAAACACCTGTCAGGCAACTGAAAATAAAAAAATAAAGATAATTTATCATAAAGATAAATTGAGTTTGTCAATAGGTTGCAGAATATTTATAAAATATAAAAACGAATTAAAATTAATATCGACTTTCTGCAAAAAGTTTGTCTCCAAATATTCATTGAAACAACTACTTCTCGAGCTAATACCCCGACAGATATTGAATTATACAATGAATATTTGCGTTACACGACAGCACTGCTGTTCTATGCATAATTTATATGCAAAATGCAACATCAGGTCAAACTATTCTCTAACCAAACTAAATGAAACAAAAGGAAATTGAAATAAATTGAAAAAGAATTAAAAAGAAAAAAAAAAAAAAAAAGAAATTGAAAACATTTTAGGGAATGAATTTTAATTGTAGATGGCTTAAGACAATTAAAATTCATTCCCTAAAATGTTTTCAATTTCTTTTTTTTTTTTTTTCTTTTCAATTCTTTTTCAATTTATTTCAATTTCCTTTTGTTTCATTTAGTTTGGTTAGAGAATAGTTTGACCTGATGTTGCATTTTGCATATAAATTATGCATAGAACAGCAGTGCTGTCGTGTAACGCAAATATTCATTGTATAATTCAATATCTGTCGGGGTATTAGCTCGAGAAGTAGTTGTTTCAATGAATATTTGGAGACAAACTTTTTGCAGAAAGTCGATATTAATTTTAATTCGTTTTTATATTTTGAAAATAAAAACATAGAACAATTCAAGTGTTTAACTTTACCCAACATGTTACATTGGATTAAAAAAAGAAAGACAATTGTGGGGTTTTGTGCAAAGACTAGAGAGTTGCATGAAATCCTACAATTTTTTATTATCAGTCCAATGTTTTATGTTACCGTATTGCATAAACATTTTGAATTGAATTTTCCCCTTGCCCACCTTTCGCTACGCCTATGACTGAAGAGCTTTTCATAAACCTCTAATGTGTTAAGTAGTTAACTTTTAAAACAATTTAATTTACATAACGAAGCCATCAGTATAACATCCGTTTCGAATAACAATGTAACGATTCGAACGTGCGTCTTGGTCTTCCTCGAGGATCGAAAGTTACCCGTGTTCTGTTATCACTGTCGACGGTATTGTACATCCGCGAGAGCGCCACTTTCATATATTCAAATTTCATTAATTGGCTGCAATTTCTGCACACACTCGTGCCCGTTTTCGTTTCGTTGCTCCGGCCGGGCCCGACTTTCAAAGCGATTATTTCCCATAGACGCTTTTTAGACAGTGAAAGTCGCGGCGCGCCGCACTTTTTTTCCTAAATCCAATTGTGTGTTTCTTCAAACGGAGTCAGGAAATTCAGTTTGTTGACGAATTACATAATCAAAGATAGGAATCTTTTTTTTTCGAATCACGGCTACAAATTCTTTAAAAATAAATTTGAATTGAAATGAAAAGTCAAAAAAAGCATAGCGTGCAAATGCAAATTTTCAGGCTTTTCGAAACTCATAATTTGACTTCATGCGCTACGCGCATAAAATACTGATTTAACATACTACCAATAAAAATTGGCCTTCTTAAATATATTCTGAGTGAAGTTCAGAATATATTTAAGAGGGCCAATTTTTGTTGGTAGTGTGTTTCTGGGGCACGAGATGGCGCAGAGATAGCAAAATAGCTGAAAGTAGTTTTGACTATGTATTGGTTCATAGTGTCTGCCGAATTTGATCAAAACGAATAATGAAAATTATGAGTACGGAGCGCGTTGTTCGTTTGTTTAGATAGCGCCGGGCGAATGAATGGGAATTACATTTCAGTAGACCAGTAAACTGGATAAATAAATATTCACGATTTTTTTTAAGTATTCTTTATTTTACAATATAAATTAAGTTTACACATCATATTGTAAGATGTATTCATTTGTTCCTCCCTTCTTCTTCACCACGGGATTTGCGGGCGTTGATTCCCATCTCGGGTTAATGGAATTGAGGGATATATGTTTCTATTCCTTATGCTTCTATTTTGTCAGATTTATTTTATCTTATCGCTAAGTATTAGATTTTTCATTTTTAAACAAGATAAATTCAAATTCAAAACTATTTGAATTCGAGAAAATAAGCTTACGCTTTTTGCACGGGAAGTAGTTGTTTCAATGGATATTTATCGTCTTAAATTGTCTTATTAATTAAGACACTGTTTGCATTTTCACGAATAGTTTTTTCGTAATTTTATATATTATGTTTTTCATTTTTAGTTTAAATGTAACATAATTTAATTCTTTTATGTTTTTTTCTAGTTTGTTATATTGTCGTATGGTTTTAATTTCAATCGACAAACATTCAACTGCTTTTGCTTGTCTCATTTCCAATACTTATTTTTATTATATAATTATGAATTACAATCATTATAAAAATATATTACATATAAACATTTATTTATGTGTATACATAATAATAATAATAGAGTTTAATGTCTTTATCTAGAATTTTATGCTCTGTCCGTGGTGCGAAAATGATGGAAAAGTGATGAAATGTCATGGCAAAAATGTTTAAATTTGCCAGAATTTTGAAAAATCGATAATTGTCGAAAATCGATGAAATGTTTAAATCTGAGAACAATGCCAAAAAATGATGAAATGTCAAGCAATATTGAAATTTGACAACAATTTGAAGTATGTGTAAAGTGATAATCTATAATAAAATAATGTTTTAAATATTTTAAACTTAACAATTAATCAGTATTTTATGCGCGTGGCGCATGAAGTAAAATTTCGAGTTGAGAAAAGCCAGAATTTGGATTTGGACGCTACGCGTCCAAATCCAAATTCTTACGGCTTTTCTCAACTCGAAATTTTACTTCATGCTTAGTCTGGGAGTGGAAAACATTCGTTAAAAAAGAATAAATGTCTTTTTACAATATTTTAATTAGTTTACAAAATCTTAAGGGTTTTTAAGATTTTGTACAATTTTTAAAATCTTGTCAATTATCGTGAATTTCCAAGATTTTATTTATTTATTTATTTATTTATCTATTAACGTATAACACCTTTTTTACAAAATATTAACATTAGGAATTCACTAACAAACATTAAGTTACATATTTATATTATTATTAGACTAACTTAAACTTAAACCTAAATACATTCTACCAAGTACAATTAATTAGACAGTGTACTGCTCGTGAACTGAATTTTATTTACAATATTCTTAAACATAATATGGGATGAACTAAATAAATCAAATATATCATGACTGTTCATTTGATTAGCCAATCTCATGTAGCGGTATATAGGACTGTGGTATTTATAAATCGAAGATACGGTCTGTAATTTGAAAATTGGTTTTTGTCTAGATGATCTAGTGGGAACGTGAAAGTTTAAACATTGGAGCAAATGAGTTGAAGTATGACCGGAAATAATGTTATGCAACAAAAAACAGATCAAACTTTGATCTATGTACTTCCAAGTGTTCTATATTTAAATAGATACATACCGATTCATATTTCGTAAATGGTAAATTCAATTTAAATGAAATATATCTACAAAATTTCTTTTGCACAGCTTCAACCTTGTACGAGTATTTTTTATAATAGGGTGACCATATAGAAGTACAATATTCCAAATTAGATCTCACCAAACCACAATAAATTGCTCTCAATGTCTCGCAATTAAAATCTTTGCAATGTCTTAATAAAAATCCTAGCAATCTGATGACTTTATTGCATATTTCTGAAATGTGCGCTGCAAATGACAGTTTTGTATCCATTAAGACACCCAAATCACGCATAACCGACACTTTTTTGATTTTTTTTAAGAATAAGTATTTTCATTAAAGGTTCTAATGGTTTTCGAACAAGTGTTTTCCACTCCCAGGCTAAGCATGAAGTAAAATTTCGAGTTTAGAAAAGCCCCGTGAAAATTTGTCGAGGGTCGCGCAGCGACCCGAGACAAATTTTCTGGGCTTTTCTAAACTCGAAATTTTACTTCATGCGCCACACGTGTAAAACACTGAAATATTGTGAACATTAGGTATATTTGAACTTCACTTGAAATTAGTGTTTTATACGCGTGGCGCATGAAGTAAAATTTTGAGTTTAGAAAAGCCCAGAAAATGTTCATGGGGCTTTTCTAAACTCGAAATTTTACTTCATGCTTATTCTGGAAGTGGAAAACACTCGCTAAAAGCTTCAAATTGATTTCTTTTAAATCAACGAATGTCAGAAAATTTACAGCTAAAATAATTATGAAAAGATTATGTGATTTTATAAAAATAATGACATACCATGGAATTCTAACAATTGCGGATGTCAAAATAGCACAAGATATTGCTGTTACTTAATTAACGACAAAAAACATAACGCAATCATCGTGATAACTGTGTTCTGCATTATTAATGTTATATGTAAAATCTATCGTCTTTGTTCTTTTAGTAAATGTGATCGATTTACATTTCTTAATGTTAAGAGAAAGCTGATTGAGTACACACCAATCATATAAATTGTTTAGGTCCACTTGCAAATCGAAACAATTCGATGCATCATCAATACAATTATACAACTTGAGATCATCAGCAAATAGTAAATAATTAGAGTGCAAAAAACAACTGCCGATATCATCAATAAAAATAAGAAACAATAAAGGTCCAATATGTGACCCCTGGGGCACCCCAGATGTCACCTGAATAGTAGAAGATATGAAGTTATTGATCTTCACTGCTTGACAACGTTCAGACAAAAAGCTAATGATCCATTTAACAGTTGAGTCATGGAATCCATATGCATGCAACTTAGTGAAAAGTATCCCGTGTTGTACCCTGTCAAATGCCTTCGCAAAGTCAGTGTAAACCGTATCTACTTGGACATGTGATTCAAATGCATTGTGTAAAAAATATTGGAATTCTAATAAATTTGTTGTGGCGGACTTACCTTTGATAAAACCATGTTGTTCAATGTCAAATAAGTGTTTAGTCATATACCTGATTTGTCTGGTAATCAACATATCAAACATTTTTGGAATTGCAGATTGAATTGCAACCCCGCGATAGTTTTCGACTTTATTTCTATCAAGGTTTTTGAAAATTGGCGTTTTAATTATTTTCAAAACTTTGACGACTCGTGAATTTTTTAATACGTTTGTTAATTTTCAAACTTTTATTGATTTGCAAGATTTATAACAATTTCTAAAATTTTGACAAAAATCATGCATTTTTGATTTTTAAATTCTTGACTCCTTTCGTTACTTTTTAAAACTTTGACACCTTTCATGTATTTCCTAGATTTTTGATAAACTAAAACAAGCAAAAATGCCCGTATTCATCAATTTTCTAGAATCTTGTTAATTTATTAATCTTTAACGATTAATATAACTTCTAAATTAATTATTCGATGCTAAAAAATTCATGAAAATTAATGAAAATCTCGATATATTGAAAATCTAACGAAAATTAAACGAGTGTCGTCCACTCCCAGACTGAGCATGAAGTAAAATTTCGAGTTTAGAAAAGCCCCGCGTAGAAAATTTGTCGAGGGTCGCGCAGCGACCCGAGACAAATTTTCACGGGGCTTTTCTAAACTCGAAATTTTACTTTATGCGCCACGCGTATAAAACATTGAAATATTGTAAAGTTTACAAAATACTAGCCTTTATTTTGTTCGGTTGGTTGACAAATTGGGTTGAAACTTCTGAGCTGAGTATACATACTAATTCTATTTATAAATTTTGACAGCTTTTTGTTAATTTTTATGTAGATAATTTCCATAGTTAAGAACATTTTATTTTTTAAGCGTTAGATAATTAATTATTTATTTTAATTTTGGTGAAAACTTGCCTGCAACAATTTTAAATGTATGATTTTTTGGTATCTAGTGGGAGGCCCGGGCACCCCCCTTTAAAATAATGGGTGTTTCCACTCCCAGACTAAGCATGAAGTAAAATTTCGAGTTTAGAAAAGCCCCGCGTAGAAAATTTTTCGAGGGTCGCGCAGCGACCCGAGACAAATTTTCACGGGGCTTTTCTAAACTCGAAATTTTACTTTATGCGCCACGCGTATAAAACATTGAAATATTGTAAAGTTTACAAAATACTAGTCTTTATTTGGTTCGGTTGGTTGACAAATTGGGTTGAAACTTCTGATCTGAGTATACATACTAATTCTATTTATAAATTTTGACAGCTTTTTGTTAATTTTTATGTAGATAATTTCCTTAGTTAAGAACATTTTATTTTTTAATCGTTAGATAATTAATTATTTATTTTAATTTTGGTAAAAACTTGCCTGCAACAATTTTAAATGTATGATTTTTTGGTATCTAGTGGGAGGCCCGGGCACCCCCCTTTAAAATAATGGGTGTTTTCCACTCCCAGACTAAGCATGAAGTAAAATTTCGAGTTTAGAAAAGCCCCGCGTAGAAAATTTGTCGAGGGTCGCGCAGCGACCCGAGACAAATTTTCACGGGGCTTTTCTAAACTCGAAATTTTACTTCATGCGCCACACGTACAAAACACTGATTTACAGTGAAGTTAAAAATATATAACGCTTAGATGTGATGATGATCAATATTTACCCAGATACAGCAAAAAAATGCCAAAATAACTTTTTTTGTGAATAGTTTTAGAATAATAATAAAAGTAGAATAAATTTAGTTTGAGCAAGTTTTTCATATTGTTGATATTTAAATCATCATATCTTTAACGGGGAACGTGCTATGATGGACATAAAAATTGATGTAATTTCCGGTGAAACCAGAAGTGTAAATACGGTTTGGGGAAAATCTGTGAACTCGAATTTGTGTTTAGTATAAGCATATCAAATTTGAAATTGATATCTCACAAAATAAAAAAACTGTGGTGTTGGTCGCATTTTGGTCGGTTTCAGACCACTGTGCGTCGCTCAATTTAATAAGTTGGAGAATGAGATCGATCTCTCAGAGTCTAAGAGATCTTGTGAACCAGCTAACCGAAAAGAGCCATTTCGCCCATCTCTAGGCGACACTCCAAGCTGAGTAGTCTAAACCGCCGCGCGCAGTACAAAAAAGGGAAATGACAATAATCCAATTCGAACTCGGGACCTAATAAACGCTAAGCTGACTCGGTGCCTCGGTGACCAAATCGCCGAGTGCCGCACTTTCAATTTAGTAATTCATAAATGAAACAAGATTTTTTCTGACTCAGCACTTGAATCAACATTAACTGGCATTCCACATTTTTATTCAAAACATGAATCCAGAAATACAATTATTATTACAAAATGTAATGGGAAATATTTTAACAATGTTTTTCTTTGTTGTGTATTAATAACATAATAATTGAATCCGCGTAGAAAAATACCTTCGCAACTCAAGGTCGGGAGCCAGGAGCCTGTGTCGCGACAAATGTCGTATATGAATTCTACATATCAATCCTAATTTCCTTTTACATGTTTTTAGAAATCACAGTATATTTTTAAAATAAAACTAAAAAGGCACGATGCTGCCCCCTATTTATTGAAAGTATAATCAAAATTTACATTGCTCTTATGGAGATTTCTAAGCAACGATATATATATATAACAAATCTTTATTATCAGAGGACAATACAAAATAATTAATTACATTATTGTTTATAATCAATAAATATAAATAAAATAAACTTCCTCTTGATAACTGGCTATCGACCAGAGGTCTTTCCGCCGAGAATTGATGATGGTACTATTTTCTTTGACAGTTAGTGTGGGTGGTGAGATGAAATGAAGTCGAAAATGGTAGATGTGGGATTTTTGTGTTTTCGGGTAACATGAGGGTTTAGACGTTTACAGAATTGGGAAAGGAATTGGAAGTTTGAAGGGTTTGTTGCGAATTTATTTGCGAGGTATTGTAGCCTATTTTCGATTGGGGATACATTGGTTGTGGTATAGAGGAGATGGTTGGATGGGTTGTACAAAGGGTTGTTAGGATGGCGTATTTTTGTAAGTGCACGGAGAGCTGATCGTTCACTAACTTTTATGCATTTTATAGTTGGATTGGAGGATTCGAACAGGAGTATGGATGCGTAATCAAGGAGTGGACGACAGATCATTTTGTAGATGCGGGTGGCGTTTAGGGTAGAAATACCCTTATTTCTAAATGTTAAGCATCTAAAATGCTTCGCTCTACAAATTATTTTGTTTTTAATGTTTGCCGCATGTTTTTTAAATTTTAACTTAGTGTCAAATGTGACACCTAAGTATTTAATATAAAGGGAAGAAAGTATAGGAGTTTGTGAGATGAATAGCTTATACGGATAGTTAGGGGAGAGTCGGTGGAAAGGAATTAATAGTTGGGATTTTTTGGGGTTAATTTTGATTCGCCATTTTGCAAACCATTTCTCGAGTATCTCTATTAGTTGCTGCAGGGTTTGTAGGGCTTTTGGAAGGGAGGGTTCGTGAGTTATGAGAGCGGTATCGTCAGCGTATTGGAGGATATATGCTGTAGGATTAAAGTATTTGGGATCAGGATTATACATGTCAGTGCAGAAAATGTTGTATAGTATGGGAGAGAGGGGTGCTCCTTGTGGAACCCCTTGCTCGGGGGAGAATGTTGTGGAGAAATAATTATCTATTTTAACTTTTAAAGTATTTGGGATCAGGATTATACATGTCAGTGCAGAAAATGTTGTATAGTATCACCCCTCTGATCCTTGTGGAACCCCTTGCTCGGGGGAGAATGTTGTGGAGAAATAATTATCTATTTTAACTTTTAAGGTTCTATGTGATAGGAAATTGTTGAGGAGTAGGATGAGATGTTTAGGAATATTTAGGAGATGACACTTGAACAGCAAACCTCGGTACCATACATACTCAAGGTCGGGAGCCAGGAGCCAGAAGCCCGTGTCGCGACAAATGTACACGAATTCTACATATCAATTGTAATTTCTTTTCACATGATTTTAGAAATCAGAGCATATTTTTAAAATATTACTAAAAAGGCACGATGCTGCCCCCTATTTATTGAAAGTATAATCAAAATTTACATTGCTCTTATGGAGATTTCTAAGCAACGATTAATTTTATTTATCATTTATTTTAGATCAATCTATTTAATACAACATGCTTATAATAATTACCTCAATAAATTAAAGCAATATGAAGAAGAAATAATGTTTCCTATGGAAGTAATACAGGGATTTATGTAATCATTTGAAGGTGTTCCATTATTTAATTTTTATTTAATAAAAAAATATTTTTTTGAAAAACAAATACTGTCCATTTATTCATGAAGCTTCAATGTACAATATGTATAAGTTTCAATGCTCTATTTTCATAATTGTAAAAGATTAATCGTTGTTCGTTGTTATGGAAAAATAACATGTAAATTTCCGACCTTAACTTGATTTTAATCTCACATTAATAAATTTTATAAATGACAGTTTTCAGAAAAAACTAAAAAAAAAATGGGACAAAACTGAGGAAACTTGTGATACGACTGAACTATGGAGATACTTTAAAGAAACAGTGTTACAAACGGCAGCAGAGGTATGTGGGGCATCCAAGAAGGACAACAATAAAAAACAAACAGCATGGTGGACAGAAACGATCAAGAACGAAATAAAAAAAGAAAAAACAACTCTGGAAAATATACATAGACAATAGAACAAACGAAAATTATGAAAAATATAAAAAGAGTAGACAAACAGTAAAATTAATAATAAAACGAGAAAAAGCAGAGATGTGGGTAAGGTTTGGAAATAAACTCGAGAACGAAAGCAGATCAAATATAAAAATGTTTTACGGAGCATTAAAACGAATGAGACGTCCCAACAACAATAATAGAGTGATAAATATAAAGAACAAAAGAAATGAATTTGGATTGATTGAGTTAATTGAAGATAAGATTATTTTAAACATGGTGCGTATCCTTTTGATACTGTCACTTATGACATGCTACTTAATGAATTTTCGATGCCATCAATGATACAGCGTCACAAATATATATTGCTACTAACTTTATACAAACATGTGCACTACCATTTGGACAATCCGTTTTTCCTCAACATACTTTGCGTTCATGCTCCTAGAGTTATCACACGCAAATCGTTAACGTTCTACAGCAAAAAACCTAATACTCTTCACTTTTCTCAATCACCTATGCATAATATGTTAAATTGTTACCATAGTGTTGAAGATTATGTCGATGTATTTATGTCAAGTCTTTTTGAATTTTCACATAATTGTAAACTAGCCATTAGCCGTTCGTAATTCTTTTATATATATATAAATATATTTATATATATTTTTAGATTAGTCTTTATATGTATATAATTTAGTTTAATTTTTCATATGTTATAATAGTTATATTTTAAAATTTTCCCTGTAATTGGATTATTTCTGTTGGGAATAAATAAATAAATAAATAATTATACTTTGATTAAAAAACTCTTAGAACCTTTCTTCAATACTTTAATTATATAAATATTTAAGTATTGAAGAAAGGTTCTAAGAGTTTTTTAATCAAAAGAAATGAAGTTTTGACAGACGAGGAGGAAGTTATGAATAAGTGGAGAGAATACTTTATGGAAGTATTGATGAACGAAGAAAGGAACGAAGATGACTCGAATGAAAAATACGACAAGGAAAGTAAAGAGACAGAGATTACAGCAGACGAACTAAGACAAACAATAGTATCCTTGAAAAATGGGAAAGCACCAGGACGAGACAGGCTAACATCAGAAATGTTTAAAAAATTATACGAAAAGGGATTTACAATTTCACTGGGAATAGTAAATAGAGTTTGGAAGGAAGAACAAATGCCACCGGAGTGGACAGAAACATTACTAGTACCCGTACACAACAATGGAGAAAAACAAAGTTGCAATAATTACAGAGGCATAAATTTACTGAATATAATAATGAAAATACTCGAACAAGTAATAGAGAGACGAATTAGAAATAAAGTAGAAAAAAAGTTACACGACTCGCAAAGCGGATTCAGAAGAGGCAGAAGCATCCAAGACCAAATCTTTACAATAAAACAAATCACTGAAAAACTTCAACAGCAAAGAAACATATATCTAGCGTTCATCCACATAGAGAAGGCGTTTGATACGGCTAGTAGAAGGCAGATACTAGACAAAAATGATACGACTTACAAAAACAATTTATGACAACAACACAACGTTTATTCTACAAAATAACAGAACATCAGAACCGTTCAAAACAAATGATGCTTTAAGACAGGGTGGTGGGCTGAGCCCACTACTATTCATAATATTTATGGACGAAATAATAACAATAAAAACAATTGCACATTGGATATTATAAATTAAACCCAGTTGGAATATCGGAAGGGATATTTGCAGATGATGTTGTCATATATGGTAGCAGCAGTAAGGACCTAGAACACAACCTACTAGAATAGACCAACACAATTAACAAATACGACATGAGGATAAATACAAGCAAGACAAAAGTAATGGTTATCGGGGAAGAAGAGCAACTAAACATAAAAATAGATGGCGAACAAATACAACAAGTGGACAATTACAAGTCCCTCGGAATAAATATAGAAACAAATGGAAAGAACGAGCTAGAAATAAATAAAAGACTGGAAAATACATTAAAGCTGTTCCACGCAATGAGAACAAAATTTATATACAGTAAGGAAGTATCAAAGAAAACTAAATTAAAAGTATTCAAGCCATCTATAGACCAATACTGAGTTTTGGGTGCGAGACATGGATGCTGAACAAAGAACAGAAGAGCAAGATACAAGCGCTTGAAATGAAATACCTGAGGTGCGTGAAAGGAGTTACAAAAATGGACAGAATACAAAACACAATAATTAGAGAAGACCTTGAAATGGAAGAAATGATAAAGTTCATAGAAAGAAGACAACTGAGCTGGTGGGGACATCTGCAAAGGATGGATGACAACAGAACTACAAAGAGGGTATGGAACGCACGACCTGTAAAGAAGAGAAAAAGGGGGAGACCTAGAAAAACATGGGAAGAAAGATTGGAGAAGATAACAGAAGAAAAGGGGATAACGGTAAACCAGGCAAGAACACTAGCGAAGAACAAGAAGAATTGGGCGAAATTAGTATATGTACAAGGCAGACCTGGGCAGGATTCGAATCATTCAGGATTCGATTCCCGGATTCGAATCCTTTTAGAGGATTCAAAAGAGGGATTCAAATACTTTAGTGAAAACAGATTCGTGATCCGGATTCGTTACATTTTTTTAAAAGGATTCGTACTCGAATCCAGACGTAGATGATTCGAATCCTTATAAAAGGATTCGAATTCTTATAAAAGGATTCGAATCCTTTTATAAGGATTCGAATCATCTACGTCTGGATTCGAATACGAATCCTTTTAAAAAAATGTAACGAATCCGGATCACGAATCTGTTTTCACTAAAGTATTCGAATCCCTCTTTTGAATCCTCTAAAAGGATTCGAATTCTTATAAAAGGATTCGAATCCTTATAAAAGGAATCGAATCCTTATAAAAGGATTCGAATCCTCATATACGGATTCAAATCCTCCCAAATAAATCGAATCGTCGCTATTAAGGCTGGGATTCGAATTCGATTAATTCAAATAGTTAAATATTCTAATATGAATATTTAAATCACTAAATTATTCATATTTGAATATAAATATTTAAATTTTCGAATAATTCAAATATTTGTGAATGAATATTTGGTTACTTAACCATGAAAAATATCCAACGTTAATAGTATATTTTTAACTTCACTTAAAATCAGTGTTTTATACGCGTGGCGCATGAAGTAAAATTTCGAGTTTAGAAAAGCCCCGTGAAAATTTGTCTCGGGTCGCTGCGCGACCCGAGACAAATTTTCTACGCGGGGCTTTTCTAAACTCGAAATTTTACTTTATGCTTAGTCTGGGAGTGGACAACACTCGTTCTTAGAAGTTTCAAATTGAAGAATCACTCTAGATTACTAAGTTTATTACCATTTTAAAAGGCTACAGCTCGAAGGACCAACCATGGTCTTCGGAGACCGAAGGACTACAGGGAATCGAAGTTTTTTTTACAAGAAAACAACGAATATCTGAAGGTTTACAGCATGGATAGGAAAGAAAACATCTAATTTTGAAAAAATATCGAAGTTGGGTTGGTTTTCAGTGCATTTTTAACTTCACTTGAAATCAGTGTTTCATACGCGTGGCGCATGAAGTAAAATTTCGAGTTTAGAAAAGCCCCGCGAAAATTTGTCTCGGGTCGCTGCGCGACCCTCGACAAATTTTCTACGCGGGGCTTTTCTAAACTCAAAATTTAACTTCATGCTTAGTCTGGGAGTGGACAACACTTGTTTGAATTTTAAATTTAACTCTTTTAAAAAATCGACGTATGTAATATAATAAATCATTTATTGAAATCATAGAGAAAGATGCAAAATTTTATCTAAAATTAACTTTTAAGAGTTAACTTTATAATTTCCTCGGCTCTTAATGGGTGAATATTCTATTCCTAAAAAACCGTTTTTATTTAATATTAAAGTTGCATTTAATACAATAACAAACTGTGAATAAATCGACATAAATCTAAAAATATCGAAAATCTCGACATTTAGAAAATCTTGACGGTCCACTCCCAGACTAAGCATGAAGTAAAATTTCGAGTTTAGAAAAGCCCCGCGTAGAAAATTTGTCGAGGGTCGCGCAGCGACCCGAGACAAATTTTCACGGGGCTTTTCTAAACTCGAAATTTTACTTCATGCGCCACGCGTATAAAACACAGATTTAAAATGAAGTTCAATAACACATATATCATCATTAATTAAAATCATTATATAATCAGATATTTAGTCGGTAAATGAACATTTTTGTTAATAGAAACTGATGGAATAAAATATTACTGGTTGCAAATAATAGATTCAAATTTATTTTGAAAGGATTTGTATCCGTGATTCAAAAATGAGGATTCGAATCTTTGATTCGAATCATATTTTTTACTTACGAATCCTTTATTCGAGTATTCGTGATTCGAATCATATTAGGTGATTCGGATTCGTGATTCGAATCCTGTTTTTGAGGATTCATCCCAGCTCTGGTACAAGGCAACAGAAGTGATTTGGACTAGATAGACTTTATTCTGTACACCCAACACCCGTAAGGGTACAAGGGTTTTTTGATTATATATATATATATATATATATATATATATATATATATATATATATATGTATGTATATATATATATATATATATCTTATGCTTTAAAATTTAAGCAAATTGGTTTGGAATATGTAGGTATACTTAAAATAAAAATCTCTATATAAAATTTGGTGGTTTTTAAGATAACGCCCACCCTGCAAACATGCCTAGCCAACAAAGCGTTTGTTTTCATTTCAAAGAACGACAGGCGTGAATTGTACGCTGTAACTGATAATTTCAACAGCCATCGTTCCTAGAAATTTGTTCTAACCGATGTGTTCGTTGTAAGCAACATCAATGTTTTTTTTTTGTATATGTTATTTTACGGACCGACTATTTTCTCGTTATACCCGATTGTACGTTATAGCCAGTGTTGTTATAAACGATTTTTTTGTATACGGTGGCTATTCTCTTGTTTTTAATATACCATCTAAAACATTTAACCTGCAGCGAATAACATTCTAATCAAATCCCAATAGATTCTACGTGAAGAATTGAATTTTGTCGAATCGTACGATGAAATGCATCAGTACATCTGTAGCATTCAGAGTATTCGTAGTATTCGTGAGTTGGCGGGAACGAGGAGAGTATTGATGGGAACGAACGCGTCGAATTCGCTACAGCAGTGGCGGATTGCGCATAGTGCCTGAATTATTGGTGCCGTTCGGATGGATATTACCAATTCCCGTCGGTCCCGCGTGCCTTCCAAACCGGGTTGCGTGTTTCCAGCGAAGATAATTAATGAATTACATTAATAGCCCCCATTGGGCATTCCCCCCCGATGCCCCTCTCCAGCGCTCCACTCCACCAAAATCAATTTTCACTCCAAACAAAAAGTCAAATCTGTTAATAAAAGTTCAAATACTGTAGAACTAAACGATGAAACAAAGAAGCGTTACTTTAAAATAGAAGGACCTTAAAATTAAACCCTTACGGTACGGGTTCTCAACCTTTTTCAGGTCGCGCCCCTTCTTTATAATTCATAAAATTCAAAATAAAAACATTTAAGCTGGGGTGCAAACTAATTTTAGGTTTAAAAAATTGTTTGTGCTAGCTTGCTCTAGCTCTAAGGATTCCAAATCATATAAAAAAGTAGGAAAATCAAAAGTATTTTGAAACCCCCATAAAATTTTAGGCCTTTGTGTGCTAGCTGTGCTTGCTTGCGCTAGCTAAGAGCTTTTTTGAGCAATGTTTTTTTTTTGCGTTTAACACGTATGGTGCATGAAGTAAAATGTTACTTTAAAAGGATTGCAATAGTTAAAGGTTCGTTTCAATTCGACGATAACAGTCAAATTCTCACAAATAGAAAGACTGTTATTCCTTACTTCACTTTTTATTTTTAAAAAATAAAAAGTGAAGTAAGGAATAACAGTCTTTCTATTTGTGATTAATCACTTCACGTAAACTCGAAACAATACAGTCAAATTCTGGTTTGAAAGTGACGATAATCGTCAAATATATACTTTAGCGTAACCATAAATCATTAAAATTGTCCAATTTAGACTTAAAAATAACTACAATGATCAAATTTTCGCTTCAACGATAATCTCGTTGAAGCGAAAATTTGATCATTGTACTTATTATTTTGTTTCAAAGTGACGATAGTAGTCAAATTTTTGTATCAAAGTGACAATAATACTCAAATTTTGGCTTTAGCGTACTATAGATCACTTTAATAGTCAAATATTTACTTTAAAAGAACTGCAATAGTTAACTTTTTGTTTTAATTCGAAGATAATAGTCAAATGCTCATTTCAAAGTCACGATAATCACGATAATCGTCAAATTTTAGCTTTAGCGTGACTATAGATCATTAAAATAGTCAAATTTTGACTTAAAAATAACAACAATGATCACATTTTTGTATTAAGGTGACTATATTACTTACATTTTATTTTCAAAGTGACGATAGTAGTCAAATTTTCCTTTCAAAGTGCCGATAATCCTCAAATTTTCGGCTTTAGCGTGACTAGATCACTATGATAGTCAAATTTTGACTTAAAATGAACTGCAATGGTCACATTTTTATTTCAATATAACGATAATAGTTAAAGATTGTTTTTGATGTGACAATAGTAGTCAAATTTTCAGTTAAAGTGACGATAGTAGGCAAACTTTATCTTAAGCGTGACCATAGATCAATATAATAGTGAATTTTTACTTAAAAAGGACTGTAATATTCAAAATTGTATATCAACGTGACGATAATAGTTAATTTTATTTTGCAATGTGAATATAATAGTCAAAGGTTCGTTTTAAAGTGACGATAATAGTTACATTTTGGCGGTATCGTGACCAGAGATCACTATAATATTAAGATTTTGACTTAAAAAGAACTGCAATAGAAAAATTTTGGTTTCAATATGACGTTAATAGTCAAATTTTGACTTAAAAAGTACTGCAATTGTCAAATGTTCGTTTCAATGGACGATAATAGTCAAATTTTCTTATCAAAGTAACGATATTAGTCAAATTTTAGATGATAGAACCCTATAATAATTAAATTTTGACTTAAAAAGGGCTAAAATAGTCAAATTTTTGTTTCAATGTGACGATAATATTAACATGTTCTTTTCGATGTGAATATAATAGTCAAATTTTCATTTTAAAGTGACAATAATAGTCAAATTTTGGCTTTAATGTGACTAACATTATCATGATCAGATTTTGACTTTAAACTCTACTGATGACTATACTACCTATAATTTTGTTTTAAATTTACCAAAGATATAATACTTTTAATATGGCTTTTAACAGTACTAAAGATGAATGCAATAGTCCTAATTTGGTAATTGCAAATTACTAAAATAGGCAGATTCTGACTTCAAAATCACTGTGGATCACTACAATAGTCAAATGTTTGCTTTTGTGTGATTATATTAGGTTTTGAAATGACTGCGACTTACTCTAAATACCCAAATGTTGGTACTAAAATTACAAGAACTGGAAGATTTTGACATAAATAATACTGTAAATCACTACAATAATCTAATTTTCGTTTCGATATGACTATACTGGGTTTTGAAACGACTACAACTCAACGTTATAGTCAAATTTTGGCATTAAGTGATTGCAAATTACTGAAGTAAGCAGATTTTGACTAAAATAGACAGATTATGGTTTAATTATCAATATGTAAAGTTATTTAAATTAAAAACACTTGGTATTGTTTCACAAATTAAAACTTTATTCCGACTAGTTTTGGTTTGTTAGACCATTTCCAATTACCAACATTACTGTGTAGGTTTTAAAACGACTACAACTCAATGTTATAGTCAAATTTTGGCATTAAGTGATTGTAAATTACTGAAGTAAGCAGATTTTGACTAAAATAGATAGATTATGATTTAATAACCAACATTCTTACTTTTGAAATATGTTAAAGAATGTGTTTTTGGACCTTATTCTGTGTTATATACGCGTGGCGCATGAAGTAAAATTCCGAGTTTAGAAAAGCCTGAAAATTTGGATTGGTCGCTCCGCTTCGCTACGCGACCAATCCAAATTTTCAGGCTTTTCTAAACTCGGAATTTTACTTCATGCTTAACAAATGAGTTAAAATGCTTGTTAGAAGCTACAAATTGAACGCTTTTATGAAATCAACGAATTCTTGAAAGTGTACAGGGATATAATTAAAAGAAAAATTCCCTGTATGTCAAAAAATACTTTAAGTGTTAGTTTATATTATAACAAGAAAAATACAATTTCAAAAATTTGTCAAATATCTATACAGTGTTAAGATATTTTTAAGACACGAATTATCTGAATTTAAACGTTGTAAAAATTGTTTTTATCGAAATTGAATTTGAGTTCAGTATTCCTGCACCGGATAACGGAACTCAAATTCAATTTTGATACTTGTTTTCTGGTTACACAGAGTATAGCTCCGTGGACGAAACAGTGACCTATATATGCACTTGTGTATTCGTGTCATTGACGATGCCACTATGGAGCATTAGATGGCGTTAGCTATCGAATCCATTTACGAGGGTAGATTGAAAAGTTTCCGGAATGGGCAAGAGATGGCGCGCGTATCGTGAAATTGTTATGATGGTTGTCAAGGGTAACCTATTTTAGGTAAGCTGTCAAATTTTCAGACACGTGCGTCGTTCCGTTTTTGTTTACTAGGATATCTTGTGAAGCAAGTCAGGCACCTTTGGAAAAATGGATAAAAACGAATTTCGTGCAGTCATCAAACATTTCTGGATGGATGGGAAAAAGGCGACGGAGATACGAGATATTTTGCAGGAAGTTCATGGCACATCCACACCTTTATTTTCGACTATTAGTTTCTGGGTGAGCGAGTTCAAACGTGGCCGTACGAGCACCAAGGATGAACCACGCAGTGGACGTCCAAAAACGGCCACAAATGAAGAAATGGTCGACAAAGTCCATGATCTCGTGTTAGCCGATCGACGAGTGAAGTTGCGCGAAATAGTAGAGACCACGGGCATCTCATATGAACGTGTGCAAAATATCGTGCACGAACATTTGGGCATGAGGAAGCTGTCGGCGCGATGGGTGCCGCGTTTGCTGACTATGGACAACAAGCGAAATCGTGTGACCACTTCGAAAGAGTGTTTGGCCTTGTTAAAGCGTAATCCAACGGATTTTTTTCGCCGGTTCGTGACCGTGGACGAAACATGGATCCACCACTACACACCAGAAACCAAGCAGCAGTCGAAACAGTGGATTTCTCCAGGCGAATCTGCTCCGAAGAAGGCAAAGACTGTCCCATCGGCTGGAAAGGTCATGGCCACCGTTTTTTGGGATTCGCAAGGTGTGATACACATTGACTTTTTGCAGAAGGAAAGAACTATCACGGGACAATACTACAGCGATTTATTGGATCAATTCAACGGCATATTGAAGGAGAAACGGCCTCATTTGCAGCGGAAAAAAGTGCTCTTCCACCACGACAACGCGCCGGCCCATTCATCCCGAATCGCCAATGCTAAATTGGTTGAATTGGGCTACGAGGTGGTGCCGCATCCCCCGTACTCTCCAGACCTGGCCCCGTGCGACTTCTTTTTGTTCACAAACATGAAGACTTGGCTCGGAGGCAAGCGCTTTACGTTAAATGAGGAGGTCATCGCCGCCACTAAAGCTTATTTTGCAGTTCCCGAAATCATATTTTTCTGAAGGCTTAAAAAAGTTGGAGCAACGCTGGGAAAAGTGTATCGCCCTGCAAGGATACTATGTTAAAAAATTTAAAATAAAACCTGTTCAATTACTGCGTTTTCTTGCCCATTTCGGAAACTTTTCAATCTACCCTCGTAATTGTTTTTATCGAAGTTGACATTTTTTTTTTCAATATGTAGTAAATGTATTCGTTTATAAAATAAAATAATTTATAAGTCTACAAAGTGCTAAACTTTAAAATAGATTCCACTGTTTCTTTTTTACTCCTCCCTTACTGTCTGCGGAAATCCAGTTTATTTTTAAGTTTAGCACTTTGTAGATATATAAATTATCTTATTTCATAACTTAATACATTAAAATACCAGCAAAGGGTGGTGAATGCGAGTGTATTTGATTTTCCCTGTGCGTTTCCCGATTAATTCGCGGAATAATTAATAATTCCACAATGGGGCCCGTCACGGGCCCTAAAGCGCCCGAATTAATAAGTCACGCCTTCTCATAATATTATATATCGTCAAAGTTCACTTCAACAGCTCGAAACTTCCTCTACGTCCTCTCATCGCATCCACCTATTAATTGCTGACGTAATGTTTAAGCGATATAACATCGGAAAATCTCGCAAACTGTTCTAATTCTCTGCTTCGCAGAGCGACCAAACCAGATTTTCATACTTTTTTTTTTCTAAACTCGGAATTTTGCTTCATGCGCCACGCGTATAAAATGCTGAACTGTTGCGAAATTAAAAATATACTCATAAATAATATTTTGAATTTTAAAATATTTTAGTGTTTTAGTGAAATATTTACTATTGGATGGGTCGCACACTAGTCGAAACGCTCATTCTAGCTGAACATTTTGCTATAAAGCGATTTAGTCTACTTTAAATTGTTCGGAGTCGAAGAAAATATTTAATTAAAAACATAAATTACTCAATATTAAATAATTCTTCCCTTCTACCCTTCACCACCCCCATTTTAATTTTATATTTTTACGAAAAATTGTTGAAATAAAATTTGAAGATAATGTCACTATTCGAATTTTTGTTATACAATGTTTACTAAAAATAATAATTATATTACAACCCTTTCCCATGTTATATTTAATTATAAAATTATTCAAATAGAAACAAAAATTCAAAATTGCACACATATCTATAAATAAGAATATACAATATACAGGGTGCCCTTATTTTCTGTGTATGGGTATCTCAGTTATTTAAAGAGATAGAGAGTCAGTTAAATTGGGGCAAAGTTGCGTATTTTGGGGCCTAACAATAATCAAAAATCAAATTTAAAATACCTTTTTTGTTTTCGAGATATCAACAAAAACTGATTTGTTGAAAAATGGTTTTTATTTTTTTATTCATAAACTACTGAATCTGGACATTTAGAACTTTGACAACACTTTTAATGAGGAATTTAGTAGCAGTAGTAGTTTTTTTTTATAACTACGACATTTACCCGGGGACCATAGCCAACTTTTGTTTTTCTTATGGGCGCCATTTTGGATTTTCATATTATTTGAAAGAATATTTTTTTCTGAACTCAGTGATGTACCACACTCATAATTTATTTTAGATTTGATATTTAAAATTATGATATTTTCTTTTTCGCAAAGAGTGCCTTGGAAACAATCACGTCATACCTGTTAATCAAGAAAATCTCAACAGCATTTAATCATTGCTAGCACTCAAAATTAATTAATAACTGTTAATCTTTTATAATAAAAATAAGTATCGATTATCACATAACAGTTGTACAAACTAAATTTATTCTACTTTTATTATTATTATTTTTAAACTATTCACAAAACAAGTAATTCTTGCATTTTTTTCGCTACATCTCGCTAAATATTGATCACCATCGCATCTAAGCGTTATATATTTTTAACTTTACTGTTAATCAGTGGATTATACGCGTGGCGCATGAAGTAAAATTTCGAGTTTAGAAAAGCCCCGTGAAAATTTGTCTCGGGTCGCTGCGCGACCCTCGACAAATTTTCTACGCGGGGCTTTTCTAAACTCGAAATTTTACTTCATGCTTAGTCTGGGAGTGGACAACACTCGTTCTTAGGAATGTCAAATTGAAGGATCCCTCTAGATTACTAAGTTTATTACCATTTTACAAAGGCTACAGCTCGAAGGACCAATCATGGTCTTCGGAGACCGAAGGACTACAGGGAATTGAAGTTTTTTTAAACAACGAATATCAGAAGACAACGAATATCAGAAGAGAAAACAACGAATATCAGAAGGTTTACAGCATGGATAGGAAAGAAAACATCCAATTTTGAAAAAATAATGAAGTTGGGTTGGCTTTCAGTGCATTTTTAACTTTACTTTAAATCAGTGTTTTATATGCGTGGCGCATGAAGTAAAATTTCGAGTTTAGAAAAGCCCCGTGAAAATTTGTCTCGGGTCGCTGCGCGACCCTCGACAAATTTTCTACGCGGGGCTTTTCTAAACTCTAAATTTCACTTCATGCTTAGTCTGGGAGTGGAAGACACTCGTTACTTTAAAATACATCACAACCTTTTAAATATGTATCGTCGGATGCCCCTCTTCAGGGGTGATATGTTAGCAAATTATGGGTCCTAGGAGTTTTCAAATGAGTGAGGTACTCTTTACAAAAAACAAAAGATTAAAATGTTACATATAACATGTACAATAAACTATAAGTGTGATACATCATTGAATTCAGAAAAAATATTCTTTCAAAAATATGAAAATCTAAAATGGCGCCCTTAAGAAAAACAAAAGTTGGCTCTGGTCTCTGGGTAAATGTTATAGTTATCTTAAAATGAAATATGTTACTAGATTAGTCGTTAAAAAGTGCCTCGAGAATGTCAAAGTTGTAAATGTCTGGATTCAATAGTTTTTGAATCAAAACGAAATTTTAAAAAATCCGTTTTTCGACAATATTTCAAAAACGAAAAAAGGTATTTTAAATTTGTTTTTAGATTATTATTGGGCCCTAAATTACACAACTTTGCCCCAATTTAACCGACTCTCTATTTCTTCAAATAACCGAAATTCCCATACATTCTGTCGAAATACGGACACCCTGTATACAGTACAAAGAATCTAGGTACATCATATAAACAATTTACACCAAAGCCAGAAATTATTCGGAGTCAGAATCATCTGGTAAAGATGCTTGTTCTGGTTCTACTAATAACTTTAACACCTCTGTGTTCAATTTTAGAATGGTAAGCGGGCGAGAAACCTCTGGATTTGCCACTAGAACATCTAGGTTGGGGCCCATTTGGTAAACCTTCAGTAGAGAACACATCCATTACGTTTAGCCACTTGGAATATTTATTTCCAAAATTTAAAATTGTTCTATAAGAGGTTCGCCAATTGATTGTCAATTGTGAAAATTATTTATTTTATGTATTAATAAACCTAAATTTTCAGTGTGCGATACAATTTCAATATTCATAGTGTCAATCACGAAGAGATAGACTGCTTTATTTTTTTGTTCTAGCGTTTTTGTAGCGCGCCAAACATCGAAAATGTTCTCCGAGAAATTGTTACGCTACCTAAAAATAAATCACTGCTTGTAAACGGGCAAAAACGGGCAGCTAAATACATCCCAATTACAAGACAATATGTAAAATAGATTAATTACATGGCCGTATGCGTGTATACATATGCAAATAAACAAAAAACGAAAAATACAGATACGTGAAAATATTATGTTAAGTTATTTGCTCTTTCAAATGTGATAATAGAGATTTAATGTTGTCATAAGATATGTCGCAGGAATAAGGTAACGCATTATAAACACTACACATAATAAGTGTTGGCGATTTAAGTTTATAGTTGGTTCTACATGGTGGTATACTAAACGTAAACTTTTGTCTGCTGCAAAAAGTTGGTATGCGCAACCGCACTTTGTAAAGAAGTTCAGGGGAGTCGATTGAATTGTGTAGTAATTTATACAAGAAAATGAGTGATGTCTTTTGACGACGTAATTCAAGTGATTCAAAATTAAATGTGTTTAACAATGTATCATGATCAAATCCTCTAACCGGATATAGACCATTACGCTTATAAGATAGCATTTTTAGGAATTTTCGCTGTACACTTTCTATCATTTTAATTTGATTTTGTGATTGTGGATACCACACTAAAGCAGCATATTCGAGCTTAGAGCGCACATATGAATAAAATAGTTTTTTTAATACATTAATATTACTGAAGTCTGATGTACTGCGATAAATAAAACCTTGTGCTTTAAACGAATTTTTTACCACTGACTCAACATGATGATTAAAATTATGATTGGAGTCGAAATAAACTCCAAGATCCTTAATGAGAGTAACATTTTCTAAGTAACAATTGTTAATTGAATAATTAAATTTGACAGGGTTGGATAATCTAGTGAACGTTAAATATTTAAATTTGTTTATATTTAGTTTGAGTCCATTATTTTCACACCAGAGAGCAACTAAATTCAATTCATCTTGCAGTTGTAGGCTGTCATGTATGTTTTTGATAGTGGAATAAAGCTTGAGGTCATCTGCATACAGCAGATGACTACATGTTAATATTTCCGACAGATCATTAATGAATACATTAAATAGTAAGGGTCCTAATATAGAACCCTGTGGAACACCAGAGGGTGACGACTGAAAAGTGTTAAAGGAAATATAAGCACTACGTTCATTAGGGTAAGAGTGAATTAATCCCATAGAGGAATCACAGAAGCCAAATCTTTGAAGTTTCGATAGAAGGATGTTATGGGGAACTAAGTCAAACGCCTTTGACAGATCTGTATAAATTACGCCAAGTTGCCCCTTGGAGTCCAAAACTTCAGCAATGTCGTGGGTGATGAGACAAAGATTAGTTACTGTGGAACGGCACGGCATAAATCCATGTTGCATATTTGATAGGTATGGTTTTACATGCACATATATTTGATCACAAAGTATACGTTCAAATATTTTTGCAATATGTGGCAATATTGCAATTGGTTGAAAGTTGTCAATTGATTGTTGTTTGCTTGAAGTTTTCGGAACAGGGCAGAGATTGATGCAATTTTTAAGCAGCTAGGAAATACAGAAGATTTTATCGATAAGTTGAATAAGGTGGTTAGTGGTTCGCATAGTACAGCAGCACAATCCTTTAAAAGAAAGGCTGGCAATTTATCGTTACCTGATGAGTAATTGTTCGGAAGCTTTCTGCGAAGTTTAAAGAGATGTTCTACTGATGCAGTGTTGAATTAATATTAGAAGGGGGGCCATGTATTGATGCGAAATAATTACGGAAACTATTTGCAATAGCACAGGGATCATCAAGAAGAATATTATCATGAAGCAAAGTTGTAGGAATTCTTGATTCGGTTGATTTTTTAGAGTTAACAAAAGCCCAGAATTGTTTCGGGTTAGTTGTAAGCTGATTTTCAAGTGTAGATATATATTTCATATATGAAAGTTTAATTTTGCTTTTAATTAAAGAGCGTATTCTTCTAAATTGAAGACTTAGGGGTGGGGACTTATATTTCATTCTTTTTCTGATACAATTCTTCTCTTTGATAAGACTAATAATTTCCGATGTAAACCATGCAGGGTATTTATTCGCGTTTTTCAGTTTATATCTAGGAATATATTGCAATAGTGAATTCATCAAAATACTATAAAATTACTGAAATGCTAAATCTACATCAGTAAATCGTGTAAGGATAGACCAATTGAATTGTGATAAATACGAATATATAGCGCAATAATTACCTTTTTTAAAATTAAAATTAGATAGATCGTCATTAATTTTATATGTATCGATTGTACACTTTAATGAAATGGTTAGCGCAGGATCATATGTATCTTCAACGACAAACGGCAATAAATCCCTGGCAACAGAGCAATCGATATTAGAATAAATTAGATCTAAAATGTTATTGGATTTATTTTTTATATCATTAAACTGATGCAGATTAAGAAAACTGCAAGAGTTATTAATAATACATGATGTAGGTGTCGATGAGTTCTTCGAATTGGTGTACAATGTAGGGCAGTTAAAATCACCAATCAACAGAATCTTATTATTTTCAAAATTGATATCCATTATAAGTTCAAAAAACTGTCTCAAGTCCTCCGCTGAAGTTTTCGGTGGGATATAAACAAGTATGACGCATAACCAAAATGAGTTTAGCTTACATTTACAAATTAATACATCAATAAGAGATAGTTGGATACTTATATTGGCTGTAGATATAAGTTCAGTTTTGATATTTTTACGAGTCGCAATTAAAACTCCACCCCCTCTTGATTTTCCCGATAATAGAGGATCTCGGTCGGTTCTGTGCACTATATATATATATATATATATATATATATATATATATATATATATATATATATATATATATATATATAAATATTATTTATATATTAAACTAATTAGTTATTATGTATAAAAAACAAAGATTCATTACTAAGAACGGCTAAGAATGTATACTTTAACCTTTTTCAAGTTTAACTTTGTAAAATTTTATTATAGAATTCTTTACTGTATTTAAATTAGTATATCTATCTCTTGACTAAAGTTATATGAAAAATATTTAAAACTATGTTGTATATATACCACTAGAAAATATATTCATTTCTAAATTATATTTTTCACGAAACACAAATGTAAAAAAAGAATTGAAACTTGGGCGTTTGGAGCGCGTAAAATCCACAACTGAACGACGTAAACGATCCGTGCACTTTGGGTACTGATAACTACTAGACCAAAGGTGGGAGGGGTTTATGATTTTACCTGCGCACCCTCTGGATATTGAACTACCCATATTCCAAGAAAAAATCTGTTTTCTAAACAGTTGATTTTCGGTGAAACGTTCAGCTAAAATGAGCAATTCGACCAGTGTGCGACTGCTCGCAGTCTAACTTCAGAGTAGGCACACAAAATTTGAGGTTGGGATCGCGCTTTATAAATACAAGGAATTGCACAACAAAGTCGCCTTTCACTAACGGATATATATTACCTTGGGTCTCTGGCCTACCCTGAAGTTAGGCTGCGAGCCGCCGCTGAGATATGTATACCTAAAAGAAAAACTCCCTGTACCTCGACGTGCAGGGAATTTTTCTATGAAGTATGTGTTTTCATTTGCTGTAAATGTTCCTACATTCGTTGTTTTGATTTTAAGGAGTTCAATTTAAAGCCTTAGACCAGTGGTCTCCAAACTACGGCCCGCGGGCCAAATCTGGCCCGCGACTTGCATGAATCCGGCCCGCCATTGTTTGTAATTTTTTTTGTAAATGTCATATTTTGAAATATTGAAACAATTGTTCCTTAAATTTTTCATAATTTTATAAAATTAATCGGATCTTGGCCGACTTTATTATGTAGAATTGTATTTGTGGCCCGCGACGAAGATAGTTTGGAGACCCAGGCCTTAGACGACCAAAGCAAATTTTCAGGCTTCTCTTAACTCGAAATTTTACTTTATACTTAACCAAGGACTGCAAACCCTCGTTGGAAGTTTCAAATTGAACGCTTTTATAATGAACAAATGCCTAATCAATTACAGCGTATTCATTGAGATATTTATACTTAAAAAAAGACCCTGTATCGGTTAAATTTCATACGTTGCTTACAAAATCAGGGACGTTATTTCATGTATATTTCTTCTTGTGTGTCATTTTTGTAGATTTTAATGTGTTTTCTGTTGAGAATTGGATGAGACTCGAAGAGCATGAGCACTTCCTCGTTCGTGTTAAGTGACAAATCCGTTATGTTGGTAACCTGCACTGCGCAGTTATGCCAGATTACTGGACTCACATACCATTGTGTAAGGACCGTGTGCATGCACACACATTAATTAGACATGCTTTATTGCCAATTTATTACAAACTCTCATCTATAATCAGGAGCGGAGAGGCAATACGGAAGATGGGCATTTTAAGCTAGACATCTGAAGTTTCATAAATTTAAATAGTCTATTTTAAAATACGAAAGTACTTAATAAATGTTTTAAACCTTACAGTGTTTTTAGGTCTAGAGTAGGAGTTCACAACAAAAAACTAGTCGGCCATAAATAACTGAAAATATATGCATAAAAATAAATGCAACAAATTAACAAATCTTCAAATTTTTAACAAAGTTTAAACAGTTAAAAAAATTAGATATCTTTGTTTTACAATTTAAGGTAGAAACAATATAAAATAGGTTACCTGTATTTACCAGGGTTGTTAAAAAAAAAACATTTTTTTTTATTTTAATTAAAACAAACAGTTTTTTAAACAAAACGTGTTTTTTTTTTCATTGAAACAGCGTTTAAAACATCAACAATTAAAAACATGTTTAAAACGTGGTTAAAACATGTTTAAAACACGTTTAAAACGTGTTTAAAACAGAACATAGAGGGCATTTTTCTTTTGAGTATACATACCCCGATAATTACAGCGTTTTTTTTAATTTTGCGGGAATTCGTTGTTTTAGAGCGGTTAATTTCAGGCTTCTAACGAGTGATTTCCACTCCCAGACTAAGCATGAAGTAAAATTTCGAGTTTAGAAAAGCCTGAAAATTTGGATTGGCCGCGTAGCGAAGCGGAGCGGCCAATCCAAATTAGGCTTTTCTAAACTCGAAATTTTACTTCATGCGCCACGCTTAAAAACACTGATTTACAATGAAGTTAAAAAACACACATACAACAACAATTATAGGCAACCTAATATACGTTAGAATTATTGGGTTGCCTATAATCACTGTTTTAAACAATTTGTTTAGCGCAGAGTTTGACTCACGTTTTAGTCACCTCTATATATTAGATTTCTGAAGCCGTATATTTTAAACTTTACGATATTTCAGTGTTTTATACGTATGCGCCACACGGATTGGATTGGCCGCGTAGCGAAGCGGAGCGGCCAATCCAAATTAGGCTTTTCTAAACTCGAAATTTTACTTTATGCGCCACACGTATAAAACACTGAAATATCGTAAAGTTTAAAATATACGGCTTCAGAAATCTAATATATAGAGGTGAATAAAACGTGAGTCAAACTCTGCGCTAAACAAATTGTTTAAAACAGTGATTATAGGCAACCCAATAACTCTAACGTATATTAGGTTGCCTATAATTGTTGTTGTATGTGTGTTTTTTAACTTCATTGTAAATCAGTGTTTTTAAGCGTGGCGCATGAAGTAAAATTTCGAGTTTAGAAAAGCCTAATTTGGATTGGCCGCTCCGCTTCGCTACGCGGCCAATCCAAATTTTCAGGCTTTTCTAAACTCGAAATTTTACTTCATGCTTAGTCTGGGAGTGGAAATCCCTTGTTTAAAAATTTAAATTTAAATCTTTTAAAAAAGCAACGAATTCACAGTGTATTCATACCAGAGCTGGGACGAATCCTCGTTAAAAGGATTCGAATCACGAATCCAAATCACCTAATATGATTCGAATCACGAATACTCGAATAAAGGATTCGTAAGAGATAAATATGATTCGAATCAAAGATTCAAATCCTGTTTTTTCGAATCACGAATACAAATCGTTTAAGAATAAATTTGATTTTATTATTTTTTTACAACCATTAACATATAAATATCGTTATCAGTTATTTTAACAAAAATATTCAAAACCTAATTATTTATTATTAACACGGAACATCGTTGATAACAGAGTAAATATCTGTGTTACTCTGATTAAAGATGTATTTGTGTGTTTTTGAACTACACTTCAAATCGATGGTTTATACGCGTGGCGCATGAAGTAAAATTTCGAGTTTAGAAAAGCCCCGTGAAAATTTGTCTCGGGTCGCTGCGCGACCCTCGACAAATTTTCCTAGCGGGGCTTTTCTAAACTCGAAATTTTACTTCATGCTTAGTCTGGGAGTGGAAGACACTCGTTACTTTAAAATATGTCACAACTGATAAAGTATCTATCGTCGTATGCTCGTCTTCAGGGGTGATATGTAAGCAAATTATGGGTCCTAGGAGTTGCCAAATAAGTGAGTTACTCAACTGTTTCCAAGGCACTCTTTGAAAAACCCAAAGATTAAAATTTTACATATAAAATGTACAATAAACTATAAGTGTGATACATCATTGAATTCAGAAAAAAATATTCTTCCAAAAAATATGAAAATCCAAAATGGCGCCCTTAAGAAAAACAAAAGTTAGCTATGGTCCCTAGGTAAATAATGTTATAGTTATCTTAAAATAAAATATGTTACTAGATTTATCGTTAAAAAGTGCCTATAATGTCAAAGTTGTAAATGTCTAGATTCAATAGAGTTTTGAATAAAAAAATAAAAACGAATTTTCAATAAATACGTTTTTTGACAATATCTTATTAACGAAAGAAGATATTTCAAACTTGTTTTTGGATTATTATTGGGCCCTAAATTACGCAACATTGCCCCAATTTAACCAACTCTCTATCTCTTCAAGTAACCGAGATCCCCATACATTCTGTTGAAATACGGACACCCTGTATAATAATAATAATATCAATAATTTTTTTTCTTTTTTATTATTAGCAAAACACTTAGTTGTATTTTACTATAATTACAATCTGATCACAAATGGATCAATGAGTAATATTTAGCTAACTTAATTTACTAAAGGTTTAATACTAAGGGTTTACTCATTAGTATCCCTTATATTTTAATAACTTAATTACACTAATTAATGTGTACACTAGCACTATGCTCTGCTTTTGCACTAACACAATATTAAACTAACTCGAACGGATTAGTCCGCTGTAGTCTTCTGGTCAAATTCGTGTTATCGAGGAGCTGGATGGCTTCGATGTTGACGTGCTGAAGAAGTCGCTGTTCATGACTCTTGGCAAATTTGTGTATTGTCTCATTAACAGTATCCATTTCCAAGTCCCTGTGGAGGTCACTATTTCGGAAATACCAAGGAGCACTGACAATACTCTTCAGTACTTTATTTTGGTATCGCTGGATTATTTCTATATTGCTCTTTTTGGCACAACCCCACAGCTGGATGCCATATGTCCATACGGGCTTAAGAATTTGTTTACACAGCAGTAATTTATTGTAGATTGACAGGGTGGAGTTCCGACCAAGCAGCCAATACATTTTTCGAAATTTGATGTCCAGTTCTTCTTTTTTCTTTTTGACATGAGCTCTCCAGTGTAGCTTAGCGTCCAGTGTAAAACCCAAATATTTTGCTGTATCAGCATATGGTACCTGGATATCATTCATACTAACAGGGATATGTTGATTTCTTTTATTTGTGAAATTGACGTGGACCGATTTAGTCTTATTCAATTTGATTCGCCATTGCTTAGTCCAGATGTTAATTTTATTTATCGAGGTTTGCAGATTTACTGCTTCGTGATCTTTGCCTACAGCCAATATAGCAGTGTCGTCGTCAAATCTGGATATCGTATCATGGTCTAATTCAGGTATATCGCTGGTGTATAATAGGTAGAGGACTGGTCCTAGCACACTGCCCTGTGGCACACCTGCCTTTATTTCTCTTAGTTCAGAGTAAGCATCTTCCTGCTTAATTCTGAAAACTCTATCTGAAATGTATGATTCTAGTATTTGTGAATATAGTCTGGGTAGAAGTTTTTTTAATTTGTATTTAAGTCCGTCGTGCCACACTTTGTCAAAAGCTTGCGCTACATCAAGAAAGATAGTAGAGCAAACCTTTCTTTCTTCCAGTGACTTTTCAATTACGTTCGTTATTCTGTGGACTTGATCTATAGTTGAATGACATTCTCTGAAACCAAACTGATGTTCTGGTATTATGTTTTTGCCTTCAATAATTGGTTTTAATCTTTTAAAAAGTATTTTTTCAAACATTTTTGAGATTACAGGTAATAAAGAGATTGGTCTGTACGAAGAAACTTCATTTGGTGGTTTTCCAGGTTTAGGAATCATTATCACTTCTGCTACTTTCCAAATCTTAGGAACATATTTTAATCTAAACGATGCATTAATAAGATATGTAAGTTTTACTATTGCTTTACGAGGTAGTTGTTTCAGAATTTTGCCAGTAATTAAGTCAAATCCTGGAGCTTTCTTAGTGTTAATGTGATCTTTAATTATCATTTCAATTTCTCTTGGGGTAGAGGGTCTGATTTCACCTTCTTCCTGGGTAATATTTTCCCAGTCCAGAATGGCTAGACCCTCATTCGGTTGGAAAGTCCATTCAAGATATTCGGCAAACCTATTAGCCTTTTGATTATTGCTTTTTGCATATGTCCCATCTGCACTTCTAATTGGAGAATTCTGCAAGATTGGTCTCTTGAGTCTCTTAGTAGCTTTCCAGAGTGAATTATCAGTTTTACCGTCATTTGTAAGTCCACTTAGATATTCACTAATAGAGTCATTTTTAATTTTTTTAATCTCTCTTTTGAGTTGTTGTGTTGCGTTACTTACTCTAGTTTTATCTGCTGGGCATCTAGATTGGTGCCAGATTCTTCTGAGTCTTCTCTTTTCGAAAATAAGGGCTCGAATTTCTTTGGGGTAAATATTACGTTTGGTTCGTGGGTTAATAATAGGGGTATTATCCCATGTAGCTTGTTGGATATTATCAACAAATTTTTCCGCTTCATAGTCTAGCTGGTCTTCTTTTCTTATTGAGGATGACAAGTTGATAGTGTCTTCAAGTTGAAGTTTAAAGCTCTGCCAATCGGTAAATTTGTTAGTCAATCTAGCAGGTATTTCCTTTTGTATAATACTATCGCTTAGAGTGAGGACAATCGGAGAATGGTCAGAATTCATATCCCAAGCCTCTTCCACGTGCATGTAGTTAACAGACACATTTCGTGTTATGAAAAAATCAATTAAATCTGGAATTTTATTAGGATCTGTGGGCCAGTATGTTGGTTTGCCACTTGAAATTGTTTCGCATTTTAGTTGGTTGACTGCCTGTAGTAGTTCCTTTCCTTTTGTAGTTGTCAGTCTAGATCCCCATTGAATGTGTTTAGCATTAAAGTCGCCTCCAATGATAAATCTATATCCCTGTTTATTTAGAAAGTCTAAATATTGTTCTTTTTTGAGAGCATGTCTAGGCGGACAGTAGACTGCAGAAACAGTGATATCGTATGTTTTTGTTTTAACATTTACAGAAGCGGCTTTAAATTCATCTGTTTTATATCCCATATCTTGGTTATGTTTAATTGTTTCCTTGATTATGATAGCACTACCACCTCTGGCTGAATTTCCAGTATGTATGGTATGATCATATCAATATCAATAATAATATAAAATTTATTGTGTTGTTATTTCCTAAATATTTTAATTAAATAAATATTTTACATTGTTTACCGTATATTTATGAATATATTAAAAAATAAATACTTATTTCAGTAATTTAATATTAATTATACCATCAAATGTCTAAAAATCTTGTGTTAAAAATCACCAGAAATCGTTAGATGTTTTTTTATTAGGCGAATTTCACTATGGCTTTCGACGTCTAAGTCAAAAAATGTTTGAAACAAAAGTTGTAGCCAACGAAAAAATAAACCACTTTTACCTAAACACTTTTCACCTCAGGTCTTTTATTTTTGAATTAGAAACTAAAAAATTTTGTGGAGATCAACAACTCACCGATTATGGCTTTCGACGTCTAAATCAAAGAATGTTTCAAACAAAAGTTGTAGCCAACGAAAAAATAAACCACTTTTACCTAAACACTTTTCACCTCAGCTCTTTTGTTTTTGTTCAATAAACCGAGAAAGATTTTTTTTAAATAAATACACAACTTTATGATAATTAAAAAATTTACGAATGAGAGTCTTCCACTCCCAGACTAAGCATGATGTAAAATTTCGAGTTTAGAAAAGCCCCGTGAAAATTTGTCGAGGGTCGCGCAGCGACCCGAGACAAATTTTCTGGGCTTTTCTAAACTCGAAATTTTACTTTATGCGCCACGCGTATAAAACACAGATTTTAAGTGAAGTTCGAATATACATAAATTTGACAATATTATAGTGTTTTATACGAGTGGCGCATGAAGTAAAATTTCGAGTTTAGAAAAGCCCAGAAAATTTGTCTCGTGTCGCTGCGCGACCCCCGACAAATTTTCACGGGGCTTTTCTATACTCGAAATTTTACTTCATGCTTAGTCTGGGAGTGGAAAACACTTGTTAAAAGTTTTGAATTGAAGTTTAAAAATTTCATTGATGTCATTATTTTTATAAAATCACATTACTTTTTCCTAATTATTTTAGCTGTTAATTTTCTGACATTCGTTGATTTTTAAAAGAGTTCAATTTGAAGCTTTAAACGAGTGTTTTCCACTCCCAGACTAAGCATAAAGTAAAATTTCGAGTTTAGAAAAGCCCTGCGTAGAAAATTTGTCGAGGGTCGCGCAGCGACCCGAGTCAAAAATTCGGCGTGTTGATAAAATCGATTTACGACAAAATTATCATTTTATGTCAGTACGTGACAGTTTGACAATAACGTTTTTACAAAAACGAAAATTTCTGTCAAAATCAGTAATAATGTCAAAAAAGTTATCTAATGATATAAAAACTGTCATCTAATGTAAAACAAGTAAATATGTAATATAAAATGTCAAAATTGTCGTCTAATGTCAAAAAAGTAAAAAAATATAAAATGTCAGAACTGCCATCTAATGTCAAATACGTCATTGAATGTCAACATCAGAAATGGTGAAAAAGTAAAAAAATTCATTGTTTATCAAAAATAACATTTAATGTGAAACATGTCATCTAATGTCAAGAAACGTAGTCTAATATCAAGAATATAATCTATCGTCAAAAGGGTCATCTCAAAAGGTAAAAAATATCAAAAATGTCATTCAATGTCAAAAATGATTAAATATGTCTTGAAGAAAAACAAAATCTCAAATTTGTGTGTTCAAATAATGATCCAATAATTTTTTAAAATCGTTACAAATCTGAATAAAAATATTGAAAATCTTACATATAAATATAAACATTTTCGCTTCGCTTCGCTTCGAACTCGGATTCAGAGTTGAACCAGTTCAGCGTGTTTGATGCAACCGTGTGTTAAACTTTGGGCCTTTCTTTTCCTCTTATTTAAATATTTTTATTGTCACTCCATATCATATCCTTTCTTTAAAAAACTTGACTTTACCGGTATAAATTTGGTTATATTTGACATTACCCAATTTCTGATTTGTCCCAACATTTTATGTGCAATGATAGTATCGTATGCTCAATAAAAAAAAATCTCTAGAGTGCCATGGAAAATATTCTAGGTTGGCAACTGAAAATATACATTATAATTATCGTATCTGACGTTTTATGTCAATTCCTGAAGTGTGTAACCAACTTAAATTTGAAAATAGATTAAATCAGAGGTTTTTTTTAATTAAACATATGATACATAAAGATTGATTTTTGTATGTTAACTATTTTCGATAATAATGCCTCCCACCCCCAAAAAAAAAAATGTTCCCTGGATCCGCCACTGGTAAACATTGAATATCATCATCGTATTATGTATGAAATAAGTGTTGGATTTAGGGTTTCCATCCCTTTGACAAATGGTCGTACACACCGCGTCAAATATCCACGCCCCCCTCGCGCGATGCAAAACCAGGGGGATGATAGCGAGATGACAAAATCTTCGCAGCATAACCGTCGTTCTCTTCCGCAAGGGCCAAGGGTTGCGATGCAAAAGGGCAAAGAAGAAGGACGGCGTGTGTGCCGGTGACTGATTGCCGGCCATGACTCCGGCGATATTGGTTTTCGGATTTCATTAGGTACAGAGGGGGATTTCCGGTCCCCGTTTTATGCCATCCGCAGCCCTAGATCGATAGATTGTGCACGTTCCAGTCGAGCTCCGGAGGGGGGTGGCGAGAAAAGGGGGGGCGAAATGGAGCCACTAAAAGGTTTTACGGCCGCCTCGGCACCCCCCCGCGCGCGCTCTAGACGCGCACTAGATGAAATTTCATCATACTTACTCTATCAAAAGGAAATGTTAAAATTGATATACATAGGTAAATGTGTGAATAATTGTTCATAAAAATGTTCGTCATGGTACTTTAACTCCTCAGTTCACGCGCGTAGATTCTATTATTTAGATGTTACTTATTTTAAGACTGTTTAGCTTATTTTTGTTTTATAGATATTTTTTCTTATTGGACCAAGAGCTGAATACGCTACTGCCTCAGTTATGTGACGATCGTTGTCATGAGTTACAGTTGAAAAGATAAAGACGCTTGATTTCACTTTTGATGAAACCTCGTTTGCTCTTTATAGAGCATTATTTTACGCCGACGCGGTAATGCGACGAAAAGAAGCACGTTGTTTACATCTGGCGTGTTGCCGACCATCCCTCCATTCGCGAACTCTCTAGAAACATACGCGTATACATGAAAGACGCTTGTGCCGTAGATAGGTCGATTATAATTCGACCATTCCATAAACAAGTGCACACTTTTTGGGGTACATCAGGGATTTTAGCGAATTTCACATATATTATAAAGGCTATCAAGACATGGTTTTTGGTTGTTACTAGAGGTTAAACAAATTATTGTGTCAAAAGTTATAACAATATAAACTTTTAGTACACTTTTATTTTAAACTCAAAAATATCGTAAACCGTTACTGATACAAAAAATTATACTTGACTTTTTTATGCTTAAATGTTCAAAGTTTAAAATAATTTTTTTCCAAAACGAGATAGATTAGAGATAGATAGATTTTTTTAATAAATAAAATAAATCTCAAAACATAATCAAATACTCATGTTTTAATTTTCTTGAAAGAAATATATGTTATATCCCAATCCTTCCTAAGAATATTTCCGTTTTCAAAAAGATAGGCACTTTAAAACTTTTTTAGATATGATTTTTTTACCCAAACGTTGGGCGCTCCCGCGATCCGGGCCATTGCACCATTGGCGGGAGCGCCTCATGTCAATGCAGCGCTCGGGTAAAAAAATCATATCTCAAAAAGTTTTAAAGTGCCCATACTTTTGAAAACGAAAAAATTCTTAGAAAGGATCAAGGTATAACATACATTTTTTTAAGAAAATTAAAACATGAGTATTTGATTTTTCTTTGAGATATGTTTTATTTATTAAAAAAAATCTATATAAATAAGGTTTTTCGTTTTGGAAAAAAATTTATTTTAAACTTTGAACATCTAAGCACAAAAAAGTATAGAATAACTTTTTTTGTATAGGTAACGGTTTACGATATTTTTGAGTTCAAAATAAAAGTGTACTGAAAGTTTATATTGTTATAACTTTTGACACAATAATTTGTTTAACCTCTAGTAACCACCAAAAGCCATGTCTTGATAGCTTTTATAATATATGTGAAATTCGCTAAAATCCCTGATGTACCCCCAAAAAGTGTGCACTTATTTATGGAATGGCCGACTTAGTTATTGACAATTCATCACATGATTAAATTTGTACGAGGGTTGCCTTTTATATTTCGGGATTAGAGAACAAAAATAAATATTAATCATTGAAAATCGCTTTATTGTTTTTCAAAATATTCCCCATTAAGATCTATACACTTTTGCATGCGTTTGAACCAATTGTCGAAGCACTTTTGCCACTCTGATCGAGGTATCTCCAAAACATGCATTCTGAACGCATCAACCGCTTCTTCAGGTGTCGAAAAACGTTGACCTCTCATTTTATTTTTTTACGGATGGGAATATAAAGAAGTCATTCGGTGTCAAGTCAGGACTATATGGCGGATGACTCATCAAATCGATGTTTTGCGTGCTCAAAAATGCAGTTGTTTGAGCCGATGTGTGAGAGCTCGCATTGTCGTGGTGAAGAGTGATCCGTTTTCGGCGGTTGGTTTTCCTGATTTCTTGGATAACAACTGGCAAACAAATGGTTGTGTACCACTCAGAATTGACTGTTCTGCGTTGTTCTAGTGGTACGGTTGCGACATGTCCAGTTTTTCCGAAAAAACAGGCGACCATTTGCTTGGAAGTGCTTTGTGCGCGAACAAATTTTGTTGGATTTGGCTCATCTTGAAACACCCATTCTATTGAAAGTGAGTGGGTAGTTATGCTACCCTCCACTGCGACCGCAAGGATCTATTGTGGCTACCGCAAGGATTGAAACACCCATACGGTCGACTGCTGTTTACTTTCGGGCTCATACGCGTAAATCCATGATTCATCACCTGTCACGATGTCATAGACGTGTTTCGAAGCACCGCAATCGTATTTTTTGAGCATTTCTTTGCACCAATCGACACGAGCCTTTTTTTGAGCGATTGACAAATTGTGTGGGATCCAACGCGAACAAATTTTTTTGACAGTCAAATGTTCATGCAATATATGTATATGTATGTATGCTGGTCCCACTAATGCCTAAGGTTGTCTCAATCTCACGATAGGTCACATGACGATCTTGCAATATTTGTTTGCGCACAGCATCAATGGTTTCCGGAATAACAACTGATGGACGACCTCCACGAAATTCGTCTTGGAGTGAACTACGACCTCGGTTGAATTCACCATACCATCGATAAACACTGGTCCTTGATGGAGCTTCATCGCCAAAAATTGAATTAAGTTCATCCATGCACTGTTGTTGAGTTAATCCACGCCGAAAGTTGTAAAAAATAATCGCACGAAAATGTTCACGATTTAATTCCATTCTTTGGCCGAGATAAATCTTTTAAGTTAGTGTAAACGACACAAATAACGCTCATATGTCAAAACGTTCTGAGTACGTATAACCTCAAAAATGTCAAACTTTACGATAGAGCTCTCAGTTGCCAGATTGCAACACTAGGGTTGCCCAATCCCGAAATATAAAAGGCAACCCTCGTATAATGATACATGTTTTGATTAATGCTGTGTAATTTTAAAAATGAAGTATTCGCATATTCATTTAAAAACATATTCAAATTCGAATATGTTTTAGAATAAATATTCGAATACCTATATTTAAAATAAAATTAAGTATTTAGTTTGATTTCCTATTTTTAGATTTTCATTATTAAAGTGTGCACGCCTTGTTTAAGTATGAAGTAAATATTTCAGGCATTTATTGATTACTTGAAAGAGGTCAATTTGAAGTTTCTGACTTGTGTTTCCTTGACTTGAATTTTATATATTATGTTTAAAGTGTGCAAACTATAAGAAGCGTAAGCTTATTTTCTCGAATTCAAATAGTTTTGAATTTGAATTTATCTTGTTTGAACTGTACCGTAAGGTAAATAATAAGGTCTCACATTCTTCATACCTGCTAATGACATAATCCCCTTTTTTACCTATAAATACCGACCATCATTTTCACTCATTCCATTTCTGTGTACCTGTTCATTCCACACACAACACTTTTTCCAAGTAAGTTTGTTTTAATTTAATTCCTAATTTTTTAAACGTCATAAGCAAAGCTATACTGAAGAGAAATAAATCTCGAAACGCGTCTATAGATGGCCTAAGACATTAGTTTTAATCCAAGTCCATTTACTTCTAATTTGTTGCTATCTCTCCTTTTATTTAAAATTGTATTGTTAGTTGGTTTGAAGAGAATTTGACCTAAACGTTACATATACTTTAATAGAGCGTTGTAACAAATCAAATTAAATAAGATTTTAAATATTTCAATGTATAATTCAATATCCGGAGGTGTATTTGCACGGGAAGTAGTTGTTTCAATGGATATTTATCGTCTTAAATTGTCTTATTAATTAAGACACTGTTTGCATTTTCACGAATAGTTTTTTCGTAATTTTATATAAAAGAAAAAATACTTCAATTTGACAAAAAAATATCCACTATCTCAATTCTTCAGACTTAAACTATTTAATCTCCGGCGGCAAGTAAGAATATTAAGCAAACACGACTTCTCAACGTTTGTTAAAGATTGCGAGAATTCTGTTCGTAAAACGCCGAAAAAATTCTGGAGCTATATTTATATTAATACAATGAAAAATAATTATGCAATATCACAGACTATGAATTATGATGGCCGTGATATAACATCAGCCCAAGATATTGTAAATAGTTTTGCGGCAAATTTTTCCAAATGTTTTGAGTCAGCTACTGTTCCGTCTCCCACTTGTACAAAGTCAATACATAATAATTCCATACACATAATAGGGTTTGATCAACCTGATATTGAAGATGCACTCAGCAAATTGGGTAATAAATTATGCTCTGGGCCAGATAATCTTCCAGCACTCATATTAAAAGATTGTCGTTACGTATTATCAGAACCATTGAAGCATATATTTAACTTATGCTTAAAACAAAGTATTTATCCAGATATGTGGAAAAAGACTCGCATAATTCCAATTTATAAGTCGGGCGATAGAAACTTGATTATCAACTATAGGCCTATAGCAATCATTTCCAACTTATCAAAGTGCTTTGAATTTGTTTTGCGTGATCGAATAAGCGCATTTGTTAACTTGAATCTGGCTGATAATCAACACGGCTTTAGACCAAAGCGATCAACGCTTAGTAATCTGATGCTCTACACGCAGCAGTTAACAAACTCCATCGATCGCCAGGTTCAGGTTGATGTCGTGTTTACTGATATCTCCAAGGCCTTTGACAGGTTGGATCATAACATCTTGTTGTCCAAACTGTATAATTTTGGGTTTTCGCTAGCCCTCTGCAATTTATTAAAAAGCTACCTACATGAAAGACCGCTATTTGTAGAATATATGGGCTATAAATTTAACTTATTTTTGGCAACATCAGGTGTTCCTCAGGGATCAGTCTTAGGTCCGTTGCTTTTTAACTGCTTCATAAACGATATTGTTGAGAACTTAGATGTTGATTGCTTATTATTCGCGGATGATATGAAAATTTTTAAACCAATTAATTCTATTACCAACTGTCTGTCCTTGCAACACAATATTGATATTATCCATTCTTGGTGCAGTTCCAATAATTTATTACTTCATACGAATAAGTGCAAAGTGATGTCCTTTTCACGAAATAAATTTTCCATAACACACAATTATAATACAAATGGCGTCCTACTATCGAGAGTGAACCACTTTAAAGATCTAGGTATATTTTTTGATGCGAGCCTCACATTCAATTTTCACATAGAAAGCATAGTCTCTTCGGCCAATCGTTTCTTAGGATTTATTTTTCGCAATTCCAAATTATTTGAAGGTTGTGATGCTATACTATCGTTATACTATGCGTACGTTCGATCTCGGCTCGAATATGGTTGTTGTGTTTGGAATCCATGTTATGCTAAATATTCTAATTTAATAGAATCTATTCAAAAACGCCTAGTTAAGTATTTATATTTTGAGAAGTCAGGACTCTATCCAGACTACACTATAAGCTATGAATAGCTACTTCAAGCTTTTGGATTACAATCTTTGGAACGTCGACGTAAAGCACATCTTAAAACTGCGCTTTACAAATTATTAAATAATTCAATTGATTGTCCAGAGATTGTTGCTCAGATTAAATTTCGCGTTCCCCATGGCTTAAGACACAACAGATTTTTTCAACTTTCAATTCCCAAAACAAATGTTATGATTCGATCGCCTATATTTTCAATGTGTGATGTGTACAATAAATTACTATCATTAGATCCTGCTCTTGACATTTTCAATATGATAAAATCAAAAATATGTTTTAACTATATATTAGAATTAATGCATGGCTCATAATTATCTTTTATGTATTCATTGTTTTATGTTTTATATTTAGTTATATTAGTTTAAGTGATGTACAATCTTATATAAGATATGTAATTTCCGTGATTGTATAAATAAATAAATAAATAAATAAATAATGTGCTGTTTATTTTCAAATAATCTTTGTTTGTGTTTAATAGGGTTCAATTTTGAGCTTTAAACGAGTGTTTTCCACTCCCACTTTTCACCTCAGCTCTATTGTTTTTGTTTAATAAACCGAGAAAGATTTTTGATATATTTTGCTAATCACTCATGAACTGTAGCTTTATTATTGATTCAATCAAACAAAGCGCCAAACAAAAGTTGCAGACAACGAAAAAATACACAACTTTATGATACTTCGAAAATTTAAGAAACGAGTGTCTTCCATTCCCAGACTAAGCATGAAGTAAAATTTCGAGTTTAGAAAAGCCCTATGAAAATTTGTCGAGGGTCGCGCAGCGACCCGAGACAAATTTTCTGGGCTTTTCTAAACTCGAAATTTTACTTCATGCGCCCCGCGTATTAAACACTGATTTACAGCGAAATTCAAAATATACTGCTTAAGTTTTATTTCAATTCCCAATGACTTGATTAAATATAAACATAGATATTTTTTTCTATATCTACTGTAATATTATACATTTTTTTCCTAGAAAAATATAAAGCGGTATTTTTTCCTTGAGGCGAATGCAAATAAGATTGAATACTCTTCATATATCATGTGTAGTAGTATGGATGGTATGTTAAGTATGCGGAACGGGATTCGAAGGGGAGGCCCTCGGATCGATAGGAGAAAATTGACGAAGCGAGAAGCGCGGCTCCGACCGCTTTAATTACAATAACAATAAATTACTCGTATGCGTGTCAAGGTTGTCTATTCAACGACATTTTTTTCCATTCGCGTTTATATAAATGGATCTACGTCAGCAGTTTTTATAAAAAGGTTGAGTTTTTTTATTTATATGAAAAGCAATGATGAGCAACCCCTTTTTCAAACATACTCGTATATTTTCGCTTGCCAATCATATTGTTCAATTAAGAAATCTACAACCCTATACGTTCTATAAATCTAAATTGATGTTACAGGATTTTTTTTTATAAGTGGTTGTTTCGGGGGATAGTTTTTCGGGGGTGGTATTTTGAAGGGTTCGTATTTCAGGTAGTGAGCTTTATGAAGGGTTTTTTTGGGGGATGAATTTCAGGAATGATTTTTCGTACGGATGATTTTTAGGGGGATTGTTCCTTTCGGGAGATGTTTTTTCGGGAGTGGTACTGATTTTCTAGAAATCTTTTTACATGGGGTAGTTTTTCATAACGTGTTTTTTTTCGTAGGTGTGATTTTCAATCAAAGTTTTTACAAGGGGTGGTCTTTTAAGGTGTAGGTTTTTGAGTGATTGAGTTTGTTTTTAAGCCCGTGGTTTCATAAGCGGTTTTTCTGGGGGGATGTTTGCTAGTAGTGAAGATTAGAATTTTTATATAATTATTAATATTTAATGATTTAATTACTGAAATACAAAACAACCGCTAAATCAGTAATTATTATTACTATATAATAATTAGTAGTCCTGTCTATCGAGATAATAGGCGATATATTTGTGTATATTAATTAATAGTCCAGTCTACTGACATAATAATCAATTATTTTAGTATACTAAAGACCGGTTTCATGATAATTGGGTTAAATTTCTGATTTTACTTTAGTAAAAGTCGACTTTAAGGTAATGAATCTAGGTTGGTAGCGAGATTTTATAGTTATTTTTATTATATAATGTTGCACAAACTTCATTTTAATTGTTTATATTTCATAATATATAAAATTACGAATAAACTATTCGTGAAAATGCAAACAGTGTCTTAGTTAATAAGACATTGTCTTATTGTCTTATTAACTAAGACACTGTTTGCATTTTCACGAATAGTTTATTCGTAATTTTATATATTATGTTTAAAGTGTGCAAACTATAAGAAGGGTAAGCTTATTTTCTCGAATTCAAATACTTTTGAATTTGAATTTATCTTGTTTATATTTCAGTTATGTCATTAGAAACGTCACAACAAACAATAAGTAAAAATAATAATTATATCATTTTTTATGAAACGAGAAGAATATTTTAAACTTTAGAATAAATCAGTGTTTTTATACGCGTGGCGCATGAAGTAAAATTTCGAGTTGAGAAAAGCCAGAATTTGGATTTGGACGCGCAGCGTCCAAATCCAAATTCTTTGGGCTTTTCTCAACTCGAAATTTTACTTCATGCTTAGTCTGGGAGTGGAAAACACTTGTTCGACAATTGTCAATAGCTTATTTTGTGTTTTTCTGTTTTCTACAAAAAAATGCGATATTCATATTTATTGATCCAACAACAATGTACATGTTTTACACAGGTCAGTTCTTAACTAATTAATAATAATAAAAAAATCAAATAAACTACATATCAAAGTAAAAATAAAAAAGTAAAAAAGACTGCATTTTAATGCAGCGCTTAAACTGCAATTACAGTTTAAACGCTGCATCCAAATTAAATTCAAGATAATCCTCCCAGCAGTAAAGGGCATTAATTGATAAGAAATCCTTCGGATATTAAGAAAAGTCGTGAAATGTTAAATATTAAAAAAGCTGGTAAATTTATTAACAATAAAAAACCAAACTACGATTTTTTCCAGTAAAAACTGACATCAATTTTTATAAAAATCTTGTAAACTCACGAAAAGCGTCAATATTTTAAAAATCGAAATCTAGAAAATTCATGTAAAACGTCCTAGAATTTGAAAATCAACAATAATCTATGAAATTCCTTATAAAACGCATCAAATTGTTACATCTTGTAAATTTGCAAAAGATGCCGAAATTTTGAAGATTAACGAACATCTTAAACATTCACGTAAACCGACAAATTTAGAAAAATGACTAAGCGTAGATATTTATGAAGATCGTCTACGTTTTTAAGTTGGACGAAAGTTTAAGAAATGCACAAAAACTGCCAAGATTCTAGTCATAAAAAGTGTCGAAAGAAAGTCATGAAAATCATCAAAATTTTAAAGATTAACTGGAATCTTGTAAATTTATAAAAAAACCTTTATAATTTTTAAATTTAATGAAAATTTAGATTAAACGTGTTACGATTAACTAAAACTGACAAAAATTATCAACATTAAGTTCAACGTCCAAATTTTCATTTAAATTTTTTGTAATAATGTATAAATAATATATTACAAGCATTTGCAGCTTTAATTTTAGTGTTTTATAGAAAACTAAAATATTTAATTATCCATACATTATTTCTAAAAAATTCATTGAGCTTTGAGGAATATTTTTTTTTTTAAATTACATGTTAAAATTAGTTTAAATCATTACAATTTATTAAGACAAAATATTCTTCATATTGCCCTACAGAAATTTTACCTTTACAACCTGAATATGAAGGTTTTTTTAAGTATTTTACTTAATATAGTGATTAATAGGTACATGACACAAATTATAAATGAATAACAAATTATGTTAAAAGCAATATTCATTTCTAACGTTATGCAAAAATATCACTGAGAACTCCTTCAATTCTTTTTTGTTTACTAGCGCTATTTCTTCTTAAGTTAAGTTTTTAAGGGAATGAATTCAACCTGTTAATGAAACAAAATATATTTAATAAATTAGCCTGGTCGATTCAAGTCAACTCTTATCTTTAATTTGCCTTTGATAATCAAAATGTATGTACCGCTGAATGCATAACACAATTTTCTCTCATTCTAAACACTGCTGTCCTTTTAATCACATTATCTTTTTTATCGCTTAAAGCACATATGGGCAACCCCCGGCCCGCTGTAAGATATGATCCGGCCCGCGAGACATTTTGAAAAAACCCAATTAAAAAAATATTACATTAGGTACTTATACTCACGGGAGTGACAGTGAGGCGGCAAACATCAAATTATTTGATGTTTGCCGCCTCACTCTTTGATAATCGCCGCCACTCGACTTGCTCGATCAAATTCTTTGAGGTTTGTCGCCTCACGGGCGACACATTAAAAGATTTATTGCTTCTCAATTATTCTAAACTAGTTTATTCGAGATTATTCGTTCATTTTGCCTATATAAGCGGGTGGATGGCCCGAACGTTAGTTCAGTTCTATTTGAGCTACCGAGGTGATAACTTGGACAAGCGATATCCTAGCGAACTGCTCGAGCCGTCAACTTGCTTTGTGACTTTGTGTGCATCTTGAGTGGTTACTAACTACAGTTTGTTATTAAGTTTATTGAACGAAAAGTAAACAAAAATGATGTCTGGTGGAAAGAAACGAAAACTAGATACAGAGGGTCGCCATTTTCAAGAAAAATGGACTAAAGAATTCTTTTTTATCTTGCACAATAGTAAGCCTATTTATTTGCTGTGTAATGAATCCATTTCAGTAATGAAAGAATTCAATATAAAGAGGCATTACTCAACTACGCATGCTACGCTGCACTCACAGACAGGACAATTAAGAACAGACAAAATCCAGAAGCTTACCGCAAATTTGGAAAAACAGCAACAAATGTTTCATAAACAAAGAACAAAACTTGATAATGTTGTGAAAGCTAGTTTTATAGTTAGCTCAAAATTGGCAAAGGCATTAAAACCATTTGCCGAAGGAGAATTTATCAAGGAGTGTATGTTAGAAGATTGCGGTATTATGTGTCCTGAAAAGAAAAAAGAATTTGAAAAAATTTGTTTGTCAAGACGAACTGTTGTTCGACGTATAGAAATGATGGCTAATGATATAAAAACAACATTGACTGACCGTATGGCTGGTTTTGAATCATTTTCCATAGCATTAGACGAGAGCACCGATTTTTCTGACAAAGCTCAACTGGCTATATTTATTCGAGGTGTTGATAAGGAGTTCACTGTTACTGAGGAATTGCTTGCTTTACAGCCGCTAAAAGGAACCACTACAGGAGAGGATATTTTTATTGAAGTTCAAAAGGTATTCACAAGTTTTAGCTTGCCATGGTCAAAATTAATTGGAGTATGCACTGATGGTGCACCTTCTATGGTCGGCTTACGTAAAGGTTTCATCGGAATTTTGAATGAAAAAGCAACAGAATTAAATGTGCAAAAAGATGATTTCATAGTCCTTCATTGCATTATCCACCAACAGAACTTGTGTTCTAAGTCCATTCGACTCCAAAATGTTATGAATGTGGTAGTAAAAACCATCAACTTTATTCGATCCCGAGGGCTTAACCATCGTCAGTTCAAGGCGTTTTTGGATAAAATATTAGCTGAATATAACGACGTAACATATTATTATGAAGTCAGATGGCTGAGCAAAGAAAAACTGTTGAAACGGTTTTACGATCTTAGAAATGAGATAGCAGACTTTATGAAAATAAAAGATAAACCATTATCTGAATTAAGTGACCCAAAATGGATATGTGACTTAGCATTTCTGGTCTGATCTTACAGGCTATTTGAATGATTTAAATTTGAAACTTCAAAAACAAGGACAGTTAGTAAATGATTTGTACAGCCATTTAAAAGCGTTTCAGATTAAACTACGCTTGTGGGAGTCACAGATGCTGTCTGGTAACAGTTACCATTTCAACACGCTCTCTGCGTATGAAAATATTGCTTATGCTCAATATGCTGAAGAACTCAAGTTACAGTCGGAACAATTTTCGAACAGATTTTGCGACTTCAAAAACATGGAAGACTGTTTCAGTTTATTTGCTACTCCTACAACATATATTGTACAAAATGCTCCAATACACTTACAAATGGAGTTGATCGAGATTCAAGAAAAATCACTATTAAAATCCAAATTTGAAGACGTAGAGTTGTGCGATTTCTACAAAAAAATACCTAGAAGAAGACAATTTTCCGCAGCTTAGAAAGATTGATTTGTGCGTTTGGTAGTACTTATAAATGCGAACAGTTCTTTTCATTGATGAAAGTTAATAAATCAACACATCGTACAAGACTGACTGACGATAATTTGGAAAATTCTTTACGTCTTTGTGTCAGTGGAATAAATCCAAAGATCGATGGATTAGTTTCCCAAATTCAAGCTCAAGTGTCTCATTGATTTCGGTGTATTTAACTTTCGTAGTTTGTAACAATTGCAAATTTAACGATTTAATTATAATGTACCATTTTTTTAAATTTCATTTTGTTATTTTAATAAATTGTACTATAATAACATTGTCGTATTATTTCATGTCTAATATCTATCGCAAAAAATATTATCACTACTTTAAAATGCACTAAGTACTTTTAAACGCGGCCCGCGAACGTAATTGCACGCTAAAGTTTGGTCCTCAACATGTCAAAGGTTGCCCATACCTAGCTTAAAGGATTACATCCAAAATGTGATTCATTCTTCTATTTCTTCTGTGAAATTAATGGCCCTGGCTTCGCAGCCATGTCAAACGCGCAATTAACGTTTGAGAATATTCTTTTCAACATTTGAGAATATTTTTAGTTTTAAAGCCGGCTTTATCTATTAAAAGTGTCAAAAAGCCGTCTTTAATGCATTATGAAGCTTTAACTTGATTATGAAACCGGCCGTAATTAGTAATTCGCCCGACGAAATAATCGCTTAAGAGGGTCTTCCGGTATAATTTTTTCAAAAAATCGATTTTTTTTTGTATGAAATCAAAGCTAAACATGTCTAGAATATGTGGGTAAAAGGATATTTCGATCCGGCAAATATTTACGTCGCTACAGGCCTTTGAATGCATCGCCGTCCCGAGCGGTATGGGTCGCGCAGGTATAACTTTAATCTCGAATTTCATAAATTTTGATGAGTATGAGTTTTTTGGTCCGCCATATTGGATCCGCCATTTTCAATTTTTCAAATTTGACCTCAGATTCGTATTCAGCGACCCCGAAAACCTAGTTATTGACTACTGTTTGCGAATTTTCCGCCGAATACTTTGAATTACACAGAAAAAATGTTTCGCAAACTTTAAACGCGTTTTTCTCGAAACTACATTTTTCAAAACTGCGAGCATTCTAGCGTTTGAACGATTCAACCAATTGACTTCGTTCTTTGCTTCCGTTATTGAAAACACTTTTCTTCATGGAATGAAGTAACCTCCCGGTGCAATTTGCAATTTTAAAGATTTTTTACAGCCTGTCAAAGTCAAAAAATCGACCGAAAAACACGACTTTTTTTCAAATGCCCGCCATTTTGTCAAATTTTGAATTCTTTCAAAATTTCGTAGTTCATTCCATTCTCTAAACTATACTCTTCAAGAAACTGAGCTGATTTTGTTTCTAGGTGACGAATAGCGACCCCTAGGCTGCTCGCAGTTTTGGAACATTTCCGCCGGGCAGCCGTCATATTGGACGCCATTTTGATTATTTCGACTCGACAAAAATCCCAATTGTAGAGCAAGGCTGAGTAAAGATTTAAAAAAAAACCCAGGTCTCTAACTCTTACCAGTTCCCTGGAAAAAAATCCAAAGTTTGGGTCAATTATACCGGAAGACCCCCTTAAATTAGTATCCACTAATTTACCCCATTAAATAATCGTTTAAATTAGTATATACTATTTTACTCGATCAAATAATCGCTTAAATTAGTATATACTAATTTACCCGATCAAATAATCGCTTTGATTTGTATCACTATTTTACAAGACCAAAGAATCGCTTAAATTAGTATATACTAATTTCCGCATACTAATCGATTATATCGATATATTTCAATAATCGACTAATCACTAATTAGTATATCGAATATTCAAACCACTACTTTTAACCCGATCAAAACATCCAGTGGATCTCTTTGTAGAATGCATAAGAATGAAATTTGAAAGTGCGGAGTTGTACAAAATAGATTTTTTTATTTAGCATAGTGGACTTTTAAAATAACATCAATACGAGCATTACATTAAGGGTATTATTTGTTTCATTTAAATTGCATATTTTAATAAAGAAACTGCGAAATATTACAGATATTTAAACTTTTAAAAGTTAGTTAGTACATACGTACTTTACTTTTCTATTTAAAATAGTTTATCAAAAATATGTAAGAAAAGTGGCAGCACAAAGGATGGCAAAAATGATTTAGCACAAGGTAACATTTTGAGTTAAAAAAAAGCCTGAAAATTTATAATTGGACGTGCGAGCGAAGAGTAAAAAAAAGCACTCCACTTCTTCACCGTGTTGGAATCATGGTTCTTAACCTTATTACTACATATTTGCGAAGGCTCCACAGTAGAACACAGCAGTGAAAATAAACAATGTCATTTGCGTTGACATTCAAAACATTTCTCTCGTTTCTTGTATTCGATAATCAAAAATGGGTATTTAGCCAAAAATGTGTTAACCATAATGGTTGATAGCGCAAATAAGGACGTACTAACAAATACATGTATTATATACTGCCTTTCAAAAAAATCGGAACACCAAGTATTTATTGCACGATTTTAATAAAATTTACACAATTTGATCATGTAAACGAACTGTACCGATGATCAAAAAATCAACTTGAAAAACAAAAAAACAAATGAATAAACATTAATAATGTGTTGGGCCTCCACGATTTCCCAAACACTCATTAACACGTCGAGGCATGCTAGAAATCCGGCTGTCAATATCGACTTGGGGTATTTCATTCCAAACTTCGATAATTTGACCTCTAAGTTCCATTACAGTGTTAGCGGGGCGCTGTAAGTTATTTATTTTAACACCTATCATATCCCAAACATGTTCTATTGGTGATAGATCTGGAGAACGAGATAGCCAAGGTAACAAATTGATTTCGGCACTATCAAAAAGCTGTCTTGTAATGGCCGCTGTGTGAGGTCGAGCATTATCTTGCTCAAAATAGGGTTCTGCAAGCCATTTACATAGGGCACTAACACTGGCCGTAAAATGTTGTCAATATACCGAATCGCGTTAAGACTTGCTTCTAAAAAAACTAGAGGAGACCGACTACCATATGCTATCGCCCCCCAAACCATAACTCCCTGTGTAAGAGCCGTAAGTCTTTCAACAGCAAATTGTAAAATTCTGCGTTCACCGCGTCGACGTCTCACTCTTCTGCGACCATCATGAGCCCATAAACAGAACCGAGACTCATCGCTGAAGATAATGTTATTCCATTCATGGGTCCAATGTTGTCTTTCCCTGCACCAATCAAGTCTTGCTCTGCGATGCTGCGGAGTAAGAGGTAGACACAATTGTGGACGGTAGGATCTTGTACCAAAACTGCGGATTCTTCTGTAAACAGTAGCCATGGATACTCTTTGGCCATTTAGAGCCAACCAGTCATTTCCCAATGCCCGCGACGTTGTAAATCTGTCCCTTAAAGTTGTAAGACGAAGAGCTCGATCTTCACGCTCAGTGGTGCTTCTTGGACGTCCTGATCCAAGTCTACGTCGATTCTCCCCAGCTTCGGACCATCTAGACCAGCAGCGTACGATCACCGATACACTACAGCCTACCCTTTCAGCAATAGCACGAACCGAAAAACCCGCTTCTCGCATTCCAATAATGCGACCCCTTTAAAATTCACTTAGATGATGATATTGTGCACGCCGACGAACACGGGGCATCTTTTTATGTTTTACAAACTGAAACGTCAAACTACTCAGAGGCTACTTGGATATTAGAAGCAATTACATTAAGAAATCAGCAGCTCTTCATAATGGTGAAATCAAGGAAAAATACCATTTAATAGTTACCAAAACAATTGATTTTTTGATCATCGATGCAGTTCATTTACATGATCAAATTCTGTCAATTTCATTAAAATCGTCCAATAAATACTTTGTGTTCTGATTTTTTTGAAAGGCAGTATATTTACTTCTATGTACAGGGTGGTCTAACTTTGATGTTGCTTATGGGCATCTCGGTAAATATAAGAGTTAGAAAAAAACCGATGACAGGTTCGCGCATGCACAGTAGCGCCCACTCCAGCGGTTTTCAATAAGTTATTTGTGCGTGTGTGTGGGTTTTCAATTAAAATTTTAATAATTCTATCAATTTTTTTGATTATGATCAATATTATTGATTCTATAAAGGTCATTGATTCTATTCAACCTCTTTTTTACTCATCTAACCTAAGTATATGCATACACGCACGCCCGCATACACACACCCATACAAATAACCTGTTGAGAACCACAGGAGTGGGCGCTACTGCTTATGCAGGTTCGCGCATCTCAATAGGAATGTGCCGTTTTCCACACATAAGCCGGGTTGAGTTATGCAACAGATACATAAACAGGGATGCACATTTTTGGAATCAGGTAGTTTTTTCAGACAAGAAAGTTTTCCAATCAAGCCATAGGCCAAGAATTGTAGATTTGAGGAAAGGTATGTCTAGCAGACGAGGAACAGTGGTAGATTTTCCGTCAATGTGTGGGGATGGATAAGTGTAGAGGGACATGTGCTTTAGAATAGACGAAAGATTAACAGGGCCCGTCTATAAAAATAATTTCTCAATGTTAACCTCCGTTAGAGAAAGGTTTCCTGATAATTTCATTTCTCAACACGACAACGCCCCAGTACCAGAGCTGGGACGAATCCTCGTAAAAAGGATTCGAATCACGAATCCGAATCACCTAATATGATTCGGATCACGAATACTCGAACAAAGGATTCGTAAGAGATAAATATGATTCGAATCAAAGATTCGAATCCTGTTTCTTCGAATCACGAATACAAATCCTTTGAGAATAAATTTGATTTTTTTTGCAACCATTAATATATAAATATCGTTTCTAGTTGTTTTAACAAAAATATTTAAAACCTAATTATTTATTATTAACACTGAACATCGTTGATTACAAACTAAATATCTGATTCTCTGTTACTCTGATTAAAGATGTATTTGTGTGTTTATAAACTTCACTTCAAATCAGTGGTTTGTACGCGTGGCGCATGAAGTAAAATTTCGAGTTTAGAAAAGCCCGAAAATTTGTCTCGGGTCGCTGCGCGACCCTCGACAAATTTTCACGGGGCTTTTCTAAACTCGAAATTTTACTTCATGCTTAGCCTGGGAGTGCAAACACCCGTTCAAAATTTAAAATTGAACTCTATTATAAAATCGGCGGTTGCCTGAAAATTACGTAAATAAAAAATTCACTGAATATCATTAAAACCGGGAAAGTCAGAGAAAAGTCATGGAATTATATTTAAATTGATCAAAATATCAAAAATGTGATTATATTAAATTTATAAAATTAACTTAAATATTAACAAAAACAATGAATACAAGTTAACAAAATGGGGGTTTCTCAAAGAAGAAAGTTAAAAATCTTGAATCAGGGAAATGTCGGAAAAATGTAACATTTCAGATTGTGGTTACCATGTCAGTTTTACTTTAAATAATATTGAACAAAATTTTGAAAACTAGATTATTATCTTTAAAAACATTTTCAGTCATTTAATGTTCTTATCAAAGCATTCAGTTTGAAGTTTCAAACGAGTGTTTCCACTCCCAGACTAAGCATGAAGTAAAATTTCGAGTTTAGAAAAGCCCCGTGAAAATTTGTCGAGACTCGCGCAGCGACCCGAGACAAATTTTCTGGGCTTTTCTAAACTCGAAATTTTACTTCATGCGCCACCCGCATAGAACAGTGATTTAACGAGAAATTTAAAAACACACAAAAGATATTTTTCATGTTAATTCTCACAATTAATTCAAATTATTTTTGACGATTCAAATCCTTTTGTAAGTATTCGAATCATTTTATAAATATTCGAATCCTTTTATAAATATTCGAATCCTTTTATAAGGATCTTATGATCTTCAGAATAGTTCAGTGTTTTATATTCGTGGGGCATGAAGTAAAATTTTGAGTTTAGAAAACCCTGAAAATTTGATGTAACTAACAGAAAACTGGTTTACGATAACGTTGTTTTACGAATAAAAGTTATTAATTGCATGGATATTTAATGGCTTTTAATGATTTATCTAGAATGAGGGTTTTTACTCCCAGGTTAAGCAGGAAGTAAAATTTCGAGTTTAAAAAAGCCTGAAAATTTGGTTTGGTCACGATTTATATTCGAATCCTTTTATAAGGATTCGAATCACCCACATTTGGATTCGAATACGAATCCTCTTAAAATAATGAAACTAAAGTATTCGAATGCCTCTTTTGAATCCTCTAAAAGGATTCGAATCCAGGATTCGAATCCTGAATGATTTGAATCCTGCCCAGCTCTGCCCAGTACACACAGCTACGATTGTTAGAAACTTGATTGAAGAAAATGGTATGAATACACTTCCTTGGCCGGCAAGGAGTCCCGACCTCAACCCAATTGATAATGTTTGGGGTTACTTGGTAAAAATACTACAAAAACGGGATTTTCGACCTCACAGTAGAGATGAGCTTCGGCAAGCGATAAATGAAGCGCGGAATGAACTTGAGAATTACAACATGATTAACCTAGTGCAATCAATGAACCGAAGGCTGCAAATGGTGATTAACAAAAATGGCAGTGCAACAAAATATTGATAAACGTTTATTGTTTAGTTTGTTTTAAATCTCTTCGTTTATTGTTGGATCTTTTAATAATATACCACATAGTACTGACTTGTTGAGATGATGTGTGTAGCGATCAGAGCTGGGCAGGATTCAAATCATTCAGGATTCGAATCCTGGATTCGAATCCTTTTAGAGGATTCAAAAGAGGCATTCGAATGCTTTAGTTCCAACTGGATTCGTGATCCGGATTCGTTACATTTTTTTAAGGGGATTCGTTTTCGAATCCAAATGTGGCTGATTCGAATCCTTGTAAAAGGAATCGAATATTTATAAAAGGATTCGAATACTTACAAAAGGTTTTGAATCGTCAAAAATAATTCAAATTAATTGTGAGGATTAACTTGAAAAATTTCTTTTGTGTGTTTCTAAATTTCTCTTTAAATCACTGTTTCATACGCGTGGCGCATGAAATAAAATTTCGAATTTAGAAAAGCCCAGAAAATTTGTCTCAGGTCGCTGCGCGACCCTCGACAAATTTTCACGGGGCTTTTCTAAACTCGAAATTTTACTTCATGCTTAGTCTGGGAGTGGAAACGCTCCTTCGAAACTTCAGACTGAATGCTTTGATAAGAACATTAAATGACTGAAAATGTTTTTAAAGATAATAATCTAGTTTTCAAAATTTTGTTTAATATTATTTCAAGTAAAACTGGCATGCATAGGAGCCACAATCTGAAATGTTAAATTTTTCCAGCATTTGCCTGATTCAAGATTTTTTCGCTGACCATTTAAAATAACTTTCTTCTGTGGGAAACCCCTATTTTGTTAAATTGTTTTCATTGTTTTTGTCAATATTTAAGTTAATTTTATACATTTGTACGTGTTTTGTAATTTGCCTGCTAATTTTGACAAATTTAATAAAATCCTATGGCTTTTTTGTTAGTGTTTTGGCCAATTTGAATAAAATTTCATGACTTTTCTCTGACTTTCCCGGTTTAAATGATATTCAGTGAATTTTTAATTTACGTAATTTTCAGGCGTTCTTTAATTTTATAATAGAGTTTAATTTAAAGTTTTTAACGGGTGTTTCCACTTCCAGGCTAAGCATGAAGTAAAATTTCGAGTTTAGAAAAGCCCCGTGAAAATTTGTCGAGGGTCGCGCAGCGACCCGAGACAAATTTTCGGGCTTTTCTAAACTCGAAATTTTACTTCATGCGCCACGCATCTTTAATCAGAGTAACAGGGAATCAGATATTTAGTCTGTTATCAACGATGTTAAGTGTTAATAATAAATAACTAGGTTTTGAAATTTTTTTTAAAAACAACTGATAACGATATTTATATATTAATGGTTGTAAAAAAATTATAAAATCAAATTTATTTTTAAAGGATTTGTATTCGTGATTCGAAAAAACAGGATTCGAATCTTTGATTCGAATCATATTTATCTCTTACGAATCCTTTATTCGAGTATTAGTCATTCGAATCATATTAGGTGATTCGAATTCGTGATTCAAATCCTTTATGCGAGGATTCGTCCCAGCTCAGGTAGCGATGCAAGTCTTTTGTTCCGGAACTAACTATTTGGAAATCTGAAACGCTAAGATCCGAGTGCAATGACGTTCCGAAATTCAGTTGCGAATTTGAGCCTTAGTTTCGTAATTTGTTTGCTATTTCATGCCCTAAATCAGGGGTGTCCAAACGTTTACCTTCGCTAGGCCGCATTTACCGAAGACGAGTTGTCTTGGGACGTACTAAGTGAAAACCAAAAATAACGGTTCACATATTTCCACTCAGAATAAGTGAAAAAGCGAAAAAAGCAAACATTTATAATAAACAATTAAAATCATTGATAACAGACTAAATATAAGTCTAATTAAAGTTGTACTTTTGTATTTATGATCTTCAGTGTTTTATATTCGTGGGGCATGAAGTAAAATTTTGAGTTTAGAAAACCTTGAAAATTTGATGTAACTAACAGAAAACTGGTTTACAGATAATCCCGCAAATTACGATAATGTTGTTTTACGAATAAAAGCTATTAAATGCAGGGATATTTAATAGCATTTAATGAGGTATCTAGAATGAGGGTTTTCACTCCCAGGTTAAGCAGGAAGTAAAATTTCGAGTTTAAAAAAGCCTGAAAATTTGGTTTGGTCACGTAGCGCGAAGCGCGGAGCGAGCAAACCAAATTTTCAGGCTTTTCTAAACTCGAAATTTTCCTTCATGCGCCACGCGTGCTAAACACCGATGTAAAGCGATGTGCAGAATACACTTTTTTAGCATATTGCTTTAGTAGAATATTTTAAACTTCATATAAAATCAGTGTTTTATACGCGTGGCGCATGAAGTAAAATTTCGAGTTTAGAAAAGCCTGAAAATTTGGATTGGTCGCGTAGCTACGCGACCAAACCAAATTTTCAGGCTTTTCTAAACTCGAAATTTTACTTCATGCGCCACGCGTATAAAACACTGATTTTATATGAAGTTTTAAATATTCTACTAAAGCAATATGCTAAAAAACCAAGCCAAATTTTCAGGATTTTCTAAACTCAAAATTTTACTTCATGCTTAATCTGAGCGTAGAAAACACTTGTTTAAAACTTCAAATTAAACTATTTTAAAAAACAAACGATTATCGAAAAAGTTACAGCTCATGCATACATGTATGTATGTATATTTAAAAGAAAAATGCGCAGTATGTTTACCAAATTTTAGTGGTGGCAAATGCCACCATCAGGACCGAAAGGGTAAACATTCATTAAAAAATATTAATTTACATATGTTTAACTTTTTATGCTGGAAATAGTAATAAAGGTCTCTCTCACTCTAGTTAACGACTGGAAAGAGTCTGTCTCACTCTAGTAAACAACCTTAGGAGGTTGATAGTTACAAATATTTTAGAAATTTCATAGTTTCATCTAGGATATTTATATTTGCGTGATCTAATTGGTCAATGAAATAAAGACGTGAGGTATTTAGAGGCGAGAGATTTGAATTCAATTAATCACTTTATTTTCTGCAGTGGTGAAATATGTCCCTGTAGTCTTGTTGAACTCAATTTTGGTTTATAAATAAATTAAACCTATTTCTTGATAGAAACGTTACACAAAATCAGATGCAAATTTAAAATCGTCGGGGTCATTGACCGCCGTGATACATCTCATGACTTGTTGTAAATTGAACCGAAGATAAATCACTGGTAATTATTACATTAGCGATTTGATGATGGTAGGGAATAGGGGTTGGTAAATGGGATGAGTGGATTTTAGGTGTAATTATCCATATTGATCTGGCGTGTGCAACAGCACCAGCGGCGAGAATTGGCAACGGCGCGCTTCCGGTTTACCCTAATGGTATGAATTTGGAAATGTGTCGCCGGCGAATTGACCACGTACACACTCCTTCGCCACCCCCCCATCTATCCGTAGTATATCCACCCCCGGAGCGCGTCCTGATTGTGCGCAGATTATGGCAACTTCTGCCACCGCCGAGCGGCGCGCTAATGGAGGTCGGGACAAACAATAACATATCAACAAGTCAGTTATGAATCCCGCCACCGCAGCCGCCGCCATGAAGGTCGACCTCTCGCCCTCTCTTTGCTACGATAATCTCACTGGATCGGGGGGAAGAAGGACTCACTCGATTATTATCATTTGTATTCAAGTATTGAAGGGGATCTTTTTTGATCCTACAAAGGGGGTGTTATTCTCAGATTAAATATACATTTTCTAGTATAAAATCCTTAGCGTCTTAGAAAATATTTGAGTATAACACGAAAATCTTGACACATGAAAAAATGACGATGCAAAAGTGTTCAATTCGAAACACTTAGTGATTAGTAACAGGGACGTCAACCAGTAAGTACGCTTTCTTATTTCAGGTAATCAATTTATTGAAATCAACCGAGCTTTCGGAGATTATTTTCCTTCTTCAGGGTTTTACAGTACAAGATTAAACGGAGTATAACAAACATTCATTATTGTAAAAAATATACTGTATATATATATATATATATATATATATTTTTTTTTTTGGGGTTGGCTTTTGCCTGGCCTTAGTTATATAACTATTAGCCAACATCAATGTTTATTTTAACTATCTTTCAGTTTGTAACTAATACTAGTATATAAATTTAACAGATACTTGGACGTCACAACACATTCGCACCACACCCAGGGTCACGACGAGAAATTATTTTTAAATAAAATCTCGCCGTGCGCGGGAATCGAACCCGAATTGTGGCTCGCCGAGCGATACAGCCCGGCGACGTTACCGCTCGGCCACCACCTGCCCACTGTATATAAAATATTTAACAAGCTATAACATTTAATTGCAACTATCCGAAAGCTCGGTTGATTTCCACCTGAAAGTGTTCAATTAACAGATAGAAATTAAATAGTTTTGCAATATCTCAACAAATCATGTTTTGAACTCGCCGCCTGGAGAATGGGATTTGATGTACTCTTTGCGGTGCGGGAAAACGTATTTCTTGATCTACTAGATCGGGAAACATTCCCACTCTCACTCTCATGTAAAGTAACGTATATACGATAAATTTAAGATTTCGCTTACAGAATCAGTCTGAATATGATCTAACCAACAAAGCACGTTCCGGCCGGTATTTAGAATAAGTTGAATGACATTCTGCTCTGCTTGTAAGTGCGAAATATTTCATAAGCGACATTAATAACAGTTACGGTGTTACCATATCATGGTGCACCGCGAAAGCGCTGCAGGTGGTGCCGCTCGGTGCACTCAGTCCCCTCTCCTCGCCATTTTGCCAACTTACTTAACCGACAACAGTGCCACTTAAGTTGAGCCCATGCCCGAGATCATTGCTCCATCGCCAAGAAAACAGAACTAGCTCTCGTCGCCGGGCCGGACCGTTACGTTTACTGCTTTTTTTTGCTTGTGCTCTCGATGCTTCCTGTATTATCCTAATTCGAACAAATGAACGAAACGCTGTCCGCGCGTGCATTAGGTTTGTTAGTTAATTCGTCCATATGCCACTGTGGTTGGGAAAATGCATGGCGCGCGTCATTTTTTTTTTAATCAAAACGCAATTTCCTCAAATTTCTTGTTTATTACAATCCGACACTACTGTTTAAGGAAAGTATTGTAATCATGCCAAAAATCCGACTATCCAATTTTAGAGTTTCTATACATTTTCATACCGCCTGAGTACGATTTTGATATTTCTACGATGATGTCTGGGTATGTACACTTCTGTGCAATAAAATTAAGTACACAAAATATTTTACCTGCAACCACATAAGAAAACAGTGTTTTCTTAACCACCTTACTGATCTAGAAAAGACTGTCATAATCACGCGTTTGTTGTAACAAAAAAATGACAAACGTCAGTTTTGAAAAGTCATCGTACAAGTGCGACACGTTATTCGGGTAATGTCTGATTAAAGCGACTGTGAATTAACGCCTCCGAAGAACAGCTGCACAAACTCCTGAAATTGCAAGCAACAGAGAAAACTATGAAAACGAACACATGGAAACAGCTATTGAGCCTGCGGTAATTTGTGATAATCAACCTTACATTTCACAAGCACCTGAAGTCAGAAGCAATGCAGAAAGCAATGAAAACCAACATATTGCAGTTAATACACAAAACTCAATGCAAAATGCTTTTCTATTAATAACTGTTCTGTAGTTATAAATAATCATTATCATTATAATAACCAGTTTGCATAAAATAATATGAAAATAGATAAAAATAAAACATTTTGCCAGTTGCTACTTAAATCTACATTACTATATTTGGTGTTCGCATGAAAACTATATAGGTGGTTGCAGGTAAAACTATGTACAATACGCGTGTGGTAGGCATATTACGTGCTCGTGGAGTTAACACACTCGCCGCTGCGCGGCTCGTGTTTAACTCTACACTCGCACGTATATGCTGTTTACCACACTTGTAATGTAATATACGATTATAGTTTAAAGCGGACATCACGAGTTTCCTAGTTACGTAAATATGTCAATTTCCTTGATATCAAAATGCCGCGTCATTTAGACAATAATTCAAAAATTCAAATTCTAACTAAAATAGAAGATAGTTTTTCTACTAGACAAATTGCTCGATTGGTGAACATCAGTAAAAACAATGTTTTCAGAGTTAAGAAACGTTGGGAGCAGGAAAGAACTGTTATTGTGTTTTATTATTTATTGAAACTGCTGTTAGGCAATAAAAACAGACCCGAATTATACAACTAGAATATTGTGCAAAATAGTTATAAGACTTGTGCTTAATTTTATTGCACAGAAGTGTATGTGTCAGAGCTGGGTAGGATTCAAATCATCCAGGATTCGAATCATTCAGGATTAGAATCATTCAGCATTCGAATCCTGGATTCGAATTATTCGGGATTCGAATCCTGAATTCGAATCATTTTAGAGGATTCAAAAGTCATTCGAATACTTAGGTTCGACTAGATTCGTGATCCGGATTCGTTACATTTTTTAAGAGGATTCGTATTCGTAACCAAATATGTGTGATTCGAATCCTTATAAAGGGATTCGAATAACTATAAAAGGATTCGAATATTTATAAAAGGATTCGAATATTTATAAAAGGATTCGAATACTTACAAAAGCATTTGAATCGTCAAAAATAATTCGAATTAATTGTGAGGATTAACATGAAAAATGTGTTTTGTGTCTTTTTCAATGTCTCGTTAAATCACTGTTTTATACGCGTGGCGCATGAAGTAAAATTTCGAGTTTAGAAAAGCCCAGAAAATTTGTCTCGGGTCGCTGCGCGACCCTCGACAAATTTTCACGGGGCTTTTCTAAACTCGAAATTTTACTTCATGCTGAGTCTGGGAGTGGAAACGCTCGTTAGAAACTTCTAACTGATGCTTTGATATGAACATTAAATGACTGAAAATGTTTTTAAAAATAATAATCTAGTTTTCAAAATTTTGTTTAATATTATTTGAAGTAAAACTGACATGGTAGCCACAATCTGAAATGTTAAATTTTTCTGACATTTCCGTGAATCAAGACTTTTTTCCCTGGCCTTTTAATACAACTTTCTTCTGTGGGAAACCGATATTTTGTTAAATTGTTTTCATTGTTTTTGTCAATATTCAAGTTAATTTTATAAATTTTTACGTGATTTTGACAAATTTAATAATATCATATGGCTCTTTTGTTAGTATTTTGGTCAATTTGAATATAATTCCATGACTTTTCAATTCAATTAAACTCAAGTATATTTATTCAAACAATAATGATACACTTACAGACGAGATATATACATTATGGTGAATATTGTCACAAATATAAATATAGGTATATAGACAAAAAACGCAAACTTAAACTAAATATTTCCTAGTTGTAAATTAACTAATACAAATTAATGAGACATTTCAGTGAGTAACAGTAAAGAGTTCCGAGGAATATCCATAGTAATCATCTATGTTGTAATATTCTTTATCTATTAGCCATTTTAATAAATTAGATTTAAATTGTTTTAGATCGGTTATTTTACTCAAACTATCCGGCAATTTATTATATAGTTTCAGCCCGCTGTATATTGGTGACACTGAGGCGATGTATTGGGTAGGCATATAATGAATTATGTCGAGTATTGTAATTGTGATTTTGTTGATACAGAGCAAATTTATGTTTGTGTTTAAAATTGAAAATAAGAACTTCGTGAATGTATAAACTGTAAAATGTGAGAATTTTCGCATTTTGGAAATGTCCTCTACATGATTCAGCATATTTTAGGTTGTATATTACTCTTATTGCTCTTTTTTGTATTTGAAAATTTTTATTGGTAATGGTGCTATTTCCAAAGAATATAATTCCGTACCGCAATGTCGATTCGAAATTTGCTTTATACACTGTAATTAAAGTTTGTGTAGTAACAATAGGTTTTAATATTCGCAAAGCGAAACAGATGGAATTTAATTTAGTATAAAGACTCTGACTTTCCCGACTTTAATAATATTCAGTGAATATTTTAGTTACGTAATTTTCAGGCATTCGTTGAGTTTATTTGAAGTTTTGAACGGGTGTTTCCACTCCCAGGCTAAGCATGAAGTAAAATTTCGAGTTTAGAAAAGCCCCGTGAAAATTTGACGAGGGTCGCGCAGCGACCCGAGACAAATTTTCGGGCTTTTCTAAACTCGAAATTTTACTTCATGCGCCACGCGTACAAAACACTGATTTGAAGTGAAGTTCAGAAACACACAAATACATCTTTAATCAGAGTAACAGGAAGTCAGATATTTAGTCTGTTATCAACGAGGTTCAGTGTTAATAAAAAATAATTAGGTTTTGAATATTTTTGTTAAAACAACTGGTAACGGTATTTATATATTGATGGTTGCAAAAAAATAATAAAATCAAATTTATTCTTAAACGATTTGTATTTTTGTTTTGTCAAATATTATAAGATCATTTAAAAATATTAGTTGGGTAAAATATTAGTAAACAGAACCAACGTACGATATTTTTTAAACTACATTTGAGTTCTATAATGATTAATTAATAAATAAAGCATCTTTACAAATAGAATTACAGAGGCTGAAAGACCTATGGTCAATAGCCATTTTATAGAATAAATTTTAATTTCAGTATATAATTTATTATCTGTTTGTATTTATAAAAATTATGAATATTCAATAAATAAAGGTGTTATATATACAGCGAGTTTTTCTTTCGAGTATACATGTCCTAATTACAGCGTATATGCCGTAAATCTTTAGATACTCGTTGTTTTTAACAGAGTTCAATTTGAAACTTGAAATGAGTGTGTTCCACTCCCAGACTAAGCATGAAGTAAAATTTCGAGTTTAGAAAAGCCTGAAAATTTGGTTTGGTCGCGTAGCGCGAAGCGCGGAGCGGCCAAACCAAATTTTCAGGCTTTTCTAAACTCGAAATTTTACTTCATGCGCCACCGTTACAAAACACTGACATATTACGAAGTTTAAAACACACCGCTAAACTTTACATTGCATCAGTGTTTTGTACCGGTGGCGCATGAAGTAAAATTTCAAGTTTAGAAAAGCCTGAAAATTTGGTTTGGCCGCTCCGCGCTTCGCGCTACGCGACCAAACCAAATTTTCAGGCTTTTCTAAACTCGAAATTTTACTTCATGCTTAGTCTGGGAGTGGAGAACACTCGTTTAAAGCTTCAAATCTTTTAATAAACCGAGCGTCGGAGCATGCACAACGTATGCTTATGTATACTTAAAAAATTCTCGTTATAAAAATGTTCAGTGTTACAAAAAACTCTCTGTATATATATAGAATTACAGGCAACATTTTCTTTTTGTAGCAATTTTAAAATTATTAAATGAAAAAAGTTATTAAAGAAACTAATCAATTTTGAGCATTTTAATTAAGGCTAGCGATTTGGTAAAATGTAACCCCTTGAGTTACGATTTAAAATTACATTTAAGATACATACACCGATTTATTTAATACTTTTATAAAGGGTGTTTTCTTTAGACGTGTGGTTTTCAAGTCGGCACTACTTTTTTCGGAGATGGTCTTTTTGACAGCTGTCACTTGATTTATGCTTAGTTTGGTTTGCCATTTCATAATGAATAGACTTACTCCTGAACAACGTTTGCAAATCGTGCAAATTTATTACCAAAATAATGGTTCGGTTCGCGCGACGCATCGCGCGCTGCGTCCAATATTCGGTCGACATAATCGCACAGCAGAGTCGGTAATTGGAGCAATCATGGATCGGTTTCGCACCACGTTTACTCTAGTGGATAGTGCGCATCCTCAGAGACGCCGTACAGTGCGCACCGATAACGCTATTGCTGCTGTGGAGCAGAGTATCGAAGAAGACCCGAATGAGTCTATCCGCCATCGCGCGCAACAATTGGAGCTGTGTCCGTCAACTTTATGGAAGATTTTGCGGAAGGATCTTGGTTTGCCTGCTTACAAAATCCAACTCGTGCAAGCATTGAAGCCAAACGACCATCAAGCGCGTCGCACGTTCGGTGAATGGGCCCAAAACGAGATGGCCACCAATCCCGATTTTCACAAGAAAATTTTGTTCAGCGATGAAGCTCACTTTTGGTTAAATGGGTATGTCAATGAGCAAAATTGTCGCTTCTGGAGTAAAGATAATCCACAAGTCATTGTTGAGACGCCGCTACATCCTCAAAAAATCACTGTTTGGTGTGCTCTATGGGCAGAGGGAATCATTGGTCCATATTTCTTCAAAAATGAAGCCGGCCATAATGTTACAGTCAATGGGGAACGCTATAGAGCCATGATTAATGACTTTTTCGTGCCTGAATTGGAGGGTGTTGATGTGGACGACCTATGGTTCCAACAAGACGGTGCTACATGCCATACAGCCAACGCAACAATCACTTTGTTGCAGGAAACTTTTGATGAGCGCATTATCTCGCGTCGTGGACCTGTGGCGTGGCCTCCAAGATCGTGGGATTTAACACCGCTGGACTATTTCTAGTGGGGTTATGTGAAGTCGCTTGTGTACGCAAATAAGCCCGAGACGATTGACGCCTTAGAAAAGAATATTCGGCGCGTTATTGCTGACATACGGCCCCAATTGCTGCAAAAAGTGGTCGGAAATTGGGCCTCTCGGCTGGAATTTATTCGAGCCAGCCGCGGCGCCCACTTGCCCGAAATCATTTTTAAAACATAATGGCGAACCCTTATCTTTATGATAAAGCTAAATTCTTGGCCATAACATTAAATTATATGCGTTTTATTTCTTCTTGAAAACCGCACGTCTAAAAAAACACCCTTTATAAACCAAAACAAATTGCTCCTGACGTTCGAATTAATAAAAATAAACATTTGTAAAATTAGTTATTCTGAGATCAACCACAAACAGTATGTTTTAAACTTTACAATATTTTAGTGTTTTATACGACTGGCGCATAAGGTAAAATTTCGAGTTTAGAAAACCCCGAACATTTGGCGACCAAACTAAATTTTCAGAAATATTAAAACGAATTAAAATTAATATCGACTTTCTGCGATAATGTTTAGTCTTGTTGAGCTTCCTCCAAATATTCATTGAAACAACTACTTTCGAGCTAATTTTCGAGCTAAATCTCAGGCTTTCCTAAACTCGAAATTTTACTTCATGTGTCACGCGTATAAAACACAGATTTGAGTTCAGAATTTACGTCTTAAGTATACTGCTTTAGTAGTATATTTTGAACTTCACTTGAAATCAGCGTTTTATACGCGTGGCGCATGAAGTAAAATTTCGAGTTTAGAAAAGCCTGAACATTTCGTTTCGAGTGAACAGCCTAGTTTCTGTAAATCTGTAGATATTCCTTGTTTTTTAAGTTCAATTTCAAGCTTTAAACGAGTGATTTCCACTCTCAGACTAAGCATGAAGTAAAATTTCGAGTTTAGAAAAGCCCCGTGAAAATTTGTCGAGGTCGATTTGACGCTGTACATTTTTAGGTATTCATTGTTTTTATAATAAGCTTTCAATTTGAAGGTTCTAACGAGTGCTACTAATCCTTAAAGTTTTAAACGAGTGTTTTCCACTCCCAGACTAAGCATGAAGTAAAATTTCGAGTTTAGAAAAGCCCCGTGAAAATTTGTCGAGGGTCGCGCAGCGACCCGAGACAAATTTTCCGGGCTTTTCTAAACTCGAAATTTTACTTCATGCGCCACGCGTATAAAACACTAATATATTGTGAAATTTATGTATATTCGAACTTCACTTGAAATCTGTGTTTTATACGGGTGGCGCATGAAGTAAAATTTCGAGTTTAGAAAAGCCCAGAAAATTTGTCTCGGGTCGCTGCGCGACCCTCGACAAATTTTCACGGGGCTTTTCTAAACTCGAAATTTTACTTCATGCTTAGTCTGGGAGTGGAAAACACTCGTTTAAAGCTTTAAGGATTAGTTAGAACCTTCAAATTGAAAGCTTATTATAAAAAAATGAATACCTAAAAATGTACAGCGTCAAATCGTGATATGTGTACCTAAAACACACATTTTTCGTATAATAAAAAAAAATGCATGCTAGGTAAATAAATACCTGAATACATATTGAACTGACAACAAAATCTAACAGAAGTATACATAATAAAATAATTGACGTCTTTTATGCATTATTTTATGCGAATGGGTTAAGTATTCAAATATTCAATCAAACGCACTTTCAGCACTGGGTTAAGTATTCCTATATTCAATCAAAAACACGTTCAAATATTGGAAGTTTATAATATTAATTTTATCATTATTCAATATGTTTATATTTATATTTTTAGTAAAATTGTAGAGGGAGATTAACGTGCAGGGTTGTTGATTGCCTAAAGTAATTGACATGAAGGGTAGATTTAAGTTAGTTCTGTAAGGGATTGTCTCACTAGTTAATCAAATACTGTGAAGGGTTGTCTCACTAGTTATTCGAGTGACGGTAGTCAAAGTGCAGAGCCAACTTAAGCGTAGAAAACAAGCGAGATTTGCCTAAAATATTTTTTTTAAATTCCCAGCGAATTATTCGAATATCAAAAAATGTACTTTAATAAATTAATAGATAAAATATTTTTGATTATTAACTTTTTGTATTTATTTTCACTACAATTTTTCCGCTACGCTGTAGCTTCGTTAGGTGAAGAATGTTAATATTTTATCTTAAATAAAACTAGTAATCCTTTATCTTCACTGGTTTATTTGTAACACTAAATGTACATTTCGTTTACCAAGTGAACATTTTCAATAGCTGTACTAAACTTATCTATTAATTTATTAATGTAATCATGGATTTTCAGAAATTAAGTGCCTCAGCAATCAACGATACCAAAAAATGTAGGTTTTTCTTCTGCCGCACCCTGTATGTTGCACGTAAAACAGAAAACATTATTGATAAGAAATATGTAGAAATAATTTTCACCACAGTATGTATTTTCTTATATTCTTATTATTTTTTCTCTCTCTTAATCTAACTATTCCTACATCTAGTATACCAATATGGGATTCGTACGTAATATACAATGATACTTTGCCTTTGTCTGTAATATATTCTTACAATCACATTCATTATAGCAAAGGTGATAAAATAAAAATTACAGATGTCCTAAACGAACTAGCCAATTTAAAAGATTCATACTGTACGGGCCCTGATGGTTTACCACCAATTCTGTTAAAACAATGTTCTTTTTCCCTTAGTCGTCCTCTATGGATACTTTATAACCATTCCCTAGTTTCAGGCTGTTCCTTCCCTTTGGAAAAGTGCCATAGTTACACCAATTTTTAAAAGCGGCAAAAAGAACGTTGTTTCAAACTATGAGAGATCGGGCGTCTCTTCTATCGCTTATACCAAAAATATTTGAAAAATTAGTCATTGCACCCCTATCTGAATGTGTATCTAGTGTCCTATCCGATAAGCAACATGGTTTTAGAAGTGGGTGTTCGACTTCCACCAACTTACTGACCTATAGTAATTATATTGTTACAGCCTTAGAAGCGGGATTTGAAGTAGACTCAATATATACCGATTACTCTAAGGCTTTTGACACAGTAGATCATAGCATCCTTCTTTCGAAACTTAAGATTATAGGAATCGGAGGGTCCATGTTAGATTGGATACAGTCTTACTTATCCGGAAGATCACAGGCCGTGCGTATTGGTAGTGTTATATCGTCTGAGATACTTGTAACTTCAGGGGTTCCCCAGGGATCACACTTGGGACCTCTTTTATTTAATATCTTTATAAATGATGTGGTTGATTGTTTCCATAATTCCCAGTGCTTGCTATTTGCAGACGATATGAAATTATTTTTACGAATCGCGGATGATAGATCTTTTGCGTTATTACAGGAAGATTTAAATAGATTTTCAGTTTGGTGTACTGACAACCGTATGACTCTTAACCTCAGAAAATGTAATTGCATAACTTTTACTAAAAAAAGGGCCTCGATAATGAGAAATTACTATATCTCTAACGTCCTTTTACTTCGCGTTTCAGTCATTAAAGACTTGGGTGTATTATTGTCTCACAACTGGAACTTAACAACCATCTACGCAATATAACTGCTAAGGCATACCGTGTTCTGGGTTTTTTAAAACGTAACAGCAGAGATTTCTCAAACATTCATACCCTTAAGACCTTGTATGTATCCCTTGTCCGCCCCCACCTTGAGTATTGTTGCACTATTTGGAATCCTTATAGCAAATCGGACGTAAAAATGGTTGAGAGGGTCCAAGTTAAATTTACAAAATTTATATCCTACAAGTTCGGGATTGTCGGCTCCTACAATGACGTCCTACAATCTTTAAATATCCATTCGTTAGAGCAGAGACGAGGGAATGCAGACGTCATGCTAGGATACAATTTAATAAATGGGGCGATTGATTGCCCCTATTTACTTAGCCAACTTAAATTCAATGTGCCAGCTAGAAGTTTGCGTTCCTTCGATCTGTTTCATGTACCATATTGTAGGACGGACTATGGTAAAAATTTTGGTATATCCAGAATCGCCAATAATTGTAACGCCATCAATCCCGACTTTGGTGCTATTAGCAGGAATGCTTTGAAGAAGATGTTCCGACGGGGTAATTAGTCTACATATTTTAATCTGTTGTTTGTTCCTAAATGTGTTGTTTGTTTTATACTTTTTTATGTACCTATATTTATTATGTATTTGTATTTATATTTCATTTAGTTTTATTTTTAGTTTTATAATATTATTGTACTCAAATGGACATCCGTTAATAAATAAATAAATATCTTTAAAATAAAGAGAGCTGTTTTATTCGTAATTTAATATTTACAGACCATTACAATTAATTTTCATCTGTGGGCGTTTATAATCACAATTTACATGACTAGAATACACACGTATTTAGCCGTCTTTTCATAAGTAAACTCATTTCATGGTTTAATTTTCGTTTGATTTATTTGTTAAAACAATAATGTTTCATAAACTGCACTTATTAGTAATAAGTGCTGTTTATATTATATCGTATGTTCGATAAAATAAAACCTCTAGAATGCCATGGAAAATATTGTAGGTTGGCAACTCTGAAATTATACATTATAATTATTATGTTTGACTTTTTATGTCAATTCCTAAAGCGTGTAGCCAACTTAAATTTTTAAAAAGATAAAATCATGGCACTCTAGGTTTTTTTTTATTGAACATACTCTGTTATTATTCTGTGATTAAGAAGTTATTACTCACAGAAATAAATTGTACACATCTAGAAGACAATGTGTCAGTCAAAATATAAAAGCAAATTATACAGTGAATGTTTCTTATAAGTTTAGATATAAGAGATTTACAAAAGTAACTAACTGTAACTTAAGTAAGCGGTACTTGACAAGATTCGAAGTAACAAATATCAACATTCGAATTAAAATCGCTACTTGGTGCTTTATGACGAAATGGATTATTAAAATAAATTTAAAGCTGCTATAATGGTTTTAACTGAAACTATAGGTTTTTCCATTAAGAGGTCCTATTTTAATTATTTGAACAAAATATTTTTTCTTAAATTGTGCCACCAACATATTTATTCTAAAACAAAGTACAAACTCCACGATTAGTTGTGGTAAATGTTATCTGGTTAATGGTCACCTCGGCTTTTTCTGCAAATGGCTATTCTTTTGAAAAAGTTTTGCATCAGATTTTAGCATTTTAACTTTGGTTCTTATTTGACCAATAACCGCTCGAATATTTTCTTCGAGCGCTTGAATTGCGGTAATATTCTCAGCTGACCTAAAAATACGAGTATGAACTGGCAATTTTACATCAGTAATTTGTCAATTTTGCTCAAATTTAGTGATGTTTCACAATGGCTCGACGAGAAGGTGATTCATACGAACGCTGCGATCGAAAAAACAGGATTTATCTCTTACGAATCCTTTATTCGGGTATTCGTGATTCGAATCATATTAGGTGATTTAGATTCGTGATTCGAATCCTTTTTACAAGGATTCGTCCCAGCTCGGGTGAAAGGTGGCTAGTATTTTTTAGCCAAACCACACTTCCGGTGTAGTAATTTTTTTGATTTATAAAAAATACACGTAATTCTGCGAATAGTCATGTTTCTTTCACAAATTAATCACATGTAATACCACTATTTGTTTGAAATTTTCGGAAAGACTTTGTTTTAAACGAAAGCTCAGTTGCCTAGCAATGGAACGAGATGAAACAGTCTCTAAAAAAGGCACGAGCTCGTAGAGCGAGTGACTTTTTCTGACAGTTTCATCGAGCTGAATTGCTTAAGGCAACTAAGCTTGAGTGTATAAAGACAAAATCTTGAAACAACGAGTGGTATTTGAATGAGAATATAATTCAAGCGTCACATGACTACATTCCCTACAATCAAAATCGCGTATTTCCATAGATACATGTTATCACAGCGGTAATAGAATCCTATAACCTTGTTTTGGTCGTTGCTATGAAAATTATTTTTCAAATCTGGCAGTCGATAATTAAAAGTGTCAACCAGGCGATGGAGTGAGGTTTACAAGACGGAAATGTAGTGAAATTCATTATATTCTCTCATCGAATATAACTCGAGGTATGATTAATAATCGATAATATTTATTCGTGAAACCGGAGCAGCACATTCAACTCGCCATTCGGGCTCGTTGAATCTGCAGCTCGGTTTTACTCATAAATATTATCGATGATAATCATACCACTTGTTATATTACAGCTGATTATTTAATGAAATTAAATAACAAAAAACTATTTATTGTCAACGTTTACATTAGAGCAATTAAAATACGTGCAGTTTAATGTTGTTATATATATAACAATTTGTTTCTCTTAAATATTCGAGGAAGAATCTACAACTTTGGTCTTACTTAAACCAGAAGATCCTCGCATTGCAGTTAATATGTTCTCGTGATGACACTTATCTTTAATTTTTATTAATGTGCCCATAATTTAAAAATACTTGCCAGATCTGCTTTTGATGTTTTTGCTGTCAGTTCGTAGTTGCGGACGTTACAAGAGGATATGAATTGTTTCCAAACATATTTATGGTTTATAACCGTGTTTGTTGAAATTGTTTTCTTTAATAACTCATCAAATTCTTAATCTGTGTTACTTACGAAGCGATTGATTATAAAACAAATGATTAAATATGACAGATGACAGATTTACATACGCGATAAAAAAAATCGATAAGACGAATTTGGAAGGACCACTGCGCTAGCAAATGTTTTCATGGAAAGACCGTAATGACAACCAATCAAAATCCTATATTTAGATTTGAATTAAATAATTTTTATATAGTATATCCAAGAATCCAGGCAATATGGTAATGGGTTTAAAATCCCCGCATTGTTGCCAAGAGTACATGTAAATATACAACATAACCTAAAAACCCGTTCGAAAACGTTAAGTGCTAGATGCCTAACGTTGAGTTATGAATGGTTAAAAAGTGGTGAATTATGGTTAAGCTGTAGTGACGTAGCAAGGGGAGGTCCCAGATCCACACCTGGATTTATTACGAGTGGTGAAGCGGCAACGCTGTGGGGTATTACCAACAAAACGTCATATATTTTACGCTTGCTTTAATGTTGTGTTTAGGGAGTTTAGAGATGTCGGAATGGCAATGAAAACAACTAGATATTGCTTGCATTCTCGGACGAACTATAATTGCATTTTATACGAATATTTTCGTAATTTTATATGTTTTGTTACAAAGTTATTAAAATATTTATTTTGAGAACAAACATCCTATAGTCTGTTTAAAAACTAGAAGGAGTAAGGGCCAAAGCCCAATTTACACTATAAAAAGTTACCAGAAATATCACTAGATAAATTTGGCGGAAATTTTAAATAATTTCATAATTACACTTTAAATAAAATCAAATATCCATTTTGTACTTCTTAATTGTGGTTAAGTATTTTCTTTTCCATCGTACGATATCGTCATTATGTTCATGTATGTTAATATAATATGGAATTTATATAATAATGTGTCTATCAACGCTGGGACGAATCCTCGTAAAAAGGATTCGAATCACGAATCCGAATCATCCAATATGTTCGAATCACGAATACTCAAATAAAGGATTCGTAAGAGATTTACGAATTACGAATACAAATCCTTTAAGAATAAATTTGATTTTATTATTTTTTTGCAACCATTAATATATAAATATCGTTACCAGTTGTTTTAACAAAAATATTCAAAACCTAATTATTTATTACTACCACTGAACATCGTTGATAACAGACTAAATATCTGACTTCCTGTTACTTTTATTAAAGATGTATTTGTGTGTTTCTGAACTCTACTTCAAATCAGTGTTTTGTACGCGTGGCGCATGAAGTAAAATTTCGAGTTTAGAAAAGCCCGAAAATTTGTCTCGGGTCGCTGCGCGACCCTCGACAAATTTTCACGGGGCTTTTCTAAACTCGAAATTTTACTTCATGCTTAGCCTGGGAGTAGAAACACTCGTTCAAAACTTCAAATTAAACTCTATTATTAAATCGACTGTCTGATATTAACGTAAATAAAAAAATCACTGAATATCATTAAAACCGGAAAAGTCAGAGAAAAGTCATGGAATTATATTCAAATTGACCAAAACACTAACAAAAAAGGCAAATGATATTATTAAATTTGTCAAAATCAGCAGGAAAATTACAAAACACGTAAAAATTTATAAACAGAATGGGGGTTTCCCACAGAAGAAAAACATGTTCAATCATTTAATGTTCTTATCAAAGTTTCGAACGAGCGTTTCCACTCCCAGACCAAGCATGAAGTAAAATTTCGAGTTTAGAAAAGCCCCGTGAAAATTTGTCGAGGGTCGCGCAGCGACCCGAGACAAATTTTCTGGGCTTTTCTAAACTCGAAATTTTACGTCATGCGCCACGCGCATAAAACAGTGATTTATCGTGAAATTTCATGTTATTCCTCACAATTAATTCGAATTATCATTATTTGACGATTCAAATCCTTTTTTAGTATTCGAATCCTTTTACAAGGATTTGAATCCTTTTACAAGGATTCGAATCACCGACATTTAGACTCGAATACGAATCCTCTTAAAAATATGTGAGGAATCCGGATCACGAATCCAATTTACGTAAAGTATTGTTATGCCTCTTTTAAATCCTCTAAAAGGATTCTAATCCAGGATTCGAATCCTGATTGATTCGAAACCTGCTCAGCTCTGGTCTCTAACTTAGTTTAAATTGGATTGTTTCATAAAACTATACAAGGTAGAACGACTCACACTTCTTTTAAAACTTTATTCAAAGTTGGCAGTACATTTATATAGAAGAAACTATGCACGGATCTCTTCACTACGTCATCAAAACTTGTAATTATGTCCTCCAAGCTGTTTAGGGCTAACGTCATCTCTCCGGATTTTTTATATTCGCTAATGGTACGATAGACAGTGGAATTTACAACTCCTACAAATGAAACATTTTATTATTTGATGCATATTCTTATGCTATTTGATATCTCACCTACTGCACCAACAATGTCTGATACAACAGCATTCATTTTCATATGTGAATCATCTGTTATCATCTGCTAATCCATATTTATTATGCACTGTTTTTCAGACAGATATAAATAACCCAAATGCAACTTCTTACGCTTTTTTGGAGGTGAAGGTGATATTATCACCGAGCTTGTATTGGGTCCATAATCCATCACAATATAAACAAAACTAACTTTTAACTATGCTAAAGAAACACCGCACAAAAGGTTATTACGAAACAGACAAAGTTGCAACTCGGTAACGCTTCGAATTAAGGCTATGTCAACTGTTGCGTCTAATAATGACATAATTAGCATAGTGTAAAATGGGCGCGCTCTCGGCCAATCAGAGTTGTAGGTTTTGGCGCGTGAAATTTAAAACGCTCCTCCTAGTTATTAAACAGATTATAAATGAAAAGTCACAGGTTTGAGTTTAAAAAAGCCTGAAAATTATTATTTGACCTTCAGAACTTCTTAAGATGAAAGAAATTAAACTCAATTAACAAAATCCCCGCTCGTGTATTTTAGTTTGAATATAATGGTGTGTTTTTTAAATAAATACTTTTTATTAGAGAAATGTGTTGAATAATGACGTCCGTGTGTGATTGCAGGAGGAAAAGGAGGAGGAGGAAAGCAACGAGTTGATATAACACGGAAAAAGTTTTAAGGAAATTGATTTCGCTCGTAAAGTTTCCTCGAGGTTATATTTTCCCCTACTCTCGAGTCGGGAAAACTTTTGTACGACTCGACTGTAAACAAATACACAACTGGCGACGATTCTAATTCCTCGCGAATTAATCATTTATTCATTAATCACGGTAAAGTGTTGATAATTGCCGATATTATAGTTATCATATTTTAGTGATTATTAAAAATGATTAAAAATTAACCAAGACACTTTTCTGGGAAGTTAAATACTTTTATTAAATTGAATTAAATGTGATCGTAAATAAAGATTGTAAATTTACCGACAATTTCAATTACGCGGGCAATTCGATGAATTTGTAGACCAAAACCGGTGTACTGATAATTTACCGATAACGTACAATCTCGTTGTTTTAGGGAAGGGAAGTAATTAGATGCGAATAATTAGTATTTAATTATCTACCTTTAACGAGGGTTTCCACTCCTTGGTCAAGCATGAAGTAAAATTTCGAGTTTAAAAAAGTCTGAAAATTTGGATTGGTCAAACCAAATTTTCAGGGTTTTCTAAACTCGAAATTTTACTCATGCGCCACGCGTATAAAACACTGATTTCAAATGAAGTTCAAAACATACTCATAAACCAGTGTGCTAAAGTACCATATTTCGAACTTCACGTTAAATCAGTGTTTTATACGCGTGGCGCATGAATTAAATTCCTAGTTTTCAGACTTTCTTAATTCGTAATTTTACTTCATGCTTAATCTGGGAGTGGAAAACACTTGTTTAAAGGTTCAATTTGAACTCTTTTATAAGAAACAACGAATGCCGCAACATTTACGGAATATACATCGGGATTAGTAGTTAATTACTTACCTTTACGAGGGTTTCTACTCCTTAGTTAAGCATGAAGTAAAATTTCGAGTAAAGAAAAGCCAAAGCAAATTTTCAGGCTTTTCTAAACTCGAAATTTTACTTCATGAGTCACGCGTATATATACTGATTTCAAGTGAAGTTCAAAATATACTTATAAACCAGTGTTAAATCAGTGTTTTATACGCGTGGCGCATGAAGTAAAATTTCGAGTTTAGAAAAGCCTGAAAGTTTTAATTTGCTGGGGAGCGAGTCGCTTCGCTCGCGCGCCCCAGCAAATCCAAATTTTCAGGCTTTTCTAAACTCGAAATTTTACTTCATGCTTAATCTGGAAGTGGAAAACACTCGTTTAAAGGTACAATTTAACCTCTATTATAAGAAACAACGAATGCCTGAACATTTACAAAATATACATAAGGATATGTAGAAAAATTATCTGTATATGATTTGGTTTCAAAAATGCAATTCACCGAAATACTGGTAAAACAATTCAGAAATTGCCTATATTTTTTTTACGATTTGCCGGTAAATAGGTTTAGAATCCCTAATCGTAGAGTAATAATAAGAAAGTCAAGTTTCGATATTTTTGCAAAGAAGTCAAGTATTTAAAAGTACGAAAAGTATATCATGTATAATTATTAACTTTCCTCCAATCAGAACATGCCAATACAGTAAGTACAGTTTACGCAGGTCGAAAGAAATTAAAACATAAAAACGTACAAGAATTACAAGTTCTTGTACGTTTTTATGTTTAATTACTTTTGACCTGCGTAAATTGTACTTACTGTATTGGCATCAATAGACAATATTAATAATGTATTTGAGCGTAAGTGGTTCTAACAGGATGGATTTGCAATTTGTGAGTCATTTTCTGTGAGTCTACAACTGATTACAGCACATGTTTTAACAAAGTGATGTTGCAATTTCTAAGTCTACAATTTTAAAAATGCATGATGATTGTAGCAGAACTTGTTAAAATGCATATTAAACATTTGAAAAATACATGGTTCTAACAGAAAGGTGCATTTGATTAGTTGTAGTGTGGTTCTACCAAGATGGTACAACTCGTCTCAATGCATTCTGTTGATTTAGATTAGATTCTGAAGAAAAACTATGGTCCCCGGGTAAATGTTATAGTTATCCTAAAAAAAATATGCTACTAGATTCCTCATAAAAAGTGCCTGTATATTGTCAAACTTCTAAATGTCAAGATTCAGTAGTTATTGAATAAAAAAATAAAAACGATTTTTCCAAAAATCAGTTTTTTGTTGATATCTCGAAAAAAAAAGATATTTCAAAATTGTTTTCAGATTATTGTTAGGCCCTAAAATACGCAACTTTGCCCCAATTTAAACGACTCTCTATCTCTTTAAATAACTGAGATCCTCATGCATTCTGTCGAAATACGGGCACCCTGTATACATACGCTTTTTTTTAATAGTTTAATTTAAAGCTTTAAGCCAGCGTTTTCCACTCCCAGATTAAGCATGAAGTTAATTTTTAGGCTTTTCTAAACTCGAAATTTTACTTCATGAGCCACGCGTATAAAACATTGATTTAAAGCGAAGTTTAAAATTTGTTTCAACAGATTTCACCTTTTTACAACAACATAATAATAATGATATCAAAAAATAAACTAAATTTTATGCAAATATAAAATTACATTTTTTTATTTCGAAAAAAAGGCGTCAATATTTTTTAAGTTCACATTTTTATGCAAGAACATAATAATGATATCAAAAAATAAACTAAATTCTATGCAAGTATAAGATTACATTTTTTTTTTTTTCGAAATGAGGCGTCAATATTTTTTAAGTTTGCGCAAATTTAGGAAACTAACAAAAACTCATTCTTGAAAATTCACGAAAAGTAAAATCTTTGATATTCATGAAACTGTATTTTTTTTAAATTAATGATAATGATGGAAATTCACGAAAACTGCAACCATTTTAAAAATTGACGAAGATCTTAAAATCAATCGAGTTTTTATGAATCAAGTAAAAACTTGAAAAACCTATCAATTATTCTCTAACGAGTGTTTTCCACTTCCGGATTAAGCATGAAGTAAAATTTCGAGTTTGGAAAAGGCCAAAGAATTTGGATTTGGACCAAATCCAAGTTCTGGCTTTTCTCAACTCTAAATTTTACTTTTACTTTAAGCATGAAGTAAAATTTCGAGTTGAGAAAAGCCAGAAGAATTCGGATTTGGACCTAATCCAAATTTTGGCTTTTCTCAACTCGAAATGTTACTTCATACGCGATTTAATATAAAGCTCAAAATTAAAAATGACAAAAGAAACAAATCGAATTATATGAAATGAAAGAAAAAAAAATGACCTTCTACGGCTCATTCTCCTAACCAACACTAAGAGCCATAATAAAACGTTTTAGTAGATTACTATTGTTAGTTTACAACTGATAATTTAATAGCCCCAGTTTAAGTCTTATACATAACCTCCACTGTCATAACAAAATAGGGTTATTTAGAATGTATTTAATAATGCATGACATTATAAATGTATAAACCTTATCAGTATGTTTTGAACTTCACTTGAATTCAGGGTTGTATACGCGTGGCGCATGAAGTAAAATTTCGAGTTCAGAAAAGCCCCGTGAAAATTTGTCTCGGGTCGCTGCGCGACCCTCGACAAATTTTCTACGCGGGGCTTTTCTGAACTCGAAATTTTACTTCATGCTTAGTCTGGGAGTGGAAAACACTCGTTTCATCATTAGAAATCATTTTTAGAGCTTACACCGTTAAAATCTCCAGCGTTTAAATCAAATTTGGAGGTTACGTTTGTAAAATCCTGTTTGTTTACTATTGTTAGTTTACAACTAATAATTTAATAGCCCCAGTTTAAGTCTTATACATAACCTCAACTGTCATAACAAAATAGGGTTATTTAGAATGTATTTAATAATGCATGAAATTATAAATGTATAAACCTTATCAGTATGTTTTGAACTTCACTTGAATTCAGGGTTGTATACGCGTGGCGCATGAAGTAAAATTTCGAGTTCAGAAAAGCCCCGTGAAAATTTGTCGAGGGTCGCTGCGCGACCCTCGACAAATTTTCTACGCGGGGCTTTTCTGAACTCGAAATTTTACTTCATGCTTAGTCTGGGAGTGGAAAACTCTCGTTTCATCATTAGAAGTCATGTTTAGAGCTTACATCGTTAAAATCTCCAGCGTTCAAATCAAATTTGGAGGTTACGTTTGTAAAATCCTGTTTGTTTACATCAATCTTTAGGGTTATGTTTGTTGAACCCTATTTGTTTACATCAAATTCGGAATTTAGGATTGTTAAATCTTGTTTGTTTACATCAAAATTAAAGGTTAGGTTATCTAATACTTGTTTGTTTACATCAAGTTTGTAGGTTAAATTAGGATAAATCTTGTTTGATTACATTACATTTGTAGGTTACGTTGATTTAACTAACCTAACCTACAAATGTAATGTAAACAAACAAGATTTAAGCTAACTTAACTTACAAACTTGAAACTAGAGATTAATCAGGATTAAAGTAATTGTGTATCACGTATCACGTCAGGTTTTTTCACAAATGACGAAAATGTAAAAATTAAATAAAAATTATAACAATATAAATATATATATATATATATATATATAAATATATATATATATATATATATATATAAATATATATATATATATATATATAAATATATATATATATATATATATATATATATATACAGTATGTCAAGTCTTACAATATAACCTTAATGCTTTATCATCATGGTATCTAAAAAATGGACTCAACCTAAACATCTCAAAATGTACATACATGTCGTTCACTAAGATATCCAATCCGCTTACATTTAATTACACAATTCATGGTAATATCTTAGAGCGTGCCACAGTTTTTAAAGATCTGGGAGTTTACTTTGAAAACACCTTAACTTTTAATGTCCATGTTGACCATATTGTTAAAGACTCCTCAAGGTCTCTAGGTTTCATTTGTCGTAACTCTTCCCAGTTCCATAACCCCAATGCATTAAAATCATTGTTTTATGCATACGTACGATCAAAGTTGGAATATGCGGCCATAGTTTGGTTTCCGCAGAACCAGGGTCAGATTAGTGCATTAGAAAGTGTACAACGCAAATTTTTAAAAATTTTATCTTATAAGTCGGAGGGATATTATCCAAACAGAGGTATAGATCACGATATACTTTTACGTAAATATGATTTTGAAAGTCTTGCATCTCGCCGACAAAAAGCATGTATTTCTTTTCTATATAAACTTCTGCACAATTCTGTTGACTCTCCTGACTTCTTAAATAGAATTGGGCTGCATATTCCATCTTTTCATAGTAGACAGTCTTCTACATTTAATTTAGTAGCATATAGAACTGATATAGGTCTGAAATCACCTGTCAGTATTGTGTCCAGATGTTTTAATAGCATTTCTTCTTCCTGTGATATATTTCATGATACTCTGAAAACTCTACTGACAGCCTTAAATCAATTATAATTCTTACTTATAATTATTATATACGCTATATTTAGTAAAATGAAACTTGTATAGATTTAAGCAAGTTGTTACACATTCGTATATTGATTACTTATATATTTTTGTATGTTTTTTAATTAATTTACTTTCTTTTTAACTATATTGTCTTGTAATTAGGATATGTTTCCTGTTGGACAATAAAGATTTATTATTATTATTATTATTATTATTATTATTTTTATTATATATATATATATATATATATATATATATATATATATATATATATGTACATATATATATATATACCGAATGTCTGGGATAAGGGGCGAACATAGGGATTTAACATGTAAAATTAAATATGCGTAATTATTAGCTCCCCTATTAATTTTAGAGAAAAATCGTAAAGGAATATTTTTGAGAATATTAAAAACTGTATTAAATGTATCAATTTAATTTACGTTTGTACCAGAATTCACCTCAAAACTAATAAAAATAAGTTGAACAAACATCAATGTCATCAGGAGATACTACTAGTGGATGAAAAAAACAGGCGTGTATTCTGTGAAGTAATGCAGGATTGATCAAACACAGACCGAAACTTTTTGCAGTCTATCTGTTTTACTGATAGATGCACGTTAACTCTTAATAACGAGCCTAACACACAGAACACGCGATTCTGGACCCAGGAAAATCCACGGATACGCTTACAAACTAGAACCCAGTTCCCGCAAAATATAAATATTTGGGCTGGTACTTTTAAGAATAATATTATTGGGCCATTTAAAATTCATGGAAATTTAAATTAGAATTCTTATTTAGACCTTTTAATCGACCAGGTTGGGGAATGTAAGGGAATATTTAAATGCTAATTTTCCCAATTGTTGGATTAGTCGCCGTGGCACTATCAACTGGCCACCAAGATCTACTGATTTAACACCATGCGATTTCTTATTATGGGGTCACCTGAAAAACAAACTTTATAAAAAACGCCATCCAAATATTGAATCTTACAGATTAATTACAGATAGACACTTGGCTAATGTGATTGCATTTCACACGTCATTTTGATAGACAAAATGAAGTTATACCATTTTGATAGCACATGTACAAATCTATTATCGTCCTATTTGCAGCACAGATCACAAGTTGTTTTCTATCAGAATAACAAATCCACCACTAAGTTCGTTACAAGGGGTGACCCTCAAGGATCGATTCTTGGACCGACCCTTTTCATAATTTTTATGAATGATCTTGTAATACATTTAAACACCACAGAACTTATTTTATACGCAGATGATAGCACTATAGTTGTCACGGATAGGACGTTAAGCGAAGCGAATATGACCAATCGCAAAGCTCTGAAACTGGTGACGGATTGGTGTAACCAAAATGGGCTTATACTAAATGAAAATAAAACTAAAACCATCTCGTTTTCATTAAATGAACCAGTAGAAAAGGATGCAACGTGTTTCTTGGGATTGCACGTGGACTCAAACTTAAGATGGGATGTAGAAGGCAATAAGTTAGCTAGGAAGATCTCCAAAAATATATACTGTATAAGAAATTTAGTACGCAAGATCAGTGACAAGTCTACGTTAAAAACAGCATACCACGGATTAATCGAATCCCGCCTAAGATACGGCTTACTAGTGTGGGGTCACTCTGCCTCGAGGCATAGATTGTTTCGGCTGCAACGAAAAGCCATTCGAATCATCGCATCCGCCCCTTACAGAGATGACTGTAAACACATTTTCAAAACATGGCAAATTCTACCCTTTATATATATGAATCGCTCATATATATAAAGAAAAACCCTTTAAGTTTTTCAATACATGATCATCATAGCCATAACACTAGATTTAAGACAGATCTTTACCAACAAAACATGAGGCTTACGAAATCACAAACGGCAACGAGATATTTCTCAATAAAATTATTCAATAAGCTACCCGAGAGTCTAAAAACGTTGGATCTTATGCATTTTAAATCTAAAATAAAAAATATTCTAGTCACAAATGCGTTCTTTTCAATTGAGGAATTTTTAGTCAGCGATGGCAGTATTTTTAAGTAATTTTTATATTTTAATATTTTAATGTGTTCTTGTATTTTATTTTCCGTGTATACTCTTGTATTTGTATATTTCTACCCTCAATGTATTTACTAGTTTTAAGCTTATTCTCCGATGACAATGTATGTTAGTGGCACAATAAATGAATTGAATTGAATTGAAAAAAGGCATTTTATAACAGATTGGGTTATTGTTTACACCAGAATGGAGAACTTTTTGAGTACTTGCTCTAACATTTCCCATTGGACGTAGATACAGTAAAATAAAAATTTGAACAAAAATAAATCACGAACTGTTTATAATCTGACACCACTATAAATTATCTTGGTAATGAATAAATGATCTTTCTTCCACTAATTAAGTGTTATTATTATGATTTACCCCAAACGACAAGCATGCATTAATTATTTTTCATCATTTAAATTTCTTTGGTAGCATTTTGATAATATGGATTCTGGTACAAACGATACATTTAGTACAGTTTTTAATACTCTAAAAAATATTCCTTTACGATTTTTCTTTGAAATGAATAGGGAAGCTAATAATTACACATATTTAATTTTACATGTTAAATTCCTATGTTCGCCCCTTATCCCAGACACTCGGTATAAAAACGTGCAATATAAAGTTTAGAAAGAGTTTCCACTCCCAGACTAAGCATGAAGTAAAATTTCGAGTTTAGAAAAGCCCCGCGTAGAAAATTTGTCGAGGGTCGCGCCAGCGACCCGAGACAAATTTTCACGGGGCTTTTCTAAACTCGAAATTTTACTTCATGCGCCACGCGTATTAAACGCTGAAATATTGTGAAGTTAGAAATACACTACCATTTTTGTTTATAATGAATAATCAAAATATTTACAGCTTTCCTTATACACTTTCAAGTTAGGTTAAATAATATAATATATCAAATTAACTTGTTTAGTAATTTAATTAACAAAAAAATAATAATGTTGCGTGTATGCATCAAAGGCAATTAATGGGTTAAGAATAATATTATTGGGCCATTTGAAATTTATGCAAATTTAAATTCGAATTCTTATTTAGACCTTTTAATCGATCAGGTTGGCCCTGCGTTAGAAGAAGATGCACGTGAAAATCAGGAGATATATGGTTTAAATGTGAGGGAATATTTAAATGCTAATTTTCCCAATTGTTGGATTGGTCGCGGTGGCACTATCAACTGGCCACCAAGATCTCCTGATTTAACACCATGCGATTTCTTTTTATGGGGTCACCTGAAAAACAAAATTTATAAAAAAACGCCATCCAAATATTGAATCTTACAGATTAATTACAGATAGACACTTGGCTAATGTAAGGCATTTTAAAACAGATTGGGTTATTGTTTACACCAGAATGGAGAACTTTTTGAGTACTTGCTCTAACATTTCCCGTTGGACGTAGATACAGTAAAATAAAAATTTGAACAAAAATAAATCACGAACTGTTTATAATCTGACACCACTATAAATTATCTTGGTAATGAATAAATGATCTTTCTTCCACTAATTAAGTGTTATTATTATGATTTACCCCAAACGACAAGCATGCATTAATTATTTTTCATCATTTAAATTTCTTTGGTAGCATTTTTAAAATATGGATTCTGGTACAAATGATACATTTAGTACAGTTTTTAATACTCTAAAAAATATTCCTTTACGATTTTTCTTTGAAATGAATAGGGAAGCTAATAATTACACATATTTAATTTTACATGTTAAATTCCTATGTTCGCAACTTATCCCAGACACTCGGTATAAAAACGTGCAATATAAAGTTTAGAAAGAGTTTCCACTCCCAGACTAAGCATGAAGTAAAATTTCGAGTTTAGAAAAGCCCCGCGTAGAAAATTTGTCGAGGGTCGCGCCAGCGACCCGAGACAAATTTTCACGGGGCTTTTCTAAACTCGAAATTTTACTTCATGCGCCACGCGTATTAAACGCTGAAATATTGTGAAGTTAGAAATACACTACCATTTTTGTTTATAATGAATAATCAAAATATTTACAGCTTTCCTTATACACTTTCAAGTTAGGTTAAATAATATAATATATCAAATTAACTTATTTAGTAATTTAATTAACAAAAAAAATATTAATGTTGCGTGTATGCATCAAAGGCACTTAATGGGTTAAGAATAATATTATTGGGCCATTTGAAATTTATGGAAATTTAAATTCGAATTCTTATTTAGACCTTTTAATCGATCAGGTTGGCCCTGCGTTAGAAGAAGATGCACGCGAAAATCAGGAGATATATGGTTTAAATGTGAGGGAATATTTAAATGCTAATTTTCCCAATTGTTGGATTGGTCGCGGTGGCACTATCAACTGGCCACCAAGATCTCCTGATTTAACACCATGCGATTTATTTTGATGGGGTCACCTGAAAAACAAAATTTATAAAAAACGCCATCCAAATATTGAATCTTTGCGGGAAGCAATTTTTGTGGATTGCAGATTAATTACAGATAAGCAGTTGGCTAATGTAAGGCAGGCATTTTATAACAGATTGAGTTATTGTTTACACCAGAATGAAGAACTTTTTGAGTACTTGCTCTAACATTTCCCATTTGGCGTAGATACAGTAAAATAAAAATTTAAACAAAAATAAATCATGAACTGTTTGTAATCTGACACCAGTAAATTATCTTGATAATGAATAAATTATCTTTCTTCCACTAATTACGTGTTATTATTATGATTTATCCGAAACGAAAAGCATGCATTAATTATTTTTCATCATTTAAATTTCTTTGGTAGCAATTCGATAATATGGATTCTGGTACAAACGTAAATTAAATCGATACATTTAATACAGTTTTTAATACTCTAAAAAATATTCCTTTACGATTTTTCTCTGAAATGAATAGGGGAGCTAATAATTACACATATTTAATTTCACATGTTAAATTCCTATGTTCGCCCCTTATCCCAGACACTCGGTATATATATATATATATATATATATATATATATATATATATTTCATTATCTTATTTTTCAAGACTCCTGGGGGGGGGGGATTGATCCCCTTAATCCCCCCTTTATCTACGCCACTGCTTTGAATTGAGTTGTTTTACAGCAGAAAATGTATAAATATCAGGAGTACGTCTGTATGTTCTCCTGATATTTAAAATTACATTTTATGTTGTCAAACAACTCAATTCAGAGATTAACTTATTGCAAGCGTTTCTTTCTATGCAACTGTCCAATCATCTCTAATAATAAATCGAACCTCCAAAAAAAGCCTAGTTGAAAGAGATTATTTATTAGGCTATCATGTCTAATAAATAATCAAAAATGCAAAATTAAACAACTCTACGTTACTGACTATCAATGCTAGTGTAGCAAAACAGGCAAACTCTACGTTACATTACTTTTACGTACATAAACAATTAATACTATATATGTCCTTACGCACAAATACATTTTTTTTTAAATTTATTAATCAATTCTTTGTTTTCCGCTTTTCGTTTGTGCAAACTTATTTTTACAGTTAGTTGCTGGTGTAGCGGTCGATCTGCGGGTGGTATCAATGAACCGGCGATTATCGCCACTATTTTCGAACTCGTGTCTGTGTTTCAATAATAATTCGACTCTTTCTAAATTTAGACCGAGTTGCCACATACTATACACACATTCATACACACACATACAGCGCAAAAGCACTTTATCGATTGGTTCGTCACCGTGACGTACTCCAGATTTTGATAAATTTATCACTAATCGCGGCGTCAGAGCCGTTCTGAGCATTCCGCGCATTTAATACTCGAGATTCATAAAGTAAACGAAAGTATTTGTATCATGAATAATTATTCATTTGTTTTCATTAAACAATTGATAGAACGAACAGTCATTAGCAGAGAATTTGTATTTTTTAGATAAATGTATGAAATCTATAGAATAAAGAAATATAAAAGGAATATCGATGCATACGCTGCAAAATGTTAAGCATTCATTGTTTTTTAAAAGCGTTCAAATTAAAACTTCTCGAGAGTGTTTCAACTCCCTGATTGAGTATGAAGTAAAATTTCGAGTTTAGAAAAGCCTAAACATTTGGATTTTTCGGCGCGCGATCGAAGCAAGGCGCGCCTGCAAATCCAAATTTTCAAGCTTTTTAAAACTCGAAATGTTACTTCATGCGCCACGCGTAAAACACTTATTTCAAGTAAGGTTCAAATACATGGCGATTCTTAATGTACAGGGTGTTCGTTTTTCGAATGGTATTCTCGCTTATTTGAACAGATAGAAAATCGGTTAAATGAGGGCAAAGTTGCGTATTTTAGTGCATATTAACAACTGCTTTCACATTTAAGTATGCAACAAACTTAAAGGGCTGATTCCTGGGATTATAAAATTTATATGTATAAATATCTAAAACAGCTTGAAATGTTATTGTATAAACTCTAAATTTTTTATACCAAGTGTTGATTCGATGAGGTATACATAGGGATTTAACATGTAAAACCACATTTATGTATTTTCTTGCTTCCCAGGTCATTTTCAAGGAAAAATACAACAGTAAACAAAAATTATGAAAAACCCTACGTATTTAGGTCGCTATTTGGTTAAAATCCAACATCGTTTACTTGCCAAGAAAGGGTCCAAAACTCCATTCGTCGGACCAGAACCTTACAGTGGAATAACTTAAGTCCGCATCAAGGTAATGATCCGGGAATGGGAAGATGCTGCCAAAAGTGCTCACCTGAGAAACACACCTGGTCTGCGGCAGGCGAAAAAGTTCATCGCCTTCTCTGCAGTAAGAGCCGGACAGTTTCTCAGGTTAAGCAAGGGCAACCTAAGGCTCATAACCGGCCTTCTAACTGGACACTGTCCTCTGAAGTACCACCTCACCAAGATGGGTCAGACAACTGATGCCAACTGCAGGTTCTGCAACGAGGCACAAGAAACAGCAGAGCACCTACTTTGTGAATGCCCTGCCTTGTCCCTTCAAAGAGGGATCTACCTGTCATCGGCCACTTTAAACACCGTGGAATTGGTACAAATAACCCTCAAGTTATAGTAGACTTCATAAGAAGTCTAGACATTGAGGGACTCAAGTAGGTCAGAGATAGTTACAGAAGATCTTTTAGGTCGAGGTAACTTCGAAAGGCCCAGAGGCCATACGACCCACCGACCCCATAACATAACATAACATAACATCGTTTACTAATTTTTATCTAATTTTGAAAATCCCCGTTTTCATTCATTATTTTTGATATGGAGCGCTAGAATCGCGGAAAGGGCATTAAATGAAAGCTACGGATGCGGTATTGATGATTTTATTCATAAAAGTCAAGTATTAGACCTCTAGATAGCCGTAATTACGTGCTGTAAATTCCTATATTATTTCCTTATACCCGGCTTGAGGCTAATTTATTAAAATTTCGTATAAAAATAGTAATCGAAATATCGAAAATATGATGAAAATCTCGAGATATTAAAAATATCATGATTTTTTTTATAAATCGACAAAAATCTCGATATGTTGAAAATCTCATCAAAATTTTATAATTCGACAAAACGAGTGTCGTCCACTTCCAGACTAAGCATAAAATAAAATTTCGAGTTTAGAAAAGCCCTAAGAGAAAATTTGTCGAGAGTCGCGCAGCGACCTGAGACAAATTTTCGGGGTTTTTCTAAACTCTAAATTTTACTTATGATAATCAATTGTTGACCAATAATCAAAAATTGATTATCATAATTTTAGTTAATTTTCATCATTTTTGTCGGTTAACTTATTTTAAATCACTTCCGAAAGACAAAAATAGTACCGCGCGCTCTTAAAAGCAAGCATCGATATTTTTTTTTATAAGGGGCATTCAGATCTCGAGTTAGAAAAAACCAGAAAAAATAGTACCGCGCGTTCATAAAAATATACGTCCACACTTTTTTTTTTATATGGGACATTCAGTTTGCCGTTTACGCGCTATGCAACTGACATGCGCCCTCCAACCTAATCTTCGTCTCTCGTACTCCAAAAATAGGAAGAAACATTACAATTTCATATTTATTTTATTTACAAGTGTTTATTTATTTTTTAAGATATAATTTGTAATGTTTTCTGTACAGGTTTCTCTTAGCTCGGCACAAAAATGTAGTTAAAAACAGAGCTGGGCAGGATTCGAATCCTTTCAGAAGTTTCAAAAGAGGCATTCGAATACTTTAGTTCAACTGGATTCGTAATCCTTATAAAAGGATTCGAATATTTATAAAAAGAATCGAATACTTACAAAAGGTTTTGAATCGTCAAAAACAATTCGAATTAATTGTGAGGATTAATATCTTTTGTGTGTTTTTAAATGTCTCGTTAAATTACTGTTTTATACGCGTGGCACATGAAGTAACATTTCGAGTTTAGAAAAGCCCAGAAACTTTGTCTCGGGTCGCTGCGCGACCCTCGACAAATTTTCACGGGGCTTTTCTAAACTCGAAATTTTACTTCATGCTTAGTCTGGGAGTGGAAACGCTCGTTCGAAACTTCAAACTGAATGCTTTGATAAGAACATTAATGATTATAATTCCATTGCTGAACAAATTATTAATACCTCCTGGGACAGTTTGTTTTCTAACAATAATACAGATTTTAATGTAAATCTATTTTATTCAGTGTTGTATACCAATATTGATGATTATACACCAAAAATATTAGAAAATAATGCTTGTCGAACCCGGAGATATCCTAAGTGCTTCAGTTCTGAACTCATTGATCTAATTTCTCTCAAGAAATTACATCATTTAAATTTTAAGCGCTCTGGTCTGGACTCTGACTTTCAGCTTTTTAGATCAACACGTTCACAATGTAAGATTTTGTCTCAGATTTGCTATGGGAACCATGTACAGTTAATTGAACAATCTTTGCAAAGCTCTCCAAAGTTGTTCTGGAATCACGTTAATGGAAGTAGAAGTAGCTCGTCCTTCCCTAGCACGTTTGATCATGGCGGTATATTGGTTAATAATATGCACCATATTGTTGAATTATTCGCAAACCAATGTTGGTTCAAGTGCTGAGTCGGAAAAATTCCTTTTTCATTTATAATGTAAAAAATTGAATGTTTTTTGTTATTTTCGACATTTTAAAAGATTTTAATTTATTTTTATTATGTTTATTTAAAATAATAATAATATTCTTAATTATTCCGCCCCGTCAATTTAAAAGATTTTAGTTAATTTTTTATGAATTTCCAAAATTTTCCTTAATCTTTAACGCTTTTTGTAACTTTTGAAAGATTTTTTTTAATTTTTAAAATTTCTGAATTGTTTAAATTTTTCTTAATTAATTTTCCCAAGATTTTTATTAAGTTTAAAATATTGACGTGTGTTATGAAAGATTGTTGTTAATTTATAAAATTCAACCGTTAGAATTTTATAAATTAACGTAATTTTTTAAATGTTGATGCCATTCATGAATTCGTGAGATTTTAAAACGTTAGCAATTTTCGTGAACTTCCTAAACTTTCGTTAATTTGCATGACTTCCCACGATTTACGTTAATTTTCATAATCTCATTTTTCTGGTATTTTCAACCTAAAACGTTGAAAATACCAGAAAAATAAGATTATGAAAACTTAAAAGCTATTCGTAAATTTCCAAAATTTCCGGGAAATTCGACGGTTTTCGCGAAATTCAAAGATTTTCGATAATTTTCAAAATCTAGACGCCCATCATGGATTTTTCAAGATTTTCGTAAATATTTACAGTAGAGAATTTCCAAGATTTCCGATAATCTTCAAAACGTTCATACAAGTGTGAATTCGCAAGAAGTTATAAATATTCATTATGAATTTTTAATAACGTTTAAAATTTATCATACATTTTTCAGCATCGAATAATTAATTTGGGCGTTATATTAATCGTTAACGATTAATAAACGTTTTGAAGAAAGCCCTCATACTTTTTGTCAATTAAATTTCTTTGAAATTTGCGACACCGAAAATTAAAGAAATTCTTGTAAATTTAATAATTCATCAATACCGGGACTTTTTATAAATTAACGCATAAAAGGCGTCAAAGTTTAAAAAGTAACGACAGGAGCCAATAATTTGAAAAAAAATCAGCAATAATCTTGAAAAATGCATGATTTTTTTTCAAAATTTTATAAATTGTTATAAATCTTGGAAATTAAAAAAAAGTTTGAAAATTACCGAACGCATTGAAAAATCCACGAGTCGTCAAAATTTTGAAAATTAATTCAAGTCTTGGATATTTACGGAAATTGACAAGATTTTAAAAATTGAACGAAAACTTGAAAACCCTCAAGATTTTGTAAATTAATAAAAATATTGTAAAAACCCAGTGATTATTTTTTAACGAATGTTTTCCACTCCCAGACTAAGCATGAAGTAAAATTTCGAGTTGAGAAAAGCCCAAAGAAACCCAACCCAACCCAACTCGAAATTTTACTTCATGCGCCACGCGCATAAAAATACTAATTATTATAGATTATCACTTTTGACATGCTTCAAATTTCAATATTTCTTGATATTTCACCACTTTTTGACATTGTGTTAACATTTTATCAAATTTAAACATTTCATCGGTTTTCGACAGTTTTCGATTTTTTCAAAATTCTGGCAAATTTAAAACATTGTTACCATGACATTTCATTACTCTTCCATGGTTTTCGCACCACGGACAGAGCATAAAATTCTAGATAAAGACATTAAACTCTATTATTATTATACAGGGAGTTTTTCTTTAAAGTATACGTATTTCAAATTCCGCCTATTTATTGTAAATCCTTAGATATTCGTTGTTTTTTTTTTTTAAAGAGTTCAATTTGAAGCTTCAAACGAGTGTTTCCACTCCCAGACTAAGCATGAAGTAAAATTTCGAGTTTAGAAAAGCCCCGTGAAAATTTGTCGAGGGTCGCGCAGCGACCCGAGACAAATTTTCTGGGCTTTTCTAAACTCGAAATTTTACTTCATGCGCCACGCGTATTACACTGATTTCAAGTGAAGTTCAAATGTACGTAAATTTCAGAATATTTTAGTGTATTACGGGTGGCGCATGAAGTAAAATTTCGAGTTTAGAAAAGCCCAGAAAATTTGTCTCGGGTCGCTGCGCGACCCTCGACAAATTTTCACGAGGCTTTTCTAAACTCGAAATTTTACTTCATGCTTAGTCTGGGAGTGGAAACACTTGTTTGAAGCTTCAAATTGAACTCTTAGAAAAATAACGAATATCTAAAGGTTTACAAAAAAATAGGTGGATTTTGAAATACTTATACTTTAAACAAAAACTCCCTGTATATATTATACTTATATTTATAATAATTGTTTTAAGTTTTAAATTTCAAATTTTGAAATTTCAAGTTTTGAAATTAAAATGTATAAAATTATAGATATAAGCAATATATAAAATAAAAACAAGGTCCCAGTGGAAGAACAGGGAAATTTAATTTCGCATCCTGAACTGGCACCTTGAGATTTTTCATAACTCCAATTTAATATTAAACACTGTAAGTTAATCATGTATGTAATCTTTGTGAAGTTATGGAAATAAAGACCTATTATTATTATTATTATTATTATTGTAATTCATAATTGTATAATAAAAATAAGTATTGGAAATGAGACAAACAAAAAGAGTTGAAAGTTTGTCGATTGAAATTAAAAGCGTGAATATTTATTTATCCAGTTCACTAGTCTACTGAAATTTAATATCCATTTATTCGCCCGGCGCTATCTGAACAAACAAACAACGCGCTCTGCCCTCATAATTTTCATTATTCGTTGTGATAAAATTTGGCAGGCACAATGAACCAACACATAGTCAAAACTACTTTCAGCAATTTTGCTATCTCTGCGCCATCTCGTACTCCAGAAACACACTACCAGCAAAAATTGGCCTTCTTAAGACGATAATATGCAGTGTTTTATACGTTTAGATAGCGGTCGATTTTCTCTTAACGGGAGGAAAAAACAAATCGGCCTGCATTTCGACTAGCGCAAAAACTTTCGAAATGCACTTTTTCCTCGGCGATTCCCAGTTAGAGGTAATTGCACGAAGTCAGGTAATTCGAAACCTGTCAGTCAGCGCGCGTTGCAGCGCGAAGGCGGCTAATTAAGCGGACGATTATCCCAATCAAGAAGAAATCGGCGCGAAACGATTACTGTTAACACCGTCGGGTGTTGTGAAAACGTGCCGCGAGTGAAAACCAGATGAATCGCTCAACGATTATTAATTAACGGTAGATCAGTAGATCGGCGCTCAAAGGGCGCCAATCATTGCTGCAATCCTCTCTCCTTCTCTCTCTCACTCTCTTCATGTGTGTTAGCGTTGATTAAATATTGATCCGCTTGTCATTCGCAGCACGACGGGTCAACACTCGTATCGTACAGAAGTGAGCAAAGCGTCCTATCCTGGGTTCGGGTTCGGTTTAGCTTTTCTGCATGCTTCCAAGACTGTGTCCGATCCGAGGTCATTGGTCACTAGTTCCTGCACACTTATGCGCGCACTCACACACATGCAAGCTCGTGTGTCCAGGACCAGATCCGCAACGGCCAAGCTGGGTTCACGCGCAACTGCACGCTTCTTCGACCTGTTAATAATCACTCAATCAACTCTCGGCGTCGCGAAATCTTCAATGGATCTTCATTAACTGTTTATAGTTTTTGCTTGCCAAAGATGGATCATCGTGTGCTGGATAGATCACTTCCGTTGCTCATGCATATTTTAATATTCGATGGACTATTATAAAATATATTCATTAATAATTGATAATATTCTACTGTCAATTATATTCGGTATAATAATCTAGAAGGAGAGGTGTTGGGGAGAAGAGACCCAAAAAGAAGACGAATTTTATGGCTTAAGAATCTGCGCCAATGGTTTGGAATGACCTCACTGCAATTGTTCCGAAATGCAGTAGACAAAGTCCTTCCAAATACATGGAAGACGAGACTGCCGGACACATTCTCAGCGATTGCCCGGCACTCTCGTCAACTAGAGGCTCCTTACTGGGTGATAGATGGCCTACATAAGGGATCTACCTACCTCGGCTTTGCTAGACTACTTAAACCAGGTAGGCTCGCTGAGGAGGCTAGGTAATCGACGGGAGGTAGCACAATGGGCCTAACCAATTGGCATAAAAACTAACTTCTTAACTGTCATTTCCAAAACCCTAAGTATTTAATTGACATCCTGCCTAACTTCATTAACGCATCAGAGTAACTGCCATCAGTGGCGAAACTAGGATTTTAGAGGACCCCGCAACAGAAAAAAATTAGAAGAAATACAAGATATATAAATGACCGGTTTATCAATACACAAAATATCAACCTCAATACATTTTGGCTTGTTTTTTATGTCGTTGGAGAGTTAGATGAAGTGTTTTTAGAACTTTACACTAAATTAGTGTTTTATACGCCTGGAACATGGAGTAAATATTTGAAGTTTAGAAAAGTCTGAAAATTTGGATCCCGTCCTAATTGTTAGACGTTTCTAAACTTGAAATATTTACCTTATGCTTAATCTAGGAGCGACAAAAAAGAATATAAAACAACAATTAAGTGTTCAATCACCATAAAATTCGCGATATTTATTTAGAATTAGATAAACTATAAGCTTCTTTCTAAAGAAATAAAAGATCTGTACAAAATATTTCTAAAATATTGAAGTTTAATAAAATATTTAGGGCCATTAATTATTAAAAGAAATAATGGATTTTAAAATAAATAAAATCGCTTATAAAAACAGCAAAAATAGAAATGTGGAATAAGTTTGGAACAAAACTGGAAACGGACAGCAAAACGAATGCAAAACTATTTTATGGAGCATTAAAAACAATGAGAAACCCCAATAACAGAAGTGAAGGAATACATATAAAAGACAAGGGGGGTAGAAAATTGATAAATGTGGAGGAAGTAATGACGAGGTGGAGGGAATACTTCATGGAACTACTATCAACTGAACAGGACAATGGAAGTAAAATAAAGATGAATTACGACAAAGAAAGTATGGAACCAATAATAAGCAAAGAAGAATTGAGGCAAGCAATTAGAAAATTGAAGAATGGAAAGGCCCCAGGACGCGACAGGTTAAATGCAGACATGATTAAGCAAATAGACGAAAAAGGTTTTGAAATATTAACAAAAATAATTAATAAAGTGTGGACAGAAGAAACTATACCAACAGAGTGGACAGATACGTTATTGGTGCCAATATACAAAAGTGGAGACAAACAGAACTGTAATAACTATAGAGGAATCAACCTAATTAACACCATCATGAAAATACTAGAACTGATTATTGAAACGCGGATAAGAATTAAATTAGCACACAAACTACAAGATGCGCAATGTGGATTTAGGAAATGTAGAAGCATTCAAGACCATATTTTCACGATTAGACAAATTACAGAGAAAATGCACCAACAACAAACAAGTATATATCTGGCCTTCATCGATATACAAAAAGCATTTGATACAGTAAACAGAGAGAAAATATGGAGTACTTTAGACAAACACCAAGTAGACCATAAACTGATTAGACTAATAAGAACAATTTATAACAACAACACAAGATATATAATTAACAACAACAGAACATCAGACCCATTTAAAACAAACGAAGGATTAAGACAAGGTGGCGGACTCAGCCCTTTGTTATTCATCATTTTTATGGATGAAATCATAAAAAAAAGTAATGCGCACTCTAAACAAATGTACGTGGGACACTACAAGTTGAATCCAGTGAATATATCGGAGGGAGTGTTTGCAGATGACGTAGTATTATTCTGTAAAAGTAGAGAAGGCCTGCAACATAACCTCCTGATATGGAAAAACACACTTGACAATTACGGAATGAAAATTAACTAGGAGAAGACCAAGGTAATGATAATAGGTGAAAATGAGAACTTAAATATAAGAATAGAAGGAAAACATGTAGAAAAAGTAGAATGCTACAAATATCTAGGAGTGAATATAGATGCGAACGGGAAAAATTACACCGAAATTAACAAAAGGGCTGAGAACACGTTAAAGATATACCATGCAATGAAAAGTAAATTCCTAAATAAGAAAGAAATAACTGCAGAAACAAAAATGAAAGTGTTTAAATCAGTATATAGGCCAATACGGATGCGAAACTTGGACAATGAACAATGAACAGAAACGCAAGATACAGGCGGTCGAAATGAAATACTTGAGATGCATCAAAGGAGTAACAAGACTGGATAGAATGCGAAATACACAGATAAGAAAAGAACTAGAAGTAGAAGATATACAAACATGTATAAACAGAAGACAGCTAAGTTGGTGGGGACATCTGCAACGAATGGAAGACAATAGAATGACAAAGAGAGTATGGCAGGCACGGACAACGAAGAAAAGGAAACCGGGACGACCAAGAAAAACGTGGAACAAAGGGATAGCCAACATACTAAAGGAAAAACAATTAACAATTGAGGAAGCCACGAAGACAGCAATTGACAAGAAAAATTGGAGAATAATAGTTTACAACACACAGACATAGACATTAATTAGACTAATGACCCAACACCTGAAAGGGTATAAGGGTTTTGATAATATAAAATAAATGATTTGTTTCAATAAAATACATAGAACCTTTCTTCAATACTTCAATACTAAGTAAGTATCGAAGAAAGGTTCTAAGAATTTTATTCAAAGATATAATTATCTTCAAGTAACTCATCAATCCAAACAAAAAATGATTTGTTTTTAGAAAAAAATATTTTTTTGCAAAAAAAGAATTACGAGTTAAATATTTCATTGTATAATTCAATATCCGGCGGTGTAATTGCACGGGAAGTAGTTGATGCAATGGATATTTATTGTCTTAGTAGTCTTGTTAATTAAGATGTATTGTCTGCAGTTTATACGAACATTATCCTAATTTTATATATTACGTGTATCTCTACTACTTTGTTCTAAAATATTAAAGTATAGCGACCAAACCAAATTTTCAGGCTTTTCTAAACTCGAAATTTTACTTCATGCGCCACGCGTATAAAACACTGAAATATTGTGAAGTTTTTGATTTGAAAACCAATTAATCAATTCACAATTTTTGTTATAAATTTTCAATACAAATCAAATACGAAAATTAAATTAAAATGTATTTAAAATATTGACATGCACTTCGTATTCGATTTTCCGATTTGAATTACTTTTCTAAGTATATTCGCATTCACTAAATTTACTGCGAAAGCTTGAAGGTTATTAAATATAGCTAGATGAAGTTAAAATAGAAATCGTCGATGTAAATATAAATTTAAAAAATATCAACTTTTTTATTTTGTGTTATTAATAAGATGAATACAATGTTTTTAAAACTAAGAGTTTAGAAAAGCCTGAAATATTTACTTCATATTTAATCAGTAAATGGAAAACACTTGTTAGAATATTATTGAGTACCTACTTAAATCAATATGAAGATCTGAAAGTAGCAGATCAAACTAATATAAGTACTACTGATCTATAAGTAAAGAGTTATTCACTTCTTATTTAAGCTTGAAATAAAGTTTCAGGCTTTTCTAAGCTCTAAATTTTACTTCATGCGCCACCCATATAAAACACTGATTTTATATATCATGATCAATGTGATATATATCATGATATACCGGGTGTTGACTTGGCGGACGCAACATAGGAAATCCCATGTAAATTTTGAAATGTTCAAATTTTGGCTCCGCTATTTATTTTAGAAACAAAATGTATTTACCTTTTCTGCAGAGGGAAAAATTCTGAATACATTCATGTTAACGTTTATCACTTTACGTTTCTCTAAGTTAAAATAATTAGGAAAAAAGTAATGTGATTTTATAAAAATAATGACATGCCATGGAATTGAAACAACAATTGCGGATGTCAAAATGGCAAAAGATATCGCAGTCACTTGATTAAAGTAAATGTTTTCAAAATGATTTACACTATACAAAAAAAAATCCTCCTAATAAAGTGGTATTATGCAGACCACAGTTATCACGATGTTTGCGTTATGTTTTTTTGTCGTTAATTAAGTAACAGCAATATTTTGTGCTATTTTGACATCCGCAATTGTTGTATCAATTCCATGGTATGTCATTATTTTTATAAATCTTGTTGCTGTAAATTTTCTGACATTTGTTGATTTTTTAAAGAGTTCAATTTAAAGCTTTAAACGAGTGTTTTCCACTCCCAGACTAAGCATGAAGTAAAATTTCGAGTTTAGAAAAGCCCCGTGAAAATTTTCGGGGCTTTTCTAAACTCGAAATTTTACTTCATGCGCCACGCGTATTAAACACAGATTTTAAGTGAAGTTCGAATACACATAAATTTGACAATATTATAGTGTTTTATACGCGGCTTTTCTAAACTCGAAATTTTACGACATGCTTAGTCTGGGAGTGGAAAACACTTGTTTAAAGCTTTAAATTGAACCTAAAAAAAAAACAGGGAATATCCGCAATTGTATCAATTCCATGGTGTGTCATTCTTTTTATAAAATCACATTATCTTTTCTTGATTATTTTAGCCGTACATTTTTTGATATTCGTTGATTTTTAAAAGAGTTCAGTTTGAAGCTTTAAACGAGTGTTTTCCACTCCCAGACTAAGCATGAAGTAAAATTTCGAGTTTTGAAAAGCCCTGTGAAAATTTGTCTTGGGTCGCGTAGCGACCCGAGAATAATTTTCTGGGCTTTTAAACTCGAAATTTTACTTTATGCGCCACCCGGATTAACCACAGATTTTAAGTGAAGTTCGAATATACATAAATTGGACAATATTATATTGTTTTATACGCGTGGCGCATAAAGTAATATTTCGAGTTTAGAAAAGCCCAGAAAAATTTCACGGGGCTTTTCTAAACTCGAAATTTTACTTCATGCTTAGTCTGGGAGTGGAAAACACTTGTTCAAAGCTTTAAATTGAACTTTAAAAAACACAGGAAATATCCGCAATTGTTGTATCAATTCCATGGTATGTCATTATTTTTATAAAATCACATTACTTTTTCTTAATTATTTTAACTTAGAGAAACGTAAAGTGTTAAGTGTGAACATTCATAAATTTAGAATTTTTCCCTCTACAAAAAAAGTGAAATACATTTTGTTTCTAAAATAAATAGGGAAGCCAATATTTGAACACTTTCAAATTAACATGCGATTTCCTATGTTGCGTCTGCCAAGTCAACACCCGGTATATCTCCGAACCCTGTGTAATAGTAAGCGCTTCAGTACTTGGTGTTATACAGGGTGTCCAAAAAGGGTGAGTGCAGAGCGATACTGGGAGATGGTCCATCTCTGCAACTCCATCTCCATCTTTGCAACAGTTTGGTGGCTTTAATGCAGAAACTTGGTTTCAACAAGATGGAGCCCCGAATCACACATCAAACCCTTCAATTGAAGCACTAAACGAGCTATTTCCCAACAAACTCATTTCGAGAAGAGGTGATGTTGGTGGCTTTAATGCAGAAACTTAGTTTCAACAAGATGGAGCCACGAATCACACATCAAACCCTTCAATTAAAGCACTAAACGAGCTATTTCCCAACAAACTCATTTTACCACGCAGTCCAGACGTGAGTCCTTTGGACTATTTCTTATCTGGGGTACCTTAACCAAAATGTGTACATCGATAAACCAAGGACATTCATGCAGTTAAAGAATAATATCCAGCAAAAATTGCATCGATACCTCAAGCAATGTATCATCCCGTAGTAGAAAATCTTCGCTCAAGATTAGAGGAGTGCTAGGAGCGAAACGGTAAACATTTAGACAACATTATTTTTCAAACAAGATAAATTCAAATTCAAAGCTATTTGAATCCGAGTAAATAAGCTTACGCTTCTTATAGTTTGCACACTTTAAACATAATATATAAAATTACGAAAATGTTATTCGTGAAATTGCAAACAACGTCTTAATAAAACAACTTAAGACGATAAATATCTATTGAAACAACTACTTTCCGTGCACGGGAAGTAGTTGTTTCAATGGATATTTATCGTCTTAAGTTGTCTAATTAATTAAGAAATTGTTTGTATTTTCACGAATAACATTTTCGTAATTTTATATACAACATTATTTTTAGTAAATAATTTTTTAATTATCAATAATAACTAATTTTTTTAAAGATTTTTTATCTTTGATTTATTTTACTTTAAAACTTCACTCACTCTTTTTATACACCCTGTATACGGTAGACTATTAATTATCCAAGAAGAAAATTAATGATTAAATAAATGTATTTGTTAATGATTAAATAAATGCATTTTATACCAAATGTAAGTTAACATCTCTTTTTCTTTGGCAGGTCACACATTCATTTCCTTCTGCAACGAGTTTCGTAATTGATAATTCAGAGAACCTCAGAAAAGTAAATTGGACTTTAATGGTCGGTTGGCTATCCCTAATTCTATACCAGAGTGAAAATCGGAAGGAGGCGGTGATGTGAAGAGAGCTAGAAATTGGGACGCCGCTTCCTCTTATTTATGTCACAGTTTATTGTGAATAATAAGGCAGAAAACTCGCGTAAAAATAGAGTGAAAATGCTCCACATAAACACACAAATACGCATAAACTCTGTTTTTTTTTATAAATGACCAAACTTAGGGTGTATTTACTGAGAACATTTGCAGTCCTGCTTTAACAGTAGGGTATTTTAAACATCAAATTTTGACAAATGAAACACGATTTTAACTTTGTTTGTATAACTGAGACTTTATTAAGTGACTATAGTTTCGACAATTTTTTTATTTTCAAACTCAAAGTGATCTCATATTAGATTCTCCGTTAGGTCAAAAATATATAAAAATGTGGTTTAGATACGTCGATGATATTTTAGCTTCATTTGTAGGAACAGATAGACAACTAACACAATTCTTAGATTTCATTAACACCCTCCACCCAAACATAAAATTTACAGTCGAAACAGAAATTAACAATAACATTAAATTTGTAGACCTTTCAATAACAAAAACAAATCAATCACTAACATTTGAAATATATCGCAAACCTACGTACACAGATTGGGTAATCCCTAACTCTTCCACTCATCTGCAAAAACATAAATTGTCCGCATTTAATTCTATGATTTTTCGAGCTTTTAATAGCTCACTTTTAGAATCAGCACTTAATGCAGATATTAATACTATTAAAGCCATAGCCAATTCAAATGGATATTTAACATCAACAATAGACCAGCTTATTAATAAAACTAAAATGAAAAAACTTCGTTAATATATATATGCAGGGCAGGCAACATCACAAAATCAACTAATTTATAAACCCCTTACCTTCTTTGGCGACATTTCATTAAAAATTAAAAAGATTCTATCAAAACATAATATAACAATAGCTTTGAAACCATTTAAGAAAATAAGGAATGTTATTTTTAACCCAAAAACAGCAATAGAAAATACTCACAGATCAGGGATATACAAACTTACTTGTAAAGATTGTAATGGAGTATATATAGAACAATCTGGTCGTAATTTTAAGGTAAGACTCAAAGAACATCTTCGTTCTTTTCGGCTTAATTTAATTGATAAGTCCTCGTTTGCCAAACATATAATTGAAAACAATCATACTTTTGGCGAGGATGTACTGTCAATTATACATTACGCCAAAAATGGCCGTAAGATGGACCTCCTGGAGTCTTTGGAAATACACAAAGCCCGCGCCAATCAGGAAATCCCCGTCATCAACGACCAGCTTGACCCAATATATACACACACTTTTAACGCAATTATAAGACCTTAATTTTAAGTATATATACCTGTACAATTGTTAGTTTAAATCACTTTGAGTTTTAAAATGACAAGTTAAAGTTGTCGAAACTATAGTCATTTAATAAAGTCTCAGTTGTACAAACAAAGTTAAAATCGTGTTTCATTTGTGAATTATGATGTGTATATGGCAAACAGTTAGCTTAAATATTGCATACAATCAAAACAATAATTTAATATACCGGCGCGTATTCAGCGAATCCGCAATAGTAAACTTTAGTAAACAACTGGAAGAGGTATCTTGGGACTCAGTATATAATCTTACACAAACCGGAGAAAAATATAACATGTTTCTGTTAATATTTTAAAATCTATTCAACAAGTATTTTCCACTTAGTAAAATCAGAATAATCCCTAATAAATCGCGTTACATTTTTGATAATGCAGAATTACGAACATTAAAAAATAAAATATTAGCATTAGATACCATACAGATTGCAAGTTAAGTACACACCAGAAAAAGCAAACGTAATCGCAGATTTCCTGTCAAGGCCTCCAGTCGGCCAGATCCTAGTGAACTTCGTCAGTATCGACCTGCCTGTGAAGTCAGCAGCAGACCAAAGGACAGAGCAGCTGGCGGACGAGGATATCAAGAAAATTATCGGACGATTTGCTTCATAAGCATCGATAAATTTCTTGATGAAGAAACCAGGAGATGGACAACAAGGGGATACATCATGAATCAAGGGATTCTGTACCGATACTCCCCTGATGATGAAACAGAGGAACCTCAGCTCATTATCCCGAATGAAAATAGGAAGGAAATCCTGAAAAGATTCCACGACGATCCTGTCGCGGGTCACTATGGTGCAGACCGCACCCTGAGGAAGATCCTGCAGAAGAACTACTCGCCAGGAGTACGATACGACGTCGCCGAATACGTCAGAAACTGCCAAGAGTGTCAGAAATATAAAGCCTCTAACACCAAACCGTCAGGACTCCTACAAACGCCGGCCATGAACAGAAGGTTCGAAGTACTCGCAATCGACCTTTTTGGCCCACTTCCGGAAGGACCAAAAAAGGAGAAGTGGATCTTCATAATCGAGAACACAGCCTCAAGATGGGTAGAACTATTTAAGTTGGAAACCGCTACAGCCGCCACCTGTGGACAAGTGCTCATAGAAGAGGTTTTCCTGCGATTTGGACTTCCGAGACGGTTGATCAGCGATAATGGCACCCAGTTCACAGGCGCCATTATGCAGCAGATCACGCACTGGTTCGAGATTGATGACCACTTCACACCAGTGTACCATCCCGCAGCCAACCCAGTCAAAAGGAATAATAGAGACCTGAAGACACAACTAGCCATTCAAGTCGGTGCGAAACACACCGACTGGCCAAGAAAACTCCCAGCGATCAGATTTGTAATAAACTCCGCCTATTGCATGTCAACTGGAACATCACCGGCTTATTTAACGTTCGGTCGCGAACTCCGAACATCCATGGATGTCCAGCATGACCTAAGAAAAATCATGAAGACGGATTTGCACCTGCCCGATATCACAACCAGGCTTACCAAACTGATATATGCTTTCCATCTGGCAACGGAGCGACACGAAAAGGCTCAGGACCAGAGAAAGATCTATGCAGATAAGAAAAGGAAGCCTACCGAAACCTACCTACCAGGAGAATTGGTATGGGTGGACTCGCACACGCTCAGCAAAGCAGAGAAGAAGACTACAGCTAAGTTCACCCCCAAGATAGATGGACCTAGCAGAGCATGGACCCTGCTCGTACGAGATAGCGTCGAGAGATGGGCCAACGATTCCGCTGGCCAAGTACCACGTCTCAGCCTTTAGAAAATTCAGCGACCAGGAAGGACGCCGCAGCTACCCGATTCAAAAGAGAGGAAGATCCAGGAAAAATCCAGGACCCTCTGTCGGGACGTCCTAAGGGTCCTGAGGGGGAGATTGTAACGGGGTGAAGCGCCCGCCGTTAGTACCAAAGCTCCGCTTGCGCCACCGTCGCGTCACGCTGCACATTTTAACAGTTGTGATGTATTATAAACTAACGAGTGTCTTTCACTCCCAGACTAAGCATGAAGAAAAATTTCGAATTTAGAAAAGCTCCGCGTAGAAAATTTGTCAATGGTCGCGTAGCGACCCGAGACAAATTTTCACGGGACATTTCTAAACTCGAAATTTTACTTCATGCGCCACGCGTTAAGTTAAAAATATATAACGCTTAGATGTGATGGTGATCAATGTTTAGCGAGATGTAGCGAACAAATGCAACAATTACTTTTTTTGTGAATAATTTTGGAATAATAATAATAAAATTTATTCTAAAATTTAGATTGAGCAATTTTTCTGTATTGTTGATATTTAAATCATCATATCTTTAACGGGGAAAGTGCTATGTTGGACACATCACCATTTTTACGTATACATAGAGAAAAATTATGTTAAAATAAAAATATATTGCGGCATACTGGAAAAATGTTGCGGCACAATAACGTGCCGCGGCACACAGTTTGAGAAACTCTGGATTAGAAGGTAAGAATTTTTATTAATGATTTCGATAGCTAACGCCATCTAATGCTTCATAGTGGCCTATGAAGCATTAGATGGCGTTAGCTATCGAAATCATTAATAGTTTTCACATATTGGCTTGAAATAGTCAGAAATGTTCAGTATTCCTCAGCACTGGGTCGGGACCACACTGAAGAGGACCTTGAAGTCCGAAACGCGTCTGTGGGTATCTGGTGCCGGAATACTGAACACAAATTCAATTTTGAAGAATTTTTATACCGGAAACTCGTTTGCAAACTTGAATTTGGGCAGAATCGGCACAGAATTTATGTGAGAAGAGAAACTGTGCAAAATTTCAGAGTTTACGTGAGGGAGACTAGATCAGAATTTGTGTAGAATCCATTTTTGAAACCGACTAACTTCTTGTCGTGAGTTTCTACACAACTCAAGCATTCTCAATAAATGATTCATCCATTATTTCATACAAAATCCGTGGCTTACTTACAATTCACTTTCAAAAGTAGGTATATAAAAATGAGAATTATTCCTACAAAAGAAGACCCCCGATTTTTTCGATTCAGCATTCTTTTTTTTTAACTTGCACGGGAATGGAATTCGCTTTCCTCGGCATTTTCCCGCAGTATTTAAAGGCTGTTTGTATGTATACAGGAACACTCGCAGCCATACATTCTCTCTCCCCCTCCACCGGCTATTTGCGAGCGTCCCTAAACGAAATGAATTTTCCGTTAGGACTCGAATTACACGAGCGAATTCCTTAAAAATGAGAATTTATACAGGAAACTGTCCCGATTTTGATAATGTTGGGTAAGAAGTTTGAAGTAAAGAAATGCTGCTTAAGAGATTTTATTAATCATTCGTTATTAGTAGATATAACAATCAATTACTTTTGAAACAACTAATATCTGTCCATGATTTATATTTTAACCTTATTTATTACTTTTAGCATAGTGATGAGCATTTTGATTTTAATCTGTTGTGTATATTGTTTGTGATTTTATATATTTTAACTTAATTATTACTTTTAACTTATTTTAGACTAAGCATTATGTATTTATTTCAAATGGATATCCGTAAATAAACATTAAACATTAAACATAATTAGTGCGTTTGTTGCAAATAAATGACTATTTAGAAATTTTATTTTCTGACATACACAAATTTGTTTCGATTATTTCGCGTTTCTTTACGCTTATTAAAAACTAGGTTATCTGATAATTTATTTAAATCATTACTTCAATTATGTTATCTGTTATTTATAACCTTCAGCGAAGTAAACTCCATTCGAGGATCAAAATTAAGTGATTCACCTACATTTTATTCATTTCTTCCTTAAAATTCCGCATGTGAAAATTTGAATCTAAATTTTCAGCCCATTTTAAACCTTTTTGTTTATTCAAGCAATCAGTTACTGAACTGTTACAACCGAAAAAACACGTAAAAAAACTCAAAGTTTCTAAAAAAAAATCCAAAACAATTCAAATTATGAAGTGACCCTAGTTCTATGCTCGGTAGTGTATATTATTCGGTCTAAGTCGTATCATTTCGGAATTATTTGACATTTGTAAAAAAATAACGTTTATAGTGCTTTCATAAACCTAAAATATCTCTGAAATTAAATGAGATAGAGGGTTGCAGTTTTCCTCATCCTCTATAGAGTTAGGTGGCTGTGAAATAAAAACAGTTGAATTTATACATTTTTAATCAAGGATAACTTGATTTTTCTAAATGGAGCCTTATAATTTTATTGACACCATTCGATTCAAATTTTAATTCTCTTTCGATTAGGTTAATCAATTTTATTCGAACTTTCTTAGGTTTTTAAAAAAATAATCTTACATCTACGGATATACAGGAAGTTTTTCTTTTTGGTATACATATCCCAATTATATGGTATAAATGATCAGATATTCGTTGTATTTTTTTAAAGTTGAATTTGAAGCTTTAAACGAGTGTTTCCACTCGCAGATTAAGCATGAAGTAAAATTTCGAGTTTAGAAAAGCCTGAAAATTTGGTTTGGTCGCGTAGCGAAGCGGAGCGACCAAACCAAATTTTCAGGCTTTTCTAAACTCGAAATTTTACTTCATGCGCCACGCGTACAAGACAATGATTTCAAGCAAAGTTCACTTGTTAACAATATTTCAGTGTCTTCAGTTTTTAATTCGCGTGGCGCATAAAGTAAAATTTCGAGTTTAGAAAAGCCTGAAAATTTGGTTTTGAATTTATTTTCATGTCGAATTTTGATAGGGCGAGATTTGCTTAGAGTAAATAAATATTTTTAAATCAAACCTAAGCAGTATCTTTTAAACTTCACTTGAAATCAGTGTTTTATAAGCGTGGCGCATGAAGTAAAATTTCGAGTTTAGGAAAGCCTGAAAATTTGGTTTAGTCGCGTAGCGAAGCGGAGCGACAAAACCAAATTTTCAGTGTTTTATAAACTCGAAATTTTACTTCATGCGCCACGCGTATAAGACACTGATTTCAAGCGAAGTTCACTTGTTAACAATATTTCAGTGTTTTCAGTTTTTAATTCGTGTGGCGCATAAAGTAAAATTTCTAGTTTAGAAAAGCCTGAAAATTTGATTTTAAATATATTTTCATGTCGAATTTTGATAGGGCGAGATTTGCTTAGAGTAAATAAATATTTGTAAATCAAACCTAAGCAGTACCTTTTAAACTTTACTTGAAATCAGTGTTTTATAAACGTAGCGCATGAAGTAAAATTTCGAGTTTAGAAAAGCGTAAAAAAAATTTCACGCTTTTCTAAACTCGAAATTTTACTTCATGCTTAACCTGGGAGTAGAAAACACGCTTAGAGCTTCAAATATAACTCTTTAAAAAAAGCGTATTTATCTGTATACTTAAAAGAAAAATTCCCTATACATGATTAACAAAATTGAAAGAGAATTAAATTTTAAGTCGAATAGTGCCAAAAAACGTATATGGTTCTAAAGGGTGGGCCATCTCTTGGAATATTTTTGAACTACCACTTTATTTTTACTTTCATGATATTTGACATCTGATGTATGACAGTTCTTTAGTACACAACACCCGCTTAACGAAATGGCACGCTATACGCTCAATGAACGTTGGGAAATGTTAAAAATTTACTTTGAATGTAATTCGTGTATTGCAGAATCAGTGCGAAAATTGCGTACAAAATTCGGTAGTGAATATGCACCAAATGCAAGTGTTTTGAAGAAATTTGTGCACAAAGTTCGTGAAACTGGTATGCTGGTGGACCGTACTAAAGTTTCACACGCTCATGCGGTTCGTACACTCGAGAATATTGCTGCTGTAGCCCGTAGTGTGCAAGCCAATCCGAGAACATCGACTCGTCATCGCTCTCAGCAATTGAACATTAGTCGCACTACCTTGAGGCGTATTTTGCATAAAGACATCTGTTTATTCGCCTATAAGGTCCAAATAACACAGCAGTTGAAGAGAGTTGACCATCCACTTCGATACAACTTTGCTAATTGGGCCTTAGAGCAGCTGGAAGCCGATGGTGAATTTTGGCGAAAAATGATCTTTTCCGATGAAGCGCATTTTTACCTCGGGGGCTATGTAAACAAGCAAAATTGCAGGATTTGGGCATCGGAAAACCGACACGTGATCGTTGAGCAGCCAATGCATCCCGAACGAGTGACTGTATGGTGCGGATTATGGGCCGGCGGCATCATTGGCCCATTTTTCTTTGAATCTGGCGAAACGGTCAACGGAAACCGCTATAGGACCATGATAGCAAACTTTTTTTGAGAGCAAATTGCTGGTTTGGGTGTGGGCAACATCTGGTTCCAACAAGATGGGGCGACATGCCACACAAGCAACGAAACTATCGACTTATTGCTTTCAAAGTTCGAAAATCGTGTAATCAGCCGTCGTGAAGATCTGAATTGGCCAGCAAGGAGCTGCGACCGTCAAGTCGCAGCTCCAGGGACTTTTATCTCCGGGGTGGCGTTAAAGAACGTTGTTATGCCAACGATCCATCAACGATTGACGATCTTAAAGTCAATATCCAAAATGCCATTGCTGAGATAGAACCGCAGACGTTGGAAAAAGTTCTGAAAAATTGGGTCGAGAGAATGGACTATTGTAAGGCCAGCCGTGGCAGCCATTTGGCTGATGTCATATTCCATGTATAACCGGATACACTTGGCTACAAAATAAATTCAAGATCATGAAATTCCAACTAGCCGTTTGTGTTTTATTAACATTTTAAAAAGATTCCTTGCGATGGCCCACCCTTTATTTAAAAAAATCAAGTTACCGTTGATTGAAAAGTTATAAATTCAACTGTTTTTATTTCATAGCCACCTACCTCTAGCGCAGAAACTTCATCATGTTTTCCCCATTTCTCCCGGTATATCCGCGCCTGGTACACACATCCTTCAATACATTGCTTTTGATCTGTGCTTACAATCAGAAACGTATTTTGTAAATACCCATTTTTTAGTACAATTTCACTAAATTTGATAGAAAATATCCCTCGCATTTCGTGCTAGTCTTGTAACAACCCCGGTTAGGACTTGTGTTGGTAAATGAATCGTTGGTTTTGATTAAAGATAAATAATGCACGTGGTTGTAAGTAATTAGGCGAAAAGCCATCGAGTGGGCGGAGCTGTTGTAAACACTAAATATTTGCAACATTGATTACGCGGGGATGAAGGCTCGCAAGCAAAGTGAGGAAGTGAGCAGCAACAACGGTGGTGCGATGGTGTTTCTGGGTGTTCGGGTCGTGGATCGGAGGAATGAAGGGGGTGTCGGAGCGGAGCATGGCGTCGGGGCGTACCCGTCCCTACAGCCCTTCAGGAGGGACGGTGGCGGCGGGGCGAGGGAGCGGCGCAGGGTGCAAAATGGAAAAGGGGGCGAGATGTAGGCAGGCAGGCATGGCAGGGTTGCAGTTGTGGCCGGTGACTCTCTCTAGCCTTTGAATCGATACACCGGAGCGGTGTTACACGGATGGACCAAACGGCCTCCCAATGGACACACAGATGCTCATATCTATACATCAGCCACCCCCCTGCCCCCTACCCACCCAGCGGCCACCTTTTGCAATTACCGAATCGACGCCGACGCCACTGCGACCGACCCCCACCGCACACAGCCGACGCTAATAATTGTAATTAATATACCGGCGAGCGGGTAATTGCCCTTTCAAATTGACAATTACACATCACAAATGGATTATCCACACTGATATATACATAACTAACATTTCATTTTATCACTTTTACTAAAGGATTCATAAAAACCATATTTTGCATTAAATACACATTAAAAACACAGTAGTGTGCGGTCGCTAAAAATATATCATTGGTGTTTCATTCAATTCTAAATCATCGAATATAACATAATGATATACATGGTTTGTCCGGAAAGTAAGGAGAATTACTCTAGACCTTTTTGATATTTTAAAATATGATTAAATTCATTTAGTATTCTTAAACACACCGTTTCTCGCGGTTTTACCAGATGTAGTAATCCTCCAGGAAATCCTAGACTGGCATGTCGTTCAGAGTATTCGCTACCAGAGCTGGGCAGGATTCGAATCATTCAGGATTCGATTAACGGATTCGAATCCTTTTAGAGGATTCAAAAGAGGTATTCGAATACTTTAGTGAAAACGGATTCGTGATCCGGATTTGTTACATTTTTTTAAAAGGATTCGTATTCGAATCCAAACGTAGATGATTCGAATCCTTATAAAAGGATTCGAATTCTAATAAAAGGATTCGAATCCTTATAAAAGGAATCGAATCCTTATAAAATTCGAATCCTGATACATGGATTCAAATCCTCCTAAATAATTCGAATCATCGCTATTAAGGCTGGGATTCGAATTCGATTAATTCAAATAGTTAAATATTCTAATATGAATATTTAAATCAGTAAATTATTCATATTTGAATATAAATATTAAAATTTTCGAATAATTCAAATATTTGTGAATGCATATTTGGTTACTTAACCATGAAAAATATCCAACGTTAATAGTATATTTTTAACTTTACTTGAAATCAGTGTTTTAGGTTCTAAAAAACTATAATCAAACTATTTACAATGAATGTAATATTGAAATGAACGTAAGAAGTGTATATATGCGCCCAACGTCACCTACAGAAGTCTATAATGTAGTTTCGAACTTGAAAAATAAAACAAGTTCTGGTACTGACGAAATTAGTACGAAAATGCTTAAACAAATAATTGTTGAAATTCTTGAGCCCTTATCATATATAATAAATCTAACGCTAGAAACAGGAGAATTCCCAGATCAATTAAAAACAGCAATCATAGTACCTGTTCACAAAAAGGGAGATACGCAAGAATTTTCTAACTATCGGCCCATAAGTCTTCTTAATACCTTCTCAAAGGTTTTTGAAAAAATAATATACAGTAGAATATCGAATTTTTTCCATGACTGTAAAATATTTCATCCTATGCAACATGGATTCATTTCAGGAAAGAATATAAACACAGCTCTGTTTCAATTTATTACTAAGATTATTGATTGTCTAGAACGCAAAGAAATACCATTAGCTATGTACTTAGATCTAACAAAAGCCTTTGATAGCATTGATCATTGCATTCTTTTGAAAAAGATCGAAAGATACGGATTACGAGGCGTTGCTTATAATCTTATAAGTTCATATCTGTCAAACAGATATCAAATAGTAAAAATTGGTACTACCAAATCTCAACCTCTTCTAATAGAGAAAGGTATTCCACAAGGAAGTATTCTGGGGCCGCTACTTTTCATCATTTACATAAATGATTTATTCGGTTCAATAACCCAAGAAGACTGTCACATTGAAAGTTACGCAGACGACACAACAAGCTTGGTCTATGGCAAAACAATGCAAAATGTAATTGACAGGGAAGGCTTGCTGTATGTATGGCTGCAAAATTGGTTTAAACAAAATAGATTTATTTTGAACGAAACAAAAACAACTGTAATGATATTCAAAACAAATCTATCTAGATTAGAAACTCCCCCAATAATCAACATAGCGGACAGTCACATTGAAGTGGCAAAAGAATCAAAATTGCTTGGTGTAATAATTGACAATGAGCTAAACTGGAAGGAACATGTAAAATATGTTGAAAATAAATTATATACTGTATGCTATATGATAAGATCAATTAAGGCATTTGTTAATAATAATATTTTAAAATTGATGTATCACTCTTTATTTGAAAGTAGGATGAGATTTGGCATTATTTTCTATGGCAGCAGTGTAGATTATAACAAAATATTTATTTGTCAAAAGCAAGTCGTAAGACTTATTTTGAACATGAAATATACTGCGTCATGTCGCGGTATGTTTAAGCGATTACATATACTTACCTTTACGGGATTATATATATATGAAACTTTATTATTTCATTATAAAAATAAAGCCCTCTTCGCGGACTTTAAATATACCCACAGTTATCCCACAAGATTTGGAGACAATTACGCACTACCTATTCATAGATTAGGTATAACTGGAAAGAGTACGGTATATAATGCCATGAAATGGTGGAACTGTCTACCAAGCTCAATTAAGGACGGCAACCAAAACAAAAATGCGTTTTAGCAAAAATTGTATCAGTATCTATGTGATATAGAACCGTACAATATAACAGAATTTCAAAATACGTAACTGTAATTATCAATATTTTTCTGTTTATATATACTTTGTTTATATATTCCTTTCCTTTTGACGCATTTCATTTTTGTTCTATGTTTGATTTTGTTTATCGTTGTAGTACAATTTTTGAATAAAGTTTATTTATTATTATTATTATTATTATTATACGCCTGGCGCATGAAGTAAAATTTCGAGTTTAGAAAAGCCCCGTGAAAATTTGTCGAGGGTCGCTGCGCGACCCTCGACAAATTTTCTACGCGGGGCTTTTCTAAACTCGAAATTTTACTTATATATAATATATATTATATTTCTAGATTTATGTCGATTTATTCACAGTTTGTTATTGTATTAAATGCAACTTTAATATTAAATAAAAACGGTTTTTTTTTAGGAATAGAATATTCACCCATTAAGAGCCGAATAAATTATAAAGTTAACTCTTAAAGTTAATTTTAGGTAAAATTTTTCAATAAACTTCAATATTAAAGTTGCATTTAATACAATAACAAACTGTGAATAAATCGACATAAATCTAGAAATATCAAAAATCTCGACATGTAGAAAATCTTGACGGTCCACTCCCAGACTAAGCATGTAAAATTTCGAGTTTAGAAAAGCCCCGCGTAGAAAATTTGTCTCGGGTCGCGCAGCGACCCGAGACAAATTTTCACGGGGCTTTTCTAAACTTGAAATTTTACTTCATGCGCCACGCGTATAAAACACTGATTTAAAGTGAAGTTAAAAACGCACTGAAAACCAACCCAACTTCGATACTTTTTTAAAATTGGATGTTTACTTTCCTGTCCATGCTGTAAACCTTCAGATATTCGTTGTTTTCTTGTAAATAAACTTCGATTCCCTGTAGTCCTTCGGTCTCCGAAGACCATGATTGGTCCTTCGAGCTGTAGCCTTTGTAAATTGGTAATAAACTTAGTAATCTAGAGTAATCCTTTAATTTGAAACTTCTAAGAACAAGTGTTGTCCACTCCCAGACTAAGCATGAAGTAAAATTTCGAGTTTAGAAAAGCCCCGCGTAGAAAATTTGTCGAGGGTCGCGCAGCGACCCGAGACAAATTTTCACGGGGCTTTTCTAAACTCGAAATTTTACTTCATGCGCCACGCGTATAAAACACTGATTTAAAGTGAAGTTAAAAACGCACTGAAAACCAACCCAACTTCGATACTTTTTTAAAATTGGATGTTTACTTTCCTATCCATGCTGTAAACCTTCAGATATTCGTTGTTTTCTTGTAAATAAACTTCGATTCCCTGTAGTCCTTCGGTCTCCGAAGACCATGATTGGTCCTTCGAGCTGTAGCCTTTGTAAATTGGTAATAAACTTAGTAACCTAGAGTAATCCTTTAATTTGAAACTTCTAAGAACGAGTGTTGTCCTCTCCCAGACTAAGCATGAAGTAAAATTTCGAGTTTAGAAAAGCCCCGCGTAGAAAATTTGTCGAGGGTCGCGCAGCGACCCGAGACAAATTTTCACGGGGCTTTTCTAAACTCGAAATTTTACTTCATGCGCCACGCGTATAAAACACTGATTTAAAGTGAAGTTAAAAACGCACTGAAAACCAACCCAACTTCGATATTTTTTTAAAATTGGATGTTTACTTTCCTATCCATGCTGTAAACCTTCAGATATTCGTTGTTTTCTTGTAAATAAACTTCGATTCCCTGTAGTCCTTCGGTCTCCGAAGACCATGATTGGTCCTTCGAGCTGTAGCCTTTGTAAATTGGTAATAAACTTAGTAATCTAGAGTAATCCTTTAATTTGAAACTTCTAAGAACGAGTGTTGTCCACTCCCAGACTAAGCATGAAGTAAAATTTCGAGTTTAGAAAAGCCCCGCGTAGAAAATTTGTCGAGGGTCGCGCAGCGACCCGAGACAAATTTTCACGGGGCTTTTCTAAACTCGAAATTTTACTTCATGCGCCAGGCGTATAAAACACAGATTCAAAATGAAGTTCAATAACACATATATCATCATTAATTAAAATCATTATATAATCAGATATTTAGTCGGTAAATGAACATGTTTGTTAATAGAAACTGATGGAATTAAATATTACTGGTTGCAAATAATAGATTCAAATTTATATTTAAAGGATTTGTATCCGTGATTGAAAAATGAGGATTCGAATCTCTGATTCGAATCATATTTTTCACTTACGAATCCTTTATTCGAGTATTCGTGATTCGAATCATATTAGGTGATTCGGATTCGTGATTCGAATCATGTTTTTGAGGATTCATCCCAGCTCTGTTCGCTACTACATCTTATACGAGTTTAATAGTGCCAAAATTGTGTCGTTTTAACTTAAATTTGCCATTTAAGTTACAAAGACACAATTGGGGCTGTTAAACTCGTACAAGATGCAGTGACAAGTAAATAGAAGCCAGAGCTGGGACGAATCCTCGTGAAAAGGATTCCAATCACGAATCCGAATAAAGGATTCGTAGGAGATAAACATGATTCGAATCCTGTTTTTTCGAATCACGAATATAAATAAATACTTTAAGAATAAATTTGATTTTATTATTTTTTTATAATCATTAACATATAAATATCGTTATCAGTTGTTTTAAGAAAAATATATGGAATATATGGAAACACTCATACAAAACTGCAAATTGAACTCTATTATAAAATCGACGAATGCCTTAAAATTACGTAAATAGAAAACTCACTGACTATCATTAAAACCGGGAAAGTCAGAAAAAAGTCATGGTATTTTATTCAAAATTAACCAAAACACAAGTAGTAACAAAGCAGAAGATAACTGGAAAACTCCAAAAATTGAATATTGAAAAATTACACAATATAAAAAATCGAGAGGAATACATAACCATAGTCGAACAACAAATAGAAAGCGACGCATTACAAACAAGAACAGACATAAACACAAAATGGAACACGCTAAAAGGCGCATTAATAGAAGCCGCGAACCAAACAATTGGAGTAGCCAAAAAACAGTACAAAAATGAATGCTGGAACGATGAACACATCGAAGAAAAGGCTAAGCTACGACAAAGGTGGATACAAAATAACAAACAGACGGACAAAATAAAATACGTCAAGAAAAGAAAAGAATGTAACAAACTTATAAAGAAAACGAAACATATGTGGTTACAAAAAAAGATGGAAGAAATAGAAAGTGAATACAGAAACCACAACACAATGAAATTCTATAAACAAATAAATTACGAAAGGAGACAAAATAAAGGAGGAGCACTAGGAATAAAAAATCACGAAGGAAGAACAGCAGACAGCAAAGAAGACGCGAAAATAATATGGGAAGAGTACTTCAAAAAGTTATTGACAACCACAAACAATACAAACCAAATAGAACAATACGAAGAGGCAGATGAAATCAACAACGTAGAAGAACCAACAATAGGTGAAATTAACGAAATAATCAGAAAAAATAAAAACGGAAAGGCACCCAGGGTAGACAACATTAACATCGAACTGATCAAATATGGCGGAGAAAAAGTACAAGAGGAAATAGGAGCATTAATCACTGAAATATGGAGGACGGAAACAATGCCTAAAGAATGGAGCAAAGGAACAATTATACCGGTTCACAAAAAAGGAGATAAAACTCAATGTAAAAACTATAGAGGAATAACACTACTGAACACGACATATAAAATCTTAACAACATTGATCCAAAAGAGACTAAACAACTACACAAAAAATATAGTAGGAGACTACCAATGCGGCTTTGTCTCAGGAAAATCGACAGTAGATGCAATCCACAGCCTAAAGCAGATACTGGAGAAAGCTCATGAACAGAACATAACCTTAGATTTATTATTCATAGATTTCAAGCAAGCCTTTGACTTAGTGAACCGTAAACAACTAAATAAAGCGCTGACAGACTTCAGAATACCGACAAAAATAATAAAACTGATACAAATGACACTAAATAAAACAAAAGCAGAAGTACAAACAGAAGACGGGAAAACCAAGGAGTTTAACATAAACAAGGGACTGAGACAAGGCGATTCCCTGTCAGCCACATTATTTAACATAGCACTAGCATATGCTTTAAGAAATATAAATAAAAAGGGAACGCTTAGAACGATTGGGGGTCACATTTCCCAATCCGTTTTTCCCAATCGCCATTTTTCCCAATCTATTCATTTCCCAATCGCCATTGTTCCCAATCTATTCATTTCCCAATCGAATATTTCAAATTGGAGATTCAAATTGGAATGTCATTTGTTCGTTCAGGTTATTTCGGTTGACACATTACTTATTGACATTACTACATCATCAAAATTCCTCATAATGGCCGAATTAATTAAATCTCGCGGTAAAGGCTTCTTTTTACACGTGGAAGGATTTCTCTACTACAAGCATTCGGAAAGTGGAGGTCATGTTTTTTGGAATTGCCGCAAGAAGAAAGAATGTTCGGCCCGCGCTATCACTAAAAGTTCTGGCAGTGGAATTGAAGTAATCAAAGGGCCGGATGAATCAGAGCATCTCCATGCACCAAACAATGAGGAAGTGGAGGCCTGCAGGCTCATCGCAACATTGAAGAGGAAAGCCGCTGATGCTCCTGAAACCCCTCCAGCTCAACTTCTCCGAACACAGTTGCAGAACGTTCCTTCCGGTATTCTATCGCAGCTTCCGGATCGAGAAAACCTGAGAAAAGCCGCCCAATGTCAGCGGACCAAGGATATGCCAGCGAATCCGCAATCATTGGAGCAACTTCAACGCGTTCCTGACCAGTATCAAATATCGCTATCGGGTGAACGGTTTCTACTGTATGACTCTGGTGAAGACGATGAATACGAAGGGGGAAGACTAATCATGTTTGCTACCAAGGAGAAACTGAAAAGACTGATGCGTAGTCATGTATGGTTTGTGGACGGGACATTCAAGATTGTCCCGACTATTTTTTATCAAATGTTTGCGATTCTTGCATCCGTTGCTCAGACCGTTCATGGGAGGGAGCAGATGGTAGCAATCCCTCTAGTCTACGCAGTATTGGAAGACAAAAGCGAAGCTACTTACAGAAAAATTTACGAAGTTATAAAAGAAGTATGCGACAGAGATGGCATTCCAATAACTATTCTACAAACGGTAATGACCGATTTTGAATTGGCCATCATAAATGCTACGAAATCTGCGATGGATCTGAGTCATGTTTCTGCATGCTTTTTCCACCTATGCCAATCTATTTATCAACATCTGCAACAAGAAGGCTTACAACAAGCATAGCGGAACCCCGATGACAGAAGCATCAAAGAGGCATCGCATATGCTTGCTGCTTTAGCCTTCGTCCCCGTTGACGACGTTGAGTCATCGTTCGACGATCTGATGGATAGTGTCCCTGAGCCTTTTGTCCCGATAGCAGAGTATTTTGAAGTGAGTTGTATTTAAATGTCACTATATTTATGAATTAATATGTTGCGATATGATTAACAGGTTACCTACGTTCGCGGAAGGAAAGCTAGAGGGCGGAGGAAGGCTGTGGAACCTCGTTATAAACCAGCACTGTGGAATCAGTACGCCGCTGTTCTGCAACACCAGGCTAGGACAAATAATGCTTCGGAAGGGTGGCATAATAGATTCCAAGTAGGCACACACAGTTTGGATCATTAATTAAATTTCAATTAATTCAATGTTATATATATAATGTGTGTTGAATTTCAGGTCGTAGTCGGACGTAATCACCCGAGCACATACACGTTCTTTCTGGAACTCCAGAAAGAGCAGGCCGACACGGAAACCATGATACGTCAGCTGAATTTGGGTCAGGCAATCCGACGACAAAACACAACGTCAAGAGTAGTTGCAGAGCAAAGGATCTTCAACATCGTCAGCAAATACAACGATTTTTCGGAAGAAGGAAATAGAGCACTGGAATATCTCCGAGCAGTTGGACACAACGTTTATTTTTCATGAACTGTGTTTTCACGTTTTCGTGACAATAAAAAAATTGCCATCTCTGTCGCATACTTCTATTCCAAACTTTTCTACTATTCTAACCTAACACAGAAGTGTGTGGAATAGGCAGCGTGCGCAAAAAGACTTACACAATCCCTTCTATTCCAAACCTTTCTACTATTCTAACCTAACGCAGAAGTGTGTGGAATAGGCAGCGTGCGCAAACAGACTTACACAATCCCTTCTATTCCAAACCTTTCTACTATTCTAACCTAACACAGAAATGTGTGGAATAGGCAGCGTGCGCAAAGAGACTTACACAATCCCTTCTATTCCAAATCTTTCTACTATTCTAACCTAACACAGAAGTGTGTGGAATAGACAGCGATTGGGAAATGAATAGATTGGGAACAATGGCGATTGGGAAATGTGGTTATTGGGAAAATTATATATTGGGAAACGTGGACTGGGAAATATGGATTGGGAAATTTGGATTGGGAAACGTGACCCATCACCCTTAGAACGAAGGGAAGCCAAATCATCGCTTATGCAGACGATTTAGTGATAATCACAAAACAACGGAAGCTAATGGAAAACATCTTAAGAGAACTAGTAGAGGAAAGAGGGAAAATGGGGCTAACAATAAATGAAGAGAAAACAAAATTTATGATAAGGGGAAACAAAACTGAGAGTCAAAAAATAAAAATAGGAAAACACGAATGCCATCAAGTGGACAAGATAAAGTACTTAGGAATAACAATAAACAACAGCGGAGATAACATGGAAATCGAAGAAAAAATACAGAAGGCAAACCGAGCATACTACGCAAATAGAAAAGTACTAACAAACAAATCCATAAGTAAAAAGGCAAAGATACAAATTTATAAGACATTAACAAGACCTGTACTAACCTATGCCGCAGAAACAATGACGATGACAAAAAGCGAACAACAGAAACTAAAAGTTGCCGAAAGAGCAATACTCAGACGAATACTAGGCCCAATAAGAATAGGAGATGAGCGAGTAAGACGGCGAAATAACGCAGAAATACTGGAAGTACTCGAAGGAATTGATGTTGTAAGTACCATCAAGACAGCGAAAATAAAGTGGCTAGGACACGTATGGAGAGCGGGAGACCAGAGCAACACAAGAGCAATAATGGAGTGGACATCGAACAAAAAGAAGAGGAGAGGAAGACCAAAAAGTAGGTGGCAAGATGAAGTAGAAGCAGATATCAACAGCATTGGAATCACGAATTGGAAGGAGAAAGTAAAAAATAGGAAATCATGGAGAGAAATAGCGAAGACTATTATAAACAACCAGACGGCACAGCAAACAACGAATGACGGGGACTAATCCACCCCAAGAAAAGGGATTGTAAGGGCTTCAAGGAGAAGCGGCGAAACTCCACAAGGAGTGTGGCGCCATATATATATATATATATATATATATATATATATATATATATATATATATATATATATATAAGAAATATAAATAAAAAGGGAACGCTTAGAACGAAGGGAAGCCAAATCATCGCTTATGCAGACGATTTAGTGATAATCACAAAACAACGGAAGCTAATGGAAAACATGTTAAGAGAACTAGTCGAGGAAGGAGGGAAAATGGGGCTAATAATAAATGAAGGGAAAACAAAATTTATGATAAGGGGAAACAAAACTGAGAGTCAAAAAATAAAAATAGGAAACCACGAATTCCATCAAGTGGACAAGATAAAGTACTTAGGAATAACAATAAACAACAGCGGAGATATATATTAATATTTATTTAATTAAATAATATCATATGGCTTTTTGTTAGTGTTTTGATTATATATATATATATATATATATATAACCAAAACACTAACAAAAAGCCATATGATATTATTAAATTAGACAAAATCAACAGGCATCATAAAAATTACAAAACACGTGAAAATTTATATAACCAACTTAAATATTGACAAAAACAATGAAAACAATTTAACAAACTGGGGGTTTCTCACAGAAAAGTTATATTAAAAGGTCAGGGAAAAAAATCTTGAATCAGGGAAATGTCGGAAAACTTTAACATTTCAGATTGTAAATACCATGTCAGTTTTACTTCAAATAATGTTAAACAACATTTTGAAAACTAGATTATTATCTTTAAACATGAAAATGAATTAATGTTCTTATCAAAGTAATCAGTTTGACGTTTCAAACGAGTGTTTCCACTCCCAGACTAAGCATGAAGTAAAATTTCGAGTTTAGAAAAGCCCCGCGTAGAAAATTTGTCGAGGGTCGCGCAGCGACCTAAGACAAATTTTCACGGGGCTTTTCTAAACTCGAAATTTTACTTCATGCGCCAAGCGTATAAAACACTGGTTTAAAATGAAGTTAAAAATGTACCGAAAACCAACCCAACTTCGATATTTTTCTAAAATTCTATGTTTTATTTCCTATGCATGCTGTAAACCTTCAGATATTCGTTGTTTTCTTGTAATAAAACTTCGATTCCCTGTAGTCCTTCGGTCTCCGAAGACCATGATTGGTCCCTCGAGCTGTAGCCTTTGTAAAATGGTAATAAAATTAGTAATCTAGAGTGATCCTTCAATTTGAAACTTCTAAGAACGAGTGTTGTCCACTCCCAGACTAAGCATGAAGTAAAATTTCGAGTTTAGAAAAGCCCCGCGTAGAAAATTTGTCGAGGGTCGCGCAGCGACCCGAGACAAATTTTCACGGGGCTTTTCTAAACTCGAAATTTTACTTCATGCGCCACGCGTATTAAACAGTGATTTGACGAGAAATTTAAAAACACAAAACAAATGTTTCATGTTAATCCCCACAATTAATTCGAATTATTTTTGACGATTCAAATCCTTTTGTAAGTATTCGAATCCGTTTGTAAGTATTCGAATCCTTTTATAAGTATTCAAATCCTTTTATAAGGATTCGAATCACCCGCACTTGGATTTGATTACGAATCCTCTTAAAAAATGTAACGAATCCAGTTTAACTAAAGTATTCGAATGCCTCTTTTGAATCTTCTAAAAAGATTCGATTCCTGAATGATTCGAATCCGGCGAAGCTTTGATATAAGCCAAACAAAAGCAGATCTGATCCAGGGTACAGACAAATTTGGGCAGAGATAGAACTTTTTTTTGGCCAAACTTCTATAGCAATATCAACAGAAAATGTTCCGCAGTATTGGGATTTAGCATAAACTGTCCGACCATTTACATTTTTGTTGTGGTAATTACATCAAGAATGGATTTTAAAATGGTTAATTTACCTACTATCGTTTGACGTAAAGAGCCTTTTTACGTCCATACCAATTCAGAGCCTAACTGTAACCTTAGAAAATTTAATCAATAAAAGTAATAATTCTGATGAAAGTAAAAAAGAAATGTTGCTATTAATTAATCTGTGCCTTCAGCAAAATTACTTTGAATTTAATGATATAATATACTCACAAACGGAAGGGTTGCCAATGGGATCACCATTATCACCTCTATTAGCTGAAATCTTTATGTCTGACTTTGAAGTGACTCATCTCAGTAAGACAGAGGCTAAACCAATATTTTCCTGGGCAAAGTACGTAGACGATATCTTTTGTATTTGGACTGGAATGACAAGACTATTAAATGCATTTGAAAAATACCTAAATTCCATCAATAATAATATACAATTTACTACTGAAACAGAAATGAACAATAGCTTAAACTTCCTTGACATAACCATTATTAAAAATAATAAAAAACTAGAATTTAAAATACACAAAAGAAACATATACGGACTCAATCATTCCAGCCAATTCAAACAACACACAACAAATAAAATTAAATACATTTCACTCTTTTATTAATAGATTAATTAACATTCCTCTAAGTGAATCTGATTTCAGACAAGAATTAAACGTTATTAAAAAAATTGCCGAAAATAATGGTTATAACAAGGAAATTATAAATAATTTATTAAAAAAGCATAAACAAAAACATTTAATTAAATACTTTTACGCACCTGAGCAAACAATAGAATATAAATGGCATAAATTGAATTTTGTTAATGACCTGTCATATAATATAGTCAGTCATTGTAGGGGAAAAGACTTTAATATTATATGTTCAAACCCTTTAAATTTAGGCAAACTATTAATAAACAATAAATCGAAAACTGATAATTCAAAGAAATGTGGAATTTATGAAATACAGTGTGATGAATGCGATGCAATTTATATTGGACAAACCGGCAGATCTTTCGAAATCAGAATGAAAGAACATAAAAAATCTGTTTTAGATAATAAACCAAGAACTGGCTTTTCCAAACATTGCATCGCATTCAATCACTTCTTTAATCCGCATAATTTTAAGATTTTGCATTCAGGTAATAAGGGATACGCACTAAACCTCAAAGAGGGCCTGGAGATTAACAGGGCCATAAAAATGGGGAAAATATCGTAAACGACAACGAGGAGATTTGGAATTCCCCAATTCTGACTTCTCTTATTACCTGAAACAAAAATATTGTATATATACTAGGAAATAATTTTTTCTGTACATTCCTTTGAAAAAGGTCTAACAAACCGAAACTAGTCGGAATAAAGATTTAATTTGTGAAACAATACCAAGTGCCTTTCCTTTAATTAACTTTACATTACCTACTATCAATCTAAAATGTTTATTTAGGTTAATCGCAATTCAAAATTGCTTTAATCTTAGCTTCATTTTTTGACCTCTGAGACTTTGATGACCTCTCCGCACGATGTTCATTCTAGTTGGGTTCTCATTTTCAGAATAGTTTGTGCAAACTAATCAATTGTACTTTTCCTTGAACATCTTCGAAGTATGCTTTCTAAATCATAGCAATCGATTCAGTTGCCTATTTTTAGCTCAACAAAATATTATTCCGTATCAGTTTTGAACCCCCAAAATGAAGTTCACTTTGTCGTGGATTCATACTCTGTAGAAGCTCAGAGAAAAACGTGTGAAACCATTTAACTAACACTCCCCACCATCGACTACATACGAAAATTCCACTCCCAGACCCTTCGGCATAGTGCAAAAAAAATCATTCTCATTACTTTCTAGACAAACCATGTAAATCATAGGTTCTCAACCTTATTTTGCCCACCGCGCACTTTGAGAATTTTTTTTTCTACAGCCTCCATTTTTTTTACTTACCATCTGTCGCGAATCTGCAACAGCTATTGACATGATTATATTTAACGTGTAATATTATACCCAATTTTTCTCTGTTTTTTTCCTGTGGGTCTTAAACGCCCACAGAAGGGCGTTAGCGCCCACGTTGAGAACTATGATGTAATTAGAACACTGAATACACACTGTCCATTGTTTTATTGAAAATGAGCCAATACGATTGAAAAGACCCACTGAATTCAGGGGCGTAACTAGGATTTATATTTTTGGTTGAAATATACCTAAAGTTTATTGGTCTATCTTCCACGATTGGAGGACAAACTGGTAGGGTAAGAAGGTTCGGATTTTGCTCTTACTGCACACTTCAGTGTAAACAATTTCCAGAAATAATGAGTATCGAAAATGTATAAGTATCGAAATGAAATTTGAAAAATATCGGTAGGTTCTGTCTATAGAAAGTACTTACAACACAGTTGGTAGGACATTCAAATTAATCTCAATGTTTAACTAACACAATTCCAAAAACTCAAGTCTCACTCTCAACTTAACTTAGAACGACTTGACTTGATTTTTAGGCTGCTTAAACTTAGGTTACGTTAGATGGAAATTGCTTAGTATACGAGAAGATGGACATTATTTATATTAGAAGCGAGCTATTTATGATTAGGCAGGTTGGCTGCCAAGTGGTGTAGTATATCGATAACATAATAAAATGAACTAACACCTTTTTTCTACTACTATGCAACCAGACTTACTAAGTCACCAAATGGTTTGTCGTCAGAAGGTACTGAATGTCACAAGATCATAGAATACATAACCAACTAAGTTCACATGTTTGATGTATATCAAACAACATGTAGATCGAAATATTAGATTATTTAATAGAAACACGTTTAAAAACGCTGTAAAAAATTGTTATTCAACAAATTCAAAAGAAATCTCAACTAAAACATGAATCCCACTGTTTAACCAATCTATAAACACCCTGGTAATAAACATGTTTTCGGCTGTTTGCGGAACCTCTCCCTAACAAAAAAAAAACTCTAATTTTGCGTCCGGATGTAACTGCCATGCTGCCCTTTAAGTGACTATTCTAACAGGTCAAACACATGAAAATTACACGATGACAAGTCGGGATTGTACGGTGGATGTACTAAGACTTTCCATTTCACATGCCCAAGTAGATCTCGAACTGTGTAGGCTACATGGGGTCCAGCATTATCATGCAGAAGAATGACACCACGTGTCAGCGTTCCGGGACGTTTATTTTTATTCGTAAGGTATTTCAATATTGTTCAGCGCTAATGCTAAGTCAGGTTCTTTAAAATCCGTACTGCTTTTGGATTTTAAAGAACCTGACTTAGCATTAGCACTGAGCGATAGCCAAATAATACAGCACGCAGATAATTATTGAGGATTTTTGATCAAGAATGTCTTATTGTAACTCAATAATTTGAGTAGAGATTCTTTCGATGGTTGTGTCATCGGCAAACAAGACAATCGATAATTTTTGCAGGTAGATCGTTGGCATATATTAAAAACAGTAGTGGGCCCAAAATCGAGCCTTGTGGGACACCTTGTAACATTTGCACCTTGTCTAATGTGCTGTTCTTAAAGTGAACTCGCCATGTTCTCTTGCATGAGTTAATCCGTTTACACCTCCTAAGGCAAAAATTATAAAAGTATAGCTTCTACAGAAGTATCTCATAAGAGGCACAATCAAATAACATACTAAGGTTGCTACTGAAAATCCTCTAGTTTCAAATCCTGCATATATTTTACCAGTAAAGGCGATGATTGCATCTCTGGTAGATCGAGCTCTGCGAAAGTCAAACTGATAATTAGCAATTATTTTGTAGACGTCCAAAAATATTATAATTTGTCCGTACAGTACTTGCTCAAGAACATTTAAAATTATGGGCAGTAGCGAGATTGGCCGGTAATTATTAAAATCGCTTGTCTCCCTTCTTGTGTATTGAAGTAACAAGTGCACGTTAAAGATAGGCTGGAAAAGTACAAAAAGTAATGCATACATTTATAATTTTGGTTAATTAAGTTATACTGTAGCAGACAGGCGGACAGCAGGCAGAAAAAACAATGGGACTCAAGCAAACCGGGTCTATATCAATACTGATAGCCAACCGGTTATCAAGCGGCATTAGCAGGTGTAATGTAGAGCCCTAAAGCTGATATCCAATTGCCGGAAGACACTAAATGAACTGGCAATACAGACAAACCTCCCACATATCTAAGTATCCAGCCACAGCAACAACCAAGGTAACGACAAGGCGGACGAGCTTGCGAAGAATGAAACTAAGCTTCACTTGTCCTCAATTAACCAACACCCAGGAATTCTCTTAATGACTAGCAAGGAAATTCTTAACAATATTGTTTTGAACCCAACGAATAGTAGGTGAAAGGATGATAGTAGCTGTAGCAGAGCAAGGCAGGTAAGGCTTCGCTGCAACAGCAAAATAAGCAATGGCATCATCATACTCAAGAGACATGACATTGCGCTAACGGTGGGAGTCATCACACGGCACCGCTCCATTGGCAAACACGCAGAAAGGTTAGTAGTACCCCATAACGACTACTGTAGAGGTTGTGTTGAAGAGGACTACGACTACCTCTGTTAATGCCTGATAATTGGCCGGAATAAGAGATTCACCCTAGGCCGTTCTTTCATACGAGCTATCCGACCTCAAAACAGCTGATGCGAGGGATATAGCAAAGCTTATAAATGGCCCCAAATGGTTCCTATAATACTCAGAAAAGAGTTAATTGTGGTATCACGATGGGCCTATCTCAGCCTAAGTGTGCACCTCTTCTGAGGTGTTGCCACCTCAACATTAACTTAAAGGGAGTTATAATTGAATTTGCTACTCTTTTTAATAGCATAGTACTGATTCCATAAATACCTCGACTGTTACATTACCGTAAACTAAGTATTATATCCCTTACCAAAACCTCACCAACTTCGTGAAAGAGCGAAAGTGAAGTATTTAAATTGATATTTACCTTAGATAGTAAAGACAATCTGGTGAACTATACGTTTTTGGCAAATTATTTACTATATTTTTTTGTTAGATTGTTAAAATAAATATTAAAAGTATTTGATGCGATATCACAATTTATATCACAGACTTTATTTTGACTAGATTTTATTAAAGACCACATGGGTTTTGGCCGATTGCCAGAGTGTTTAATAATCTTCTCATTAGCAAAAAGTTTCGCATCTTTAAGGACTTTGTTGTATTTTGGCTTATATTGTTTATACACACCGGGTGAATATTCCTAAACCGAACATAGGCAATTACCACAGGAAATACGCTTTTTGCAGATTGCTGCTTCCCATTTTAACTTAGAGGGTATAATGACACCAATAGAAAGAAGATTTTTTTCCTCGTCTATTGATATCCGAATTATTTAGTATTTCGTTGTATTTCTTTATTATTTTATGGAAAATTCGATCTGATTTGATACAATCACATTTATGAAATTTCTATTGCTGTGTATTAATAATTAGAAAATACAGAACTAAAAAATGCTGTAGTTAAATATAAATAAATGTAAAATAAAAGTTAACTTCGAATCAGGTAATTTTCAATTGTATTTTTAATAATTATTTTATAGACTTAGCCAAATATGTCATTAAAATAATCACGATGAGCCATGGCTTGCCTGAAATCAAGTTATCAGTTTATGATAACTGCCATTATTTTTTTCTAATAAACACAATGCGACCGATGCTAATGAAGTTTACTGAAATTTACATCTACCAGAAATTTAATCAAAGCTTTCTCAGTTCTTTAGAAAACTTCCCATTGATTTCAGTAAAGAAAATTGGAAATCTTAAAATCATAGTCGCTAAAAGCATAATCTGTCACTTGAACATCGTTTGAATCTGTTTATTGTCTTAGGAGTCATGGCACAGCATGTTTTTTGAATTGGATTTATTGCGAAATTTTGATAAAATAATGAAAATTAACTAATTCGCATATCATTAGATGAGAAAAAAGTCTTCTTTGGATTGGTGTCATCATAAACCCTCTAAGTTAAAATGTTCGGTTTTGGAATATTCACCCGGTATATGTACAAGATTTGTATAGCGTAGACTTGTATCTTTCAATAATTTCATTTTCGCGTAGACTGTCATTGAACACAGTTTTTACTTTTAGGAATATAGGTAGTTTCTGGAGAAGATCTGTGAATGTAATTGACGAGTATATTTAAAAATACTTTAAATTTAGTTTTTAGATCAACATTTTTTATTATAAATAAAACACTAGTCTGAGTTACTCATACAGGGTGCGAGTAAAGTATGGAATATTAAAAATAAAAACGAACGACCGATTTTCTTAAAAACCCTGAAACAGGTCGATTTTTGTTCATTAATGCGCCCTTTTTGCACGTTTAAAAATACTGTGATGTCACTAGTGTTTTACGTGTGACGTTATCAGCAATTTTTTAAAATGAAATTCGTTTTTCTTTATTTGGCAACTTTTGTAGAGCTCTTAATTCACTTTACAGAAGCATATTTTTTGTTTTAAATACGCTTCATTTATTCTAACAATGAGGTAGACAAAATGCTGATATAGATCCGCTGTCAAATATTTTTTTTAAAATCGCCAACTTCAAATTTATTGTTTTATTTAATATTTAACATGTTAATAAGTTTAACACTTTAATTTAAGATCCACAGTAAGTAAAATACTATAAAATAGGAAGCACAGAAGATCAAGTTAAAAATTAAAACAATTATATAACGCGTATTTAAAAAAATATGTGACTGTAAAGAGAACTAAGAGATCTACAAAAGTTGCCAACTAAAATAAAACTAATTCCATTTAAAAAAATGCCGATGCGTCATTCGTCAAACACTAGAGGCGTTACAATATTTTTGAACACGCAAAAAAAGGGCGCATTAATAAACAAAAATTGGCCCGTTTCAGCGCTTTTAAGAAAGCCGATTAAGTTCGTTTTTATTTATAATATGAATGAATATATGACAGTAGCCTACTTCTGTCAGAGTTCTGTATTTTCGTTTTACCTGATTTCGCTCTTTGGCTGTTCGAATGGTAGCACATATGTCAACGTGGTCCGAAATTCCCTTATCGTTTGGTCTGACAGTTAAACTCACCTCGCTTATGCTTAAGAAGACGGTTATCTAAACAGTTATCTGTCTTGTATTGAAATTAACCCTACTACTAAGACTATACGTGTTAAGTAAGTTGCACAACTGAGCAGCTCTTGAGTCATTAACTTGACAGTCTTTTCCTACAATAATATTTTTGTTTAGATCTATAGCATCAAGTAAATCAACCAACGTGCGTAGAAATTTAGCAGGGTCTACTAATTTTTTGTGATGTTTATAATTATTATTATACAAGCATAACTTAGGAAAGAGCCAAATGCAATTATTTTTTATAAATGCGTTACTAAACGTGTTTCTATTGATCCGAATTCTTTTTTTAAGGATTCGTCCCAACTCTGCAACAGGCATCAGTAGTTTCTGATGAAAATACACATAAAATCAGTAGCTAAACAATGAAATTCCGATGCAATTTTTTTTTAAATTTTCCAATAATTCTTGATTTTGGACAACAATATTCATAAAGCTTTGGTTAACTAGACTCACCTGAATGTTATGCCCGTGACCCTGTTGGTTGATATGCATGGATTGGGCCTGGTTGATCTGCAGCGTGGTCCCGGTATTCCCCCCAGGTCCCGGCCCCGAAGGGGGCCTCGGCGGCGTCGCCCCACTATAAGTCCCACCGTTCCCACCGGCACTACCCTGTCCCGCATTGTTCCCACTAGAGTTCCCACTCCTCGGAAGGTACCCCGGACTGCCGTGACTCCCCGGGCTGGGACTCCCGTACGGACTATACTGCTGCTTGTAAATCCCCGACTTCCGCTTCATGTCGAAATCTGAGCCCTGGAAGATCATCTCCTGCTTGATCATGTCCGGCTGCGGGAAGCTCGGACTGTTTTTGTGGAAGTTAGAGTTGGAGTTGGGGCTGCCGTAATCGGGCAGCTGGAAGTCGGGGTAAGGTGATCTGGAATTGGGAGCACGGTTGTTCGGGTTAAACGAGAGGCCCATTTGGTTTTTGTGCTGGTGCTGCTCGGCCATTTGCTTTAAAGTCTGCGCGGCCGGACTCAGCTCCGTTTTACTGAAGTCCATGTTGGAGTAGGGTGGAATGCGGTTCTTCGTTGTTTCAAAAACAGGCGGAGAGTAGTTCTGGTTTTGCAACAGCGGACTGTGCGTCGCCTTAACATCCATCGGGATATCCTTCAAGTCCTCCACCTTCAAATCGGGCTCGTGCTTATCCTCGAAATCAAAATTGAACTCAGGACAGCTGGATATGTCGGAAATCAACTCCTTGAACGCGTTGGAAGTGAAGATCTCGTCGTTCGTGTCTTCACCTATTAAGTCCGTAATTGCCCCGAAACCCATACCACCGTTAGCAGCGTCTTTTTCGACGGCGGCCGCGCACTCCGCCAAGTCCGCGAAATCATTGTTCGGTTCCTGTTTCACGCACTCCACTAAATTATTAACGTCCACGCTGCCGCCCATGTTTTTGGCGTTGGCGGGCGTCGAGGGGTTGGATTTCGGCGAAGCCACGTCGCTCTTCACCGAGGCGTTCGTGTGCGCCTTGACGGTCACGTTGGTGGAGATTTGCTGCGGCTGGGAGTTCGCCGCCGATGTGGTGAACTCCAGCTGCTGGACGATCTCCACGGAGAATTTGGTGAGGCCCTCCGGTTGGTGGGAGCCATGCTGGGTGGTGCACTGGAGTTTGACCGGCGGCTCGAAGCAATCGTTGTTCTGCCCTCCCGGGTCGTGTTCCTCTGCCGATCGCTTCAGGAACTTCTGTTGCTGTAACAAAGATAATATTAAGTATGATATTAAATGTGGTATTGGTTAAAATGTTTGATCAAGTGATCAATGAGAACCAACTTAAAGTTATATTAAGTACACTTGAATACAAATAATGAAGTACAAATAGTAAAGATCTCGATATAAGTCTTGGGATCTCAAATAATTTTCTAAAAACGAATGATATTATAGAGCAAGGGTGTTCAATCCGTCGATCGCTAAACCATTTTGGTGGATTGCCAACCAGTTTCAACCTCCGAGTAGATTTTCTAAAGACACATTTTTTTTTTACTATTATTAGTGAAAAATGTTGTTTAATCTGCAATTCGTCTGTTGCCATCCCGAAAAAAGCAACATTCAGCGAAATTTTCGATCGTTGCAAATACGAAAATATAGATAATTAGTTTAAAGCAGCGGTTCTCAATCTTTTTTGGTGACGGAACCCTTTTGCAAAGCGAAATACTTGATGGAACCCTACAAAAAAACAATAGTTTTTAAAAGTGTATTCTTTATTAATAAGCATAATAGAAGTACTATGTAACAGTTACTTGTTACTCACTTACACAACAAGTATAATAATATAAGATATTAAAAAGAAAACAAATCTAACTAATGGGAGGTATGAAACTGTTTTATATTTTTCATCAATTAGTTGACATCAGGTTTGATAGAGGACAGTTGAAGTCTCATATCAGGTTCGGCGTCCAGTCTATTGCGGTATTTTGTTTTCGTGGCTGCATAGGTTGAGAATCCTGTTTCGCACAAATATGTTGTTGGGAACGGGAGAAGAATATTCAGAGCCATTTTGGCATGCATTGGATATTAATCACGGATTTTGCACCAAAAATCGTTGAGAGGCGTCGTTTTAAACAGTAACTTCATACTTGTGTCTGATGACATTTCTAAAAGAGATTCAAATATCTCGTTCGACATACTCTCAGGCTTTTGTAAGTTGGGTCAAAAAGGATTATGAATCCATGAATTCAGTTTCATTTTTGTATTCTGTTCTTCGGGAAAATATTTCTCAAAAGATGCGCGCATCGCATTGGACCAATTCTTCAAATACATCATCTTGAAACATTTCTGAGTCGTTATCGCTAACAAACTCACTGAGTGACGTAAAGCTTTATATTTCTCTCTTTCCAACGCAAATAATCCAAAAATCTAATTTTCTTTTGAAGGCAGTTATTTTGTTACAGACCTGGAACACTGTTGTCTGTTTACCTTGCAATGATAAATTTAATTCGTTCAGTTTTTGAAAGATATCCGCCATGAAAGACAGTCGGTAGAACTAAGTTTTATCATATCTTTCAAATTAAAAGAAGTATCTGAAAAAAACATTTGTAACTCGGCTCTAGGTTCAAATAGCCTTGTTAAAGTTTTACCCCGAGACGGCCATCGCACTTCTGTATGAAGCAGCAGTGTTTTATGTTTGCTGCCATAATCTTCACACAATAATGAGAACAATCGGGATTGTAGTGGCCGTGATTTGATAAACTGAATTATTTTTACCGCTTCATCCATAACTAATTTTAGATTTGACGTCATTTGTTTTATCGCCAGTGCTTGTCTATGCACGATACAATGGCTAGAACTACAATTAGGTGCTTTATTTGTTATTCGTGACACTACTCCTGCTGTCATACCCGTCATCGCCTTGGCCCCATCTGTACAAATGTCAATGCAATCGTTCCAAATCGTGTTTTTTGTAGACGTGTAACTAGTTCTTGTTTGACGTAGCTTGCCAGATCATGAATTCGCCGTGAAACAGTATCGCTTGATAGCGGCATAGTAGAAAGATGCTTTGCAGATTTTTCATCGAGCATACATTTTGTTATGTCTAACACACATGGTTTTATAAATTCTCAGCGATAGTGTGCGCTTCACCTGCTTGTGCAATGCGATAGCTAACTAAATATGATGCTTCCGTGGCCTTTTGATTGATAGTTTGGGTTTTACGTACAAACAATTCTTTATTCTTGTCTTTAGACTCGGGGTGTACAGTTTCTAAATGTCGGCGCAACTTGGCAGGTGTATTAGAAAGCAGTGCTACATAACATGCAGAGAGGTGAGCCGTTGGAATCAACAAATCCGAAACTGATATATGATTCATCATACTTCCTTTTTTTCGCCTTTGAAACCGTGGAACTTGACGTCGTTACATCATCGTCTCGATCGGTAATTGCTGTATACTCCGCGCGTACTGCTTTTAAACATTCGGCTTCGTTAGAAGATGTTGTTCCAACACGTTTAACGCCTTTAAGCCAACGTTCCATTCTTCTTTATTAATAATGTTACATGTCAGGATGGTGGGGTCAAAATAATGCACGATCGTTACTGCGTAGAAGAGTTTAGTCCAAAGAATAAATGTTTAAAACTGATACAATCAGAATACAGCAGTAGAACAATAAACACTTTGTTTCTAGCAGGTAGGTTAGGCAGGCTAATCGTCGACTGACTAAGTGTCGAGGCGCGATCGTCGCTTTTATAGTCCTAGTCTCGATCTCGAACATTCTCAAAAATACTCGAGTCGGCGCCTTTGATAAATAAAAAGCCGAAATAAAAATAGAAATACAAAAAATGCGGTGTAAACAATCTCGACTTTACGTTTTGAAGTTAAAGCCGAAAGTCGCTTGTTCACAATTATAGCGTCTAATCTCAGAGGCAGCTTTTATCAAAGCGACTACGCGCTTACAGGTAGATATCGGCGGTGGCGGCATAGTAAAATTGTACGAGGCGACTAAGTTCGGCTGCGCCTCGTGAATCGTGATACGCGGCGTCAAAACGGTCGACCAGAGAGAGGTGTTTTGAATTTTTTTCTAAATTCTTGCGAAACCCCAACAGGGGTATTGCGGGACCCCAGGATTCCGCGGAACACACTTAGAGTATGGCTGAGCTAGGGTATTAAGGCCGTCCATCTGCAAAGTCTTCACGGCCCGCTTGGGAACGTTTGTAACACTTGTAAACGCTTTATTTGATCATAGAAGACTTTCCAAGAGCAACATTTAACATTTTCAATGCGGTGCTGCACTTTATTCCGTTCTTAAAGCAAACGGTAATGCTAATCCTTTGTTTAATAAAGTAACCATCCAAAATGGCTACTAATTATCAATATGCTTCAGGAACAACTGTACCACCCCAAGAACAATTGTGACGATTGGACTAACACAGTCCGAGAAATAAAAAAATCCGCGTATTATTCGATTAAACCTCGTATAAGGCGTGACGTTCGTCCGTTCTCGGAGGATATCTCAGCTCTTGTAGAAGATAGAAAAAAAAGTGTTTGCACCAAAGTTGATCGACTTATAGAGCTGCATAACCTAAAAATATGTTCTTGTTCAGGGTGCCCGTTTTTGGAGCTCAAGCATGGGGAGCTCGGTTATTTGAAGAGATACAAAATCAGTTAAATTAGGCCAAAGTTGCCCAATCTGGAGTATAACATAACGCCGTTTTGAAACATAAAATATTCCGACTGCTTCCGAAGATATCCCAAAAAAATCGAAATTTTCAAAAAACGTTTTTAATTTTTTGCGGGACTATTTGAAGAGATACTTCAGAACTATTTACACTTTTTCATTGCCACTTTGTACGCTCTACAGCGTGGTGATATCATAATAAAAATTCGACGTTTAGATTTTCGGCAAACATCATCAACTTTGTTTTTTCTTATGGGCGCCATCTTGGATTTTTACATTTTGAAATACTACTTTTTTTCTGATTACGGTGATGTGTCATGTGTTGGGGTTTGGTCTAGCAGTTTGATGGAAATACTAAAAATCCTGTTTTTGCAATGAGTGCCTTGGAAACAGAGACAGTAGCGGAACCAACTTACTTATTTTAAATGGATCACTCTGTATATTATTTTGTTTTAAATTCTTAATGAAAACTGAATGCCTATTTATTAAAAACAAGCGTATAAAACACCGATTTAAAGTGAAGTTCAAAATATAGATAATTTAAAATTTCTAATTTAAATTTAGAAATCCCGGAACTTTGGCTTGAAGCGCCTCTCCGCTTGATGCGCCCATGGCCTCCCCCTCACTGCGGCCCTGAATGTTAGTATTTGGGCAAAGCATTTTGCTGGGATTTAGAACGTTAATTGCGCCTGAAAGCTTGTGCTACGGTGGTCGCAGCTCGCTCACTCACTCGCCTAGAATCAACCCCCACCATTTCGCTTAATCCACGCGCACTCCTCATCCGCACCGACACCGTGCACCCACGTGAATAATAAATCAAATCGGTCCGCACGCCACTGCATTTTTAAAAAGCAATCAAGAAAAGCATTACCATGTGCGTTTTATTTATAATCTCCATCTCGACTCGTCCGTCCGTCAGTGTCGTATTTTGGCGAGCGGTCGGACGGGCGAAGGTGGTTTTTTTGTTATCGTTATCCGAGGCCGAGATGTTGGTGGTGTCGCGTCGCGTCGCCGACTAGAAGAATAAAACGGAATAAAGGGGATCCTCCTACTTTGCCTTCGGGCACGGCCAAGGGTTTAGCTTGTGTCGGTCCGCGCACGAGACCACCAGCCACCGTAAAATGTGGACTTTATGAATTCCATCGGAGGAAGCGGCGCGCACACACATACAAATAAACGCGCGCGCACACTCGCACACACACAACTGTACAGTGGCGTATCTGCTTACCGCTTACTGTACTGTGTGCTGTACTGACAACAAGCGGTCCGATCGCGATCGCGATCCGGCGGTTCGTGCCCCCAATGCTTCTGCCTCCTGATCGCGTGCGCCGGTCTACCTGCTATCCGCACTACCTACCTATGCACACTTTTGCCCCGGCCGTTCTGGCACTAGGCATACCATCAACCAGTCGGCCGGCCGGTCGGCGGTTTTAATCAATTAGCGGATTTTCGTAATACGCAGCGGGGACGCCCCGCAGCAAATGGGCACGCTTCAATAAATGCGGCGCATCATCCATTTCTCTCTCTGCATAATCACGGTTCTACTTCTACACAAATCATTCTCTCTTTTTATACAAATAAATAAATTAGAAACTATACAGAACAAAACATTTCACATTCCTTGATCCATTACCAATTTCATTTAATTCAAATTCCAACAAATGCAATGTAACAAGATATTGTACAAATCAATTAATAAGCGAGTATTTTTTTGAGGATAGTAGGTATTTTTTATGTGTTTATGCAACTTATCATACACGGTGGCAGTGGCGGCTCGTCCATAAAGATAATATTTGTTTTGAACTGTTATTATGCATGTTATATTTTTAAATTGTATTTTATATTTACCGTTTTAACTATATTTTAATGTGATAATGTTATATTTATAGTCGTACTATATTATGTATTTTTAAATAGACTCCGTTGACTGAATAAGTAAATAAATAAATACGCAGCGGCGTAACTAGGGAGTACAAGACCCCGTAATCAGCGCCGCAGTAAGGAAAAACGGCGCCTGGGGCCAAATATCCAATTGCCCCCCCTTCCTTCAATAAAGCCAGTTACATTTGCGCCTGGCCTTTATGATGCGTCTCTTTTCCCCGACGTTTTAATTTACGATGAGACGCGCTCTAGCATAAATGGCGATAAAACCTGCTTAGTGAACGCAATCACAAACTAATACAATTCATTATATTTTTGAAATAAATAGATGGTTAAAAAAAATAATTAGCGTTCATTTTGAAGCTTTAAACAGTGTTTTCCACTCCTAGACAAAGCATGAAGTAAAATTTCGAGTTTTTTTTCGAGCCTGAGCGTTTGGATTTGGACGCGTAAAACTCAGGCTTTTCAAAACTCGAAATTTTACTTCACGCGCCACGCATACAAAACGCTGATTTAGTGGGAAGTTTTCAACTTTTACTCTCGCAATTTATGGCGCCTAACGAGGGCCAAGCGTTAAGTTTGGCGTCCAACAGCGATAGCCTGGCCCCACGTTGCGCGTCAAAAAAACGTCAAATCTAAGCGTTTCTAGTATTTTTAAATGAGTGTTTTTAAATCCCAGATTAAGTATAAAATAAAATTTTGATCTGGTATATATACAGGGTAAACACAAGGTATGGCCAAACCTTCAGGAAGAAAATATGTTATATAGCAGGGGTGTTCAACCTTTTGTCATACGCGAGCTACTTTTGCATACCAAGTTATTTGGCAATCGACAGGTTAGAGATAATAAAAACAAATCAAAAAAGTATATAATTTTGTATTTCTTATGAGTATTTCTTAAAGTTTATTGTAAATTAATCGAATTTTGATAGCGCGAGATTTAGTTAAAATTTCTTTAACATAAGCAGTATATCTCCAACTTCACAATATAGTAAGTGTTTTATACGCGTGGCGTATGAAGTAAAATTTCGAGTTTAGAAAAGCCTGAGTTTGGATTTGGACGCTACGCGTCCAAATCCAAACGCTCAGGCTTTTCTAAACTCGAAATTTTACTTCATGCTTAAGACACTGTTTGCATTTTCACGAATAGTTTTTTCGTAATTTTATATATTATGTTTAAAGTGTGCAAACTATAAGAAGCGTAAGCTTGTTTTCTCGAATTCAAATAGTTTTGAATTTGAATTTATCTTGTTTGAACTGTACCGTAAGGTAAATAATAAGGTCTCACATTCTTCATACCTGCTAATGACATAATCCCCTTTTTTACCTATAAATACCGACCATCATTTTCACTCATTCCATTTCTGTGTACCTGTTCATTCCACACACAACACTTTTTCCAAGTAAGTTTGTTTTAATTTTATTCCTAATTTTTTAAACGTCATAAGCAAAGCTATACTGAAGAGAGATAAATCTCGAAACGCGTCTATAGATGGCCTAAGACAATAGTTTTAATCCAAGTCCTTTCACTTCTAATTTGTTGCTATCTCTCCTTTCATTTTAAATTGTATTGTTAGTTGGTTTAAAGAGAATTTGACCTAAACGTTACATATACTTTAATAGAGCGTTGTAACAAATCAAATTAAATAAGATTTTAAATATTTAATTGTATAATTCAATTATGTTAGAGCGCGTCTCATCGTAAATTAGAGGTGTATTTGCACGGGAAGTAGTTATTTCAATGGATATTTATCGTCTTAAATTGTCTTATTAATTAAGACACTGTTTGCATTTTCACGAATAGTTTTTTCGTAATTTTATATATTATGTTCATGCTTAGTCTGGGAGTGGAAAACACTTGGTAAAGGTAAATCTTTAAATTCAATTAACTATCCACTTAACGTATTAAATGAATTTTACCCCTGAAGAACGATATCATGATTTCCCAGTAAGTTATCGGTAAACCGGTTTAAATTCATTAATTTATTGAATCACGGGTAATTAACAATTCTTAATAAGTATATAAAAATTCGTATAGAATCAAATCAAAGCGTGTTTAGTCATTATTCAAGAATTTAAAAAAAATTAAATTAATAAGCGTTCATTTTGTAGCTTAAGTGGAAAGCACTCGTTTTAGACTCCCAGACAAAGCATGAAGTAAAATTTCGTGTTTAGAAAAGCCTAAGCGTTTGGATTTGGACGCGTAGCGTCCAAATCCAAACTCAGGCTTTTCTAAACTCCAAATGTTACTTCATATGTCACGCGTACGAAACGCTGATTCAGTGGGAAGTTTTAAATTTATACGCTTGCGATTTATGGCGTCCAACTGGGGGCCACAGCGTTAGCCTGGCCCCACATTGGGCGCCAAAAAACCTCACAGGCAAGCGTTTTAAGTCTTTTTAAACGAGTGTTCTCCACTTCCAGCTTAAGCATGAAGTAAAATTTGTAGTTTAGAAAAGCCTGAGCGTTTGGATTTAGACCCGTAGCGTCCAAACTCAATCTTTTCTAGATTTGAAATTTTACTTCATGCGCCACGCGTACGAAACACTAATTCAGTGTGAAGTTTCTAACTTTTACTTTCGGAATTTATTGGTCCTTGACCCAGCGTTAGGATAGCCTCACGTTGGGTGCCAAAAAACCTCAAATCTATGCATGTATTGCACAATTTCTAGATAACTAAGAACACACTTACACCTCTTAAGATGTTGGACAGTTTGTAGATGACAAAGAATTACTGGTGTGGGACAATTTGAATTACTGGTGTGGGACAATTTGTAGATGACAAAGAACTTACTCCTTACCTTAAGTTAAGGTTTAGTAAAAAGTTCGTAATATTTCAAAGTAATCTTGTTTGGAAAACTATGAATAAATCATGAATTAAAGCGTGCCATATGCAAAAGGTCATAGGTACCAAATGATATATTTTACAGGAGAAACATAAAACGTGAATGAGAGTACTATGGCACTTATGACGTGTTGATAATTGAGTCCCTATTTCTGCTACTTGTAGTAGCACTATCGCCCTGGAATTTATTGTACAAGTAGAGCATGACATTTAGGAAATATTCCGTACATAAAACGCATTACATAAAAACGAAAACGATCTTTTGCATATGGCACGCTTTAATTATTAAATCAACTCTTAAAGCTCTCTGTCTGTATGTTATAGGTGATATATTTTTAATAAATATTTCGGCGCCGTCAGCGCCCTTCCGTTAGGTGCGCCTGCGGCCGTGGCCCCCTTCGCCTACTGCGGTGCTGCCCGTAATGCAGTTGTGCCGCCGGAGGCTAGGGGCCTACCTATTAATGTCGTCTTAAGGGGTACCCAACCAGTGTTGTTCCGTCGTACTTTCCGGATATCGGTAGAGTACTTTTTCAGATTTCGGTAGATCACTTGTACAGACTTTTAAATTTGATTTAATTAGATGCCACGAAATGATAATAACCTGCATAAAAGTTTTAAATTCAATACGTCAAAATCCTAACTAAATATGTTAAAAAATCAGCGATAATCACGAAGAAATGGATGTCATCATTTAACATGATTTTATTGAAAAACTGGTGAATCAGCTAATGATGACCCTAGACCAGGGGTGTTCAACCCATCGATCGCCATCGACCGGTCGATCGTTGGACAATTTTTGATCCATCACCTAGCGGTTTCAAAGTCCGGTGAAATCTTGTGAAAAATAATTTATTTTTTAGTCTTTTTCGTGAAAAATATTGTTGTTTGATTAGCAAAATAATTCTGTACAAAAACATAAATAGCAGGATTTTTAATTGCCACTTTTCAAGGAATCACTGGGTGAGTCTCAAAATTTTATTTCTTTTAAATATTGTCAATGATATATTTCTCCACTTTAATCACCATATTTTTTTCCTTTGGAATTTCATGAATACGATATTGCTGTACTTTAATCAACTTTTTTTTTTTTTCGGATTTTATTAACCAGATATTTTTCTACCTAAATCGTGATGACCCCCCCCCATGTTATGATCTTAAAGCATGTTTATTTCCAAGCATTATTAGTACTTTTGAAGTTGACTGAATGCTCATGATTCCCCCTGAAATTTTCAAAATGGTAAATTTTTGTATGTAAAAGTGGTTCTGTAAGAGCAAAAACAATATTTTTACAATTAAATCCCCTGACTACGGCCTTGAAATTAGATGTCCCATTAAAAAGATACCTATTTTTGACTATTTTTCATTTATAGAATTAATTAATAAAGTGTAAGAAAAGTATGGGTTCTAGGAGTTGTCGTTGGCTTACTTAACTGTTTCCAAGGCACTCTTAAGAAATAATAAAAAGTTATAATAATATACTTAAAAAATATATATTCTTTCTAAATATATTAAAATCTAAAATGGCGCCCATAAGCATAACAAAATTTCGCTACGGTTCCTGGGTAAATGTTAGAGTTATCTTAAAATAAAGTATGCTACTAGACAAGGTTGTTAAAAAAGACGTGTTTTTCATTTTAAATAAAACAAACAGTTTATTTTAATAAAACGGGTTTCTTCATTAAAACAGCGTTTAAAACATTAACAATTAAAAACATGTTTAAAACGTGTTCAAAACAGAACATACAGGGCATTTTTCTTTTGTATACCGTCAAATGGGGTAAAACGGATCATACAGGGTAAAGCGGATCACTTGTACACTATTTTACTAATAATTATGCATCCTCAAAGTCACGCCACTGGAGAGTGCGCGCGCATGTGGCCACTGATCAGCTGATGTCTATTGTGATTTTGTTACCCGTTGTTGAATTATAACCTAGTTCGAACGTCCGAAATTAATTGAAAACAATTGTTGTCAGATTTCGAGTTTTCCACAAGTGGTGAAAACAAACGGTTGTACAAGGTGAGTGGAAACAGCTGTGAATTTGTTGCAAGACATGTTTATGTAATGAACTTTTCGCAATCTAGTCATAACCTTAGTTTTTTTACAGACTGGAAATCTATGTAATTACAGATTTTTTATTGAAAAATTGTATTTTATTGGGGTAAAGCGGATCAGGGTTTAATGAAATCCAGAATTTATCTTTCAGACATAAGGATGCCTCGAAATTATCGGAAGAAGATTGGACCGCGTGGAAATCGGAATTACGATATAGAATATCTCAAAAGGGCAGTGACAGCGGTACGTCGAGGAACTTTTAGCTCGAGACAAGCATCCGAACAGTTTGCAGTTCCTTATACAACATTGAATCGATGGGTGAATGACAAAAACAATAAACTTTCGGCTTATGGCAGGCCGCCAGCGCTTAACACTTTGGAGGAGGAGAAATTGGTTAAAATTATTTTGATTTGCGCCGAATGGGGATTTACGATGAAAAGTTACGATGTGAGGTATATGGTGCAGCAATATTTAAATCGCAATGGAAAGCGGGAGGCAAGGTTCCGTGAAAACTTACCCGGTTTAGACTGGTTCAAAACTTTCATGCTGAGGCATCCAAATTTAACAATTAAATTAGCTGAGAATATAAAACGAGTTCGAGCAGCTGTTTCTTATGAAATTATAGAAGCATATTTCAGTGAATTGAAAAACACTTTGAAAGATGTATTGCCGTCTAACATAATCAACTATGATGAGACGAACTTCTCTGATAATCCGGGTTCTGTGAAAGTTGTAGTTAAGCGTGGGGTAAAACATGCCCATAGAATAATAGACACTTCCAAATCTAGCACCAGTGTAATGTTTGCCATATCAGGAGATGGAAAGTTACTACCACCCTATATTGTATATAAAGCCAAGCATTTATATCCTGGGTGGACAGAAGGCGGGTTTCCAGGTTCGAGATATAACCGTACCCCAAGTGGATGGTTCGATTCATGCACATTTGAAGATTGGTTTACAAGAACTGCTTTACCTTTCATGCGTAATCTAGATGGTCCCAAGGTCATTATTGGTGACAATTTATGTAGTCATTTGACTATCAGCGTTATTGAGCAATGCGAAAATAATAACATTAGATTTTTTCTCTTGCCACCTAATTCTACACACCTCCTTCAACCTTTAGATGTCGCATTCTTCCGCCCATTCAAAGGCGCATGGCGCGATGTCTTAGAAAAAATAGAAGTTAAAAAATCGAGGAGTGTTGCCGAAGACAGTGATTCCAAAATTGTTTAATGAAACAATTGAAAAAGTTGGAGGCAGAACAACGGCTAATGTTGAGGCAGGATTCAAGGCTTGTGGCATCATTCCATTTAATCCAGATGCAGTTTTGAGAAAAATTGTTCGCATAAGACCACAGGAAGAACAACAAGATGTTGAAAGAGCAATGGAAACAACGTGGTCCGATACTATTGTGACACATCTCAATCAGATGCGATCTGGAGGTGAGCATGCTTCAAAAAGAGGTAAAAAAGTTAATGTTTCAGCAGGAAAGAGCATTGGAGCAGCTGATCTTCTACCAACATTAATTGAATCGGAGCCAGACGAACTCGAGTATGACAACCACTCGGAACAAGACATAGAAATAAACGACGACGAAGGGCTGAACGGAATATCTGAAGAAAATATTTCCGAAGGAGAGGGAGATAATATCATAGAAAAAGAAAATTCACCCTCAACGTCAAAAGAAGATGAGCCCCAAGATATAACCAAAACTATAAGCCTAGGGGATTTCGTCATCATCAAATTCGAAACAAATAAGAGGGATATAGGCTGTATATTGGTAAAATAGAATCCGAAAATCGCAATAATGAATACACAGTCAATGTGCCAAGAAAAAAGAAAGGGACCAGAAGTTGAAGATGTTGCGATCGTGAAGAAGTGTCAAATATATAAGAAAGTGGTTGGACATGCTGAGAGGAGGGGAGCATTCTCATTCAGAAATATTTCCGATTCACTTTCATTAGAGTAGTCTGAAGCTCTTCAGTCATTTATATAAAAGTAAACTATTTTATTTTCATTAAAATGTTTGTGAATAACCGACTCTACATTTATTTCACATGGTTTTGTTTCTCTCTCTCTCTCTCCCTCCTGCGGTTTCCATGAAAACCTCGATGGAAACATTTAAAAAAAAAATTCAGTGACCCGCTTCACCCGCGATGCGTTCAAAGTGGTTTTGCAAGCAAATATTATGGGTGATCCGCTTTACCCCCCACTATGGGGTAAAGCGGATCACCCTAAAAAAATAAATTTGAGGTGGTACGTGCATCGCAAAAAAAAACGAATGGGTGTATCAGAGAGCAGAAGAATGCACAATTAATATATATTTTTTGCAGAATTTAAGTAGGTTCCTAACAATGCAAAAATGTTGAGAAACGTTAAATTTTGATCCGCTTTACCCCGTTTGACGGTACATATCCCGATCATTAAAGCGTTTTTTAAATTTGCGGAAATTCGTTGTTTAAAAGCTGTTAATTTGAGGCTTTTAACGAGTATTTTCCACTCCCAGACTAAGCATGAAGTAAAATTTCGAGTTTAGAAAAGCCTAAGAATTTGGATTGGCCGCGTAGCGAAGCGGAGCGGCCAATCCAAATTAGGCTTTTCTAAACTCGAAATTTTACTTCATGCGCCACGCTTAAAAACACTGATTTACATTGAGGTTCAAAAAATACACACATACAACAACAATTATAGGCAACCGAATATACGTTAGAGTTATTGGGTTGCCTATAATCACTGTTTTAAACAATTTGTTCGGTGCAGAATTTGATTCACGTTTTATTCACATCTACATATTCGATTGCTGAAGCCGTTTATTTTAAACTTTACGATATTTCAGTGTTTTATACGTGTGGCGCATGAAGTAAAATTTCGAGTTTAGAAAAGCCTAATTTGGATTGGCCGCTCCGCTTCGCTACGCGGCCAATCCAAATTTTCAGGCTTTTCTAAACTCGAAATTTTACTTCATGCTTGGTCTGGGAGTGGAAGACCCTCGTTTAGAGATTCAAATTAAAATCTTTTGAAAAACAACGTATGTCGTAAAATTTACAGTGTATGCATATGTATACCTGAAAGAAAAATTTCCTGTAATAAAATCGTATGTTTAATAACGTAGTTTGAATAATCTTCAACAATTTAGCTAAAATTTAAAAATGTAAACAAAAAATCTTAATGAAGTAGTACAAAATATAATTTAGCAAATTTAAACTACAAAAAAAAAACGTTTATGACAAATTTAACGTTTAAAACATGTTTTAAACATATTTAAGATTTAAAACATGTTTAAAACAAAACCGTTTAAAACACTGTTTTAAAACAAAGTGTTTTAAACATAACAACCCTGCTACTAGATTCTTCATTAAAAAGTGCCTGTATAATGTTAAAGTTGTAAATGCATACATTCAATAGTTTTTTTAAATAAAAACTAAAAGCGAATTTTCCCAAAATAAGTTTTTTTGACAATATCTCGAAAACCAATAAGGGTATTTGAAATTTGTTTTTACATTATTATTAGGCCCTAAATATGCAACCTTGCCCCAAAATAACCGACTCTCTATCTCTTCAAATAACCGAGATCCCCATGCATTTCCACGAAATATGGACACCCTGTATATGTTTTTTTCTTTTGGTAGTTCGTTTTCCATTACTACAAATCACAGTTGGGAAAAATATATATTCAGACAAATCATTCACGTTTGCTTATTTAGATTGCATTTTAAAAATTAGCTTGGCCATTTTTACTCATTGTTTATTTTAATTAATTGTTGTTTGTACATTATTTATTTATTGATTGATTTATGGTGATACTGTCTTCGAGTCTTTTATCTTTTATACATATATGTATTTTGTTGTTTATTTTTTAGTAGAATTTATAACCTAGAATAACTTATATATAATAGTAATAAAAGGCGGTTAAATTACTGCCTTCACTGTTTTTATTTAAGTACTATATGTACATTTCAGACACTAAGTGTCCATTATCAATACTTAACTCATGATAATGGACACTTAGTGTCCGAAATATAGTACTCAAATAAAAACAGTGAAGAAAGGAATTTAACCGCCTATTATTAATATTATAACAATCTTCACATAACTCAATACATATAAACTTATATATAAATCACTAATGTAAAGCTTATTTTGCTAATAACACAATAAAAAAATAATTCTTATCAACTGGTTGAATTAATCGACGAGAGATTAATAATACATCGCGCGTATGCGTGATTTATGGGTTATTAATAACTTATCGATAAAAGGTCAGTGATAACTTTTCAGCTATATATTTAGCCAGGCGCATTCACCAGATTTTCCAAAGTATTTTTTAGTACAATCAGAACTTTTTATAAATCAAGCAGTATTGTACGTCAATATTTATAAAAAAAACCTTATTTTGTAAAATACACTTAACTACAACCTTTACAATTTTCGTCTTGCATCTTGATTTTCGACAAATGTCATACCTACTTTGAGATTTCGTTTTTTTGATTTCAAATTTTTAAAGTTTCTACAAAGTAGAATAATTCAAATTCACAACTGTTTGAATTCGAGTAAATAAGCTTACGCTTCTTATAGTTTGCACACTTTAAACATAATACAGCGATTCAAATAGAAGTGACAGATTTCAAACATATATTTCTTCCAAACTACAAAAGGAACTATAGTTCCAACGTTCCTGGACAGACAAAAGTTTAAAATTTGAACAGTCCAGGCATCGCGCTGGCGATTCAACAAGAAAAAGCACTTTGTATGCTGCAATTAGCAAAACTAAAGTCCATTATTGAAGTTCAACGTGCTTTATACCGCCTTGACATAAGCAGATTTACCAGCGGCATCGAAAATTTGTAGACGATGGTTGTATTTACAAACAGAAAACCACGGGACGTCCACGCACATCAAATGAAAATGTCGAGCGTATTCGTACAGTTTCCGAAAGGAGCCCAAAAAAAGAGCACATGGTGCTCATATTGAATGTATAAAAAATTAAACTTTTTTTTTCAGGAACGTTGGAATTGTGTTTCTATCTTTTGTAGTTTGGAAGAAATAAATGTTTAAAATCTGTTCCTTTATTTTAAATAACCCTGTATATAAAATTACGAAAGTTTGTGCAAAATGCAAACTATACGTTTTAATTAATAAGACAACTTAAGATAATAAATAATAAATACCCATTTAAACAACTTCTTCCCGTGCAAATACATCAATATTTGAAATATTATTTGATTTGTTACAACCAGGGTTGTTAAAAAAAACGTTTTTATTTTTATTTTTTTTAAACGTGTTTTATTTTGACATTTACAGAGCTAGTATAAAAATATGTATTTATATGATAAATTAACAATATTTGCATCATCTCTGTAATGGTCCATTGTGTCCATCCCTCGGTCCTCGCCTCGTGATGCATGGGTCGAACCCGATCCCGAGCTATCGGTATTGAAGGATATCTGGTTGTTGGTCTTCCATTAGTTTCCTTATTATATTTCATTATTTATCAGTTTGTTTTTTATTTTGAGTTTGAACGGAACTAATTTCAGTGTTTTTATATGTGTTGATAATTTGTTGTATTTGTGTATTATGTCTGTTGTCAGGTGTTGCGTGTATTTTTTTGTTTTGAATTTGTCAGTTCGGAGGTCTGATTTTCGTCTAGTTTTGTAATTGTGTACTTGTTTGTTTCTTTTGAATTTAATTCTTGTTTTAATTAGGTTATGGTGTATTTTATATAATAGCAATAGGTTGTTATATACAATTATTTTTATATATCTATTTCTCCTGTGCATTCGTATAGGTATTTAGTAGTTGTCTTTTTGTCGAGTATGTATATTATTTTTAAGATTTTGTTTTGTTGTCTTTGGATTTTTGCTTTATATTCCTTTGTTGTATTTCCCCATATGGCTGATAGGTAATTAATATTTGAAGTGAATAATGCATTGTAAACTGCTTTTAATTGAAACAAACAGTTTTTTTTACAAAACGTGTTTTTTTTATTGAAACAGCGTTTAAAACATTAACAATTAAAACATGTTTAAGACGTGTTTAAAACATGTTTAAAAAAAACATACAGGGCATTTTTCTTTTGAGTATACCGGGTTTTTGATTAAGCGTGGCCATCGGATGTATCTTAGAAACTACGCAGCGTAGCATGTTAGCGTAAAAAAATTCATAGTAAAAGTGGCCAAAAGAATTCACTGGAAATTATTTTTAAGTTCCTAACTTCGTCGCTAGAGGGCGTAACATTTATCGCCAAACACAAAAACTGGTTTTTATCATAAAACTGCTAACTAAAGCTAGATTGAAAATATACAAATCATATCTACGCTTAATTTTACTCAATTTTATCTACTCATTTGTTTCTTTATCTTACATATGTGAAGTAGAGGACAGCGGGAATGTGTGATCATTAAACTGCATGTAACTTTAGTTACGATTAACCAAAATTATTGAAATTAGTCTTATTTGATAGGTAATTTAAAGCACTTTTAAAATGCGTTCTACTCCCGTTTACTTTAGTTCTTATAGTAAGCGCCAGAGGGCCTTTTTGAAACATTACAGTATTTTCTAGATTTTGTTAAAAATTCCAAATTGTAAGGTATAAAATTATTGAAATTAGTCTTATTTGATAGGTAATTTAACGCACTTTTAAAAGGCGTTCTACTCCCGTTTACTTTAGTTCTTATAGTAAGCGCTAGAGGGCCTCTTTGAAACATTACACTATTTTCTAGATTTTGTTAAAAACTCCAAATCTTACTCTCATTTATTACAGCGTGAAATACTGAGAAAAATGGTGACAATCTCATCCTAATATCTTTATCCTAACTGAAGTTATAGTAAAAAATTTGGCAGATATGCCCATTTCCAACTACGCACCATATAAAAATATATTTTTTAAATCTAGTAGGTATTTAGGCTCATTTGTTTTATGTCCAAGAGCTCAATGAGAATTGAAAAAATAACAAAGACCATTTTTGGCCATTTATATGTTATGCTAATCCAATATGTGAGTAAATCCAAGATTATTTACAATCTAAAATTATAGCAGGCTATGAGATCAGTGGCGTAGATAGTTTTTTGTGATAGGGGGGGATTTGAGTAAGTATTTTATTTCATAAATGTATTTTTCTAAAGTTATACCAAAACAAGTACAAACAATGATGATGACATACTAATGACTTTTTTCGTTATAATAACGACATTGTATATTACCAGGAAACGATTTTGATTGACAAATTTACCAATTTACAAGTAATTGAAAAAGTCGGTAGATTTACAATCCCTAATTTTGTATGCACATTTACTTCTTGCAGACTTATCTATAGCTAAGAAGTTGATAAAATGGAATAGATTATTTCGTTTCAATTATTGTCATTATGACTAAATAAATGAGCTGTTTATTTTACAAGTGGACTAAGTCCAAACTCAATTTTTGTTGTTGTTGTTGACTGCAATAATCTTCATAATTTGAGGTTTTCCTATTATAAATAGCAATTTGTGGTTAAGTATATTAAGTATATTCAAAATATATAATATACAGGCTGTCCCAGACCACCTGGTATCAGCCTTATTTGAGAAAACGGCTAGTTTTAGAGAGCTGAGACAAAAAAATGTATACCAAAAGCCGTATTAAAGAATCAAATGGTGATATTGTTTTTCGCAAAAATGTTGGCATCCCTGGGAGTTTGCTTAAAAATGTAAATAACTCAAGATTTTTAAATGGCACGATAGGTCAAAAGCAGAGCTGGGCAGGATTCGAATCATTCAGGATTCGAATCCTGGATTCGAATCCTTTTAGAGGATTCAAAAGAGGCATTCGAATACTTTAGTCAAACTTTACATTTTTGTAAGAGGATTCGTATTCGAATCCATATGCGGGTGATTCGAATCCTCATAAAAGGATTCGAATACTTGCAAAGGATTCGAATACTTACAAAGGATTCGAATGCTTACAAAAGGATTTGAATCATCAAAAATAATTCGAATTAATTGTGAGGATTAACAAGAAAAATGTATTTTGTGTCTTTTTAAATTTCTCGTTAAATCACTGTTTTATACGCGTGGCGCATGAAGTAAAATTTCGAGTTTAGAAAAGCCCAGAAAATTTGTCTCGGGTCGCTGCGCGTCCCTCGACAAATTTTCACGGGGCTTTTCTAAACTCGAAATTTTACTTCATGCTTAGTCTGGGAGTGGAAAACACTCCTTTGAAGCTTCAAATTGAACTCTTTAAAAAAAAACGTGTGCACACTCGTTAAAAGTTTTAAACTAAGCTCTTTTGAAAAACAACCGATGTCGGAAAATTTACAGCTTATGCATATGTTTACCTAAAAGAAAAATGTTCAAGTTGTATTTTTCAGAAGAGTTCAATTTGAAGCTATAAACGAGTGTTTTCCACTCCCAGACTAAGCATGAAGTAAAATTTCGGGCTTTTCTAAACTCGAAATTTTACTTCATGCGCCACGCGTACAAAACACTGATTTGAAGTGAAGTTCACATACACATGAATACATCTGTAATCAGAGTAACAGGGAATCAGATATTTAGTCTGTTATCAACGATGTTTAGTGTTAATAATAAATAATTAGGTTTTGAATATTTTTGTTAAAACAACTGGTAACGATAGTTATATTATAATGGTCGCAAAAAATTATAAAATCAAATTTCTTCTTAAAGGATTTGTATTCGTGATTCGAAAAAACAGGATTCGAATCTTTGATTCGAATCATATTTACCTCTTACGAATCCTTTATTCGAGTATTCGTGATTCGAATCATATTTCGTGATTCGAATCATATTACGTGATTCGGATTCGTGATTCGAATCCTTTTTACGAGGATTCGTCCCAGCTCTGGTCAAAAGTGATATCGTTGAAAAGGCCTTTAAAAAATAAGCCCTCTTAGATACATTCTGACCCATTCCGCAAAGTCGGTAATGAAATATTTGACTCCAACTCCGTCTCCGACTTCTCTATTTTTCGATAATCCTACGCCAACTTCGACTGCTGCTTCTAATCATGTAAGAATTTGAAAACTTTACTTAATAATGCAATTTTTTGCAATACAAATTAATGTTTAATGGTTACTACATTTGCATAATTGCAATCTAATAGTTTCTTTAAAAAAAAATAGAAATTTTGGTTTTCTCTCATATGAAAATTCGATAAATTTCCATTGTAATTAAAAACTCTATTTGGGTTAAATTTTAGAAAAAAAACTAAATATGTTCAGCACATTTATATTTAAATAATCATATTGAAAATCGGAGTTATACGAAATTTCTAACTCCACGGCTCCGATTTTCTCATCACATAAATACATAAATTCCGACCTCACAGTTTTGACTCTAACTTCGACTCACACTTCACAGCACTAGTTCAAATTGTTTTCCATTTACTTCTAAACACTGTTGAACTATTTTGGTCCTAATACCAGTGGCCCTAAGCATCTACTTTTAAAATAAGGTAACCATGAGATATTGATATTTAGTAATTTCAATCCAAAATTACTCAAAACAAACGCCAGTTACAAAAATATTTTTCCTACAAAAGTTACTTATTTTTCAAAGATCTTTTGAATGATACCACTTTTTACATATCATGCCAATTGAAAATTTTGAGTTTTTGACATATTTAAGCGGAATCTCAGGGATGCCAACCTTTTTGGGAAAAAACAATATCACTATTCGATTCTTCAATATGGCTTTAGTAATAATTTCTGTTATCCTAACTCTCTAAGACTAGCCGTTTTCTCACAAAATGCCTGTTACGGGTGGTCAGGACACCCTGTATATATTTTGAATATACTTAACTACAAATTGTTGTTTATGGCTGTAAACCTTAAATTATAAAGGGTTTTACAGTCAACAACAAATTAAGAAATGGACTTAGGTCACTTTCAAAATAAACGGCCCAAATATTCTAATTAATTAATAAATAATTAGGACTACCATTTCGAAAGTTGCAACCGCATAAATTAAAGTTTCACGCTGAAAAATAAAACTTTTATTGAACGCATTTTTATTATCAAATCAATGGATTTTTTATTATCATAAACTTTTCCAGTGGTAATCAAAACTTGTCTCTCTTAATTCTCACTTTAATCAAATTATCCAAAATAAAAAAAAGGAACAGGGAAAATTTGATTAACGCCCGTGCCCGCAAAGAGAGGGCCCGAATAAAATAGGGGAAAGTCGGGGAAAAAAAGTGCTCTTTTAAGTAAAATTAAAATTTTAACGCAAATCACAATTAACGTCGCTGCCGGCGAATTTAATGCCGCTCCTTATTGCGTCGTCGGGACGCGCGGCGCCGGCGCCCCGACGCCACCGGAGACCTTATTAAAACATAAATATCCTCCTTTCTCTCTCCTCCTCTTCATCCAGGTTAAATCCCCATCCCCCCACCCGGAAAAGGGTGCCCCCTTTTATTATCACGAAATGCAACTTCTGCCGCGCTTTAATTACGGCAAACACGATTTTTACTTTGCGCAATTACTGTCGGTATTAATCACACAAGCGCACAAAGGTTCACTTCGAAATATACATTACGTATGGTATGCGAGTGCATATCAAGTAAGGTTAAATCCAGTTTATACGGATTTTAACCACTAGCGCGAATAGTTAAGATTACATTTGTTTCAAATAGAGCTGAGAAGGATTTGAATGATTCGGGATTCGAATACTTTTTACTCCAAAATTCTGAAACTTTTTAATACTACAATTTAATGCTAGTTTAAATGACTTACTAAAATTAGGTTGGTTTTCATTTATAAGTAATTATCAACTCTACTCTGATTACTTAGAAATAAGATAGTGTATTAGGTTAGTTAGTTGGATATTTCATAGGTTTACGATAGCTTACTTGCCAAGTTAACTTTGGATTAAGTAAACCAAGTATTCGGCTACCAATTTACTCCGCTGGCATTCAATCTCGAGAGGCCGCTAAATAACAGATCGTGAAGTTGGGTTAGATAATAATTTTCGATGTTAAAGTTATATTAATTGGCAGTTACTTGGGTTGTGTTAATTGTCAGTTACTAACGTAAACAATCTAACTCAAGAATCAGATAACCAGTTTACCTAGGGTTAACCAAATTAAGTAATCAGCAACTAATCTAACTCACCTAAAGTTTATGAAGTTAGGTTAGGTTTGTCGTGTGTAACTTTTTCTAGGTAAGGTTAGTTGCTAATTTCGTACAGCACAAGTATCGAATGACGAGTGTTTTTCAATATGACCTGTCTGTCTAGCGCTTTTAGGGCTGTCTGGATATCCGACATAATGGTAATTGGTCTTTTGCTGTGTCCTGATTCCATTATGCGATAAGCACACCACAGTCAATAGCGGCTATTTCAGTCTAGAAGATGGAGGCATGTTTCCCCAAAGCAACCGCAAATTGTTTGCTCCGGTTGCAGCCTCCATAGATTCCAGCCCCGGTTCTTTTGTATTTTTGGCCCCGTGTATGTACCAGATGGGTCCTGGGTTCCCGAGTATGTTCCACTTGGCCATTCACTCCGCTGTGGTATGGTTACTTTAAACTGGCGGGATAGGTGTACGATTTTTGTGAAATTGGACCTCATTTTTAAGGTTTCTCTTCTTGTAGCACTTTGACTGTTGCTGGTCTTGATGCTCCTATATATAAAGTGTGTTTATTTATGTGCAGCCTGTCTAGCTTCCATAATAACATATAGATGTAGTGGTGGAAGAGATCCAGTTATCAGCACGTCTGTCTTTGCACTTTCTCAAGTTTTACGGCTCCGCTCTTGGTTTGGGTCTTTTCTCCCCCATGCGAGTGCGGCGTAAGTCACTACGGATCTTACAACCAGGGTGTATAGGCCATACTAGGTCGCAGTCCCCATGTGCGTCTTACCATTTTTCTGGTAGCAAGAAGTCCTCTCGTGGCCTTTTTGGTGATGTTCTCTAGGTGGAAGTTGAAGTTAAATCTGGTATCAAGTATGACTCCTAGATATTTTACTTCATTTTTGATGGGAACTTCCATTCCACATATGCGTAGCGATTTTAAGTCATCGGTTTTTCGTCTCTTAGTGAAGGGGACGATCGCTGTTTTGGCCGGGTTGTACTATCTTTCTACGTTACTTAGTGCCCTCTGTATCAAGTAAGATACAGTGGTCCCAAACTTCCCGCTTACTAGAATGGCCAGGTCATCTGCATATCCCAGGGCATAAATGCCTTGGTTTTCGAGTAGCAGTAGAAGGTCGTCCATGACGAGGCACCACAGGAGCGGCGAGAGAACGCCCCCCTGCGGGCACCCACTAGCGACTATTGCTTCTGCTGTTTTTCTATATAGGATAGTTGTTACCGTCTGACTTCTGAGCATATTGTTCACCCAGTGTTGCACTTGCTGGTTAATCCCTCTCTTTTCCATTGCTGTTGCTATGAAGTTGAAGGTTGTGTTGTCGAACGTACCTTCGATGTCCAGAAAGGCCTCCAACGCAATGTCTTTTCATTGTATGGTCCTTTCGCATTTGCTCACTAGCTGGTGGATTACTAGTTCACACGACTTTCCCACTTGGTAGGCATATTGTTGACAGTATAGTGGTGAGTCCTTTAGGACTCCTTTCTATATTTGCCTGTTTACTAGTTTTTCTAGTAGTTTTAGAACAAATGATGACAAGCTAATCAGTCTGTACGATTTCGCCTGTGCATATGAGGCACGCCCGGGCTTGGGTATAAATACTAACTTTACAGTCCTCCAGCTGCTTGGGATGTATGAAGGGGCAAGGCTTGCTCTGAGGATCTCACATAATGGTTTGCTCAGTGTTGCTATTCCCTTTAGTAGCATGACAGGATATAACTTGTCAGAACCTGGTGATTTGAATGGTTTGAACGTATGATTTCCCCATTCAATGTCACCAGGCTTGATAATCGTTTTCGCTGTATCCCTGTCCCGTTTTAGAGCCCATTTGTTGGGCTCGCTTAGGTCCTCGGATGCAGGGTTGTTAAGTATTACAAAACCCGAGAAGTGCGTCTGCAGTAATACCTGCAGACCCTCTTCTACCGAGTCTGTGTACTTTCAACTTTTGGTGAGCAGCGAGCCGATGTTCCTAGAATGATCTTTGCTGAGCGCCTTCAGTAGACGGGAGCTTGTGGGTTCACTTTCTATGTCCCCACAGAGTTTTTGCTAGGAATTTGCCAGGCCCATTCAGATTTTCTCTTAGCTATATTAAATAGCCTTCTGGTGCTTTGTTCTACCAAGATCCTTGTTCCACCAGGTAACCCTGGTCGAGATAGGTTTGGTAGTTCTTGAGCAGCTTGTTTCAAACGCCGCATTGCACAATGCCTTCTAACTCATGAGTTGTTCTTGCTCTTGTTGGATAGTCCCCGATTCTGTTGGCTAGTACGTCATTGTACAGGTCTCATTCAGTTCTCCTCGTCTAAAAAATCCAATGCTAACTCCGCTGTTTTAATTTCAAGTGTTAATACAAAGTTTCATCATGTAATCGCCTTATCAATTAAATATATTTTTTAATTACCTGGCAATGCATATTTTTAATTGCTTTAGGTAGTATTATAGTAAGTTCGCCACTCTTTAAGTAAAGACACAGAAAACGTTTATTGGCCATTAAAAATATTCTTAAAATAAATATTTTATTTTAAAATTCTTACAAAAACCTGTAAGATCAAAATGTGTCCAAATATAAAATATGAAACTCTTACATTTTAAATTTTAGAAAAATTATTTTGTTTTTCTGTATTGGATTATCAAAATTTTTTATTTTATATTAAATTCTAAGATTTAAACACATTTTTATGTCACGAAATTTGTTTGATGATTGTCCGAAACAACTCAACTCTCATTCAAGTTATTTTTATTGTGAATGCACTTTTGAGAATCTCAATTTTAGAAATGATTTAACTTAACAGAAAAATGGATTACCAAAAATGGTAATTTCTTTAAACACTTCTGAGAGATTGAAGTCATTTTAATAACATACCTCAAAATTCAACAATGAATTAGGAAATACATTTAATTATTCAATTTAAGAAATTCTTTATACAATTTTGACACCGTATGATTTTTTTTAATGATTTTCTTAGACATGATTTCCTTCTAAAATACAAATATTTTTATGTAATTCTTTACTTTGAAACTTATAATCTAATTTTAGGCCGGATAATTTACTTTTCTCTAAATAAATGAAATTTACAGAAATGTCTATACAGCAAATATAGGGTTCGCCAGTGAAGCGGAAAAATTTCCGAACTTTTTCATACAGATTTCAGTATGCCATTTTACTTTTTAGAGTATGCATTTTACTTTTTTAAAATAATAATGAATATTTTCCATCATTCGACGATGCAGGCCAGGTTAAATTTGCAATTTCCTGTGTGATATTGGAATGGTGAAAACCCAGGTGAACTGCATGAAGAGCCATTATATCATCAGTATTTTTATCATCTGGAATTATTGGGCCATATTTTTCTAAAACGATAGAGGAAAAACACAGTTAATGCAGACCGGTACACACACATAGTCAGAACATTTTTGATTCAACGGCTCCCTGGGTTTTATTTTTTTCAGCAGAATAGGGCCACAAGTTATACTCTTTAGAGATTTCTGAAGAGCAGGGTGTACATTAATAGACTGCTCACCATACCGGAAATAAGAACGAATATCAGACAAGAAATTGTAAATTCAACATGACCTGCCTTGTCAAGTGATGGACAATTTTCCATCAAGATTAAAAAAATGTTTACACGGAAATTACTCTTACTTGAGCGGCGTTATTTTTAAAAAGTAAAATGGCATACTTTACTGAACTCAAATCTAAATAAAAAAATTCGTAAAATAAATGTTTTGTGAAAAAATTAACTACTTTCAATTTTTCTGCTTCACTGGCGGACCCTATATTACGGACTTCTATAAATTTTTAAAATAAAATTGGAAAGATTATGTATACTGAGTTTTTTTAAAAGACCTCAATTTGAAGCCTTACACTCCTCGTTTTCCACTCCTAGAATAAGCATGGAGTAAAATTTCGAGTTCAGAAAAGCCTGAAAATTTGGTTTGGTCGCGTAGCGAAGCGAAGCGACCAAACCATATTTTCAGGCTTTTCTAAACTCGAAATTTTACTTCATGCGCCACGCGTACGAAACACTAAACCATTGTAAAATTAAAAATATACTTCTAAATCATGCCGTAATAAAAATATAATGCTAAAGCAGGACGTTTTTGTGTTATATACGTCTGGCGCATGAAGTAAAATTTCGAGTTTAGAAAAGCCTGTAAATTTAGTTTAACCAAACCAAACAAAAGTTGAAATTTTACTTTATGCGTAATCCAGGAGTGAAAAACACTCAGTTACAGCTTCAAAATGAACTCTTAAAAAACACCCTGTATGTTGTTAATACATTATAAAAAAAGGGGGTAAGAATTTACTATACACCCCGTCGGTATTATAGAAAAAAATAATATTATTCGAAAGAACTCGAAGAGTACTATCTAGATATGCAATTAATTTCGACCGGAAATGTTAAATAAAAAAAATTTGTTGAAAATTTTGAAAATATTGAGTCCTAGCAGTATGTAAAATAATCATCGTGCGCAAAGAGATTTACGCAATTTATTCTATTACAAACCTTTCTCCTAACCTAACCTAGAAGTATGTGGAATATTCAACGTCAACAAACATTTTTTTTCGGCGTTTTTTTTTTCGGAGTTGAAGTTAGATTGAAGTCTTTAACAAACATTTCTTTCGATTTCCCCAATGTCTCAAGTAAAGATTGCAATAGTTAAGAGCAATCAGTGAGGTTTTATAGAAGTTTTTAGTCAAAATTTCAAAGTTGAAAAAAGTGAACTTTTATCATTTCCGTAGTAAATTTATTGATTTTAATTGGTGATATATGTCAACACAGTGTGAATCTATATTATAATACATGTGATTCCACGGGGTGTAAAGTAAAGTCGAGCCAAATTAAGGAAAAAACTAGTATTTGGCTAGAAATGTTGAAGATTTTTGTCAATTTGTCAATTTTGTCAATTAACCTGTAAATTTTGTTGATTTAGATCAATGTCATAAGTTTTCAATGTATTTAGATTTATAAATTATCAAGATTTTCTTCAATGTTGTCAAATTTCATTGTTAATTTTCATCATTTTTTTTTCAATTTTAACTAAACCAATACTTTATTTTATTAGAAAAAAATCGGATGTGATTATATTTGATAGTGTTAACAAGTTGAAAAGTAGTGAATACTTGAAGTTTGTCCCGAAAAAATATTGTTATCATTTCAAAATTACATAATAAAAACCTTTAAAAAATTAGTGTTTTATTTATAATTTATGATTTAGATGTCGGTCCGTGACAAACAGGGACCAAAAATACCGGTCCGACACATAAAATAATTTGGGAAGCGCTGCTCTAAACTGCCATGTAAATATTGTAGGTTGGCAACTCCGAAATTTGACAATTTTACTTTTAAAACCTTATTGCCTTCGTCATTCCGCAAGTTTTAGAGATTAGAGTTGAGTTTTTTGTTATTTACCGTTTCGAGGTTATGCCTAACGTTTTATATGTCAATTCCTAAAGCGAAAATTAAAAAAAAAGATGAAGTCATGGCACCCTACAGGTTTTCTTTTTATTAAACGTACGATATTCAGGTATATTCCGTAAGCAAAATGGTAAATTTAACGGAAATCTTATTCATATAGAAACTTAGATTTTGAGGTTAAATAGTAACGTATACGTTAAATGTAATATTTCGTGTACAGAACAGCTCTGTATATCTCCTTATCTTATCTTCGAGGCGTTTTATATGTCAATTCCTAAAGCGTAAATTTCAAAAAAAATTAAATCCTGGCACTCTACAGGTTTTCTTTTATTAAACATACGATATTCAGGTATATTCCGTAGGCAAAATGTTAAATTTAACGTACATCTTATTCTTCAACATCACGATCTATGCAAAATATGACAACTAATATAGAAACTTAGATTTTGAGGTTAAATAATAACGGATTCGTTAAATGTAACATTTCGTGTACAGAACAGCTCTGTATATCTGCTTATCTTATCTTCAAGGTAATGCCTGACGTTTTATATGTCAATTCCTAAAGCATAAATTAAAAAAAAAAAGATGAAATCATGGTACTCTACAGGTTTTCTTTTATTAAACATACGATATTCAGGGATATTCCGTAGGCAAAATGTTAAATTTAACGTACATCTTCTTCTTCAACATCACGATCTAAACGAATTTATTAACTGATATAGAAACTTAGATTTTGAGGTTAAATAATAACGTATACGTTAAATGTAACATTTCGTGTACAGAACAGCTCTGTATATCTGTTTATCTTCACACAAGTAGAGTAAATATCAATCTCATCCATTCTCAGTTTATCGTTATTGTTTTTCTAAAATGTAAAACAGTCCGACGATAATGGGACACGTCCGTCATAGCCGTCGTGTCGTCTCTTCTACGAACAATTACAATTTCAAATGCGGAGAGGATTGATCGCCGGGAAGATTGGAAAAAAAGCGCATCGTGGCTCCGTGTGTTGTGTGCGCTATATGGGCCACGTTTCGAACAAATTGATTTCACAATGACCTCGTTCGAGTTCCCCGTTGCAATCACTATTTATTTATTTACCTTGTGTGTGTTCAGAAGGTGATGCAACCCGACAACAGTAACAACAACAAGAAAGAACCTTAGAACAGTTTATTTTTTAAAGAATTAAAGACATTTAAAACAAAAAAGGGGAGTTTTACAGGTTATTTTAACAAAAAAAAAGTAAGCATTGCTCATAGTTTATAGAAACATTACGAACTACTTAAACTCTGATTAACTGTGCTTTTTACAGAGCTGGGACAAATCCTCGTAAAAAGGATTCGAATCACGAATCCGAATTATGTAATATGAGTCGAATCACTCGACTAATTAATACTCGAATAAAGGATTCGTAAGAGATAAATATGGTTCGAATCAAAGATTCGAATCCTGTTTTTTCGAATTACGAATACAAATGCTTTAAAAATAAATTTGATTTTATAATTTTTTTTGAAACTATTAATATATAAATATCGTTACCAGTTGTTTTAACAAAAATATTTTAAACCCAATTATTTATTATTAACACTGAACATCGTTGATACCAGACCAAATATCTGATTCCCTGTTTATATTTTTATTTTCTTTATTTATTTATTTATTCACGAGATACCTCTTTAACATTGAAATAATACAAAATAAGAAATAACAAAAGTTTAAGAGCCGCAGAATGACTACACACATACGTTATGATAACTACATTGCTAATTACTCTGATTAAAGATGTATTTGTGTGTTTCTGAACTTCACTTCAAATCAGTGTTTTGTACACGTGGCGCATGAAGTAAAATTTCGAGTTTAGAAAAGCCCGAAAATTTGTCTCGGGTCGCTGCGCGACCCTCGACAAATTTTCACGGGGCTTTTCTAAACTCGAAATTTTACTTCATGCTTAGCCTGGGAGTGGAAACACCTGTTCAAAACTTCAAATTGAACTCTATTATAGTGATGGGAATAATTGATTAAATTAGTAGTTGAAAATTAGTGGTTAACTTTTCAGTTCAAAAATATGATGAGCGCGTGGGGGGGGGGGGCTGAATAATTATGTAGTACAAACAAGCGATATAAAGTGAACTTGAAAAACTAAAACGGGCCACAGAATGCTTATCATATATTCGAACGAGGTGTTTTTTTTTTTTCTGAAATTGGTTTTCCAAGAATGTTTTTTACAGGGAGTATTTTTAGGGGTCGTTATTTTGGAGGTCTTTTTCGGGGGGTTATTTCAGGAAGTAATTTATATGTTTATATGGAGGGATTTTATCGGGGGATGAATTTCAGGAATAGATTTCCGTAAGGATGATTTTTAGGGGGATTGTTCTTTTCAAAAGATGTTTTTTCGGGAGTGGGGCTGATTTTCGAGGAATCTTTTTACGTGGGGTATTATGTCATCCATTTTATTACTTTTTGTATTGTTTATTATTGAATTTGTCAATTGAGTAACTACTAGATTTTTTTTTTTTTTGTTAACTTTGGCCATTATTTGTGTTTTTTTATTCTGTAGAAATTTATAAATGATTAAGTGTTATATATTTATTTGGTATATATTTCCTTTATGTTAATTGCTTTTAAAAAATTCATATAAAATTAAAAAAATATATATTCCTAATTTGTGATTTTTGAGACATTGATCGTTAAATTTGATTTCATTGTGATGTTGTTTTTTATACAACTAAATTTTATCTATTTTTTACTAAAGTATAATACAATTCAGAAATCGAAAAAAATATAATTCCACATTTTTGTTGATTTTGAAGATTTTGACACTTATCTGCCAATGTTTGTTTATATTAATAGATGATTGAGTTACGTGAAGATTATAATAATAAAAAGAAGTATCAATAACCTTTCTTCACACACTTTATTTTAATACCAGATGTACATTTCTGTCACCAAGTGACCATTATCAATGGATTTTTAATACTATTAAAAATCCATTGATAATGGTCACTTGGTGACAGAAATGTACATCTGGTATTAAAATAAAGTGTGTGAAGAAAGGTTATTGATACTTCTTTTTATTATTTGTTTATATTGATTTATATTGACAATTTTAATGAAAGTTTATGTTTTTTGTTAATTTTTCGAATATTTATATATAATATAGCAGATCTGGGTAGGATTCGAATCATTCATGGATTCGAATCTTTTTAGAGGATTCAAAAGAGGTATTCGAATACTTTAGGTAAACTGGATTCGTGATCCGGATTCGTTACACTTTTTTAAAAGGATTCGTATTCGAATCCAAATGCTGGTGATTCGAATCCTCATAAAAGGATTCGAATCCTTATAAAAGGATTCGAATCCTCGTAAAAGTATTCGAATCCTCATAAAAGGATTCGAATCCTCATAAAAGGATTCGAATCCTCATAAAAGGATTCGAATCCTCATAAAAGGATTCGAATCCTCATAAAAGGATTCGAATATTCATAAAAGGATTCGAATAGTCTCAAAAGAATTCGAATCGTCAAAAGTAATTCGAATTAATCGTAAGGATTAACACGAAAAATTCATTTTGTATGTTTTTAAATTTCTCGTTAAATCACTGTTTTATACGCGTGGCGCATGAAGTAAAATTTCGAGTTTAGAAAAGCCCCGTGAAAATTTGTCTCGGGTCGCTGCGCGACCCTCGACAAATTTTCTACGCGGGGCTTTTCTAAACTCGAAATTTTACTTTATGCTTAGTCTGGGAGTGGAGACACGCGTTCGTAAATTTTCGAATAATCATATATTGTCATAAAGTTGTGTATTTATTTTCAAAGAAATCTTTCTCGGTTTATTGAACAAAAACAAAAGAGCTGAGGTGAAAAGTGTTTGGGTAAAAGTGGTTTATTTTTTCGTTGGCTACAACTTTTGTTTGAAACATTTTTTGATTTAGACGTCGAAAGCCATAATCGGTAAGTTGTTGATCTTCACTACATTTTTTAGTTTCTAATTCAAAAACAAAAGAGCTAAGGTGAAAAGTGTTTAGGTAAAAAAGGTATATTTTTTCCTTATCTACAACTTATGATTCAAACATTTTTTGACTTAGACGTCGAAAGCCATAGTGAAATTCGTTTAATAAAAAAATATGTAATGATTTCTGGTGATTTTTAACACTTCCGTATAATTAATATTGAATTACTGAAATAAAAAGCTAGTCGAGTAAATAGAAACAAATAGTGAAACAAACCAAGTGTTTTTCATTTATCCTTCAATATTATACTAATATAAGTATTTATTTTTAATGTATTCGTAAATATACGGTAAACAATGTAAAATATTTATTTAGTTAAAATATTTATTTAGTTAAAATATTTGAAAATAACAATACAATAAATTTTATATTATTATTATTATTATACTGGGTGTCCGTATTTCAAAAGAATGTATGGGGATCTCGGTTATTTAAAGAGATAGAGTCGGTTAAATTGAGGCAAAGTTGCATAATTTAGGGCCCAATAATAACCCAAAAACAAGTTTGAAATATCTTATTTCCTTAATGAGATATTGTCAGAAAACGTATTATTTGAAAATTCGTTTTTATTTTTTTATGCAAAAACTATTGAATCCAGACATTTACAACTTTGACATTATAGGCACTTTTTAACGATCAATCGAGTAACATATTTTATTTTAAGATAACTATAACATTTACCTAGGGACCATTGCTAACTTTTGTTTTTTCTTATGGGCGCCATTTTGGATTTTGATATTTTTTGGAAGAATATTTTTTACTGAATTTAATGACGTATCGCACTTATAGTTTATTGTACATTTTATATGTAAAATTTTAATCTTTTGGTTTTTCAAAGAGTGCCTTGGAAACAGTTGAGTAACTCACTTATTGGGCAACTCCTAGGACCCATACTTTGCTTACATATCACCCCTGAAGACGGGCATCCGACGATACATACTTTAACAGCTGTGACATATTTTAAAGTAACGAGTGTCTTCCACTCCCAGACTAAGCATGAAGTAAAATTTCGAGTTTAGAAAAGCCCCGCGTAGAAAATTTGCCGAGGGTCGCGCAGCGACCCTCGACAAATTTTCACGGGGCTTTTCTAAACTCGAAATTTTACTTCATGCGCCACGCGTATAAACCATTGATTGGAAGTGTAGTTCAAAAACACACAAATACATCTTTAAACAGAGTAACACAGAAATTTAGTCTGTTATCAACGATGTTCAGTGTTAACAATAAATAATTAGGTTGTGAATATTTTTGTTAAAACAACTGATAACGATATTTATATGTTAATGGTTGTAAAAAAATAATAAAATCAAATTTATTCTTAAACGATTTGTATTCGTGATTCGAAAAAACAGGATTCGAATCTTTGATTCGATCATATTTATCTCTTACGAATCCTTTATTCGAGTATTCCTGATTCGAATCATATTAGGTGATTCGGATTCGTGATTCGAATCCTTTTAAGGAGGATTCGTCCCAGCTCTGTAATATAGATATATAAATATTCGAAAAATTGATTTTGTTTAATTTGACTCTTTTTTTATTAATTTGACGATTTGTTTAGAATTACTCCTGTGAGTTTTATTGATTTAGAAAATTATTAATAAAAATTTTTATCATTTTTTATTGATGCTGACGATTTTTTCAGTGTTAACGTCTTTTAGAGCCCTGCGCGGGATGATTTTTTTTGAGTCCGGCCCGGCCCGGGTAAATAATAGAACAGGCTTGGCCCGGTAAATATTTTAGTCTGAATAATTTAAACTTTCAAAAATCTAGTTTATAAAGATTAATCACACTTGTAAATACTGGTATATTTACTTGTTTATGTTATTATATAGTTTGCAATTAAAAATAAAAACAAACTTTAAAAAAATAAGTCAGGCCCGGCTCTGCTCGACCCAGTCTCAAATTTTGAATTGAAAGCCCGCCTCGGCCCGCTCGAAAAAATTCCAAGGCCTGGTCCGGATCGACCGGGCCGAGCCATAGCCCGGCCCGGGCAATGCCCTAACGTTTTTTGTCAATTTTTTTCCTATTTAATTTTTTACAAGTTTGTTTTTTAAATTTTGTTCGCTGACTATTAATAAATAATATTTTTGACGTCGTATTGATCTTGAATTTTCCAATATTGACAATTTTTGCTCATTGAAATCAACTTTTTAAATATTTTTTTCAATTTTGACGTTTTTTTTTTAATAAATATTTGTATGAAATTCATTTTAGAAGATTTCTGTCATTTCTAGTTTATTTGATTAGTTACAATGTTGACAATTTTGATTATTATTTCCAAAATAATCTCATACGGAGATGACACTGCCGCCATTGTATTCCATGGTAAAACATGGAATGAAGTAAGAGATAGAGTTTGTATAGGCATGAACAATATTAAAACAATACTTGACAAATTGAAATTATTATTAAACATTGATAAAACAAAATACATACCATTCACACCAACAAACAGAAATATACCAAATTATACAGAAATAAAAATAAAGGACACATTAATAATTAAGGAAACACCACATATAAAGTACCTGGGCATATCTACAGACAAATACCTGAAATGGGATATTCATGCTAACAACGTAGCGAAGAAGTTAAGAATACTGATTTTAAAATTTTACAATTTGCGAGATAAAGTGTCACAGAAACTACTTAAAAGACTCTACAAAGTCTTTGTAGAGCCTATAATTACATATGGGATCAGCATTTGGGGCACTTGCTACAATAATGCAATAAAAATCTTAAATATAGCACAAAACTACATACCTACTAAAAGTGATAAATAAAAGAAATAAATTATACCCAACAGAACTCCTTTATAATAGCACCACATTTAATATCAGGCAACTCTGCGCAGTACAAACCCTCATATACATACACAGACATAACACCTACAATAATCATCCAATTCACAACCACGAAACAGGATTTAAAACGAACAAAAAAATTGAAATCCCATTTTGCATTAACAAAAAAACTCAACGTCACTTCAGCTATACAGGGTGCCCGTTTTTGAAGCTCAGGCATGGGGATCTCGGTTATTTGAAGAGATACAAGGTCGGTTAAATTAGGGCAAAGTTGCCCAATCTGGAGTACAACATAATGCCGTTTTGAAACATAAAATATTCCGAATACTTCCGAAGATATCCGGAAAAAATCGAAATTTTCAAAAAGCGTTTTAATTTTTTTGCGAGACTATTTAAAGAGATACATCAAAACAATTTACACTTTATCATTGCACCTTTGTGTGCTCTACAGCGTGGTGATATCATAATAGAAATTCGACGTTTGGATTTTCGGCGAACATCATCAACTTTGTTTTTTCTTATGGGCGCCATCTTGGATTTTTACATTTTCAAATACACCTTTTTTTCTGATTACGGTGATGTGTCATGTGTTGGGGTTTGGTCAAGCAGTTTGATGGAAATGTCAAAAATCCTGTTTTTGCAAAGAGTGCCTTGGAAATGACAGCTACACTTTTGTTTAATACAGTAATTTAATAAATACTAATACAAAACTAACGCAAAATTGTTTTCTATTCCAATTTTATTATAAGATATAAATAGTACAAAAATATTATTCTAATTCATAACATACAATGAAACTAGAGCATGAGAAAGGAATAAATTAAAAAACAATTATAAGAGGTGTTTGAATGGCCCATCCTCCATCTCATCCAAGCAAATGCGTCTTCTTAAATTTTATATTAATCTTAAAATATCCCTTCTTCTTACTTTGGTCCTAAGAGTTGTAATGATTTTTCTTCGCAAAGTCGTTGATATCGGTGGGTACAGATTTATAAATTATGTTTTTTGTAGCTTACCATAAATCATAATCTAATGGGAAAAGATCTGGTGAACGTGCCGGCCAGCCTACGTCCCCACTATTTGAAATGACTCTATCGGGAAATATTTCAGACAAGTAATCAGACACTCTCCTAGCGTTATGTGGTGTAGGTCCATCTTGCTGGAACCAAAGGCTATTTAGTTGGTTGAGGCAAATGTCATCGATTGAATCGGTCAGGTAGGTCATTGAAAAGTACAAATAGCTATCTGCAAACAAATTGTCTTCGTAAATGTACGGGCCATTGATTTTATCGCCAAATAAACTAACCCATAGATAGTCGTCCTTGCTGTTCGTGTGGATTTTCAACGGACCATACATGTTCATTGTGACGATTGAACATGCCTGTGCTGGTAAACTTGCACTCATCCGTGAATATCACGTTAGAAAGAAAATAGGGATTTTGCAATACCAGCGTCATGATATTCCTACAAAACTTCTTCTTCGTATAGTGTCTCCTGGATGCAAGACTTGCGTGATATGAATATTAAAGGGACGATACTTGTTTTTTTTTAAGACTCTTGACACTACCTGATGAAATACATTCATTTCTTCTGCTATAGCCCTTGTCGAAGTAGAAGAATTATTTTGAATCTAATGGAGAATTAAATTAAACCCTTTTATTATTTCTCAGAAGGTTTTAACATTTTACTTACTACTTGTAAAATTTCCATTTCATTTCCGTTGGGCCTATGAACACGTCTTCTAGGCTTAGAAAATGCACCAAACTAGGCTAAATTTCTATGAAGAATCAGAAAATAATTTTGAGCAGGTTGTCTTTCTGGATACCGCTGAACACATCCGAAGTAACATTTCGATGCGATCCGTAATAACGTTCTAGCATATCGCGTTTTTCTTCACTTGAAAACGGCATTTTGTTATAAATTTATACTAGTTTTGTAACTGTAGGTCAGGATAAGCGAAATTCAGTCGAAGTGTCAAAAATTACCTTATTAAACAAAAGTGTAGCTGTCATTTCCAAGGCACTCTTAGCAAAAACAGGATTTTTGGCATTTCCATCAAACTGCTAGACCAAACCCTAACACATGACACATCACCGTAATCAGAAAAAAAAGCTGTATTTGAAAATGTAAAAATTCAAAATGGCGCCTATAAGAAAAAACAAAGTTGATGATGTTTGCCGAAAATCGAAACGTCGAATATTTATTATGATATCACCACGTTGTAGAGCGTACAAAGTGACAATGATGAAGTGTAAATTGTTTTGATGTATCTCTTCAAATAGTCTCGCAAAATAATAAAAACGTTGTTCGAAAATTTCGATTTTTTTCCGATATCTTCGGAAGTATTCAAAATATTTTATGTTTCAAAACGGCATTATGTTATACTCCAGATTGGGCAACTTTGCCCTAATTTAACCGACCTTGTATCTCTTAAAGTAACCGAGATCCCCATGCTTGAGCTCCAAAAACGGGCACCCTGTATAGCAATAAAACTGTACAATATAGTACCAAAGCAAATAATGGAGACTCAAAATAGGAAGAGCTACATAAATGAAATAAAAACGTTTATACATAACAACAAAGATAAAATAACAGCAATATTCCAATAATACCCCATCATAAATCCTCCTCTCATTCATACCTTTTACTCACTTCCATTAATTACACAAATTATAATATATATTTTGAACAAATGGTTATTTTTTCTCCTTTAGATACATTGTTTCTTTTTCCTCCAAATATTCTAATATTTTTACACTTTGTTTTATATAGTTATATATATATATACACATAATTATGTTTTACAAATATTTTTATACATTGTAGACCTTTATTTTTTGTTTTCTATCTTATTTTGTTTTTATATTTTTCTAGTTTAGCTAGTTTGTATAAGTAAATTCTAATAGATTTAAAAGTAAATGGAATGCCTAAAACAAGTACTTGTACTTAAAATGTAGACCATTGGACGCAACAATTTAGGAAATAGGTAATAACAAAAAAATAATAAAAATGTGATATATAAGTGTGATGATCTGTAAAAAATCTATTGGAATTGAATAAATTGAATTGAATTGAAATGAATTGAATTACAAATTATATTTATACAATTGGTTATTGTCTAAATTTATATAATTTATAATGGGAATGGAATATTAATAAAACTGTCAACATTTTCAATAAATAATGATAACAGTAAATGTGTCAACGCTTACAAAACTAAATATTAAAATAAACTAAACCTAGAAATCTTTAAAACTGAACATACACACAAAAGATATTCAATTATTTTGATTTTCAATTTTTCCAGATTTCGTTATTAGTATTAGTATTTTTTTTATGATTTCTTATTTTAATTTACTTTGCTAATATTGATTTTTTTGTTGTTGTTTTATGATTCTTGTTAAATGTAATTTTTCATAATTTCTGAATATTTTTTTCACTTTTCACGATTTATTTAAAAATCGTTATTAGTGTTTTGGTCAATTTGAACCAAATTCCTTGACTTTCTCGCGTTTAATGATATTCAGGAAATTTTGTTTTTAAGTAATTTTAAGGCATTTGTCAATTTTATTACAGAGTTCAATTTGAAGTTTCGAACAAGTGTTTCCACTCCCAGGTTAAGCATGAAGTAAAATTTCGAGTTTAGAAAAGCCTGAAAATTTGGTTTGGTCGCTCCGCGAAGCGGAGCGGCCAAACCAAATTTTCAGGCTTTTCTAAACTCGAAATTTTACTTCATGCGCCACGCGTATAGAACACTGATTTTAAGTAAAGTTTAAAAACACACAATTGGATTTTTAATAAGAGTAACACGGAATCAGATATTTGCTCTCTTATCAAGGATGATAAGTTAAGTTAAAACAACTGGTGCCGACATTAAAATGTTACTGGTTGCAAAAATAATCAAATTTATTTTTAAAAGATTTGTATTTGTGATTCGAAACGACAGGATTCGAATCTTTAATTCGAATCATATTTATCTCTTACGAATCCTTTATTCGGGTATTCGTGATTCGAATTATATTAGGTGATTCGAATCCTTTTTTGAGGATTCGTCCCAGCTCTGGTATCTACTAAATTACCCGATCAAATAATCGTTTAAATTAGTATATACTATTTTACCCGATAAAATAATCGCTTAAATTAGTATATACTAATTTATCCGATCAAATAATCGCTTAAATTCGTATTACTATTTTACCCGATCAAATAATCGCTTAAATTAGAAATTACTAATTTACCCGATCAAATAATCGCTTAAACTAGTATATACTAATTTCCGAAAAATAATCGATTATATCGATATATTTAAATAATTGACGGATGCCTGAAAATTACGTAAATAAAAAAAATCACTGAATATCATTAAAACTGGGAAAGTCAGAGAAAAGTCATGGAATTGTATTCAAATTGACCAAAACCCTAACAAAAAAGCCATGATATTATTAAATTTGTCAAAATCAACAGGCAAATTACAAAACAAATAAAAATTTATAAAATTACTTAAATATTGATAAAAACAATGAAAATAATTTTACAAAGTGGGGGTTTCCCACAGAAGAAAGTTATATTAAAAGGCCAGGGAAAAAAAACGTCGGGAAAATGTAACATTTCAGATTCTGGCTACCATGTCAGTTTTACTTCAAATAATATTAAACAAAATTTTGAAAACTAGATTATTATCTCTAAAAACCTGTTCAGTCATTTAATGTTCTTATCAAATCATTCAGTTTGAAGTTTCGAACAAACGTTTCCACTCCCAGACTAAGCATGAAGTTAAATTTCGAGTTTAGAAAAGCCCTGTGAAAATTTGTTCAGGGTCGCGCAGCGACCAGAGACAATTTTCTGGGCTTTTCTAAACTCGAAATGTTACTTCATGCGCCACGCGTATAAAACAGTGATTTAACGAGAATTTAAAAAAAAAAACACAAAAGACATTTTCCAAATTAATCCTCACAGTTAATTCGGATTATTTTTGACGATTCAAATCCTTTTGTAAGTATTCAAATCCTTTTATAAATATTCGAATCCTTTTATAAATATTCGAATCCTTCTACAAGGATTCGAATCACTCACATTTTAATTCGAATCCTCTTAAAAAAATGTAACGAATCCGGATCACGAATCTAGTTGAACTAAAGTATTCGAATGCCTCTTTTGATTCCTCTAAAACCTGGGTCTCCAAACTATCTTCTTCGCGGGCCACAAATACAATTCTACATAATAAAGTCGGCCAAGATCCGATTAATTTTATAAAATTGTGAAAAATTTAAGGAACAATTGTTACAATATTTCAAAATATGACATTTACAAAAAAAATTGCAAACAATCGCGGGCCGGATTCATGCAAGTCGCGGGCCGTAGTTTGGAGACCACTGCTCTAAAAGAATTCGAATCCAGGATTCGACCCTGAATGATTGGAATCCTGCTCTGGCTTTTAATAACATTAATAGACACTTTTTAGACTGTTCTAATTTTGTAAATATTTGCAGTAGGACAGTAGTACCCAGGATTCGGAAATATCATGATATTTATATAAATATGAAGACACCGGATATACAGAAAGTTCTATGTAACACCGAACATTTTCATAATGAGAATTTTTCGTTTAAGTATACATTAGCATACGTTATACATTTGCCGACGCTCGGTTTATTAAATGAATGTAATTTCAAGCTTTAAACGAGTGTTTTCCACTCCCAGGCTAAGCATGAAGTAAAATTTCGAGTTTAGAAAAGCCTGAAAATTTGGTTTGGTCGCGTAGCGCGAAGCGCGGAGCGGCCAAACCAAATTTTCAGGCTTTTCTAAACTCGAAATTTTACTTCATGCGCCACCGGTACAAAACACTGACATTACGAAGTTTAAAACACACCGCAAAACTTTACATTGCATCAGTGTTTTGTATCGGTGGCGCATGAAGTAAAATTTCGAGTTTAGAAAAGCCTGAAAATTTGGATTGGCCGCTCCGCGCTTCGCGCTGCGCGACCAAACCAAATTTTCAGGCTTTTCTAAACTCGAAATTTTACTTCATGCTTAGTCTGGGAGTGGAACACACTCATTTTAAGTTTAAAATTGACTCTTAAAAAAAACGAGTATCTAAAGATTGACGGCATATACGCTGTAATTAGGACATGTATACTCCCTGTATGTACAAGTTGAGGCATTAATTGCGATTGATTGGCTACAATTTGTAATGGTCATATAGGCAACCCAATTTACAAATTATTTTAAAATGAAAAGTGTCAAATTCTATTGGATGAAAATGTTCGGTGTTACATGAAACTCTCTGTATATCGATATTTATCTGATATATATATTAACTTTTTGATAATTATTCTTGTACATAAATATTAATATTTATATTATTTATTAATTATACAAGGAATTGTTCTTTTAAGTTTACATATTCCGATATATACTCTGTATTTCTTCAGGCGTTTGGTGTTTTTGAAAATCGTTCAATTTGAAGCTTCTAACGAGTGTTTTCACTCCCGAATTAAGTATGAAATAAAATTTCGAGTTTAGAAAAGCCTGGAAGTTTGGTTCTTCATGCTTAATCAAATAGTGGAAACACTCGTTGGGAGCTTCAAATTTAACGATTTTCAAAAACAGCGAATGCCTAAAAATGTACAGCATATGCATCAGCGTGATATGTATACTTAAAAAAAAAAGCTCACATTCAGGTACTTAGAAGAAAAGTACACCTCTTTTCTTCTAAGTACCTGAATGTGAGCGATTTTTTTTAGTTAGTACCTATCATATTGTTAATTAGCAAAGACAAATAAGAGCTGTTATTGATATATTCTGCTACTTAGTTTTTTTTTAATCCACTTAACTACAAGGAATTACTTTAATTGGTTTTGATATGACTTGAACTTTAGAGCAGGATTTCTAAAAATGTGTTACTAAGCACTTACCTATTTGCTTCTAGGTGCTACATATGTATTTAAAAACATGAAATTTCAACGATTGGCAATCGTAATCGAATAAATTATTGCATTGTTTCCGTTATCGGTGCATGCATATTATGAATTAGATTGACTGGAATCGCACACACAATTCTAATTTTGGTTCAGAAGATAATGGATTTCAGAACGGATGTTTCCATTAATTATCGTTATCTAATTAGGGTACACACGCACAAACACAACAAACCCCGATCTAATTATAGTTATAATACTACATCTCTTCATTTCACGTTTGGTAAACATTTTCCAATAAAAATCTTCGAATATATCTTTGGTTCAAACCACAGTTTGATCTCAAATAAGAAATACAGTTGTTAACATCGAAATTTCTTTGTACCAATATGCAATGAATAAAATTTAAAAAAAAATCAAATTTTTAATTTAATGTTGACCTTCCCGTAATCCACAGGACCTGCTTATTTATAAGGAATAGAATAGTCGTTTTGTTGTTTTAAGTCGAGTATTGAACTGGATTTTTGAGCAAGTACACGCCTTGATGATAAAATAATTCAGTGAGTCACCGGAAATGGTCGGATGGCTTCGGAACATCCAACGGCGAACGTTACAGGTATCAAAACAAAAAACGGGTTCATCAACATAACAATCGGTTGTTTGATTAGAAGACGCTCACCGTGTTTTCATAAGCTTTTAAGGTACATAAATTCAAAGTGGGCCTTCACTCTCTCTCTCACAATAAAAAATACTATACGAATAATTTAAGAAAATGTAAGCGCAAATATTTCTGATGTCCAACGCTTATGATTGGGTTGCCTATAGTGATTCACAGCTAAAGAAAAATTAGAAAATGTAAAAGATGCAGTGGCGCGCGCAGCTAGCATTCCTTAAGCAGTATGTTTAAAACTCCACTTTGAGTACGCTGTATACGTCCAGATGAAGTAAAATTTCGAGCTTACAAAAGCGTAAAAATGTTCCTACTTTAATTTGTAAATATATTTTTATAACACAATAAAACACAATTTTCGGGAATTGATTGATCATGTTTTTCCCCGGAAATCAAATAAATACAATTATTCCCGGGAATTTCAAAGCAGGAATTTAGATGTTAAAATTTATTTTCTTTACAGTTGTTTTTTTTATTATTATAAAAACAAGTTTAAACATTTATTTTTGTTTATTTATGTAAACTGAATGTGCTTTATACAAAAATCGATCAAATATTTAATTTCATCATTAAGACAGTGCACAAGCCTAGCAGTCAATTATATAATTTTTATAATATATAAAATTAATAATAATTTTATATATTATGTTTAAAGTGTGCAAACTATAAGAAGCGTAAGCTTATTTTCTCGAATTCAAATAGTTTGGAATTTGAATTTATCTTATATAATTTTTTAATAAATTAAATTTAAGACAGGGCAGAAAGATCTCTAGTCGATAGCCCAGACAGACTAAACCTACATTGTATATAAATAAATATATATGTATCCCACAAAAGTTACGTGTTAAAATTAGAAAAATTGATTATACAATCCTTTCTTTTTTGAGAGAATTTACTTTTTAAATTATCTGTACATGTCAATATGCTTTTGATTTTAATACTATAATATGGAATTTATTGACACATTCTCTATTCAGTTCAAATTATTACAAAAAGTTGTAAATTCTTAAATCAGACCATATCTGGCTATTGTTTCATAGTTTAAAAAAAGTATCACTAATATTTTTTTTAAGCACTAGCAAAGTTAAAGACGTAACTTTTGTGGTCAGTTGCAATCGTGAAATTAAATACATACAATAATATAATACATATTTATTTATTTATTATTTATATACAATTTAGGGTTAGTCTGTCTAGGCTATCGATCACAGGTCTTTCGGCCCTGTCTTGAATTTAATTTATTTCGAAAAATGTAATTGAATGCTAGGCTTGTAAACTGTCTTGGTGATGAAATTAAATATTTAATCGATTTTTGTATAAAGCACATTTAATTTAATTCAAATAAACAAAAATAAATGTTTTAACTTGTTTTTATAATAAAAACAAAAACTTAACTCTAAAGAAATACAAATTTAAAATATATGAAATAGAATATAAAAGTACTAGCTGATATACATGGTTACCCATTTTAATTTATCCACTGGAATATCTCAACTAATATGCATCGTACAAAAAAATGTTTCAAACAAAAGTTTAATGGTTTCGAGGGGGCCGTCGGATCCTATGAAATGTTCTTAACCCCCACTTCCCAGGGGGTGGGGGATGGAGGCAACTTTGAAATCTTAAATAGGAACTCCTATTTATTATTGAAGATTCGGATTCTACACCAAAAATCATGTTGGTTTTATCCGATTTTTTTTTTGAATTTGTGATAGACGGCGCTGTAGTTGCAAAAATGAAAACGTTCTCGGTAAACCTAAAGAAATCTGCTGTGGTCAACATAGCTACCGACCGCAAATTAAAATAATATAGGACTACACAATTCATTATTCTAATGACTTATTGAGGTTAATTTCTACAACAATATGTCCGCTACTGGTAAATGATTTTTAACTTTGTCGCTTAAATAAAAATACTTCCTGTCGGTCTGAAAAATAGCATACACACCGTAGAAAAAAATAAGGAATCGGTAGCATTAAAAAAGTATTTTTTTGTATACTAAAAATCGAATCGTATGCACTATTTTGAGAAGAATCTAATTTTGGCGATTCTACCGCCATCTGTCAGGAGTTAATAAACCCTGAAAGTAAACTGTATATACTCTTTTTCATATAACTCCACGTAAAGACCGTTTTTTAGATTTATGGGGAACGTTTTCATTTTGCGATTACAGGCGCCATCTATCACGAATTCAATTTTTTTTTTTTCGGATAAAACATACATAATTTTTGGTGTAGAATCCGAATCTGAAATAAAAAATAGGGGTTCTTATTTAAGATTTCAAAGTTGCCCCCCTTTTCTTTCAACCCTAATCCCCAGGGGGCGGGGTGCAGAAAATTTCATAGGATCGGATGGCCCCCTCGAAACCATTATACTTTTGTTCGAAACATTTTTTTGTACGATGCATATTAGTTGAGATATTCCAGTGGATAAATTAAAATGGGTAACCCTGTATATCAGTTAGTACTTTTATATTCTGTTTCATATATTTTTTTGAGATATTCCAGTGGATAAATTAAAATAGGTCACCCTGTATACATGTTTAAAATATACAGAAAATTTTTCTTCTAAGTATACATATCCCAATTACAGTGTATATTCTGTAAATCTTCGCATATTCGTTTTTCTCTGAAAAAAGTTGAAATTGTAGCTTCAAACGAGTATTTTCCACTTCCAGATAAAACATGATGTAAAATTGCGAGATTAGAAAAGCCTGAACGTTTCAATTTAACTATTTTGGCATTTTTAACAGTATTAATCATTAATATTTAATTATATTTACATTTTCAACAGCATTTAATCATTCATTTTGTTTAAAACCACTTAGCATTTTGACTGTCATAGTATTTCATCATTGAATGACTATTGTAACATTTTGACGGTATTTTTACAATTATAGCAATTTGATAGTATTTTGTCAGTAAATAATTATAGGCATACTTTATTTAATAATAATAATCATATTTATTTAGCATAATTTGCTATACAATTACGTAGAAATATATTTAACTAATCACTCCAATTACGAAAAGTAGTTATTTTATGCAAGGTTTATTATAAAAGCGTTCAGTTTTAAAGTTTTAACGAGTGTTTTCACTCCCAGATTAAGCATAAAGTAAAATTTCGAGTTTAGAGAAGCCTGAAAATTTGGATTTGTAGGGGCGCGCGAGCGAAGCGAGTCGCGCCCCGGCAAAACCAAATTTTTAGGCTTTTCTAAACTCGAAATTTTACTTTATGCGCCACGTGTATAAGACACTGATTTCTAGTGAAGTTCAAAATATATTCCTTACTAATAATTTGTCACTTGGTTTATGAAACAAAATTATGTATGTACTTTTTTTCAATGTAAAATCATGCAAAGCATTTTGTCTAATAACCCTATTTTGTCTAATAGCCCCATTTTGTCTAGACAATTCGGCTATTGCTTAAAACATTAGATAATTAAAATTAGAATTATCTAGACAAAACGCGATTTTTCTGTATTTCGTGTTATGTCCGTAACATTTACATCCACATACTACAATTTAGTCAGTTTTCGGGAGGGGGCTCTCAAGCCCGCGAGCCTCCCCCCTGGGTGGCCCCCTGGTTTTGATTTAGTATTGTACTTTATATCGTTAAGACAATAAACACTATTATCATTATTATACAGGGTGGGGCATTTAACGTGTTTTTCGCAAATATTTTGAAAACAAAGCATTTTACGCAGAAATGACCCGAATGAAAAATAATCGTATAGGAGGGGGTCATAGTTATGTAGTATTGGTTTTCTCACAGGTGGCGCTGTTGTCGCTAAAACAAGGTCAACTCAATTATTTTTAATGGGAACCCCTATTTTTTTATTGCAGTTTCGGATTCCTCGTAAAAAACTAAGAGGAATTAACTTAACTTATTTTTTGTCAGCCTGATAGATGGCGCTATAATCGAGACAGGCGAAGCATTACAGATGTTCTGGTGCCTCAGAATGAAACGCTTGTTTTTAGAATGTCAGCACGTACAAATGATAAGCAGTATTAACATTTTGACCAATATTGCATGTTTTGCGGATTATTTCTTTAACTAAAAAAAAAAAAATGACTTTTTTTAATAAGTTGTAATTCTGATTTGACGGGAGCCACATGGCAATGGCTCTACTTACAATTGCGGAAAAAGTCGATATGATTTTTGTGTATGGTGAAGCTGGACGCAATGCGAATGCTACATGTGCTTTGTACGCTAAGAGGTATCCGGATCGCCATCATCCGTGTCACATGACTTTTCTTCGGATTGTCAACTTATTTGCGAACACTGGCAGCGAGAAACGAACCAGGAATCGAAGACGTACTGTCACGCATGAAGATGCCGAAACAATATTTTAGCTGCCACCGATGTCACGAATTTCCAAAAGAAGTATTTGGCGAATTCTTCATCGACATAAATTTCATCCTTATCATTACACCAAGAACTTCATAGGGATGATTTTCAAAATCGAGTGCACTTTTGCAATTGGGCTCAACAGCAAATCCACAATAACCGTGACTTCGTTTCAACGATCATATTCTCAGATGAATCAAGTTTCACAAACCGTGGCCAAATCAACTGGCATAGCATGCATTATTGGGCTGAAGAAAATCCCCATTGGATACGACAAGTAGATCATCAACGACCCTGGAGCGTCAATGTTTGGTGCGACGTTATTGGAGATCATCTTATTAGCCCATACTTTATCGACGGAAATCTGAAAAATATCTGAAAAATACATTCAATTTCTGAAGACTCAGCTCCCAGTTTTACTCGAAGAAATCTCTCTGCAAAACCGCTTAACAATCTGGTATCAACAGGATGGATGCCCCGTACATTTTGCGTATGTAGTCCGGGATATTTTGAATCACCGATTTCCAAACAAGTGGATTGGTCGTGGGGGACCTGTGCCTTGGCCGGCACGTTCCCCGGATCTGACTGCGCCAGACTTTTTCCTGTGGGGAATGCTGAAGTCCAAGTGTTACGCGGACATACCAACAACGCCAGATAATATGAAGCGTATTCGCGATGCTTGTGCGAACATCAGCAGGGACACACTTCGAGAAGTTCTGACATCATTTGAAAACAGACTCACAGAATGTCTGGAAGTGAATGGCCATCATTTTGAGCACCCGCTCTAGAGATGATTTCAAGTAAGTAAAATACAAGAGCGCATTCTTGAGGCAAATGTACACAATCTTCCCCTTCTGACCCTCTTTCCTCTTCCAGCTTTCTATAAGATGGCCTCCAGCTTGGACATCGATTTGATCGACCTGGAGAGAGCTTCTGCCTGTTTCGAAACACTTTTTGTGTTTTTTCAGCCAATATATCTCAAATTGAATCTGCAAATCATACGAACATCCGAACGCATTATCATTTTTCGCAATTACAGCGCCATCCATCAGGCTGACAAAAAAGAAGTTTTATAAATTATTCCTATTTTTTTTACGAGGAATCTGAATCTGCAATCAAATATAGGGGTTCCTATTAAAAAAAAAATGAGTTGACATTGTTTCAGCGACAACAGCGCCACCTGTGAGAAAACCAATATACATAATTATGGCCCCCTTCTGTACGATTATTTTTCACTCAGGTCATTTTTGCGTAAAATGCTTAGTTTGGCCCGCAGTGTATTTTGCTTCCCCTGAAAAAGATTCTGCGGGCGCCCATGGAAGTATTGTTTGACAAACACAGCACACTGTTTAATAGAGATAGGAAATTGTTTTGAGAAATAGTGAAATACAATTGACAAAACAGGAAAACTAAAAAAAAACAATACTGTAAAGATGTTCTTATCTCAACAATGTATGTATTTGATAAGCGTGCTATCATCGAGTCATTCACGTACGCACACGACACTGGTATAAAAAAAGATACAAACCTTCCTCATAATTTAAACATTGACAATAAGTGCCGATATTGTATTATCAGCCAAGTGTAAATATTTGACGGAAATGCGCGACGACGTTTCACAAAAAGTGTTTATAGAAACTTGATAATTCAAGGTAGAATTCTATAAGCATCGAAATGCGTATGTAAATGAATATTATTCACAATAATAATATGAATCAAATGCATAAAATTTATTTGACGGCTCGTGAGAATTATTATTGGTGCTGCTGCAGACATAAACATTCAGCGAATATTTCTATACCTTAGTGCAAGAACAACCAATATCATTTTGGCTAGATTTGGGTGATGTGACCTAAATAATTTCTCTAGAATTTTAATCATGCGCTTACTTGACTACTTTCAGTCTTCCTAGCATCTTTTATCCCCTGAATCTAAATTGTGAAATAATATGTCCCGATTATCTTTTACCCAAAAATCCAAAATTTTTGATATCAGTTGTTCTTGCACCAAGGTACAGATTTCTTCCAAATGTACATATCCCGATTCAGTCTATGCATTTTGAGACATTCGTTGTTCTTTAACAAGTTCAATTTGAAGTTTCGAACGAGTGTTTCCACTTCTTGGATAAGCATGAAGTAAAATTTCGAGTTTAGAAAAGCCCCGTGAAAATTTGTCGAGGGTTGCGCAGCAACCCGAGACAAATTTTCGGGCTTTTCTAAACTCGAAATTTTACTTCATGCGCCACGCGTACAAAACACTGATTTGAAGTGAAGTTCAGAAACACACAAATACATCTTTAATCACAGTAATAGGGAATCAGATATTTAGTCTGTTATCAACGATGTTTAGTGTTTATAAGAAATAATTATGTTTTGAATATTTTTTGTTCAAACAACTGGTAATGATATTAATATATTAATGGTTTCAAAAGAATAATAAAATCATTTTTTTTTAAAACGTATTTTTATTCGTGATTCTAAAAAACAGGAATCGAATCTTTGATTCGAATCATATTTATCTCTTACGAATCCTTTATTCGAGTATTCGTGATTCGAATCATATTAGGTGATTCGGATTCGTGATTCGAATCCTTTTTACAAGGATTCGTCCTAGCTCTGATACTGTCCTTATTTTAAAAATGCACGAAAATCCCCCTCGATATGAGTAGTTTAAAATACTAGTTTAAAATACTACTTACTTAAATCGACATTATTAACTCCATAACAACCGTAATAAACAAGGATTTATTCACTAGTGAACTAAAATTTTTTTAGGTCACTAGTGAGTTAAAAAATGTATTTAAAAATAAATGTAAAGTACATTTTCTTTACAATTTCGTCAAAATTGAATAAAAACATATATACGCCACGTAATTAAACACCTTTATTCACTCAAAGAAATGATTTCACTCGCGCCGAGGCGCTCGTGAAATCAAAAATCTTTTCGTGAATAAAATCGTGTTTAATTCACTTGATGTATAATATTTATTACAAAATAATAATTATAGGCATTATGTTCAGTTCCAATAATATCAAACCAAACTTCAATATCACTTCAAATTACATTTTTATGCAAGGAATTCTTTTTTAATTTGTGGCTTTTATAAAATGGTTCAATTTAAGACATCTAGCGAGTTTTTTTTACTCCTAGATTAAGTATGAAGTAAAATTTCGAGTTTAGAAAAGCCTGAAAATTCCTATCAGTCGCTCCGCGAACGAATTTGTTTGGAATCTAGCTCACTTTATAAAAAAAGGCACTTTTACAACTTTCATCAAATAAAAATATTTCAATAAACTAAAATCAATCACGTTTTTATTCAATTTGAAACGTTTCCCACTTGTGAAAAATCGGTTATAAAATTCGTTTCACATTGTTTTTTTTTTGACTGTTTGTGTGCGCGAGTAAGTTGGCGAATTGGAGAAGAGTGTAAAAGAGAAAGGTAAAAAGTATCGGTGAAATAGTGGAATAAATTCCGTGCGGCAGCGTTCCTTCCTGCTAATCAGAAACTTTCTTCGATCTGGATAATTCCGATGCATAGAGGAAGTCCACTTTTTCTAATTTACAACTCAGACTCTCCAGAAACTCTACGCAGAAAAATAATCGCATTTCGAATCACGTTTCTTCCTCAAGGGAAAATTAAAAACTATATTTTTTAAAATATACAGCAAAATATACAGAAATTACATTAGACAAGATTTTAACGAATTAATCAAATTATAAATGAGTCGGTTATATCATAATCTTTCAATTTAAATGATACATTTTTTCGTATACGGTTTTATTTTAAGTGTACATATCCCGATGTATACGCTGTAACTGTTCAGTCATTCGTTGTATTTAAAAGCTTTTAATTTGATGTATAGGTATTTGATTGAAATTCACTTGGTTTGTTTTACTAATAAATTGTTTTATTTTCAACTAGTTTCGGCTTAATGCCATTTTCAAGAAGGACCTGGATTCTTGAAAATGGCATTAAGCCGAAACTAGTTGAAAATAAAACAATTTATTAGTAAAACAAACCAAGTGAATTTCAATCAAATACCTATATATTAATAGAAATGTTTTACCAAGTGATCAATGAGAAACAAGTTAACGATATTTTAATTTGATGTTTTTAACGAGTGTGTCTACTCCTTGATTAAGGACGAAGAAAAATATCGAGGTTAGAAAAGCCTGAAAATTTGGTTTGGTCGCGTAACGAAGCAGATCACAGCATACGATTTGACCGTTCTAGCGGGACAAAATTCGAATTATTAAACTATAAAAATTACAAATGCATTACTACAAATTATTTATATACAAGGTGCGGCAAGAAAACTTGCTGATTTGAATTGGGCGCCAATGAGCGAGACGTGGTCAGAAGGGGGTAGGGAGGGTCTCATTCGATAGAGAGGGTCTTGAAGTTTTGTTACCGCTCAAGCCAGTTGTCGTCATGCTTTGGACAAAGGAGGAGCGTGCGTTCGCCGTCGAGGCCTACCTTTCCAATGGCCGTTCGGAGGTTGCCACCCAACGTGCCTTTCGAACTCGGTTTAATATTCATCCCACGGGTCCCGTTCCTGGCCGGCAATCAATCGTTTCGTGGGTGGACGCATTCAGGGAAAGTGGAAGTGTGAAAAAAAAAGGACTTGGAGGTTAACGGACTTTCAGAACACCAGAAAACGGCGAGAATGTGAGGCTGTCGTTTTTACGCTCTCCGCGGCATTTTTTCTCCCAAAACTTGAAGAAATGAAACTTGGGGACGTATGGTTCCAGCAGGACGGAGCCACGGCACACACAGCGGGAACTTCAATGGAACTTTTGAGGGAACACTTCCACGAGCGCCTAATCTCCTTGAGGGGTGACGTACTGTGGCCGGCGCGCTCCCCTGATTTAGCTCCCTGTGACTTCTTTTTATGGGGATATCTCAAATCCATTGTTTACAATGACAAACTACGGACCCTGCAACACCTGAAGGACAACATTCGCCAAGCAATCGCCAACATTCCCGTCGATATGCTCGAAAGAGTGGAGAGAAACTTCAAAAAGCGAGTGGATCAGTGTATCGCTAATGAGGGCCGCCATTTGTCCGATGTCAATTTTAAAACCACTTGAAACAAAAGTTCAGGATGTATACAATACGATAAATAAAGAATTAAATCAATATGTGAAATACTTGTTCTTTTATTGACCTTTCAAATCAGCAAATTTCCCTGCCGCACCCTATATACCAGAAGAAGATTCCTGATGCAGAATTATTTCAGTTTACTTTATTTTCAGTTTACTTTCAAGATGTCTTATTTACAATAAATCTTGTTAAATTATGCGATTTTCGCGATTATTAAGATATATAACGTTATTGTTAGTTGTAAAAATTAAGTGAACACGCCTTGTTTACTGTTAATATTTCTTAAAATACTGTTAATTAAAAAAAATCTTTAAATAAAAATTGCAAGTTTCATAAAAACCTATAAAATGTATAATATAGCTCTATCAACTGCAAACTTAAGGTTTTTTTTTAAGTTAGAAATATGTACGTTTGTTCAAATCAACTTATCCGATACTATTGTAAATAACTCAAATAATATTTTCTAACTTCCTCTGTATTTATTTTATAAAGGGAGTTATTTTAAGTATACCGAAAAATCAATTACTGCGTATATGCTGTAAATTTTTAGATATCAGTTCTTTTTTTTAAAGAATTTAGCTTGAAGCTAAAAATGAGAGTCGTCCACTCCCAGACTAAGCATGAAGTAAAATTTCGAGTTTAGAAAAGCCCCGGATAGAAAATTTGTCGAGGGTCGCGCAGCGACCCGAGACAAATTTTCTGGGCTTTTCTAAACTCGAAATTTTACTTCATGCACCACGCGTACAAACACTGATTTCAAGTGAAGTTTAAAATATTCTTATTCAGCAGTATATTTTTAATCCTGCTTTAGCAATATTTTTTCGTAATACTTAATTAATTAATATTCTTAATTTTACAATATGTCAGTGATTTGTACTCGTGGCGAATAAAGTAAAATTTCGAGTTTAGAAAAGCCTGAGTTTGGATTTGGACGCTACGCGTCCAAATCCAAACGCTCAGGCTTTTCTAAATTAAAATTTTGCTTCGAGCTTAGTCTAGGAGTGGACGGCACTCGTTTAAAGCTTCAAATTGAACGCTTAGGAAAAAACGAATAACTAAAGATTTACTATTATTTCATGCTTAATCTGGGACTAGAAACACTCGTTTAAAGCTCCAAATTGAACTATTTCAAAAAGACAACGAATATCGAGGATATTACTTAAAATAAAAATTCCCTGCATGAAAAATGTTTTATAAATGTTAATTGCTTGTAATTAGTCTAAAAGTATACACAGTGATTGATACACATTATGAATAAGAAAACTTCAGCAACATGAATTGAGCGACAAACATAATGCTAAATATATGCAAAATGAACTACAAGAAAAAATATTTGTTTTGTTGATAATATACCTCAAATCTCTTACTGAATTTAATTATTGACTCATTTAAATCTTTTTTTTTTTTTTTGGAAAACTATCTATTTTTATATTAATCCAAAATTAATTAATTTATGATCCAAAATGGACTATAAAAACGAGTCCATGAATTTTGTCCCGCCAGATTGGTTAAATCGTATGCTGTGCGGAGCGACTAAACAAAATTTTCTTTACTTCTTTCACAGGTATGAAATACTGATTTCAAGTAAAGTTGAAAATTTACTTATAAATTAGTATACAAAAATAGTATATTGTGAACTTCACAATAAATCAGTGTTTTGTACCCGTGGCGCATGAAGTAAAATTTCGAGTTTGCAAACAAGTGTTTTCCACTCCCAGACTAAGCATGAAGTAAAATTTCGAGTTTAGGAAAGCCCCGTGAAAATTTGTCGAGGGTCGCGCAGCGACCCGAGACAAATTTTCGGGGCTTTTCTAAACTCGAAATTTTACTTCATGCGCCACTCGTATAAAACACTATAATTTTGTCAAATTTATGTATATTCGAACTTCAATTAAAATCTGTGTTCTATACGCGTGGCGCATGAAGTAAAATTTCGAGTTTAGAAAAGCCCAGAAAATTTGTCTCGGGTCGCTGCGCGACCCTCGACAAATTTTCACAGGGCTTTTCTAAACTCGAAATTTTACTTCATGCTTAGTCTGGGAGTGGAAAACACTCGTTTAAAGCTTCAAATTGAACTCTTTTAAAAATCAACGAATGTCAGAAAATTTATAGTTAAAATAATTAAGAAAAAGTAATGTGATTTTATAAAAATAATGACATACCATGAAATTGATACAACAATTGCAGATATTCCCTGTTCTTTTAAAGTTCAATTTAAAGCTTTAAACAAGTGTTTTCCACTCCCAGACTAAGCATGAAGTAAAATTTCGAGTTTAGAAAAGCCCCGTGAAAATTTGTCGAGGGTCGCGCAGCGACCCGAGACAAATTTTCTGGGCTTTTCTAAACTCGAAATTTTACTTCATGCGCCACGCGTATAAAACACTATAATATTGTCAAATTTATGTATATTCGAACTTCAATTAAAATCTGTGTTTTATACGCGTGGCGCATGAAGTAAAATTTCGAGTTTAGAAAAGCCCAGAAAATTTGTCTCGGGTCGCTGCGCGACCCTCGACAAATTTTCACGGGGCTTTTCTAAACTCGAAATTTTACTTCATGCTTAGTCTGGGAGTGGAAAACCCTCGTTTAAAGTTTCAAATTGAACTCTTTTAAAAATCAACGAATGTCCGAACATTTATTTATAGTTAAAATAATTAAGAAAAAGTAATGTGATTTTATAAAAATAATGACATACCATGAAATTGATACAACAATTGCAGATATTCCCTGTTCTTTTAAAGTTCAATTTAAAGCTTTAAACAAGTGTTTTCACTCCCAGACTAAGCATGAAGTAAAATTTCGAGTTTAGAAAAGCCCCGTGAAAATTTGTCGAGGGTCGCGCAGCGACCCGAGACAAATTTTCTGGGCTTTTCTAAACTCGAAATTTTACTTCATGCGCCACACGTATAAAACACTATAATATTGTCAAATTTATATATATTCGAACTTCAATTAAAATCTGTGTTTTATACGCGTGGCGCATGAAGTAAAATTTCGAGTTTAGAAAAGCCCAGAAAATTTGTCTCGTGTCGCTGCGCGACCCTCGACAAATTTTCACGGGGCTTTTCTAAACTCGAAATTTTACTTCATGCTTAGTCTGGGAGTGGAAAACCCTCGTTTAAAGCTTCCAATTGAACTCTTTTAAAAATCAACGAATGTCAGAAAATCTATAGTTAAAATAATAATAATAATAATTCTTTATTAACGGACAAGCCATTTACAAAATAATTAAGAAAAAGTAATGTGATTTTATAAAAATAATGATATACCATGAAATTGATACAACAATTGCAGGTATTCCCTGTTCTTTTAAAGTTTAAATTGTTAAAGCTTTAAACAAGTGTTTTCCACTCCCAGACTAAGCATGAAGTAACATTTCGAGTTTTTTTTACAATATTTTAGTGTTTTATACGCGTGGCGCATGAAGTAAAATTCCGAGTTTAGAAAAGCCCAGAAACTGGAAGAATACACAGTTAAATAAAAGTAAAAGTTTATTATAAGTTATTACAAGAAATGCTAGGGCCTTTCAGCCTCCGTTTTTATTTACATCACTTTGGTTATTTTTAACAAATTGCCTAACAGTTGATAATTTTACTCAAGTCTGAACATTAAATCTTTCTAAAACCTTAACTTTATTGAACATTTCTTGAGATTTTTAATATCGACCCCAAAGAGGGCTCGAAATCAAACACAACTTGTTTTTAAGTAGGGTACCTAGACTACTTACAAACAAGTTGTGTTTGATTTCGACCCCTTGCCCAAATGTGCGGGCACCTATGTCAGTAACACATGTATTTTTTTTATTTTCACTTCATTTTATTTATAAGTAAACCCGTTCACGTTAATTTATAAAGCCGTTTGCAACACTGAGTCAGTTCTTTAAACCATTTGGGGATTTACTTCATTATTACTCATTAATACTATTTAGGATTATAAACAAGTGTGTAAATGATTGTATAATGTAAACATTATAATGGAGATTTCCGTAAATAAAGTTAAAGTTAAAGTAAAACATTCTTTTGAGATTTAAGTGAATATAACTGGGAAACTATAGTCGGGTTATTTTTTTAGTTTTAAAAATTTTTAAAAGACTTTAATGCATAGGTCTCTTAAAATTACAATTTCTCTTGTAACTGTCGAAATATTAAATTTATTGTTTCGATCGTTGGAATGAAAAATCGTTTTGTTTCCCCCTTTTTTATTTTTTTCGTTCGTTGTAGTTTTGTTTTGGGATTTCACGGATGCAGGCTGCAAACGAAATTTGGCGTAGATGAGTGGCACCGATAAAAGTAAAAATGGTCGAAGCATTCGCGTTTCTTGAATACGCTTAACCCGCAGAGGTCAGCTTTCAGGAAGTGTTTTGTCGCGCAGATAACCATCCGTACCGACACTTTTTATATATGCAGCCTTTCTTTGCGTTTTCTCATTTTGAAATACAAGCACAAAGGCACATGTTTTTCTTTTAAAGAAAAATATAATGTGGTGAACAAAGGGTATTGAAAAAAAAGTTATTTTTCACTTTAAGCGCCTAGAAAACTATGTACAAACAAAAAAAAGCTTCTAATCGATAAATTACTGTTATTAAACTGAACACTGCAAAATCCATACAAATTGTTTTAATTAGTAATCACAGACATTCAAATTTATTTCAATTATTGAACTTCACAGTTTTGTAACGGTTTGAATTTACAAAAACAAGTACTTATGTTCCGTGAACCCGGCGCGTTCACCATTTCAATAAAGTTCACATTTTTTTAAGTGTACATACCATACGATCGTTTAAATTATGATTTAGAGTAGGCGGCATTTTTTTGTGCGGTTGCCCAGAATGCTAATTAAATGATGGAATAAATTTGAGGTTATGGTAAAAATAATGGAAAAAATAGTAAATATAAAAAAAATCTTGGTCGAAAAACTTTTGGAGGCTGGTGTGAATGGGTCTTTGCTCGATTGGATTAAATCATACAACAGAACTCAAACAGTCCGCATCAGTAACTTCACTTCTCGTCCCATACCTGTAACTTCGGGGGTATCGCAGGGATCACATATTGGTCCATTACTATTTAATGTTTTTATCAATGATATTGTAAAGTGTTTCAAATATTCCAATTGCCTTCTTTTTGCGGACGACTTAAAACTGTACATGCCTATTAAGGACAATTATTCTAGCCATAAGCTACAACTCGACCTGGAAGCGTTAAGTCGTTGGTGTATTATAAACAAATTGAAGCTGAATGTTTCCAAATGTTTTGTTGTGTCTTATTCTAAAAAGAGATTAAAGGGACTCAGAAATTACTCTCTTAATAACACACCATTAGCACACACTAATGTTGTAAGAGATCTTGGTGTTACTTTTACGAACACTTGGAGCTTCACTAACCATATAGACACTGTAACCTCGAAAGCCTTGCAAATGTTAGGCTTTATTAGAAGACAGTGTAGAGATTTTTCTAATATAAGAACGCTCGTAAATCTGTATGTGTCTCTCGTTCGGCCGCATATCGAATATTGCTCACTGGTATGGTGCCCAAATACATCCCAAAACATTAACCAAGTGGAGAGGGTTCAACATAGGTTCCTTACATACATAACCTTCAAATTCAATCTTGATAGCAGTTATCCACATGTATTTCCGTTTATTAATTTGCAATCGCTCGAGCGACGACGCTTAAATGCAAATGTTATTTTTCTTCAAAAATTAATATCAGGTGTGATAATCTGTCCAGAACTGCTAAGTTTAGTAAACTTCCATGCTCCAAGTCGCCTATTACGGAGCAGTAAGTCATTGTATGAACAAATGTACAGAACCAATTACTGCAATAATTTTGGTATTAATAGGATTAGTGCTAATTGCAATAATATCAATTTTGACATTTTTAGTGGGACATTGAAACAGCTACGCGCATTCCTAATAAAGGAATAGGTTATTGTGTATATGGTTAGTTTGCCACTTATATATTATATTATCATTGTATTCGTAGCTTAGGAGATATATATATATTTATTTTTTTTTGTCTTGTACTTTAGTCTTGTATGTACTTTTGTTAGTTTTAGAATCACGAACTGTTGTCTCGTTTTGTATATGGATCCCGTTGAATTAAAAAAAAAGAAATAAATTAATTAGTTCCATTTACCCGATTAAAAACGAAAACTCTTAAAACAACTATTCTTCATTAACATACACCGGGAAAAATAGCATTAAAATAGGAAAAATGTTAGAAAAAATAAATATAAATGTAGCATACAGAACCAATAACACCTTGGGTAAAATAATCAAAAACAATAAAGAAAACGTTAATAAAGCTCAGCAAAGTGGTCTATTTACTGAATTGCAAAGACTGCCCCAAAGTATATGTAGGACAAACCAGAAGGTCGTTCCAAGAGAGGATAAAAGAACACCAAACTAGCTTCCAACAAAATAAAACCAACTCCACTCACTCTAACCACCTCATAGAAGAAAAACACCAATTCGATAAAAACTTCAAAGCCCTACATCAAGAAAGAAAAGGCTGGAAACTCAACATCATGGAGTCCATGAAAATTCATAAAAGAAAATACACGGGACATCTTCTCAACGACCAAACGGACTTAAAAAATTCTCCCCTCTTAAATATTAATTTTTTGAAAAAACCCACCCCCCATAAACATTGTATATATACCTGACCCGACAAATTTTATTTATCATTTCTTCGCCTGAAGAAGTGACAGTGTGGCTAAACAATTGTAGCAAATGCACAATATATATTTGAAAGTGTTTACATTGTTTTATTTATATAAAAGTGAAGATAAACTTTCAACATTTATCAGCCTTAACAATCAATTTTTTTGTAAAACTATGTGTTAACAGTCACTAGTGGCAATCTAATTTAAAATTCAAAGCCTACTCTAAATCATGTTTTAAATGATGACACTGTATTTTAATACATGCGCTGTACAAATTTTAGGCATTAGTTGCTTTTTGAAAACCGTTCAATTGAAAGTTTCGAACGTGTGTTTCTACTCCCAGATTAGGCATGAAGTAAAATTTCGAGTTTAGAAAAGCCTGAAAATTTGGTTTGGTCGCGTAGCGAAGCGGAGCGACCAAACCAAATGTATATAATACTGAAATATTATGAAAAAAAAATATTCTGCAGGATTAAAAATATACTGGAAAACAAGAATATTTAGAATTTCACAATATTTAAGTTTTATAGAACACTTAAATATACGCGTGGTGCATTAAGTAAAATTTCGAGTCTAGAAAGGCTAAAAAGTATGCACTGTGAATCAAAATACAAAAGTTTGAAGGTAATTGGCGTTTGACAGGCTTTTAAAGACCAGTTACTTTGGTTAGTTAACCTATTAAGCGCCATTGATACAATAACGCAAAATTATAATTTTTTTAGGTTAGAAAATATTTTAATTAATACATTGTATTATTTGACCCGACTTGAAAATGTGTGAAGTAACATCTAAATATGTTGTTTTTTAAATGTTTCGACTATTATTTATTTTTAAAAAAATACTTCAGAATATTTCAGTGTGGTGCATGAAGTAAAATTTCGAGTTAAGAAAAGCCTAAAAATTTGGTATGGCCGCTCCGTGGAGCGCCCAAACTAAATTTTTAGCCTTCTCTAAACTCGAAATTTTACTTCATTTTATTTATTTATTTTATTTATTTCATGCTTAATCTGGGAGTGGAAACATTCGTTGGAAACTTTAAATTCAACGTTTTTATAAAATCGACGTATGTCTGAACATTTACAGCGTATACATTATGTATATTTAAAAAAATCGAAAAAATGTGATATACTAGGTCATTAAAGAAACTATAAAAAGAATGGCAGAATTTTACCTAAAATTAACTTCTAGAGTTAACTCAATAATTGCTAGGCCGTTGACAGAGCTGGGACGAATCCTCATAAAAAGGATTCGAATCACGAATCCGAATCACCTAATATAATTTGAACCACGAATACTCGAATAAAGGATTCGTAAGAGATAAATATGATTCGAATCAAAGATTCGAATCCTGCTTTTTTGAATCACGAATACAAATCCTTTAAGAATAAATTTGATTTTATATTTTTTTTGCAACCATTAATATATAAATATCGTTACCAGTTGTTTTAACAAAAATATTCAAAACATAATTATTTATTATTAACACTGAACATCGCAGATAACAGACTAAATATCTAATTCGCTATTACTCTGATTAAAGATGTGTTAGTGTGTTTCTGAACTTCATTTCAAATCATTGTTTTGTACGCGTGGCGCATGAAGTAAAATTTTGAGTTTAGAAAAGCCCGAAAATTTGTCTCGGGTCGCTGCGCGACCCTAGACAAATTTTCACGGGGCTTTTCTAAACTCAAAATTTTACTTCATGCTTAGCCTGGGAGTGGAAACACCCGTTCAAAACTTCACTTTAAACTCTATTATAATATCGAAGAATACCTGAAAATTACGTAAATGAAATATTCACTAAATATCATTAAAACCGGAAAAGTCAGAGAAAAGTCATGGAATTATATTCAAATTAACCAAAACACTAACAAAAGAGCCATATGATGTTATTAAATTTGTCGAAAGGCAAACTACAAAGCACGTAAAACTTTATAAAATTTACTTAAATATTGACAAAAACAATGAAAATAATTTAACAAAATGAGGGTTTCCTACAGAAGTTAAATTAAAAGGCCAGGGAAAAAAATCTTGAATCAAGGAAATGCCGGAAAAATTTAACATTTCAGGTTGTGGCTACCATGTCAGTTTTACTTTAAATAATATTAAACAAAATTTTGAAAATTAGATTATAATCTTTAAAAAGAAATCACTCTTTTAATGTTCTTATCAAAGCATTCAGTTTGAAGTTTCGAACGAGCGTTTCCACTCCCAGACTAAGCATGTAGTAAAATTTCGAGTTTAGAAAAGGCCCGTGAAAATTTTTCAAATGTTTCATTAAACATGGTTATTGCGTGTTTAATATGGTTTTTAAACCACGCTAATTCGCGTTTTGATTGGTTCACAGAACGCGATTTATAATTACGTCAATTACAAGCCCGATTACGCATTCAAATCATGTTACCGCAATCTATCACATTTATCTGTTATTTTTTTTATAATTAAAACAAAACGGAAAATAAAAAATGTGAATCAATAGATTAGTGAATCAGTACATCAGTGACTCTGTGAATCAGTGACTCGGTGAAACAATGGCTCGGTGAATCAGTGAATAAGCGAACCAGTGACTCAGTGAATTAGTGAATCTGTGAACCAGGGAATCAATAAAATAGTGAATCAGTGACTCGATGAATTAGGCAGGCAGTTAATTCAAAAACAGCTCCTACAGTGGCCACTGTAGGGGTGAATTAACTTGAATTAATACAGACCAAACACAGAACTTCCTAGTAAAACAGATACATAATCATAGGTTTTGAAGTATTTATGTAGTCTTAATATAATAGCAACTATAATATAATATTTATAATAATACTTTATATAATTGTCAACATTCATTTTCATAAATATAAAGGGTGTCCCAACAAGAGCGCCGGATTTAAATTTGCCGCCATTTTGTTAATACGAGTTGTACGGTGATTTTTTTTGACAGTTGTCAAGTACAGACCACGCGATTTAAGAATATGGAGAGTATTCAAACGAACAACGTTTAATTATTGTAAAAACACATTACAAAAATGGTGAAAGTTTTGCGAAAACAATTCGCATATTACGTCAAGTTTTCGGTCGCCATTATGCGCCAAATGAATCGACAGTGAGGCGTTTAATTACAAAATTTGAGACCAAATTTACGCTGATGGATCAGAAGACCATTGTTCGTCGTTGTCCTTGTCGGTCACTCGACAATATAGACACAGTAAGGGAATCTGTGGCCGAGAATCCAGGAACTTCCATTCGGCATCGTGGTCAAGAATTAAACATTTCCAAAACCACTATGCAACGAATTTTGGTAAAAGATCTGCATTTGCACGAGTACAAGATTCAATTGGTGCAAGAAATCAAGCCAAGGGATCATGAGCAGGCACATTTTCAACTCGACGGATACGTAAATAAACAAAACTGTCGGATTTGGGGTGCTGAAAATCCGTGTGTGGTACTCGAACAGCCAATGCATCCACCGCGAGTAACGGTTTGGTGCGCATTTTGGGCTGGCGGAGTGATTGGGCCGTATTTCTTTGAAAATGCGGCTGGAAATGCGCTAACTGTTACTGGTGTGCGGTATCGGGAAATGTTAACGGAGTTTTTGTGGCCCGAATTGGATGTAATTGATGTGGAGCACATGTTTTTCCAACAAGACGGTGCGACCTGCCACACAGCACGTGAAACAATGGTGTTACTGCAGACCAAATTTCTAGGCCGTGTCATTTCTCGATTTGGCGATCAACATTGGCCACCAAGATCGTGCGATCTAACGCCGATGGACTTTTTTCTTTGGGGCTATGTGAAGCAAAAGGTGTATGCAAATAAGCCTGAAACAGTTCAACATCTTAAAGAGGAAATCCGGCGCGTTATTGGTGAAATACAGCCACATTTATGCGAAAACGTTATTAAAAATTTCAACAAAAGAATAACCCTGTGTCAAAGGTTTTGTGGTGGCCATTTGCCTGATGTTGTAGTTCATGTTTAATCGGAACTATTTTTCTTTATGTTGAAACAAAAATGTTTGCTTAATTCAAAAAATAAATATGTTTTTCTTTATAATTAAATCCGGCGCTCTTGTTGGGACACCCTTTATTATGCAATAAATGTTGTGTTATATATATTGTTGCTGTCGTGAACAAAGTATAGAGTATAACTCGCATATAATGGCTATTAATCACTCGAACGACTTGCTCCACTCGCCTACGGCTCGTTCCGCAAACATCGTTCTCGTGAATAATAACTATCATTATACAGAGTTTTATGTAACACCGAACATTTTCATAACGAGAATTTTTCTTTGAAGTATCCATATGCATACGTTGCACATTTTTCGATGTTCAGTTTATTAAAAAAAATAATTTGGAGCTTTAAGCGAGTGTATTCCACTCCCAGGCTAAGCATGAAGTAAAATTTCGAGTTTAGAAAAGCCTGAAAATTTGGTTTGGTCGCGTAGCGCGAAGCGCGGAGCGGCCAAACCAAATTTTCAGGCTTTTCTAAACTCGAAATTTTACTTCATGCGCCACCGGTAGAAAACACTGACATATTACGAAGTTTAAAACACACCGCTAAACTTTACATTAAATAAATCAGTGTTTTGTATTTGTGGCGCATGAAGTAAAATTTCGAGTTTAGAAAAGCCTGAAAATTTGGTTTGGCCGCTCCGCGCTTCGCGCTACGCGACCAAACCAAATTTTCAGGCTTTTCTAAACTCGAAATTTTACTTCATGCTTAGCCTGGGAGTGGAAAACACTCGCTTAAAGCTTCAAATTGAATTCTTTTAATAAACCGAGCATCGGAAAATGTGCAACGTATGCATGTGGATACTTCAAAGAAAAATTCTCGTCATGAAAATCTTTGGTGTTTCATAAAACTCTCTGCATGATCTTTGTACAATATACTATTAGAAATTCCTAATTCATTATTTTTAACATTGTGTTAGGTAAATCTGATTTAAACCTAGTTTAGATTCGACTTTGAGTCGAAATTAGTATTAGTTGAAAATGACTTTAAGTTAAAACAAGTTGGAACAAATATTAGTGAAATTTAACCAAGTGTTTTCGTTAACTTGTTTCTCATTGATCACTTGGTAAAACATTTCTATTAATATATAGGTATTTGATTTAAATTCACTTGGTTTGTTTTACTAATAAATTGTTTTATTTTCAACTAGTATCGGCTTAAAGTGTTTTCTTTTAAAATCATAGTTAAACATATTTTACCCCGTGAAAGATGGTAAACTTATGCAAACATGAAATGGAAAATTATAGGCCGATATCCATATTAGCAGTGTTTTCCAAAATATTTGAAGGAGTTATTAAAGACCGAATGCTAAACTACGTTACATCGGAAAATATATTGTGTGGAGAACAATTCGGTTTTAGAAAAAAGTTTACAACAAATTATGCCATATATAGATTTATTGAGTTTATCCTCAGTAACTTAGATAACAATGTACATGTGTTCTCAATATTTTTGGACCTCACCAAAGCCTTCGACACTGTACCACATAAGTTATTACTTCATAAATTATCGACTGCAATCGACTAATAAAATCATACCTATCACAACGTAAGCATATAACAACCGCTTACATTAACAACAACCAGTATGACTCCAATATAGCATCTCCATCAGCCGGGATACCGCAAGGCAGTATACTAGGTCCACTGCTTTTCCTGCTATTCTTCAACGACCTGCCAATATCATTAAATGCACATATCACCATGTTTGCAGATGACACCACGGTAAGCATTCCAAACCAAAACCTGGAAAACTTAAGGGCAGCTACTAATCGAACTCTGAATGAATTAGGCGAATGGCTCAAGAAAAATCATCTCGTAGCAAACACGTCGAAGACCTACATAAATAATTTCCGAGAAAGAATGGGATATACAGGAGTGAATATGAATAATGACCCTATATTGGAAGCAGACCTTGTAAAATTCCTAGGAATAATCATACAAAGCGACCTTAAGTGGAACAGACATATACAACTAGTATGCTCAAAAATAGCAAAATATGCCTACCTAATCTATGCCACCTACAATGACATACAGCAACAAGCAGCTAGGACAGTATATATGTCGTACTGCCAACCCCAATTAACATATGGTGTAATATTTTGGGGGTGTACCACAGAAACGAACCTCAACAAGTTATTTATCATACAGAAACGTCTGATAAGCGCCATCTGCAATCAAAAGCCCAACACATCTTGTCGCACATTGTTCAAGAAACTAAAAATAAGCCACTTATATCTCTGTATGTGTACAGTTGTACATATATATATATATATATATATATATATATATATATATATATGTAAAGTTTGTTAGACATAACATATCATTATTTAACATTCACATAACACAGCATGAACACGATGTGAGATCAAAACACCAAAAACTCCCTAAGCATCAGCATATGTTCTACCATAACTCCTGCGTCGTGCAAGGGATCAAATTGTTTAATACTCTTCCCGTTAACATCAAGACACTGCCTCAAAAATTGTTCAACAATAAACTAAAACAAGTGTTCGAAGAGAATTGTTTTTTATAGTGTTAATGAATACATAAGTTTCTGTGAGAGCTCCTAAATTATATACCTATTGGAATATATAAATTGTATAATACACCACTAATTAAAATATACTTGATCAACCCATGTAATGTAAACAATTGAATTGGAAGTTAAATAAAAATAAAAATAAAAAAAAGATATCAAATAAAAATTGGAAATTTAACAAATTTCAATTATAACTTATTCTTTATCCAAAACTTTGTCAACTATTTGGCAATTACTAACGCCATCTACATAGGTTTTTATTCGAAGCAAGTGCGCATCATAAAATGTAACCAAGTGTTTTCTTTTAAAATCGTTTTTATTTGTTTTTCAACCAATCCAACCAAAACTCTCTCTTTCTCTTTCTGTCCCTCTCTCTAATATATACAGACATTATTTACTCGTATTTAGTTATTTACGATAGGTATCGGATGTTATTCAGTGTCAAAGGTGAGCGTAGACCGGTAAAGTCCGGGACAAAAGACGCACGAAAAAATTTAAATATTAATAAGTCTGCGACGGCGACGAGCGCGCGATGGATTTATCGTTTCCTTCGCGGAATGGGACGACACTTTTGTTACAAAATTTTTCTTTTTTTTTCGAAGCCATTGTCTTCACGATAATCGGCCGTTATTGGCCCAAAAAGGAGAGAAAACAATGACCCATTCATGTTTAATATTGTAATGTTGACAAATTACGAAATTACATATTTAATTTGTAATGGTACAACTAAAACGAAATAATGGTGGTTTGTCAATCATGGTACTTTCCCTGTAAAACAAGGCGTTTCGGTGGAAAATGAATTGAAAAACGTTTAAATTATTTCTTTTCTTTCAAAATAATTTAAAAACGAAAAGAGCTCGGTTTATTAAAATAATGTAATTTGAAGCTTTAAACCAGTGTTTTCCACACGCAGGCTAAGCATGAAGTAAAATTTCGAGTTTAGAAAAGCCTGAAAATTTGGTTTGGTCGCGTAGCGCGAAGCGCGGAGCGGCCAAACCAAATTTTCAGGCTTTTCTAAACTCGAAATTTTACTTCATGCGCCACCGGTACAAAACACTGACATTACGAAATTTAAAACACACCGCAAAACTTTACATTGCATCAGTGTTTTGTACCGGTGGCGCATGAAGTAAAATTTCGAGTTTAGAAAAGCCTGAAAATTTGGTTTGGCCGCTCCGCGCTTCGCGCTACGCGACCAAACCAAATTTTCAGGCTTTTCTAAACTCGAAATTTTACTTCATGCTTAGTCGGAGTGGAACACACTAATTTTAAGTTTCAAATTGAACTCTTTAAAAAAAACGAGTATCTAAAGATTTACGGCATATGCGCTGTAATTGGGACATGTATACTTGAAAGGAAAACTCCCTGTATGTACATATTGAGGCATTAATTGCAATTGATTGGCTACAACATGTAATGGTCATATAGGCATCTCAATTTACACATTATTCTAAAATTAAAGGTGTCAAATTGTATTGGATGAAAATGTTCGGTGTTACATGGAACTCTCTGTATAAATTTTTATATTATGAAATACCTTTTTCGTATTTGGAAAAAAAACAGCAATAACAGTTAATTCAATAAAAACAACTGTCAATAACAATTGTTTCAACATTTTGGGACACGTACACTTGATTATGATTCGTTCGTTTTTAGTTGGTTTTTTCCTTATAACTTTTGATCTAGGCGGCTTAAAAACGTGCGGTTTTCACTAGTATGTTTTAATTTTACTAAGTTACCGAATACCAACGTAATATATAGGGTGTTCCATTTAAAAAATGGGAAGTTTGATATTAATCCAGAAAATAAATCACCTTGTATAATATAATATATATTTCATCTGCCTGATGAAGCCACTGTGTGGTGAAACATGTTGCAGTGTTCAACAATAAAAGTGAAACCCTCCCAACTGCGTTGTTTTATTTCAAATAAATATATATTCAATAAGTAGCTTAAATTAGTAGCTACAACTTTTATTTGAAACTTTTTTTTTTATAAACTCATCACAAACAGAAATATCGAGCCGTTATATGTATGTGCATATATACCAGGTGTTCGATAAAAAGCGCCCAACGAAATAACTCTTGTATGTATTGACCGATTTTATTGAACTAAAAACCAAAGTCAATGGCCGTTTAGAAACTCAAAAATAAACCTATATTTAGTTTATATATATTTCTCTGTAATTAGGCTATGCTTGTTGAGAAATAAGTTCTTATTATTATTATTAAATGTCATGAATATTGATTTTTTTTCAATAACAACTTTATTCCCAACTTAAGATTTTTAAATGGCTGCCTATAATTTTTTAATTTTTTACATTAGACATTATTTTTCTAAATCCAATAAGGCTCAATTTCTTGTTTTTGTTCAATGTTTTGCTTTTTTTAAATCTTCTATTTAAAATTATATATTTTTTAAATTATAATTAGTGTGCCTTGTAAAAAAAGTGACAAATGTCATTTATTGTGAGGTTATGCCATTAATAATAACGAAACAACAAATAAGTACCTACGTTACAACTTAATGTAGAATAAAAGTAAAGGAAAAATGTAAATATTTTGTTATTTTAATATTTCGATTATGACTATTTTTTTTTAAATGTATTTATAACTTCACAACTTTTTAGTGTTTTATACGTGTGGCGCATGAAGTAAAATTTCGAGTTTAGAAAAGCCCCGTGAAAATTTGTCTCGGGTAATTTTCTACGCGGGGCTTTTCTAAACTCGAAATTTTACTTCATGCTTAGTCTGGGAGTGGAAACACTCGTTCGAACTTTAAATTTAACTCTTTTATAAAATTGACGTATGTAATATTGTAAATCATTCATAAAAATCATAGAAAAAAATGCAAAATTTTACCTAAAATCAACTTTTAGAGTTAACTTTATAATTTGCTCGGCTCTGAATAGGTTAATATTCTATTCCTAAGAAAAACAGTATTCATTAAATATTAAAGTTGCATTTAATATAATAACAAACTGTGAATAAATCGAAAAAAATTTAGAAATATCAAAAATCTACTCCCAGACTAAGTAAAATTTCGAGTTTAGAAAAGCCCCGCGTAGAAATTTTGTCGAGGGTCGCGCAGCGACCCGAGACAAATTTTTACGGGGCTTTTCTAAACTCGAAATTTTACTTCATGCGCCACGCGTATAAAACACTGAAATATTGTAATGTTTGAAAAAAATACTAGCCTCTATTTTGTTCGGTTGGTTGACAAATTGTTTTGAATCTTCTAAACTGATTATACATACTAATTCTATTTATAAATTTTGATCAGTATAAAATGTCCAATTATCAAAAATCTAGACATGTTGAAAATCTTGATGGTCCACTCCAAGACTGAGCATGAAGTAAAATTTCGAGTTTAGAAAAGCCCCGCGTAGAAAATTAGTCGAGGGTCGCGCCAGCGATTATGACTATTTATAAATTTTGATCAGTATAAAAAGTCCAATTTTGTTTCAAGGCACACTACATTTATTGCCAAAAATTGTGTGAACAAGATTTATTATACATTTTTTTCTAGTATAAATATTAAATTAAAATCAGCATATCAAGCATAACTGGATTCAGAAAAACAATGTCCAATATAATAAAATAAGAAAAGAATATGCAGCCCTTTAGACTTTTATTTGGCAATGAAGTTTCTTTTTTTAAATATATAATTAGTGTCCATTTATGGTTTTGAAACTGCAATTGACTTTGTTTTATAGTTCATTCAAATCGATCAATAAATAACAGAGTTATGCCTCTTCCACAGATACATGCAGTTTAGTTCGAAAGAAGCTAGAAATTTCATTTGTTTTCAGATTTTCATTTAACCCATGAATTATAAGGTTGTTTTTCTTTCCGTTTTTTCTAGTTTTAGAAGTGAATTGCGTAACTGTATATTTTCTTCTACCAGCTCCTTAATTTTTGCGTTGCATTTATCTAATTTTAAATGGACGAACGATTTCATGTCAGTCACTTCGTTTATAAGCTCTTGTATTTCCACATATGTAACGGACATTTGAGTCGTCTAGATGCATAATCATTTACATCCATTTTTTAAAATAAACTAAACTAAACTAAAATGTTGATTATCTCCAAAACCACGATATTTTGGTAAAATTAGTTTTGGGGCTTTAGCTTTTTGTCCTTTATAGCTATAGAACGAATTTTCGTCCTTTATGGCTATAGAACAAATGAAACGATTTTTTGCTCTCCTAAAAAAAAAAAACACTTTCGGAAGTAATAGATTTTGCATTTACACGACTCATTAAGGGTGCTCTTATATGGACGTTTTGAACGCGAGGTGGAACGGGAGCGGGCGCAAGCGTTTACGTTTTAACACGTGGGTTTATATGACGGACGGGTGCTGGCGTCTAGGAACTCTCATATAAACCCATGTGTTAAAACGCAAACGCTTGCGCCCGCTTCCGTTCTGCCTCGCGCTCAAAACGTCCATATAAGAGCGCCCTTAAGATAGTAGATACATGAAAAAAACATTACCTTTTTTACTGTCACAGCAAAGCAGTCATACACAGTTTATTTATTTACTCTGCTTGTGGGATAACAGAGACAAAAGCGCACACTGGAGTAAAACAAACTGGTTTGGAAGACGGAAATTTACCATTGGAAGACAGAATATCATAAACACACCATTAGTCAATAAATATAAAATAATTTTGCATTCTTTGTACATAAGTTAAGTCCAATGAGACAGCCTGTAATGCCCATAGACAGAAATGACCAATATTTTGGTTACATAGCCATAAAATTCTCTTGCTTTTAGCAAGGAGAAAGTAAGCTTCCATGAATCATTTGGAATTGTTAGCCTGATTTTTATTCTGTCAATATCGTCAAAAACTGTTTAGGAAATCACAAGTCTGAAAATTAAAACCGTATTAGTCTCTCCGGCACCAAATTTACTGTAGACCTGTGTAATCTATATTAATTTTATCATAATCTGACGTCTAGTTGTATTTTGATTAAATACAGACATAATGATTTTTTCATTAATTAAAATTAATTTAAACAAATTGTGACCAACTTTAAGCTTCCGATTATTTATTTATACTTGCTAGATTTTACTTTCTCCATAATCCAAACGACAGTCAATCATATCTGATCAATCTCTGCTAATTTGATCAAAATCTTGGGTATCTTTGACTTTTTACGAGTGTAAACACATGTCTTCTTCTCCTACAGTGAAATACGGTCTCCAAAATTAAATTTATATTTTTATGTTCTTTGTTTCTTTTGAACAAAACGAACTGGAAGTACTATACATACATTCGAGCCTAAAAGTACAGAAAATAAATTGGAATTTGAGGTAATTTTAGTGTTGAAGTTATAGTTAATAAATCTGCATATAACTTTATGTTTTTGATAATTTTAGGTATCGTCTTTTTTCTCTGCAATTCATCCACCATAATGTCGAATTTACAGTGTGTGGATTATTTACCTTAGATGAAAAATTATTAATTTCTGTAAGTATTCGAGTTTTAGAGAATAATTTATAGAATCTAAGAAAACATAAATTCTGTTAGTATATGATGAATTCTTTACAAAATCGTACATTTAAGGAAAAACCGTGTATTCCACTCACGGCCGACAAATTCAAATTGACAGACTTTTCTAATGACGAAATATTTATTCTTGAATCTTGGAGGCGTTCACTCCGTGGTACATTTCCAATTTTGATATAAAGAAAACATTTAACTTTTTTGTACCACTTTTGTTTTACTTTTGTTACTAGTTTCAATTACACGTTAATCATTATTTAATTTGTTGCCTACATATACTAAATTTATAATTTATAAATATTCGTTTGTTCTAGTATAAAATTTCAAAGCCTACTAGAAAATGATTTTTTTGTTTTTGAAAAAATAAACGTATATGATAGAGAGAATAAAAAAATATACAAAATGAGCTCATAGCTAACTTTGGCATCCCTATGAAAAAATGAAGTTAGTACCCATACTAACTTATTTTTTTTTTCTTGGAAAATATTTACTTCATGGTAAAACTAACTACATATTATTATAAAAAACATAAAAAGAACCTTGATGATGTCAAAAATCATCCTTCTATCATCAATAATAACTAAGTTATAAAGATAAATAAACAATCGCCAAAATCAGTCTTTTCGTAGTGTTTAGAGAGCACATAACGTTTTTTGTTGGTTTTAAACGCTGTTTCAATGAAAAAAAACACGTTTTGTTAAAAAAACTATTTGTTTTAACAACCCTGATTTCTGGGTTGTTAAAAAAAGGTTATTTTCATTTTAATTAAAACAAACAGTTTTTTTACAAAACGTGTTTTTTATATCATTAAAACAGCGTTTAAAACATTAACAATTAAAAACTCTTTACAACGTGTTTAAAACAGAACATACAGGGCATTTTTCTTATGAGTATACATATCCCGATAATTACAGTGTTTTTTTAAATTTGCGGGAATTCGTTGTTTCAAAGCGGTTAATTTGGGGCTTTTAACGAGTGTTTTCCACTCCCAGACTAAGCATGAAGTAAAATTTCGAGTTGAATTTGGATTGGCCGCGTAGCGAAGCGGAGCGAAGCGGAGCGGCCAATCCAAATTAGGCTTTTCTAAACTCGAAATTTTACTTCATGCGCCACGCTTAAAAGCACTGATTTACAGTAAAATTAAAAAAGCACACACATATAACAACAATTATAGGCAACTTAATATACGTTAGAGTTATTGGGTTGCCTATAATCACTGTTTTAAGCAATTTGTTCAGCGCAGAATTTGACTAACGTTTTATTCACATCTACACATTAGATTGCTAGAGCCATATATTTTAAACTTTTCGATATTTCAGTGTTTTATACGTGTGGCGCATGAAGTAAAATTCTTTAGTCAAATAAACTATACTAGAAAAGACAAAATTGACATTATACTCGAAAATGTAGGAAAAGACCGCATCTACTGATTTAAGGCAAAGTCGATTATTTATTTTCTTTCAACGATTTTTAATAAAACAGTTGATAATTTGGAAAATCTAGTCTCGATATTTAAATTGCGATTGCAACTAGTCAACTTTTATTAATTTTTGAGTAAGTTTATTCTTTGATGCTGATTATTTTCGTCAGGCGTAGTTATTTCTGTAATTGTTATTCTAAAAAAAACCGAGCTGGAACTACTAAAATTCACCCTTTTTCAAAGCCGAACGAAAACTAAAATTTCTACGAAAAAAAATAATTCTGAAATGGTTTTAATCGAGTGAGGGGGCCTCGAAACAAATATTTCTGCAAACAGTTTTGATTTTAAATTGTAAAAGAGCAGAAACTGTTGTACAATTAAATAAGTGTTCACGTGTGTTCGAACCGAAATAAACCGATATTTCTTTTCGGTTCAGTTCCGGTTTTTATTCCGACAAAAATAACGGGTTTTTCCGGTTTTCGGTTCAGTTCCGGTTCGAAGCCCTGCCTATACATATCTCGATACATACGCTGTAACTTTTTGGGCAATCGTTGTTTGAAAAACGTTTAATTTGGATGTTCTAACGTGTGTTTCCATTCCCTGATTAAGCAAGTAAAATTTCGAGTTTAGGAAAGCCTGAAAATTTGGTTTGGTCGCGTAGCGAAGCGGAGAATTTTACTTCATGCGCCGCGCGTATAAAACATCGAGTTCAAGGCAAGTTTAAACTATAATATTAGCGTTGGGACTTTATCAAATTTAGAACTTATTTAAATACTCGAATATTGAAATGTTTTGATATTAGAATATTCAAATATTTATACCGGGTGTTGACTTTGTAAACGCAACATAGGAAATCCCATTTAAATTTTGAAATGTTAAAATTTTGGCTCCCCTATTTATTTCAGAAACAAAATGTATTTACCTTTTTTCTAGAGGGAAAAGTTTATCACTTTACGTTTCTCTAAGTTAAAATAATTAAGAAAAAATAATGTGATTTTATAAAAATAATGATATGCCATGGAATTGCAGATGTCAAAATGGCAAAAGATATCGTAGTCACTTGATTAAAGTAAATGTTTTCGAAATGATTTACACTATACAAGAAATATGTTATTATTTTTATAAAATCTAATTACTTTTTCTTAATTATTTTAGCTGTTAATTTTCTGACATTCGTTGATTTTTAAAAGAGTTCAATTTAAAGCTTTAAACGAGTGTTTTCCACTCCCAGACTAAGCATGAAGTAAAATTTCGAGTTTAGAAAAGCCCTGTGAAAATTTGTCTCGGGTCGCGCAGCGACCTGAGACAAATTTTCTGGGCTTTTCTAAACTCGAAATTTTACTTCATGCGCCACGCGTTAAAACACAGATTTTAAGTGAAGTTCTAATATACATAAATTTCACAATATTATAGTGTTTTATACGCGTGGCGCATGAAGTAAAATTTCGAGTTTAGAAAAGCCCAGAAAATTTGTCTCGGGTCGCTGCGCGACCCTCGACAAATTTTCACGGGGCTTTTCTAAACTCGAAATTTTACTTCATGCTTAGTCTGGGAGTGGAAAATACTTGTTTAAAGCTTCAAATTGAACTTTAAATAAAAAACAGGGAATGCGGATATTTAATTGTTGTATCAATTAAATGGTATGTCATTATTTTTATAAAATCACATTACTTTTTCTTAATAATTTTAACTTAAAGAAACGTAAAGTGTTAAGTGTGAACATTAATAAAATTAGAATTATTTCCTCTACAAAAAAGTGACATACATTCTGCCTCTAAAATAAATAGAGAAGCCAATATTTGAACACTTTAAAATGAACATGCGATTTCCTATGTTGCGTCTGCCAAGTCAACACCCGGTATATTCGAATATTTGGAATATTCAAATATGTGAATAATTTAGTGATTGAAACATTCATATTTGAATATTCGACGATTTGAATTATTCGTATTCGAATCACAGCCTTCATAATTGAGATACTTTAGTAACGCTCTGTTAAATACTCAGATATTATTTTCTTACAAATTAAATCTGTAATAATATAAATGTTGTAATGGAAAATGCTAGTCTTAATAACAAATTGCATAAAAAAAAATCGCTATTGATTACAGCACGAGAAGGAGAATTTCTTTCTCGTTTCGGGAGGGAAAAGAGAAACCGTAGAAAAGGCATCGATTCGTTGTCGGCACGTTCCAGCAACGTTCGAACGCAACGATCGGCATAGGCTTATTATTCTCGTGATACACTTCCCATGGTTGCGAGAAGGAACGATTTTTTATTTCTAACTTTCTAAACGGGTCTAGATCCATGCAGATTCAGCAAGTTATAATAAGTAACGTATCTCGGCTAGTTATTGAAAGCTCAGCGCAATTCGCTTATCTTATTTAATTCGTATAAAGAAAACAGCTCGTGAATGATTAGTGGATTGTTTGTTTACTTTTCGTGTTGGACATTGGTTTAAATAAAACAGCTCGTGTGCGGCTAGTGGGTTATTTGTTTATTTATCGTGTGAGGTCAACAATATCTTGAATTAAATAAATAATCGAGAGGTATCAATCAACCTGCTCTAGGGATGTTCGATATACAGGGTGTCCCAGTAATGTGGGGAAATGGGTTAACCATAAATTCCTGGGATCAAATATGATGATTTAACATAACTTATCTATATCCAAAAGTTTACGGTCAAGCCGGAATTAGTCCTCAAAGTTAAAAATAATATTATTAATTTTATTTATAACAATTGAACGCTATATTCGATCCGACTTAAATTTATTATGGTTAATTATCATAATTATCACTTCAGTTATTATGGTCATCATTGATTGACAAGAAGTATAAAAAACAATAGTACCAAAACATAAAAACTAATACATGACCGATGTGAAGAAAGCCACGGATTTTCCAGCCACGGATTTTGGCGCCTCCACCATCACACGAATTATGAAACAGATTCCCCAGAATTTCAAAACTTCATAACTCCCAAACCACATATTTTATTTTCAAAATTTCTTCACTAATTGATTAAACAATATACACAAAGCGAATATAAATAACCAGAATGTTGTAACTCTTAATTGTTCTTTATTTAAACAATATATTGCTGTTCCGCGTATGTCACCTTTCATACCAAATATTAAAAATATCATATCTCTAAAAACTCCTATTTTATTTTCCAAATTTCTTCACTAATTGTTTAAACAATATATCTAGACCGAGCATAGATAGTCAAAATATTGTCACTCTCATTTGTTGATTATTTAAATAATATATTGCTGTCCCGCGTATAGCACCGTTCATACCAAATAATAAAAAAATCATATCTCGTAAAACTCCTATTTTATTTTACAAATGTCTTTACTAATTCTTTAAACAATATATCTAGAACGAACATAGATGGTCAAAATGTTATCACTCTCATTTGTTAATTATTTAAATAATAAATTACTGTCCCGTGTATTATAGCACCGTTCATGCCAAATATTTAAAAAAATCATATCTCGTAAAACTCCTATTTTATTTTACAAATTTCTTTACTAACTGTTTAAACAATATATCTAAAACGAGCATAGATGGTCAAAATGTTGTCACTCTCATTTGTTAATTATTTAAATAATATATTGCTGTCCCGCGTATAGCACCGTTCATAACAAATAATAAAAAAATCAAATCTCGTAAAACTCCTATTTTATTTAACAAATGTCTTTACTAATTGTTTAAACAATATATCTAGAACGAGCATAGATGGTCAAAATGTTGTCACTCTCATTTGTTGATTATTTAAATAATATATTGCTGTCCCGCGTATAGCACCGTTCATACCAAATAATAAAAAAATCAAATCTCGTAAAACTCCTATTTTATTTAACAAATGTCTTTACTAATTGTTTAAACAATATATCTAGAACAAGCATAGATGGTCAAAATGTTGTCATTCTCATTTGTTAATTATTTAAATAATAAATTACTGTCCCGTTTATAGCATCGTTCATGCCAAATATTTAAAAAAATCATATCTCGTAAAACTCCTATTTTATTTTACAAATTCCTTTACTAACTGTTTAAACAATATATTTAAAACGAACATAGATGGTCAAAATGTTGTCACTCTCATTTGTTAATTATTTAAATAATATATTGCTGTCCCGCGTATAGCACCGTTCATACCAAATAATAAAAAAATCAAATCTCGTAAAACTCCTATTTTATTTAACAAATGTCTTTACTAATTGTTTAAACAATATATCTAGAACGAGCATAGATGGTCAAATTGTTGTCACTCTACTTTGTTAATTATTTAAATAATATATTACTGTCCCGCGTATAACACCGTTCATGCTAAATATTTAAAAAAATCATATCTCGTAAAACTCCTATTTTATTCTACAAATTTCTTTACTAATTGTTTAAACAATATATCTAGAACGAGCATAGATGGTCAAAATATTGTTACTCTCATTTGTTAATTATTTAAATAATATATTACTGTCCCGCGTATAACACCGTTCATGCTAAATATTTAAAAAAATCATATCTCGTAAAACTCCTATTTTATTCTACAAATTTCTTTACTAATTGTTTAAACAATATATCTAGAACGAGCATAGATGGTCAAAATATTGTTACTCTCATTTGTTAATTATTTAAATAATATATTACTGCCCCACGTATAGCACCGTTCATACCAAATATTTAAAAAAATCATATCTCGTAAAACTCCTATTTCATTTTACAAATTTCTTTACTAATTGTTTAAACAATATATCTAAAACAAGCATAGATGGTCAAAATGTTGTCACTCTCATTTGTTATTTATTTAAATAATATATTGCTGTCCCGCGTATAGCACCGTTCATACTAAATATTAAAAAAATCATATCTCTTAAAACTCCGATTTTATTGTACAAATTTCTTTACTGATTGTTTAAACAATATATCTAAAACAAGCATTGATGGTTAAAATGTTGTCACTCTCATTTGTTAATTATTTAAATAATATATTGCTGTCCCGCGTATAGCACCGTTCATACCAAATATTACAAAAAATCACATCTCTAAACACTCCTATTTTATTTTAAAAATTTCTTTACTAACTGTTTAAACAATATATCTAAAACGAGCATTGATGGTCAAAATGTTGTCACTCTCATTTGTTAATTATTTAAGTTTTACGAGATATGATTTTTTTTTATATTTGGTATGAACGGTGCTATATGCGGGACAGCAATATATTATTTACATAAATAACAAATGAGAGTGACAACTTTTTGACCATCTTTGCTCGTTCTAGATATATTGTTTAAACAATTAGTAAAGAGATTTGTAAAATAAAATAGGAGTTTTAGGAGATATGATTTTTTTATTCTTTGGTATGAAGGGTGCTATACGCGGGACAGCAATATATTATTTAAATAATTAACAAATGAGAGTGACAACATTTTGACCATCTATGATCGTTCTAGATATATTGTTTAAACAATTAGTAAAGACATTTGTAAAATAAAATAGGAGTTTTCAGAGATATGATTTTTTTTAACTATTTGGCATGAACGGTGCTATACGCGGGATAGTAATATGTTATTTAAATAATTAACAAATAAGAGTGACAACATTTTGACCATCTATGCTCGGTCTAGATATATTGTGTAAACAATTAGTGAAGAAATTTGGAAAATAAAGTAGGAGTTTTTAGAGATATGATTTTTTTAATATTTGGTATGAAACGTGACATACGCGGGACAGCAATATATTGTTTAAATAAAGAACAATTTAGAGTTACAACATTCTGGTTATATATACTCGCTCTGTGTATATTGTTTAATCAATTAGTTAAGAAATTTTGAAAATAAAATATGTGGTTTGGGAGTTATGAAGTTTTGAAATTCCGTTAAATCTGTTTCATAATTCGTGTGATGGTGGAGGCGCCAAAATCCGTGGTTGGAAAATCCGTGGCTATCTTCACATCGGTTTGAACACTTTAAAATTAACATGCGATTTCCTATGTTGCGTCCGCCAAGTCAAGACCCGGTATATTTATACTTGTTAATTATTTAAACATTAAAAAAATTGATTGATTAGGTTCTTAGTACTAATATTTGTTAATGGGAATCGAAAATAATAAATTTATACAAAAAGCTGCAATTTTTGTTTATTATCTAAACAAGAAAATATATTATGTTACAATTTGATGGTTTATTTATATTTTATGTATTACTTAAGTTTATTGTATGTATATATTTATTTATGTAAATGTTTTTTTAATAAAAATGCAAAATAGTTAACAGATTTAAGATTAATAAAAACTATGGTTTAAAAAAAACGAAAAAATTACTTTTTAAAAATACGGCTCATTGAAATATTTGGAATCTGAGTTTTTTTAGTTCAGAAAATGTACATTTACAACATTCAATCGGAATGTGTTCAGATTAAACTCAATCGAAGCCCACCGTCGCACAAATAATGCACACGAATTTGTTTTTGTTCTGAATTTGAACTAAAAAATAACATCAACTCTATTTATTTCACGTCATAAATTTGACAATAAAGGAAACTGCAAAATAATGTTCTGATTGAAAGTCTAACGAGGGTTTCCACTCCCAGACAAAGCATAAAGTAAAATTTCGAGTTTAGAGAAGCCTGAAAATTTGGATTTGCTGATGCGCGCGAAGGAAGCGAGTCGCGCTCCAGCAAATCAAATTTTTTAGGCTTTTGTAAACTCGAAATTTTACTTCATACACCGCGCGTATGAATCACTAACTTCACGTGAAATCTTTAACTAATTGGTTAGAATGAAATAAATTTAGTATATTATTCTAATGCTCTTATTTTAGTAAATATTTTTATCGCACGCTTTCGAAACTGTTGCGAAATTCCAAAGTCCCGAGTTCGTTCCTCCTTCGCCGCATTGTGAGTTACGTGAGGAATCCGATCATTCGTTACATATTATAATATTTTGCATACAATCGCCTTTGCTCACCGAAACACGCACCGTCTCTTTCCCTTTGCGAAATCGCATTGTTTTAAATAAAACTGTGTATTAATAATAATTTATCGCTCACTTCATGCAATATGTTTAAATTTAAGAAACCTATTAGGAAGAAAACGTGTTACCAGTCGTATTGAAAGGCAGATTTTAATTTTGATGATAAATTTTTGTTCAAATTTAACTTATCTCAAGTTATTTTTTTATCAAGACAGTTGATTAAGCCAGAAAAGCATTTCTCAAAAGAATATTATTCAACAAAGTGATGTCCCTTACTTAACTGAACATTTTAATTAATTCTAACATTTTTGTTCCTGATTATTATTTTTGCTTTTCCCTTTTAATTAATGAGAGGAGGCAAACCGGAAACGTCCCTCACCCATCTGATAATGTTCAATATTCGTTCTGCTCCTGGAGGCTGGGTGATTCAGCCGCGAAAAGTCGCAACGATTCATCTTGCGTATATACCTTTCTCTTTCCATCTAATAAAGCGCATGTTAATTTCCTCGAGGACAATGGGGCCGTATCGAAGAGAGAGAAAGAGAAAGAGGGAGCTGCAGAGAGGAGGAGAAACAGGGGGGGACCTGTTGTAACATTTGCCCCCTCCACTAAAATCTGCTCAATGAGCTGAACGAGGAGAATAATCAAGTCGACTTATATTTTATCAAAGTAGACCGATATTATTTTTAAAACAGAAAACAAATGATTGAGACAAACAAAAGTAAAAGATTAGTGAAAATTGTGTATTATATAATGAGAGTAAAATATCGGTTCTGAGCATTAAAACAAGGTCTTAAAACTTACAGAAAAAGAAAATGCAGATTATGAAAATTATTAGGGGACTCACCACGTGCACGCTGCTCTGAATGGTGTCCTGTTGTTTCTTGTCTTTGGGCTTGGCGGGCCTTTTGGCCTTCTGGTCCAGAAACCTCTGCTTGAGCTGTAGGGTGTCTAAGTTGTTCTGCTCGCAGAGCCCGTTGAAGGATTGGTCGAAGCGAGGCATGCAGTCGGTCTGATGACGTCTGTATGACTCTATTCGACGTCTCAATCTGTAAAAGACACAAAAAAATTATTGAACACCCAAGAGAAACCAGAAACTCAAAGAAAAATTGCTGACGATAGTTATCTATTATGATATTTATTACAATATATCGATATTTATAAACTATGATATACAGCGTGTAAACGAACTACTGCACAGGCTCTCTACCACATAAGGGGCAGCGTTTAAATAAACAATACCTGCATTTGAAATTAACATACCTTTAGTAGATAGCTCACAAATAATTATTAAAAATAATTAATAATAATAGGCCACATGTTTGTGGTATCTGGTATACGCGCACATTGCGTATTTTAAGAGAGATTCCACATAGACTGGTAGTTTTTAAACGATTTGCATATCGAATTACACCATCCAGAGAAAAGTGGGTCAGATTGTGAAGAATTATGTCTATGTTATCGTTTTCATAAGTACCCATTGCTGACTAAATTCCGAATATTTTCTAAACGTGTTAATGAAATTCAATATTTTTCCTTATTAGGTTCACACTTCACTTTATCTCCACTCTTATTGAAATGTTTAGATAAGAGCGGCGAGGGTGGATGATTTTTAAACATAAAAATAGTTTGCTGTTTAGTCTATGGTGAAACTTATTCCATGAAACATCTACATTTTGTAACATGGCGCGATACGTTTATTCAAACATTGAATACACAGACATGTTTCTTATTTACGGTGAAACTCGGTGTAATTCCGCGGAAGCTGTAAGAATTTATCAAGAGCGATTTCCTGAACGACACTTACCACCGCCAAACCGATTTAGAAATTTACTGGAAGTTTGCAGCCCGTCGCCGGAGCCGCCGGAGGTGGTGACCCTCCAATGCGATATTTGCGAGCGGAAGATGAAATTTTGAATCTGTTGGAAGCGGATCCTGGTTTAAGTACCCGTATTATCGCCGCTCAGCTAAATGTATCGCACACATTTGTCAGCAGTGTTATACGAGACAATAATTTTTATCCGTATCACTACCAACGTGTACATCTTCAACCCCATTATTTTCCCAAAAGAATTGCATTTTGTAAATGGATTTTGGCACAAAATGTTCAAAATCCTAACTTTACCAAAGACATTTTAGTGACCGACGAATCGTGCTTTACGCGTAATGGAAGTTTTAATTTCCATAATATGCATGTTTATGCAATAGAAAATCCTCGTGTTACGCGTAGAACTCATTTCCAGCATCGCTTCTCCCTTAATATCTGGGCAGGTATTTTAAATTATCAATTAATTGGGCCATTTATGTTCCCATTTAATTTGAATGGAGAACGATATTTACGATTTTTGCAAGATGACCTTTTAGATCTTCTAGAAAATGTACCCTTAGCGGTTCTTAGAAGAATGTGGTATTTGCAAGATCTCACTATGAAAGGCGCGTTAGAAGATATTTGGATGATGAGTTTCCAGGACGTTGGGTTGGTCGTGGAGGCCCTGTACCATGGCCTACAAGAAGTCCGGATTTAAACCCCTTAGATTTTTTTCTTTGGGGATACTTTAAAAGTGAAGTCTACACTACGGAAATTGACAATGCTGAAATGCTGATACAACGAGTAAACGCCGCGGCTAATACCATTCGTGAAAAACCTCGTGAAATGTTTGCTACTGTTCGTGCAAATTGGATACGTAGAGCCCAAATGTGCATTGAGTGCGGCGGACGTCAATTTGAACACTTATTGTGATTTTTTTAATACGTGACCCAGTTTCATCTAGTAATTCTAGACAGTGTGTGTGTGTGTAGTGCGTGCTAAGTGATTTATACGTCTCGCAGTAGTAACAGTAAATAAACAATACCACAAATGAGTGACCTAGTTTCATCTAGTCATTCGAGACAGCGTGCGTGTTTAGAGCGTGCGAAGTGATTTATGCGCCTCGCAGTAGTAAAAGTAAATAAAAAATACAACAACTTACGCATCCACGAAAAATATCATGAACACAGATAACCAGAAGTTCTCAAAAAGTAAAAAATGCATGAAAAATTATGAAAAATCCAATATTTTTTCCGATTTTATTTTTGCTGCAATTGGTGTCAAAATATTTTGTGTATACGCCCTTAAGAGGATGTACATTAGTTCGATTACACGCTGTATATATCCATATATAACCATTGAATTGCGCTTCGCCGGGTATTCCCCCGTTTCTGGAATATTCCCAGTTGCAGGTTTTTGAATTCATTGAAGAACTGTCAACAGTTTATACAACAATAACGGCACTCGAAAGACATTTATCATTATTTGGCTTAGTCAACCCCAGTTAGGAAATAGTTTAGGAAATTAGAAGGCTGCTAAACATCTCGGTTATTTAAAGCGATAGAGAGTCGGTTAAATTAGGGTAAAGTTGCGTAGTTTAAGGCCCAATAATAATCCAAAAACAAATTTAAAATATCTTCTTTTGTTTTTCAGATATTGTCAAAAAACGGATTGTTTGAAATTTCGTTTTTATTTTTTTATTCAAAAACTATTGAATCCAGACATTTATAACTTTGACATTATAGAGGCACTTTTTAACGATAAATTAAGATAACTATAACATTTACCCAGGGACCATAGCTAACTTTTGTTTTTCTTATGGGCGCCATTTTGGATTTTCATATTTTTTGCAAGAAATTTTTTTACCGAATTTAATGATGTATCACACTTATAGTTTATTGTACATTTTATATGTAAAATTTTTATTTTGGATTTTGTAAAGAGTGCCTTGAAAACAGTTGAGTAACTCACTTATTTGGCAACTCCTAGGGCCCATAATTTGCTTACAGATCACCCCTGAAGACGGGCATCCGACGATACATACTTTAACAGTTGTGATGTATTTTAAACTAACGAGTGTCTTCCACTCCCAGACTAAGCATGAAGTAAAATTTCGAGTTTAGAAAAGCCCCGCTAGGAAAATTTGTCGAGGGTCGCGCAGCGACCCGAGACAAATTTTCACGGGGCTTTTCTAAACTCGAAATTTTACTTCATGCGCCACGCGTATAAACCACTGATTCACAGTAAAGTTAAAAATATATAATGCTTAGATGTGATGGTGGATCAATATTTACCGAGATGTAGCGAAAAAATGCAAAAATTTGTTTTTTTGTAAATAGTTTTGGAATAATAATAATAAAAGTAGAATAAATTTAGTTTGTGCAACTTTTGTGTGAGAATCGATACTTATTATAATTATTACAAAAGACTGACAGTTATTAATTAATTTTGACTGCTAACAATGATTGACTGCTGTCAAGATTTTAGTGACTAACAGATATGACGTCATTGTTTCCAAGGCACTCTTTGCAAAAAAGAAAATATAATTTTAAATATAAAATCTAAAACAAATTATGAGTGTGGTACATCAGTGAGTTCAGAAAAAAATATTCTTCTAAAAAATATGAATATTCTTCTAAAAAAATGAAAAATGGCGCCCATAAGAAAAACAAAAGTTGGCTATGGTCCCCGGGTAAATATTATAGTTATCTTAAAAAGATTATGCTACGAGATTCCTCATTAAAAAGTGCATATTGTCAAAGTTCTAAATGTCCAGATTCAGTAGTTTTTGGTTACCGTACACTTTCCCGAATGACCTTTTTCCCGAACGCCATATTTCCTGAAAATAGAAATCCCGAATCCCATTTCCCGAATCCAATTTCCCGAAAGGTATTGTTCCTGAATAAAAAATAAACTATTTAGAACAGAATATCATCGTACGGTTTACACTTATAGCAGTCCACTTTCGAGGATAATGCGTTTTGCAAATTTGTTACAGCGTTTTGAAAATTGAGATTTATTTGCTGATTCTATAAATACTTTTGAACGTAATTTGCTGCGTACCAATTTAGAAAGTATTTTTGCAAAACTCCATCACCTTAATATTTTTTGTTCCTCATTAATGTGCATAATGTACCTATTTTAGGTAAATAGACTTTAGGTATTGGATATAAGTTATCATTGTAATCATTGTATAAAATTGGAGATTTTCCGTTTGCGAAAGAAATAAATACAATAAATACAATTTTGAAACCTAAACAAATTGAGTGTTTTATTAAAGTGATATTATGGAGTTTTAGCAACTAACATCCTCAACTAAACAGTAAATATAAGTTAAATTCTGACTTCAGTTTCTGGAAGTATTCACCTAAACTAGAAAAACCCTATTTGGGTTTTGATAGTTTAGTTCGGGAAAAACATCATTCGGGAAAGTTGATTCAGGAAAGTAGTATTCGGGAAATGTATTATTCAGGAAAAACGTAATTCGGGAAAAATATATTCGGGAAAATGTATTCGGGAAAATGGGCGGATACGGTAGTTTTTGAATAAAAAAATAAAAACCATTTTTCAAAAAATCTGTTTTTTTTATCTTGAAAACAAAAAAAGATATTTCAAAATTGTTTTCAGATTATTGTTAGGGCCTAATACGCAGCTTTGCCCCAATTTAACCGACTCTCTATCTCTTCAAATAACTGAGATCCCCATACATTCAGTCGAAATACGGGCACCCTGTATTTAACATTTTTATTGACAAATAACGTTACATTTTACAATATGTACATGTGTATATTTACAATATTTATGGGCGGATATGTAACTGTTGTCACTGTCAAATGACTATCGACCAGTGGTCTTTCCGCCTGGATTAGTTATTCGGTCCAACGTCAATCATTAATGAGTGAATGGGTGAAATGATGAAATAATTTCATTAATGGTTTTTTTGTATTTGGGAAGAATGGAGAGATTTCTGTAGACAGAGTATAGGGATAGGATTTGGTAGATATAGTGGTGTTTAAAAAAAATTTGGATAGGAATTGAAGGCGTTCATCTGAAGGGATTATAAGAGTGGTGTCATGGAGGAATTGGTTAGAGGGATTATGTAGTAGGTTTAAGGGGTGACGGAGTTTGGTGAGGATTCTTAGTGATGAGGAAAATAGGATGGATCGTATTTTCGATGGATCCATAATCTATAAGGGGACGGCATATCATTTTATAAATTAAAACTGCTCTTTTAATATCTATACCAGCTTGTTGATATGTCATACTTCGAAAGAATTTTGCCTGTGTAGTTACTTAATTTTTCACATTACATGCATGTTTTTTCAAGGTGAGCTTGTGGTCGAACATAAGCACAAGGTATTTTATGTGGGGGGAAGGGTGTATAGGGTTTTGAGATACGGAGGTAATGGATGGATAGTTATTGATTTTACGGTAGGGGATAAGGAGTTGTGACTTTCGGGGATTAATTTTGATTCTCCGTTTTCCTAACCAGTGTTCGAGGGTGTCAATCAGCTCTTGAAGAGTTTGGAGAGCTTTGGGTAGGGTAGAGCCATGGGAAATAAGGACGGTATCATCGGCGAACTGTAGGTTATATTTAGTAGGATTGAAATATTTTGAATCGGGATAATAAATGTCGGAACAGAAGATATTGTAGATAAGTGGAAATCAAGGGCAACCTTGTGGAACCCTTTGCTCTGCTGTGAATGAAGAGGAGAAAACGTTGTCAATTCTTACTTTGAGGGATCTGTTGGAGAAGAAAGTGTACAATATGAGGTGTGTAGGGATATTTAGGAGGTGACATTTAAAAAGGATTTACCTTAAAGGTGAGTTGTTTGTAGGTTGGACGTAAGGATGGTAAGTGGTAGGCTGTAGGATCGTTTGGGGAGGAATCCAAATTGATAATTAGGAATGTGGTCTGCAATTAGTGGAAGGATTTTATTTTTGAGGAGCGATTCATATAATTTTCCAAGGACTGGTAGGAGTGTTATTGGGGTTATTTCTAGCTATATGAATCGCTCCTAGAAAATAAAATCCTTTCTCTAATTGCAGACCACAATCCTAATTATCAATTTGGATTCCTCCCCAAACGATCCTGAAGCATACCACTTACCGCCCAATTTTCCAAGCACTGGTAGGAGTGTTATTGGGCGGTAGCTAGAAATAAGTGATCGGTATAAAATTACGAAAATACTATTCATGAAAATGCAAACAATGTCTTAATTAACAAGACAATTTAAGACGATAATTATCCATTGAAACAACTACTTCCCGTGCAAATACACCTCCGGATATTGAATTATACAATGACATTGTTTGCATTTTCACGAATAGTTTTTTCGTAATTTTATATATTATGTTTAAAGTGTGCAAACTATAAGAAGCGTAAGCTTATTTTCTCGAATTCAAATAGTTTTGAATTTGAATTTATCTTGTTTAAGTGATCGGTTTTGGTCACGTTTTGGTATACAGATTATAATGCCTGTTTTCCATTCTGGTAGAAAATAGTTATTTTAATAACTATGGTTGAGGATATGGCCATGAATATGAGATGGTAAGGATTTAAAGATACGTCTGTGGATGGATAATTAATAATTTTTTAAATAATTAAATTGTGAATATGTTAGTAAAGATTGCAATTTAAAATGGATTTGTTAAAATGCTCCTATTCCTGAATGAAACATCATGGATTCTTCCGAAGATAGGCCATTAATTAACCTAAGATTGCTAAGTATTTTTACAAGTTAAAAGCAGCTTTAATGTTATAGTTTTTCCCATTTTGTAACCAACTGCTTTTTACCGACCGCACTACTATGAGCGGAAATATCCGTTTTGGGGATTCCAGAAATCCGAATCAAGTGTTATCTTAATGATGTCAGTCCGTGCCACGATATCAGCGAAAACGATTCATGGGACTAGTTATAAATGGGTGAAAACTGGAAGTGGATGTTTACTCATGGCGTTTTCTTCGTATCTCGTAAATTATTAACATAGTCGAAAAATCTTTAAAATGAAAGTTGTAGAGAATAAAAAAACATTTAAAGAGTACATGCTTTTTGTCGTGGCTCTTTTAGTTTCCTAAGAAAATGGTAAATATGATTTTTGTAAACATCGTTTAAACCCCTGGGCCAACCCGCGGCCCTCAATGCGCTTCTGTGCGGCACGCGGCCACAAACACCGTTATTCATTGCGAAAATGATTCGTATTGTCAATTAAATGCAGCCAGAATACGTTGAAATAGAAATAACTGATTTATTAACTGATAAAATATTAATGTGTTAATAAATACTATTTGGGATGGTTTTGTATTATTGTAAAAATTATGTATTACAACTTCACTTTAAAATTCATGGTTTACACACCTGTCGCACGAAGTAAATATTTCGAGTTTAGAAAAGCCTGAAATATTAACTTCATGCTTAAACAAGAAGTACAAACAAACGTTGATATATAAGTGAGCACTTCAATAAAAATGAAGATCTGAATGAAGAAAATGAAACTACATTCTTATTTTAATATTAAATGTACATGAATAAATTTATAATTGTTCACATGCTTCAGAGAAAATTTTGAAGTTTTTTTCAAAATTAAGTAATTACGGGGAATATTAAATAATAAAATATTTTGGGAAAATAAAAAAAATATTTTCAATGGTTTACTTAAAAGTGGATGAACATTATCTTACTGTAAATAGAACACATTCCTAATTTGGTAAACGTTTGTTATTAGTTCACTTGTTATTATTAGTTGTGTTAAATATTTATATTTATTTATATTAATTTGTGTTTCTTCGTTGTTGTTGTTGTATGTTATATACCGTGCGATAGTTTAAATGATGATTCAGAGTAGGCGGCATTTTTATTTGTACGGTTGCCCAGAATGCTAATTGAATAATGGAATACATTTGAGGTTATGGTAAACTATGTGTTAACAGTCGGTAGTGCCAATCTGATTTAAAATTCAAAGCCTACTCTAAATCATGTTTTAAATGATGGCATGGTATTCAAGTATATTTTTACAGAATACTACTTTGTGGTTTATCTTGTTTGTATTACTTTTGTATCTAAATAAATTTAAAAAATATATTTTATTTATCTTAAGTAGTTTTTTTTTTAATCAATTCTTAACATTTCAAATTTAGTGAACGTTTATAAAAATCTAAAATATCAACTTAATATTAACCATCAATAATACATCATTATACATCAACATTTCTAACTAGGTGTACGGTTGCCCAGAATGCTAATTGAATAATGGAATACATTTGAGGTTATGGTAAACTATGTGTTAACAGTCGGTAGTGCCAATCTGATTTAAAATTCAAAGCCTACTCTAAATCATGTTTTAAATGATGGCATGGTATTCAAGTATATTTTTACAGGATACTACTTGTGACTTATCTTGTTTGTATTACTTTTGTATCTAAATAAATTTAAAAAATATATTTTATTTATCGTAAGTAGTTTTTTTTTTTAATCGATTCTAAACATTTCAAACTTAGTGAACGTTTATAAAAATCTAATATATCAACAGATTATTTAATCCTAATTAACATGAAAATTAATTTACATACAGGGAATTTATTAATTTAAAGCTTTAAACAAGTGTTTCATACTTCCAGATAAAACTTGAAATGCTAAATTTTCAGGCTTTCCTAAGCTCGAAAATTTACTTTATGCGCCACGCGTATTAAATACCTAAAACACTAAAATATTGTAAACAAGTGAACGTCACGTGAATTCAGTGTCTTATACGCGTGACGCATGAAGTAAAATTTCGAGTTTAGAAAAGCCCCGTGAAAATTTGTCTCGGGTCGCTGCGCGACCCTCGACAAATTTTCTACGCGGGGCTTTTCTAAACTCGAAATTTTACTTCATGCTTAGTCTGGGAGTGAAAGACACTCATTAGTTTAAAATACATCACAACTGTTAGAAAGTGTATCGTAACTGTCACAAAAAAAACAATAACATGGCTATCTCGTTATAGTTCAATTCAAACTCGTATCAAGTTGACACGATTGGTTAAATATGCGCTACGCCACCAAACCAAATTTTAAGGCTTTCCTAAACTCGAAATTTTACTTCATGCTTAATCTAGGAGTGAAAAACACTCGTTTGAGGCTTTAAATTGAATTCTCTAAAAAAACAACGAATATCTGAACATTTTAGCATATAATTGTGATATGTATGCTTGAAAAAACTCCCTGTAGAAATAATCGGCCTATAATTTTTTTTATAGACAACTGAAAAATGTTTTTCCGAGAAAATGACGAAATAATGAAAAATAAGAAGGAAATATGTTTAGAAATGTGTGCAAAATTAACAGCATAAAACAATTCACTAAATTTACATAAAATTTATTAAGATCTAATATTTTTCCAAGAAAAGTTAATTAATATTCAATCTGGCATTTCAATCTGTTGTTTGTCTCATTTTTAGTCTGTTGTTTGTCTTATTTTAAGTCTGTTTTATATTCATATTTTTTTTTTATATAGAGTGCTCATTGTGATATACATATTAATATTCTTTGATTAAAAAAACACTTAGAACCTTTCTTCAATACTTTATTTTGTAACCAAATGTACATTTCGGACACGAAGTGTCCATTATCAATGGTTTGATACTAATACGAAAAATATGCATTTTTCACTGATGTATATACACTAAAAAATGAGGGAATTAGAGGGTGTCGGTAGGGGGTGTGGTTATGGTGGTAATAAACTAATTTTAGCCGAAAAAAGGTTATCTGTGGGTAAGTAGGTACGTGTTTGATGGGGATTCCAAGGGATTAGGAAACATATTAATATTGTAATAGTTTTACATATGCTGTTTTATACTTAAATGTATATTGATTGTACAAAGGTGATACCGTAAATAAATAAATAAATTAAAAATATGATTTATGAAGCTGATAAATAAAGAGAATTGAAATAATTAATAGTTTTTCTTACATTTTAAACCGAACTCGAAGAAATTTCACGTCTTTGTGTCTCTCATTTTTAGTGCAAATAAAATATATAATCTTTAATTTTTAATAACGTTTAAAGTAAACATCCAAGAGTTAGATGTTTGTATATTTAATTAATTGAGTCGCCTATTTCCAAAAACCTGTAAATCCATTTATTCCAATGGGATTACGGGTTATTGAAAATAGTCGACTCAATTATTCTAAAATTTAAGTAAAGAAATTATTAATATATTCATTTATATAATAAACATTTTCTAAATGTTAAATTCATATCTTATAATTATGTTTTTGAATTATAAAAGAAAATTGAAAATCGCCCGTTTTTCAAATATTATTTTAAATTAAATCATGACAAATTATAGACTGTTCTAATCATCGACAAAAATTATAATAATAATACATTTATGGTGCTTAGGCTCAAGCCTTACACTTATCAATGCATAATTGAAGCTTAACCATCATAATACATCATTATACATCAACATTTCTAACTAGGTCATAAAAACCAGACAAATACAATCAAGTAATAAAATTGTAAGTTCGAATCAGTAAAACGCATTAAGAACAAAAATTGTTCAAGATAAATGTATAATAAATATATTAAAAATGAAAATATTTTTTTTTTTGTTGACCTCGGCTCTTGGCCATACAGTCAGCAGCCATTTGTATTATTATTTTTTGATTTTTTTAAATTAACTTACCCACATACACACGTTATACAACTCATATGGACGTCACAACGCATTCATACAACATCCATGGCTCCAGAGGGTGCCAATTTCCCCATAAGAAAGTGACACCCCCCGGTGGGATTCGAACCCACGACCCTCTGGCCCAAGAGCAGGATCTCTACTCACTGACCCACGAGGGTCCCCGAAACGAAAACATCTGTAATAACATAAGGACAACGCAGAAGATCCGAAGATATACTTAAATCTAAGCAATAAACAGAATAATTATTTGTTTGTTTATTATTTGTGCTGTAGAGTTTTTATAAAGTTTCTAAAGCAATATTAAACTATTGTCAAAATAATAGCCAATTATAATTAGGAATTACTCTATTTTTTAAGTTTTAATTATTATTATTTTATCAAGAAACAGAAAACAATCTGTACAGTGCTTTCGAAAAGTAATGCATAAATTCATTAAAATCTAAATTATGAAGTTTAAAGAAAAATTCTCGAACAGGGCGATTTTTATTTTTGATTGCACGTTTGTTCAAATGCCGAAATCACATACAGGGTGATTCATGTAAGATTTATGACGTCATCGATCATTTATTTTAAATAGAAGTCGAATATAACAAACGTTTCGAGATAAATCTCGAAACGCGTGTATAGATGGCCTGAATAATTTGACCCAAATTGTTACATTTGCAGTAGGTTACTGTATGTAACAGCAAACACTTGTTGTATAATTCAATGTCCTTCGGGGTATTAGCTCGGGAAGGAGTTGTTTCAATGAGTGTTTGATATAGTCTTTGTAAGACTAACTTGTTGTAGATTGCGAAAAGAATCGCACTTTTAATGTTTGAAGTATTCTGCAACCAAGAATTGGCAATTTCATTTATACTAATGTTTGAACGGTAACGTGACCGCCAGTCTAAGGTTTCAAATTGTTTAGAGGGAATGGCAAAGCTATACTGAGGAGAGATAAATCTCGAAACGCGTCTATAGATGGCCTGAATAATTTGACCCAAATTGTTACATTTGCAGTAGGTTACTGTATGTAACAGCAAACACTTGTTGTATAATTCAATGTCCTTCGGGGTATTAGCTCGGGAAGGAGTTGTTTCAATGAGTGTTTGATATAGTCTTTGTAAGACTAACTTGTTATAGATTGCGAAAAGAATCGCACTTTTAATGTTTAAAGTATTCTGCAACCAAGAATTGTCAATTTCATTTATGCTGAAGTCGAATATGTTTACTAGACATATTTGAAAGAGAATAATTTTCTGCATGCAATAAGCTAAGTCGAATAAATGGTTGTTTAACCAAGTATACGTTAAATAAAAAAATAATCAAGAAAAATAACTTTTAAATTTTAAAATATCAACTTATGACCCTATTCCGTGCAACAAATGTATGTTACTGTATATTCTGTTTTCATTGGAATAAAGACATATTATTATTATTATTATTATTATGCTAACGACATTTGAATAAAAATAAACTCGTTTAAATGTCAGTTATATACTGTTCACGTCGCATAGATATCTTTTACTAGTTAACACAATTTAGGTATTTAAATAAGTTTTCTTTATTAAAATAAGATTTTTATTAAATTCATATTTTAAAATTACAAAGTCTTTTTCTTGATAATTTTTTTATGCGTCCTATACTAGGTCGAATAAAAAAATAATCAAAAAAATTTTTAAAATTTTTATATAATTGACATTGTAAAACTTTGAAGATATTTGTCTTGATTACTTTTTTATTCGACCTAGTATAGGTCGAATAAAAAAAATAATCAAGAGAAGTTTCGAAATGTCAATTTAATAAAAATAGTATTTTAATAAAGAAAACTTATTTAAATGCCTAAATTGTGTTAATTAAATTAGTAGAAATTGTCTATGCGACGTGAACAGTATCAAACTGCCAGTTAAATGAGTTTGTTTTATTCAAATGTCGTTATAATCTGTTTAATAACTAGGAGGAGCGTTTTAAATTTCACGCGCCAAAACCTACAACTCTGATTGGCCACGAGCGCGCCCATTTTACACTATGCTAATTACGTCATTATTAGACGCAACAGCTGACATAACCTTAATTCGAAGCGTTACCGAGTTGCAACTTTGTCTGTTTCGTAATAACCTTTTGTGCGGTGTTTCTTTAGCATAGTGTTGTGATGGATTATGGACCCAGTACAAGCTCGGTGATAATATCACCTTCACCTCCAAAAAAGCGTAAGAAGTTGGATTTGGGTCATTTATATCTGTCTGAAAAACAGTGCATAATAAATATGTATAAGTAGATGATAAAAGATGATCCACATATGAAAATGACTGCTGTTGTATCAGACATTGTTGGTGCAGTAGGTGAGATATCAAATAGCATAAGAATATGCATCAAATAATATAATGTTTAATTTTTAGGAGTTGTAAATTCCACTGTCTATCGTATCATTAGCGAATATAAGAAATCCGGAGAGATTTGTAGCCCTAAACAGCTTGGAGGACATAATTACAAGTTTTTATGACGTAGTGGAGAAATCCGTGCATAGTTTCTTCTATAAAAATGAACTGCCAACTTTGAATAAAATTTTAAAAGAAGTATACGATCATGCAGGCATGCTGACGATGAGTCGTTCCTTGTATAGTTTTATGAAACAAATCAATTTTAAGTAAGATAGAGACCAGAGCTGGGCAGAATTCGAATCATTCAGGATTCGAATCCTTTTAGAGGATTTAAAAGAGGCATTCGAATACTTTAGTTCAACTGGATTCATGATCCGGATTCGTTACATTTTTTTTAAAAGGCTTCGTATTCGAGTCAAAATGTGGGTGATTCGAATCCTTATAAAAGGATTCGAATCCTTGTAAAAAAATTCGAATACTTACAAGAGGATTTGAATCGTCAAAAATAATTCGAATTGATTGTGAGCAATAACATGAAAAAGGTTTTTTGTGTGTATTTAAATTTCTCGTTGAATCACTGTTTTATGCGCGTGGCGCATGATGTAAAATTTCGAGTTTAGAAAAGCCCAGAAAATTTGTCTCGGGTCGCTGCGCGACCCTCGACAAATTTTCACGGGGCTTTTCTAAACTCGAAATTTTACTTCATGCTTAGCCTGGGAGTGGATACGCTCGTTCGAAACTTCAAAGTGAATGCTTTGATAAGAACATTAAATGATTGAAAATGTTTTTAAAGATAATAATCTAGTATTTAAAATTTTGTTTAATATTGTTTGAAGTAAAACTGACATGGTAGCCACAATCTGAAATGTTAAATTTTTCCGACATTTCCCTAACAAGATTTGTTCCCTGGCCTTTTAATATAACTTTCTTCTGTGGGAAACCCCCATTCTGTTTAATAGTTTTCATTGTTTTTGCCAATATTTAATTTTATACATTTTTACGTGTTTTGTAATTTGCCTGCTGATTTTGACAAATTTAATAATATCATATGGCATTTTTAAAAGTGTTTTGGTCAATTTGAATATAATTCCATGACTTTTCTCTGACTTTCCCGGTTTTAATGATATTCAGTGAATTTTTGATTTACGTAAATTTCAGGCTGTAGTCGATTTTATAACAGAGTTCAATTTGAAGTTTTGAACGAGTGTTTCCACTCCCAGGCTAAGCATGAAGTAAAATTTCGAGTTTAGAAAAGCCCGAAAATTTGTCTCGGGTCGCTGCGCGACCCTCGACAAATTTTCACGGGGCTTTTCTAAACTCGAAATTTTACTTCATGCTTAGCCTGGGAGTGGAAACACTCGTTCAAAACTTCAAATTGTTAGAAAAGCCCGAAAATTTGTCTCGGGTCGCTGCGCGACCCTCGACAAATTTTCACGGGGCTTTTCTAAACTCGAAATTTTACTTCATGCTTAGCCTGGGAGTGGAAACACTCGTTCAAAACTTCAAATTGAACTCTGTTATAAAATCGACTACAGCCTGAAATTTACGTAAATCAAAAATTCACTGAATATCATTAAAACCGGGAAAGTCAGAGAAAAGTCATGGAATTATATTCAAATTGACCAAAACACTTTTAAAAATGCCATATGATATTATTAAATTTGTCAAAATCAGCAGGCAAATTACAAAACACGTAAAAATGTATAAAATTAAATATTGGCAAAAACAATGAAAACTATTAAACAGAATGGGGGTTTCCCACAGAAGAAAGTTATATTAAAAGGCCAGGGAACAAATCTTGTTAGGGAAATGTCGGAAAAATTTAACATTTCAGATTGTGGCTACCATGTCAGTTTTACTTCAAACAATATTAAACAAAATTTTAAATACTAGATTATTATCTTTAAAAACATTTTCAATCATTTAATGTTCTTATCAAAGCATTCACTTTGAAGTTTCGAACGAGCGTATCCACTCCCAGGCTAAGCATGAAGTAAAATTTCGAGTTTAGAAAAGCCCCGTGAAAATTTGTCGAGGGTCGCGCAGCGACCCGAGACAAATTTTCTGGGCTTTTCTAAACTCGAAATTTTACATCATGCGCCACGCGCATAAAACAGTGATTCAACGAGAAATTTAAATACACACAAAAAACCTTTTTCATGTTATTGCTCACAATCAATTCGAATTATTTTTGACGATTCAAATCCTCTTGTAAGTATTCGAATTTTTTTACAAGGATTCGAATCCTTTTATAAGGATTCGAATCACCCACATTTTGACTCGAATACGAAGCCTTTTAAAAAAAATGTAACGAATCCGGATCATGAATCCAGTTGAACTAAAGTATTCGAATGCCTCTTTTAAATCCTCTAAAAGGATTCGAATCCTGAATGATTCGAATTCTGCCCAGCTCTGGTCTCTATCTTACTTAAAATTGATTTGTTTCATAAAACTATACAAGGAACGACTCATCGTCAGCATGCCTGCATGATCGTATACTTCTTTTAAAATTTTATTCAAAGTTGGCAGTTCATTTTTATAGAAGAAACTATGCACGGATTTCTCCACTACGTCATAAAAACTTGTAATTATGTCCTCCAAGCTGTTTAGGGCTACAAATCTCTCCGGATTTCTTATATTCGCTAATGATACGATAGACAGTGGAATTTACAACTCCTAAAAATTAAACATTATATTATTTGATGCATATTCTTATGCTATTTGATATCTCACCTACTGCACCAACAATGTCTGATACAACAGCAGTCATTTTCATATGTGGATCATCTTTTATCATCTACTTATACATATTTATTATGCACTGTTTTTCAGACAGATATAAATGACCCAAATCCAACTTCTTACGCTTTTTTGGAGGTGAAGGTGATATTATCACCGAGCTTGTACTGGGTCCATAATCCATCACAACACTATGCTAAAGAAACACCGCACAAAAGGTTATTACGAAACAGACAAAGTTGCAACTCGGTAACGCTTCGAATTAAGGTTATGTCAGCTGTTGCGTCTAATAATGACGTAATTAGCATAGTGTAAAATGGGCGCGCTCGTGGCCAATCAGAGTTGTAGGTTTTGGCGCGTGAAATTTAAAACGCTCCTCCTAGTTATTAAACAGATTATAACGACATTTGAATAAAACAAACTCATTTAACTGGCAGTTTGATACTGTTCACGTCGCATAGACAATTTCTACTAATTTAATTAACACAATTTAGGCATTTAAATAAGTTTTCTTTATTAAAATACTATTTTTATTAAATTGACATTTCGAAACTTCTCTTGATTATTTTTTTTATTCGACCTATACTAGGTCGAATAAAAAAGTAATCAAGACAAATATCTTCAAAGTTTTACAATGTCAATTATATAAAAATTTTAAAAATTTTTTTGATTATTTTTTTATTCGACCTAGTATAGGACGCATAAAAAAATTATCAAGAAAAAGACTTTGTAATTTTAAAATATGAATTTAATAAAAATCTTATTTTAATAAAGAAAACTTATTTAAATACCTAAATTGTGTTAACTAGTAAAAGATATCTATGCGACGTGAACAGTATATAACTGACATTTAAACGAGTTTATTTTTATTCAAATGTCGTTAGCATAATAATAATAATAATAATAATATGTCTTTATTCCAATGAAAACAGAATATACAGTAACATACATTTGTTGCACGGAATAGGGTCATAAGTTGATATTTTAAAATTTAAAAGTTATTTTTCTTGATTATTTTTTTATTTAACGTATACTTGGTTAAACAACCATTTATTCGACTTAGCTTATTGCATGCAGAAAATTATTCTCTTTCAAATATGTCTAGTAAACATATTCGACTTCAGCATAAATGAAATTGACAATTCTTGGTTGCAGAATACTTTACACATTAAAAGTGCGATTCTTTTCGCAATCTATAACAAGTTAGTCTTACAAAGACTATATCAAACACTCATTGAAACAACTCCTTCCCGAGCTAATACCCCGAAGGACATTGAATTATACAACAAGTGTTTGCTGTTACATACAGTAACCTACTGCAAATGTAACAATTTGGGTCAAATTATTCAGGCCATCTATAGACGCGTTTCGAGATTTATCTCTCCTCAGTATAGCTTTGCCATTCCCTCTAAACAATTTGAAACCTTAGACTGGCGGTCACGTTACCGTTCAAACATTAGTATAAATGAAATTGCCAATTCTTGGTTGCAGAATACTTCAAACATTAAAAGTGCGATTCTTTTCGCAATCTACAACAAGTTAGTCTTAGTAAAATTTCGAGTTTAGAAAAGCCCCGTGAAAATTTGTCGAGGGTCGCGCAGCGACCCGAGACAAATTTTCGGGCTTTTCTAAACTCGAAATTTTACTTCATGCGCCACGCGTACAAAACACTGATTTGAAGTGAAGTTCAGAAACACACAAATACATCTTTAACCAGAGTAACAGGGAGTCAGATATTTAGTCTGTTATCAACGATGTTCAGTGGTAATAATAGATAATTAGGTTTTGAATATTTTTGTTTAAACATCTGGTAACGATATTTATATATTAATGGTTGCAAAAAAATAATAAAATCAAATTTATTCTTAAAGGATTTGTATTCGTGATTCGAAAAAACAGGATCCGAATCTTCGATTCGAATCATATTTATCTCTTACGAATCCTTTATTCGAGTATTCGTGATTCGAATCATATTTATTTATTTATTTATTTACGGAAAAATCCATTATACATAATATGTTATAGTAATACAATTCAAATTTCATAATACAAAACATATATAAATACAAAAACATGTCTACAAATTGGCAAATTAAAGAGAACAACAAACATTTAACCGCTTAAGATTAGATATAAATTTAGGATACGAATTAACAAAAAGATCGAAATTTGGATTTAGGGATAATTTATTTGACGTACGCATGAACCGAGAAAGTGGACTATTGAGACCGTAGTTGGATTTATGGAACAGAATGGAAAACAGTGTTGGATGTCTGATTTGTCGATTCGAAGGGTTAATACAGAAATTAAGTTGATTAAATAGATAAATTAAATACAATCCGCTTGGTTACTAATTAATTTATAAAAGAAGCTCAAGTCCGCGAAAGTTCTTCTACAACATAATTTATCGATAGTAAGCTCCTGACGAACTAAATTTATATTTTTATCTTTGTTGTAACCTAATTTAAATAGCATTATTTTCAAAAATTTATTTTGAATTGTTTCGATCTTATTGCTATACGTTACTAGATATGGTGACCAGACACATGATCCATATTCAAGAACGGAACGAACATAAGCAAAATAAATGACTTTGAATGCTGTTGGAGATAAATCGACTGCCAATCGTCTTATATAGCCAAGCATCCTTAGAGCTCTCATACAAATTCTATTAATATGGCTACCGAATGTCAATTTTTTGTCGAACGTTATGCCCAAATCCACAATTTCATCAAGCTCATCTAATTCAAAACCGTCTATAAAGTAAGAAGGAGAAAAATCTAAAGGAGTAAATTTCCTGGAAAACCTCATTATTTTACATTTATTAATATTAAATAAAAGATAGTTTTTGCAACACCAGTTGTGAATTGAGAATAAGTCCTCTTGCAACAATAAGCAATCATTCGGTGAGTCGATTCTTTTGAATAGCTTCAAGTCATTGGCAAAAAGCAAAAAAGACGAATGTTTAATGACTCGATGTATATCATTAATAAAAATTAAAAACAGCAACGGCCCGCAATGTGAACACCCGAATCCACTTTGATTTCCTTAGAAAGATGGTTTTTAATTTTTACGCACTGAATACGATCAAATAAAAAACTTCTAAACCAATTGACTACATCAGCATGGATTCCTAGGGCAGTAAGCTTTCCAATTAGTATTTCATGGTTGACACGATCAAATGCTTTAGCAAAGTCAGTAAAAATCGAGTCGACCGAGCTATTAGCTTCAAATGCATTTATAATGTATGAACTGAAAGATAAAAGGTTAGTTGAGGTAGATTTGCCAGATCGGAATCCATGTTGCTCATTTATGAACATATTTTTACACATCCAATTCAATTGAGTTGAGACTAAGCTATCGAACAGTTTCGGAATAACCGATTGTAATGAGATGCCTCGGTAATTTTTAATGTCATCTTTTTTGCCGGATTTAAACAAAGGTATAATATAACTCTTTTTCCAGCAGTTAGGGAAGACATTTTGCGACAACGATGCTTCAAATAATAAAAATATTGGAACTGTGATGGAGTAAATACAATTTTTTAAGAAATATGGTGGGTATTCCATCAGGGCCTGTGCTCTTGCTGTGTTTTAAATTTGATTGTTTCAAATATTTCGCTTTTGGATATTTTAAGTGGCATATGAATAACTTCTGATGAAACATTGAAAGATGGCATGTTTAAAGGTTTATCTTTGCTATAAATATTAAATGATTCGGATCCGTGATTCAAATCCTTTTTACGTGGATTCATCTCAGCTCTGATAGAGACACATTATTATATAAATTCGATATTATATTATGAACATAATGTCAATATGTTCTATTTCACAGATATATGGCGAGATGCCGTATAAGCATTTTAATTGAACTGACGATGTCGTACAATGGAAAAGAAAATACTTAACCACAAGTACAAAATGGATATTTGATTTTATTTAAATTATAACTATGAAATTATTTAAAATTACCGCCAAATTTATCTAGTGATATTTCTGGTTACTTTTTATAGTGTAAATTGGGCTTTGGCACCTACTCCTTCTAGTTTTTAAAAAGACTATAGCATAAGTTGAGATTTTAAAATATCAAAGTTATTTTTCTCGATTTTTTAAAAAAAGAACCAATGTCTGAAGATTTGCAGCATATGCATACTTAAAAGTAAAACTCCCTGTAAAATTAATAAACAATATAAATATAAATATTTATAACCAAGAATAATTTTCAAGAAGTTTATACATTTATAAATATCAGATAAATATCGATGTAAATTAGATATTAATACATTTACATAAATACCAAAATAAAAGCACTCGCGCAAGCGCTCGTGGTTTCTTTCCATCGCAATTCATTCTCGAAATTTTTATCGATGACTCGTGCAAAATAAAATGTATCCGGCCAAATTCAAACCACTCGTGGTATCACTCCCGAAAATCCTATGAAGGTTCCCAACCCTTTACAATACACCTTTTTGCAGATAATAAAATATCAAGAAAGAACAAACTAGAAACGCTAAGAGTAAGCGACTTTCTCAAAATGTATGTTTCATCTAAAACTTTTATTTAAAAATGTTCACCATCCTAATCAGGTAAAGGTAAAAATAAAGATAAAACATCGATATTCCTACAAGTGTGCGAATTTGTTGCATCATTTTTGGCACGTCTTGTATGCCGTATTTAAACTATAATTCAAGCGAATTTCTAAAAATACATCCCATCTAACAATTGTTGTAATTTCCATGAACGAATCATATCCTGTACGATAAGATAAGAATTTATGCTTACATTAGGTGGTGTTCACAAACAAAATGGCAAAAGTCAATTATTCCAATCATATTCTGAATTAAATTTATTTTTATTTCTAAATATCGTATTAGTGGCGTATTAGCACTTCAGAGGGCAAGGGCGCAATTCAGTTTTGAGGCCCACTGTAAACTGAGTATGCTCTAAATTTTGGGGAAAATTACTATAACTACGTGTTTTTTTGTACACTAGTATAATAAGCACCCTCATTGTTTGCGAACAAAAATGTGAAAAACGTGTAAATTATATCAAGGAGAGCCAATGCTTATGTGAGAACTGGAAATCGAGTAGAAAAGGAGATACTATGGTCAAGATTGGGGGGATGAGTAAGAGAGAGACTATATACGCCAATCACCGGTCTCGCTTGTGGATGCAGCCTCCAAATGTTGTTACCAAATTTTATACAGTGACTGGCTAACTGGATATACAGAGAGTTTTATGTAACACCGAACATGTTTATAAAGTAAATTTTTTTGTAAGTATACATAAACATACATTGTACATTTGCCGACACTAGGTTTGTTATATGAATTTCATTTTAAGCTTTAAACGAGTGTTTTCCACTCCCAGGCTAAGCATGAAGTAAAATTTCGAGTTTAGAAAAGCCTGAAAATTTGGTTTGGTCGCGTAGCGCGAAGCGCGGAGCGGCCAAACCAAATTTTCAGGCTTTTCTAAACTCGAAATTTTACTTCATGCGCCACCGGTGCACACCACTGATGCAATGTGAAGCTGAGCGGCGTGAGCGGTATTTGTAATATGTCAGTGTTTTGTACCGGTGGCGCATGAAGTAAAATTTCGAGTTTAGAAAAGCCTGAAAATTTGGTTTGGTCGCTCCGCGCTTCGCGCTACGCGACCAAACCAAATTTTCAGGCTTTTCTAAACTCGAAATTTTACTTCATGCTTAGCCTGGGAGTGGAAAACACTCTTTAAAGCTTCAAATTAAATTCTTTTGATAAACCGAGCGTCAGCAAATGTACAACGTATGTTTATGTTTACTTAAAGGAAAAGCTAAACTTATTTAAAAAAACAACGGTTATCTAAAGATTTACGGCAGATACCCTGTAATTGGGACATGTATACTTGAAAGAAAAACTCCCTGTATGTACAAGTTGAGGCATTAATTGCGATTGTCTACAATTTGTAATAGTCATAGGCAATCCAATTTACACATAACTTGAAAATTAAAGGTGTCTAATTGTATTGGATGAAAATGTTCGGTGTTACATAAAACTCTCTATATATGAACTGTGATTATACTCAAGATTTTACGGTATTCTTAAAAATTATTCCTCTTAAAAAAATGCCATTATTTCAACTATACATGTAAAATTTACCAGTGATCAAGCTAATAAAATCATGGCCGTGTCGTATATTCATTAAATGAGCAAGTTAGTGCTAAATGCCCACCCTAAATCCAAACATGTAATCGACACTTTGCCCGACTACCAACACTCGCTCCCCTTTCCATTTTATCCTACGAATTTTCTATTGAACACATCCCGCCATTCAGGCATTAGCCCCCATTGTCCCACCCCTCTTTTGAATACATTAAAGCCTACCCCAAACACCTGCACCCTAAAAACTAACTGTAGTTTTTTTTTTACTCGACAACTTTCGCTTTGCGCGTCTTCTCTCTGTTTCAGTTCGAGACTGAACAACAGGGTTGCCAAATCAGTGTTTTTGCTATCAAATCTGATGTTTTCCACTTTCGAATTCAGACAATTTTTTGTGATTTTGATCTAGCTAAATTCTGGTGTGTGTTGGAAGTTTTTAGTAACAATCTAGTTATTTACAAAAACAGGGTTGTCAAATCAGTGATTTTGTCCGAAAATCTAGTAGTGGAAACCACTAGATTTTTGGACAAAATCACTGATTTGGCGCGAATTCAGACAAATTGCTACTTAACCCTTTCAGGACAACTGGTTACTGCTGCTAACCACAAATTTAAAATATGTATGTGCCTATGTAACAGAAATAGTGCTTGTATAGATTTCATGTTGGTATCATTGTCTTGGAGCTTATTTCAGACTATTTATTGTGGCGATGAGCACATGTCGGGATACTTATAGGTTATGTGTATCTTAGTTCATCAATTTTGTGAGGTTACTGAACGAAATAAACAAAATGACAGGTGAGTTATAGTCATAATAATACCAAAAATAAGTAGCTTTATATATTACCTCCTATTTCCAAGAATAAATGTTTTTTTTTTATACTTTATAAAACATGGTCTTTGTTGCTAACCACCAGGCACACAATGTGTATTTTTATTTTTGTTGAAGTATAAATATTGAATCAAGCTGTGTGCACAATTTTCAGTATAATATAGTACAAATTTTGTTTTTAGCCATGAATAAAAAGTGGAGTATTAGAGAATTGGAAAATATGACGTAAGATGAAATATATGCCTTTATCGATGATATACCAAGTGATGCCTCAGAATCTGATGAAGAGGAATTGGAAAATGATGAGTTATTGGTGGAAACTGAACGTCATGAAGATGATGATGAAGATCTTATAATTAGTGATTGGGAAAGCGAGGATAACGTACCGCTATCCGTTTTGCAAATGCAACAGCGAGGGGATGACGATATTTGGACAAACAATTCCTCAAATGTAGGAAATGTAAATCCCTTTTTAGAAGATAGTGGACCAAATATTCCAGAAGACATTGAAACTCCAACCGAAATATTTAAATATCTGTTTCCACAGAGGTTGATGGATGAAATTGTTCTTCATACAAATTTGTATGCGACACAGAACAATGGTGGTAACAACAATTTTGTGCCCACAACAAGTAATGAAGTAAATACGTTTTTAGGCGTAAACATGATAATGAGTTTGTAAAAGATGCCTAGCTATCGTGATTATTGGTCATCAAGAATGGAAATGAGGGATAGCTACGTCAGTTCGTCAATATCAAGAGACAGATTTTCCTGGTTGCTTACCAATTTGCATCTTAACGACAATGCTATGCAACCTAAAAAAGATCTTATAAATTATGATAAACTCTACAAAATTAGGCCCCTCCTCAACACCTTATCAGAAACTTTTATAACATCACTGAAACCAAGCGAACATCAATCAATTGATGAGTCGATGATAAAATTCAAAGGTCGAAGCACTATTCGACAATACATGCCGATGAAACCGACGAAACGAGGGTACAGGGTTTGGGTGCGAGCTGACCGAAGCGGTTACATGTGTCAATTCCAGATTTATACTGGAAAGGTCAATGATGGGACTGAAACAAATTTAGGCAGTCGGGTTGTAAAAGACCTAACGAGAACACTAGTTCGTAAAAACCATAAGGTGTACTTTGACAATTATTTCAATTCTGTCAAATTGCAAAGAGATTTACTTGCAGAATGTATTTTTTCTTGCGGCACGGTCCGTAAAGGAAGAAAAAATCGGCCCGAATTCAAAGCGGACAAGTAATTGAAGAGAGGAGATTCAGACTGGCGGGTATCAACGGATGGTATAGTAGCTCTCAAATGGATGGACAATCGCAGTGTTTTGTTTCTTGCGAATTATATTGATCCCTCAAATAACTCTATTATCACAAGAAGAAAAAGAGATGGGTCTGTAGAAGAGGTTTCTTGTCCCCTTATATGTAATCTATATAACAAACACATGGGATATGTGGACAAATTTGATATGTTACTTTCACTGTATCAAATCGACAGAAAATCCCATAAATGGTGGCATAGGATTTTTTGGTTTTTTGTAGATGCTTGCGTTGTAAATGCATATGTTTTATTTCGAAATAGATGTCCAAACGAGATGCCATTGAAGATGTTTCGCCTTTCAGTTGCGAGCGGCCTAATTGGTGCTGCACCAGAAAACCTAAAGCGTGGTAGTAAATATAAAGATATGCCAGGAAACAAGTACAAAAAATATGTGCCACAAGAACTAAGGTATGATAAAGCTGCACATATGCCTGAACGGGTACAGTCTCTAAGATGTGCACACTGCAGCACAACAAAAGAAGTGCATAGAACAATTTGGAAATGTTCTATTTGCAATGTGGGCTTGTGTCTTAATAAAGACAGGAATTGTTTTACATTATTCCACACAAACTAATAAGGTACCACAAGTGCCTCCTGGTTACCAGCGCTAACCACATCCTGGAGGATAATCAGGACATGATTTAAACATTTTCTTCTCATAATTTGCTATATACACTTATTTGTAAATAATTTCTAGAAATAAAAATGTGTTAAGTAAAATATTTTTATTCTGTTCTCAAAGGGTTAAGCTAATGGGCATTAGATGGCGTTTACGCTTTCGAACTAATGTAAATTGTATGTGACTGAGACCTGACTAAATTCTGATGTTCGTTGGAACTAAAACAACAATCTAGTGATTTACAGTTATGCATTACAATTAGGTGATTAATCCTAAGTACTTGACATTTAATCTAACTGCGTAACTACTACCTATTCTAGTTATCATCAGGGCCGGATTAACCTATTTCTGCTGCCCTCCGATTTTCACAGGTTTAGTAACATTTCAATTGTTTTAAAAGTTGAGAAATTTAATGCAACATTTTTTTTATTGCGAAAAAGATTAGCTAGCATTATTTCCAACTTATAGAAGAATAACAGCCCAATTTTTGAGACTTTTATAAAAAATAGTTGTCTTTTTTGGTAAATCCACTTTTACGAAAAATTTAATTTTTATAAAAAACATTTCAATTTTTTAATAAATCTAAAATGTTTCAAATAGATTTTCGCTAATGCTATACCGGGTGTTGACTTAGCGGACGCAACATAGAAAATCACATGTTAATTTTCAAGTGTTAAAATATTGGCTTCCCTATTTATCTTAGAGATAAAATGTATTTCACTTTTTTATGTAGGAAAAAATTCTAAATATATGAATGTTCTCACCTAACGCATTAAGTTTCTCTAAGTTGAAATAATTAAGAAAAAGTAATTTGATTTTATAAAAATAATGACATACCATGGAATTGATACAACAATTGCGGATGTCAAAATAGCACAAGATACTGCTGTTACCTAATTAACGACAAAAAAACATAACGCACACATCGTGATAAATGTGGTCTGCATAATACCACTTTATTAGGAGGATTTTTTCTTGTATAGTGTAAAACATTTCGAAAACATTTACTTTAATCAAGTGACTGCGATGTCTTTTGCCATTTTGAAATCCGCAATTCTTGTTTCAATTCCATGGCATGTCATTATTTTTATAAAATCACGTTACTTTTTCTAAATTACTTTAACTTAGAGAAACGTAAAGTGATAAACGTAAACACGAATGAATTCAGTATGTTTCCCTCTACAAAAAAGGTAAATACATTTTGTTTTTAAAAGCCAACATTTGAACATTTCAAAATTTACATGGGATTTCCTATGTTGCGTCCGCCAAGTCAACACCCGGTAAATAATGTGGTGTATTTATTTCCCGAAGAATCATTCTTAAGACCTCCGTTTGGAATAAACCGTCCCAACATAGTTAACTTAGATGTTTTGTTGCCTATCCTGAACGCGATTTTTGAGTGGCAAAATAAGGAGACAAGTGCCTCTTCCCTTGCCCATATATGCGGGTGCCTTTAAGTTTGTCCATTGTTTTTCACACACCTGATATAGTAGTGGAGCTAACTTAGAGCCTTGAGGAACGGCTTGTTGAATAGAAAACGAGAGAGAATATGAAGTTGTTTATTACTTATTAAGTGGTATTTTTGAAACATTTTTCGATACTATTAATATTTAAAACAATGCAAGACTAACAGGGAAAGTACTAGTTTATTGTACTTTTTTGCAAACTTACAAAAGACGTTTAGGAGGAATCTTCTTCGTTCCTTTCTTCTAGACAAATAAGCAATTTCTAAAGAATTTCGCAAATTCGCGCAGAATGTAAAGTGGAGCATGGATGTGCTAACAACCTCTCTCGCGATAGCACGAATAGGTAGGTGTGTCTCTCTGGAGCGCGTTGTGAAAGAAAATGAAAGAGTGCACCGTTTTAGTCGTTCGGCTGATCCGTTCACTTGCAAACTTTCTGGTTTTCAATTCAAATCGAATTTCCTCCTCCGAGGCCGGCATCGCCACCATTATTTTCCCATGAACGCACACTCGAAACAAACAAACAAAAAATCATAATAATAACGTCCGCTATGAATGTGTGCGAGCGAGTGTGTAAGACCGGTTTCCAACAACATGACAAGTGTATATTTGTAACCATTTTTGCACTGTGAGAAAAAGGCTGAACATCATAAAATTATAACAACGAATCAAAAATATTCTCAAGTTAAAATGTTATCACACAATTTTAGTTTCTATAATTTTACGTTTTTATCTATCTGCAAGGCCGTAGCCAGGAGGGGGATATGAGGGTTCAAACCCTCCCGAAATTTTCAAAATGTTAAATTTTACTATTTGAAAGCTGTCTCGTTAAGTCAAAAACAAAATGCCCAACCAAGTAACACCCCCCCCCCCCCCGAATTTTTTATATCGCCCCCTCACATTTTTTTCTGGCTACGGCCTTGTCTATCTGCATATTGAGAACCAAACTAATCTAAAAACTAGTGCGGAATACTGAACACAAATTCAATTTTGATATTTGTTTTCTGGTTTCACGAACAGAGTATAGCTCCGTGGACGAAACAGTGACCTGTATATGCACTTTGTGCACCGTGTCATTGACGATGCCACTATGGGGCAGTAGATGGCGTTAGCTATCGAATTAATTTAATAGTGTTCACATATTGGCTTGATATAGTCAGAAATGTTCAGTATTCCTTGGCACTGGGTCGGGACCACACTGAAGAGGACCTTGAAGTCCGAAACGCGTCTGTGGGCATCTAGTGCGGAATACTGAACTCAAATTCAATTTTAATCTAAAAACAGTTATGTCTTAACATTTTTTGTCAGTGGGCCTTTAAAGGTACAAAAAAATGGAGATTTGCCCATCATAGTACTTACCCTATCACCTAAACAATTGATAATTGGCACACTAAACTTATTTCATTTGTAAAGTTGGTTAAAGACAATTTCAAGTTAAATCGGTGTATTGTACGCGTGGCGCATAAAGTAAAGTTTCGAGTTTAGAAAAGCCTAATTTGGCTCGGTCACTCCGCTTCGCTATACGCAAGAGCCAAATTTTCAGGCTTCTCTAAACTCGAAATTTTACTTCATGCTTAGTCAGGGAGTGGAAGACATTCGTTTGTTTCATCATTAAAACAATTGAAAATTGACGTAATACGTTTATTGTCGGATAATGTCTTGCTTTCTTGAAATAGAATGTCAATTTTGATACGAGTTAAAAGGGATTCAAAATATAATAGTTAAATTACGGTCATGATGAAATACTATCAAAATGCTAGAATAGTGAAATGTTTTTTTTACTAAAGAATAGTAACAAAGAATGGAGAAAACTTTTGAAACGAATATTAGTTGTGTTTAATCGAGAATATAACTCAAGCGTCACATGACTATATCCCCTCCAATCAGAATCGCTTATTTCCATAGATACATGTTATTACAGCGGTGATAGAATCCTTTAACCTTGTTTTGGTCGTCGCTACAAAAATTATTTGTCAAATCTGGCAGTCGATAATTAAAAATGTCACCGAGGCGATGGGGTGAGGTTTCCAAAACGGAAATGTAGTGAAACTCGTTATATTCTCTTATCGAATATAACTCGTGGTATGAATAATAATCGATAATGTTTATTCGTGAAACCGGAGCAGCACATTCAACTCGCCCTTCGGGCTCGTTGAATCTACAGCTCGGTTTCACTCATGAATATTATCGATGATAATCATACCATACTTGATTATACCATAATTTAATTGAATTACTAATAATAATGATAAATTTAGAATAAAAAATAATTGTAATTGTAACGGGTCGTAGGTAATCATGACCTATCACCCATCACACACTTTGCTGGCAGTAGATATTTCTGAATTACGGGAGAAATAGAAAATCAATCTTCCAACCGAGTAAAGGATCATCTTAAGCCTTTACTCGGTTGTTTAGATTGGGAGGACCCATGCACGCTGAGTCGTAATTTAAGGCCTATTCGTCCGCACGCCAAGGAAGAAGAGCCCACTTACTCTGAAATTTGATACCCGACTCTGCCGCTCTTAATCTGAAAAATTCAGATGATTTTTATAAATTTCTTCAATTTTAAAAACTTGGACACTTTTTATGACTTTTCATCGATTTTTAAAATAACAGCATTCCCTCAACTCTCGTATAACTTAAAAACTTAGACGACGACGTAAATTTACACAATTTTTATAAAAATTGATGATATCAACCTTTAATAGAACAAATCATAGTTTTTTTATTCATTGTTAACAAATTTCATAGCTTTTCTTGATATTTACCAATTCAAAACGTTTCTTAAGATCGCATTTTTTTGTATAAAACAGAAAAACACAAAATAAGCTATTGGCAATTGTCGAACGAGTGTCTTCCACTCCCAGACTAAGCATGAAATAACATTTCGAGTTGAGAAAAGCCCGAAGAATTTGGATTTAGACGTCCAAATATAAACTCTGGTTTTTCTCAACTCAAAATTTCATGTGCCACACGTATACTAATTTATTCTAGAGTTTAAAATATTCGTCTTATTTCATAAAAAATAATATAATACGCGCATAAATTAAAATTGAAATTATTGAAATTTGTAAACACTTTTTACTTTCCCCCATTTGCAAATGAAATAAAAAAATGTTAGTGGGATTTTAAGTGACAGAATATACATAAATTTGACAATATTATAGTGTTTTATACGCGTGGCGCATGAAGTAAAATTTCGAGTTTAGAAAAGCCCAGAAAATTTGTCTCGGGTCGCTGCGCGACCCTCGACAAATTTTCACGGGGCTTTTCTAAACTCGAAATTTTACTTCATGCTTAGTCTGAGAGTGGAAAACACTTGTTTAAAGCTTTAAATTGAACTTAAAAAAAACAGTGAATATCCGCAATTGTTGTATCAATTCCATGGTATGTCATTATTTTTATAAAATCACATTACATTTTCTTAATTATTTTAGCTCTAAATTTTCTGACATTCTTTAATTTTTAAAAGAATTCAATTTCAAGCTTTAAACGAGTGTTTTCCGCTCCCAGACTAAGCATGAAGTAAAATTTCGAGTATAGAAAAGCCTCTTCTTCCCGTTTCATTGCCGAACCCTGTATATCCAAATTTAACGACGATCTACTGAAATGTAACTTCAAAAAAATTTGTCGAGGGTCGCGCAGCGACCCGAGACAAATTTTCTGGGCTTTTCTAAACTCGAAATTTTACTTCATGCGCCACGCGTATAAAACACTATAATATTGTCAAATTTATGTATATTTGAACTTCACTTAAAATCTGTGTTGTATACGCGTGGCGCATGAAGTAAAATTTCGAGTTTAGAAAAGCCCAGAAAATTTGTCTCGGGTCGCTGCGCGACCCTCGACAAATTTTCACGGGGCTTTTCTAAACTCGAAATTTTACTTCATGCTTAGTCTGAGAGTGGAAAACACTTGTTTAAAGCTTTAAATTGAACTTAAAAAAAACAGTGAATATCCGCAATTGTTGTATCAATTCCATGGTATGTCATTATTTTTATAAAATCACATTACATTTTCTTAATTATTTTAGCTCTAAATTTTCTGACATTCTTTAATTTTTAAAAGAATTCAATTTCAAGCTTTAAACGAGTGTTTTCCGCTCCCAGACTAAGCATGAAGTAAAATTTCGAGTATAGAAAAGCCCCGTGAAAATTTGTTGAGGATTGCGCAACGACCCGAGACAAATTTTCTGGGCTTTTCTAAACTCGAAATTTTACTTGATGCGCCACGCGTATAAAACACAGATTTTAAGTGAAGTTAGAATATACATAAATTTGACAATATTATAGTGTTTTATACGCGTGGCGCATGAAGTAAAATTTCGAGTTTAGAAAAGCCCAGAAAATTTGTCTCGGGTCGCTGCGCGACCCTCGACAAATTTTCACGGGGCTTTTCTAAACTCGAAATTTTACTTCATGCTTAGTCTAGGAGTGGAAAACACTTGTTTAAAGCTTTAAATTGAACTTAAAAAAAACAGGGAATATCCGCAATTGTTGTAGCAATTCCATGATATGTCATTATTTTTATAAAATCACATTACTCTTTCTTAATTATTTTAGCTGTAATCGTTCTGACATTCGTTGATTTTTAAAAGAGTTCAATTTGAACCTTTAAACGAACGTTTTCCACTCCTAGACTAAGCATGAAGTAAAATTTCGAGTTTAGAAAAGCCCCGTGAAAATTTGTCGAGAGTCGCGCAGCGACCCGAGACAAATTTTCTGGGCTTTTCTAAACTCGAAATTTTACTTCATGCGCCACGCGTATAAAACACTGATTTTAAGTGAAGTTAGAATATACATAAATTTGATAATATTATAGTGTTTTATACGCGTGGCGCATGAATTAAAATTTCGAGTTTAGAAAAGCCCAGAAAATTTTTTAAATACATTTTGTCTCTAAAATAAATAGGGAAGCCAATATTTGAACACTTCAAAATTAACATGCGATTTCCTATGTTGCGTCAACACCCGGTATAGCTGATTGAGGTTAGTACGGAGCCGGTGGCGCACTAGCATCTTACGCGCGAACTCAATGTCGTATCTAATGCACGGGAAATTGATGCTTATTGTCTGATTTTTGTTTTAAATTTTAAACGTTTGTGATTGCCTTTCCTAGGCCCTTCTTTGTGGTGTTTTGTTAATCACTGCTATGTGCTGCCAATTATTCCCCTAAATAAAATTAAAAACTGTTCCAAATCTACTGACGGGAAATGGATGTGGGCAAACTGTCTCGCTTTGTAGAATTTTCCACCAACTGATACCTCTAGTCAACAGGATGTAAATGCCACACCAGATATTCTCTCTAATATCAAGAATATATTTCAGAGTCATTTTCAACCCTTTTCAGATGAGATAAAACAACAAGTAAGCAATTACTTCAGTAACGAAAGAAGTAGCCGCTTTGAGAGAGGAAAATGCTCGCCTGAATGGGAGATAGCTACCACAACTAGCAGCAATAACAACCATGCAGCTGAAGATGTAGTACGTGAAGTGGAGGAGAGAATAAAACGTGCCAACAATGTGATGGTCTTCAATGCAACAGAACCAACCAATAAAAACCCTAACACTAAACAAGCTGATTTAGCATACCTTAATAATATTTTGATGGAAAGTAAAGATGCAATTGATAATTTGTCGGACGTCTCCTTATTTCACGTTGGGAAAATTGGAACCAAACCTAGACCCATTAAAATTCTGTTTAGGGATAAATATAAGGCTATTAGTTTTATGAAAAGTTGCAGACTTCTAAGGCTTGATGAAATCCATGTAGCCCCTGACCGAACAGCAATGGAAAGCAAGATGCTCAATAACGCTAATGACGAACTTAAGGCCAGGCAGGACCAAGGAGAAAAAAACCTCACTATAACATACCTCAACGGTTACCCCCGAGTAGTAACATCTAAATGATATCCAACGCTCACTGGAAATACGAGTATAACTGCATTCTACCAAAATGTGCGTGGTTTTAACACAAAAACAGAGACATTCTATACTAATTTAAGTTCGTGCGATTGTGCGGTGATACTTCTAACCGAAACTTGGCTAAATACTAGTGGTAATAGTTGAGTGATACATATGTCGTTCACAGAACTAATCGGGATTCAAAGATGACTAGTAGACCTCGTGGTGGTGGTGGTGTATTCCTTGCCATTAGCGATAATATTAAGCATGAAATCATTTCTACAGACAATATTATTTAATGATACATATGTCGTTCACAGGACTAATCGGGATTCAAAGATGACTAGTAGACTACTTGGTGGTGGTGTATTACTTGCCATTAAGATAATAAGATAATATTAAGCATGAAATTATTTCTACAGATAATATTCGCACACAACTACCTATTATTGATTTATTAATATGCAGATGTAGAATGAAAGCTTCTTCACTGTATATTACTTGTATATATTCCACCGGAAACATCGGCTGATGATATTAATTTATTTTTTGATTTACTTATGCAATTTGATTTTGGGGATATTATGGTAATTTTAGCCGGCGATTTCAACTGTCCCCCACTTTGTACTAATTTAACAACAAACAAATCATCAATTATTTCAAACGTTTGCAACTTCCTGGGTGTACAACAATATAACGAAATATTAAATAGTTCGAACAATATTTTAGATGTAATCTATTCCTATATAGAATGTAATTTTAATAGAGAAATGCTGCCATTAGTATTCGAGGATACGTATTACCCCGCTCTTTTGTACTTTCTGAAATCCATAAATAAAGGGTTCGGCAATGAAACGGGAAGATATCGTAAATAATTTTATTGTTGAACAAAATTTTTTTTTGTAATTATTAATACATTAATAGGAAATAAAAGAGTAGCCATTTGATATACAATGTTAAAAAAACTATTTTTTGAAAACTACATCTGCCAAATGTCCTCCATTGACACCTATGCATTCATGGAGTCGAGCCTGAAAGTTCTGCATAACTCTTCGCAGCATCTCAGCAGGTATTGCTGCAATCTCGTCACGAATTCGTTGTTTGAGGTCCGGGATTGTTCTGGGTGGATCAGTTTCAAACACTTTCGTTTTCAGATAACCCCATAAAAAGAAGTCGCAGGCCGTAAGGTCGGGAGACCGAGGTGGCCAAGCGATATCCCCGTTTCGAGAAACGACACGCCCTGTGAACAAAGCATTCACTGCATTCATTGAATTTCTTGCAGTGTGGCTTGTTGCACCGTCTTGTTGAAAAAGTATGTTTTCATTAACTGGAAAGCGTTGAAGTTGAGGTGTGAGGAAGTTCTGAATCATTGCAACGTATCTCGCAGCATTAACGGTAACGGCATTTTCAGCCTCATCCTAAAAAAAATACGGACCGATGATTCCACTTGCCGACATTGCACACCATGCTGTCACTTTCTGCGAATGAAGAGGTGTTTCATGAAGCAAACGAGAGTTCTCCTCCGCCCAGTACCTGAAGTTATGTTTATTTACAAAACCAGAGAGGTGAAAGTGTGCCTCATCACTCATCCACAAGTTGTTAATTTGGTCATCATTTTCTTCCAACCTGGCAAGCATAACCTCACAAAATCTGAGACGCTGTTGATAATCACCCAGGTGAAGAGATTGAACAACCTGTATTTTATACGGGTGATATCGAAGATCTTGGTGGAGTATCCTTCTCACCGATCTTTCACTTATTCGAAGGCGTGTGGCGTGACGGACGGCCGATCAACGTGGACTTCTTAACATTGCTTGTCGAACACGTTCGATATTTTCAGGGGTTCAAATCGTTCCGGCACTACCACCTCTTTTTCTAGACGTCGATCCAGTTTGCTCGAGGTTGTTTACCCACATTTTAATCGCATGGTCTGACGGAACAGGTTGGTTACGCGGTATGTTAAAATGTCTAAAATCCCGACGCGTTTGCACTAAACTCTCGCCATTTACATAATATGCCTTAATTGCATAACCGCGATGCTCACCCGTCCAACGCTCCATTGTAGACTAAATGGCAAGTCACTCGGGTCTCGACAGACCTGGGACTGTCTTCCCTACCACTTCACCGCGCGCTGCAAACCCCACCCCAAATCTTCCCGTTTCATTGCCGAACCCTGTATATCCAAATTTAACGACGATCTACTGAAATGTAACTTCAAAAAAGGCAATTACCCTGCTCTATATGCTTACTTATGCGATATTGACTGAGTTTACTGATATTGACACTGCTTTTGATGAATTTTATAATATGCTAACGAACGCGCTGATACTATTTATTCCAAAATACAAACCTAAAAGTGCTACAAAATACCAGCCCTGGTATAGCCGGGAGATTATTAATCTAATAAAAGAGAAGAACATAATTTGGATAAAAAAGTAAATCGAACTTAAATTTAAAAGTGGAATTAAAAAAAATCGTTCATTAATAAAAACTAAAATCAAGTCGAAAACCAGCTTGGCAGTAATCGAAAACAATTTTGGTCCTTTGTAAATTAAAAAAAATCAGCTAAACCAAGACTTTTTCTTTATTACTTCACAATAATATTCTTCTTGGTGAACTTATCCTTATCGCTAACACTTTTTGCGATTACTTTGCTTCAGTCCATAACCCTTCATCAACTTGTCTGATAGATACTTATATAAACTTCATTCCTAATTTTCTATTTTTTACCATATCAACTATATCTTGTTAATACATTTTAAAAGACTGTCCAACATTTATTCAGCTGGTCCTGATAACTTAACAGCGTTCATTTTAAAAGACTGCGCAGCTTTACTATGCGACCCGCTTGCATCGTTATTTAATTTAGCAATTCGTACTGAAGTCTTTCCAGATCGGTTAAAAATAGCATCAATTTGCCAAATTCCAAAATCATTAGTCAAACTACAAACCGTTGATAATTTTCGCCCTATAGCACTTGTACCACACATTGCCAACATTTTTGAAAGAATATTATTCCATCAAATATATCAACACATTAAACCATATCTATCAACTGTGCAGCATGGTTTTATCCCACGAAGGTCAACGGTAACAAATTTCTGCTTAATGACTCACAATATCGCGGAAGTCTTAGATTGCAAAGAACAACTTGATGTTCTTTACATTGATCTGTCGACGGCTTTTGACAAAGTTCCACATAACATACTTCTGGCCAAATTAACTGAATTCGGTTGCTGCGAATCTTCAATATCTCTAATGCACTCATATTTTACTGAACGTTAAGCGGTAATTAGATATAAGACATTTGAATCAACTGCATATTCACCTTTCTCGGGGGTGCCCCAAGGTTCGATCTTAGGACCGTTGTTATTTAAAATGCTTATAAATGATCTTTCAGAATTGTTAACCTGTCGTCATTTACTTTATGCAGATGATTTAAAATTATATAACTTTTTTTTAGGTTCATATCATTAATGGAATAATTATAATTGATAGGGCTAGATTTTTTTAGTAAACGACATATATTTGCACTTGTTGATGTTTAATGCAAGTCCAATATTCTCACACCATGAAGCAATCAATTTTAATTCATTCTGAAGCATTAGGCAATCGTTGATGTCTTTGACAGAAGTCATCAGAATGAATTAAAATTGATTGCTTCATGGTGTGAGAATATTGGACTTGCATTAAACATCAACAAGTGCAAATATATGTCGTTTACTAAAAAAATCTAGCCCTATCAATTATAATTATTCCACTAATGATATGAACCTAAAAAAAGTTACTGTATTTAAAGATTTCGGTGTCTATTTTGATAGTAATCTTACATTCGGTCCTCACATTGAAGAAATCGTCAACGATTCATTAAAAGCTTTAGGCTTTATTCATCGCAACTCGTTTAGTCTTAAGAACATCAATGCGTTATATAACTCTTATGTACGCTCAAGCTGGAATACGCAGCCTTGGTTTGGTTTCCTCAAACTCAGAATCAAATAAAGATGATTGAAAGCGTACAACGCAGGTTCTTAATATTTTTATTTTATAAAACTGAAAGATACTACCCTGTCAGAGGATTCGATCATGACACACTTCCACTAAATTTAGTTTAGAATCACTTAAATTTTGTAGGCAAAAAGCATCTATCTTATTTATGCATAAATTATTACACAATGCAATAGACTCACCAAACTTATTAAATCAGATTGGGCTGCATATTCCAGCTTTCTGCAGCAGTCAAAAACCCATGTTTAGCATTCCTATCGATAGGACTAACCTTAGATTAAAATCGCCAATTGTTATCATGTCTGGAATATCTAATAAATTACCACCCTGTTGTAATATTTTTCACAACTCTGCGAAATGTTTAATGTTATTTGAAATAATTAAACATTTAAATATTTAATTGATGAGGCGGATACATGATGAAACTCCATAATACTATTTGAAATAAAACAACACAGTTGGGAGGGTTTCACTTTTATTGTTGAACACTGCAACATGTTTCACCACACAGTGGCTTCATCAGGCAGATGAATTTTATTATTTCATCTGCCTGATGAAGCCACTGTGTGGTGAAACATGTTGCAGTGTTCAACAATAAAAGTGAAACCCTCCCAACTGTATTGTTTTATTTCAAATAGTATTATGGAGTTTCATCATGTATCCGCCCCATCAATTAAATATTTAAATGTTTAATGAATAATCTTTTACATATCTGTCATACACACTAACGCCTTCATATTGTTTAGACTTAAATTTGTATGTACAGGGCAAGCGAAACTCGATGTCTCAGCTCTATTATGAGTAAAGGAAAAACGATAGAAGAAATCTGAAAAGAGGTTCATAAATGGGATTGAGTAAGGTCCATTTTAAGTCAAAATTACATATTTATCTAAATTTGGAATCTAAGGTAATGACGTCATCGAATATTTTTTTCCAGAAATATACCTATATTTTTGGATATTTAAAAAGAGCTAATTTTTCTGAATAAACATTGTAGAGAAGAAAATTTGCTCTTTTTTCTTTAAAAAATTACAAACAAACTTAAAAAAAAATATTATCAAAAATTCACAATTGTCACGACTTAAACAAGTAGCAAATAACAAAGTCGCATCTGTTAATAATTAAACTAATGGCTGAGAAATATTGTTTTATTGTCATTTGATTTCGAAAAATGTTTACGTACAACGAAAATGTCGATATGTTATTAGTTTACAATGTTAAATTATAACTAAATTGTTGAAGATATTTCAAACTACATTAATAAACTTAACATTTTATTACAATAAAATATCACAACTGTGTGTGGAAAAATGTTTTTTTTTTAAATATATCAATTTGAATCTTTAAACAAGGGTTTTCCACTCCCAGACTAAGCATGAAGTAAAATTTCGAGTTTAGAAAAGCCTGAAAATTTGGATTGGCCGCGTAGCGAAGCGGAGCGGCCAATCCAAATTAGGCTTTTCTAAACTCGAAATTTTACTTCATGCGCCACACGTATAAAACACTGAAATATCATAAAGTTCAAAATATACTTGCTAAGACCTAATATGTAGATGTGAATAAAACGTAAGTCTAATTCTGCGCTGAACAAATTGTTTAAAACAGTGATTATAGGCAACCCAATAACTCTAACGTATATTAGGTTGCCTATAATTGTTATAATAATAATATTAATAATTCTTTATTAACGGACAAGCCATTCACAATGTAGAGCCAAAAACATATAACTAAAATGTAAGACACAAAACATGAATCACAAATATGCACAAAGACACTGTATGTTATTGTATGTGTGTTTTCTAACTTCACTGTAAATCAGTGTTTTTAAGCGTGGCGCATGAAGTAAAATTTCGAGTTTAGAAAAGCCTAATTTGGATTGGCCGCTCCGCTTCGCTACGCGGCCAATCCAAATTCTTAGGCTTTTCTAAACTCGAAATTTTACTTCATGCTTAGTCTGGGAGTGGAAAACACTCATTAAAAGCCACAAATTAACCGCTTTGAAACAACGAATTCTAGCAAATTAAAAAAACGCTGTAATTATCGGGGTATGTAGACTCAAAAGAAAAATGCCCTGTTGTTCTATTTTAAACACGTTTTAAACGTGTTTTAAACATGTTTTTAATCGTTAATGTTTTAAACACTGTTTGGATGAAAAAAACACGTTTTGTTAATAAAACTGTTTGTTTTAATTAAAATGAAAAAAAAAACGTTTTTTTAACAACCACCTCCTACTTGGTGGTTACATTGACATTTTTTTGTAGTGATTGCCTACATACTTTGTTACTTTCTGTATTAATTTGTTTTGTGTTTTTTGTTTAGTGTTAAGCGCGATATTTATTTATTGTAAGTTATGCGTATTATTATTTTGTTTTTATATATTTTTCGTAATGTTGTAAAAAGGAGGAATCCGTAGATTATTAAATTAATAATATTAATTAATAATGTTTCATTATTGACAGATACAACTTTATTTAATATTTGCTTCCAAAGGCTACTTGTTTAAATCGTGACAATTGTGAATATTTGAAAATACTTTCTTCTAAGTTTGCTTATAAAAATGTCGATATGTTATTAGTTTACAATGTTAAATTATAACTAAATTGTTGAAGATATTTCAAACTACATTAATAAACTTAACATTTTATTACAATAAAATATCACAATTGTGTGTGAAAAAATGCTTTTTTAAAATATTTCAATTTGAATCTTTAAACGGGGGTTTTCCACTTCTAGACTAAGCATGAAGTAAAATTTCGAGTTTAGAAAAGCCTGAAAATTTGGATTGGCCGCGTAGCGAAGCGGAGCGGCCAATCCAAATTAGGCTTTTCTAAACTCGAAATTGTACTTCATGCGCCACACGTATAAAACACTGAAATATCATAAAGTTCAAAATATACTTGCTAAGACCTAATATGTAGATGTGAATAAAACGTAAGTCTAATTCTGCGCTGAACAAATTGTTTAAAACAGTGATTATAGGCAACCCAATAACTCTAACGTACATTAGGTTGCCTATAATTGTTATAATAATAATAATAATTCTTTATTAACGGACAAGCCATTTACAATGTAGAGCCAAAAACATATAACTAAAATGTAAGACACAAAACATGAATCACAAATATGCACAAAGACACTGTATGTTATTGTATGTGTGTTTTCTAACTTCACTGTAAATCAGTGTTTTTAAGCGTGGCGCATGAAGTAAAATTTCGAGTTTAGAAAAGCCTAATTTGGATTGGCCGCTCCGCTTCGCTACGCGGCCAATCCAAATTCTTAGGCTTTTCTAAACTCGAAATTTTACTTCATGCTTAGTCTGGGAGTGGAAAACACTCATTAAAAGCCCCAAATTAACCGCTTTCAAACAACGAATTCTAGCAAATTAAAAAAACGCTGTAATTATCGGGATATGTAGACTCAAAAGAAAAATACCCTGTTGTTCTATTTTAAACACGTTTTAAACGTGTTTTAAACATGTTTTTAATCGTTAATGTTTTAAACACTGTTTCGATGAAAAACACGTTTTGTTAAAAAAAAATGTTTGTTTTAATTAAAATGAAAAAAAAAACGTTTTTTTTTAACAAAAATTGGTGGTTACATTGACATTTTTTTGTAGTGATTAATATTATTAATTCAATAATCTACGGATTTCTCCTTTTTACAACATTACAAAAAATATATAAAAACAAAATAATAATACGCATAACTTACAATAAATAAATATCGCGCTTAACACTAAACAAAAAACACAAAACAAATTAATACAGAAAGTAACAAAGTATGTAGGCAACTTTGTTACTTTCTGTATTAATTTGTTTTGTGTTTTTTGTTTAGTGTTAAGCGCGATATTTATTTATTGTAAGTTATGCGTATTATTATTTTGTTTTTATATATTTTTTGTAATGTTGTAAAAAGGAGAAATCCGTAGATTATTAAATTAATAATATTAATTAATAATGTTTCATTATTGACAGATACAACTTTATTTAATATTTGCTTCCAAAGGCTACTTGTTTAAATCGTGACAATTGTGAATAGTTGAAAACACTTTCTTCTAAGTTTGCTTATAATTTTTTAACGGAAGAAGATAGCAATTTTTTGTCTGTACTAAGTTTATTTAGAAAATTCAATTTTTCTTAAATATCAAAAATATATGTATGTTTCTGGGGAAAAAATATTCGATGACGTCATTACTTCAGTTTCCAAATTTAGAAAAAAAATCGATTTTGGCTTAAAATGGACCTTACTCAATCCCATTTATGAACCGCTTCTCAGATTTTTTCTAAAGTTTTTCCTTTTCTTATAATAGAGCTGAGACATCAAGTTTCTCTCACCCTACCCTACGTTAATTGTTTATTATATTATATTATTACATTGTCTTGTAAAATTTCCTGTTGGGCAATAAAGACTTATTATTACAATGACACTTGACATAAGTCGGCGCCAGCCGATATTTCAACTAACTAACTAACAATGATTAACTAATCGGCACTAGCCGACATTTCAACAACGACATTTGACACAAGATAAACTAAATTTGTTAATGAGAAGTTTGCTTGGATAATATTGAAGAAATATTAGGTCAAAATTATTCAATATCATTCGTAGTCGGCACAAGTTTTGAATTTAAAATGACTTATAACACTCGGATATATTTAATAATAATAATCAATATTTAAGTTGCATTTATTAGTTTCGATAATTTCGGTTTTCATATTGTTATATTTGGTTGTCGACCCTTTGACGATCATTGACCCACAATCGACACAATTGGAAAACGTTGAGTATCAGCGAAACATAATGAAAATATATTTTTTTCATTTTGACCCTTTTTTGATAAACTGGTTTACTAATTTAATTGCATTATTACTTTCCCCCGTATGTAATACAAAGGCAAAGTATTGTTTTCGTGAAAATTTTCGAATGAAATTTGTTTGCGGAAATATCCGTTTTGAGGTCCCCTGAGTCGAATAAGACCATTTTTGAAAAATGTCTGTCTCTCTGTGTCTGTGTGTGTGTCTGTGTGTGTGTCTGTGTGCGCTGTACCGCAAAAACCGCTAAAGATATCGAGATGAAACTTGAAACTTAAGCTTTTTGTTACAATCGGAAGAACTAAAAAGCTTTTGGTGAAAATCGGAAAACCGGAAGTGGTACTTTACTCTGAGCGTTTTTCAGTTTTTTCAGATTTTTTCAATAAATGTTCATCAAACAAAAAATTTTAAATAAAAGTTGTAGATAATAACAAAATGAAAATCGGAAAACCGGAAGTGGTACTTCACTCTTAGCGTTTTTCAGTTTTTTCAGATTTTTTCAATAAATGTTCATCAAACAAAAAATTCTTTCAAATAAAAGTTGTAGATAATAACAAAATGAAGATGTATTGTTCACTTACTTTTTGTCATAGCACTCTTAGTTTTTGAGATATTTCAAAAGTTGTGTGTTTTATCTAGTTATTGGTGTGTGACAGTGTATGTCTCGATACAATTGAAAAATGTTTCAAATAAAAGTTGTAGGAAATGAAAAACTAAAGATTTTTTGTGGACTCACTTTTTGTCATAGCACTCTTAGTTTTTGAGATATTTAATAAATAGTGTTTTTTATCTAGTCATTGATTTGTGTCAGTGTGTGTGATGATACAATTGGAAAATGTTTCTAATAAAAGTTGTAGGTAATAAAATATTAAAGATTTTTTGTATCTTCACTTTTTGTCATAGCACTCTTAGTTTTTGAGATATTCAATAAATAGTGTTTTTTATCTAGTCATTGGTTTGTGTCAGTATGTGTTGATCCAATTGAAAAATGTTTCAAATAAAAGTTGTAGTTATCAAAAAGTTGAAGACATTTTGAAAATAATAATGCTACAAATATTTTAAAAGTGATTTAATACGCAATTTACGGGGGAAAGTACTATGATGGACACATCACCATTTTTGATGAACTGGCTTACTAATTTAATTGCATTATTTTTTCAAATAATGGAAATGAGCAATAAACGCGGGTGGTATTGTAACAGTTTCTGTGTCCTTAAAATTATGTATTATAAAGCTCTGTGTCCTCAAAATGATGTAAGTTTATTACAAAATCTATGCAATCCATTGTTTTACTTGATTGCGTTTTTTTTTTTTGCACAAAATAGGAGGAAGTCGTCCCCTTGGCATTTGCTCGCGGCTTCCTGTGCACGGGCTAACTTTCGTGCGCCATTGATTCGGATTCGTTCTTTCGTCAGTGTTTGGTTTATGTGTGTGTGTACATATATTTCAATTTCAACACAACAAACGACGGTCCGAGAAAGAACTAAGCTAAGCGACCAAGAAACTGGTTATTGCGTAACGCGCCGCCCCGACATCTCTCCTTTTCTTCTTTTAAAATTATAGCCGAGAACAATACAATAACAACGCACACTGGTCCCGATTCCCTAACCACCAATTCTGCATATAAATCACTTAATATGACTTACAAATATAAAATTAAAGAGGAGCAGTTAAAAGCAAATTAACGATATATTACTTCATCTAGTAACAAATCTAAAGCTATCTGGAATATCGTAAAATCTAAAATGCATACTAACAAAATAAACAATGACACAGATATTAGTGCATATGATTTTAACACATTTTTTGCAAACGCTGCTGAAAAAGTGATAAAATCTATTAATAAATCCGACTACGATCCAATGAAACTTATGTTAAGAAACGGTACTTTATTAAATCAAACACCAACATTTAATTTCCAAGAGGTGTCTTCCGTTAGTGTGAGGAATACAATATTTAAATTAAAAAACAAGTCTAGCAGGGATATATTCGGTCTAAATTTGGAATTAATTAAAACTGCGGTAGACATACTGATAACTCCTATTACACACCTGATTAACAATTCCCTAAGATCTGGGTTTTTTCCAGAAGTGTTTAAAATAGCGAAATGTGTTCCAGTATTTAAAAAAGGCGACAGACTAAACTTGAATAGTTATCGTCCGATAAGTATTCTGCCAGTACTCTCTAAAATATTTGAATCGATAATCTGTGAGCAAATAACAAATTATTTTGAATCCTACAACATCCTATCAGTGACACAGTTTGGATTCAGGAAGGGGAGATCGACAGTGAAGGCCGCAAATGAATTTATTCAGTTTGCGATTGACTGCTTTGAAAATAATGATATGCCGATAGTTGTCTGCTTGATCTGAGCAAAGCATTCGACTGCGTCAACCATACAATTCTATTGCAAAAGCTATACTTTTATAACTTCAATCCAGTCAGTTGCAGATTGTTATCTTCATATTTATTGAATAGAAGACAACGGGTAATATTCAACAATATATTATCCAGCGAGGAACGCATTACACACGGTGTTCCACAAGGATCAATTTTAGGTCCCCTTCTATTCTTGATCTATATTAACGATCTGCCTCTCCAGCTACAGCATGGTTCAAGTGTTCTATATGCCGATGACACCACAATTTCATTTAGGGGTAGTACCGTAATGGAGATAGAGAATTGTCTTGATGAAGATATGAGCTCTATAAAATGTTGGTTCGATTGTAATTGCCTTAAACTTAATGCGGACAAAACTCAAAAAATATTTTTCACCTTAAAGCAAAACCAACCTATAGAACACTCATCAATAAAATTCCTAGGCATATTTGTCGATTCAAAACTAACCTAGATAAAGCATGGACAAGAACTTGAAGCCAGACTTGCCAAGCAAGTATATGTCTTAAGAAACTTATCCAGGTCTATCACGACCAAAATGCTAACAAATATCTATTATGCATATTTTCATTCGCACATGTCCTACGGAATTATATTGTGGGGTCATTCAAGCATCTTGTCAAACATCTTTCGTTTGCAACGTCGAGCTATTAGAGTGCTGGCAGGAATAAGTTATAGATCGGACTGTAAACAATGCTTTATAGATTTGAACATTTTAACAGTCCCGTGTGTTTTTATACTGGAATGCGTTTTGCATTTAACAAACAATAAAGATAAATACAAGAGCAAAAAATGATATCCGGATACAATTTCAAAGGCTCACAAAAGCTAAAACCGGAATACGATACCACTGTATACAATTTTTTAATGCTCTTCCTACACAAATCCAACAGCTAAAACCAAAACATTTAAAAGTTTGGTGTAAATCGTTTTTGGCTCAAAATGCTTTCTATTCCTTCGAGTAATACTTTCAGGAGTGCAAGAAACACAAATTTTAATATGTTTGTTTTGATCAAAACAATGTTTTATTATATACAACCATATTTTCATCACGTTTCTATTTGTTCATAGTAAATGTTTGTTTTATATCAATTATTTGTAATTTATGCTTTTAATATGTTAGTTTTGTCCAGAAAATTATTTTATCATATACAACCATATTTTTAACATGTTTTGTTTGTTCATAGTAGATGTCTGTTTCATACCAATAATCTGTGATCTGCTATAAATAATGTATACTTTTAATATGTTAAGTGGTCGCCATTGTGAATGTTATTATACATAGTAGTATTTCAAATTACCTGTGACCTGTGTAAACAATCTTGTATTAACACCAATATATATATTATTATTATTATTAAAACGTGGCCATAAGTCCCTATGCCGAAGTTTTTCATGAAATTCCAAGTAATTTTAAAAATAAAAAGAATTTTTAAATAATTTCTATTGATTTTCAAAATTCCGACGGTTATCCCAAATTTAGTAGATTTTGTTAGTTTTAAAAATGTCGACACATGACTTTTCGTCAATTTTCAAAATCTTGGTAGTTTTCGTGATTATCCTAAATTTTTGTTAAATTTGAAATGTTTTTCGCTTTTCATGGAATTTCACGATTTTGATTGACTTCCAAATATTTAATTTAGTTCATTTTTAAAATCTTGACGCCTTTTGTAAATATCCAAGATTTCCGTTAATTATTAAATATGTGAACGGTTTTCGTAAATTTTCTAGATTTTAGTATTTCAAAATTTTCATTTAAAAACATTCGCTTTTTGTAAATTCTTCACGATTTTGGGTAATTTGCAAGTTACTGACGGTTTGTCGTGACTATGATGAGATGTCAACAGTTTTGGGTTTACTATAATTATGATTCAAAATAAAACATACCGGGTGTTGACTTGGCGGACGCAACATAGGAAATCGCATGTTAATTTTAAAGTGTTCAAATATTGACTTCCTTACTTATTTTAGAGACAAAATGCATTTGACTTTTTTGTAGAGGGAAAAATTCTAAATGTATGAATGTTCACACTTAACACTATACGTTTCTCTAAGTTAAAATAATTAAGAAAAAGTAATGTGATTTTATAATAATAATGACATACGATGGAATTGATCCAACAATTGCGGATATTCCCTGTTTTTCTTAAAGTTCAATTTAAAGCTTTAAACAAGTGTTTTCCACTCCCAGACTAATCATGAAGTAAAATTTCGAGTTTAGAAAAGCCCCGTGAAAATTTGTGCTATTTTGACATCCGCAATTGTTGTATCAATTCCATGGTATGTCATTATTTTTATAAAATCACATTACTTTTTCTTAATTATTTTAGCTGTAAATTTTCTGACATTCGTAGATTTTTTAAAGAGTTCAATTTGAAGCTTTAAGCGAGTGTTTTCCACTCCCAGACTAAGCATGAAGTAAAATTTCGAGTTTAGAAAAGCCCCGTGAAAATTTGTCGAGGGTCGCGCAGCGACCCGAGACAAATTTTCTGGGCTTTTCTAAACTCGAAATTTTACTTCATGCGCCACGCGTATAAAACATTATAATATTGTCAAATTTATGTATATTCATTCGAACTTTACTTAAAATCTGTGTTTTATACGCGTGGCACATAAAGTAAAATTTCGAGTTTAGAAAAGCCCATAAAATTTGTCTCGGGTCGCTGCGCGACCCTCGACAAATTTTCACGGGGCTTTTCTAAACTCGAAATTTTACTTCATGCTTAGTCTGGGAGTGGAAAACACTCGCTTAAAGCTTCAAATTGAACTCTTTGAAAAATCAACGAATGTCAGAAAATTTACAGCTAAAATAATTAAGAAAAAGTAATGTGATTTTATAAAAATAATGACATACCATGGAATTGATACAACAATTGCGGATGTCAAAATAGCACAAGATATTGCTGTTACTTAATTAACGACAAAAACATAACACAAATATCGTGATAAAGGCCCATAATACCGCTTTATTAAGCGGATTTTTTCTTCTATAGTGTAAATCATTTCAAAAACATTTACTTTAATTAAGTGACTGCGATATCTTTCGGTATTTTGACATCCGCAATTATTGTTTCAATTTCATGGCATGTCATTATTGTTATAAAATCATATTACTTTTTCTTAATTATTTTAGCTGTTAATTTTCTGACATTCGTTGATTTTTCAAAGAGTTCAATTTGAAGCTTTAAGCGAGTGTTTTCCACTCCCAGACTAAGCATGAAGTAAAATTTCGAGTTGAGAAAAGCCCCGTGAAAATTTGTCGAGGGTCGCGCAGCGACCCGAGACAAATTTTCTGGGCTTTTCTAAACTCGCAATTTTACTTTATGTGCCACGCGTATAAAACACAGATTTTAAGTAAAAGTTAATTATTCTAACTTAGAGAAACGTAAAGTGATAAACGTTAACGCGAATGAATTCAGAATATTTCCCTCTACAAAAAAGGTAAATACATTTTGCTACTAAAATAAATAGGGGAGCCAAAATTTGAACATTTTAAAATGTACATGGGATTTCCTATGTTGCGTCCGCCAAGTCAACACCCGGTATATTCTGAGACGTTTCAAAGGTGAATTTATAAAACACACATATTTTGTTGCGAGGAACGATCTGGTTGAATCTTTTCGTCGAAACCACATCCGGAGGTAGAAAAAAAGACCGTTCGCTCAGCAGACTTTTAAAATCGAAGCCCGTGTTTATTTAACCTGCGGCATAATTTGAAGAATATGTGGATAGCCGGAGGCAGACGGAAAATGATTACTAGCGCAACAGAAAGAGATGAAAAGCGTTCCCCTTGTACGGTGTTTATAGTTGGGGGAGAGAAGCTTATGCGTCACACAAAATGCAACCTCGACGACTACACAGTATACACACACATTTTCTTATGTCTTACAGAAAGAAATGAGAACATGTAAAATTTAAGCATTTGAATCAATACATGGCAAGTGCAAGCTTTCTTTAATTATTTATTTATTTTGGTAAATTTGCAGGAATTCGTTGTTTTTATAAAAGCTGTCAATTTGAAGCTTCTTACCAGTATTACCACTCCTTGATTAAGCATGAAGTAAAATTTCGAGTTTAGAAAAGCCTGAACATTTGGATTGGTCGCGTAGCGAAGCGGAGCGGCCAACCCAAATTAGGCTTTTCTAAACTCGAAATTTTACTTCATGCGCCACGCGTATAAAACACTGATTTTTGACGAAAAGATTCAACCAGATCGTTCCTCGCAACAAAATATGTGTGTTTTATAAATTCACTTTTGAAACGTCTCAGAATATACCGGGTGTTGACTTGGCGGACGCAACATAGGAAATCCCATGTACATTTTATAATGTTCAAATTTTGGCTCCCCTATTTATTTTAGAAGAAAATGTATTTACCTTTTTTGTAGAGGGAAATATTCTGAAGTTCAAAATATACCGCTTGTGTTTGATCTCACGTTAATAAGTATTACTAATGTAACCAAATCTTCTAAACTTCCGAGCAAGATGCTTTTCCTGTAATTGTACTTATTATATATCCCAAAGCAAATTGCTCAAAATTTGGTTTTATTAAATAAATATTTGTAACATCTATTAACATTTGAGCAGTATATTTTGAAATTCACTTTAAATCAGTGTTTTATACGCGAGGCGCACGAAGTAAAATTTCGAGTTTAGAAAAGCCTGAAAATTTGGTTTGGTCGCTCCGCGCTTCGCGCTACGCGACCAAACCAAATTTTCAGGCTTTTCTAAACTCGAAATTTTACTTCATGCTTAATCTGGGTTTGGAAATACTCTTTAGAGGTTTCAAATTAACAGTTTTAAAAAAACCACGAATGTTTCAAATACCGGCCTAACAAGTTGTCTGCATTTATATAGGTTAGGATAAAAATGCCAAACACTCCGTCTTCTAGGATATGACGTTAAATGCATGTAGGACCCGTGTACTGCCTGGATGTTGCGTGCACGTTAAAGATCCCTACCGGTGGGTTGGAACTCCCACCGGGTTCTGCAAAATTCCCGGATAGCTGTAGACCTAACCTCCGGCGTCATGATTGGCCTTAGCAGCGGAAATAGATGAAAAAAAACACGAATGTCTAAAAATTTACATCGAAAAATCGGGATATGTATACCTTACAGAAAAAAAACCTTGCAGTTCTATGCATGGATACGTATTTTCTTTTTTCGTCCAATTTCAAGGTAATCAACCCGCAGTCTGTGTGTGCAGGTGTAGGTTGGCAGACATGCGGTCGCTCGTTTAATTCCAATCATCGCACTCGATTACATCGATAAATGCTAGAAGCGAATTATTCTACTTTGCAGAGATTTCTGCTTACTGTGTTTATTTAAACAAAAATCTGGAGTTGCCCCTACTCGCCTTTCCCAATCTATTTGCATATACAGGGTGTCCGTATTTCAACAGAATGTATGGGGATCTCAGTTATTTGAAGAGATAGAGAATCGGTTAAATGGGAGCAAAGTTACGTATTTTAGGGACCAATATTAATATAAAAACAAATGTCAATTTCCGAGATATTGTCAACAAACGGTTTTTTTGAAATGTGGTTTTATTTTTTTATTCAAAAACTATTGAATTTAAACATTTACAACTTTGACATTATTTAATAAGAAATCTAGTACCATATTTTATTTTAAGATAACTATTGTATTTACCCGGGGACCATACCCAACTTTTGTTTTTCTTATGGCGGTTATTTTGGATTTTCATATTTTTTAAAACAATATTTTATTCTAAATTCCGTGATTTATCACACTTATAATTCATTGAACATTCAATGTGTAAAATTGTAATCTTTTGTTTTTTGAAAAGAGTGCCTTGGAAACAGTTAAGTAATTCATTTGACAACTTCTAGGGCCCGCAATTTGCTTACATCCAGCTGATTCATTACAGTACTGATAGCAAACGTATTTGTTTATAAACGAAATGCTGATAATAATTATGCGTTAGTGTTACTCATAACTATAAAAAGCAAGATTTTTTAATAAAGAGTAATACAAAATTCAAGAAATTCATGTTTATTGACATAAAATGTGTACGTTAGATTTGCAACGTTTATCCAGAAATTAGACACAAAGTGAAAAATGGTTTACAATTATTAATTGTTAATTAATAAATATGACATAATTGTTTCCAAGGAACTCTTTACAAAAAAGCAAATAAAACATTAAAAGTGCGATTCTTTTCGCAATCTACAACAAGTTAGTCTTACAAAGACTATATCAAACACTAATTGAAACAACTACTTCCCGGGCTAATACCCCGACGGACATTGAATTATACAACAAGTGTTCGCTGTTACATACAGTAACCTACTGCAAATGTAACAATTTGGGTCAAATTATTCAGGCCATCTATAGACGCGTTTCGAGATTTATCTCTCCTCAGTATAGCTTTGCCATTCCCTCTAAACAATTTGACACCTTAGACTGGCGGTCACGTTACCGTTCAAACATTAGTATAAATGAAATTGCCAATTCTTGGTTGCAGAATACTTCAAACATTAAAAGTGCGATTCTTTTCGCAATCTACAACAAGTTAGTCTTACAAAGACTATATCAAACACTCATTGAAACGGGAAGTAGTTGTTTCAATGAGTGTTTGATATAGTCTTTGTAAGACTAACTTGTTGTAGATTGCGAAAAGAATCGCACTTTTAATGTTTGAAGTATTCTGCAACCAAGAATTGGCAATTTCATTTATACTAAAAAGCAAATATTATCGTTTTAAATATCAAATCTAAAATAAACTATGAGTACATCACTGAGTTCAGAAAAAAATACTCTTTTAAAAAATATAACAATCCGAAATGGCGCTCATAAGAAAAACAAAAGGCTATGGTTCCCAGGTAAATGTTAAAGTTATCTTAAAATAAAAAATAGAACTAGATTCCTCATTAAAAATCCAAATTCGGGCTTTTCTCAACTCGAAATTTTACTTCATGCGCCACGCGTGTATAATACTGATCTCAAGTAAAATCTAATTTTAACATCTTAGCAATTTGCGTGAATTTTCTAAATTTTTATTAAACTTTTAATATTTTAAGATTTTTCTCGATTTATAAAATTTCAAGTGTTTATGAGGTCTTCAATATTTTGAGAATTCCATGAGGTCCTAGATTTTCGTAGTTTTCACAATTTTGACGGTTTTCGTAAATTTTCTGGGTTAAACGGTAATTCTAAAAATGTTGATACTTTTTATGAATGTCATACATTCTTTAATTTATGAATTTCCAAAATAATTGTTAATTTGAACATTTTGAGGCCATTCTGATTTTTTTTTTTGTTGCAGTCTGCTCGCAAGTTTTCGAGTTACATGAAATTGGGGTAAAACATTTTTTCTTTTATAAGTAAAGGGTGGATCAGTAAAATCGCCAATGGAGCATTTAATTAGTAGGTAAGGAGCTCTAAATTATTGTATATTTTCGTTGCAGTCTGCTCGTCCGTTTTTGAGTTACAATAAATTAGGGTACAAAATATTTTTTTATAAGTAAAGGGTAGAGCACTAAAATCCCTATGAGAACACTTAATTAGCCCTTAATTATGTAGTAAAGTGAGTTTTAATCCTTCATTTGTGAATGTTGCCTTGTCTTCTCCCATAATAAGAGCGTTAAAGCAGCGGGGATCCGAGAAGGCTGCGATTCGGTCGCCATGGCAACCACTTTTACATTGCTCTTATGGGAGAAGACTGTCACCGGGAGTGGAAAAATCGAAGAATTCATTTTAGAAAGTTCAAATTTTCAAAGGACCGAAAAAAAAATCCGCGTGTCTTAGGCTAAGCGGCGTTCAAATCGGACCGCGTTTTCTATTTTAAATCATTTTTTTTAATTTTACGCCGGGCGGAAGATTTCCTAACCTCAATACTTTACACGCTGGTCTTGCTTCACACGGAACTTTTTCAGGTCGCGCATACCACAATTTCGATGGGATTTGACCTGGGCTTTCCAACGCGACACTTCCGAGCGCTCAAATCGCCCGATTAAAAAAAATATCGCATTTAATCGATTTTGCAAAAAAAAAAGATTTTCAAAATTTTGAAACACGACCTATCTATCGAGAATTTTTTCTATCGAGGAAAAGTATTTTTTTTTTGCAATTGAAATTTCATAAAAATATATACCGGGTGTCTAAATCTCGCATTTAATCGATGGTTTTTATTATTTCTCCAAAATGCTTTGTTTAAACGCAGATCGCTAGGATTAAATTTAGCGGTGTTGGGACATGTTTTTTTTTTTATTGGCCGCGTTCACGGGCTGTCAGCACATTTTCGGTCGAAAAATTGCGATAGAGGAATTTGGTTTTCACATTTCGATTTCGAATAATTATCCGCAACCGACAAGATGAAACAAGACGAAACAAAACAATTAAAATTAATTAATTTTTAAGTTTAACGTGTATATACAGGGTGGTCTTAAACCGTGATTTTCTTGATTATTTTTTTTGACAGACTTAAAATGCTCCAAAACGATTTGTTTAAACGTAGGGTGGTATGGTTTGACCTCGCGGTACTCAGCAAATTATTTTCGAGCCAACAAATGGCCGCCTTCCCGGTGTTTCAGCAAATTTTCGGTCCAAAAATTGCGCTAGAGAAAATTTGTTTTCGCGGGAATAAAGGAGCAACTACCCTCTCTATGTGCGAGCGAAGCGAGCAAGGCAAGCGAGCGAAGCGAGCGGCTGGAGCGAAGCGACCATCTCTTCCAACCTTTTCACGGACCTTTACATCCATCCACTCCATAACCACTACAAAACAACGATTTACCTTGCAGTCAACACCATTCGGCTCATGCACCAACGCCTCTCCCCCTCCCTTTACCCTTGCTACTATTATACATATATTTTTCTTCAACATCATTTTTTTTTTAATTATGCAATTCTCTTTACATTTCTACATTTCCTTGATTCGGCCCTCGGCTCCCCGGTAGGTAAAATCAGGAATGAGGCACTAAATTAGCCCTTAATTCTGGTATAGATTTGAGTGCGTTCTGCCCATTTGACCCTGCTTACTTGACAGAGGTGGGCAAAATATTGTCCTATCGTAGATCAAAATATAGTCTTATTAAGTATTGCCCAGTCGTAAAATATAGCCTTTTGACAGGCACAGTTCATAAATATACAGTCTCTATATAACATTTGTACACTATGGTTGGATGCCGTTGCTGGATGCTAGATTTGTGATTGGTTATACAGTGATATAGTCGGTCGGTTTCGACTATCTTACTCTTACCATATTTCCTGGCCACAGTCTCTCTTTTTCTACTCGATTTTTAGTTCTACTATTGTTTCAGGTTGAAATAAAACCGTGTAACAGATCAAATATAGCCCTGTTGCAGATACAAATATTGACTTGTTACGGGTCTAAATATAGTATTGCCATAGGCTCAAACATAGTTATCACAGGTTAAAATATAGCCTTATTGCAGGTCAAAGCATAGCCTTGTCGCAGGTTAAAATGTAGTTTTATTAAGAGTTAAAATACAGCCTCGTCATAGGTTAAAATATGGCCTTGTCAAGGGTAAAAATACTGCTATCTTGCTTTTAAAATATACTCTGTAAATCTAATTATTGCCAATCAAAATATAGCCTTTTCACATGTCAATAAATAAAAGGCTAAATTTTGATTGGCAATATTTAGATTTACAGAGTATATTTTCGTCCCAGGTGAAAGTATAGACTTGTCAGTTCCAAATATTGTTTTTAGTGAAAAGGCTATATTTTGATTGGCAATATTTACATTTACAGAGTATATTTTTGTCTCAGGTGAAGGTATAGACTTGTCACAGTTCGAAATATTGTTTTTAGTCAAGACATAGCCTTATTACAGGTTAAGTAGTCATTCATGAAGAGCCAAATCGTAAGAACCAGAACGTCCAGTCCACCGTCGAGCTTTCTCTGAATCCTCTAACAGTAAAATGCAAAGGGATGAAACTCCGTCCTGTTGGAACCTAAAATCGTTACCATCAATTATGGAAACAAGCGATATTCCATTATTTTGAGGTAGTGTTTACCCGTTGCAGTGTCCTCCGTAAAGAAAAACAGACCGCTCCGCCCCCAAGCGCCCGAGAAGCCCCCATCGTTAAACATATGAAACATGAGACTCCGCCTTTTCTAGTAGCCTGCGATAACCATTTGTAAAGATATGGCCTCTTAAAATCCAGGAAAGACTTTTGTTACACCCTGTATATAAACCTAATTTGTTGGAAGGGGTTTTGCCATAGCTTAGTCTCCGTTTAAATGTTAATAGACTAAATTTATTTTAATCGCGTGTGCTATTAACGAACACGTAATTATGCACGTACATATGTATAATTTGGTTATTAATTGAGTTTATTAACATTACAAAATATTTTACATAATAACAGGCCAACTAAACAATTTCATTCATAAAACGTGACACTAACTATCCGTGACCTGTGCTTCCTGAACGCGGAAAAAATACCAGTCCGCTCATTATTCCTTGGCTGAGTTCCAGAAGGTCCTGCAGCCGTACACTTTCTAGATTCGCGAGAAAATTGTGTTTTCATTGTAAATATTATTTCTGCTTAACATCGAAAAGCAAAATTACGCAATGAAATCTCGAGTAATACAGAAATAAAACTTTTATTTTACGGGTATTGTGAATTAGGTATGAAATATAAAATTGTTATTTTATATTTAAGGTCTAGCAAGCTAAAAAGAATAAGCAATTTTTTTCGAAATTAAGATAGCTTTCAATTCAAATATACTAATGGTTGTGAATCAGAGATTTTAAATATACCGACCTATTTAATAACTAATAATTCGGTAAATTTGTAAAACAAAACCGGTTTCCAACAAATCCAAATATTGTTGTTTTAGGGGTAAAAGTCATTAAATACGCGATAAATCAATCCTAGTCTAAATTGCAAAATAAATATCTTGCAATTATCAATAAGTTTTGAGGTTAATTGAACAAGATTGTACATATTGAGAATATGACTTACAGTTTTGTCTGTGTGTGTACTGTATGTGTGTTTGTATGAGTTAATGAACTCAACACTTGAGCTGATAAGACCGTCTGAAAGAGAGGAAACGTACGAGGCTTAATTGCATTTTTATCACTCCATTGGCTTATGCCTTCCTTTTTTCTTGTGCGAGTGGAAAATTTTTGACTCGATTGCACACACACATACACCGGTTCGAAATTTATCCTTTTATCCTACGATTGGGGAAATACCAAAACTAATCCAAAATCGTCGTCGGCTTGTCTCTCGATAACCAGAAAAGTTAGAAAAAATCTGATATACACGTCATGACCTCATTTTCTGAGATAATAACAGAAGATAATAACATTAACATTAGTGTTGCCAACTGGCCAGATGACATTTCCGCCAGAATGCCAAGATATTTCCGCCATAAAATATCGGAATAAAAGGAAAGTATGAAAAAAATCTAAATTTCGCTCAGTTAATGATTTTTTTAACATCAGAACAAAGTTAATTAAACTTGTAATGATTTCTATAAATTTGATCTAAATTTGAGATTTTTCCGACTGTTTAAAAAAAACACAGAATTTATTCGCACTGACAAGAAATACATACAGTGTGGAAATTAAGTAGCGGATAAATTCGGTAACTCCGTTAATGTGTATGACAGAGAAAAAATCTAAAAGACGTATAGCGATTAAAATCACTGCGCATGTGAAAAATATTTTTTTAGATTTTTCAAAAAAAAATTGTAAACGCTGTGACGTCATAAATATTTTTTCAAATGACAACCTATATTTTTTATTTTTTATTTCGGTAGAGTTCTTTAATAGGTTTTCAACCATATAAAATTTTGTATAGCTTACATAAGAAAAAATACAAGAAAAGCGGTCTTAAAGTTAAAAAAGTAAAGTTGAATTAAATTAACAGACTAATCCTAGTTATCGGGGTTTAAAACAAACAAAACAGTGTGTTCACTTTGACATGTGTCACGTGCTTGTGTACAAGCAAAGTGTTTAGTGCGTTTTTCATTCCCCGTGGATAGTACGAGTATTTAATACGTAGTAAGTATCTTGTTTAACCAAAATGCCATCGCTGACAGAGAAGCAAAGAATTGAAGTTTTAATGATGATTGGGTATGGTGATCGAGTTAGAACCCATCAAGAAGTATGTCGAATTTTCAGAGACAAATATACTGATCACCAATTAACCCAATCCACAGTCAGGAGAATTGAAAATAAATTCAGAGAACATGGTACTGTTCAGGATCTTCCAAAAACTGGCTGCCCTTTGACAACATTAACCGAAGATATGCAGCTTAATATACAGGGTGAGTCGGGAGGAGCGCACCAAACTCTAGGAGTGTATTATACACGTGAAAATAATGTAAAAAAACTCATTTGTTCTTATCCGATTTTCATTTGTTTTCAAGTTATGGCGTAATTAAAAATGTTCATCTAGCTTTCCACTTCTATCTGAATTTTAACATTATCAAAGTATGCCATGTTCGAGGCTTATAAACATTTGATAATTCTGACGTTTTGATGAACTGTCAGTGTACGGTGAACAGTAACTGAACGTTTAAGTTCGAATTAATGTGATTGTTAGTGTTGCAAAATGCCACATACTTATTCAAATTTAGAATATGCAAATATGGTGTTTGTATATGGTTTCTGTAATGGAAATGCTACAGCTGCTGTTGAAGAATATCGTGAACGTTTTCCACACCAAAGACATCCTGATAAAAACATATTTATTAGAGTTTTCAACAAATTGTGCGAGACTGGTAAGCTTCCCAGTGCTAACATAACATATGAGCGCGCTGCTCGACAAGGTTTTGTAGAAGTAGAAAATATTCTGCATCTAGTAAAAGAAGATGCAACTACTAGCTCACGGAGAATTGCCACTCAATTGGCAATTCCACAAAAAAGAGTGATGAACACGCTACACGAGCAAGGCTTATATCCTTATCACGTTCAGAGAGTACAGCACCTACAACCAGGGGATTACGCTAACCGTACGGAATTTTGTCGGTGGATAAATAATAATCATCGTAATGTATCGAGTATACTCTTTACGGATGAAGCTACATTTACCCGTGATGGCATTAACAACACTCGTAACTCTCATGTATGGTCTGATGAAAATCCCCACGCAACAGTCGAAAGCAATTTTCAACATCGGTTTTCTGTAAACGTGTGGTGTGGTATGGTTGACAGTTATTTAATCGGCCCTTTCATTTTGGAGAATCGTCTCACAGGAGGCAACTACCTCAATTTTTTACAAAATGAATTACAAGGCCTGCTAGAAGATGTTCCTATAAATATTAGAATGCAGATGTACTATCAGCACGATGGAACTCCTGCACATGTCGCTCGTCAAGTCAAGCAACATTTGGACGAACGTTTTCCAGGGCGTTGGATTGGTCGTGGAGGTCCTATTAATTGGCCTGCAAGATCTCCAGACCTCACACCACTAGATTTTTGTTTATGGGGCTGGATGAAAAATAAAGTCTACAAAATAAAAGTGGACACACGGGAATCACTAATTAGACGAATTGAGAATACTGCAGCCCATATAAAAGAAGAAAGAAATGAATCAATTGGGAGAGCAACAAACGCTCTTCGTAGACGAAGCAGAAAATCTTTAGAAGTCAATGGCGGTATTTTTGAACATTTGTTGAAAGAACGCTATGATTAAGAAAATTTTTTTGTATAATAACTTGTTTATTTGTTAATATGCTATAACTTGAAAACAAATAAAAATCGGATAAGAACAAATGAGTTTTTTTACATTATTTTCACGTGTATAATACACTCCTAGAGTTTGGTGCGCTCCTCCCGACTCACCCTGTATTACTGGAATATGAAGATAATCCGCATTCAATTAGTCGAAATATAGCGTTAAACCACAATCTGAGCCATACTTCGGTACTGAAACTTCTAAAAAAGCAGAAATTTCATCCTTATAAGGTAAACTTGGTCCATGAGTTATCAGACACAGACTTTGATCTTAGGCAAGAATTCTGTGAACAAATGATGGAAATATGCAATCGTGATCCAATGTTCTCGCGGCGTATAATATTTTCGGATGAAGCAAGTGTTTCCTTACATGGAACTGTCAACGGGCAGAATTGTCGATATTGGGCTAGACAAAATCCACACTGGATGCATGAAGCTCATACACAATATCCCCAAAAGCTCAACGTATGGGCAGGAATAATCGGTGACAGGATTTTAGGGCCATTCTTTTTCGACGCTAATTTGACTGGGGAACGATACCTAGACTTTTTACAGTTTGAATTAGTACCTGCATTAGCGATATTATTTCCGAATGAACACGACCCTGACATACCAAACAATAATATTTGGCTGCAACAGGATGGTGCTCCGCCACACTATGCATTGGATGTGCGACGTTATTTAGGCAAAGTCTTCCCAGGAAGATGGATTGGAAGAAGAGGTCCGATTGAATGGCCGGCTAGGTCCCCTGATCTAACGCCATTGGACTTTTTTCTGTGGGGGCACTTAAAAAACATGGTATACAAAAATCGACCTAATCATTTAGAGGACCTTACAGAAAGAATTCTGCATGAGTGTAGTTTAATAAAGCCTCAAATGCTTCAAAACGTGGTGAATGCATTTTATTGCCGTCTTGGGTATTGTCAGATGGTGCATGGTCATCACTTTGAACATTTAATATAATTGTCCAAGCCCTAATATGTTTTGTTTGTTTTCAACCCCGATAACTAGGATTAGTCTGTTAATTTAATTCATCTTTACTTTTTAACTTTAAGACCGCTTTTCTTGTATTTTTTCTCATGTAAGCTATACAAAATTTTATATGGTTGAAAACCTATTGAAAAACTGTACCGAAATAAAAAATATAGGTTGTCATTTGAAAAAAGTATTGATGACGTCAGTGTTAACAAAAATTTTTTGAAAAATCTAAAAAAATATTTTTCACATGCGCAGTGATATTAATCGCTATACGTCTTTTAGATTTTCTTCTCTGTCATACACATTAACGGAGTTACCGAATTTATCCGCTACTTAATTTCCACACTGTATACATGGTTGCGACCTATTAGAAATGTTAAATTTCCCTGACTTTTCTCTGACTCTTCCCTGATGCCAGACTTTTTTCCTTGGCCCCTTAAAATAATTTCATATAACCAAACCAAATATAGGGAAGAAAAAAATTATTTAAGTTATATTAAGAGGTGAAAAAAAAACATTTTATAAAGCACGAATTTAGAAATCGCTAGATTTGATAACACTCTTCTAACATGTATTAACGTGAAATTAAACATAAGCATTTATATTTTGAACTTCACAATGTTGTAAATGTTTTATACGCGTGGCGCATGAAGTAAAATTTCGAGTTTAGAGAAGCCTGAAAATTTGGATTTGCCGGGGCGCGACTCGCTTGGCTCGCGCGCCCCGGCAAATCCAAATTTTCAGGCTTTTCTAAACTCGAAATTTTACTTCATGCTTAGTCTGGGAGTGGACGACACTCGTTACAAATTTCAAATTGAACTCTTTTATAAAGTCAACGAATACTTGAAAAATACACGGTGTACATCGGTATATGTATAAGTACTTAAAAGAAAAATTCCTTGCTTGTCATGTGTCTAGATGTCAAAAATTAAGAATTGTCCAAAATGCCGAGAAAGTATAAAAAAGCAAAAATGTTTATAAAATCTGTTATACTTTTTGAAAACTTTACCGTATTTGCTAATATTTGTACATTTGACTTGATTAAAGTAAACGTTTTCGAAATGATTTACACTATACAAGTGAAAATCGTCCTAATAAAGTGATATTATGCAGACCACAATTATCACGATGTTTGCGTTATGTTGTTTGTCGTTAATTAAGTAACAGCAATATCTTGTGCTATTTTGGCATACGCAATTGTTGTATCAATTCCATGGTATGTCATTATTTGTATAAAATCACATTACTTTTTCTTATTTCAGCTGTAAATTTTCTGACATTCGTTGATTTTTAAAAGAGTTTAATTTGAAGCTTTAAATGAGTGTGTTCCACTCCAAGACTAAGCATGAAGTAAAATTTCGAGTTTAGAAAAGCCCCGTGAAAACTTGTCTCGGGTCGCGCAGCGACCCGAGACAAATTTTCTGGGCTTTTCTAAACTCGAAATTTTACTTGATGCGCCACGCATATAAAACACAGATTTTAGGTGAAGTTCGAATATACATAAATTTGACAATATTATAGTGTTTTATACGCGTGGCGCATGAAGTAAAATTTCGAGTTTAGAAAAGCCCAGAAAATTTGTCTCGGGTCGCTGTGCGACCCTCGACAAATTTTCACGGGGCTTTTCTAAACTCGAAATTTTACTTCATGCTTAGTCTGGGAGTGGATAACACTTGTTTTAAGCTTTAAATTGAACTTAAAAAAAACAGGGAATATCCGCTATTGTTGTATCAATTCCATGGTATGTCATTATTTTTATAAAATCACATTATTTTTTCTTAATTATTTTAGCTATAAATTTTCTGACATTCGTTGATTTTTAAAAGAGTTCAATTTAAAGCTTTAAACGAGTGTTTTCCACTCCCAGACTAAGCATGAAGTAAAATTTCGAGTTTAGAGAGGCCCCGTGAAAATTTGTCGAGGGTCGCGCAGCGACCTGAGACAAATTTTCTGGGCTTTTCTAAACTCGAAATTTTACTTCATGCGCCACGCATATAAAACACAGATTTTAGGTGAAGTTCGAATATACATAAATTTGACAATATTATAGTGTTGTATACGCGTGGCGCATGAAGTAAAATTTCGAGTTTAGAAAAGCCCAGAAAATTTGTCTCGGGTCGCTACGCGACCCGAGACAAATTTTCACGGGGCTTTTCTAAACTCGAAATTTTACTTCGTGCTTAGTCTGGGAGTAGAAAACACTTGTTTTCAGCTATAAATTGAACTTTTAAAAAAAACAGGGAATATCCGCAATTGTTGTATCAATTCCATGGTATGTCATTATTTTTATAAAATCACATTACTTTTTCTAAATTATTTTAACTTAGAGAAACGTAAAGTGTTAAGTGTGAACTCATAAATTTAGAATTTTTCCCTCTACAAAAAAGTGAAATACATTTTGTCTCTAAAATAAATAGGGAAGCCAATATTTGAACACTTTAAAATGAACATGCGATTTCCTATGTTGCGTCCGCCAAGTCAACACCCGGTATATAAAATTATTAATATAAATACAAAATTTCTTACCTACGTTGGTTAATAAAAATTAAAACAATAAATTAATTATGATTTTTGCCAATTTTTAGAATAACTATAATATTATTGATTGTGATTTGTTTAATTATTTTAATTATAACGTCACACTGTGGGCTGAATAACATAAAAATCAGCAAAATTAGACAAATGCTTGGATTCAAAAATTGTAAAGTGATTATTATATTTTCTAACTTCCTGATTTTAAATCTTGAATACCAGTTTCAACAAAACAAAATAGCTGACCGAAAGTTACCTTTTTCGTCACTATAATGAAAGTCAATAAATTATAATGAAAGTCAATAAATGTTTGGCATTACTTGTTCAAAATCTGAAAAGTAAAAATGGCGGGCCGGAAGTATTTGTTGACACTATTCGCAGTGGCAGCTCGTGAGAAATTTTATTAGTGTGGCTGCAGTCATAAAAATACACTCAATGTTTCCTGCTCTTATGAACGAGCCGCCACTGCTGGCAAATAACTGCTTATTTACTCGCATTATAATTTTCATTTTTGTAAGTTGTATATTCAAAATTTTAAACAAGAATTGAATAAGAAAAGTTAATTATAAAATATTTAAAACAAATTTGATCAAATATTTAACACTAAAAGTTACGATAATTTTTCAGTTATTTTCAATTAAAAGTCGAAAGTTTTATCGATATTTTAGATAAATATAGGTTTGGAAAATCATAACTTAGACAAGTTTTGAGATATCGTGATGAAACATTGTGTGGATATCAAAATATATAAAAATCAGACAACATCCCATCGATAGTTTTTTAGTTATTTCCAATTGAACGTCGAAATGTTGATATTTTTATATTTCTAATAAATAAAAAATGAAAAACTAGCAATAACTTGTGTCTATATCAAGGAACTGTGGTTCTTTTAAAAGATTTAAAGATCTGAAAACCCATCGCTTGTTTTTCAGTTATTTCTAATTGAACATGGAAATGTTCACGATTGTGCACATTAATTAAAATGGTTTGTGGCTGGGATTTTGCAGATTTAGTTTTACGAAGACATTGTCAAAATGTGACGTTTAACCTTAACATTTTAAAGCTGCACACCGGAACATACGTTTTCGCATGTTCCATCTAAAAACCGTAGCAGACATATTATAAAGTTTGCTGTCTCCTTTTACAGACGTAATCTGATGACATCGAACTATTTTCGTATTATATGTATTGGTGCAGAAAGCACTACAAATCAAGGAAACCATTGGACACCTCTCATGAATCGTACCTTATGTCAATTATCAATTGTTCAAATTACGGGGAAAGTGCTATGATGGACACTTCACCATTTTTTTAAATTTAGTTTAATGTTATTTAATGTGTCAAATTCGTGTTCCAAACAGAACTAACAATGTGTCAATTCTTTAATCGTATTACTTGCATAATTATTATTATTATTAGTTTAAACTTTTCGATAAAAAGGTCGAATTTCCCTGACTTTTCCCGACGAATAAAATCCCCTGACTTTCCCGGTTGGTCGCCACCTTTATATACAGGGTGCCCTACCGAAACCGCACATTAAAAGTATATGGATTTTTAATTGATATATTATAATGAGATTACGAGGGTTGCCTTTTATATTTCGGGATTGGGCAGCCCTAGTGTTGCAATCTGGCAACTGAGAGCTCTATCGTAAAGTTTGACATTTTTGAGGTTATACGTACTCAGAACGTTTTGACATATGAGCGTTATTTGTGTCGTTTACACTAACTTAAAAGATTTATCTCGGCCAAAGAATGGAATTAAATCGTGAACATTTTCGTGCGATTATTTTTTACAACTTTCGACGTGGATTAACTCAACAACAGTGCATGGATGAACTTAATTCAATTTTTGGCGATGAAGCTCCATCAAGGACCAGTGATTATCGATGGTATGGTGAATTCAACCGAGGTCGTAGTTCACTCCAAGACGAATTTCGTGGAGGTCGTCCAAAATCAGTTGTTGTTCCGGAAACCATTGATGCTGTGCGCAAACAAATATTGCAAGATCGTCATGTGACCTATCGTGAGATTGAGACAACCTTAGGCATTAGTGGGACCAGCATACATTCAATATTGCATGAACATTTGACTGTCAAAAAAATTTGTTCGCGTTGGATCCCACACAATTTGTCAATCGCTCAAAAAAAGGCTCGTGTCGATTGATGGAGGGAAATGCTCAAAAAATGCGATTGCGGTGCTTCGAAACACGTCTATGACATCGTGACAGGTGATGAATCATGGATTTACGCGTATGAGCCCGAAAGTAAACAGCAGTCGACCGTATGGGTGTTTCAAGATGAGCCAAATCCAACAAAAGTTGTTCGCGCACGAAGCACTTCCAAGCAAATGGTCGCCTGTTTTTTCGGAAAAACTGGACATGTCGCAACCGTACCACTAGAACAACGCAGAACAGTCCATTCTGAGTGGTACACAACCATTTGTTTGCCAGTTGTCATCCAAGAAATCAGGAAAACCAACCGCCGAAAACGGATCACACTTCACCACGACAATGCGAGCTCTCACACATCGGCTCAAACAACTGCATTTTTGAGCACGCAAAACATCGATTTGATGAGTCATCCGCCATATAGTCCTGACTTGGCACCGAATGACTTCTTTTTATTCTCATCCGTAAAAAAATTAAATGAGAGGTCAACGTTTTTCGACACCTGAAGAAGCGGTTGATGCGTTCAGAATGCATGTTTTGGAGATACCTCAATCAGAGTGGCAAAAGTGCTTCGACAATTGGTTCAAACGCATACAAAAGTGTATAGATCTTAATGGGGAATATTTTGAAAAACAATAAAGCGATTTTCAATGATTAATATTTATTTTTGTTCTCTAATCCCGAAATATAAAAGGCAACCCTCGTATTAGCTCTGATGTAAGTGTGCTCTTTTTAATGCAAATATTTTTAAGATTTCCGGTTTTACCGAAAGTCACCAACAACTTTCTTGTTTTAAAAGGAATGCTATATTTTTTATCTCTAATTTGGATTCTACATAATTTTTGTTAGAAACGACGAATGCCTGAAAATTTACAGAGTACACATCGAAATATATATACTTAAAACTAAAATTCCCTGTATACAAAAAAAAACAGTTCAACAGTTATTTGAGTGCCTTAAATTTAAAACCTAATAACAATCCTCACTACAACATTGTTTGATGAGGTATTACGTTTGGAATGAAAACACACATCAACGCATCAAGCAGGCGAGCGAGAGAACAAGGACGTTTTTCTAGTTTGCTAGCAAAGCAAAGCAAAGCCGTTCGTATATATCGTAATGTTGTTGGGTGGGCAATTTAGGAATTGTCGCCGCTCATTTGGTTCATTTCGCGAGGCAATTAGGTCACTTATTACTGCGCTAACTTTAAAAATAAACACACGCCGAACCGACCGCCATTTGCCGGCTAATAAGGAAGTACTGCGAGTGCCATCGCAGGAACAAATCCTTGGACTTATCTAACAATTACATTTATTTAACGGCCAAATGTACACGCGCAGATATTTTTTACTAATTAAAAGAGTACACTCTATTAAAGTTTAATTGTTGGGAGAATATGAGTATGTCGTTAAAAGGGTTGAAATAAAATTACTTTGACAGAACCACATGGCTGGGCGCTACTCGCATTTTAGGAGTGCGTTTTACCCTATGGAAACTAAGAATACTGATTATTTTGTTATTATTTTGAATTTTCTAATTCTTTCTTCACACATCTGACTAAATTTCAATTGCATGATATTTAATTTAATTTGTTAGTTTAATATAGTAAAAAAAAAATTTTGGTTTGGAGGGTTATTTTATTTTATTTTATTACTTTTATTTTATTACTATTATTTTATTACTATTTATTTTATTTTATTACTATTATTTTTAAGAGATGTTCAATTTGTTTTTAATCTTTAAGTTGGAATTAAAATGCAATTAAATTAAATAATTTTTTTGTGAATTGTTACTTTCTGGATTGAAAATGCTCACCCGGTATAAAATAAGAATGTATAAATAAATAACACGCAAATCACATTTTGAGAGACGATAACTAACACTTTAAAATAAGGCGATCGACCAGACTTGATTAAATCATATAAAACAATCATACAGCATATTTCTTCTCAAAGTTTCAGATTAGAAAATTTGTTAACGATACAATTGTTGATAGAGAAGAATACTCTATTTATCAAGTAGATTTTAAGAATAATTTTAAAATTTGTATAGGGGAGAGATTTCATTGCTGGTGGTAGGATGTTGTACAGTTTTGGCCCATAGAACTTCGAGCCATTTTGACACCTAGATAGTCTTGATGTTAAAGGGTCAGATCTACCCTTTAACATCACTACTAGAATTATGCCCGTGGATTTCGTCATGTGTGACATAAGTTCCGGCGTTTTTACGAACATGCAATATACATTCAAATATAAATAAACCTGGCAATGTAAGAATTTTGAGCTGTTTAAAGTGGTCTGCACAATCATCCCTATATTCTCAATAATGCGGACAGCTCGCCGTTTCAGACTAAACACCCAAAAAGCAATACTCGAGTGTCCTCAGGCTAAGATGCAGTATCTGATTTTAGACTGGAAGGGAGCATAATAGGCAAGCAAAAGTGTAGATAGTAGTACAGAATTGCTCAACCTTCGAAGTAAGAATGTGACTCCACTAAGCTTACTGGTGAGGTCTTTCTCAGGATCTCTCCAACTTAACTTGGTGTCAATGCATAATCCGAAAAACTTGCATGATCCATGTTCTTCATTGCCAACATTTACTAAGAATGTGAGTTTTTGAGTTTCTCAGACATTGAGAGAGAGAGAGAGAGAACTTATTAGAGTTTATTTATTTATTTATTTATTCAACCAACGGAACAAGGTCCAATTACAGATTGAAGTTAATACAAATAAAGAAAAAACACAATAATTTTAATTAAAGAAAATTAACATTGTAAATAAACGAAATTTTCAGGTTACTAAGCAATAACAAGAAATAAACTAAAAGTAAAAAAAAAAACTAAGAAAATAAACTAAGAAAGATACTCAATGATCACATTGAAGAATTCTTTCGCTGATTTAAAGTTGAATATATCCACATCTGTATTTGTATTAATGAGTTTGTTGTACGTAGCGCACATAGAATACATCGGCGATCTGACCAGTACGTTCGTTTTGGGTATTGGTAGCTGAAATAGACGTTTAGTTCTTACACTACAGGGCACCAATATATTCAGTTGCTCCAACAATTCAGGGCAATCAATTTGACCATTGAGTACCTTAAACAGCGTTGTCACTAAATTCGCCTTACGGCGACATCATAAGGAGTGCATTTCAAATTCATCTAACTACGCAGCATAATCGTAATTAAAATCAGGATAAGCCCCGTACTTCTTAAAATGGAGATACTTAACAAACCTCTTTTGTATAGCTTCAATCATCGAGGAGTACTTAGAGTAGTGTGGATCCCAAACACTTGAAGCATACTCCAGCTTACTACGCACAAATGCAAAATAAAGGGTTTTTATTGCACCAATATTCCTAAATGACTTACAATTCCGTATTATAAAACCTAAGGAACGGTTGGCGGTTGAGACAATTTTCATAATATGATCATTGAAATTCTATGCTAACGTATCAAAATAGTAAGTATGTCATTATTGAGTAAAAGCAGTGTAGTACGACATTAATTAATAAAATAAACATACACCAAGGAAGGTTCCATACGCAACTTCAGCATATCACGATATTATCGTGATAGTATAAAATAAGTCAATTACGTTGTGGCAAATGTTCTCTGCGCTTTCCCGTTCTTATCTGAAAGACTTCTTATCGGCGTAAATATTTTGTGAGTCTGTGATTTCGCAAAAAAAGAGAAGTCTTATCTGCAAGAGCGAATTGTCGGAATGTCCTTATCTTGCTAAAAATAACCTCAATATACAAGCAAAACACATCACATTTTGTCGACTCTTAGTTTAAAGTAAATTGTAAAATTTGCTTTCGAAGATTTCATAATATTTATCAAAATACATATCGATATTTATCCGATATATATCAACTTCTTGAAGAAGAATCCATGAAGTTTGACTTACTAATAGAAGTATCTTAAAAAATCCAGTTTAAATTGCATTCGTTAGGAGTATTTTATAAATATCGATATGTACGTGGTGTATCCAGAAAGTAAGTTCCGTTTGTATTTCTTATCAACGCAGCGCTGCGATCGCAATTTTGCGCATACGCGGTACTTACAATAACCTATTGAGAGAAAATTGAAGTTAATATGAATTAGCTGAGTACGCTTAGTGGTGCTTGTTTAAAATGGCGATTGCAATTGAAAATCCTGCCGCTTATGAGATAAGGTCTGCAATTCTATTTCTCACTGCAAAGAACATTAAACGTCCACATTAATCAACAGATCTGTGAGGTGTACGGAAACAATGTGGTAAAGGATTCAGTGGTAAGAAAATTCTGACCCATCTCCTTACCATTGAATCACTTATCTGATAAGTGATTCAATGGTAAGGAGATGGGTCAGAATTTTCTTACCACTGAAGCCCTTATCACATTGTTTCCGTACACCTCACAGATCTGTTGATTAATGTGGATAAGTCTTATCACATTGTCGATGAAGGACGTGATAATGTGCATGATGACGAACGAAGTGAACGTCCATCTTTGATAAGTGATAATTTGGTTCCTGCAGTTGACGAAAAGGTTCAAATAAAACCAAGGGTGTACAATTTCTGCTCTCTTTATCAGTCTTGGTAGCACAAGAGGTTCAACAATGACGACGAGAACAAAGAAGATGTTGTTACTTGGTCGACATCACAGGCGGCACCTTCTTATAAAGAGGGAATACAAAAGCGTGTGCCACGCAATGACAAGTGCCTACAATAGTATATTGTACAACGAGCATAATATGACACACATTTCTCGCGAGTATGACATATTGCAGCACTCGCTAACGCTCGTGCTGCAACTCATACGACCGAAAAATGTGAATTCCATGCAAGTTTTACACTATACTTTTCCTGCAACCATAATTTTATTGTGAAAAAAAATAAAAACGTGAAAATCTTAAATTTACCCTTGTCAGAAGGTTTCTACGTTGGGTACTTCTTCGAAAAACTTGTTAATTTGTTCTGCAGTTAAAGTATTTGCTTGTTTTGGTCGATACCCTTGTGATTATTTTTAATGTTCTTAACTTTCCGTATGTTATAATTTCTATATAATTGTTTATACTCAACATCGTTTTGACCATTAAATACTGGCACCATAATGTAGAAGGTTTGAATTTACTACAGATTTCTCCAAAATAAGCCACTAATACGTTTTCCAAAAACGACATCAATTTTTTATCCATTTGGCAAATCCATGAAACTTTTATAGGCCACTTAATATACCAGGTGCTGATCCGACCGCTCGGTAATAGCAATTTACATGTAAAATCACACTTTTGCAGTTTCCTGCTCCCCTAATTATTTTAGAGCAAAAGCATAAGAGATCAAAGTTGTTCAGAATTTAAAATGCTATATGATAGGCCCGTATTTTTTTTCAAAATAGTACTAATAGTAGAAGAAAACAAACGAGAAAGCCGATGCTCTGGCAAAGATTGGATCACGCAGACCCTACATTGGACTAGAACCAATGCTACCGATTCCCAAAAAATCAATAAGACCAAGCGCAAAAGAGTGGACCCTAGAAAGATACACCGAGCGCTGGAAAAACCTGACAGGGCATAGACACAGTAAACTACTGATGGAAAAACCCTGCCAAGAACTAGCAACTGAGGCCCTCAGACTCAGTAGAAACAACCTTAGAATAGTCACAGGACTGATAACTGGACACTGTACCCTAAGGAAGCACCTGCATAACATGAAACTGTTCACAGAAGATCCAATATGCAGACTATGCCTGGAAAAGGATGAAGACGCCTCACATGTACTATTCGAGTGCGAGGCACTTTCCACCTGGAGGGAAGCAAACCTTGTCCAAGGGAATCCAAACCACTTCCCGAAGGGTAAGATGATCGAAAGGCTGCTGGGACTAGCCAAGGAAACAGAGCTTTTTGATTAACTACGGTAACGGAAGAAGTACAATAAGCCACACGGCTGCGGTGCTAGGGCAGAAATAACCCTAACTTCCGTTTCCTGCCCCTAAAAACAAAAAAAAAACAAAAAAAGAAGAAAACAAAGATATAAATTAGTAATAATTTGAAAAAAAATAACAATAGCCATGATTTTAAAACTAAATTTTGCGTCATTAACAACTATCAGTTGTTTTTAATAAAATCAAATTAAATGCTCAAAGAGACCTCCATTAGCGGCTAAACATTGGCCAAGCCTATTCTATCATAAAAATTTCTGCGAACATTTGCAAGTTGCCGGTTCGTTATTTTGTTGCATTCTTCCGTAATTTGTTTTTCAGAACCTCGATGTTAGCATGTCTAGCACCGTATATTTTTGAGTTTAAGTGGCCCTATATAAAGAAGTCGTCTGGTGATAAGTCTGGTGAACGAGCTCCAAATAGTAACTTACCTTTTCGAATAAAAAAATAATAAAGTAACAGAAACAATTTTTATTATATACATTTGATATCCTAACTCTTTAGCTATTTTTTCACGTAATCCTCTTTTACATAGAGGCACTTGTCAAAGCGGAGTACCAGTTTCTTTATACTATCTTCATAGAATTCTGCTGCTTGAGCCTACAACCATCTTTGACGAGGCGTGAACGAATGATTGTTCACGCTTTATCAAAGATGGTGACTCACTCCTTGATCGTGGCGTAACTGGAGATGAGACGTGGGTGAATATGTCAATTGTGAGACAAAACGAAGTCTATGGAGTAGGGCACATGAAACGTATGTGTATGGAAACCAAGAAAATGTTTGCAGACTATCAGCAAGAAAACTCATGCCAGCCGTTTACTGGGATAGAAAAGCTGCTCTCACAAATGATATGTTTTACCCACGTCTAATCTCCAGTTCCGCTACGAGCAATCTTTGACAAGGCGTCGAATTCTATGACGATGGTATAAAGAAACTGGACCGCTATAACAAGTGCCTCTATGTGAAAGGGGATTTTACGTGGAACAATAGCTAAAGAGTTAGGCCGGTCGTCCACTGAAAGCGACAACACGCGGCTACGCGCTCACGCGATCCTAGCGGCAACATGCGTATACGCGCGACAGATCCCGACGTGTGTAAATCCAATGAATCTCGTCCACTGCAGGCGTGCGCGGACATGCGGATTCTCGCGCCGAGCGTGTAGCTGCGTCAAGTCCCAAGGAAATGGGATCTGTCGCTCGTAGCCGCGTCTAGTCCTGCGCCTTTACGCTTCCATTTTACGGCTGTAATTTCGTTATTTACACAGCTATTTATTTCATATTTTCAATATAAGCAAATAAAGGATTAGTCGACTCATCCATTGAGTTGATTTCTCTATAATAGCATGAATTTCATTAAAATAAAATGAAAGAAAATAGCATAACTTGTGATTCTTTTTAGTGTACTATTTATATTATTTAAGAACATTTAAACATGTAATTAACTTCATTGTTTTTCAGCAAAAATAAAAAACATAGTTATATTTTAGCTGGCTAAATTATAATTTACTTTGATTTGGTAATTTCAAAATCATTCCAATACGAACAAAATTACGATGAATGAATAAAGATGCTGGTTAGATTTCTCCCGACCCACCACAATACAATATTAAAATATTTGCATTAGAAAATTGAATGAATGCTTGCATTGAAACCGAATACTTGGATGAGTAATGAAGAAGCGCCTTCCGCTCCCCGCTAGTCCTCGTCCTCCGCACAGGCATAAGCCGTGCGCTGGACATTTTTAGTTTGGATAATATAGTCACCAAATTTAAATGAGCGCTAGCAGTTTCTCGGCGATGCCTGAAACTAATACACCCCACCGTTGCCTCGCAGCAGAAACTGTTTGGCAAGGGACTACGGAGGTACGGAGGTTTCTGGGGTCATTCGATAATAGTCAGATTTATGGGGATCTTGTTCTAGATTGCTGTGGAGATAATGAAATTCTCCCAGTGATTCCATTTTTTTTAATATTGGGTTTACCCAACATGATCGCCTTTTTCGAATTCCAATCATACCCCTAATCACATAGGGATTTTCCAGAAGATAAAAATCCTCTGCATCCATTAAAAATATATTTTAAATTCACAACTTTGACGGTTCTAACAAACTGAGCAGCGCGAAGTCACAAGCAGTGTACGACCCCTGTCGCGTGTAGCCACTACTCTTGCAGCCGCCCGTTGCCGCTCGTATCGCGTGAGCGCGTAGCCGCGTGTTGTCGCTTCCAGTGGACGACCGGCCTTAGGCTATCAAATGTATACCGGGTGTTGACTTGGCGGATGCAACATAGGAAATTGCATGTTAATTTTACAGTGTTCAAATATTGGCTTCCCTATTTATTTTAGAGACAAAATGTATTTCACTTTTTTGTACAGAGAAAAATTCTAAATTTATTAATGTTCACACTTAACACTTTACGTTTCTCTAAGTTTAAACAATTAAGAAAAAGTATTGTGATTTTATGAAAATAATGACATACCATTGAATTGCTACAATAATTGCGGATATTCCCTGTTTTTTTAAGTTCAATCAATTTAAAGCTTGAAACAAGTGTTTTCCACTCCCAGGCTAAGCATGAAGTAAAATTTCGAGTTTAGAAAAGCCCCGTGAAAATTTGTCGAGGGTCGCGCAGCGGCCCGAGACAAATTTTCTGGGCTTTTCTAAACTCGAAATTTTACTTCATGCGCCACGCGTATAAAACTCTGATTACAAGTGAGGTTCAAATATACATAAAGTTCATAATATTTTAGTTTTTTATACGCGTGGCGCATGAAGTAAAATTTCGAGTTTAGAAAAGCCCAGAAAATTTGTCTCGGGTTGCTGCGCGACCCTCGACAAATTTTCACAGGGCTTTTCTAAACTCGAAATTTTACTTCATGCTTAGTCTGGGAGTGGAAAACACTCGTTTAAAGCTTCAAATTGAACTCTTTTAAAAATCAACGAATGTCGGAAAATTAACAGCTAAAATAATTAAGAAAAAGTAATGTGATTCTATAATAATAATGACATTTTTCTTGTATAGTTTAAAGCTTGAAACAAGTGTTTTCCACTCCCAGGCTAAGCATGAAGTAAAATTTCGAGTTTAGAAAAGCCCCGTGAAAATTTGTCGAGGGTCGCGCAGCGACCCGAGACAAATTTTCTGGGCTTTTCTAAACTCGAAATTTTACTTCATGCGCCACGCGTATAAAACACTATAATATTGTCAAATTTATGTATATTCGAACTTCACTTAAAATCTGTGTTTTATACGCCTGGCGCATAAAGTAAAATTTCGAGTTTAGAAAAGCCCAGAAAATTTGTCTCGGGCCGCTGCGCGACCCTCGACAAATTTTCACGGGGCTTTTCTAAACTCGAAATTTTACTTCATGCTTAGTCTGGGAGTAGAAAACACTCGTTTAAAGCCTCAAATTGAACTTGAAAAAAAAAAACAACGGATATCTAAAAATTTAAAGAAAATAATAAAATAATTTATTTTAGGTAAACATACGCCTAAGCTGTACATTTTCCGACATTCGTTGTTTTTTAAATGAGTTCTATTTGTATCTTAAAGCCCCGTGAAAATTTGTCGAGGGTCGCGCAGCGGCCCGAGACAAATTTTCTGGGCTTCTCTAAACTCGAAATTTTACTTCATGCGCCACGCGTATAAAACTCTGATTGCAAGTGAGGTTCAAATATACATAAAGTTCATAATATTTTAGTTTTTTATACGCGTGGCGCATGAAGTAAAATTTCGAGTTTAGAAAAGCCCAGAAAATTTGTCTCGGGTCGCTGCGCGACCCTCGACAAATTTTCACAGGGCTTTTCTAAACTCGAAATTTTACTTCATGCTTAGTCTGGGAGTGGAAAACACTCGTTTAAAGCTTCAAATTGAACTCGTTTAAAAATGAACGAATGTCGGAAAATTAAAAGCTAAAATAATTAAGAAAAAGTAATGTGATTTTATAATAATAATGACATTTTTCTTGTATAGTGTAAATCATTTCGAAAACATTTACTTTAATCAAGTGACTACGATATCTTTTGCCATTTTGACATCCGCAGTTGTTGTTTCAATTCCATGGCATGTCATTATTTTTATAAAATCACATTATTTTTTCTTAATTATTTTAACTTAGAGAAACGTAAAGTAATAAACTTTAACACGAATGAATTCAGAATTTTTCCGTATACAAAAAAGGTAAATACATATTGTTTCTAAAATAAATAGGGGAGCCAAAATTTGAACATTTCAAAATTTACATGGGATTTCCTATGTTGCGTCCGCCAAGTCAACACCCGGTATAATGAAAATTGTTTCTTCCACTGAAGTTTTTCTTTTTAATTCTAAAACGTGAGTTATACAATTTTCCAACGACGCGATTTGTTTCAATCATGTACAGTCGCTAGTAATATAAACATAAGACAAAAACTAAGTAACATTTTATTTATTTATTTATTTCTTCTCAAAAATGTGCAATCTTCTAATACATTGAAGCGTAGACTCGCAATAACCTTAAAAGAGAAAAAATCATTAAGTTAAAAGAAAAAGTCGAGCTAATTTAAAAATTCGTTGAAGAAACATGTTTACAAATTCATATTATATTTATATTCTTGATAAATAAGGCACCCGACGCCCTAAGGGGCAACAAGGGATAGCAGAAGAAGAAAAAGAAGATAAATAAGGCGTGGTTAACTTTAATCATCTACTATGGTTTGTCTCAAAAATAGAAGGACCGCAACAAAAATCAGCTGATCAAATTACGCAATCTTATTAGCTGCCGAAAAGTCAAATTCAAACTGAAGCATAGAGATCCAATCACACGAAATTGTGGCTGTCATTTTAAAATCACAACTGACGTTTCTTTGTCAAGTTTTGGTTTGCGTCTATTTACATACAGAGAGTTTTATGTAACACCGAACATTATCAATATTCATTTTCGTATATTCTATTTATCAAACCAAAGCACGATTTGACACCTTTGATGTTTAAGGTTATGTGCAAATTGGGTTGCCTATATGACCATTAAAAATTGTAGCCAATCAATCGCAATCAATGTATCGACTTGTAAATACAGGGGGTTTTCTTTCAAGTATACATGTCCCAATTATATGCCGTAAATTTTTAGATAATCGTTGTTTTTTTTATAGAGTTCAATTCAAAACCTAAAATGAGTGTGTTCCACTCCCAGACTAAGCATGAAGTAAAGTTTCGAGTTTAGAAAAACCTGAAAATTTGGTTTGGTCGCGTAGCGCGAAGCGCGGAGCGACCAAACCAAATTTTCAGGTTTTTCTAAACTCGAAACTTTACTTCATGCGCCACCGGTACAAAACACTGACATATTACGAAGTATAAAACACACCGCTAAGCTTTAAATTGAATCAGTTTTTTGTATCGGTGGCGCATGAAGTAAAATTTCGAGTTTAGAAAAGCCTGAAAATTTGGTTTGGTCGCTCCGCGCTTCGCGCTACGCGACCAAACCAAATGTTCAGGCTTTTCTAAACTCGAAATTTTACTTCAAGTGACTACGATATCTTTTGCCATTTTGACATCCGCAGTTGTTGTTTCAATTCCATAGCATGTCATTATTTTTATAAAATCACATTATTTTTTCTTAATTATTTTAACTTAGAGAAACGTAAAGTAATAAACTTTAACACGAATGAATTCAGAATTTTTCCCTATACAAAAAAGGTAAATACATTTTGTTTCTAAAATAAATAGGGGAGCCAAAATTTGAACATTTCAAAATTTACATGGGATTTCCTATGTTGCGCCAAGTCAACACCCAGTATAATGAAAGCCTGAACATTTGGTTTGGTCGCGTAGCGCGAAGCGCGGAGCGACCAAACCAAATTTTCAGGCTTTTCTAAACTCGAAATTTTACTTCATACGCCACCGGTACAAAACACTGACATATTACGAAGTATAAAACACACCGCTAAGCTTTACATTGAATCAGTTTTTTGTATCGGTGACGCATGAAGTAAAATTTCGAGTTTAGAAAAGCCTGAAAATTTGGTTTGGCCGCTCCGCGCTTCGCGCTACGCGACCAAACCAAATTTTCAGGCTTTTCTAAACTCGAAATTTTACTTCATGCTTAGCCTGGGAGTGGAAAACACTCGCTTAAAGCTTCAAATTGATTTTTTTTTAATAAAACGAGCGTCGGAAAATGTACAACGTATGCATATGGATACTAAAAAGAAAAATTCTCGTTATGAAAATGTTCGGTGTTACATAAAACTCTCTGTATATTGTGTTGAACAGTGTTGTGGATGAAGTGAAATTTTTTGTATTACTTCTCCCAAATTATCAATATTTTCGCGTATATTTCGCCTGTGTAAACTGGAAAGTTTGTTGTGGTCCTCCTACTTTTGAGACGAAAAATAGATTGAAGTTAAACAGGCTTGTATCGTATGTTCAATATAAATAAAACCTCTAAAGTGCCATGGAAAATATTATAGGTTGACCACTCTAAAAGTATACAAGGTGTCCCATTTTAAAGCACTTTCTGGAATATCTTCAGAACCACGCACCGAATGAACAAGTGTTTCAAATAAAAGTTTAATTAAACTACATTCTGTAAAAAAAATCAACCCCCCACCCCAAGGGAGGCTGGAGAGGGGGTAGCTTTGAAATTTTAAATGGGAACCCCTAACAGATTTGGATAGAGCGTGAAAAAGTAGGTTTCATGTAAAAATATTTTTTGTTACTTTGATAGATGGCGCCGCAATCAACAAAATTGTTTTTATTATGTAAATTTCTCAAAAACAATGAAAGCGGTGTGCACACGTGCTTTTTTTTTTAAAAGAAAATAAATAAAATTTATAGAATCTACACAGAAATAAATAAAATTTTAATAGGCTATCTTTGAAATATCGTCACGGGATTTTTAAAAATATCAAATTAACTTGTAAATAAAACACTTTTTACTTTGTTTAACCACTGGATCTTATATTTAATTGTGACTAGTTTCAACTATCTAGTAGTCATTCTCAAACTAAAGTTTAGTTTGAGAATGACTACTAGATAGTCGAAACTAGTCACACAATTAAATATAAGATCCAGTGGTTAAAAAAAGTAAAAAGTGTTTTATTTACAAGTGTATTTAAGATGTACCACAAAGTGAACGCCTACAACACCAAACAATATATCAAATAAAAATTATTGATTTAAAATACTTATGAGTATTTTTTTAATTGAATTAAATTCTATTCATTTTGAATAATTTCTGATCATTTTGAACTTTTGCAATATTTTTTAGGCTATATTTTACAGAATTTAAGCTTTTCCAATTTGTTTGTCGAAATTTAGTAACACACAAATAATGCACAGGAATTTGTTTTCGTTCTAAATTTGAAGCAAGAAATAACATCAACTCTATTTATTTTACGCCATAAATTTGACAATAAAGGAAATTGCTAACTAAGTTGCTAATTGATCGTCTAACGTGAGTTTCCACTATCAGATTAAGCACGAAGTAAAATTTTGAGTTTAGAAAAGCCTGAAAATTTGGATTTGCTGGGGCGCACGAACGAAGCGAGTCGCGCCCCAGCAAATCCAAATTTTCTAAACGCAAAATTTTACTTCATGCGCCACGCGTATAAATCACTAACTTCAAGTGAAATCCAACTAATTGGCTAGAGTAAAATAAATTTAGTATGTCAATTATCAATTGTTCAATTTTGTTGATTGCAGCGCCATCTATCAAAGTAACAAAAAATGTTTGATGAATGAAATCCAACTAATTGGCTAGAGTAAAATAAATTTAGTATGTCAATTATCAATTGTTCAATTTTGTTGATTGCGGCGCCATCTATTAAATTAACAAAAAATGTTTTTAAATAAAACTTACTTACTTTTTCACGCTCTATCCAAATATGTAACAAAAAATAGGGGTTCGCATTCAAGATTTCAAAGCTACCCCCTCCCTCCCCAGCCTCACACTGGGGGTGGGGGGTGAATTTTCTTACAGAATTGGATGAACTCCTCCAAATCAATAAACTTTTATTTGATACATTTTTTCATTCGGTGCATGGTTCTGAAGATATTCCAGGTGGTACTTTAAAATAGAACACCCTGTATATTATAATTATTATGTCTGGCGTTTTATATGTCAATTCCTAAAGCGTGTAGCCTACTTAAATAAAAAACAAAAAGATTAAATCATAGCACATTAGGTTTTTTTTATTAAACATATGATATAATTTAAAAAAAAGAAAGCACTAAAATGCTAAAAAATAAACTTCGGTGTTATTTGATAAAGATTTCAGCATTGACTTTTAAGTGAAAATGGTAACACTGTAACTTTATTTATTTTCTAATAACACCTTTGTCACTGCAAAATTTGTAGTATTCTTAACATTTTATTGCATTATTAAAAACAGTTAATGGAGGGTTTTTGAACTGTTCTAATATTTATAATCTTAGTACAGTCTTTAAACTATCTATTAAAGTGCAAATAGTAAACATTTGCGCAAAAAACATAATCAGCCTTACTAATAGACGGATCTACGGATGATATTAACATTTTCGTATCAAGTCGATACTAGTCGAAGAGAATAATAGTAATTAAGGTACCGAGGGCGTTAGTAAGGAAATAATGCCTGCCGTCGACAGTGTACAGCCCGAGGGCCTCTGGCCGAGGGTTGTACGTCAGCGAAGGGCATTATTTCCTACTAACGCTCTGTGGTGCCTTCAACGTTTTATGTCCTACCTGTTTATTAATTTAAAACGAGAAATATGATCAGTATTTTATTCCACATGGATCGTAGTATCAACTGTCATGTTGACACTGAAATATTTGTAATATTTGACGGAGTAAATAGTTTACTGTAAACGTGTAATGGCTACAAGCAATTTACCAGATGATGTGTTGCATCGAGTAAATAAAGCCAGAGAGGCGTTAATGCCAATAAAATCAAAAGAAGCCTACGAAAAGGAATTTCATAATTTTAAAGAATGGTCCGATATTCACGATATAGCGGAAATTAATGAAATGGTCTTATTGGGATATTTCCAAGAATTATCCGAGAACTTTGCTCCTAATTCGTTGTGGACCAAGTATTCGATGCTGAAGAAGCAGATGATGGCTAAGAAATTGGTAAATATTTCTGAAAAATTTTTGGAATTAGAGGCGTTTTTAAAAGAAAATTCAAAAAAATATGTACTTAAAAAATCAAAAGTTTTGTCGCGGGAACAGGTAGTGTTATTTTTAAAAACTGCCCCTGTTGATGAATATCTTTTGGATATGGTAATTTTGGTGATAGGCATTTTCGGCGCATGTAGGCGTCATGAATTTCTACAAATGAAAGTTGGAAATGTTAAAGATATGGTTTCAAACATTGAAATTACAATTCCTTGTAGTAAAAATGGTCAACCAAGGAGCTTTGTAGTTATACAGGATAATGAAATTAATGCCGTTAGTCTCATAAGAAAGTACATATTGCTGAGACCCAAGAATTGCAATATAGATAATTTTTTTCTTAATTACCAGAAGAAAAAATGTACAATACAGTCAGTTGGCATAAATAAATTTGGTAGTATACCAGCAAAAATTGCAAAATATTTAGGTTTGCCAGAAGCGTCTAAATATACTGGACATTGCTTTAGGCGTACTGCTGCAACGTTACACTCAGATGCTGGAGGCAGCATAGAAAATTTGCAACGTTTAGGAGGCTGGAAGAGCAGAAGCATTGCACAAAGCTATGTAGATGCTAATATGCAATCTAAAATCAATAATGCGACATTGATTGCTGGATCATCGAGAGATGAATTTCTTGCACCGACATCGACGATGTCCAATATACAAACTAATAAATCGGTTAATGTTTCAAGTTCAGTTGCCCCTCTTATTTCGGGTTCTTTTACGAATTGTACGTTTAATATTGGCTATGATAAATAGTCATGTAGAATTTTTCGTTTAAATAAATTGAATTTTCATTCTGTCTGACATTTCATTTTTTGTCATTTCGAACCATATTACCATGACAACGAAGAAGTAAATAAAATAATTACCGGGCCATTATGAAAAATTTTGTCGCAGTATTACCATTATAAGTCCAGTAACGTTACAAAAAGGAGGTCTATTAATTGCAAATAATGCAGTGGTAGGACATAAAAACAGTAATGAAACAAACCATGGCCCGTTTTCACAGCACCCATGCAATTTGTCATCGGTGAGAACTTGCACTCCACACGGTTTGGTAAATTTTTCCTAAAATGACGTTTCAGTGCGACTTTTGAGAAACATTTTGAAAGGTCTCGAAAATATTAGTTGCCCTGGTACTTAAATTATCATTTGACATTTAAAAAATCAAGTTAACCAAACTTCTTAGTGCGTATCTTCCAGAGCTGGGCAGGATTCGAATCCTTTTAGAGGATTCAAAAGAGGCATTTGAATACTTTAGTTCAACTGGATTCGTGATCCGAATTCCTTACATTTTTTTAAGAGGATTCGTATTCGAATCTAAATGTGGGTGATTCGAATCCATATAAAAGGATTCGAATCCTTATGAAAGGATTCGAATATTTATAAAAGAATTCGAATATTTATAAAAGTATTCGTATATTTATTTATAAAAGGATTCGAATACTTGCAAAAGGATTGAATCGTCAAAAATAATTCGAATTAATTGTGAGGATTAACATGAAAAATGTCTTTTGTGTGTTTTTAAATTTTTCTTTAAATCACTGTTTTATACGCGTGGCGCATAAAGTAAAATTTCGAGTTTAGAAAAGCCCAGAAAATTTGTCTCGGGTCGCTGCGCGACCCTCGACAAATTTTCACGGGGCTTTTCTAAACTCGAAATTTTACTTCATGCTTAGTCTGGGAGTGGAAAACACTCGTTTAAATGAAGACAACCTTATACAAGACTGTCTCAGTTTAAACTGAGTCGACCTTATAAAGTAATGACTTTGATTTTGACTTATGATTCGAATCAAAGATTCGAATCCTGTTTTTTCGAATCACGAATACAAATCCTTTAAAAATATCTACGCCTGGTAGCAATTGGAATTCAAAGTTTGTCCATAATTTTGCTCGGGCTGATTATAACTCCATTGCTGAACAAATTATTAATACCTCCTGGGACAGCTTGTTTTCAAACAATAATACAGATTTTAATGTAAATCTATTTTATTCAGTGTTGTATACCATTATTGATGATTATACACCAAAAATATTAGAAAATAATGCTTGTCGAACCCGGAGATATCCTAAGTGGTTCAGTTCTGAACTCATTGATCTAATTTCTCTCAAGAAATTACATCATTTAAATTTTAAGCGCTCTGGTGTGGACTCTGACTTTCAGCTTTTTAGATCAACACGTTCACAATGTAAGATTTTGTCACAGATTTGCTATGGGAACCATGTACAGTTAATTGAACAATCTTTGCAAAGCTCTCCAAAGCTGTTCTGGAATCACGTTAATGGAAGTATAAGTAGCTCGTCCTTCCCTAGCACGTTTGATCATGGCGGTATATTGGTTAATAATATGCACCATATTAATAATATATAAAATTACGAAAAAACTATTCGTGAAAATGCAAACAATGTCTTAATTAACAAGACAATTTAAGACGATAAATATCCATTGAAACAACTACTTCCCGTGCAAATAGTTGTTTGAATGGATATTTATCGTCTTTAATTGTCTTGTTAATTAAGACATTGTTTGCATTTTCACGAATAGTTTTTTCGTAATTTTATATATTATGTTTAGAGTGTGCAAACTATATGAAGCGTAAGCTTATTTTCTCGAATTCAAATAGTTTTGAATTTGAATTTATCATGCACCATATTGTTGAATTATTCGCAAGCCATTTCGGATCAGTGTATAATGTTCCTGCTCACACACATACCTCGTACGGATCATCCAGTGAATCTTGTAATACATCTTCCAATCATATTAATTTTAACTTATGCCCGATTGTAAAAATTTCCGATGTTCTTCATGAACTCGACAAATTAGATAATTCGTACTGTACTGGTCCTGATGGGTTACCTTCTGTTATTCTGAGACGGTATTCTTTTCCACTTAGTCGCCCCTTGTGGCTACTATTTAACCAATCTCTTAACTCTGGTTTTTCCCCACTTTCTGGAAGAACGCTTTAATAACACCTATTTTTAAGAGTGGCAAAAAAACATCGTCTCAAATTATAGACCGATTTCAATTCTATCCCATATTCTCAAAATATTTGAGAAATTAATAACTGTACCCCTCACAGCTTGCCTCTCTAAGGTCCTGTCCGAAAAGCAACATGGCTTTAGAAGCGGTTGTTCTACTTCATCCAATTTATTATCGTATAGCCACTATATCGTGTCTGCTTTGGAGAGGGGATATGAGGTTGACTCCGTCTATACAGACTTCCCTAAGGCTTTCGATACCGTTAATCATACCATCTTGCTTCGGAAACTTGAGCTTGTAGGAATCTGTGGGGAGATGCTTAAATGGATCCATTCATATTTGATCGGGAGGACTCAGACAGTACGAATCGGAAGTGTTATATCATCAGCCATAACAGTGACTTCTGGAGTTCCTCAGGGGTCACACCTAGGGCCTCTTCTGTTCAACATATTTATAAATGATGTTACCGACTGCTTCCATCACGCGGAATGAGTGCTGTTTGCTGATGATATAAAAATTTTCACAGAAATATCTAATCTTTCAGCATATTTATTGCAAGATGATTTGGATAGATTCCAGTCTTGGTGTGTAACTAATGACATGACACTAAATTTGAAGAAATGTAACACTATTTCTTTTTCTAAGAGGAGGACAACTGCTGAGAGGAATTATTTTCTTAATGGCACTCAGTTGTTGCGCGTCTCGTCGGTGAGGGACTTGTGCGTTACATTGACTCAACAGTGGGATTTCAACTCGCATATGACTAATATATCGTCTAAAGCTCATCGTATGCTGGGTTTCATAAAACGAAATACCAAGGAGTTCACAAACATCAATACTCTACTGACATTATATTCGACCACATTTGGAGTACTGTTGCATGGTATGGAATCCCCATAGCAAGTCTGAGATAAATTTACTTGAAAGGGTCCAGACGAAATTTATACGCTTTATAGCGTATAAGTTCCATATTTGTAGTTCCTACCAAGAGATTTTAAGTAGCCTAGAAATGAATACGTTGGAGCAGCGACGGAGGAACGCGGATGTAATGCTAGGCTTCAATTTGATAAACGGTTGGATCGACTGCCCTTACCTTCTGGGCCAGTTTAAAATCAATGTGCCTAGCAGGGGTTTGCGTTCCTGCGACCTCTTCAACGTACCATTTCATCGTACCAATTATGGTAGAAACTATGGTATGGCTAGAGTTGCCGCGCACTGCAACTCGGCGAATATAGACTTTGCTACCACAAGCAAAAAGAATCTTAAGTCCATGCTCCGTGAGACAAATTAGATTTTTATTTTTGTTCACATTTTAATCTGTTTTGTTTGTTTTATTTGTATATTGTTTGTGATTTATATTTTAACCTTATTTACTTTTAGCATAGTGAAGAGCATTTTGATTTTAATCTGTTGTGTATATTGTTTGTGATTTTATATATTTTAACTTAATTATTACTTTTAACTTATTTTAGACTAAGCATTATGTATTTATTTTAAATGGATATCCGTAAATAAACAATAAACAATATACTTGATTTTATTATTTTTTTCAACCATTAATATATAAATATCGTTACCAGTTCTTTTAACAAAAATATGTAAAACCTAATTAATTATTATTAACACTGAACATCGTTGATAACAGACTCTGATTAAAGATGTATTTGTGTGTTTCTGAACTTTACTTCAAATCAGTGTTTTATACGCGTGGCGCATGAAGTAAAATTTCGAGTTTAGAAAAGCCCAAAAATTTGTCTCGGGTCGCTACGCGACCCTCGACAAATTTTCACGGGGCTTTTCTAAACTCGAAATTTTACTTCATGCTTAGTCTGGGAATGGAAAACACTCGTTTAAAGCTTCAAATTGAACTCTATTATAAAATCGACGAATGCCTGAAAATTACGTAGATACAAAATTCACTGAAAATCATTAAAACCGGGAAAGTCAGAGAAAAGTCATGAAATTATATTCAAATTGACCAAAACACTAACAAAAAAGCTATATGACATTATGAAATTTGTCAAAATCAACAGGCAAATTACAAAACACGTAAAAATTTATCAAATTAACTTAAATATTGACAAAAACAATGAAAACAATTTAACAAAATGGAGGGTTTCCACAGAAGAAAGTTATATTAAAAGGCGAGGGAAAAAATCTTGGCGTAGCGAAACGTATAAAACACTGAAATATTGTGAAATTGAAAATATACTGGTTTTTACTTATTATGTTTGAATTTCATAGCAAATTCAGTTTGATTTTATTAAAAATATCTATGTACTGTATAAGGTCGACTCGGTTTAAACTGAGACAGTCTTGTATAAGGTTGTCTTCATTTAAACGAGTGTTTTCCACTCCCAGACTAAGCATGAAGTAAAATTTCGAGTTTAGAAAAGCCCCGTGAAAATTTGTCGAGGGTCGCGCAGCGACCCGAGACAAATTTTCGGGCTTTTCTAAACTCGAAATTTTACTTCATGCGCCACGCGTACAAAACACTGATTTTAAGTGAAGTTCAGAAACACACAAATACATCTTTAATCAGAGTAATCAGATGTTTAGTCTGTTATCAACGATTTTCAGTGTTAATAATAAATAATTAGGTTTTAAATATTTTTGCTAAAACAACTGGTAACGATATTTATACATAAATGGTTGAAAAAAAATAATAAAATCAAATTTATTCTTAAGGGATTTGTATTCGCGATTCGAAAAAACAGGATTCGAATCTTTGATTCAAATCATAATTATCTCTAACGAATCCTTTATTCGAGTATTCATGATTCGAATCATATTAGGTGATTCGGATTTGTGATTCGAATCTTTTTTACGAGGATTCGTCCCAGCTCTGGTATCTACCTTACAATCATTTAAATTATGATTTAGAGTAGGCGGTATTTTTTTTTGTGCGGTTGCCCAGAATGCTAATTGAATGATGGAATAAATTTGAGGTTATGGTAAACTATGTGTTAATAGTGAGTAGTGCCAATCTAATTTAAAACTCAAAGCCTACTCTAAATCATGTTTTAAACGATCGCACGGTAGTAGAAATTAATTAGCGTTAAACTATAATGGTATTAAGTACTATTCTATTAAGAAGGCTGAAAAAGTGTATTAATAAAATACAAAGAGTGCGTTAATCTGTGGTCGACTAAATGAGATTTAAGCGATTACTTTTATCACCGTCTAAATTTAGACAAGACTAATTTTTGCAAGTGTTTTATTTTTAACGCCTTGATTTAGACAAATAGTCATTCGATGATTAAACATTCAAAAACAAATTAATAAAAAAACACCTCGTGAAACATGGGAAAAGTTATGTACTTATTAATAAGGCTGGGATTCGAATATAAATAATTCAAATAGCCCAATATTTAAATACGAATATTTCATTCCCTAAACCCTGGGTCTCCAAACTATCTTATTCGCGGGCCACAAATACAATTCTACATAATAAAGTCGGCCAAGATCCGATTAATTTTATAAAATTATGAAAAATTTAAGGAACAATTGTTACAATATTTCAAAATATGACATTTACAAAAAAAAATACAAACAATCGCGGGCCGGATTTGGCCCGCGGGCCGTAGTTTGGAGACCACTGCCATAAACAATTGAATATTCGAATTATTAAATATTTATATATTAGAATAGTTCAAATATTTGAATATGTTTTTGTATGAATATTTGAATACTTAAATTTGAATTTGAGTCAGTGTTTTATACGGGTGGTTTTTCTAAACACAAAATGTTACTTCAAGCATTATCTGGGAGTGGAGACACTCGTTAGAAGTAAATTTCAATCAAAAAATTTAGCAAAAGAAATACGTTTTTACTAAACATAAACAAAAATAGTGTAACATAACCTCTAAATTACTTCATTATAATGAAGTTGGCAACATATGAAAGTGTAAGGATGCCACGTTCATTTTATCAATGGTTCAAAACTAATTCATAGCATGTAGATTTTGTTCTATTAATACGAAATGTTATTATCGTGTTTGTATCAATTAAGTAGCATTAAACTGTAATAATATTAACGGCAATTGTATTAATACGGCTGTAAGTAATTAAAACTTGTTGAATTCATAAAAATTATTTCGTTTAAACTTCCATCGAACATTGTATGGTTCCCATAATCCTGTGGCACGTATAATGCGGTATTGTAATGTCCTTATGTTGTATCCCAACTTTTACATTTTTAGTAATTCTTACAGTGTATTCAAACGCCATTTACAGTTTATTAATCTGGATATTGTTAATTAGTGTATTTTTGTTTGTTGTATTATATTTCTCACTTTATTTATATGTTTTTCAAAGTAATATTATGTTTATCTTATATCACTATTTTTAATTGTGTATTGATGTATAAAGGAGATTTCCGTTGATAAATAAAATAAAATAAATTAACGTGTCAATAATTTTTAGTAAATTTCAAAATTAAAATATGTAAATTGGCGAAAATCATTTTAAACATTTCAAAATTGAAATATGAAAATTGGCGAAAATCATTTTAGACATTTCAAAATTGAAATATGAAAATTGGCGAAAAGCATTTCAAACATTTCGAAATTGAAATATGAAAATTGGCGAAAATCATTTTAAACATTTCAAAACTGAAATATGAAAATTGGCGAAAAGCATTTCAAACATTTCGAAATTGAAATATGAAAATTGGCGAAAATCATTTCAAACATTTCGAAATTGAAATATAAAATATGCATTGGCGGAAATCTTAAAGATTGTGATTGTTTCTCATTTTTTTTAAATTCAGTGTTGTCATTGAAGGTTTAAATAGTTTTATTACGAGTGTCCACTCCTTGAGCATGAAGTAAATATTTCGAGTTTAGAATAACCTAAAAATTTCGTACAAAATCTTCTGGGTTTTCTCGAAAATATTGTTCAGGGTTTTCTAAACTCGAAACATTTACTTTATGCGCCAGGCGTGTAAAACATTGATTTAATGTGTAGTTCAAAAATATGCTTATTGTTAATTCATCACAATATAATTGATAAAAAAATAAGGATTTACTTTCATTTTATTTTTTCAGTGAACAATTTGTACAAACGCGAGACTTAATAAAGCAATTTTTTTAAGGCTGCGAATTTCTCAAATGTAAGTATTAATAATAATAATAACTTTATTTGCCCAACAGATAACCAATTACAGGACAAAATTTAGTACAATATATGTGTATAAAACGTTTAAAAAATTGCAGCATTAAATAGTTTCAAATAAGTAAAGAAATAGAAAACAAATACATATACAGGTGAATATTTGACTTTAAAGAGACATATTAACATAATTATGCTTACAAGTTTTTTACAATAAAAGATAAGTATTCGAATATTTATTGAAAACAATATTCGAATATTTGAAATATTCGTATATTAAAATTTTGGAATATTTCGAGTATTCAAATATTTCATTATTCGAATGTTTTTGAACAAATATACAAATACTTTAATTTTTAAAAATCCCAGCCTTACTAATCAATATGACAATCTTATTGGGAAAAAATAATACACCAGTTTTTTTGCTCTGAATGAATTGTTCACTTTTTTTTTAATGAAACCGAAAGTCAATGTTTGTTTGAATTTGATTTTTTTATGAGACTCACCTATCGACGACTGCCTGCCTTTTCGGGGGTATATCCTCGTGATGCAGCGGCGACAAGCCCGGCTGTTGGGGGGCCACGGGGGGCACGCCACCCTCTACACAACCCCCCTGGCCGGAGCCTCCTCGCTCCAGCGTGAAATCCCTAACGGTCCCTCCGCATCACGCATTACATCGCGCACCACACGGCCCCCTCAAAAACGCACCCCGCGACGTGTTAAAACAAAACACCGATCGTCCGTTCTTTCTAGTTTGATTCAATTAAATTTCCTCAGCATTCAATTTTTGTGTCCATGTGCATCTTCGGGATTTCGCGTTCCATTGGAATCGGATGTAAACACACATACGCACGCACACAAGAGAAAAGTTCACTGCACCGAAATAACAGGTTGTTACCGTGAACGGCACGCCGAAAATTTCCTAACCTAAACCGCGATTGTTTTTATTTTTCTTTTTGAAAAAAACCGAACTTATTTCAATTCGAACCACTTGTTTACACAATCTTAACTCCGATTTTCTTCTTCTCTCACTGTCTTTTAATTTACAAACAAAATCCAACTGGTTTCACGAAGTCACTCTTAACTTAAATTAAAAACAGCACTCACTGGTATTTAAATCGGAATTGTTTTCTGTGGTTTTAATTGATTTTCTTATTATTTCACTGGAATGAGCGTAGCAGCAACGTCGCTCAAGACGGCTTCGGTTTGACTGCGAGGCGGCCATTATCCAACGGCGTGCCACTGCTGCCACCTGTCAAGAAGGATCGCGTGCCGATCGGCGATTGTTTACGATGGGCGTCGGTCTTGCACGACAATCCCGATTTATTTCACTCGCTTGTAATTAAAGTTGCCTAGATCGTTGACGAAATCACAATTTCAAACATGAATCACATACTCAGTAGCGTAACCAATAACAGAGAAATATTAGATAAAATAGTTGTCATTATTTAAACCAACGTTAGCAACCGTGGAACCAAAATTTATTTAATTGAGCATAAATAACTTACATTTCGTAAATCACTCAATCCAAACAACATACATTTATTAATAACTGATAAAATTATAAACAGTGACACTCTTGATTCATGTTTGTATCAATGAGATATATTCAAGTAAAACAACAATTCTCATATAAACATAGTCAATTAAAAATTAAAGAGACTTCAAAGTATATAAAAATTAATCGGTTATCCTGCGATTCGAGGTTCCGACTTTGCCCCACCTAGCGCCAACAGTAAACAACTGGAATTCAAACGCGCAATGTTGCCAAGCATATATTTAGTATTTTGCAGTACAGGGCCCGTATTCACAGTGCCGCTGCAATTTGTCTTCGGTGAGAAGTGACGTCATTTTACTCAAAACGGTTTAGTAAATTCTTCCCAAAATTACGTCATTTTAGTGCGATTCTCACCGATGACAAATTGCATCGGTGCTGTGAATGGGGGCCCAGAAAATGTTTCTTTTAAGTATACATATTCTAATGTATGTAAATTGCATTGGTTTTATATAGTTCAATTTGAGACTTCTAAGACTGAGTACGTAATTACGTAATACCGGGTGACCCATTTTAATTTATCCACTGGAATATCTTGTGAAATATGCATCGTAGAAAAAAATATTCCAAACAAAAGTTTAATGGTTTCGAGGGGGCCAACCGATCCTATAAAATGTTCGTCACCCCCACTCCCCGGGGGGTGGGAGAGGGGGGCAACTTTAGAATCTTAAATAGGAATCCCTATTTTTTATTTCAGATTCAGATTATACACCAAAAATGACGTAGGTTTTATACGAGATTTTTTTTTGAATTCGTGATAGATGGCGCTGTATTCGCTTAATTTATCCATTAGATTATCTCGACAAATATGCATCGTACAAATAAATGTCTCGAACAAAAGTTTAATGGTTTCGAGTAGGCCATCCGATCCCATGAAATGTTCGCCACGACTACCCTCCCGGGGGTGGAGGAGGGGGGCAACTTTGAATTCTTAAATAGGAACCCCTATTTTGTATTTCTGATTCGGATTCTACGGCAAATATTATGTAGGTTTTATCCAAAACATTTTTTTGAATTCTTGATAGATGGCGGTGTAGTCGCAAAAATGAAGACGTTTCCGGAAAAAATGAAAAATTGCCTTCAAAAAATCAAAACAAACAATTCGACGACGAAGCAAGCGTCGTCGAATTGTTTGTTTTGATTTTTAATTCCGACTAGTTTTTCAACGGCATTTACGGGGACCGTGAGTCGTCGAATGAAAATAAGTAATAATAAGTATGTAAAATATACTTCACGAGTCTTTTTAACTCCTGGTAGATAAATAAATCTTGTTTTTTGTCAACGGGCAGACGGATTGCAACACAAAATACCTATTCATAATTTTGTTCACTATCGACATAGGAAGCGTCATCTTACCGCCGGCATGTTAGGTCGGATTTTTTAAATTTATTTAAACATTAGTCTTTTTGCAATAATTCTTTTGTACATCAAGTAGCCTTAACAAGGGCTGACATTTCAACAGCCATTTAAGCAATTAGATGCTCAAAAGTCGCACCATTGTTCTCATGACAAAGATGAATTCGACGTTCAAAATTCCTCACTGTATGCAAAAGGGTGTTGCGCGGAATACTGTTGCACGCAGCTTGGATCCTTTGAATCATGTCGTCTCTAGTAGTTGGTCTTTCTCGGTAGACAGTATCTTTCAGTAACCCCCACAAGTAGAAGTCGGGAGCTGTCAGATCTGGTGACCTTGCTGGCCATCTAATTGTACCCCCTCTCCCTATCCACTTGCCAGGATGCGTTTGGTCTAAATATGTTTTCACTATATTTGCAAAATGTGGAGGAGCACCATCTTGCTGAAACCACAGTCTCATCCTTGTCTCCAGATCCACATGTTCGATTAAGCCGGGAAGATCGTCTCGAAGAAAATTCAAGTAATTCTCACCGGTTACAGTGCCCTCTAAAAAATATGGACCGATTAAGTACCCGTTGACAATACCGCACCACACATTCACAGTCCAGCGGTGTTGGTGGTCCACTTGCTTCATCCACTGAGGGTTTTCCGGCGACCAATAGTGACTGTTATGGAGATTCAATAACCCGTCACTGCGGAATGTAGCCTCGTCAGAAAACATCACGAATTTGAAAAAGTCTGCGTCATTCTGCATTTGCTGTATTGCCCACTGACAAAACATTTGCCGTTGTTCATGATCCTGTTCACTTAATGCCTGGTTCAAACACACGTGGTACGGGTGATACTTCGAGTGTTTTAAATATCTTCTCGCAGTCTCTCTCGGGATGCCAATTTGGTGCTGTATTTCGCGAAGTGATATCTGGGGGTTCAAATGGATCATCGCTAAAACTGTTAAAATGCGCGGATTCATACGATGATCATTGATAGGGTTTCGCTGTCGACGTTGAATATTTCCTCTCCTACATCTCGATTCAATATGACGAATCGCTGAATGATTGGGATGATGCTGCCGTTGGGGAAATCGTCTTCTGTATAATGCCGCAGCCTTCGATAAGAATGGCGACATTCTCCTAGGACAAGGAGAATATCCACCGTTTCATTCGGAGAATAATCGCTCATTCCGGATTCTTCTACAAAGCGTTCTCAGTTCTCACGTCACAAGACATCGAGGTTTGTGTACGAAGTGTCAGAAAAACTAGTCGGAATTAAAATACCCAAGCAAGCGTCGTCGAATTGTTTGTTTTGATTTTTTGAAGGCAATTTTTCATTTTTTCCGGAAACGTCTTCATTTTTGCGACTACACCGCCATCTATTAAGAATTCAAAAAAATGTTTTGGATAAAACCTACATAATATTTGCCGTAGAATCCGAATCAGAAATACAAAATAGGGGTTCCTATTTAAGAATTCAAAGTTGCCCCCCTCCTCCACCCCCGGGAGGGTAGTCGTGGCGAACATTTCATGGGATCGGATGGCCACCTCGAAACCATTAAACTTTTGTTCGAGACATTTATTTGTACGATGCATATTTGTCGAGATAATCTAATGGATAAATTAAGCGAATACAGCGCCATCTATCACGAATTCAAAAAAAATTCTCGTATAAAACCTACGTCATTTTTGGTGTATAATCTGAATCTGAAATAAAAAATAGGGATTCCTATTTAAGATTCTAAAGTTGCCCCCCTCTCCCACCCCCCGGGGAGTGGGGGTGACGAACATTTTATAGGATCGGTTGGCCCCCTCGAAACCATTAAACTTTTGTTTGGAATATTTTTTTCTACGATGCATATTTCACAAGATATTCCAGTGGATAAATTAAAATGGGTCACCCGGTATTTACTCCACGCTTCTAACGAGTGTTTCAACTTCCAGGTAAGGCATGAAGTAAAATTTCGAATTTAGCAATGCCTGAAAATTTGGTAGTTAAATTTAACATTTCATTTACAGAATAGCCCTGATTATTTACAAAATTAAATCATCAGTTTTAAAATAACATTGAGCATATTATTTATAACTTATTACTATTAAAAAATATGTTGGGCCAATTATTTATTCCCTTAAATACTTGTATTGCGTCAAAAGTTATTATTGTAGCCTTTTATTTATTAATAATCTAATCAATCAATTTTTAATCAAGTTTTTTATAGTAGTGCCATCTATTGAGAACTTAAAGGAACAAAACTATATTAAATATAAATGTATATATAAAAGTAGTAGATGTATTATTATGATCAATCATAAATTTAATATATTTCAAAACCAATTTTCAATAAAAGTGACATCTATTGAGGAGTCTCAGTATTTTATAAAATTCAATAAGTTTTAAAACAACGTTGAACCTATTATTTAATCTACTTGTACGTATTAAGTCGATTATCATTACAGCCATAGAGTTAGTATGTTAAGTAAAAATGAAATTTTATATTCCAAAAGAAAGATATTATTCCAACATAATAAACAGCTCGCCAAATATTACAAAAACATCATGGGACATAATTAATTCTAACTTAGGTCGTAAAACTAAACATAAAGTTCCTCAATTGCTTATAGTGAAAGACACAGAAATTAATAATCCTACTTAAGTTTCCGAGTGCTTCGCGAATTATTTCTCTACCATTGTTCCAGAACTATTGGACAATGCATTTAGTAATAAACAATCTGAAAGCTGTACTACCTCAAACGAAGTTATATCTAAAATATTTTACTTTACACCTATAACTGACTGTGATATCTTCAACGCTGTTCAAGGGTTCAAAAAAATGCCCCTGGACCCGACGGTATTTCTCTAAATATCTTAAAATCAATCATCAATATTTTGCTACCACACTTAGAACATATTTTTAACGAATCGATTATTACTGGGGTATTCCCACATTGTCTTAAAATAGGACGTATATTACCAGTTTTTAAAAAAGGAAATAATGAAGATACTAGTAACTACAGACCTCTTTGTATGCTTTCTCTTCTCTCAAAATTACTTGAAAAGATAGTATTTAATAAAATGTATGCATACCTAAAACAAAATCGAATAATAAATGAAAGTCAACATGGATTCATGCCTCGAAAATCAGTTGAATCTGCAATCTGCTCTTTTGTTGGCCATATTATATCCGAAATAGACAAAGCTAAGTTGGCAGTTGTTTTGCTCTTTGACTTAACTCGTGCATTTGATAGTGTTGACCCAACCATATTATTAGCAAAACTCAATGCATACGGTTTCAGGGGCCACATATCGAATTGGCTACTATCGTACTTAACTAAAAGGAGTTTTTATGTTGAAGTCAACCAACAAAAGTCCTCAGTTAAATATACATATTACGGGGTACCCCAAGGATAGGTCCTTGGGCCACTTTTATTTTTACTTTTCATCAATGATTTACCAAATTACGTCTCAGGCAACATTTCATTGTTTGCAGACGACACTGCTGTCATAGTATCATCTGATAATCCTATTGACCTGAAAGCTAACATTGAAAAGGTGATAATTGAAATAAACTCATGGTGTAAACGCAACAAACTGCTGCTCAATTCTGCAAAGACTATGTGTATGCATGTAAGCAAAAGAAAACAATTACCAACCAACTTCACAATCAATGTTGATAATGTGGAATATATTATGAGCGGTTGAGTAAAATATTTGGGTACCTATGTGAATCATAGCCTCTCATGGAAACTCAAATAGATCATGTATGTAAAAAGCTAAGTCAAGCCCACTATGGGATTCTTCAAATGAAAAAACAAACAGATATTGATACTCTTTTGTCTATCTACTATGCTATGGCCTACTCCCATATGTCATTCAATATCCTGGCTTGGGGCAGGAGCTCTGATTCAAATAAAGTATTTATAGCCCAAAAGAAAATTATCAGGACTATGTTCAATCTAAACAGAGCAGAATCATGTAAAAATGCCTTCTTAACTTATAAAATATTAACGTTTCCAGCAATCTACATCTACAAAATGGTTTGTTACATTAAATCTAATTTAAATCAGTTCGCTACCCATAGCGAAAATTATAATTACAAAACAAGACACTGTGACTTAATACGAATTGATAAACACACTACTACTCTATATAATAAATCATTTATAAACGAAGGTAAAAAAGTTTACAACACATTAGATAACGACATTAAAACTCTTGGTGTTCCACAATTTAAAAAGGTCATAAAAAATATGCTACTAAATAGAGTTGTATACACAATTAAATTAATTATCATATACAATGTATTGTATCATTGCATTATGTAGCATACGTGAATAAAGCTATTATTATTATTATTATTTTGTTAGTAGTGAAGTAATCAGCGACGGCTCGCAGCCTAACTTCAGGGACGGCCAGAGACCCATGTAATGTGTATCAGTTATTGAAAGGTGACTTTGTTGTGCAATTCCTTGTATTTATAATACGCGATCCCAACCTCAAATTTTGTGTGCCTTGGCGCTGTGGCCGACCCTGAAGTTAGCCTGCGAGCCGTCGCTCGAAGTAATCTATGTTAGTATGTCTAAAGAAAGCATTCCGCCCCTTTGTTATAATCCAACAGTATCAACGGCAAATGTATCGTCGGCATAGGAACGCTGAGTTGGCATACTCGCATCTCTCTCAACGGTCTGAAAACTGATTTCGATATAAAAATGTCTCGATTTTAATAATACACCTAAACCTTTTTTTATCTTAAGTGTTCAATTATTCATCACTTAAAATGTACACATTCGTTAGGCCAAATCCCATTTTAATCCGATTTTTTATAACCGAGATTGTAATTCTTCATATTTTACGTTGTTATAATTCTAATAATAAAAATGCTAAATATTTTTTGCTTAATGCAATATACTTGAAATGGATTCTAGTAACCACCTTATTTTTTTCATATATCTTAGAATTTTTATAACAAAGATACACGCAGTTAAACTCGACCGTTTTGAAAATTGCATGGAAAAACACTACCTTTTTTGTAAATATATGTTGACCATACAGAGAGTTTTAAGTATCACCGAACATGCCAGAAAATGTTCACTGTAAATTTTCCTATGTTCGATTTGTTCTGAGACGCATCAAAGCATTGAGTGCTATGTGATTGGCTACGATTTCCAATGGTAATATAGTCAACCCAATGTACATTTGAAATAAAACAACACAGTTGGGAGGGTTTCACTTTTATTGTTGAACACTGCAACATGTTTCACCACACAGTGGCTTCATCAGGCAGATGAAATAATGATGTACATTCTTCTGGGTGCGATTTCATTGGTTACGATTTTTAGTAGTTTTAATGCAAATTAGTACTATTAGGTAAATTAAAACACTTGTTTGGTTTCATATTTGTATATTCAGTTTCCTGACACGTGTTTCGGTCAATAACGACCATTCTCAAAGGAATTACAAGAATAACTTATTATAACTTATTATAACTTATTCTTGTAATTCCTTTGAGAATGGTCGTTATTGACCGAAACACGTGTCAGGAAACTGAATATACAAATATGAAACCAAACAAGTGTTTTAATTTACCTAATATTACAATTTCGTTTCATCAAGAGAGCAGTGAACAAAGTATTTACCGTACAAATTAGTACTAATGTAAATAGGGTACATGTAACGTCAAAATAAAATATGTCAGTTATTAAATCTTGTGCGTTTATGGTAAGTGCAGTGTGTGGGAATATGGAACATACTTTTTTGTCCAAAGCAAGACATCAGCATTTCAAGACAATCAAGATTAATACTGTCCTGAAACATACAGGGAGTTTTTCTTTTAGGTATACGTATTTCAAATTCAGCCTATTTTCTGTAAATCCTTAGATATTCTGTTACGGGTCGAAAACGCCAGTAGGACTTTTTATTATTAGAAAAATAATTTAGTTAAAATGTGTACATTGAGTTGCCTACATTATTCCGAAAGGGTGTAATTTAAAAGTTCGCAGTTGGCTGTGACCGGCAACCACTTCCGCCGTTGGCCGTCATTTAGGTAAACAAAAAAAAGGTTGTTTTAGCAAAGCGTCCGTCAAAACGGTAAAACGTAATTTTCTTCTATATTGAGAATTAATTTTCTCACGAAGAGCTGTTCGCATTTAGAAGAATTACTTGTGTGGAATTCGCTGTCTATATTGAGTGAGTTTTGGATTCCTTTTTGGAGCTGAATTTCCACTATCGGCTATCGCCGCTTTTGAAACCATTCGTACGGACGGGACTTGCGAAGACAATCGCATCGAAAATAGCTCCCGCCAACAACTAGGGGTAAGTTCGTTAAAAATCTGTTTCGGATAGAATATTTTCTAAGGCCTTTCGTAATGTTTTAAATAGAGCTAACATAGAGCTAACTTTAGCTAAAATAGAGCTGAACTTGAGCTAAAATTGGGCTGCATTGGCTACGTTCTGAGATAAGTTCTAATTGGAATTTGAAAGATTGTTTGGTGACTGGAATTTCACTTTGGCCGTTTCCTTGTCCGGACTTTTGCCGTACTGGAAGCTGTGAGACCGTCCTTCTGTGTCCTTCCTGCACCACGAGAAAATCCTGTGCCGGAGCGGTCGCATCATCTCGAAACCACGGCAAGAGAAAACCCAACACGATGAATAACTTTTAAAGTTTTTTTTTTGTTTTCTCTTCTTAAAAACGGTCGCGAAACAATCCAACGAATTTTGATGCTATGGTGCATTTTGTTGCAAATAATAATTTCGTAGTTTGTTTTTTTTTGTACTTGTTTAATAATTATCAGGTTAATAGCAACAGTTCACTAACCTTAAGTTCGTCCGCTACAAGCGAGACAACCTTAAGCGCTATTTTTTTATAAATTAATTATATTTTCATTGTATGAGCTTTTGTAATTGAACACTGCAGTATTCAAAAGAATAAAAGACGTTACCGTCCATTGTTAAATCAGCGGTTTAATAATATCACCAAATACCACCTAATTGGTATATATATAATTTTTTTACGCATTAGGTAGAATTACACAGGTTGAACTGGATTATTAACTTATTGTAACTGTCGCAAATCAATTAATTGCATACAATTAATAAATTGATTATTAATTGCAACTTACAAATGTGTAACGGTGTATTTATTAAATATCGATATCTTTCGTATGTGTTGTGGTTAGTTGACTTCCTACTTGATCATGGACTATCGTCGTCGCTCATTTTACGCTGTTAATATCTTTGGGTCGTACCTCTCCCTGAGGACACTGACAGTCTTGGCTGAGCGGTGAGTATTCCGGTAGTCCCCACAACGTTACGGATAGATACATTATTCCGTAACGAACTGTTACGTTAGAACAAAGCAGCCCACGAACGTAACAATTCCTTGCTTTTGTAAGCTCGATTTAAAGCTTTAAACGAGTGTTTTCCACTCCCAGACTAAGCATGAAGTAAAATTTCGAGTTTAGAAAAGCCCTGTGAAAATTTGTCGAGGGTCGCGCAGCGACCCGAGACAAATTTTCTGGGCTTTTCTAAACTCGAAATGTTACTTCATGCGCCACGCGTAGAAAACACAGATTCTAAGTAAAGTTCGAATATACATAAATTTGACAATATTTTATTATTTTATACGCGTGGCGCATAAAGTAAAATTTCGAGTTTAGAAAAGCCCAGAAAACTTGTCTCGGGTCGCTGCGCGACCCTCGAAAAATTTTCACGGGGCTTTTCTAAACTCGAAATTTTACTTCATGCTTAGTCTCGGAGTGGAAAACACTTGTTTAAAGCTATAAATCACATTACTTTTTCTTAATTATTTTAGCTGTTCATTTTCTGACATTCGTTGATTTTTAAAAGAGTTCAATTTGAAACTTTAAACGAGTGTTTTCCACTCCCAGACTAAGCATGAAGTAAAATTTCGAGTTTAGAAAAGCCCCGTGAAAATTTTCTGGGCTTTTCTAAACTCGAAATTTTACTTCATGCGCCACGCGTATAAAACACTGAATTATTGTGAAATTTATGTGTATTCGAACGTCACTTGAAATCTGTGTTTTATACGCGTGGCGCATGAAGTAAAATTTCGAGTTTAGAAAAGCCCAGAAAATTTGTCTCGGGTCGCTACGCGACCCTCGACAAATTTTCACGGGGCTTTTCTAAACTCGAAATTTTACTTCATGCTTAGTCTGGGAGTGGAAAACACTCGTTTAATGAATCAAATTGAACTCTTTCAAAAAACAGCAAAAATCACTGTATCTTCAATTCATTGTAAATTACGCAGTCAATAAAGTAATAAATAGACCTACATTATCTTCATTGAGTATTATGTTAGCAGTTAAATGAAAATTGCAATGTTTGCCAAATAAAGCAAATAAACCCCATTGTTGTGCTGGCAGCAGTACTAGGTGCGGTACTTGCAAACCTGCCTCGCCACGCTCTTCAAATTTGGAATATTTATATTTAAAGCTGCCTAAAGGCCGTTTTGTTAGCACAATGGGCCTAATAAGGCCTAAGTGCAGTGCAGAAATGCGCAATCCCCAAAGGACCAGGCAGTTTTTGGACGGCATTTTTGCTGGTACACCCAAAGCAACGTACTTGGGGTGGTCGTGATCAAATGCTTTATACAATACGCTGAATCGAAGTTCTTAATAATCTCCAGTGAAATTGAAGCAATGTATAAACTTATCTTGAAATATTAGCAAACGGAAGTAACTTGAATCTGTTTTGTTATTATTTTTGCGATTAAGCTAAATCTGTTCTCCTCTTTCTCATTTTTCTTTTCTGTTTAATATTAGCATTCCATTAGTGATGTAGGCGATTATTGAATGACACAATCCATTTTCACGTTAAATGTAAGTTGCGTTAGAACTACTATAAACTAAAATTGCGTTAGAACTACTAAAATCGGAGCCAATGAAATCGCACTCAATGCTCTGAAGCATCCCAGAACACATCGAACATAGGAAAATTTACATTGAATATTTTCTGGCATGTTTGGTGTTACATAAAACTCTCTGTATATTTTTTTGCAAGTGAAATTCCAAAAACAAATCGGGATATTTAGAAATGATGTGTTTTGATATGGTTTAAATTTAAAAATAATCGAAGCCACCAAATTCGAAATATTTAACTTTAAAGTGAAATGCCTGCCTTTTTGAAAACGATACTAGATATAAGTAAGAGTATAACAAGTAATTGTTTTAAAGATGATCAAATAAGATCGACTGCGCAATCCGCTCGATCCTTGCAAATGATCGAGCCGCTCGATCTTTTCGAGCGGCTCGATCTTTTTGATCGGCTCGATCTTTTTGATCGGCTCAATCTTTTCAAACGGCTCGATCTTTTGATCGATCTGCTCGATACTTCAACTGATCGAATCAGTTTTCTTGATCGATCCCTGAAATACTCGATCCTGCCCATCACTAATAATTCAAATTATAAATAAATAAATAAATAAATGGTTTATTTACGGGAGGTCCCCATTTTCAAATAAAATACATCATGTAGTAAACTTAAAAACCAGTTAGAACTAAAAATTATAAAACTATTAACTATTCTAAGTCATAATTAATGCAAGGAAAAACAATAATTAATAACAAAATATGTATATAAACATAAAAATATAAAACATGAAAAGTAATCCGTTCTGATTCCAGTTAAAAATAAATATGATACTTTTGTATTACCAAAATAATCTTATAAAACAAACTAAAACAAACCGGAGCATTAAAAAAAAGGAAAAAAAAACAACTATATCTTAACAATATCTATTATAATTCTAAGTACTTGTTTAATAACGTTTTAAACACATATTTATTAGAACTGAACAAATCAAACCAGCCATTTCTGTTTAAGGAGTTGGCAAGTCTCAACAAACGACTCATCGAGTTATTGTAAGAATAATTTGTTGAGTGAGTTTTAATGAAAAAAAGGTCTTTGTTTCTTAAAATTATGGAATAATTTGATGAATAGATGTTTATTTCAGCCAATAGCGATGGACACACGATAGACGAATTAATTAATCCGTGTAGAAAGCAGAGATCAGCGACTTGTCTACGAAATGCGAGTGGTTTCAGATTGATAAGTTCCATAACATTATCGTAAGTCCCTTGAACATGGCGATGTCTTAATTTGAATTCCATATTCCTTAAAAATTTCTTTTGAATAGTTTCCAAACGGATCATATCGCCTACCCCCGCAAATCGATCAGCTGAGATGACTCTTTCGTGAAATGCGTATGTTTGTAAACAAGCGTGTTTACGTACGATGCTGGATCACAAACATTGCCTATCCCCACCATCGCTTTACTCGTCTATACTTCGTTTGAGATTACAGCAATAAATTAATATTTAAAAATACGCAAATTAGTTTTAAATCAAATAGAGACATCTATTGGATAATGTGAATACAAATAAAACTTATAAAACTCTAACGTAAATATGCTAGACCTATTATTTATTCCCTTAGATAAATAACAAATGAATTGCTGCGTTATTAATTAATGCAAGTAGCGTTAATTAATAATGCAGCAATTCATTTATTCATAATCTAATAAATCATTTTTAAATTTAGTTTTATAGAGTAGTGTCACCTATTGAGGAATTGAAGAAACACAACTAATTAAAATATAAATTTATATGTATAAGTATTTTTGACATTAGTTATATCTTAATGTACTATGAAATCTTAATTAAAGTGATTGTTATTTATTAATATAATTTAAATAATGAATAATCTAATTTAATTTTCAATAAAAGTGGCATCTATCGAGGAGTCTCAATACTGTATAAAATTCAATAAATTTTATAACAGGTTTGTTCGTTACATGAACTGGTACAACACTTTTTGCACTGAAACCGTTCGTTACATGCACTAAGTTGAACTGAACTGTGTTCGTTTGCATCAGTTCACTTGCATCAAACCTGCACTTTTTACCACTGGTCCAGAGTAGGTATAACTAGTGCAGGTTAGAAAAAGGAGAAGGTGGGAGATATACAATTTTCAAAAATGGGAGGGGATGTCTGTGGTTGTGTAATATGTGAATTTCGAGTTTAGAAAAGTCTGAAAATTTTCCGACATCCGTTGTTTTTTAAAAGAGTTCAATTTGAAGCTTTAAACGAGTGTTTTCCACTCCCAGACTAAGCATGAAGTAAAATTTCGAGTTTAGAAAAGCCCCGTGAAAATTTGTCGAGGGTCGCGCAGCGACCCGAGACAAATTTTCTGGGCTTTTCTAAACTCGAAATTTTACTTCATGCGCCACGCGTACACAACAATGATTTCAAGTAAAGTTTGAAATTTTTCATGGACATTTTTATGAATGTAAAGATAGATATTTGCGAATGTTAATAGTTTTGACAGTATCTTGGCATGTTCGACTGTTTTATCTTTAATCGCTTTTTCATGACAGTAAATCACTAGACTGTCACTAAAAGCATCCAACAAACACTAGAATTAAGGCACGTCTGAATCACAAACAATTTGTCTGAATCTGAAAGTTGAAATCACCAGATTTGGTGACAAAATCACTGATTTGGCAAACCCTGCCCAACTGTAATCTAATGAAATTGATTTTAGGGTAGTGACATCTATTGGACAATGCTAATAAGTTTAAAATTGAAATATAACTTTTAAAACACAAAAAAGTGTATTAAATAATTAATATTACAAATTGTTATTGAAATATATGAATTTTGAAATACAATTTCTTTTCTGCATTGATATTTTTGTTGATAATAATATATGTTAGGCTTGGCAACGTTGTGTCCTGAATGTTTCAAATCCATAAGTTCATTTAAATTGAGTGAATTAAGGCATTGAATAATTAATCTAAGCATTTTAAATTGTAATAAATATATTTTTTGATAAATTTACCTGATCACATATGTTTTCATTGAATTTTGTCACCGATTAAATTAGGCAACGTTGTATTTTTTTTGAAGTGTCAAATCCGTCAGCTGATTAGAATATGTCAAATCGACGCGCTGTCAATTGCGACTAAATTGATTCGTCCTAAATACCCGTGCAAATAATGCTGCACGGGAAAACTTAAGTATTTTACGGGGTGTAATTTCATCGCAAAAAGATGAATTTGCATCAGATCGTGAGCGGGGCGTGCAACGCCGGCGACAAGTGCTTCGCCGTGGGCAGCGTCGAGGGCGTCCCTTTTACAGTGAGTCCATTTGATTATGCTTATTATTATTGTTTGAATGATGTTTTTGCGTATTGCTAGCTTTTTGTTTAAAATGGTTTAGTGTGGGAAGAGTTTGTAGTGTTTGTTATAGCAAAGGGTTGATTGGATGGGTATTATTTTCTTCTTGGAAAGGAGAAAATGAATTATGTTGTAAAATGTTTCTTCAGATGTTTTGATGGAAAGAATGTTGTAACGGTGAACAAAAACTTGGTAAAATACAGAGTCAAAGGTTTGTCTTACCTGACTAAAGTTTTAGTAATCAAAATTTAAATAGTACGATTCTTTGACGATTAATCATTGCAGTTTATATAAGCTCTATCATTATTCATATGCCTGATGAAGCCACTGTGTGGCGAAACAATTGTTGCAGTGTCAATCAATAAACAGTGAAATCTTAACCAAGTGTGTTATTTACTAAAAGTGTTAAGCTCTATCGTAACTTTATATATTATGATTATAATCTGGCATCAGATCAGTCAATGATCGTAATCAGAATGATGCCAAATTAATTGTGTAAATCATTGACTGACGGACCAGACTGATGGATTATCAAATATTATGATAGCTCTCCTCAATCCACATTGAAGCTAGACTGATGCCTAATTGCTCATGTAATCTCCGTCTTTTATTCTGCAACCAAGTGTTGATACTTTATTTATTTTTTTGACTGTAAGGGTTGAAGATCCATTTTTATTAGAATTGGATAGATAAGGGGCTTCTGGTTCTGGTGCAAAGGGGAGTGTGCAGTTCTGCACTGCACTTAGGCCTCATTAGGCCCATTGTGCCACCTCCCGTAGATCACCCATCCTCAGTTTAGCCAGCCCACCTTGTTTAGGTATTCTAGCATAGCTGAGGTGGGTAGATCTCTTATGTAGGCCATCTATCACCCAATATGGACTCCCTGATTGACGATAGTGCCGGGCATTCACAAAGAAAATGCCATGCAGTCTCGTCTTCCATGCTGCAACCTCTACAAGATGGGGAGTCAACTATCCCCATCCTATAGAGGTGCCCGTTTAGTCCACAGTGACCAGTAAGGATGGCAGTTAAGCGCCTGAGATTCCCTCTAGCCAGCTGCAGGTACCGTTTCGCTGATCTCTCATTGGGATACACAAGTGTTTCCTTAGAGAGCTTGCAGCCCTCGATATCATCCCAACGCATCCTGAATTTCTCCAGGGCATTGGTTTGTAACATGTTACACAGGGAGAGAGGAGCTAACCGCGCTAGCGGCTCCGGTGAGAGTAGATTCATCCCAGCCGCAGCTCTTGCCAGCGCGTCAGCTCTCCCGTTACCTGTGTCTGTATCATGCCCTTTCACCCAGCAGACTTCAATGTTGTTGTGCATTGCTGCCTGTCTGAGTTTCCCGTGGCACTCTATTTCGGTCTCTGACGAAGCATAGGCTTTCTGCATAGACAGAATCGCTTGCCTGCTATCCGTTAAGATTAGTATGGCTACATTTGTCACCTTGCGGTTTATGATGTACTCAGCCGCAAGTGTTATTCCCATCAGCTCCAGTTGCGTGATGGTTCCATGAATTCCCATCGGAACCTTTGCTTGGATTTTTAGGGTTTTAGAGAAAACTCCAAGGCCCGATCCTTCTCTCCTTTTAGATCCATCTGTGTAGATCCTTATAGCAGACTCTCTCATCCGCTTAGTGGGTTGAATAGTAACGTTGTAGGGTGTGTTCCGTATTAGTGTTGTTACACAACAGTCATTAACAGCCTCTAAAAGAGGTATATCTCTACAGACATTCCTCCAGAGGTGTCCTCTAACTAGATAAGGGGCTTATATTATATATTATAACACTTCTTCTAAAAAAAATCGATATTCAAATCCTGCCTCTCTTTTCTTCTTCTTTTAGTCAATCTTATTTTTACAGTTAGAGTGAAGAAAAGAAATCAAATCGTGTTTTATTAGTGATTGATTACTTGACATAACTCAAAACAAACAGTATATATAGTCAATCTCGTTTTCTGTTTTAAGGCATATGCTGCTGGTTGCAATATTGTTATTCTCGCGTCCACGTTTGACCGAGTGCAGATCATCCCTGGTGCCGTGCATGACTACATTAGGATCAGTTCAATCGATTGTTCGAGTGATACAGGAAAGATAGCGGCTGCTTACGAAAACACTGTCTGCATTTACGAACCAACGCCACTGATACATAAAAATTCAACACATGTAAGTGACTAATAATAACACGACATTTTTGTAAACTAGTTTTTTTATCAGTGAATATAGTATTGTTTTCTTTTGTACTGTTTATAAATTAATTGAATGTGATAACTTGAACTCAAATATTTGTAATACTGTTGGTGAAATTAGAGTACAAAAAAAATTGATATTTATCAGTTTATATTGTACAGAGCATTCATAAATTATCGAACGTTTTTAAATAACGCGCCAAAACATTGCAAGTTGTTTTTAATAGTAAAATCAAGATAAACCAGAGAAATGCAAAATACCCAAATTGACATAAACGAAATTGGAACGCCGACGAGAAATTACCGCCACCCCCAAATGATAAAAATAACTTTGTTGTTTTGGCACGTTACTTGAAAATGTTCGATCGTTTATGAAGGCTTTTATAATAAAAATATCGTGCGATCATTTAGGGTCAGTTGCAGCATACACGTTCAACTGGTTCAAGACTATTAGAGCAATAGGAACTGTTATCTTGAACTCAAGTTCAGCTTGAACTCGAGTTCTGCCTTTTTAGTGCAGCTGGGCACTAATATAAATTAGAGTAGGCTTTGAATTTTAAATTAAATTGGCACTACTGACTGTTAGCGCATAGTTAACCATAACCTTAAATTTATTCCATCATTCGATTAGCATTCTGGGCAAACGCACAAAAAAATGCAGCCTACTCTAATTTATAATTAAAATGATCGCACAGTACAACATATTATATGATATTACATAATACATTTTGATTTAAAAAAAAAAAATCGAGCTATGGAGAAAATTACAAAATCTTAATTTTGATTAGAACTTAGATTATCGTTGGGTACAAACGGGAACTGTAAAAACAGACTCCCCGATTCGAGCCCTCAGTTGGAATTTAGAGGGCACCCGACTCCTAACAGCCGGTTCGACAGTACAACTCTGGCACTTAAAGCCAGTCGATTTCGCACCCGAGCCGGTTAAGTTCACTTTGGGCGACGCTCACAATGATGGGAGCGAAACGCAAGATTTTCAAGATAAAGGTAAATTATTCAGACTTAATACCTAGAGATTAATTGTTTGTTGTTGATTAGATTATACAGGGATTTTTCTTTTAGGTATACATATAGGTTAGCTTGTATACGCTATATGTATTCCAACATTCGTTGTTTTTTGTTTTAATCTTTTGCCTTTTGTACCTTTAGGTGTTTCCATAATGTTCTGTCTTGCATTTTCTCCTTTATTTCTTTCCGCAGTATACCTTTCCTTTCTGCTCCTTCTTTGATTCTGTAAACCAATTTTTTCTTGGTATTTCTTTATAGTTTTTTCCTATTGTGCGAGCTTTAAATATTTTTTTAGTCGTTCTCGTGTCCTCCATTCGACATATATATCCGAACCGTCTTAGTTGTCGCTCGATTATTTTTTCGTTTGTATCTTCGATCTCTAAATTTTGTCTGTATGTTCGTTCCTTATTCCGCTATTCCTTGTTTTATTTTCAATTTGCCTGAAAAACATCGTTTCACCGGCATTAATTTTTGTCTGTTGTCTGTGTTACCGTCCACACTTCGCTGCTGTACAGTATTGTTGGTCTTATGACTTTTTTGATGATTTCTGTATTGATTTGCCCGGGTATTTCTTTATTTCTCGAAGCAGGTGGTTTTGTCATATTAAATAGTTTACCTGCTTTCGCTATTTTGTCCTTAATCTCATCATCTATCTTTCCGTTTTTTAATATTATTGTTCCTAAGTTTTTATAACGATCCACTTGTTTTACTCGTTCTCCTTGTATTTGTATGTCGTGTATTTTGTCTTGTCTCGAGATTATCATTGTTTTGGTTTTTTCTGTACTTATTTTCATGGTAATATAGTCAAGTTCCTTTGCTAGGATTTCTAGGTTATATTGAAAGTCTGTCTGTTTCTGCTAGAATGGCCATGTCATCAGCAAACATTAGTTCCCTTATCTCTACTTTATTTAGTTTCCAATGACCTACTTTCATTGGCCGCATCTTTGTTTTTGCTTCTTTTATGGCTTCATCCAGTACGAGTGAGAATAATAAAGGGCATAATATGCAACCTTGTTTCACTCCTGACTACGTGCTAAATTCTAGTGACTCTTCATTGTTAGTCCTAACAATATTTTTATTGTCCTTGTACATATTTTTGATAAGTGCTATTGTTCTTTTATTTATCCCTCTTTTCTTTAGGGTATTCCATATATATTTCCTCCTTATTTTGTCAAATGCAATGCGTTGTCTTTTTAAAGAGTTAAAATTGAAGCTTAAAACGAGTGTATTCCACTCTCAGATTAAATATGAAGTAAATTTTCAGCTTAATCTGAGAGTGGAAAACACTCGTTTTAAGCTTCAATTTTAACGCTTTTTAAAAAACGACGAATATCGGAAGATTAACAGCGAATACAGTATATTATGGTGTATATACTTTAAAGAAAAACTTCCTGTATGTTAATTTCTCAATATAATTTAGCTTTGTGAAAATTTACAATGAAGTAAAATGAAACACTTATTTCGTCTGTTTAATACCGTGCGATTATTTAAATTATAAATTAGAGTAGGCGGCATTTTTTTTGTGCGGTTGATGAGAATACTAATTGAATGATGAAATAAATTTAAAGTTAGGTTAGTGTAGTAGTCAGTAGTGCCGATATAGTTTAAAATTCAAAGTCTACTCTAATTTATATTTTAAATGATCGCATGGTAGTTGAACTCATTACGTGCTAATAATTTCCTATATACTTATCGGTTTTTATCTTAATATTTTGTCAGTTTAAAGGTAGAGTTCATTAAATGCTATTGATTTCCCCTTGTGTTTTATTTCCACGAATACTTTTTTACTCTGCAGAACAAGAACAGGCTTCTTGGCAATGTGTGTGGAAGGCGAATACCGCGACTCCGGTGCAACATCTGGCATTCAGCCCTGATGGGACGCTGTTCGCGACTTCGGGAGAAAACGATCGGTTGGTAAAGATCTGGTACGAGAACAAGCATTTTCTATTTACGTCGAAGAGTGTCGATGGTCCTGTTGAGCTGGAGTATGGTTTCGTCTACATAGCGCATCCTCGAGCTGTCACTCACTTGTCATGGAGAACCACCAGCAAATACATGCCGAAAGGTAACGTGACAACCTAATCTCAATAATATTTTTAATAATTGATTTTTTGTATAATTAACTGATAAATAACTGTTTTTTTAAGTATTAATTAATTATTGTGTATGGGTATTTTTCTAATTTAGAGGTTTGCTAAATCTTGCAATGTTAAGGATATATTACACAATATTAATTCTGGAGACAAAGAAATTGGATTCATTTTTTTAACAACGTATAATACAACAAATGGGATGATTCTAAATTCTTGTACGAAATGCTCTATTTTTATTACATTTTAGTATGAAGGTATGCGCACTTTGATTCACATAAATTTGTATATAAACCTAACCTCTGCTGCCGAATTATAAATCACATTCTTGTTGTTTGTGTTTACAACGTGTTTAATTATTTGATTTTAAAAGTCTAAGCAATCATTTAAACTGCCTCTTTGTGTAGCCACTGATTATTGTAACAAAACGTTTATGATGCAAGGCCCCCGACGCCGCTGCCATCTAATAGCGCCATCAGTAAACATCTGAACCAATTGAATTCCATGAGCTCAACAATATTTTGTATTTGTTGTAATTTGTAGCATTTTAGTTTTTATTAAATAATTTCTTCGTTTTGTTGCTATTTATTACATTACTACATGTATTGTAACGTATAATATTTATTAATAAAACATTGACTATTCTACTATTTTTAGAATGAACTGTCAGCTGTTTATGTAATGTACATCCCTTCAGGTTATATTTTGAGCCAAATTGCTATCGTGTAATCGAGCATTTCATTTTTTGAGACAATATTTTTATACCAAATTTTTGTCTCAAGAATTACTCCCATTTTATATGCATTTTTTATTCTCTCTGGTTAACAATCTGTAATCTAAAAGTTTTTTATACGTTTTTATTCTTAATTTCAGTTTTCAATACATATATTTTTACTTTTTTTAATGTAGGTTTGGGTCCATATACAAATGGTAATAATTGTTTTATCCATTAATAAAATGTTTGTATTGCTGGATTTATACTAAATTCTTTGAAATTAATTATAGTTGCTTTAATTGAATATAAATGCAAGGTGTTTTTAAGAATGAATCCAAAAAGTTAATAATAATAATATACAGTGTGTCTCATAACTACTTGACGTCATACAACTTTATTATTTTAAATGGCACACCCCATCCATTTAAAATAACAAAGTCGGATCGCATCCAGTAATTATAGGACACACTGTTTAGGTGAATATAATTTTTTGTAATGACTAATTTTTCAGTGATGATGATGTGATGGAAGTTTCATTTGAAACAGCTTTTCATATTTTTAATATTAAGTGGAGCTATAGAACTTTTAGTTCTTGTTGATATGATTATAAAAACACCCTGTAGACAGCCACTAATTACAGAAAGGGAGTAACGTTTTTTTTTTCGAAGGCCACAATTTTGTTTACTTTTTTAAATGCTCAATTTTTACTAATCATTTGTTTTTCTTGTTCAATTTCGTCCAACAATTGATATTATTTTTCCCTATAAACTAACTCTAAATCTGCGACTTTATAGAAAGCTTCTGAAAGGTAATTTTAATTGTCTCTTTTTAAACTGCAATTAAACGGTTAAATGCATAAGGTCCACTTTTACAAACAATAGGTATCCCACCGTTATAGTAGGCTGATTTCCAACCGAGTTTAAACTTTCGCTAATCGGGGTTGCATTTTACAGACGCTGTCGTTATTATCTATGCAGTCTTCACTCTATTGCTAGTACGTCCACAATCAAATATATCGGATACAGCAGTAGAGTGGTAGTATTGGTGAAAGTGCCCATTGATGGCGAGGTATCTTATGCTTCGGCCACTGCATAAAGTAGACTAGAGGTAACTCCTTCATTCACCTAACGACATTCTACTCTCAGATTGTAAAATCACAACTGATTATTTAACCCGTAGCCAGCATTAACGGCGGGATACCTAATGTTTGTAAAAGTTGAGCTAAGGGAACAAAATGCAATACAATTGTTTTTATATATACTTCACCGCAACATAACTAACTTAAGTACTTAACATGAAAAGTGTGATGAAACAAATGATTAGAAGAGATTGTATTTGAAACAGGGATCGGAAATCCGGTAATCCCGGGATTACGGATTGAAAATATTCCTTAATCCCAATGTCTGGGATTACGGATTAATGATTAATCTTTAATCCCACTTTTCAGGGATTAAGGATTAATGATTAATCCTTCATCCCGTTAGACGGATTAATGGGATTTATATTAAAAATTTAAAAACACGAAAAAATGTAAAAAATATGGATTTTCGTAAATGAACGACGCCTTTCTTACCGACTATAATTTTAAACGATTTAATTACATATTATTTACATTTTTCCGTGTTTTAAGAATTTTTTATATTAATCCCATTAATCCGTCAAACGGGATTAAGGATTAATCATTAATCCTTAACCATGCAAAGTGGGATTAAGGATTAATCATTAATCCTTAATCCGGAAAGTGGGATTAAGGAATATTTTCAATCCCGGGTTAATCCAAATATTCCAGATTAGGGATTATCCGATCCCTGATTTGAAATTTAAATTAAATAATTAAAATCAACAATTTTCAGGTTCTGTGTCCAACATGTTGGTGACTTCTTGTAAGGATAACATCTGCAGACTGTGGGTGGAAACTGTTTTGCCTGAAGATGGTTTGGTTAACCTCTCCCAGCTGGATCCACAAGCTAATAATCCCAAGTTTCGCACTCACCGTCACAAGCATAGGTTCATGCAACGGCTTAAACACATGAAGTATGAAATTTACTTGTGTTTAATTTTTTTGATCAAACTGATATTTTGATTTTTCAGGACTTGTTTCCACATACGCAGACATGCGAAACATCAGGGAATGGGTTTTGGTGGGGGTGGGGCTCCCATTCCGACGTTACCATCCACTTACAGTGTCCATGATTTTCATTCTTATGGATATCACGGAACGGGTATGTTAATTATACATACAGGGAAATTTTCGTTTAAGTATATATATCCTGATAATTACAGTTTTTTGTAAATTTCCAGGAATTCATTGTTTTTATAAAAGTATTCAGTTTTATGCTACTAACGAGTGTTTGCAATCCCTGGTTAAGCATGAAGTAAAATTTCGAGTTTAGAAAAGTCTGAAAATTTGAATTGCTTTTTTTACAAATTTTCAGGCTTTTCTAAACTCAAAATTTTACTTCATGGGCCACGCTTTTAAAACACTGATGTGAAGAATGTTATTAAATTTTACAAATAATAAGTTCATGAGCTGTGATAAATTCCGGGCTACCCCAAGGAAGCTTAACAGCACCTATGCTGTTTCTGTTATTCATAAACAACCTAGCACACCAATTTGAAACTAACAATAATAAAACAGGAATTGGACACATCGATAAACAACACGAAAACAAATTAATTATTAACAATCAAATGGCGAATGTTCTTGTGTATGGACCCTCTAACAAAAACCATGATATAGATACTATCAATTTAGACGATCAAGAAATTATCTTATCAGAGTTCCAGTTTGAGTAGAACAGGTAACTTTGTTATTATCTATGACAGAGATCCGGTTAAATGAGCAAAGTTGTGCAGTTTTATCTGCTTACTCAGATTCTGTTTGATTTGTTTAATTTAATGCTTAAAAGATATTTTAAATATAATCATTTGAAACACAATTCTTGTTTTTAAAATGTTTAAAACACTGTTTTAAAACAAAGGATTTTAAAAATAACAACGCTGGTTATAGATGTCAATCAACAAATATGTAGTAAATTTGAGAATAATTTTCTTTAATTTTTGAATTTGGTGCTTTCAGTATAAAAAACTTTAATCTAAATTTAAAACTTAGATAGCTTAGTTTAAGAAAATGAAGAGTTTAAAATAAAACAAGGTGAATTAATGGAAACTTATATGTTATGACATTAATTTTCGCAAACGAACATTTCGAAAAACATTAACTCAAGTACCTACGTATAAAATGACACTAATGAAAAATGCAAGAAGCTATAATCCTGCATGCAATTATTTCCCGCTGTGCGCGTGTGGACTTTGTAGTGTAATGCATCGGCTTTTTCGCTTTTCATCCATGCGTGCGGTCCCATTATTTATGAACGTCGACTTGTTGACGCCGACGTCGGGCGTCGCGAAGCCTCTTCACGCCGATACAGCAAATATGAAGAGATATACACTGACGTTAAACTGATGTGGGATTATTATCAATAACAGTTTATAAATTTTCGCACGTAGAATATAAAAACGGAACTGCGCGTGATGGGATTATATATTTTTTTTCAGAAGAGTCACGTTTACTGAAATGGGGAGAAATAATGGTTAATAATGTGAGAAATTTCTTATTTGGTTGAAATTTCTTATTCTTATAACACGAATGCCAATTTGCTTATTTTCCTGTATGATTGCAAAAGTTTAATTTGAAGCTTTAAACGAGTGTTTTCCACTCCCAGACTAAGCATGAAGTAAAATTTCGAGTTTAGAAAAGCCCCGTGTAAATTGGCCGTAAATTGGCCGAGGGTCGCGCAGCGACCCGAGACAAATTTTCTGGGCTTTTTTAAACTCGAAATTTTACTTCATGCGCCACGCGTATAAAACACTAAAATATTGTGATATTTATGTATATTCGAACTTCACTTATGTATATTCGACTTCACTCGAAATTTTACTTCATGCTTAGTCTGGGAGTGGACAACACTCGTTTAAAGCTTTATTTATAATTTTTTATAAAAAGCCTTTATACTTCCGAAATTGGAATAATGTATTACACATTTACTAGCTACAACTAATTGCTACCCCCTCTCTTCCTCCTGTTTTCCTTCTCTTCCCCCAACTTCTCCAGCGTCCACCTCGGCCCCATCATCTCTGATCCATTCCGTCACTCTTCTATTCCCTCTTACTCTCACCCATTCCTCCTTCACCCCCTCGCATTCTTCTGCCAAATGACTTCATGTATCCTTTCCTCCGCTCAAACATTATACACTTTCCATACTCTTCCCCTATCCACACCTTCCTTCCTTTCTCCCCTGACCCACACCTCGCCAGCATCACCCTTTCCTCCCTACTCCATCCCCCTCTACCAAATACCTCGGCATTCTCCCATGCACTTGCCACCTCCCGTACCTACCGTTGTATTCACTCCTTTCTATACACACCAGCCTTTCCCGTGCTTCCACCACCTTCACCCACGCATCCACTTTCACCCTATTCCCCACTTCGCATAATATATGATTTAAAATATAGAGAAACATGCCGTGGATTATTCCGGCCCCAACAATATACTCACCTATTGCATTTATGTTATCGAAACCATAATATTTTACCACAAACACATAAAAGGCGGCGATAATAAAATAAGCAAATACAACGCAAGGACAAGAAATTACATCTTCCCTCATCATAAGAAAAAATCCACAGAAGACAGGATTCGATACTCAGCAATTAAGTTGTTTGATGCTCTGCCGGACGAAATAAAATATCAAATAGAAAAAGAACCTTATTCAATACAAGAATTTCTTATTAATAAGTGTTTCGAATTGTAAATAAATCATATGTATATTTTTAGTTATAAAAAAAAGACCTTTATTGGCATAATACTAAATTACATCTACACTAATCGCTACCCCCTCTCTTCCTCCTGCTTTCCCTCTCTTTCCCCAACTTCTTCAGCGTCCTTACCCCGGCCCCAGCCTCTCTCATCCATTCGGTCACTCTTCTATTCCCTCTTATTCGCATCCCACCCATTCCTCCCCCTCGCACTCTTCCACCAAATGACTCCACGGTATCCCTTCCCCGCTCACACATTACACACTTCCCATACTCTTCCCTCATCCACACCTTCCTTCCTCTCTCCCCTGACCCACACCTCGCCAGCTCCACTCTTTCCTCCCTACTCCATCCCCCCTCCACCAAATACTTCGGCATTCTCCTATTTTTAGTTATATTGTATTATATTATCAGCCGTAATATAATGAGTGGTATGATTATTATCGATGATATTTTGAGGTTGAAACCGTGCTGCAGATTCAACGAGTGCTCAGCACGAGTTGAATGTGCTGCTTCAATTTCAACGACAAAATATCATCGATAATTAACCATATAACGAGTTATATTTAGTGAGAGAATATAACGAATAAAATAATGCGAGTCCCTCAACATTATCGACAGCTGTGATATTGTTGTTTCCCTATTGATTGTGAATTTTTTAACCGCACAAAAGTTTGTAAACTGCCGCCACTAGGATTCTTTCTTTATGACAGTGTTTTTTTTTTTCCGGTCACACTTTTCACTTCTTTATTAATGTCACTGCACAAAACTTTACCTCAGCGATTTTCGTCCATTTTGACGTTTCGAATAGCACGACAACTTATCACCCCTTCTTGTGTTTATTATCATCGCGGTGATAGACATGTACCTTCGGCTTTCCTCGCATCTCATTGGTTGAAAATTCGTTCTAGTAGGCTGTGACTTGTATTCTCTAAATAGTATGTAACTCAAACTGACGCAATTTTCATTTTGTATAGTTTTTACACCTTGAAAATAAAGATTATTATTTTTATTATTATTTCTTCTAACCAAATCTTGTGCTTTCAAAATTCGAGTAATTTACTTCAGTATATGTTAGCATAATTAAAAGAAATAATCCAAAAAGCAAATTCATCCAGGCGCCTAAATTTTTTAAGATTTGTTTATTACAAACTTAAGTAAATTTTGAATTTCACATTAAATCAGTGTTTGATACACGTGGCGCATGAAGTACAATTCGAGTGTAGAAAAGCCGAAATTTTACTTCATACTTAACCAGAGATTGCAAACACTCGTTAGTAGATTCAAACTGAATGCTTTTACAAAAAGAACCAATTCCTGAAAATTTACTAACACCAATCATCAGAATAGGCACACTTAAAAAAAATCCCTGTATACAACAAATACATTTTTGTTTTAATTACCCATACCAATGTTTTGATTATTTTTAAATGACTTTAAAACTATAAAATTTCGTGTTTATTTATCTTTTTTTAGGAGTAACTCCAGGATTACATTTCCATTTAGCTGCTTCTGTAAATGCAGAAACTGACATCCCGTTAGTTCCCAGTATTTCGTTCTTCAATCCACGCCCGGCATTTGTTCTTCATTGGTTGGACAACAAAGAAATGCACTTCAGCATGCAAGCGGAATCACTACTGGAAGAATTAACGAGGTCTTATATTTAGTATTGCGTCGACCTTTAAGGTTTAACGATTGATTTTACTCGATTACAGGAAAGTCGTCGATAATCCAGAGTCGGAGGAGGGATCGGAAGAGCCGCTGCTGGAAATCGGTGGCCCGGACAGTTTGGATGCACGTATCGAGACCTTGTTGAGAGATTGGCATCACAGTCCCGATTTGCTGTTCAGTATACATCCAGTCGATGGCAGTTATCTTATTTGGTAAGAAAATATATCAAGTTTTTCAAATATCATAAGTACAAAATTAAATTATACCCGTAATCATTTTCAAACAGTTTTAACCCTTTACTGCATGGACTAGCATATACCGGGTGTTGACTTGGCGGATGCAACATACGAAATCGCATGTTAATTTTAATGTGTTCAAATATTGGCTTCCCAATTTATTTTAGAGACAAAATGTATTTCCCTTTTTTGTAGAGGGATAAATTCTAAATTTTAAATGTTCACACTTAACACTTTACGTTTCTCTAAGTTAAAATAATTAAGAAAAAGTAATGTGATTTTATAAAAATAATAACATACCATGGAATTGATATAACAATTGCGGATATTTCTTGTTTTTTTTTAAAGTTCAATTTAAAGCTTTAAGCAAGTGTTTTCCACTCCCAGACTAAGCATGAAGTAAAATTTCGAGTTTAGAAAAGCCCTGTGATAATTTGTCGAGGGACACGTAGCGACCCGAGACAAATTTTCTGGGCTTTTCTAAACTCGAAATTTTACTTCATGCGCCAAGCGTATAAAAGACTATAATATTGTCTAATCTATGTATATTCGAACTTCACTTAAAATCTGTGTTTTATACGCGTGGCGTATGAAGTAAAATTTCGAGTTTAGAAAAGCCCAGAAAATTTGTCTCGGGTCGCTGCGCGACCCTCGACAAATTTTCACGGGGCTTTTCTAAACTCGAAATTTTACTTCATGCTTAGTCTGGGAGTGGAAAACACTCGTTTAAAGCTTTAAATTGAACTCTTTTAAAAATCAACGAATGTCAGAAAATTTACAGCTAAAATAATTAAGAAAAAGTAATGTGACGGAATTGATATAACAATTGGGGATATTTGCTGTTTTTTTTAAAGTTCAATTTAAAGCTTTAAACAAGTGTTTTCCACTCCCAGACTGAGCATGAAGTAAAATTTCGAGTTTAGAAAAGCCCCGTGAAAATTTGTCGAGGGTCGCGCAGCGACCCGAGACAAATTTTCTGGGCTTTTCTAAACTCGAAATTTTACTTCATGCGCCACGCGTATAAAACACTGAATTATTGTGAAATTTATGTGTATTCGACCGTCACTTGAAATCTGTGTTTTATACGCGTGGCGCATGAAGTAAAATTTCGAGTTTAGAAAAGCCCAGAAAAGTTGTCTCGGGTCGCTGCGCGACCCTCTACAAATTTTCACGCGGCTTTTCTAAACTCGAAATTTTACTTCATGCTTAGTCTGGGAGTGGAAAACACTTGCTTAAAACTTTAAATTGAACTTAAAAAAAAAACAGGGAATATCCGCAATTGTTGTATCAAAAATAAAATCAACGAATGTCAGAAAATTTATAGCTAAAATAGTTAAGAAAAAGTAATGTGATTTTATAAAAATAATGACATGCTATGGAATTGATACAACAATTGCGGATGTCAAAATAGCCTAAGATATTGCTGTTACTAAATTAACGACAAAAAATATAACGCAAACATCTTGATAACTGTGGTCTGCATAATACCACTTTATTAGGAGGATTTTATCTTGTATAGTGTAAATCATTTCGAAAACATTTACTTTAATCAAGTGACTGCGATATCTTTTGCCATTTTGACATCCGCAATTGTTGTTTCAATTCCATGGCATGTCATTATTTTTATAAAATCACATTACATTTTTTTAATTATTTTAATTTAGAGAAATGTAAAGTGATAAACGTTAACGTGAATGAATTCAGAATTTTTCCCTCTACAAAAAAGGTAAACACATTTTGTTTCTAAAATAAATAGAGGAGCCAAAATTTGAACATTTCAAAATTTACATGGGATTTCCTATGTTGCGTCCGCCAAATCAACACCCAGTATGATACACTTTATAAAACACATCATAGTGTACAGAGTGGCTGATTTTTTAGTGTCCAGCTTATTTCTGCTAAAATATCAAAGATACAGAAAAAAGTTTACTATGAAACCTATCATTTGCAACATGATCTACAAGATGGAACACATTATTTTTTCCATGGCCTACACATTTTCTGGAAAAATTACAACAATTATTTTTTCATATAGCATGCCTTGTATGTGTTTTGAGAATCAGATTCTTAGATAAATTCCCTTTACAATGATTTATCACAAGTACTACTTGGCTTTTAAATTATGCCTAATAATGGAATTATTGTAGTCATGTGATATTATTTCATTTATTGTAATTGCTTGTCAAATTTCATCATATTACTTGTCACACTTGACAGTTATAAGCTTTTTATTGGTGTAATTGTACCTACTTATTTAAGAAAAATAAACAATGTTTAAAATTTGGATGCACTGCGCTATCAACAGGTTTTCATTTTTTTTAAATAATTCTTGAAGTAAAATGGTACTTGGAATAATTTATTCTAAAGAGAATTTCATTAAAAATCTGATTCTCAAAAATATTCATTGCAACCCCTTTAAAAAAAAAAATGTTGAATTTTTCTGCAAAATGCTATGATAAATCGACTTTTTTCACATCATGCGCCACAATTAATAAAATACAACACGGATACATAAAAGGTATATCCACATCAACAGCCATATTTAATTTTATAGACAGCATACTAAATAATTCAGAGAATCTTCATAGACCTGTCAAAACCATACGATTCAATAGACCGTCAACTTTTATTGCTCAAATTAGAAAAGAATGGGATTAGGGGTACGGCACTAAACTGGTTTAAGTTCCATCTATCCGAGCGCACGCAACAAGTGGTAGTTCAAAAAAACGGTGTGATTGCAGAATCCCAAACATCTGTTATAACAACCGGACTTCCCCAAGGAAGCCTAACGGCACCCACACTTTTTCTTCTGTTTATAAATGACCTAATCACCACTATCCAAAACGGTCAAGAAAACATCATAAATTATGCAGATGATACTAACCTCCTAATCTCAGAACCAAACATAAACGAAGTAATAGTAAATTCCAACCTATTATTTCTTAGAATAAAAGAGTGGTTCTCAAAAAATAAATTAATTATAAATAAAAATAAAACTAATATTTTCATATATGACAAACAAAATGCAGTACTTCCAGGAACAATTCAACTAGATAACGACATAATAAAACCAACTAATGCTACAAAATTCTTAGGGGTTACCATAGATAGTAAAATCAACTGGTCTTATCATATCAATAACACCTAAAATAAATTAAACAGCGTCACTCACTGTCTAAGGCAACTATCAAAATATCTAGACAGTGCAGTTATTAAAACGGCATATTTTTCTAACTTTGAAAGTATTTTGCGGCTTAATATTTTGGGGAGGCAAAGCTATCGCAAATAAAATTTTCATAATTCAAAAAAAGGCGATTCGCATAACATTCGGACTAAATTATCGGCAGTCATGCCGCGGACATTTCAAAAACAATAATATCCTAACATTCTTTGGAATATATACCGGGTGTGGCACTTAAGACGCCTCGGACCATAGCTCCTTTACGATAAAAGCTATCGAAAAAAATCTAAGAGCAAAGTGGTGCATAATTACCGTCGCTACATTTCAAAAATATTTCTAATCATCAGTGGCGTGCCGTACTCCAGTGGCGTACCAAACTTATGTTTATTTAAATGGAATGCCCTATTTTTTATTGCAGATCTGAAAAGTACTCGAAGAGTACTTATTTTTTTATCTAACATGTTATACCCTTCACTTTAGCGGTTTCGCTGTTATAACCCCTTCTTTCAAAATTGCGCCCCATTTTTGAGATTGTTTTGTAGAGAAACTAATTGACGCCGGCGCCTAAATTTTGAATTGAGGTACAGGTTAAGACCTCGTATACCTTCACATAATTTTTTTTCCGGTAATTTATGGAAAAAAAATAATTTTTGATTGAACTTCGCATGTTGTCATTTTTTTCGAAAATTTCAAATGGCACTCCCCTAAAAAAAATACGGCGTTGTACAGCCAAAACTCTAAATTTTTCATTGGTACAAAAAAAATTACACATTGCATAACAAAATTTCGGAGAAAAAAGGAATTTCATCGCAAATGTCGGGAAACGTTTTCCGTTCCCAAGAGTGCCATGAGAAAACAAAAACACAAATACGGTCAACATAATAGTATGTACCTATTTATTCAACATGATATGAAAAATGCAGATAAAGAAAATTTAACAACTTAAACTAAATGTTCGAAATGACGACCTTCCTGCTGGAGGCATAACCGCAACTTCGACTCCGGCTCTAGACACTGCCCTAAGGACTTCTGGTGATATACCGCGGAAAGCCGCGCGGATTCTCTCCCTCATATCCTCGACAGTAGTTGGTACCGCCCTGTAAACCTCGTCTTTGATATGGCCCCAAAGGAAAAAGTCAAGGGGAGTGAGGTCTGGTGATCTTGGCGGCCACCTCACAGGACCCCCACGACCAATCCAGGAGTCCGGAAACGTTTTATCGAGAAATTCCCGAACGACACGGCTATTATGTGCAGGAGCTCCATCGTGCTGGAAAACTATCTGTCGTAGAGCGGCTAGAGGGACATTTTCCAAGAGATCATCCAAGTCGTCACGAAGGAACCTCCAATAACTGTTGCCGTTCAGGTGCCCCTCGATGAAATAAGGACCCAAAAGGTGTTCTCCAAGTATGCCTCCCCAAACATTCAGCGACCATCTTTGCTGGTGGTTTATCATTCGCATGGCGTGTGAGTTTTCATCGGCGTAATAATGGTAGTTGTGGCGATTGACATGCCCATTTCTATGGAACGTCGCTTCATCAGAAAATAATACGCGCATAAGAAATGATTCCTCCTGCTCAATTTTGTTGATAGCCCACAAGCAGAAATCTTGCCTCGCATGAAAATCTTGAGGTTGCAATTCTTGGTGCAGTTGAATCTTAAATGGACGGAATTTGTACTTTTGAAGAACACGATGTACGGATCGCGTTGAAATATCGTGATTCCTACTAATATCACGGATACTGGTATGAGGATCCTTAATAACTGCCTCCAGAACCTGCAGTTCATTATTTTCGGTAAAAACTGTCTTCTTTCTAACTCTTCTTGGCCGTTTCACACTTCCCGTAGTAGTAAATCTCTCCGACACTTTTTGAAACGCACGTTCATTTGGATGTGCCCTGTGCGGATATCTCGCAGCGTACACTCGTGACGCCAAGAAACAATTCTTGTTACATTCTCCAAGAATAAATATCATGTCAACCATTTCCTCTTGAGTTCGGAACATTTTTAGAACGTTTATTAAAAATGACTTATGGCTGCTACTGGCGTCTAATAATTTACTTTGACAATTACCAATCTTTTGTTTTCTCATGGCACTCTTGGGAACGGAAAACGTTTCCCGACATTTGCGATGAAATTCCTTTTTTCTCCGAAATTTTGTTATGCAATGTGTAATTTTTTTTGTACCAATGAAAAATTTAGAGTTTTGGCTGTACAACGTCGTAATTTTTTTAGGGGGATGCCATTTGAAATTTTCGAAAAAAATTACAACATGCGAAGTTCAATCAAAAATTATTTTTTTTCCATAAATTACCCAAAAAAAAAATTATGTGAAGGCATACGAGGTCTTAACCTGTACCTCAATTCAAAATTTAGGCGCCGGCGTCAATTAGTTTCTCTACAAAACAATCTCAAAAATGGGGCGCAATTTTGAAAGAAGGGGTTATAGCAGCGAAACCGCTAAAGTGAAGGGTATAACATGTTAGATAAAAAAATAAATACTCTTCGAGCACTTTCCAAATCTGCAATAAAAAATAGGGCATTCCATTTAAAAAAAACATGAGTTTGTTACGCCACTGGAGTACGGCACGCCACTGATGATTAGAAATATTTTTGAAACATAGCGACGGTAATTATGCACCACTTTGCTGTCACATTTTTTTCGATAGCTTTTTTCGTAAAGGAGCTATGGTCCGAGGCGTCTTAAGTGCCACACCCGGTATACTCGAAACAATTCTGTTCTACCATAAAAATATTAAAGGACAAGACACCAAATAACATAAGTATGCAACAAGAACCAACAATTACATATATCCCAAACACAATCTCAAACAAACTGAAAATGGAGTACATTACTCCGCAATTAAATTATTCAATTCATTACCAGAGGAAATTCAGGAACTGAAAAATAACACGAAAAAGTTGAAAATTGCTCTTTACAATTATCTTATAATGCGTGAGCCATACTCCATAGCTGAATTTACCGATGTAGTATAGATATTGGTATATACATGTATGTGTGTATATATGTAGGTATATTTAGTGTGTATACAGGGTGTATTTGAAATAACGAACAGGCTCTTAACCACAAAGAGATTATATTATTTCTAAACATAATTCACAATTATTTTGTTTATAGTTCTAACAATGAGCCTGCAAATAATAATTAAAATAAATGAGTAAAAATAGACAACATTTTTGGAAGTACTGGCAATTAGAAATAATTTTTAAACGGCATGCGGCATCAGCTTTATCAAATTACAACAAGCGCTTAGGGAAAATATCGGAGTGCACTTAATGCAAGGTCGTCACGCCGTATTGTGTCAATGGAGCAGGTCGATGGCCGGGCCTCGGGATTTATGGCACACTTGTAAAAACATTTATTGCTTACACATTTTTAGAAATTTACAATGAATTAAGTAGGGGAAAAAAATATGTTTGTGTTTAGTCTTTGCTGAAACTTATTCAGACAAACATCTTTTTTTTGTGAAAATGGCGCGACACATTTATTCTAATATTGAACTAGCCGATATGTTAATTATTTACGGCGAAGTTAGGTGCAATTCCGCGGAAGCAGTAATCCTTTATCAGGATCGGTTTCCCGAACGCCATTTACCAACACCAAATCGTTTTCGGGAGTTACTTCAAAGAGCACGTGATACAGGAAGTTTGCAACCCGTTGGCGCAGTTGACAGAGGTGTTAACCTAGCAGATCATTTGTTTGCAGTGGAAAATCAAATTTTAAATTTGTTAGAAGCGGATCCCGGTTTAAGTACACGGATTATCTCTCGGCAGTTGGGTGTTTCTCATAGCTTTGTGCATAAAATCATCCGCGAAAATAATTTTCACCCCTATCATTATCAATGGGTTCAACATCTTCAGCCAGGTGATTTTCAACAGAGAGTTGCTTTTTGTGAATGGCTTTTAGAACAAAGTGCCCGAAATCCAAACTTCACTAATAACATTTTAGTGACGGATGAATCGTGCTTTACGCGAAATGGCTGTTTTAATTTTCATAACATGCATGTTTGGGCAGAGAATAATCCCCATTCTACGCGCCGATCGCATTTTCGGCATCGTTTTTCCCTTAATGTTTGGGCAGGCATTGTAAATGACCAATTAATTGGACCTTTCATTTTTCCATTTAATTTAAATGGCGGCCGTTATTTAGATTTTCTAGAAAATGAACTTCAAGATCTTTTAGATGTGCCTCTAGCTGTGCTGCGACAGTTATGGTTTCTGCACGATAGTGCACCTCCGCACTACAATCGACGTGTTAGAAATTATTTAAACAATGAATTTCCAGGACGATGGGTTGGACGTGGAGGTGCTGTTCCATGGCCTCCTAGAAGTCCGGATTTAAACCCATTAGACTTTTTTCTTTGGGGGTATTTTAAAAGTGAAGTGTATGTCGAGGAAATTGACGATGCTGATACACTCAGACAACGAGTTCACGACGCAGCTAACACAATAAAAGAAAAACCGCGGCAAATGTTCACTTCGGTTCGTGAAAACTGGCTAAGGAGAGCCCAATTGTGTATTGAGTGCGAAGGGCGTCAATTTGAACATTTAATTTAGTTTTATGTGACTTTTTATAAAACAATTGTGACCGACTTTTAATTGTTTTATACGTGACCTACTTTTAACAAATTGCATGCACGAGTGTGTGGTAAGTGTTATCGTAGTAAAACTGCTATTTTACTGCTATTTATACATGAAAATAACATGTGTAGAAGATATCAATTTACTAGCTCAAGTCAAGTGCATTTTTCTTAATGAATGTGAATAAACTTGAGGAATGTTTATCTTTTACAAAAAAACGTGATTACACTTCGAATTTCGAAGGCAAAGACTCTCGCGTTTAAAGAAAACAAACACGCATTCCACGCAGACCGAATTAAAGGAGAAAAGCATTGATTCTCAAAATGTATAGAAAAAAACTCGAAAAATGTTGAAAATTCAAAAAAAAAAATTCGAAAAATTTTTGGTGGAGATGGGTTCACACATATTTTGTGTATGTGCCCTTAAATGCCTGTTCGTTATTTCAAATACACCCTGTATGTATATATTTGTATTATTACGTTATTATTAAGTTTAAGAACTAGGATTAGCAACTATTATTAATACCATTGACGCTAATTTTATTTTGTATTTTGTACATTCTGAAAATAAAGATATATTATTATTATTCAAGCAGGTTAGATTCTATTGTTCTGATTGGTTTGCGTTCTTTGATATACTGCTTTCAAGAAAGTGCTTATATCCCATATAAATTACATGTTTTTATACTGCACTGCTGAAAAGATATGCAAGATTTATGTAAGATGCAAGATTTGCAAGCATTGCTTTGCAATTATTTATTGCAGCGTTAAAGGCATGTTTAAAATAATCACATTTACCAGTTAGGTTAACTTACGAGTGACAGCAGACCAAATATTTGTGATGCAATGCTTTCCAAAGCTTACTCTTCACAATTTTCAACAGTTTTCTTCAACAAGCCATAATTCATTAACCTTTCTGAATCGGATCTATGTTGATAACTTTTTTTGTTAGAATGACCTAAGCAGTATACCCCTGAAGTTTGGCAGATTCCTCGCGGGACATCTTGTATATGCAGTATATGTGCAGATTTTTGTTAATAATAAATAAAAGCAATAAAATTGCTTTTTTAATTATTTTACCCGTACTTCCTGACAATTTTAACATTAAAAACAAATTATGTTGTTAAAACAACAAAAATCGTGCAGTAAAGAGTTATTGAGGAAACTCTTTCCCAATTCTTTGTAATATTGTTCCTCGATCAATATTTATAAATCATACAATCTTTGTTTGTCATACTTGAAAATGACATTAAATATACGTGGTATATCGACAAAGTAAGTTGTAACAAATACATATTCAGAAAAAAAAATTATAGTGAAAGAACCTTAAACTATTTTTTGATATAACTCCCACCACTCTGTAGGCACTTTCGGTTTTCCTGAACCATTTCTTCAACTGCAGCAACCAGTTCATTACTACTCAAACATGAACGCTCACTTCGTTCGTTTTCATGCACAATATCACGTCCTTTACATCTTTTATTGAAAATGTGATACCATTGAATCACTTATCACATTTTCTCCATACACCTCACAGATCTGTTGACAAATATGGATTTGTTTTATGTTGTTTGTATTGAGGAAAGGAATTGAAGACCTTATCTCACAAGCGGCGGGATTTTCAATTTTATTCGCCATTTCAAACAAGCACCACCAAGCGTACACAGCAGTCAACTAACTCATATTAATGTCAACTTCTTCTCAATAACTTATTATAAGTATGGCGCATGCGCGAAATTCCGAACGCAGCGCTGCGGTGGCAAGAAATACAAACGGAACTTACTTTCTGATACACCACGTATATCGAAACTTAAGTAGTATATTTAAAAAATAAATGCTAGTATTAAACAAAGTGTTTGCTTTTAATTGATTATTTTGTTTGAATTCAATTATCTAGGGTTGTGGAATGGTTAGACGAATACCATCCAGGTTCGTTTAGGCAGGCCCAAGTTTCATTCTCGACGCGGATTCCCTCAGCTTTCCCGTTGGGAGATTCCCTCAGCATGTCCACCACCGTCAGTTTATACAGCACGGCCACCTGCATTAAACATTTGGTCAAGGACGTCGTCAGGGAAACAGCCGCTAATTTGTCGATTGTCAAAGAGGAAGAAAAAGAAGAAGAAACTGTTTCAGCAAACGAAGTAAGCACAGAACAGAACAATTCTGTGTACTCAAAATTCGAGCTTTTCAGTGGCCAGCTCAATTGTGTCAGGATTTTGCTGTAGCAGAATTACGTCAGCATAATTTGTATAAGAGAAATCTCGAGCAATCTCCAGAAGATCTCGAGATGGTTGATTAATTTCATTCAAATAATCCGATTACAATTTGCAAATGACAGTGCTAATAATTTCATATGACTTTTACTTTTCAACACACGGTATACACGACCTGTTTATTTTGAAAGTAGTATATACCGTGCGTTTTATTTAACTATGGCCATAGGGATTTACATGGTAAAAATTGTAGCCCGTGTTAACTCTTGTTGTCGTCCAAAATTTGAAACAATTTTTTGTTTTTAATAATAAATCAAACACTTTTCTACGAAAGGACATAAACATGTTAGAATTCTTTATTTTAGCTTTTAAGTTTATCAAAACAAATACTTATATTATGATATATTCGCCAAGTTGATTTTTTGGCTTAATTATTTGTATTATTAATTTCAACTTTAAAAGCGAAAATACAGAAATCTAACATGTTTAAGTCCTTCTAACATTGTACATTTTGTAGAAAAAATGTTGATTTATCAATAAAACCAAAAAAATTATTGAAAATTTGTCCGTTAACATGAGTTAACATGGGGTGCATTTTTTACCAAGTAAATCCCTGTGGCCATACTTAAATAAAACGCAGTGTATATTTTGTGATAAATTTAATTTTCATATTTCTTAAATTTTTTTTTTCACTCTGATTTGTGTTGTATAATATTGATAATACTGTTATAGCCCCCGCCTGAACCAGCAGAAGAACCAACAGATCCGTCTCCGGTCGTGTCACTCGTTACAAAACACGATAACGGAACTTTGAATTTGTGGCAGTTAACGTTTGCCGATAAAAGCAAGTTTAGTCAAGTTTTAAGCATCGGGCATAAAAGCCGGGCTTCAGGACATCGTTTCCGCGTCAATGACATCACTTGCCATCCGGTATTGCCACTTTTACTCACCACCAGTCATCACAACATTGTCGAGCAGAATAAATCGCAGAGTAACTCGAGTAACTCAGTAAGTTAATAATTCTATTACGGTTTTCGTTAAGGTCCTCGTTAATTTATGTTGTAGTTAAATGATAAAATACCTAGTAACGACACTTATGTTATAGTGAAAGACACTGTCATTTAAATTAATTTACCACATACACGGCGTTTTTATTTTAAGTATACATATCTTAATTACAGCATATATGTTGTAAATCTTGGGATATTCGTTGTTTTTTAAAATAGTAAATTTGAAGCTTTAAACGAGGGTTTTCCACTCCCAGACTAAGTATAAAGTTAATTTTCCGGCTTTTCTAAACTTGAAATTTTACTTCATCTGCCACGCGTATAAAACACTTGTATATAGTAAAGCAAAAGCATGTTAAAGTAGTATATTTTGAACTTCACGTTAAATCAGTGTTGTATACGTATGGTGTGGTAAAAGTAAGTAAAAAGTAAGTAAAATTTTACTTCATGCCTAATCTGGGAGTGGACAACACTCATTTAATGCTTCAAATTGAACTATTTTAAAAAACACCGAATGTCCGCACATGTATACTTAAAGGAAAAATTACCTGTAGGTTAAGTTAAAGAATATATAAACGTATGTAGAGGATGAAGAGAGAGAGATTGGTGAAGGATGTATGGGTGAAGAGTGTGGGTGGGGGTGAGGGTAGATGGAGGGGGGAGAGAAGGAAAATGTATGAGAGGGTAGGGCTGTCGGAGGCGAAGGTAATGGAATAGCTAGGAAATGGGGGAAGGTGGATAAGTGGGTGAGGAGGAAAGGGAAGGAGGTGGAAGGGCAGGAAAGGCAAGGGTGTCTTGACAGAAGTCAGTATAATGATATGTATGGGAGGTGGCAGGTGTTTGGGAGGGTGCCGAAGTATTTGATAGAGAAGGGATGGGGTAGAGAGGATAGGGTGATTGTGACAAGGGTGAGGTGTGGATCGGAGGAGAGAGGAAGGAAAGTATGGATGGGGGAAGAATATGGAAGGTGTGTGTTGAGATGGGAGCGGGGTAAGGACGTTGGAACAGCTGGGGAGGGAGAGGGAAAAGAGAAGGGAGGGTAAGAGGGATACGGGAATGTAGTGAGGTTATCAAATGTAAATGTGTAATCGATTGTAAAGGTGTGGAGATATGCCAATAAAGGTCTTTTTTTTTTTTTTATAAACGTATGTGTCAGTTGTATTTAAACTGACGTTTACATACAACTGTAACCAAAGCAATTTGTTTTATTAACGCATACATAATTAACGACACCTGGTGCAATATACTTTAAATTAATGTTATAGTTAACTTTATGTTGTAATTAGTTAACGAATACTTAAACGGAAACTAGTGCAAACGGGTATAAATAATTTGTATTCATCTTTGTATATTTACTGACCAAAAATTTTAGGGCTTCTGCAGTGAATTAATTCTGTGGCGAGTCGACGCCGTTGGTCCACTATCAAAATCAGGTGGAATTTGCGAATTGGCCAGAATAAGTTCCCCAGAACCGTCGGCTTTTAGCAACGTCGCTTGGATCCCCACTTTACTCCCATCGTCCACTTTGGGCAATTTATCGAACTCTCCGAGCGCTTGCTTTGTAGCATCTGACGGACACTGCCTTCGTGTTTACCAAGCCGTAATCGATGCTCGCACACTCTTAGCCGACATCTCCGTCAAAGACAACCGCATGGCCGATTCAACAGAAAGTTTAACATCCGATTTATCTTCATTAAACGAAGACAGTTTATTAGAAAAAATAAATATTGTATCACAACAGAGCACCTCGAGACCTGGATGTATAATCCAACTAGAAACGATCTCTGAAGCTGTCCGTTATCAAAACACGACCTTCCTCCACGTCTACCAAGAGCAATTGATAACAGGCGAGAGGAGCACCCCGATTAATCTAACCGGACACGATGCAATGGTCGATCTTCAGCAGAACATCGTCTTCGAGCAGCCTTTCTACATCGTGCTGTTGGATTGCACCGCGCAGCACACTTTGATACACATGTGGAAACTGACGATTGCCTCGAACGAGACAGATCTGAACTTGACGGGGAGTCAGATGTATGTTCCGGATTGCAATTTGGTTCAAGATGAGAACGATCTGTCGAGGAAGAACAGTATGGAGAGTCTGCATGAGAAACAGGCGAAAGTCAGCCCACACATTAACATCACCACTTGCAGAGAAGTCAAACAGGTGAGAAGATTGTTGTCATTATCATATTCTTTAGTTACTAGATGTAGTCAGTACTTTGTACTCATATAAGTACTCCTGGTTACATACTTGTACTTGGTACTCGAGTACATTTTGCGTAGAGTACTTGTACTCAATACTCGAGTACACTTTGATCGGGATATGTGTAGTTAAAAGCAATATTAATTGTATAATATATTAAAAATATTTGTCTAAAAACAGGTATTGCCATTACCTGATGGTGTTGAAATCGTCCACGCAACTCCAGCCGCTGGACACTTGAGTTCAGCCTCGATATACCCAGCATGCTTAGCCCCTTATTGTTTCGCGACGGCTTGCAGCGACGGAATGATTAGATTCTGGACTATCTCGAACAATTCTGCCACAGTTAAGTACCTGAAACACCTTATGATAGCCGAGGACGGTGAAATCGTCGATACGGGAAAAGTCTGGACCGAATGGAACATGATCAAAGAATCCGCCATCGAAATCGACGGGCAGATTCTAAACATAAGCGTCGCTTATTCCGGCAGATTAGCGGTCGCTTACAAGTACGGAAGAAGCTTCACGAGACCCAACAAAGACGATCACGATTCGAGGTATATAAACTTGTGCGTTGCGATTTACGAGTGCGAGTCGACGGGTGGGTCCGAATGGATTTTAGAAGATATAATCCACTTAAAAAATATTCACTTGCCAAGGATTTCAATCGATCACCAATTGGACTTGAGTTATTTGCATGATTCGAGGACTTTGAAGAAGAAGCAGAGGATCAACGAGGTGCTCCACACTTTTTCGGGGGACGAAAGGCAGAATTTGGCGACGGAGCCGAACATCAAGCCGACTTTGTTGGCGGTTCCTAGTTTTTCGACGCTGCAGAGTTTAAGGCGATCGATTTCAGAAATGGGGAACATTTGTCCTTTGACGCAGAAGCATATTGTGCAATTGGATTGGGTGTCTAATGAGGACGGGTCGCATATTTTGACCGTTGCGTGCGGAAGCAAGATTATGCTATACACGCCCTTGTCGACGGATTTGGCACAGGCGAACGTCAAAGCTATGAAGGTGAGTTTTTATTATTCAACTAATTTCCATGTTTATTTTACCCGTGTCTAATAGAAAGAGAAAGTATTGTTTTTGTGAAAATGTTCAAATCAACATTTTAGCGGAAGTGTCCGTTTTAAGGTCCCCTCAATCGATTAAGACTATTTTTGAAAAATGTGTGTCTGTATGTGTGTCTGCAGACGTTGTATTGAGATTAAATTTTAAACTTTTAAGCTTTTTATTATAATATGAGGATCTGAAAAGCTTCTGGGGAAAATGCAGAAACCGGAACTGTACTTTACACTTTCACGATTTTTCTTGATATTTTCTTTTTTCTGATTGATACAATAATGAGTATTAATGCCTTGGTTACGATACGTTAAAACATACTTATATTTCCCTAGGGAAATATGAAACTTTTTGACTGCCCATATTTCCCTAGGGACATAGTAATTGTCAAAAGATGACAAGAACATGTTTTCCTCGATACCGTTCACATTTTGCCATGCAGCAATATATACAATTATTTCCGGGAATTTCAAAGCAGGAATTTAAATATTTAAATTTTACTGAAAGACCTATATTTGCCAATTTTCAGAAAACTATTGATTACAACACAAAAAATATGAATATATTTCCCTTGGTTGGCTATACATCCCTGCGGCTTCGCCATCGGGATGTAACTAGCCAACCTCGGGAAATAAAGTCTTCATATTTCATAGATGTAATAATAATTATAAATATTGATTATATCAAAAAATGTTTCAAATAAATGTTGTAGATCTCGTCGAAATTCTTATCATACGTTTTTATAGATCAAATAGTATTCAAATTATTCCATGTTTTCTACTTGGAGAATTATTATTGTTTTGAATGACTCAAGTCGACTGTTATTCTTTTTCTCACAACATCGCTAAGTCATCATCTTTCTTTAGAATTTCTTGGCTGTTTTGACATTAAACATAAAATCACATTGAAAAATGTACCTATTGTAAAAGGTCAAAGTAATTTAATAATAATAAAAATAATAATAATGTTTTATTAGTGTTATAGCAGAGCTTATACAAGTCAGAGTTTACAAGTTTTACAAGTTTAAGTATTTAAGATTTACTTATATAAACAATTACACAAATGCGTATACGAACACAAAATTTAAATAAAAACGATTATTTATACATACGTACAGAGTATATGAGCAGTAAATCATGACTAAAATGTATGCTTTAGCAAGTCCTCTATGGTGTAGAAGGCATTTTTGATAAGAATTATCTTAATTTCTTTCTTGAAATTTACTATATTTAGTTCCCTAAATCTATCCGGTAAATTGAAAAATTTCAGACCATAATAGTTCTGACAATTCCTGGATCTTTGGAGCCTGAGGTTGGGAATGCTTAAGTCACTTTTCGTTCTCGTGTGATAATTGTGCCTTTGTTGGTTTAATTTGTTGTCGTCGTAATACGATTTAATTAATACCACACTTTGCAGGACATAGAGACAAGGTAGTGTTAATATTTTTAGCTTTATGAATGCTGGTTTGCAGTTATCTTGGTAACCTAAGTTATCAAGTATTCTTACCACTTTCCTCTGAATACCAAAGAGCCTGTGTCTAATGGAGGAATGTCCCCATGCCACAATGTTGTATGAGAGATGGGACTGGAAAAGGGAAAAATATGCGATTCTTAGCATGTGAGGGCTGATGTTGTTTTTTAGACACCTGATAACAAAGATGCTTTTATTTAATTTTGCAGCTAATACATCGCCCTGGCTGTTCCACAGTAGATGATTATCTATATGAATGCCCAAGAACTTCACCGTTTTGTGTTGATAAGGCTCTTGCGTATTCAAGCTGTAAATGGCTGTTTCGGTTTTATTAGCATTCAGAGTCAAGAGGTTGGTATTAAACCAAATTTTTGCTTTTTCAAGCAAGACATTATTTTCCTCCAAACCAGCATTCAGGTTTGGCGATGAATTGATGATTATTGTATCGTCCGCGAACAGGACAACTTTGCAATTTGACATATAGTCAGGGAAATCGTTTACAAACAATAAGAACAGTAAAGGTCCTAAAGTAGAGCCTTGTGGGACACCATATTTTACTTCTAGCAATTCCGACATTACGCCATTGTGAAACACAGATTGTAATCTGCTAGAAAGAAATGATATCAGCAGCCTACAACTTAGTGGGCTGAAATTGTACATATATAATTTTCTCAATAATAATGTATGAGAAACACAGTCAAACGCCTTCGAAAGATCAATGTATGAGGCAAACAAATACTGACCCTTCTCAAATGATGCTATAATGCTCTGGCACAGATCAAGTATTGCATTGGTTGTTGATTTGCCTTGCCTAAACCCATATTGATCGTCGCTTAGGGAGTTGTTTTCCTCAAAATGTCCAATAATTTGCTTGAACAGGATTTTCTCCACAATTTTCGAGAAAAATGGAGGTATGCTTATCAGTCGGTAATTATTGCAATCATTTGGATCACCTTTTTTGTGAACTGGTAGCACTTTTGATATTTTGAGCACATCAGGATACTTACCAGTAATAATTATGGAATTAATAAGTTTATAAATAAAACACTGTTTATCACTTTGTTTGTATAACAATTGGTTTATTTGGTGACTATAGTTTCGATACTACACGTATCATTATCAAACCGTTAGTAACAAAAAACTACAAAGGAACATTATTTATATTTGCAAATTTTCTAATAACAGCGTTAAAGAGGGGGGTGTATTTAAGGTCAAGCTGGTCGTTAATTACGGAAATTTCCCGATTAGCGCGGGCTCTGTGAATCTCCAAAGACTCCAGGAGGTCCATCTTTCTACCCTTCTCGGCAAAGTGAATAACTGAAAGTACATCCTCGCCAAAAGAATGGTTATTTTCAATCAAATGTTTGGCGAAAGATGACTTATCAATTAATCTATGCCGAAAAGAGTAAAGATGCTCACTGAGTCTGGTCTTAAAATTACGACCAGATTGACCTATATACACTCCCTTACAATCATTACAGGTTAATTTATATATTCCTGATTTGTAAATACTTGGTATCTGAGTCTTATGGTTAAAAATATGATTTTTAATTTTTGTAAATGGTTTCATCGCTATATTTAATTTGTGTTTTGCTAAAATATTTTTAATTTTGTGAGTTATATTTCCAAAGTAAGTAAGGGAACGATATGTTGCTTGTGTTTTAGGTTTGATTCCGGCATATATGTATTTTCTAATAAGTTTAATTTTGTATTGTTTAACTATTTTATCTACTATTGACGTAGTATAGCCATTTGAAACGGCTATACTTTTAATAATATCTATTTCTTTTTTAAATGAGGTTTCTGACAACGGAACAATAACCATAAGACTCAGATACCAAGTATTTACAAATCAGGAATATATAAATTAACCTGTAATGATTGTAAGGGAGTGTATATAAGTCAATCTGGTCGTAATTTTAAGACCAGACTCAGTGAGCATCTTTACTCTTTTCGGCATAGATTAATTGATAAGTCATCTTTCGCCAAACATTTGATTGAAAATAACCATTCTTTTGGCGAGGATGTACTTTCAGTTATTCACTTTGCCAAGAAGGGTAGAAAGATGGACCTCCTGGAGTCTTTGGAGATTCACAGAGCCCGCGCTAATCGGGAAATTCCCGTAATTAACGACCAGCTTGACCTTAAATACACCCCCTCTTTAACGCTGTTATTAGAAAATTTGCAAATATAAATAATGTTCCTTTGTAGTTTTTTGTTACTAACGGTTTGATAATGATACGTGTAGTATCGAAACTATAGTCACCAAATAAACCAATTGTTATACAAACAAAGTGATAACAAACAAACAGTGATTAATTGTTATCCCGTAAATGTCCCCACACGCACTAGATCTTATCTCATGGACTGTGTCTCTCACACTTACCTGAGAAACTGGCTGAAAGTTGAATTGAGAGAGTTCCCACGACACGTTTGGAATTATTAATTGCATTGGATCAATATCACAGATAGGTAGTTGCTTTGTAATCATGTTTGGAATTTGTATAAAATAGTCATTAAAAGAACTAGGTTCTATATCACACTTTTTTATCACAGATTGTTTGTTATTTCTTTGGTTATTAATGATGTTCCACATAGCCTTTATTGGGCTATTTGCGGACTCCACCAACCTATCATTTGCAGAGATTTTAGCCGTTCTAATTGCTTCTTTATATTCCATTTTCATTTTTAATATTAGTTCTTTCATTCCAGTATTATTCATTCTAGCACAGGCTTCATGAACAAGGTTAAGTTGTTCCCGCCTTTTTTCCAAGTCAGCAGTAAACCAATTACACTCTTGACTGTTCTTATTGTTTTGTTTAACCTTTATAGGAAAATTTGTATCAAAAGTACCCCTAACTATATCAACAAATTTATATATATATTTAGTCATAATAGTCAATGTAGTCAAAGAGCAATCTATATATCAATTTTGTTCAATGATAGTTAATATAGCCAACAAAGTCAACATAATCTATACAGCCAATATGGTCAATACTGTCAAAATAGTGAACATAATCGATACAGTCAGTACAGTCAAAATAGTCAATATAATCGATACAGTCAATATAGTCAGTACCATAAAAATAGTAAACATAATCGATACAGTCAGTACGGTCAAAATTGTCAATATAGTCAGTACTGTAAAAATAGTCAACATAATTGATACGGTCAATATAGTCAGTACGGGCAAAGTAGTCAATATAATCGATACAGTCAATACGGTCAAAATAGTCAATATAAGCGATACAGTCAATATAGTCATTACCGTAAAAATATTAAACATAATCGATACAGTCAATATAGTCAGTACGGTCAAAATAGTCACCAGGGCGCGCGAGCAAGGCGAGTCGCGCCCCGGTAAATCCAAACTTTCACGCTTTTCTAAACTCGAAATTTTAATTCATGCGCCACGTGTATAATACATTGACTTATTATATTTTGTTTGTTTGTAAAAGGTGAATTTTGGTAATTTCATAACCGGCATTAAGCTATTCCTGAGAATATTATTTATCTTTTGTGAAGATCTTTTAATAATGAATTTGCAGTATTAAGTAATAATAAATATTAAATCTAAAATATCTGGTATCGAAAAGTATCGATATTTTGAATATTGATACTTTTCATTACGACATTTTACCCTATCGATACTTTGATATACGATATAATCGATTCTCAATATCGATATTTTTTTTAGAGTCGAAACTTCCCTATTCGTGGCATTACTGCAATCAAATCACAATGCGATCACATGATGAAATATAATAACAGTCAATGTTACTATTATTGTTATAATATGCATATCATGCAGGTCGTATTTTGGGGCGCAATGGGGCTGTCTTATTTCACAGTAATTATTTAACACCTTTGCGCCCCTTCTGGATGCTATTGAGATATGTTCACTTACTTTGTTTAATCTTTCTTTCGTGAACGTAATTTACAATAAAACCACTAGAATAAGCATCATTTTTACAAAACTTCCTTGGATCGACGACTTTCGCGAGCCGCTCTCGGCAATTGGCGCCTATTTCAAACAACGAAATGTGTACCACGTGGTATGTTGATTCTCTATGTAGGTTTTCCTTATGAATCCGACGACATTAGCTGTAAGTCGATACAATCATTACTCCAAAAGATATTACGTTTTTCCACTTTTTGGCAAATTGGCCACTGTGCGGTGCGGCGCCCCTACGAATGATGCGCCCGTGACAAGTGCCACCTCCGTCACGCCCGAGTTCCGGCACTGGTCCTTACTCTTACCCCACATCTTGACCATAGTCTCTCCTTTTCTACCCGATTTCTAGTTCTCCCATAAGCATTGGCTCCCCTTGACTGTATTTAATAATAATAATTTTGACTATGATAGGATTTTGTCATCAAATTTCTCCATCGACTGTACTATAGTCATGACTATTGTGATATTATGACTGTAAGTCATTTGGTTGTCGTCTTTTAGTTAATTAGGATTTTGTCATTAAATCACTCCGGCTGTATTATGACATTATAACTGTAAGTCACTTAGTTGACTGTCAGACTGTTAGTTGACTTTGTCATTAAATCAATCTATCGACTGTATTTGAACTATTGTGACTTTATGACTGTAAGTCACTAAATTACCTGACATTACTCCAACGTGCCAACCTGACATAAGTCGGCGGAAGCCAACATTTAGTCGATACTGTCAATTTGACAGAACTCTGTGTCAAATTTGAACCATATAATTGGATGGTCATGTTATTGTTTCTCTTTATAGCACTTACGAGACACATTTTGACAGATGTGACGTATTTTAAACTAACGAGTGTATTCCACTTCCAGGTTAAGCATGAAGTAAAATTTCGAGTTTAGAAAAGCCTGAAAATTTGGCTCGGGCGCGTAGCGAAGCGGAGCGACCGAGCCAAATTAGGCTTTTCTAAACTCGAAATTTTACTTCATGCGCCACGCGTTAAAAACACTGACATATTGTAAAGTTAGAAAATATACTGCTCAAATGGGATTGATCAATATTTATCGAGATATAGTGAAAATAAAAATGCGAAAATCACTATTTTGTGAATATTTCATAAATTGTAAGAGCCATGAAGAAAAGCACAACTTTTATTTGAAATACTTTTCCATATTCTTAATATTTAAATTATATTTTGAAATTTTTAACACTATTCCAATTTATTGATATTTTTAACAGTATTTAACTATCACTGTATGTTTGACAAAGGAAAAGTACTATGATGAAATTTTTTAGTACGTTATTAGAAGTATGTAATTGAAAAACAGTTTTTGGAGCCTCCACTTACAATGTTAAATAATTCAGAGTAGACCAGTAAAACTATCTTCTAATGTCCATTAATTAAGACAGTTAATTCTTCGAAGGGCTGAAACGGTGGTCACTGACTGTGAAGTTCGACTCGTTGGACAATTTTCATTCCAAGCTTTTGTCCAACGCTATTTTCATTTTATAGGAGTCAATGAACAACAACCGTCCGATTTTGCGAAAGGCCAGCTCTTTGGCTCAGCCGCTATTCGTCGACGTTTTTAAATGGATGACCTTGCGAAAAATCGAATTAGAAACGGCCGACGGCTTACCGGCCTTGCCCATGCAAATCAGTTGGGTGAGGGACGGAATTCTAGTCGTGGGCATGGACTCGGAAATGCATGTTTATACCCAATGGAAACCACAAAACTGTGTGCAGCGTACTGACACAACAGACGATGCTCGGTATTTAATTTCTCGATATTAGTTAATTAGTAATTATTTGTATAAATGATGATTTTACAGAGGCGCTCGCGATGTTGATTTCCGTACGCTTACACAAGAAAATCAAAGGAAGTTAGCGTCCATCCCGACTTTAGGAAGAATCAGCTCGGTGAACTTACAAATACTAGACAGGAAAAGAGCTTGCAAAGAATCCAACCTTGATTACATGCCCGATTACGGGCTTTTTGAAGCTTCTAGAATAGCCTGTCCGGTTTTACCGCAGTACCATCCTAAACAGCTCATGGAGTTGTTGAATTCGGGAAAAATCAGATGGGTTAAAGCCATTTTGGCGCACTTGGTGAAATGTCTTGGGGGTAATATTGAATGCATCGAGGATATGCAGGGTTGGGCAAGGGCTCGGACTATGTCCGTCAGTTACCCAGCTGGATCTCCCGAGCACAGAGCTAGTATAGGTGAAATCACCTTGGATTACGATGAAATCAAAAATATTCCGCCTTTACCTCTTTGGACGTTACTAGCGGCTGATAAGGAAAGGCCCGCAACTCAGGAGGAGAAAAAGGATTACAACGAGCTATTCGATAATAATCTCAACATGGACGAGTCGTTGGACACTTTGCTGGAAGATCAGGATATGGCGCATTTGGAGAGGAGGCCTTCTGAGAGGATCATGGGGGTAGCGCATTTTACACCTAAGCAGGGGCGGATTTTGTCGAGGTTGCTGACCCACACGCACCTGCCAGGGCTGTCCAGTTTGGATCAGATGCATTTGTTGGCTTTGGCTGATACTGTTTCGACTTGTAATACTGATTTGGCGGAGCGGTTTGCGATCGACGCCGCGAAATCGGCGTTGGCCAAGGAGAATCTTGTCGGACAGCCGGATGAAGTTATTGCTGATTCTTTGGATGATTGCGGATTGAGGTTTTTGTTGGCCATGAAACACTACAGCTACTTGTTGAGGTGAGTTAAGTTAGGTCGTAGTTCTAGGTAAGCTTAGATATTAGATTTTTCAGAATAGGTTAGATGGGGGAAATTTTAACTAGAACATACTGTTTCTAAATATCTTTAAGTTTTAGCTCGCTTAGTAGTGATGCATCTTACTGTAATTGTTTAAAAATTAGTTAATTAAACCGATCAGAAGATTTTAAATGTCTGGATGATGATAGTTGCGCCGGAAAAACACAAAAAATCTTCACATCGATAATAATTAATAGTAGTGAAACTCATGTTTTACAATTGCCTTAATTATTTCCTCAAATCGATTCAATTGATGGTCAATATAATTTATGTATTACAGGGTACCAATACAGTATATACCGTAAGGACAAACTTATTCTTATTAACATGATTTTATAAAAATGACCCACTATTTTTTTTAAATTAAACCATTCCAGATGTTTACCACTTGCGCAAAGAGCCCACTTCCAGAAAAACGGAGTGGGCACGAACAACTTGGCCTGGGCTTACCACTCCGAAAGCCAGGAGGAGCTCCTAAACCTTATCCCTAGTTACGCGAAAGGCGAGCCCACGTGGTCCGTCCTCAGAGAACTGGGCGTGGCCTGGTGGATACGCGGCATGTCTTTACTAAAACAGTGCATACAAGTCCTCGCCAAAGCCGCCTATACGGCCAAACAGGATCCCCTGGACGCCGCGCTTTATTACGTCGCGATGCAGAAAAAAAGTCTCCTCTGGGGGTTGTACAGGTCGAAAAGGGATGAGAAAATGACGGCGTTTTTCGCGAATAACTTCACCGAGGAGAGGTGGAGGAAGGCGGCGCTGAAGAACGCGTACGCGCTTTTGGGGAAGCAGAGGTTCGAGCACGCAGCGGCGTTTTTCTTGTTGGCCGGGAGTCTTAAAGATGCCGTTGAGGTAATTTTAATGAAAATCAACGTTTATTTAATAGTATTAATAATTTCTGTCGATTGCAGATTTGTTTGCATAAACTTCAAGATTTGCAGTTGGCCATAATCATCGTCAGATTGTATGAAGGCGATGGCGCTAGTTTAAAGAAGTTGCTCTACGAGGAGATTCTCGGATGTGATGCTGAAGGTATGATTCTAAATATTAGGTTGTTCGGAAAAAAATGTCGTTTTTCCTAAATTCAAAATAATTATATTACACAAAATACATAAACTTAAAATGTATAATCTTCATTTGCTTCAGCGCCTCTTTGCCATCTTTCCTCCATCAGTTGTATTTAGCAACAATACCAGTCAACTTCTTTGGAATCATAAAATTCTTGGCATGGTATTTGAACTTTCTGAAAAATAACGACATTTTTTTCCGAACAACCTAATATATTGATTATACCAGTTTTTCTTCATTCTATTTCCAATGTTCAGGAAACAATCAAGATATCACAAGGGCTCATCCAGATCCTTTTCTTCGCTCGATGGCGCTTTGGACTTTGAAGGAACACCAAGCTTCACTAAGCACGCTACTAATAGGAAATGCCGGGACTTATCATCCAGCTCACGATGATGATACTAGAGATAGCAAAGAAGCCGATCCTAACGTTTTCAACTTTTACGTTTATCTCAGGACGCATCCGCTTTTAATTAGACAACACGTTGCAAATTCCGGTAAAAAGAAGGACTGGCTTTCAGGAGGAAAACAAGTGAATATTTGAATGTTAGAAAGCTAGAATTATTTTAAATTTTGCTTATTTTTGGTAATAGGTGATCGTGGAAGAGACGATAACACCGTTGGAAAGGCAGCTGTATTTTACAACGGCGCACGGGCATTTCCGCGCTGGATGTCCAGCGTTGGCGCTCGAGGTTCTCTCCAAGCTGCCCTATGTTGTGTCTGATTATTCAAAACAAGCTACTACTCCAGGTTAATAAAAAAGATCTTGTTTTTATTTGTATATAATCATTCATTATGTATATTAAATTTCTTAATTATAATCACTAACTCGCGCTTATTCATATCTGACTGACGAGTTTGTCGATTATTTGTTGTAACTTACTGATTACATTCGTTTTTTAGTGCACTCCAATAATAAACCTCTAATTACTATTTTATAACAGTTTCTCCTAAAGAAAAAGTAGCTGACGAAATCAACACTGGCATCCTTTCATGGGATAGTAAACCGCAGGTGAGTCAGAGTATGACCGATTTTGACTGGAGCGCACCGGCGACCGACTTCAAATCGGATGAGCTCGAGCTCAAATGGGATGATGACGAGAATGAGGATTCCGAGGGTTCCGACGAAGGCCTAAAAATGAACATTAAAAAAACTGAAGAACCCGAAGAAGAGGAGGAGGAGGAAGAAGAAGAGAAGCGCGGAAGTGATCAGATTGATATTATGGCACAACAGTTAAAATTCGTCGCGTGTTTGAAGATACTTATGGAAGAGTTGTCCACTTTGGCTACCGGTTTCGAAGTTGATGGTAAGTGTTGAGGTTTGTAAGGGATGTTTTTACAGCGATATTTTTATTTGCAAACTATATCTATAATATATATTTACAAGTGTGATAAATATTTATAAACTAGTGTTTTAAACCTGTACTATAATTTACCTGGGCCGGGTTCAAGTCAATTATTTAATGACCGGGCCGGGCTTGCAAAGTTTGCTAGCGGGCCGGGCCGGGCCGGGTTAAAAAAATCGGCCCGTGCAGGGCTCTAGATAGAACCCTACTTTGTGGGGGTGCCCCGGTTCACTTGCCTACATATACGAGAGTTCTCTTATTTGGAACTGATGTTTCTTCCCTGGAGCAACTTTCCTATGAGGTTACCCACGGCTAGCTTAATTCCAGTTGCGTTTAAGGCGGACTTAATGGCTTGTTGAACGCTCCCTCTATGTCGAGGAAGGTCACCATCATGTACTCCCTGTGTCTCGTTGTTCCTTCTATTTGGCTGACCAGGGAGTTGCGAGGTTGGCAACCATTGGGGATTTATGCTTCCTCTTATGTAGAGGTCAACTAGTCTATCTAGCGCAAAAACGAGGACAGGCTTATTGGCCTGTAGTCCTTTGGTCTTGTATGGGAAATCGAAAGGTTAAGGCACGAACATAGTTTCTAACCAGGACACAGCTATGTCCAGGGCTTCTTGCAAATTGACTAAGCTGATACCGTCTGGCTCAGCTGATTTAAAAGGTTTAAAGCTTTTTATGCTTCAAATTAGCTTCTCTCTGCTTACGATCGGAGCATTAAGAATTAGGGATTTCTGTGGCCATGAATCCGCTAGGGAAGTGGGTGGGTGGATCAGAAGCTTAGGCGTTTCTTTGCATGAACTAGTCCAGGTGTCGTCTTCTTTCATGACAAAACCTGGGTCTACTAAATCTTTAAAAAGAATTTAGCGCAGTCGACATGCTTCTGAAGTTTCTTCTGTCTGGTTACAGAATGACTTCCATGCCGACCGCTTGGTTTTCCTTACTTCACTCTTAAAACTTCTAAGACTGTCCCTATAAGCTGAACATTCTTTGGTGTTCTTAGCTTTGTTGACCTGTCCTGTCTGGCTGATTTGCGTTCTGATGGCATTTAGAGCCCATTCCAGAGTTGCTTTGTCCTTAACGGATAGCTATTTTTCCCGAATAGCCTCTAACTTACCACTGATTCTATAGGCTTCTTCCCAGACTTGCCGAAACTTGGATCGGCTTTGCCTAAGGTGTTAGGCCCAGGTTTGGTGGTCATTGGCTTAGCACCTGTTTGTTTGGAGTCCTTATAGGACGGTTGTCTTAATTTTTGGTTTGACTTGAAAGGCTCGCGCCCAGGTAATGAATATTTGTCCATACCAGATGCTTTCGCACGTACCCACCTAGTGACTTTTTTTCCATTTTGAACCCTTGTTAGAAACTTTACATTAAATTAGCTATAATTATCTGTTTCTTAAGCTGTTAAGCCACATATATTTTTTATATCGTGCAAACGTACTCGCATACTGCCCTAACAGACACATACGTTCAACATGAACGCCCCCTTATTGTTACTGTACTGAACATTTTGTTTTGCTCATACAAACTTTTATTTTATTTTTAATAAAATTAGGTGGTCAATTGAGGTATCACCTGTACATCTGGTTAGAAAAAGAAGTGGAAGCCCTTCGCGAACTCTGCAATTACACCACCTCCGATTTAACGGACCCGAACGACCTCGAACAGGCCGAGGGTGAATCGCACGGCGAAACCAAAGAACGGCCTACTTTACACGAAATCCTAGTACAGGAAAAGTTACATTTCGAGGCGAAAGTCCAACGGGCCGCCAAGAGGAAACGGTGGTTAAGAGGTAAAAATCCCTATATGATTATTTCAGTCCTATAAATACTCTGTAATTAAAATTGACAAATTTTAATTTATTTGATAATTGACATCTAGCGATGACTTCTTAAAACATTAGTGTACAATAGTGTACAATTATAGAGTGTAAATAGTTCATTACAGGTTTCTGTAATTTAGAAAACAAGCAAGCGGTAAAATGTTTTGTCGGATATATTCCGACACAGGACCAGTAATGGTTAATAATTACAATTTTTTTACTAGCTAATGAAACTTTGCTGCGGACTTTATTGAGCTACTGTTCGCTACACGGAGCTACCGGAGGACTGGCTTCAGTGCGGATGGAGCTGGTGTTGTTGTTGCAGGAGTTGCAGCAGGAAAAGACACATCAGCAGCTGTTGAGTCCGCTGCCGTTCCCCACTAGTCTTCCCTTGCTCGCAGCCAGCGTGGCGAGCAGTAAGACTGTCATCGCTGATCCCATTAGGTATCTGCAGTGTCTTACTCACGATATGCTGCAAACTGTACGTATTAATTTTTTTCCGCCTTATGTATTTTTCTATCTTAAAATTTTGAATGTAGATGGTGGAGCTTCAACAACCCAACACAAACCAAAGTCAACTATTGGTGCTTAGGGATCTCGCTGTGGCCTTATCAGCTTGCATCTATCAATCTCTTTGCGATTCTGATACATTCAAAAGTAATTTCCAGGATACTCAGGTTGGTAAAAAAATAGGGTTTAGAGCTCAGTCAAATTGTGTATGCAATTATCCCTTAGTTCAACTTAAAACACGACAAAAAAGAAAACCTTAATAGTTTTTATTATTTTAAGACAAAGTATATGATCGGAATTTTTAAAGAAATTTAAATGGTATAGATTTTGAAATATATCACTTATATAGTTGAGGACAGTAATGTCGATCTAAAGTTATTGAGAGGAAAAACACTTAGTATTTCACCAAGTGCCAAATAACAAATTAATTCAAGAAAGTAATGTTTTTATTCAACGAAAATAGTTTTTCTTTTTCATATGATATAACAACTTTTAGGATCTGTGCTCGAGCCATTTAGTTGGTCGAAGAAGGCGGATATCAGTGAACGAGAGTCATCAAATAATAACGGCACCCCCGAAATGGCCCGGAGTAACTTCCCTCCGAGCTTTATTAGCGAGAGAAAAAGACGAGGACACACCCCGCCTTACAGTCGTCTTGTGCGAATCCTTCGTCGCCACTTATCTCGCTCTATTACTCTACGGGCTAGTCACTTGTGATAGTTTAATTTTACACCACGTCGCCGGACATTGTTTCGAAACGAAAACGTGGGGCATGTAAGTGTTTAAAAGTAGTTTAAAAAGGGAAATGCATAAAAGCTGGAAATGTTTGATAGGTTGTTCGGCGGGGGTATCAAGAAGTTGCTTCGCACTGCGAGTTTAGCTAGTCAAAGTAATCAGGAATCGTTGACGCCGACTGAAGAAGTGAGTGGGGCAACAATGTGGTTGAACAAGCAACGGGTGAAGCTGAATCATAAATTATTAGGGCATCAGCCGTCTGTAATGAAGGAGGATAAGCCGACTTACAGGGAGCAATTTATCGCACCCGAAATGAGTATGTTGGCTTATTTGTTAACTAAGGTTAGTAAAATGATAAGTAATTTAATTGTAATACCGTGCGATCATTTAAATTAGAGTAGGCGGAATTTTGTTTATGCAGTTACCCAGAATGCAAACTGAATGATGAAATAAATTTGAGGTTATGGTAAACCAAGTGTTAACAGTCAGTAGTGCCAATCTAATTTAAAATGATCGCATGGTAGAAGAATCATAATGATTTTTTCAATTTCTCATATAGCTAACTGATACATCAGAAGAAATGCACATAAATTATATGTTGCGAATATTTTCATGTTTATCTCTAAAATATACGTTTTTAAATCACAGTTGGCTATATAAAAAATAATTAAAAATTACTCATGATAGATGTGTACAAGTATTTTTATTTCAGCCTGATTCCGGACCTGATTTTGAAGACTTGTCGAGTGATTCTGAGGGCGAAGAAGAGGAGGACGTTTTCGACAGCACATCAGCCACTGCCCGAGTGCAGAATATCGAACATTCCGATCCAAATTCATATTCCTGGTTGGTGATAAAGTTGGCTGTCTTACGAATCGTCCAGCAGAGGTTAACAGATTTCCTTGGGGTGAGTAATAAAAAAATAAGTTTAATTCGGATGATGATTGAAGTCATAACCTTGCCAGTAAACTTGAAAATATATTTTTTTTTTTTTTCACTATACAACAACCACTTATCTAGGTGGCTGGTTTGGAGTTGTCAGAATTGCCCGTTGCTAGTCCATTGATCCACAGTTCGTTGCGGAGGTTGGGTCACTGGCAAGAATGCTTAAAGAATGAACTCGAAAACCGCCAAACACCCGCCGAGTATATCGCAGGATGTTTCATCGAGAACACAACCGGTCCAGCCATTCAGAAATACAGGTAAGAAAATTGGAAAACAACAGTCTGGTCATTTGTTTTTGTGTTTAAAATTGTATAACTCAAACCATACTTGTCACGTCTGGTTATAAAAAAATACATTTGATTTCTTAACTGTATTTTGTGTATAATAAGTATTCTACAATCAAGTATTAGCAATTTAATTCATACTTGATAAGGACTGTATCTTCATTTGACTAGACAATTACTGGAGCCTCAGAACACACCATTCACTAACAAAGGTGGGGCAGGTGTGGTACGCCGATTATGGATCTATCTCGTACATCAAGAAATAGTACAAGATATTTTCATAAGGGCTGTTTTCGGCAAGAGACGATCGTTGAGTGCGCTGGACGAACTTCTGCCACATCCGGAACCATCCGCACCTGAACCGGTGCGAATCATACACAAAGAGCAAGACTCTATATCAGCTTTCAGTTTGAATCAAGTAAGTCTAGAAAATTGTTCCACACCCTGCAAGCTATCCTGTATCCCTGAAAATACAACTCACAGCCTACTAGAACAAATTTTCAACCAATCACCGCGATGATAAAAAACAAAAAAGCGGTGATAAGTTGTCCTGTCATTAGAAACGTCAAAACAGACTAAAATGGCTGGGGTAAAGTTTCGTGCAGTGACATTAATAGAGAAGTGAAAAGTGCGACGCCAAAACACACCGTCATAAACAAAGAATCGCAGTGGTGTCATTTACGAACTTTTGTGCAGTTAAAAAATCCACAATCAATAGGGAAACAACAATATGATAGCTGTCGATAATGTTGAGGGACTCGCATTATTTCATCTGTTATATTCTCTCACTTAATATAACTATGATTAATTATCGATGATATTTTGTCATTGAAACCGAAGCAGCACATTCAACTTAACGAATCTGCAACTCGGTGGTTTCAACTCCAAAATATCATCGATAATAATCATACCACTTACAGCTGAATATAGCTCATGCGTCACATGGCTACATCAGAATCGTTCATTTCCATAGATACATGTTATCAAAACGGTGATAGAATTCTATCACCTTGTTGTGATGGTTGATACGAAAATTATTTGTCTAATCTGACAGGTAAAATTTCGAGTTTAAGGAAGCCTGAAAATTTGGATTGGTCGCTGTTTTTCTCGTTATATTCTCTCATCGGTGGTATGATTAATAATCGATAATATTCATTCGTGAAACTGGAGCAGAACATTCAACTCGCGCTTCGTGCTCGTTGAATCTGCAGCTCGGTTTCACTCGGAAATATTATCGATCATAATCATACCAGTTGTTATATTATAGGTGAAAATAAATTTCCAGCCATCCATTTAATTTATATTGACTGTACACCTTTTTCTTTATTTCTGGAATGCATTTATTTTCAGATTATTTCCGGCTTCACACTAACTCAAATTATTTTCGTTGTTTGACAAAAATAACTTTAAAAAAATTAGATGGACTCTTCGATGTTTCAGGTGAATCCGGGTTTGATCGTCGTAGCGACTCCGAGGGAGTTGCAAGAAATGGACATTTCTCTGCTCTTGGAATTGCCGGCTTGGTTGGAGGATGAGTGTGAGCTGGACATCCTCAATTTGAACAAGGATCAGTCGGATAATACAGTTCCGCCCTTCCTCGTCATCCAGAGTGCCGGGGATAAGGCCAAAGATACTCAGCCGTCGAGCCCAACGGGAATGGCTGGACAGAGCGGTAGAGGAACGACGGTGGTAAGCTTTTTGTTTTTATGAATGATTGAATAAAAGAAGTTTTGAAAATTGAAAGTATTACAAATTGAACTAATCAATAATTGCTAAGATGGTTATTATTTTACACGAAAAAAATCACCGCAGAAACATCTTCCACTCGGTAAAGCATTTCTAGAATATATGTTTGTTAAAAATTAAGATGAAATTTAATGAAAAATTAATAAGAAAGTTAAACTTATGATAAAACCAGCAATATTTTGTATATTTTAATAAATTATTAGCTGATGTAGAGATTATTAAAATAGGTTCTCCTTGTTTAATGGCCTCGGCATATAAATGTTCAGTAAGAGGACAAAAGTCCAAGACAGAAAGTTCGAATGAACATGTGATCAGTTTCTAATTAAAATAGAAGTTTAGTACTCCCAGGCAGAGCTATTCTGAGTACAGGTACAATGTACTCGAGTAGTGAGTACAATTACTCTATACAAAATATACTTCAGTACCAAGTAACAATAAATAATTAAGTAAGTACTTATACGAGTACAAAGTACTAAGTACATCAAGTGGCTAAAGAATAGGACAACAATAAATAAATACACAAAAACGTAAGGTCTTTGGTAAAAAATATTTTTCTATATTTTGAATTTCACATTAAATTAGTGTTCTATACACGTGGCGCATAAAGTAAAATTTCGAGTTTAGAAAATCCTGAAAATTTGGATTTGCTGGGCTCGCTTCGCTCCGCCCCGCAAATCCAAATTTTCAGACTTTTCTAAACTCGAAATTTTACTTTATGCTAAGTCTGGGAGTGGAAACATTTTTCTAGTAAATTACTGGGGGTCTTCAATTATAGTGGATTAAAACTACAAAATATACCAAGTGAATCTGATTAAATATAATCTACATTATGCGTAGAAATATGCAACTCAAGTCTACGAAGTGATATCTAACCCAACTCAATAAAATTAATTCTAACCTAACTCCATAAAATGTCATTAAACCTAACCATGCTCAATTGAGGAGTGGATTGCATTCTAAATTTATGATGAGTCATTTTTTTTAATTTCTTTATTCGAATTATATTTTACTATTTTTTGATTCAGGGGTTCCAATAATTTTAAGCATAAGGATTCAGATTCGTGAGCCGAATACTTTTTTTTTTAGAATTCTACCCAGCCAGCCTAATCTAGCTAAAGTTAGGTTAGTCAGTCATATAACATTACTAGACTCTGTAATTAGGTTTTGATATATGAAATTGAATTTAGGTAACGTTGGTTCGCAGTTTGTCAGGTTAAGTTAGTCACCAGTTGTGTAGCTCAGTTTAGAGAAGCGTTCAATTTAAAGCTTCTGACGAGTGTTTCCACTCCCAGATTAAGCATGAAGTAAAGTTTTAAGTTTAAAAAAGCTTGAAAATTTGGATTTGCCGGGAGGAGCGAAGCATGCCCGCCAAATCCAAACTTTCAGACAAAACAGAGTTTAATACGAAGTTCAAAGTATACAAATTTTGACAATAAGTCCATTCAAAGTGACATTCATTCCCATTGATGATTGTCACTGATGGGCCCTTTATTGTTACTATGTTTTGTGAAGGTAACCATAGGCGGGTAACGAAAATTGTGGCATTTTTTTAAGAATTTTTTAAAGATTTTTGAGCAACTTTTGGCAAAAATGTTACTAGGTTCTTATGTCACATTTGATGAATAAATACTATTACCAGTTAACCCTTTCGCCACGCAGTTTGAATTTTAAATGCAATGTGTACGGTGCTCGAAAACAAAATGCGTATCCGTACGTATTTCGTACCACAGGCTCATACCGGCATATACAGTGTGTATTCATTTGATAGGCTTGCATTACATTTTCTTTGAGGAGAATACAAAAAACAGAACAAACAAAAAGTGCCCAGGGATTTTTTTTTAATTATACGGTACAGACTGCCCATTGAAGAGGTAGACAAACTTCGTGCGCTCTCTGCTCACGATTTACAGGTTTTTGAAAATATAAGCTCTTTGCACATAGAGCACATAAAAATTAAACATATGAGATAATTGAGATAATTGATTTTGCCTATCACAAAAATATGCTACAGCCCACTAAAAATCGACGACGCATGACCCTCAGTTTGAAAAACGCTGCTATAAGATATTTTATAGTTTTATTGTTGTCTACAGAGTTTTATAAGCTCTTATTGCATATTTAATAATTTATAATTATTGTTTCGGGAAAAAAATCTATATACTGCATGTATTATTATTATTATTAACAAGTTTTAACAAACCTAAATTTTGCATATTTAATAATTTCTTATTATCGCTACACGAAAAATTCTATATACGTGTATATAAAAATATTGTTCATTATTATCAACAAGTTTTAACAAACCTATATTCTAAGATATATTGTTCTTTTATAATACACTGCAAGATTATTTTGATCAAATATAGAATCACTGTGTTTTGAAAACTAACTCTGCATAATCGTGTTTGTAACACTCGTTTGTGTGGTGGTGTGTGTGTAGATTAAAGGCCTGAGCTTCCCGGGCTGTCATGATGCAGGATTTGTCCACCTCGTGCTACTACGGTCGGCTCACATGCTTCGACCGGTCTGTCTCTCAAAATAACACTTTTCCACCCCCACTCCTTTCATTTTTGTTTTCATCTCCCTTTTGATTGTTCTTTGGTTCTTTGTCCTCTTGTCGTTTAAATGTTTCTCTGGCTTAAAATTTTAGGGTTCTTAATTTTCTAGTCAATAAAACAGTGGTCTCCAATGAATAATTAAAGAATAAGCAATAACATTTATTGTACCCTGTAATCATTTAAATTATAAATTAGAGCACGCTGCAAATTTTTTTGAACGGTTGTCCGGAATGCTTATTAAAACATGAAATAAATTTGAGGTTACAGTAAACTATGTGTTAACAGTCAGTGCCAATCTAATTTAAAATTCAAAACCTACTCTAATTTATATTTTAAACAATCGCACGATATTATTGATCATTTATTTTAATCACGTAAAGTTGAAATTGCGAGTAGCATAGCGGTACACGTGTCCGAAATTTATCACACTAAATTTGCCCTCAATTAGTCTGCTATTGATTTTGTCTGCCTTAGGGGTACGCGAGGAAAAATGTTTAAAGACCATTGGATTATAGAATCCTATAATTTTAAAAGATCAGTTTGTTTGTATTCAAGCATTCATTTTTAGATAGTGTAAACAAGGTTTCTAAAATTGTATTCACTTGTATTTAAATAAATGTTAGTAAAAAAGAAAGAAACAATACTCAAAGGAATCTGAATAATAAATGAATCTAAAATTTCATTTATTATTATTATTATTATTATTTAAGCTATTATTGTCTAGTAAGGGTACAATGTTTTATGATAATATACAGGGTATTCAATTTATCTAAAGACACTGAAATATCTCGCAAACTACACATTGGATCAAACAAATTTTACATTAAAATTTGTTCGTCTCTTGGGGTAGGGGATAAAAAAACTAATTTTTTAGTGCAGATTTGGATTCTAGAGGAAAAAATACGAAAGTTTTACCTTAAACAGTTTTATGTATTCGTGACAGATGGCGCTTTAATAGACAAAAATCAAAATGGTTAAAAAATCATTGAAAATTGGGGATATTTCGAGAAATACACATCAAATCCGAGAAATAAAAGTAGACGTATGTGATACTTTAAATTAACTTCCAACCCCCACGCTCCAAGTGTAGGAAAGGCAATAATTTCAAAACATTTAATGGGAAAATCGATTCTCAACGTTGTATTTCTCCGACGAAACGGAAAGAGGACTGCTCGATGTGCCACTGCGGCCGTGTAGCAAACTACGACTTATTATAAAAGGCGGTGCAGTGGGTTCTGGTTCTTTGAGGAGTGCGGATTTCTGCACTGCACTTAGGCCTCATTAGGCCCATTGTGCTTCCTCCCGCGGACCTGGTTTAGGTAGTCTAGCAAAGCCGAGGTGGGTATATCCCTTTTGTAGGCCATCTTTTACCGAGTAAGGAGCTTCTAGTTGACTGGGAACAAGAGACAGAAAGAGAGAAAGGAGGTGGAGGATTGGGAACAATAATAGGAGGAGGCCAGAAAGAGGGAGGCGTTTGGCAGAGGAACGGGAGTACAGAGGTCGCCACAACGACAAGGGGAGTCGGGAGAGGGAGGGGATAAGAGAAAGGTGGCAGACACCTTATTTGAGAAGAAAGGAGAGCAAGGAGGGAAAAAAAAAGAGCGGCGAAGGAGAGAAAAAAGGATGCAACGGGAATTGTAGGGAGATAATGGAGCTGATTGCAGAAGCGATGAGGAAGGAGAGGGAGATATGAAAGGAGGAGATGAGGGAAGCAAGGGAGATGTGGATAGAGGAGATGAGGGAAATGAAAGAAAAGTGGGGGAAGGAAAGAGAGCAGTTAAGACAAAGTATAGTAGATCTGGAGGGTCAGACGGAGAAGAGGGAGAGACAGGAGAGGAGGAACAACATAGTGATCAAAGAGAAGGTGTTCCGGGTTTTCTGAAGGAGGCGCTGGAAGTAGAGGCGGAGGTGCAGGATATCTATGTGGTGGATAGGGCTGGAAAGTTGGTGGTGAGGCTCGGGAAATTGGGGAAAAAATTAAGGTATTGAAAAATATAAACAAACTAAAGAAAGAATATACATAGACGAGGACCTGACGAAGGAGGAGATAAGGGTGCAGAAATGCATGAAGGAGATAGCTAGACGGGAGAGGGATAGGGGGAAGTATGCAAGAGTCGGGTATCAGAAAGTGATAGTTAATGGGGAACAATGGAGATGGAATAAGGAGAAGGCGGAAGTGTTTGCATTCAGGCAAAAAAGGTTTTGAGGAAGGTAATGAGAGAATGTGTAGGAGGCGGAGCGGGAGAGATGAGAGTGGCTGAAGTAAGGAGGAGATATGAAGATATATGTGAGAAGAAGAAGCTGCAGACAGTAGAAAAGGCGAGCGAGGAATTGAGAGACTGTAAGAACGAGGCAGAAATGTGGTGGGTACTGAGGGGAAGGGAGGAGGCAGGTAGGGGTGTCACTGAAAAAATGGACAAGGAAATGTAGTGAAGGGAGCGGAGTACCAGGAGGGATTGGAAAAGACAGACGGGGAGACAGAGGGGAATAGTTCTCGAAGCAGGAGGTGAAGAGGGCCTTCATGGTAGTGATGAGTGGAAAGGCGGCAGGGAGGGATGGTCTCAAAGCGGAGATGTGGAAGGAGATTGGAGAAAAGGGGAAGATAATAACAATAATAGCGACCCGTTATAGACGGTATTATCATTAGACATTGCTAATTAAGTGCATGCCAACAAAAGCACCGCCTTGTTTTACAAGAAATAAAAACTCATTGTTTTTTATTTTATTGAGAGTACTTTGAATCACGGTTGTTTAAAAAAACATTTTTTTCATTTTAATCTTGATTAAAACAAACAGTTTTTTTAACAAAACGTGTTTTTTACATTGAAACATTAACAACTAAAAACATGTTTAAAACATGTGTTTAAATCATGTTTAAAACACGTTTTAAATGTGTTTAAAACAGAACATACAGGCCATTTTTTTTTTGAGTATGCATATCCCGATAATTACAGGGTTTTTTAAATTTGCGGGAATTCGTTATTTCAAAGCTGTTAATTAGGGGCTTTTAACGAGTGTTTTCCACTCCCAGACTAAGCATGAAGTAAAATTTCGAGTTTAGAAAAGCCTAAGAATTTGGATTGGCCGCGTAGCGAAGCGGAGCGGCCAATCCAAATTAGGCTTTTCTAAACTCGAAATGTTACTTCATGCGCCACGCTCAAAAACACTGGTTTACAGTGAAGTTAAAAAAACACACACATACAACAACAATTATAGGCAACCTAATATACATAACAGTTATTGAGTTGCCTATAATCACAGTTTTTAACAATTTAAAAATTTCGAGTTTAGAAAAGCCTAATTTGGATTGGCCGCTCCACTTCACTACGCGGCCAATCCAAATTTTCAGGCTTTTCTAAGCTCGCAATTTTACTTCATGCTTAGTCTGGGAGTGGAAAGCCCTCGTTTAAAGATTCAAATTGAAATCTTTTAAAAAAGCAACGAATGTCGTCAAATTTACAGTGTATGCACACGTATACCTGAAAGAAAAATTCGTTGTATTTACAAATCACATTAATGCACACACAGTTGTAATATTTTATTGTAATAAAATGTTAAGTTTAATAATGTAATTTAAAATATCTTCAAAATTTTAGTTAAAATTTAAAAATGTAATCAAAAAATCTTATTGAAGTAGTATAAAAGATGATTTAGCAAATTTAAGATAATAATAAAATGTTTTAAAAAAATTGAACGTTTAAACAAATCCAAGATTTAAAACATGTTTAAAACAAAACCGTTTAAAACACAATTTCTGTTTTTAAACATGTTTAAATCACTGTTTTAAAGCAAAGTGCTTTAAACATAACAACCCTGCTTTGAAATGAATCAAATATCGGCATTTTTGGGAACTATGTGGTTTTAGCTTGACAGTGGCCCAGCACATTACACAACTATAGCACGGGAAGTATTAGACCGTGATTACAATGGTCGGTGGATTGGCAGAGGTGGCCCTATTAATTGGCCTGCTAGGTTGTCTGATTTGATATCGCCAGATTTCTGTCTGTGGGGCTATCTAAAAGATAAGGTTTATCAACAAGTGCCAACAGACCATGAAAACATGGTAGAACGCATAAGAACGCTTGTGCTGAAATTCCTGAAAATATGCTTCTGTCCTGTGTACAGCGATTTGAAAGAAGGATCAATGAGTGTATTGAAGTTGAAGGTAAAATTTTTGAACACTTACTGTAATTGGAAAAAATCACTCTGACATGTGAGAGGCAGTCCTTATGCCACTTAAAATAAGCACCCCTATATGTGAGAGGCAAGGGGACTCACATTAATAAAGCACATCAAAGAGAACAGAGAACTACTACTTGCACGTTGTTGTTCCTGGGTAACGCTAAAAGTAGTTTTTAACTTATTGTTAAACGAATTAATGAACTTTTTCGATTTCAGCGCCATCTGTGAAGGAAATTAAATTAATACTAAACTAAAATTTTCTATAAAGTAAAGTGTTTTTCAATAAAGATTTTAGAATAACTTCCGTTCCCACCCTCAGAGTGTAGGGTCATATCTCATACATCTACTTTTATTTCTATGATTTGATGTGTATTTTTAGCGATTTTTTACCCAGTTTGATTTTGTCGATTACAGCGCCATCTGTCACCAATTCCAAAAAAATTGACATAATACTTTTGTATAGTATGTTCAAAAAAATAAAATCTCTAGAGTGCCATGGAAAATATTGTAGGTTGGCAACTATGAAATTATACATTATAATTATTATATTTGACGTTTTATATGTCAATTCCTAAAGCATGTAGCCAACCTAAATTTTAAAAAAGATAAAATCATGGCACTGTAGAGGTTTTTTTTTATTGAACATACGATATTTTTTCCTGAAGAATCCAAATCTGCACTAAAAAAAGGGTTCCTATTTACGTTTTTTTATACACATGTGGGGGGTAGGGGCTCGAGTTTAGTATCATTTAATGTCCTTCTTCGAGACAACCAAATTTTAATTCAAATTCTTTTTGATACGATGTGTCTTTTCGAGAAATGTTTGTGTCTTCAGGCAAATTGAACACTTTGTATGCAAGGTGTCCCATTAGTGCGTTCTCGGAAGATATCTCGCCTCAAGTTAAAAATAGACAAAAAGTTTGTTCACCTTTGCTTTGTTTTAGGAGATGCATAACCTATAAATATTTATATCTATACAAAGTGCGCCATAAAGAAGATATCTCGGCTCACGTTAAAAATAGACAAAAAGTTTCTTCACCAAAGTTGCTTTGTTTTAAGAGATGCATAACCTAAAAAATGTATATTTATACAGAGTGCGCCATAAAGACAGTAGCGAATGTAACTTCCATATTTTAAATGGATTAAGGATTAAGGATTATTTGGCGGGAGGGCAGCAGCAGCTGCACCCACTTAGGCCACAGTCGGGCCCATTGTAGTGCCTCCCCCCTGATGGTTAGACCCACCCCGCACAGTCGGCAATTGCCAGGATCTGTGCGGGTGACCATTGCCATCCGGGTCCTTCACGATTTGGGGCTTCTTCCCTTAGTAACGTGGTTCTTATTTTTGACAGCGCCGGACACGCGTGAAGAATGTGTCTCGCTGTTTCTTCTTCTTCGTTGCATCCTCGACAAATGTCGTCACTGGTGATTCCCATTTTTGCGAGGTGATGCTGGAAGTTGTAGTGACCAGTAATGTAGCCGGTTAGGATTCGTAGTTTCTGTTTTGTGAGTTTTAGAAACTTCTTTGTTGTTTGGCCGTCGGGTTCCAGCAGGTATGTCTTTGTTTGGCTGCATGTTGTGAGGTTTGTCCATCTCTCTTTATGTTTCGCAGTATTGAACTCTAGCATGCGTTTGGCTAAGGACCTAGGGGATAGTCCTATTTCTGCACGGTTTGTTGTAATTTTCGATGCTTCTCGTGCTAGTTCGTCTGCGTTATTGTTGCCCTGGCTGTTATCGTGTCCTTTCGTCCACGTTAGTGTTATGCGGTTGGAATTTGCTACTTTGTTTAAGGTTTCTACGCATTTATGTATTAGTTCAGATGTTATTCTGAACTTGTCTAGAGCTGCCAGTGCGGCTTTGCTGTCAGTGACGATAGTTATATTCTGGTCACTGATGTTTCTGTCTTTTATAATTTTAGCACTCTCTAGGATTGCGTAAATTTCAGTCTGTGTTGCAGTAGCATGTGCTGTTATCGGAAGACGTTTTCGCACAGCTAAGTCCTCTGAGTATATCCCTGCTCCACAGCCTGTCTTAGTCTTGGATCCGTCTGTGAACACTACATAGTCCGGTGGTGTTGTTTGTGGGTCCGTGTTCACGACGTATTTCTTTTTGAAGATGTATTGGGGTATCTTCTGGTCTATTTTGCTTCTCAGCATGGGTGGTCCCCATTTGAGTATGCTTCCGTGGCCGTCGGGCGTAGTTTGGTCTGACCATGTGTTCATGGCTCTCAGTCTTTCTGCGGTTAGTCTCGCCGTGCTCTTGATGTGGATATCAAGAGGTGGGAGACTTAGTATTATTTCCATTGCAGCGGTTGGTGTTGTTCTGAAGGCTCCGGTTGTGCACGTACATGCCAGCCTTTGTATGTGATTTAATTTCAGTTTTGCTCCTTGTTGGTTAGTCCGTGACCACCAGACTAGGGCTCCGTATTCGAGCGCTGGTCTGATAATACCTGTGTATATCCACAACGCTATCTTTGGAGATAGTCCCCAGGTATTGCCAATGGCCCTTCTGCATTGCCAGAAAGCCCTGCTTGCTTTCTCAGTTTTGTGTTCTAGGTGTTTGGCCCAGTTAAGTTTTGAGTCTAGATAGATTCCTAGGTATTTGACTTCCTTTGATAGCTTCAATTGGGTCTTGAATAGTTTTGGTAGTGTGTGAGTTTCTATCTTATGTTTCTTTGTAAACATCACTACTTCTGTTTTTGTGGGGTTAACCGATAACTGGTTGGTGTTGCACCAGTCTTCCACTGTTTTTAGTGCTTCCTGCATTCTGTTGCATAGGAAGTTCTCGTATTTCCCGTTGAGGAGTATTGCTATGTCATCCGCGTATCCTACAGTGTAGAACCCCTGGATGTTGAGTTTTGTGATCAGTTCGTCCACCAAGAGTGTCCACAGGAGTGGGGATAGGACCCCCCCCTGCGGGCAGCCCCTGGTGACCGACGCTGATATTGTGACATCTGCTAGTGATGCTGTTACGTGTCTGCTGCGGAGCATGTTTCCTATCCATCCGCAAAGCATGTTGTTAACACCGATTCTGTTGAGTGCTTCCCCGATTTTTTGGAAGGATGCTTTGTCGAAAGCACCTTCAATATCGATAAATGTACCTAATGTGGTCATCTTGTTTGTTATCGCCTTTTCTATTCTTGAAACTACAAGATGTAGAGCAGATTCTGTGCTTTTGCCTGGCGTGTAGGCGTGTTGGTTTTGGTGGATCGGCCTAGATTTGAGGACATTGTCCCTAATGTGTCGATCGCATAGTTTCTCCAATGCCTTTAGCATGAATGAAGATAAACTGATCGGTCTAAATGATTTTGCGTTCGTATAGTCGTTCCTGCATGGCTTAGGAATGAATACTACTTTTACCATTCTCCATAACCTGGGGATGTAGCGGTGCGTGAGGCAGCCGCGGTAGACGGCTCCCAGCACAGCCACAAGCGCAGGTGATCCCCATTGAAGTAGGGCCGGGTAGATGCCGTCCGGGCCTGGGGATTTGTATGGTTTGAATGATTTTATTGCCCAAGTTATGGTTTGATTCGTAACTATTTCCATAGCTAGCTTCTTGTCATCTTCATCTGCTTCTCTTTCGTGTGGGTCGTCTGCAGACGTTTCGATTTCTAGCGTTTCACAACCGGGGAAGTGTGTTTGTAACATTAGTTGGAGTGTCTCGTTTTCATTTGAGGTGAGTTCTCCGTCTACTTTCTTGATGCTTCCAAGGTAGTGTGGGTCCTTGGATAGCACTTTTTTGAGCCTGGCAGCTGTACTCGTCGACTCTATGTCCTCGCAGTACTTCCTCCAGGATTGTCTTTGTCTGCTGCGCACTTCGTTTTTGTAGATGCGTTGGTGTGATTTGTACGCATCCCAGTCGGTTTTTAATTTACTATTTTTAGCCTTGTTGAATAGTTTTCGGGTTTTCGTTCTCATGTCCTCAAGGTGGGTATTCCACCATGGTGTTTTCCTCTGTTGTTTGGAGGTGCTTAATGGACATGATTCGGTGTAGGCATCGATGAGAGCAGAAGTTAGTTTAGTTACTGCTTCTTCGATTTCATGCGTGTTGTGGTATATATCATCAGTATTTAGGTGGCCTAGTCCTGCCTCGAGAAGGTCTCGATACTTGGACCTGTTTGTTCTGCGAGGGTTTCTGTACTTGGCCGCTTTTTCATACTTGTCGGTTTGTATCGTATAAGTTATCCATCGGTGATCTGACATGGTTGCCTCTCCGTGCACCCTCCAGTTCACCGTGGTGTGTGTTATGTCTTGTGATACCAGTGTGATATCAATCACTTCCTGTCTCACTGCGTTTATGAATGTTGGTTCATTGCCTTTGTTTAGGATATTTAGAGATGTGCCCATGAGGTATTCCAACAGTGCCTCACCTCTTTGGTTAATATTGGTGCTGCCCCAAACGGTATGGTGCGCGTTGGCGTCGCAGCCAATTATCATATATTTGCCTTGTGCCTCACAGCGTGTTACCATATTTTCTAGTTCTTGTGTGGGGGGGTTATACTGTGAGTCATAAGGTTGGTAGGCCGAAGCCAGGTAGATTTCGGTGCCCCCGAGCCTTACGACCGTTAAGTCTCCACTTGTCATGTCTGGTACGAGGTAACCGATGACACTTGGAGGAAGGTATATACAGGTTCGGGGTCTATCCGTACTATTTCCGTATAGGATTTTTCCAGGTAGGTTTCCAAAGCCTGCTATTTTCCTATTGACTATCCAGGGTTCCTGGATAAGTGCAATGGTGTTATTTGTTTTATTTAAGTGGTTGCAGATTGTGGTTACCGCCAATCTGCAGTGTTGTAGGTTTGCCTGTATTATGTTAATAGGTTTGGGATACATCTTGTTATTGGACTTTGTTTTTGATGTGGTGTTAGTAAGCATTAGTGTTCAGAAGAAAATTGCTCACCTGGTTTTTAGGAGGTTCCCTTTTTTTTTTTTTTTTTCTTGTCTGAGGGGGAACTCCTGGTGTTGTGGTGGTTAGTGTTGGGTTGGTGGAGGGGATGTTGTTGGGTCCGCCTCCTCCATTTCCTCGTCCACCACTGTAGTTGGGGGTGGGTTCGCGATGACCGTCACCTCCTTATTGTTCCCCTCTTCCGGGGTTGTCGGTGTGGGGTCCTCGTCCATCGAGTCGGCCCCCGTTTCCTTGGGTGTGGATTGGGCCGCCGGCGAGGGGCCCGAGGAGACCTCTTGCTTCTCCTCGCCCCCCCCACCGCCCTCCCTGCTTAATCTTAGGTTCACCGTGGTGAATCCGAGATAGAGGCGATTTCTCCCCTCCCTCTCGGACTCCCTTAGCTGTTTTGTGTCGTCCTCTGGGATTCCGACGACTAGTAGGTAGCCTTCCTCCTTTCTTTCGTGGTGGAAGGTTAAATGGATTACTCTGTAATTATAAGTTTTTGAATACCTAATAAAAATTGCACGCCATTTTATTAAAAACATTTAGTTTAAGTCATACTGTTGTGGTTCCGTAAACCATAAATATCTCTGAAACCAAATAAGATAAAGAGTTGCAGTTTTCGCCATTCTCTTGAGAATTGAGATCGCTATCAGCTGCACTATAAAGTTGTTGCGGCTAAGTTATTTAGCTACGAAATTAAAATAGTTCAATTTATACATTTTCAATCAAGAAACTTGATTTTTTTTTAAATGGAACCAAACCATTTTTTTCACATCAACCGACTCAAAATGAAATTCTCTTTCGATTTTGTTATTCTCTGTTTATCTGTAGATGTAATATTATTATCTAAGAAACCTAAAAGTTACATATAAAAAATTATAAACCTAATCGAAAGTTAGTGTTGAACAAATTATATGATTCAATTTAAAATAATCAATCTACCCTAAATTGAAAATGTATAAATTCTACTATTTTTATTTCATACCTAAATAATTTTATTTTGATCTTCCTGTTTTTAAAATGTAGTCAAGTCCTTTAGGACTTATGCCAAGTTGCCATTCTGTCCTTGATTCAGAGGTGGGAATCAAGAATGTTCCAATTTTAAAATTGGTATCTTCTTGGGAGTATGCTTTCACATATCCCTGCCGCAAAATTCAAAATCGAGGTCCTTTCCAAAGATTGGGGTTGGTGGTAGTTCTGCTGCGTGCCATCGGATCTCCAAGGGACATCAAAGTCGACACCCACAACGAATCGAGTGATGAGATGATTGATGTGATGAGGTGCACGACTCGTTGTGAACTACCACCACACCTAAATAACTTAAGTGCAACAACTTTATAGCGCAGCCAATAGCGCCCTCTATTATCAAGATAATGGCAAAAACGGTAACTTCTTATCTTATTTAATATCAACGATGTTTTAGGTTTATGAAACCACTACAAACGTCATATTTATTCATATATAATGAATAACTCCGAAATGGTACGACTTAGACCAAATGTTTTTATTAAAATTACAGTAACTTTTTATAAGGGATTCAAAAACGAAATAATATACAAGGTGGTCTGTTTAAAATAAGCAAGTTGCACCCGCCACTGACTTTATGGATCACCTTGTATACATACAAATAATTTTAGTAACTTTGGTGAAGAATCTGCTTTTCTATCTTTAACGTGAGATATCTTCCCAGAACGCACTAATGGGACACCCTATACCGGGTGTTGACTTAGCGGACGCAACATAGGAAATCGTATGTTAATTTTAAAGTGTTCATATATTGGCTTCCCTATTTATTTCAGAGACAAAATGTATTTCACTTTTTTGTAGAGGGAAAAATTCTAAATTTATGAATATTCACACTTAACACTTTACGTTTCTCTAAGTTAAAATAATTAAGAAAAAGTAATGTGATTTTATAAAAATAATGACATACCATGGAATTGATACAACAATTGCGGATATACCCTGTTTTTTTAAAGTTCAATTTAAAGCTTTAAGCAAGTGTTTTCCACTCCCAGACTAAGCATGAAGTAAAATTTCGAGTTTAGAAAAGCCCCGTGAAAATTTGTCGAGGGTCGCTCAGCGACCCGAGACAAGTTTTCTGGGCTTTTCTAAACTCGAAATTTTACTTCATGCGCCACGCGAATAAAACGCTATAATATTCTCAAATTTTTGTACATTCGAACTTCACTTAAAATCTGTGTTTTATACGCGTGGCGCATGAAGTAAAATTTCGAGTTTAGAAAAGCCCCGAAAATTTGTCTCGGGTCGCTGCGCGACCCTCGACAAATTTTCACGGGGCTTTTCTAAACTCGAAATTTTACTTCCTGCTTAGTCTGGGAGTGGAAAACACTTGTTTAAAGCTTCAAATTGAACTCTTTTAAAAATCAACGAATGTCAGAAAATTAATAGCTAAAATAATTAAGAAAAAGTAATGTGATTTTATAAAAATAATGACATACCATGGAATTGATACAGCAATTGCGGATGTCAAATTAGCACAAGATATTGCTGTTACTTAATTAACGACAAAAAGCATAACGCAAACATCGGGAAATCTGTGGTCTGCATAATACCACTTTATTATGAGGATTTTTTCTTGTATAGTGTAAATCATTTCTAAAACATTTACTTTAATCAAGTGACTGCGATATCTTTTGCCATTTTGACATCTGCAATTGTTGTTTCAATTTCGTGGTATGTCATTATTTTTGTGAAATCACATTACTTTTTCTTAATTATTTAGATGTAAATTTGCTGACATTCGTTGATTTTTAAAAGAGTTCACTTTGAAGCTTTAAACGAGTGTTTTCCACTCCCAGACTAAGCATGAAGTAAAATTTCGAGTTTAGAAAAGCCCCGTGAAAATTTGTCGAGTGTCGCGCAGCGACCCGAGACAAATTTTCTGGGCTTTTCTAAACTCAAAATTTTACTTCATGTGCCACGCGTATAAAACACAGATTTTAAGTGAGGTTCAAATATACATAAATTTCACAGTATTTTAGTGTTTTATACGCAAGGCGCATGAAGTAAAATTTCGAGTTTAGAAAAGGCCAGAAAATTTGTCTCGGGTCGCTGCGCGACCCTCGACAAATTTTCACGGGGCTTTTCTAAACTCGAAATTGTACTTCATGCTTAGTCTGGGAGTGGAAAACACTCATTTAAAGCTTTCGATTAAACTCTTTTAAAAAAACAGGGAATATCCACAATTGTTGTATCAATTCTATGGTATGTCATTATTTTTATAAAATCACATTACTTTTTATTAATTATTTTAACTTAGAGAAACGTACAGTGTTAAGTGTGAACATTCATAAATTTAGAATTTTTCCCTCTACAAAAAAGTGAAGTACATTTTCTCTCTAAAATAAATAGGGAAGCCAATATTTGAACACTTAAAAAATTAACATGCGATTTCCTATGTTGTATCCTCCAAGTCAACACCTGGTATATTGTTTAATCAACACTTATTCCAAATTTAAGTCGGATTGCATGAGTCGTAGAAAAGGCCTAAAATAACCTGTAGTTTCTGAAGCCCTGTTTGTAATGCTAGATTTATAAGACGTTTAACGTGTTTAGGGTTTAGCGTTTAAGGGGAGTAGAATGTACGCGGACACAATACGCCGTTTAAGGATTTTAAAATTTTTTTTTTAAGGATTTTTAGAATTAACTTTTATTATTATTTTAACACAGTGATGCCACATTTTTTGAATTAACTGTTGCAACATAATAGTCAAGTAATTTTATTAATTTGACCGAATTGTTAATGGGAAAAGAGAAGAATTAGGAATTATAAACAATAATTTTAAATGTTTTCTCTGTTAATTATGAAAATAATTTGTGAAACAGTATTTTCACAAATTTGAGATGAAATACACTCGACCGCAAAAGAACGCGCCACTTGAAAATTAACGTTTTTTCGTGAATATTCAAACAGCCATAACTTCGGTCGATGTGGATGAAATTTGATGAATTTTTGAGTTTTTGGAACGCTAAAGTTTTCTCTTTAAGGACACATAAGTGGATATAACGAAATTTAAGCACTTCTGCATTTAAAAGTCCTACCAACAAAAAAATGTTCAGAATGTTAGAAATTATTAAGTTGAGAAGTTATACTGTGCCCAAAAAAAATCGTAGCTCCACTTCAAAAAGAGCGCAACAAAATTCCATCATTTTCCTTTGAAATAAGCGAAAAATCATGTCGATCCAATGATTTGGCTCGAAGTTATGGCAGTTTTTAACTTAGCGTCAAATTTCACTTTGCAATGAAAATGCAAAAAAATGTCACCCAGCCAAAACATTTCTTTGGCAGTAGGTTTTTTCAGTAGAGGTGAAATGCAAGTTTATGTAAGGCTTTTGCCTTATTTCAGGCCAAAATTAACTTCTGCTCATTGAGTTTGGGAAAAAAAATCAATTTTTCTCAAATTGTTATAACTTTACTCCAAATCAATTTATCGATCTGAATTTTTGCGCATATTAAAGGAGAAGAACTGAATTTATTCTGGATCTGACTAACATGCCTCAAAGAGAAAACTTCAAGCTTTTTAAATCGCATAATGTCACAGGTTTGCGAGCAGAGTTATGCCTGTCCGCCAAAGTTCTGCCCCAAAATACACTTTTTAAAAAAACTGCCATAACTTCGAGCCAAATCATTGGATCGACATGACTTTTCGCTTATTTCAAAGGAAAATGATGGAATTTTGTTGCGCTTTTTTTGAAGTAGAGCTACGATTTTTTTTGGGCACAGTATAACTTCTCAACTTTTATCATTTGTAACATTCTGAACATTTTTTTGTTGGTAGGACTTTTAAATGCAGAAATGCTTAAATTTCGTTATATCCACTTATGTGTCCTTAAAGAGAAAACTTTAGCGTTCCAAAAACCCAAAAATTCATCAAATTTCATCCACATCGACATATTCACGAAAAAACGTGAATTTTCAAGTGGCGCGTTTTTTTGCGGTCGAGTGTAGTTGGCAATATCGACATGCACACACATAACTCTAAAATTGTTAAACACGTTAAACCTTAATTCTCATATGAACGGCATCATTTCCTTAAACACTAAACAATAATCATTAAATGCTAAACGTTGAACGTCTTATAAACCCGGCATAACTTATGACTACAAGTATTAAAGAACTCCCCCATTTGGAGTTGGTAAAATTGTAACTATAATAAATTGATTGATAAGGCTGATAAATGTTGAAAGTTTATCTTCACTTTTATATAAATAAAACAATTTAAACACTTTCAAATATATTTGAAAGTGTTTAAATTATTTTATTTATATAAAAGTGTAACTATAATAATTTTGAGATTAGATATTAAAAGTAAATTTATGTATTCAACCAGATTCAAATCTGTGGGAGTTTTTGAACATACTTTACATTGACAGAACAATTTTCATCTCTACTAAAAACGTTCATTGCACTTATTTGCACTGTAAAATGACTTCTTTTTTGTTTATCAATATTTACCCATAGCTTCAAATAAGTAAATACATTTTTTAAACGACTTAGGCATCTGCCTTTTAGTGACAACCTTTAAATACAAATTTCCAGCTAAAAATGAGCAGCCTATTGCTCATGAAAGATGCTACTTTTGTTATTGTTTGATCTGTATGATTTGTACGCAATTTGTTTCTATTAAGTTGCAATGAGTTCACATTTATGATGCCATGATTTTATGATTGATAATTTGGATGCAGTATCTTTAGCTTGTAAATACTTTTCATATAATATATAGAAGAAAAATGAAACAGACCAGAGCTGGGCAGGATTCGAATCATTCAGGAATCGAATCCTTTTAGAGGATTCAAAAGAGGCATTCGAATACTTTAGTTCAATTATATTCGTGTTCCGGATTCGTTACATTTTTTTAAGAGGATTCGTATTCGAATCCAAATGTGGGGGATTTGAATCCTTATAAAAGGATTCGAATATTTATAAAAGGATTCGAATATTTATAAAAGGATTCAAATATTTATAAAAGGATTCGAATACAAAAGGATTTGAATCGTCAAAAATAATTCGAATTAATTGTAAGGATTAACATAAAAAATGTCTTTTGTGTATTTTTAAATATCTCGTTAAATCGCTGTTTTATACGCTTGGCGCATGAAGTAAAATTTCGAGTTTAGAAAAGCCCAGAAAATTTGTCTCGGGTCGCTGCGCGACCCTCGACCCATTTTCACGGGACTTTTCTAAACTCGAAATTTTACTTCATGCTTAGTCTGGGAGTGGAAACGCTCTTTCGAAACTTCAAACTGAATGCTTTGATAAGAACATTAAATGACTGAAAATGTCTTTAAAGATAATAATCTAGTTTGCAAAATTTTGTTTACGATTATTTGAAGTAAAACTGACACGATAGCCACAATCTAGAATGTTAAATTTTTCCGACATTTTCCTGATTCAAGATTTTTTTCCCTGGCCTTTTAATATAACTTTCTTCTGTGGGAAACCTCAATTTTGTTAAATTGTTTTCATTGTTTTTGTCAATATTAAAGTTAATTTTATAAATTTTTACGTGTTTTGTAAATTGCCTGCTGATTTTGACAAATTTAATAATATCATATGGCTTTTTTGTTAGTGTTTTGGTCAATTTGAATATAATTCCATGACTTTTCTCTGACTTTCCCGGTTTTAATAATATTCAGTGAATTTTTTATTTACGTAATTTTCAGGCATTCGTCGATTTTATAATAAAGTTCAATTTGAAGTTTTGAACGGGTGTTTCCACTCCCAGGCTAAGCATGAAGTAAAATTTCGAGTTTAGAAAAGCCCCGTGAAAATTTGTCGAGGGTCGCGCAGCGACCCGAGACAAATTTTCGGGCTTTTTTAAACTCGAAATTTTACTTCATGCGCCACGCGTACAGAATACTGATTTGAAGTGAAGTTCAGAAACACACAAATACATCTTTAATCAGAGTAACAGGGAGTCAGATATTTAGTCTATTATCAACAATGTTGAGTGTTAATAATAAATAATTAGGTTTTGAATATTTTTGTTAAAACAACTGGTAACGATATTTATATATTAATAGTAGCAAAAAAATAATAAAATCAAATTTATTTTTGAAGGATTTGTATTCGTGATTCGAAAAAACAGGATTCGAATCTTTGATTCGAATCATATTTATATCTTACGAATCCTTTATTAGAGTATTTGTAATTCGAATCATATTAGGTGATTCTGATTCGTGATTCGAATCCTTTTTACGAGGATTCGTCCCAGCTCTGGAACAGACTAGTGATGGGCATTAACGAATTAATTCAATAATCGAATGATCGGTACTTGAATGATGTCGATAATCGACTGATCATTCGAATGTTCATTCAAATGATCATCTGAATCATCTTTCGAATGATCATTTGAATCATCATTCAGAATTAACTATCTATCTATTATTTATTTTTTTCGAAACATTCTTATACTTCTTGTAATTGTAACAGATTGTTATTATTCGAGTAATAATTTGAATGATCATCGAATCATTATTCATGTGATCATTCAAATGATAATAATAGATTATTAAATAATCGATGATTTTAATAATCGAAGGATTTGCTTATTCTCACTCGAGTCAGCCCATCACTAGAACAAACTAAATTGTATATATTTTAGTTTGTTCCACATTTCTTTTAATTATTTTCAGCCTTATTAATAGATGTTAGCATACAGCTTTACCACGGTTCTAAGGATAATATTAATATTTTTGGATTTATAAAATGTTTTAATAGATTACTATTGTTTGTTTACAGCTAATAATTTAATAGCCAGTTTAAGTCCTATACATCTCAATCGTCATAACAAAATAGGACTTAGTGGGCTTTTCTAAACTCGAAATTTGACTTCATGTTTAGTCTGGGAATGGAGACACTCGGTACAAATAAATTTAAATCAAATAATTTACTAGACGAAATACATTTTCGCAAACAAAAACAAGAACAGCGTAAAATAACCTCTAAATTACTTAATTACAATGAACATAGAACACATGAAAATGCAATGTTGTCACGTTCATTTTATCAATAGTTCAAAACTAACTAATAGCATGCATCTAGATTTCGTTCTATTAATACAAAAAATGTTAGTATTGTGTTTGTTTGAGTCTAGTAGAGATTAACTAGCATTTAACTATAATGATATTAGTGACAATTCTATTAATAAGGCTGTTTATTATTTATTTCTGACAATTAATTCGACTCACAGTGAACTTTAGATACTCTTGTAAATAAAACACTTTTCCCTTTATGTAACCACTGTGTTTTGCAGTTAATTTGTGACTATATTTTCGACTATCTAGTAGTCATTATCAAACTAAAAGTAAATAAAAATTATATGTTAAAAACTATTTATTAGGTCAACCTGGTCGTTAAGAAGAAAAATGTTACTTTTAGTTTGATAATGACTACCACATAGTCGACACTATAGTCACAAATTAAGGGCAAAATACAGTGGTTAGAAAAACTAAAAAGTGTTTTATTTACAAGTGTATTTAAGATGTACCACAAAGTGAACGCCAACAACACAAAATAGTGAACTTTAGATATTTTCATGTAGAGACTGTATTGATATTTTTTTTGCCCTTTGTGCTAGTTTTTAAAAGCTACTTTTATCTGTTTTTTGTTATTGCTTTTGGTTATTGTTGGCTATAAGCTTCCCATAATGCATGTTGATTATTACAAATTTTATAAACGATATTTTGTTAACAAAATTAAAAATTTGTTTAGGTTCTCAAACACAAGATCGATGGAATTAGACGAATTACTTCACATCCACTGCTACCATTATGTAAGTAATAAAATTTGTTATTCAATACTTTAACATTTCGGTTATACTGCACTTCGAGGTTGGGACTTTGCCGCCATCTATCTCTAACAGTAAAGAACTAAATTCCAGGCACTTAACTTAAAAGATAACGATGATAATTGCAAACCTCCTGAAAGGAGATACCACTTGAAGAAGAAGAAAGGTTGCCAAACGTCTTTTTTCAGTGGCAGGAATTTTTAATTACTTTAAATTAATTAAAAACAAATGATGCACTGATTTATTGTAAAGTTTAAAAACACTTCTATGGTTTTGGAGAATAAAAATTATAGCATTAAATAAATCCAACATAAATCACCAACAATAAAGAAAGTTGGTTACAGAGCTGGGCAGGATTCAAATCCTTTTAGAGGATTCAAAAGAGGCATTCGAATACTTTAGTTCAACTGGATTCGTGATCCGGATTCGTTACATTATTTTAAGAGGATTCGTATTCAAATCCAAATGTGGGTGATTCGAATCCTTATAAAAAAATTTGTATATTTATAAAAGGATTCAAATATTTATAAAAGGATTCGAATATTTATAAAATGATTCAAATACTTACAAAAGGATTTGAATCGTCAAAAATAATACGAATTATTTGTGAGGATTAACATGAAAAATGTCTTTTGTGTGTTTTTAAATTTCTCGTTAAATCACTATTTTATACGCGTGGCGCATAAGGTCAAATTTCGAGTTTAGAAAAGCCCAGAAAATTTGTCTCGGGTAACTGCGCGACCCCCGACAAATTTTCACGGGGCTTTTCTAAACTCGAAATTTTACTTCATGCTTAGTCCGGGAACGGAAAACACTTGTTTAAAGCTTCAAATTGAACTCTTTTAAAAAACAACGAATGTCGGAAAATGTACAGCTTTATTCCCTGTATATTATTCAAGTAGTAATTTAGTTGCCATCATTGTCATGGTACTATTAAAAATTATTACAATAAATAAGTTGTTCATTAATGCTGATTGTTTATTTTGTTAGGGCGTAGGTAAAGTATCGTACGTTTCTCGAGTGGTATGGCGCGTAGCGGCGAGTGCAGTATTCCGCGAGTATGTAACTCGCGGAATACTGCACTCGCCGCTACGCGGCTCGTGCGCAACATGTCCGCTTATATGTAATATGCTGCATACCACTCTCGTTACGTAATATACTATTACAGTTGTTCATATGATTACTTGAATCATAATTCAGATAATAATCTATCGCAGTAAAATAATAACAATGAATAATAATCTAACGGGGAAAGAAATATATTGCATAAATAATCATTTTAGCAAATCATTTCATCAGTCAATCGAATGATCTCTCAAGCAATCATTTGAGAGATCTCTCGGAAAATCATTCGAGAGGTCTCTCGAGCAATCATTTGAGAGGTCTCTCGAGCAATCATTCGAGATTTCTCTCGAGCAATCATTCGAGAGATCTCTCGAGCAATCATTCGAGGGATCTCTTAAGAAATCGATTATTATCGTAATCAAACAAATCGATAAGTTTCATTCAAATAATCCCATGACTAGTTAAAACATAAACATTCTCTTCATTTTTTAATTGTTCGTTAATAATGTGCATTAACAAACAATTAAAAAATCTACGAGACGAGACGAGAATGTTTTAACTAGTGGTGGGATTAGGTCCATACCTTCATGAGGGGCCCTTCCTAGTTATGCCATTGCGAAGACTGGATGTAAAATCATATGCAGCAATGCCACAAAAAGTGGCGCCCCAGATTATGAAGTACAGAATCTAATTGTCGCATTCGCATGAATGTGCTTTTTTTTTAGTGGCTGTGTCTGAAATTCAGGCACAGCAAATTTAAAAGTCTATTCGGACTCGGAATACACTTTTAAATTTGCTGTTCTGTTTTATATATTTTATATTCAAAGCAAATTCCAATTTATTGAAACATCATGCACTCTAAAATATATTTGTACTCATTTTTTCAGAACGTCAATATTATTTTCACTTCGTTTTTATATTTTGTATATATTTGTAGATTTAACTGGTTGCCAAGATGGTTCGGTTCAATTGTGGGAATGGGGGCACTCCCAGCCGGTGGCCTGTCCTCGTCCTCCCGGCACATACGCGAAAGTCACACGTGTACGATTCTCGCAACACGGAAACAAATTCGGGGTTGCCGATTCCGATGGTAACTTGAGTTTATGGCAAGTTGGACTTTCTGCGAATGCTACAAAACCATTCTTTGTAAGTTGCACAAAATACTCAAGAAAGAGATATTAACACCCAATTGCACCAAAAACATTAAACTCGAGTTCAAGCTGAACTTGAGTTCAAGATAACAGTCCCTTTTGAGAACTAACATGACCGATGAGGGCGCTTTCGTCGCACCACGGAAGGAGTACTGTTGATCAGCTGTTCCAGCTTGGTAATATGTTTATATCAGTGCAAAATAGAAACATAGATATTTGTAATGAATGGCACATCTTAAATTTTTTCTCAAAAGGGGTGTCAGGATCTTTTTTAAAGATGATCACTTTAATATTATTCATGATAAACGAGGAAAATCAATACGTTGTGCGGAACTGAAAACTAAAATTAATTTTTATTTCTTCAGACACAATATGTAAGCTGCGCCACTTGATTTTACTAGCCGTTAATTCACTTATTCAAAAATAATCCTATTTTCATTAGTTAATGCAACATAGATGGAAAACATAACCTTTAATTCTATGCACGGTTTGGAAATCCATGGATGATAAGTGCCATACGTGGGTCACTGGATAAGTTTGGTAAAAATCTATGAAATGGCTACACAATCTATTTGGTGACATGCCACCTTGAAAGATCCACTCTTCAAACTCTCTCAAGCCAAATTTCAGGCAATAGTGACATGTAGTTCACGTTTGGTAATCGTTTCAAGCGAGTGGTTTAGCAGTTTCTGCAAAAATTATGAAACACGAATTTTGTGCAGTGATTAAACAATTTTATTTAACCAAGCAGACAGTAATGCAGATCAACGCTGATTTTAAAATTAAGTTTGCAGAGACTGTCCTGCATTCAGTGGCGGATTTACGATTATGCCGCCGGTAGGCTGAAATATTTTGCCGCCTATTCTCAGTGAGGAGCATTAGATGATATATTAGACTGCGTTTCTTGACATTAAATGCCATTATTACTTAAGGAATAAATCTGGGCTAGACTTTCTCGTTTCTTGATAAAAAACAAAATAGCTAAGGTTAAAATTGTTTATACAAAAGTTGTGTGTTTTTTCCTTGGCTACATCTTTTATTTGAGACATTTTTTGATTAAGTTAATATGTGTCTATATTTTAAACATCACTTGAAATCAGTGTTTAATACGCGTGGCGCATGAAGTAAAATTTCGAGTTTAGAAAAGCCCGCTCAGGGCTTTTCTAAACTCGAAATTTTACTTCATGCTTACTCTGGGAGTGGAAGTCACTCGTTCGTACATTTTCAAATTATCCCAAAATTGCGTATTTTTTTGTTGTCTGCAACTTTTGTTTGAAGCTTTGTTTGATTGAATCCATAATAAAGCTACAGTTAAGGAATAAATCTAGGCTAGACTTTCTCGTTTCTTGATCAAAAACAAAATAGCTAAGGTTAAAATTGTTTATATAAATTTTGTGTTTTTCCCTTGGCTACACTTTTTATTTGAGACATTTTTTGATTAAGTTAATATGTTTTTATATTTTAAACTTCACTTGAAATCAGTGTTTAATACGCGTGGCGCATGAAGTAAAATTTCGAGTTTAGAAAAGCCCGCAAAATTTGGCTCTGTCGCTGCGCGACCGAGCCAAATTTTGCTCAGGGCTTTTCTAAACTCGAAATTTTACTTCATGCTTAGTCTGGGAGTGGAAGACATTCGTTCGAAAATTTTCAAATTATCATAAAATTGTGTATTTTTCGTTCTCTGCAACTTTTGTTTAAAGCTTTGTTTGATTGAATCGATAATAAAGCTACAGTTAAGGAATAAATCTAGGCTAGACTTTCTCGTTTCTTGATCAAAAACAAAATAGCTAAGTTTAAAATTGTTTATACAAAAGTTTTGTGTTTTTCCCTTGGCTACACTTTTTATTTGAGACATTTTTTGATTAAGTTAATATGTTTCTATATTTTAAACTTCACTTGAAATCAATGTTTAATACGCGTGGCGCATGAAGTAAAATTTCGAGTTTAGAAAAGCCCGCAAAATTTGGCTCTGTCGCTGCGCGACCGAGCCAAATTTTGCGGGCTTTTCTAAACTCGAAATTTTACTTCATGCTTAGTCTAGGAGTGGAAGACATTCGTTCGAAAATTTTCAAATTAGCATAAAATTGTGTATTTTTTCGTTCTCTGCAACTTTTGTCTAAAGCTTTGTTTGATTGAATCGATAATAAAGCTACAGTTAAGGAGTGATTCCCAAAATATATCAAAAAAAGTCCTATCTTTATTTGTTCAGAAGTTATAGAGCGCTATTATAACTTTTAAGTTGAAAAAACATATTAGTCGTGATTTAGCCAAACAAAACTTATTAACCATTATTTTAAATTATCACTTGTCAAAGATCGTTTGGTTATATTAATACTTTCATCACAGTTGTTTGTTAGAAATATAAATGCAGAACGGTACTATCAGATGTTCCACTCCACATAATAAAAGATATGTGGTATCAGCATGATGGGGCCCCGCCTCACCGAGGAAGACAAGTGACCCAATGGCTGCATACTTATATCCTAAATCAATGGATTGGTAACGAAGGGCCGATACTATGGCCACCTAGATCACCTGACCTGAATCCTTACGATTTTTTTATTTACGGGGTCTTCAAGCAACGTTTTTATGCCGTAGAAATATACGATCGCAATTAGTTATTGCAGAGGATTCAAGATGCTGCAACTCATATTAGAAATAACATGAATTTATTATGCGTACAGGAGAGTATAATTCGTCGTTGCCAATTATGTACTAAGGAAAATGGACTAATTTCTCAGCATTTACTGTAGGTAAATTTTGCTTTCCGTTTGTTACAAGAATGTTTTTGATTTATTTAACACTTCAACTGCCATGTGCATATTTCAAATGTACACGTTTGTGGGCCAAAGACAATATTTTCGTTAATCAAGCTTTAATAAATACAGGTATATGGTTAGGATTTTAATTTTAATACATTTTTGGAAATATAAACAAACGACTACCGGCTGTCGTATGGCCATATTTACGACGACCGGCCGTCGTACCGCCTAGTTTCTCAGAAATACATACGACGGCCGGCGCGTCGTATGGCAGTTAAAGTGTTAAACTATGATTACATATTAGTGTTCCAAGAGACACTGTTTGAAAAACGCTATAACTTCTAAACCAGGACAGATAGAACCTGCAATAATATGAATGATTTCTTCATGAAATTAAATCTACTTTTAAATGCCAAAGTTTGTAAGGAAGCTAATAAATCCCCCTGTAACCGTCTTATCAACCCGTACTGATAGGATTAAAGGTTACTTCTTACTTATTTAATTCGAAGGACCAAAAGTAAAGTAAATAAATAACTTCACTTTAAAGATTATGAGTTTAAAAAATGTATATTGAATATAACCAAAAAATGTACAAGTTACAATTTACAGTGACAACAGATAAAAAATGTCGGTGATGTTAGCAGTTGGACGGTTTGTTGTTATCTCTCCGTTTTCTTCTGCTCCAGTGTTCCTCCAAGAGATTAAGGGTGGAGCTTAAGGGGTAAGTGGTGGTAACGAGGCGACTCTAATTGGTTGCGTTGATTAAACGTTTTTCCCACGCTTACCACCACTTTGCAGCGTTGCCAAACCTCTGATGGACAGGCCAACACGAGCTGTGTTTCGGCCTGTTTTCCAAATTCCGAGAAATCCCTCGGGGTACTTTATTGCCATATTGTTTGGGCTCGCACCCTTCGTTTTGTCCTCCGGATGACGAAACTGACCGTTTATGCCATTTATGGCTCTATTTTTGAACGCACAGACCTAAACGCGCACTGGACATGTTTCCTCATAACTTAAAAAATATAATCAAAAATGACAATACTGGCCGAGTCCTTTCATCGACTTGGTCCACTCCTAATAAAATGCAAATGTGTTAGTGCGGTTCAGGTACCGCCGTAACACCCCCTGTATGTCAAAAAAAAATAGTTTCAAAATCTTTTTGAAAATTCTTCAGTCTCACAAAGTTTTTAATTATTTCAGAGTTTTTTTGTTGTTAACATAATTGAAATTCGTTTAATAAAAACCGAAAAATCTAATGATTTCTGGTGATTTTTAATACAAGACTTTAAGACATTTGATGGTTTAGAGTTAGCAACACTATTCTCCAGGGGTATTCAGCCGAGAGAAATAAAGTTTCCCGTCTAAATAAAAATTCATAAAAGCCTCAAAGTCGAAATTAGGTATCCGTTGGAAATTTGCCGCCGTAGGCTTCAGACTACTTAGCCTAATAGGAAATCCGCCACTGCCTGCATTAGAGACTGTTTATTTTTGAAAAAAACAATTCAAACATGGCGGAAGCAGCACTCAAGGGGAAGTGGACTCCGTACCCCAAGTGATGATTGAATATCATAGAAAAATGATTAATTTACTACTTGTACAGGATGGTGCATTTTGAAGGTGCCACATATGGAAAACTTTTTTATTTGAAGAGATATTGAAAAACCGATTTCGCGAACAAGGGGCACTTTTTCGTGTTTTAATCAATGGCCAAAAGAAAATTAATCTATCTCTAACCGTTTCCGCTCTATAACGGGAAGTTGGTAAACTGTCATTTTTCGGAAGTTATTGTAACTCATTTATTTTTTAAGTTATAACCAAACTGTAAAAACTTTGTTCAAGGACGTTTGGTTTTTGTTTTCTTATATCACAATCATATTTTTCTTACGGGGGCATATGAAGATATGAATTCCATTGAACAGCATTTTTACCCTGATTTGCTCGTCGTATATAACAAAAAATATTTTTTTCATAAAGGTACACAAGCAGTGTTGAAAAATAAAAAATTTAGCCCAATAGGGGTAAATTTTCGTCGAATAATAATAAGGGGTAGTTATTGAGAGGGTGAAAACTTTCAAGTATTTAGGGTTTTGGTTCAAAGGAACGGGAGGGTATGAGGAGCATGTGAGGTGGGTGCAGAGTAAGGCGAGGAAGGCGTGGGGAATGGCGTGGGGCAAGTGGGAGAAGTGGATGGGGAACTATATGACGGTTGCGTGTAAAATATGGGATGCGTGTGTGAGATCGGTGCTAATGTATGGAGTGGAAGTGTGGGGGACGAAAGGGTACGAGCTGATAGAGAGGGAGCAGATGTGGTTCCTGAAGCGCATGTTGGGAGTGGAGAGGTCCACGCCCAGCTACATAGTGCTTCAGGAGACGAACAGAGAGAGGCTAGAGTGGGAGGCAATGGTGAGGGTGGTGAGGTACGAGATGAGATTGTGGGAAATGGAGGAAGAGAGATTGGTGAAGGATGTATGGGTGACGAGTGTGTGTGGGGGTGAGGGTAGATGGAGGGGGGAGAGGAGGAAAATGTATGAGAGGGTAGGGCTGTCGGAGGCGAAGGTAATGGAATGGCTAGGAAATGGGGTGAAGGTGGATGAGTGGGTGAGGGGGAAAGGGAAGGAGGTGGAAGGGCAAGAAAGGCAAGGGCGTATTGAGAGAAGTGAGTATAATGATATGTATGGGAGGTGGCAGGTGTATGGAAGAGTGCCGAAGTATTTGATAGAGAAGGGATGGGGTAGAGAGGATAGGGTGATTGTGGCAAGGGCGAGGTGTGGATCGGAGGAGAGAGGAAGGAAGGTATGGATGGGGGAAGAATATGGAAGGTGTGTGTTGTGTGGACAGGGGAAGGATACGTGGGGACACTTGGCGGAGGAATGTGAGGGGGTGAAAGAGGAGTGGCTGGGAGCGAAAGGGAATAGAAGGGTAGTGGAGTGGATGAGAGAGGATGGGATCGGGGTAAGGACGTTGGAAAAGCTGGGGAGGGAGAGGGAAAAGAGAAGGGAGGGTAAGAGGGATACGGAAATGGAGAAATAACGAATGAATTGTAAATAGTCTGTAAGATATTAAGATATGCCAATAAAGGTCTTTTTTTTTTTTTTTTTTGTCGAATGAGGACATCATCATCACCATAAATGAGTATTCTGCAGACTTTTAGACATTATTTTTTTGACGGCATTGATAAACTGGAAACTTGCTGGATTAAGTGTATAGCCCTTGAAAGAATCTATGTTGAAAAAGAAAGCAAATTTGTTTAAAACAAAATGCTTTACTGTATTTTGAACCAAACTTATCAAACAACCCACATATTTCAACCTGCTATGTAATTGCGCTCCTATAAGCAATAGCTTGGCCGTGATTTTACACTTTCTAGATTTAATTTCAATATTTATGAGACAAATAAAGCACAATAAAACACTCAATACACACACTTACACAGTACTCCTTTCTCTAGTTTTTTTTTCTGCCACCAGGTGACGTATTCGAACATGTTAGTTCTCAATTGTTCTAATATCACTTTGAACTCGAGTTCAGAGTTAAACCAGTTCAACGTATTTAGTGTAACTGGTCCTAAGTAGCTTTTGTATATTTAATTTTTAATAATATTTTAGACCCATTTATGCCACAACAAGGGCATCTCCGATTTCGTTTTCCTGAACTCGTGCAGTCTGCTCGCGACTGCCGGACACAGTTCGGAGAGTAAAAACGTGTGCATTTGGGACTCGATTTTGCCACAGGGGAAATCATTGGTCGTGGCGTTCCCGTGCCACGATCAAGGCGCTAGCAGCATGGTCTACGCACCGCAGCACCAAGTTTTGATTTCGGCCGGAAAAAGAGGTGATGTTTGTTTGATAGACGTCAGGAGCAAAACGATAAAGCACCGGTTCCAAGCACACGACAATGCTGTTAAGTGCGTTGCAATTGACCCGCATGAAGAATACTTCGCTACAGGTTCAGCAGATGGTGATATAAAGGTAACATGAGTTAACATAAGTTACCTTTAGTTACAGAAGCAAGTGAAAAAGGAAGCTATTAGAATCCAATATTTATAATTAATACAGATATTCAACGCTATGTATAAGAAATTTTTCTTTTAAGTATATGTATCCCGATCAGAGCTGGGAATGCTAATTGAATGATGGAATAAATTTGAGGTTATGTTAAACTATGTAGTGCCAATTTAATTTAAAATTCAATGCCTACTTTAATTTATATTGTAAATGATCGCAAGGTTTAATTTCATAATAATGTTTGACTGATCTTTACCTTATTCTAATAATTTATCCTTCAATTTCAGTGCTTTATTTAAGATTATATTTTATCCTTCTAAAGTACTCTATTTCGAATTCGAAACAAAAATATTTAGTTTTGAATAAATTAACCACATAAAGTATAGATGTATATGTTTTCTAAATACAAAGAATTTTTCTTTTAAGTATACTTATTCCAATTTGTAAATTTTCAGACAAAATATTACTTTATGCGCCACGGTATAAAACACTGATTTCAAGTGAAGTTTAAAATATACTGCTTTAGAATACTGCAGTATATCTTGAACTTCACAATGTTTCAGTAAACCTTTAGTAAATTAAGTTATCTAAATATTACTCATTGATCCATTTGTGATCAGATCGTAATTATAGTAAAATACAACTAAGTGTTTTGAAAATAATAAAAAAAAAAACAATGTTTCAGTGTTTTATACCGGTGATGCATGAAGTTAAATTTTTAGTTTAGAAAAGCTTTTCTAAACTCGAAATTTGTCTTCATGCTTAATCAGAGAGTAGTAACACTTGTTAGAAGTTTCAAACTGAACGCTTTTCAAAAACAGCGTATGTCCTGAAAAATTACAGAGTACACATCTGGATATGTATACTTAAAAGAAACATTTCCTGTATGTCATTATAGACATGAACTCTTCAGAAATTATCTAATACCGTACGATCATCTAAAATATAAATTAGAGTAGGCTTTGAATTTTAAATTAGATTGGCACTACTGGCTTTTAACACATAGATTACCATATCCTCAAATTTATTCCATCATTCAATTAGCATTCTGGACAACTGCACGAAAAAAATGCCACCTACTCTAATTTATAATTTAAATGACTGCACATTATTTCAATTATAATCTATTACCCTTAGCTTCTGTTGTCGCTACGAACTGAAATTTTTTATTTTGCAATGTTATAGATATGGGGAGTGAGTGTACCCGTTGTACTCCTCTCCCTCCCGGCTGAACACGCGAGGAGCAGCTTCTTTAAAAACATCGGCCAAGGCGTGACCCAACTGCACATCGACTCGCACGCCCGGCTCTTCTCCTGTGGCGCAGACGGTAGCATGAAAGTCCGGCAACTGCCCGATCGAGACACTCTGCTAAGCAGTTATTCCCATCATTAAAGAAATTGAAAATAAAAATAAACAAAGCAACAAAGTATTAAATTAAAGGATCGTCGGCCGATCTTTGATTATAAAAAATAATTTATGGTTGCAATATGAATATATTTAAGTATATTATATTATTATGAAAATTTAGGTCCGTGCTTTCGTCTGGATGTCTGCACAGTTACTGTATTTTATAATTATTACTTAAAGAAAAAATTGTTATTTGTTATCATTTTGACTTATAATGTGTCTATTAAATGTGATAGTTAAAGTTCTATTATTGTACGTATGTATACAGGATAAAAAAATCGTTGAAGAAATATAAAATATGTGAATATCGTTTGTTTTTTATTGCTCTCATTTCTGCAGTATCTATGTGAATTAATGAAAATACTCTTAGCCGCATACAAGGCAATGTTTTATAAAACGATATTTGCAATTGAAACCTTTAATAGAATTAATGCACATTTCATTTAACTAGGCGAGAAATTGGAATGTATTTGTGCGCATAACGCTAAAAGTCATAAGACTTGTTTAATTTACGAAAAGTTAGTTATGGTAACGATGTAGCAGTATTATTAGAGGAATCACTTAATTGCACAGATAAACTACACAGAGATACAAACATATTAACATTTCTTTAAATTTCCCGTCTAGTTAAACGAAATGAGCTATAATTATTAAAAATAATTTATAATAATATGCTACGCCTAAGAACACTTAGCCCAGTTGCACCAAAAACGTTAAACTTAAATTCAAGCTGAACTAGAGGTTACGATGACAGTTCCTATTGTTCCAATATCACTTTGAATTTGAGTTCAGAGTCGAACTAGTTTAACGTGTTTGGTGCAACTGGCCCTTAAGAATTGAAGAAATGATAAAACCGGGACATTTGAAAGTTCCAAAAGAGCTTGCCGGAACAGTTAGACTTGACACTCGAAATTGTGTCACTTAGTTGTTGACAAATAAGGAAACTATTTTTTTATTAAATTTAAAAAAATCTACTAAAAAAGTCAACTTTATATTAATTCAAAGGAATACATAATTGAATGCTTTAAACTCATTCCATAATTAGACTTATTTTCGAATGAGTTTAAAGAATCAATTATGTTGTAATGTACTAGTGACGTTTATAAATAAGATGTTACAAAAAAAAATAAAAAATACTACAGATAAAATTAATTGCGCTTATTATCCAAGTGATGCAGTTAAATAGATTATTTAACAACTTAAGAATCTTATCTCCAAGGTCACAGATTATGGCTATCAAGTGCTGGCCAAAATAACTTTCATTCAGTCCATTGCCTTCCTAGCATTCAGCAAGCAGTTGTAGTGTTAAATAACATCGAAATAATTTCTTCTTTCAATATGGCTCCTCTGCCCAAAGATAATCTCACTGCCGTACTTTATGGAATTAACGATATCCGACTTGTGAGTTGATTATTTATTTATGAAAGCATGTTATTTCTAGGTTATATAAAATATTGATTATTTTAATTAACAAATTTTGTAGCACGCCTCTCAAAGTATGTATGTAAAAAAGCATTAAGTTTTTTAAAATTCGCCCTTTTTAAACTCATGATAGTTATTCATTGTATTTAATATTAAATATAATATTATGCCAAAGGACGATTTTTTTAATTTTAATTAATCAATTAATTAAATTTCGCAAATATTTGTTACTGATTTGAAGAATGCTATAAAATTAATGATATTGTTTGTGATATCAAATGGTTTATGCTCACATGTCACAGATCAATAATTGAAAGAAAAGGTTAAATGACCTTTATTTGACCTTTAGATTTAATAAATGGGTCGTCAATTAATTTTAGAGAATTAGAAAAGCAAACCAAAATCAAATTAAATAATTTCAAATTCAGACAACTTTTATTTTATTGAATTAATATCGCTTTCCAAATATCTATACAAATTGATAAAATTGCTACTTGTTTATTTAAATCGTGGTTAAAATTATAATAAAATAATAATAACAGAGGCTTTTACTATTAATTAATACTTTTACGAGCAAATAATCATACTACTGGGCGATCAAATAAATTTATTATCAAGCAAGCTATGCAGTTTGAATTTACGGTGGTAGCACTGGATAACACTTCATGAATCTTGGCACTAATTTGACAAATCAAATATTCAATTTTATATTTTTAGTCATACTATATAATGTATTTTTTAAATGGACTCCGTTCATTGAATAAATAAAAATAAAATTGAGTTAACTATCACAGCCTTTTAACACTGCCAACTGCAAACAAATCAGAGCCTAATGCAATTATAAATGAATTTGATCGCCTGGTATTTCTTTACATTTAAGTGAAAGATTTTTCTGTGAATAACAGGGTTGTTAAAAAAACGTTTTTTTTTATTTTAATGAAAAACAATTTTTTGTACAAAACGTGTGTTTTTCTTTGAAACATCGTTTAAAACATTAACAATTAAAAACATGTTTAAAACGTGTTTAATACAGAACATTTTGAGTATACATAGTCCGATAATTACAGCGTTTTTTAAATTTGCGGGAATTCGTTGTTTCAAAGCGGTTAATTTTTGGCTTTTAACGAGTGTTTTCCACTCCCAGACTAAGCATGAAGTAAAATTTCGAGTTTAGAAAAGCCTAAGAATTTGGATTGGCCGCGTAGCGAAGCGGAGCGGCCAATCCAAATTAGGCTTTTCTAAACTCGAAATTTTACTTCATGCGCCACGCTTAAAAACACTGATTTACAGTGAATTTCAAAAAACACACACATACTACAACGGTTATAGGCAACCTAATATACTGTGACAAATTTCCTGTAGATTCGCAGACGTGTGAATAAAAGCCCCGGTGCTAAACTTAAGAAACTGTTTATTCACAGCTATAAAATACAAAATGTTAGAACGATTATCTGTCCGTGTTTTCTTGTTTTCTGACTTCTGTCAACTGCCCCTTTTTTATTTATCCCCAAACCCCTTGATTTCCGTACTCCCTAATAAATTCGTTACACTGCCCCCTTCTTTAAGATCATTTCGTCCCGAAATTATGATTGTACTGCTCGAGTGTATGGGGTGAGGCGATTGAAATGGATTACTTTAGGTTTTCCTTTTGGCAACTTCTGGATCCTGAACAGTATGTCATTAATTTTGTCTATTACGGTGTACGGCCCCTCCCATGAGGTCTGCAGTTTCGGGGAATAACCTCGCCGCCTCTGTGGGTTGTATAACCAAACCAAGTCCCCAGGTTGATATCCATTTTTATCGGCTTTAATATCGTAAGCCTCTTTCATCCTGTCGCTTGCTCTCTGAATGCTTATCCGTACCTGTTCATGGATTTTGTTTATCCTTCGGCGCAATTCGCTTACATAATCATCTCCTGCCTCGTCCGTTCCAGGTGGACATCCAAACTTTAAATCGCAGGGTAATCGAAGTTCCCGTCCCATAACTATTTTTGCAGGTGTTTGTCCTGTGGTCTCATGGACTGACGATCTATACGCTAGGAGGAATAGATGAAGATACTTATCCCAATCTCGCTGTTGATCGGACACCACCTTTGATAGATACCTATTAATAGTTCGATTCATCCATTCCACCATTCCATCAGACTGCGGGTGTAGGGCGGTTGTCCTGGTTTTATGGATGCCCAAGATGTTGCAGATACTCTGAAATAAGGTGGACTCGAAATTTCTGCCATGATCAGAATGAAGTTCTAATGGTACGCCAAATCGACAAATCCATTCTTTTACAATTACTTCGACAATGGTAGAAGCTTCTTGATTGGGTAACGCGTACGTGTCGACCCATTTGCTAAAATAATCCATTACTACAAGAATGTATTTGTTTCCAGCGTCGGTCTGAGGAAATGGTCCCGCAACATCAACTGCAATCCTTTCAAAGGGGCTTTCCACATTGTACTGCCGCATAGGAGCCCTCCGCCGTTGTTGTGGTCCATTACTTGCTGCACAAACCATACATTGCTTGCACCACTTCTTGACATCTTCTTTGGATTTTGGCCAATAGAATCGTTCCCTTAATTTCTCAAGAGTCTTTATCACTCCAAGGTATCCGCCGCTTATTCCATTATGGATCTCCTTTAAAATTTCCGGTACCCTATTCCTCGGTATCACAACCTGTCTTCGTTCCTCCCGACCATGGGCATCTTCTAAAACGCGTTTTCAAGCCATCAGAGATTACTAACGATTTCCATTGTGCCCAGTAAGATTTCATATATGGTGAGTACCTTGCTACTTGTTCCCAAGTTGGTTTGTGGTTATCCTTCTTCCAATGGATAATTTGTTTTAAGTCGGGATCACTTTCTTGGTCTTTTTGGAGTTGGCGATACTGCCATCTATCGTCTACTATCGTTGTGCGACAGACCGAGATTTCTTTAAATTTGACACGGTTGCAACGTTTGCAGTCCTCTGGGCAGGGTCTGCGTGACAATGCATCCGCGTTTTTGTGAATGGACCTTGGACGGTGTTGCGTGTCGAAGTCAAATTCCTGCAATCTCTCAATCCATCTAGCAACCTGACCCTCAGGATTCTTGAATTGTAGAAGCGATTTTAATGCAGCATGGTCAGTTCTTAACAAGAATTTTCTGCCGTTGTAGCGGGGTTTAAATGCCGAAAGATGCAGACAGACGTTTGTACACTTTTATTTGATAATAACGTATTTTACAAGGTATTTACATATATTAACGTAAGCTGGCACTTGCTCGAAACGTAAACTAGTTAGTCCAAGATCTAGGTCCAATTCAGGAGCGCTAGCAGGAGCTAAGTAGTGGTTGAGTCGAGTGAGTTACCAAGACTGATGATACGGAGCTTGGATCTGGTACTTATAGCCCCGGGGGCGTCATGTGACGCTGCGGTGGTGTCGATATGGGGAGAGGGTAGTACGCGCGTTCAGGTAGGGTGGCTGGTGCGCGTCCCCAAGAGGGTATTAGCGGGGCGCTCCGGTACTACGAAGGTGGCCGCTACAGTCCCCCCCTAGAAATCGGCTGGAGGTAGTCCTGGTGATTTCTATCCATGGTTAGGGGCTACCGGATGTTTCCGTGGTCGCCCTCGTCTCCGGATTGGGCGATTGGTGCCTGGGGTGGAGCATCGGTATGTACATAAGGTCGAAGAGCTGACGAATGGTATACTCCCAAGACCTCGGTAGGGGCAGATGGGTCGGCGATTTCGTATGACGTCGGGCCCTTCTGTCCTAGCACAATGTACGGTCCCTCGCGTTTAGGTTCCAGCTTACTTGACATCTTCTTTTGGGCTGAGCTTAGCGGGTAGATTGTCACAAGTACTTGGTCCCCTGGGTTGTAACTGAGGTCCGGTCGTCGTTTTTCGTCGGCGTGGGCCTTTCGTCGGTCCTGCTCTTTCTCGTGGGTTTGATAATAGCCTGCTTTCAGATCCATCGTGGCCATGTACTTGGTGGTTTTGGCGGCGTGCAGCAGTTCGTCTATGCGGGGCATTGGATAAACGTCTGCCTTGGTGATAGCGTTCAGTTTACGGTAATCCACGCACATCCTCAACGTGCCGTCCCGCTTGGGTACCAGCACCACGGGAGCTGACCAAGCGCTCTCGCATTCCTCGATGGTACCGTTTAATAGGAGCAGGGCTATATCCTGGCGTAGTGCCTCAGTACGGCCTGGCGTTAGGCGGTATGGTGGAGAGGCAATAGGTGGGCTGTCAATCGTTTCGATATGGTGTTCGCACAGCGTTGTGGGAGGCCCTACTTCTTGGAATACCTCCGCGTACGTTGTCAGGACAGCATTAACCTGTTCGCGCTGGCCGGCTAGCAGTTGCGGTCATTCGTCCTGCCTTAGTGTGACAGCTACTGCGTCGATTGTCGCGAATTCTGCATGCAGGGGCTCTCTGTGGACATCCATGGATTCCCATGCCTTGGCGATTTGGTGAGCCGCGTCTTCCCACCGGAATCTGGATCCTTGGTCCCAGTTCTGCCAGAACACTTCTTTTCTGGGCTGGTGTGCATATTCTGGCCCGTAGGCCTCGCATGGGTCGAACGACGATTCCGCCTCCATCGCCTGATTTCGATCCGCGATTGGCGACACGGGTTTTATGGGCTGGTGTTGGGCCAGCATCGCCTGTATCCCGTGGTTGTTCGTTCTTACTTCCTCTCCGGGGTTGCGAAGGCTGCAACCCCGGAGAGGAAGTAGTTTGTACTCGAACCGGTATGTTTGGTCCGGGGCTCCGTCGAAGTGCCACCTTCTGGCTCGGAAGTTGATGACTAGGCCGGCTTCCTCGATCTAAGTCCAATTCAGGAGCGCTAGCAGGAGCTAAGTAGTGGTTGAGTCGAGTGAGTTACCAAGACTGATGATACGGAGCTTGGATCTGGTACTTATAGCCCCGGGGGCGTCATGTGACGCTGCGGTGGTGTTGATACGGGGAGAGGGTAGTACGCGCGTTCAGGTAGGGTGGCTGGTGTGCGCCCCCAAGAGGGTATTAGCGGGGCGCTCCGGTACTACGAAGGTGGCCGCTACACCGTAAAGATATTTATAAAAATGCTCCACTGATCTTACCACCGCCAATAACTCCCTTCGAGTGACACAATAGTTCCGTTCCGGTTTCGACAGAGTTTTACTGAAATACCCGAGGACTCTCTCATGCCCATCCTGTACCTGTGACAGTACAGCTCCTATCCCCACGTTACTTGCATCTGTATCCAATATAAAATCTCCACTTAGAATCGGATAGCCCAGGATCGGTGCACCGATCAGGGAATCTTTCAGCTGCTTGAATGCTTTTTGACAATTTTCATCCCATTGAAATCTTCGTCCTTCTTCGGTCAGTAGTGTCAGTGGCTTGGCAACATTTGAAAATCCTGCAACATACCGACGGTAATATGTACAAAGTCCGAGAAAACTTCGCACTTCATGTAGGTTTCTTGGTACAGGCCACTCTTTAACTGTCTTAACCTTTTGTTCGTCCACTGCTACACCTTCACCGGAAACAATGTGACCTAAGTACTGCACCCTCTTTTGGAACAAGTGACACTTCTTCGAGTTAAGCTTGAGTCCCGAACTTCGCAATCGTTGAAATACCTCTTCCAAATTTTTCAGGTGGTCTTCAAAGGATTGTCCTAACACGATTATGTCATCTAGATATACTAAGCAGGTCTTCCAAGATAGCCCTTTTAATATTCTGACTGACAATATTGTTTCCATCAATCTTTCGAATGTAGCAGGAGCATTGCAAAGCCCAAAAGGCATTACAGTGAATTGCCACAATCCTGTGCCCACGGTAAATGCAGATTTTTCGCGATCTTTGGGGGCTAAATCAACCTGCCAGTATCCACTTTTTAGATCTTATGTAGAGAATACAGTAGATCCTGTCAATGTGTCTAGCGTATCATCAATTCGTGGCAGCGGGTAACTGTCTTTTTTTGTTACATTATTGAGTTGCCGATAATCCACACAAAATCTAGTTGATCCATCTTTCTTCTTCACCAACACTACAGACGATGCCCATGGACTCCTTGATGGTTCTATAACGCCTTCCGTTTGCATGTCCTGTATAATCTTCTCTGCCTCTTCTCTTTTTGCGAAAGTTAGTCTTCTGGCAACTTGACGGATTGGTCGAGCATCCCCGGTATAAATTTTATGTAGAACCACGTTAGTTCTCCCTTTTGTTCCGGTATCAAAGATATCTTGATACATGCTGACGAAATTTCTTAACTTTTTCCTTTCACTAGAATTTAATTCTTGGGATGAATTCTCAATTAAGGTTTCGAGTTGACTGGGAATTCCCTTATTTGGTTCCTTCGAGGTATTTATATCTGGTAAGATTGATGATACTGGCGAACAATTTCCTAAAACCGCTCCTTTCATTAACGATACAGGGTACTCATTTACATTCATTACCCGGACAGGTAACTTATTAGAAGCACGTACCAGCGTTTTCCCGACTATAATTCCTCGAGCTATTTCACCATCGTGAATTTTGGGTTCAACCATAACGATGGTACCATCTCCCGGATTATCTTCCAGATAAGCGTCCAAAACCATTTCACTGCGTTGTGGTATAGACATGTCTTTAGCTAGAATTACCCGAACTGAGCTATTGTCAGTCCGTTTATGCAACACTATTTCTTCTTCACTAATTTTCATAACACCATGTTTAAAATTTAATTCCACTTCTTTGGTTGTCATAATGTCCATTCCGACAATTAATTCATCCTCTACGTCGGCTACCAAAGCTTGATGTACAAAGGTAGTACCTTTTTCTTTTTTGGGTTTTGGCTTTTGCCTGGCCTTAGTAACGTAGACTATTGGCCAACATCAATATTTATTTTATTTATTCCATTTAAGTATTTAATTCTTTACACGCTTATGCAACTAATTATGGACGACACAGCACATTCACTCACATCCATGGCTCCAGAGGGTGCCAATTTCCCCATAAGAAACTGGCACCCCCCGGTGGGATTCGTACCCACGACCCTCTGGCCCAAGAGCAGGAGATCTACTCACTGACCCACGAGGGTCCCCAGGTAGTACCCCAAATGGTCAATTTGATCTCCACTTCTCCATGGGTAGCGGCCGTTTCTCCAGTTGCTGTACGTAATCGCCATTTGGTGGCTTGTATCCTTGGCGGGTATTTTAAAATATCAGGCCTGATAATTGTCTTCGTCGCACCAGTATCAATTAGTATACGACATAGATTTCCATTTACAGTACCATCTACATATACACTATCTAATTTATGTCGCAAAGATGTAATCTGGACTGTTTTTCTGGTGTCAGGTGTGGGGTGTGAATAATAGTGGATTTGGGTGAATGGTGGAGACATTTCTCCAACCACTTCGATGCGAGAGTAAGAAGAGAGGTGTTTAACGTAGCGTGTTTTTATTTACATTATATTTACAATTAAGGTTATTTATTTGACGTTGAAGTTGTAATCAATCGTCGGTACGCGGCTCTAACGCGATATCGACGGGGATCACAGGGCAGTATGTGAACGGGGTCCACTCCTTGGTATCGTGGTGGACTGGCTGGCAGCGTTGTCACTCGGAATGCCTTCTGCGGGGTCCTCGGCAGTGGTGTGACTGGGTGGCGGCAGGCGTTCTGGAGCTCTGTTCCGTGTGTAATTGCGATTAGGATGTGCCTGTATGTAGGAAGCGGTTGGTCTTCCTGTGGTCGCGGTGGCTTCTTCGGCGTCGGTGGCAGCGGGGATATCGCCGGCTGTCGATGCGCCTTTCTTCGTAAGTTCCGGACGTGGCGGCTCCTGATCTCCAGTTTAGATTCTGGTTTACGGTTTTCCATGTAACTGGTGTTTGCGATAAACGGATTTAGCGGCTGTGAACTCGCTATAATGTCTGATTTCTAACGGCTGTGGGTGAACACGTTAGTTTGGTCAATTTACCGCGGCTGTGGGTGAACACGTGGTGAATGAGCCAAGCAGACTGACTATTATCGCTCGGACGAGCGTTTTTATATCGTGTTTCCGTCCTGGTAGCTGGTTCGAGCGGTGGGGTTGTTTTCTGTGTGCGCGCGTTGTCGTGGGGGTGTACGCGGGTCGCCTCGTGTACTTGCGTTCCCTGGTGAGTCACCCTACTCACGACGCTGTTCCGCGCGCCGGTTCTCTGCACGGGTGTGCTAAACCCCACAGTGGACTTAAATTAATCGTGAGAATGGTTTCGCGATTAACGCTCGCCGAATTAAAGGTGGCAGACTTAAAGTACCATCTGGAAGAACGAGACTGTGATGTTACCGGAAAGAAATCAGTGTTGCAGCAGAGACTTCAGGAAGTGCTACGGCAAGAAGGCGAGGACCCTGACAAATATTTATTTGATATTGGATCCGACACAATAAAGATGATTGAAAAATTAGGCGAAAAGTTCGAATCGCTTCGTGATGGATTCGAGAACATTGAATGTAAAATGCTGCGAAGTTCTGCTAAGTTGAAAGATGAATTGAAGCACTTAGTTCTGGAGAATACTGCACTGATTGAAGGTAAATTAGAACATAAGATTTTGGAAACTTCGTCCAATTTACAACAAGAATTTAAAGAACGGCAACAAATAATTGAAGAAAATTTTGAAGATAAAATTAAAAAACTAGAGAAGACCGTTCTCGCAGTGAATAAAACTGATGTGTCGAGGGTTCACATGAAACCGCCACCGTATGATGGGAAATCCTCGTGGGACGTTTATGAACGACAGTTCGAGGCGGCTGCAAGATCCAATGGATGGACATTAGAAGAGAAAGCCACAGCATTGACTCTGGCTCTACGAGGGGATGCATCAGTTATTTTACAAAACCTTTCTATAACTGATCTCGGAAATTACCAGCAGATAATAAGACATTTGGAAATGCGATTTGGGCAATCTCACTTCTGACACCAATGCAACAAATTTCCTGTGGATTCGCAGAGGTGTGAATAAAAGCCCCGGTGGTAAACTTAAGAAACTGTTTATTCACAGCTATAAAATACAAAATGTTAGAACGATTATCTGTCCGTGTTTTCTGACTTCTGTCAACTGCCCCTTTTTTATTTATCCCCAAACCCCTTTATTTCCGTACTCCCTAATAAATTGGTTACAATACGTTATAGTTATTGGGTTGCCTATAATCACTGTTTTAAACAATTTGTTCAGCGCAGAATTTGACTCATGTTTTATTCACATCTACATATTAGATTGCTAAAGCCGTATATTTTAAACTTTACGATATTTCAGTGTTTTATACGTGTGGCGCATGAAGTAAAATTTCGAGTTTAGAAAAGCCTAATTTGGATTGGCCGCTCCGCTTCGCTACGCGGCCAATCCAAATTTTTCAGGCTTTTCTAAACTCGAAATTTTACTTCATGCTTAGTCTGGGAGTGGAAAACCCTCGTTTAAAGATTCAAACCGAAATCTCTGAAAGAAAAAATCCCTGTATTTAAAAATCACACGCAGTTATGATAGTTTATTGTAATAAAATGTTATGTTTAATAATGTAATTTGAAATCTTAAATCATGCAATAATGTTAATGATGCATGCTCTAAGTTTTATAATATTTTATACAATGTTTTTGATAATTCTATACCATTACTTAAGCATACAAACAAAGCTAGATTTCCGCCATGGTTTAATCAGGAAATAAAACGATGTTTAAAAATGAAAAACTATTTTCATCGTAAATGGAAATATTCTCGATCTCTTTACTTTCACAATGAATTTAAAAGAATGCGTAAGTTAAGTAAACAATTAATTTCTAACTCCTACACGGACTACATGCGCGTTGTTGAATCAAATATAAAAAGTAATCCGAATGATTTGTGGAAGTTCTTACATCAAAGAGCGGGTACAACACGAATCCCTGGAGAGTTACATGATGGAGATATCACGTATTCCTGTCCCCATGATATTGTCTCGGCCTTTGCTAATATATTTTCAAATGTTTTTACCTCAGAAGAATTAATTGATCCCGTGAATAACATTTCTTACTGTGAGAACTTAACTGTTCCAAATATTGAAGAAGCTGATGTTCTAAAAAGTGTTAACCATCTAAAAAATTCTAAGGCTTGTGGGGATGACCGGATTCCTAGTTTCGTCATTAAGGATTGCAAACTAACATTTATTCAGCCATTGACTGTATTATTTAACCTCTCTCTACGAACAAACACATTTCCTAACGTATGGAAACATGCAATAATAAGTCCTGTCTTTAAACGTGGTGATAAATCTGATATAAAGAATTATCGACCTATCGCCATTCTTTGCAACTTTTCAAAAATTTTCGAGCACGTTGTGTATAATATTATTTATAGCCATGTAAAAAAATATATTTCACCCTATCAACATGGGTTCTTTCAAGGTCGATCAACAGTAACGAACTTAGCTAACATTTCACAACACCTATGTGAAGTTATTGATAATCGCAGTCAGGCTGACGTAATATACACGGACTTTTCACAAGCCTTTGATAAAATTAATCATCAAATATTGCTACAAAAGCTAAACAATTTCGGACTATCACCTACATTTTTATTGTTCATTAAATCATACTTGGACAATCGCAGTAATTGTGTATATTATAATGGTTATAAATCTTATTCTTTTCAAAGTTCTTCTGGGGTACCACAGGGATCTATTCTGGGACCTTTACTATTTAATGTATATATTGATGACCTTATTAGTTCTCTCTCATGTTCCGTGTTAGTATATGCTGATGATTTAAAGATATATGGTACAATCAACAATGAAACTGACTGTATTCATTTACAACGTAACCTGAATAGCATTGAAGAATGGTGTGATACTAACAAGCTTAAACTAAATATCAAAAAATGTATAGGTGTTACATATTCCCGCAAGAAGCATGTAACTACATATAACTATATGTGCAAAGACACCATTCTCCAACGTGACATCAAAATTAAAGATCTTGGGGTTATGTTTGATTCGAACGTAACATTTGTTGACCATATTAATACCATTAGTTCTTCAGCCTTTAGAATGCTTGGTTTTATAATGCGCTCATCAAAGTACTTTCACGACATACATTTATTAAAAGTTTTATATTTTGCTTTTGTTAGGAGCAAGCTAGAATATGCCTCCATAATCTGGTACCCATATTATGTGTCTCATTCTTTAACAATCGAACGTGTGCAAAAAAGGTTTATGAAGTATTTACATTTTAAATCGACTGGTATCTATTCCGATGTAACTGTCAACTATGAGGACTTACTTGTAAAATATGAATGTATTTCTTTATATGAACGTAGAAATTTTTGTAGCGGATTATTTATGTTAAAGCTGATAGATGGGTCGATTCACCCGATTTGTTATCAAAAGTAAACTTCCATATTCCACGTCTTTCGTCTCGTCAACCACCAACGTTTTTAAAACCAACTGCGACCTCTAACACTCTATTAAGAGCACCTATTGTTCACATGAGCAAGAACGCGAATTCCATTTATAGTGACATTTTTATTGGCATTAAAAATATTTAAATTTTGTTTTAATAATAAGTATTTAGTTCATAATTTAGTGTTATCTCCTATTATTATTTAGTTATATTTAGTTATTGTAAGAATTATATTATGTATTTGATAATTGTCCGTTTTGGATTTTTTCCGATGGATAATAAATGGTCTTATTATTATTATTATTATTAAATATCTTCAACAATTTAGCTAACATTTAAAAAAGTAAACAAAAAATCTTAATGAAGTAGTATAAAATATAATTTAGCAAATTTAAGATAACAAAAAAACGTTTTAAACAAATTTAAGATTTAAAACATGTTTGAAACACGACGGCTGTTTTTAAACATGTTTAATACACTGTTTTAAACATAACAACCCTGGTGAATAACAGAGTCTGCATTAACAGAAATATCTTTAATACAAACAAATACTTCAATAAAGTTAATTTATAAATTTATGCTGAAGGTTTTTAAATTTTAAAAACAGAAAATTCAGCAAATTTTATACCTAAATCTTCTGCTGTTAACATTTAAACATAAAAGTGTAATATTTTTACATTATTGTTTTTATTCAATTTTGTTAATTTAAATCGACATTATTAACTCCATAACAACCGTAATAAACAAGGTTTTATTCACTAGTGAACTAAAATTTTTTTAGGTCACTAGTGAGTTAAAAAATTTATTTAAAAATAAATGTAAAGTACATTTTCTTTACAATTTCGGCAAAATTTAATAAAAACATATATACGCCACGTGAATTAAACACCTTTATTCACTCAAAGAAATGATTTCACTCGCGCCGAGGCGCTCGTGAAATCAAAAATCTTTTCGTGAATAAAATCGTGTTTAATTCACTTGATGTATAATATTTATTAAACTACAGTACAATGTTCAATATGTACGCAATAGATAAATCAAATCTTAATTGAAAATTTGTCATTTAATAATATAAACAGTTTATTACGTAAATTTTGATATTACAAATAAAAAATTATACTATTAATTAAACACGGCAGATTGCGCTATAATAACTTTATACTTTAAAAATTCGATGTTGATTCTTTTTACGAAATGTATCATTGAATTTTGTTCTGCCACTTTTACTAAAATAATTTGTATTTACTTTTTTTAAAAGGAACAACGCCCAATACCTCAATATGAAGACGATCGTAAGTTTCTGCATTGATTAAATAGCATAATTATATCTTCTGTTTTCTAATTCGAGCAATTTGCTTTAGGATATAGTAATAATAATATATTGTTTATTTGTATAGTCACTTTTAATACAGAATTAATACAAAATAAAATACAATAGTAAAGAGCAACAATATGTTATTAAAAGCGACTGTGGCAAATTACCACAGACGCTTGAATTTTTGAAGCTTTTGTTTACATGAAATAAATACTTGCAATATTTATTAGTGTGAGATCAAATTTATGCAGTCTATTTTGAACTTCACTTTAAATCAGTGTTTTATACCGGTGGCGCATAAAGTAAAATTTCGAGTTTAGAAAAGCCTGAAAATTTGGTTTGGTCGCGTAGCGCGACACCCTGATGATTCGAGTGTTTGGTAAATGATCAGGAATTCCTCATTTTGATAATTTGAAGCTTTAAACGAGTGTTTTCCACTCCCAAACTAAGCATGAAGTAAAATTTCGAGTTTAGAAAAGCCTGAAAATTTGGTTTGGTCGCGTAGCGCGAAGCGCGGAGCGGCCAAACCAAATTTTCAGGCTTTTCTAAACTCGAAATTTTACTTCATGCGCCACCGGTACAAAACACTGACATACTACGAAGTTTAAAACACACCGCTAAACTTTACATTGCATCAGTGTTTTGTACCGGTGGCGCATGAAGTAAAATTTCGAGTTTAGAAAAGCCTGAAAATTTGGTTTGGCCGCTCCGCGCTTCGCGCTACGCGACCAAACCAAATTTTCAGGCTTTTCTAAACTCGAAATTTTACTTCATGCTTAGTTTGGGAGTGGAGAACACTCGTGTAAAGCTTCAAATTATCAAAATGAGGAATTCCTGAACATTTACCAAACACTCGAATCATCAGGGTATCTATAGTTAAAAAGAAAAATTCCCTGTATGTAAATGTTTAATTGATTTATTTAATTATTTAGAGGTATTATTACGAATGGAAGCAGTCGGAATTTGTGGCTCGGATGTTCACTATTTGGTGAATGGCCGAATCGGCCATTTTGTGGTCGAAAAACCAATGGTTATTGGCCATGAAGCTGCCGGAACTGTGGTTGCTTGCGGAAAGAATGTCACTCATCTCAAACCAGGTAACAGTTAGCAAACACAAGAAGTACACATTTTCAGTTCAGTTACTCAAATATTTGAAACAAATTAAATAACACAATCTACTTTTATCGACACCAATTAATGAACAAAAAAAACAAAGTAAAGAAAACGCTGAATAAGATTGAAGAATGAATTAAAATGCGGAAAGATAATTAATTACAATGCTTTTTAAACCAAATGTAACAGGTGATCGTGTAGCTATCGAGCCAGGTCAATGTTGCAGATTTTGCACTTATTGCAAAGAAGGGAGGTACAATCTGTGTCCTTCAATGGTCTTCTGTGCAACACCTCCAATTGATGGTAATCTCGCCAGATATTACCCACATGCTGCCGATTTTTGTTTTAAGTAAGTACGACCATATGTAACAAAATAATTATTATAGTTTATATCGGACAAAACGAAAATTCTTAGAACTTTTATTGTCTATTAGATTGCCAGATCACGTTTCTTTCGAAGAAGGTGCTCTTTTGGAACCTTTATCTGTGGGTGTGCACGCCTGTAAAAGAGGAAACGTCGGACTTGGATCTATAGTTTTAATTTTGGGATCTGGACCAATCGGCTTAGTTTCTTTACTGTCTGCTAAAGCTTTCGGAGCTTCTAAAGTTATAATAACAGGTTCGTCATAAAACACATTTTAAACAAATACATTGTATCTTCCCTATACTGTTTTTAAAGATTTTGTTTGAAGCGCAACAAAATAACTCAGTGTACTTCGATATTCAACAACTCTCCTCTTTGTCAATCTTGACGCCCAACCTCCTCCAAGTCTTCCACGTCACTTGTAAATAAAACACTTTTTTACTTTGTTTAACCACTGGAAAAAAGTGTTTTTAAGATGTACCACAAAGTGAACGCCTACAACACCAAACAATCTTCCACGTCACTTTACTTCTCACCAAGCCTCCTCATCTCTGCAACATCCGGTTCTCTGCAACTGTCTCTTTCTCCGAACGCCAACCCTTCCCTCTTGCCAAACAAACCGAAACATCCACAAAATGCCTGCACTCCTTGATATTCGTAAGGTCAGACATGCGCGTTACAACATTAACAAAATCTGTGTTATTTATTTCTTGTTAGATGTTGTTCAACACAAGCTGGACTTTGCGAGATCCCTCGGTGCCGATTACACCCTTTTAATTAAAAATCAATCCGAAGAGGAAATGGTGAAAGAAATACATACTCTTTTGGGTGGTGAACCTACAGTCAGCATGGATTGCAGCGGGGCCGAGCAAATGGTCAGAGTCGCCATCCAAGCCACGAAAAGCGGTGGAGTCGCCGTTTTGGTTGGAATGGGAAAAGCCGAAATGACTTTGCCTTTGTGCAACGCTTTAATCAGAGAAGTGGATATTAGAGGGGTCTTCAGATACGTTAACGAGTAAGCAAAATAAATATTCACTCTTGATAATAATAGACAAGTTATGTCGGCTAGTAAAATTTCAGTTTGGTAAAAAAAATATTTTCAGACTAGTTAAAAGTAAAAGACATTGTTTTCCCCTTCGTTAAGGCTTTTGTTAACTAAATAATTGGTTAGAGTGAGTCAAGACATATAAAAATTAATAAGGGAATAAAGGGAAATCATATGGTCTATTGAGATAGTACTCAATAGACCATATGATTTCCCTTTATTCCCTTATAAATTTTTATATGTCTTGACTCACTCTAACCAATTACTGTATAGTAATTATTGACTTTTGCTTTTAAACTGAAGACACGTCATTATTAGTATATTGCTCTAATAGACTGTTTCAAGATCGGATAAAAACTATGAAGTGAACATAAAATTAATAAACTATTGATGACCTAGTTGAAAAAACCTATTTATTTAAAAATATCTCTCAAAAAACAATTATTTTTTAATGCACAGTAAGAATGCCAACAACCTTTCTCAACAAATTTTCATACGTTTTAAAACTGCTAACTTGTTTTTAGTTATCAAACTGCTTTGGAAATGGTATCAACAGGAAAAGTTAACGTAAAACCGTTGGTCACCCATCACTATAAAATGGAGGAAACTGTCGCCGCTTTCAAAGCAGTCATGACTCCAGAAGAAAAGTCAATTAAAGTCATCATCCACGCCAATCCCGACTGGAAGCAATAAAATACTTTAATACCTTCACCATAGAAATTCCTCAAAATTAGATCTGGAAAAAGTTCAAATGCTTTTTACTTAACATTAGTTTGTATGAAATGAAAGTCACACACGATTTGACTTACCTTTCAAGTAGCATATAAACTCAGGTATGAAGTGTTCTAAATAAATGATATTTTCTATTATAACATGCTTTCATTTCCTTTCCCTTTTTTTACTTATCTTTAGAGAAACAATTAAGGTATAAAGTGTTCAAAATAACTTATAGTTTTCTATTAAAAAAAAAAAAAAGACCTTTATTGGCATATCTTAATATCTTACAGACTATTTACAATTCATTCGTTATTTCTCCATTTCCGTATCCCTCTTACCCTCCCTTCTCTTTTCCCTCTCCCTCCCCAGCTTTTCCAACGTCCTTACCCCGATCCCATCCTCTCTCATCCACTCCACTACCCTTCTATTCCCTTTCGCTCCCAGCCACTCCTCTTTCACCCCCTCACATTCCTCCGCCAAGTGTCCCCACGTATCCTTCCCCTGTCCACACAACACACACCTTCCATATTCTTCTCCCATCCATACTTTCCTTCTTCTCTCCTCCGATCCACACCTCGCCCTTGCCACAATCACCCTATCCTCTCTACCCCATCCCTTCTCTATCAAATACTTCGGCACTCTTCCATACACCTGCCACCTCCCATACATATCATTATACTCACTTCTCTCAATACGCCCTTGCCTTTCTTGCCCTTCCACCTCCTTCCCTTTCCCCCTCACCCACTCATCCACCTTCACCCCATTTCCTAGCCATTCCATTACCTTCGCCTCCGACAGCCCTACCCTCTCATACATTTTCCTCCTCTCCCCCCTCCATCTACCCTCACCCCCACACACACTCGTCACCCATACATCCTTCACCACTCTCTCTTCCTCCATTTCCCACAATCTCATCTCGTACCTCACCACCCTCACCATTGCCTCCCACTCTAGCCTCTCTCTGTTCGTCTCCTGAAGCACTATGTAGCTGGGCGTGGACCTCTCCACCCCCAACATGCGCTTCAGGAACCACATCTGCTCCCTCTCTATCAGCTCGTACCCTTTTGTCCCCCACACACAGTTTTCTATTATACCATGTCTTTATTACCTTACCTTTGTAGAAGTAAATAAAGACAGGTTTGAATAGTGCTAAAATGCACTTCGCAAGAATGGCACACTTACCTTTTGAGGAGAAAGCGAAGAATTCAAATAAAAACGTGTATTAAAAAAACTAACATTTATTAGTAACCAAACTTATCATTCAACGTCGTCCTACCATCCCCAGTTTGCCCTTCAGGAGGAACCCACATGTTGTAATCACTCTTCAAAGCATCCTCTTGATAACCCCTGATCTTCTCAGCCTCGACTTTCTCTTGTCTCTGCTGTATCCTCCTTTGGTTGCGTTTCTTTTTCTTCTCGGAATCGTCACTACTATCACTCAAAATCTCTCTTGCAATTGAAAGAACGCTCTCGTAAAATTTATCGCTGTCATTTGTTTGAAAGTTTTGCAACTGTTTTTTCAATTGGATCAACGATTTCGCGTCGCATTTTCCTACAAGCAGATCCAGTTGTTTGATGGAGTGAGTTAATTCTGAAGGGGATTGCGGGAATTTCCAAATTGTGTTCAGTGCTTCGGTTAAATCTTCGTCAGGTATGGATTTTAGGGTTTTGTAAAATTCGTCTTCGTATTTAAAACTTTTATCTTTCCTAGAGCTACTATGTTTTGAAGATGGGTTATTTGTGTTAATTTCAGTTTGTTTTCGAATTGTTTCTATGTTTTCGTGTTTTGTTGCGGAAGTTTCATCATCCCTAACTTCAGTTACCATTTTAACTTCAGAGTAAGAACCTTTTGACTTTTTAGTTTCACTTTCTGATGTAGAATTCTCAATACTTTCTATTGACGCATCAGAATATTCACCGCATCTATGTTTTTCTGTCTTTGAAACCATTTTTTCTGTATTTATTTTATACCTGATTTGTGTTTCATTTTCACTCTCTTCCTCAGAATCTTCGTTCACAATTGTCTCAACTCGCTCCGGTTTTTGTACTTTAACTTTCAACCTCTTTCCGAATAAAGGTAGCCTTTTCACCCCGACCTCTTCACTTTTCCCCGCTTCTCCATCTGCATGCCTAATCAAAGGAGGCAAATCTGCGGGCCGCGCAATATTAACCAACTTTATCACATTCGTGTGCTCAATTTTTAGCCTGTGCAACTCGGCTTTGAGTTTCGTAATTGTTTCTTTATCAAGTTTGGCTCGTTGTAAGTTTTTCATGTATGAATCTAAAGAATCCTCGTCTTCGGCTGTTTTAGATGCCGATTCGGATCTAGATTTTTGTAATTTGTGTTCTATTTCCATGATTTGTTGGTGCAGCGCTTTTTCTTTTTCAAGTAAGCTTTGATAGGTTTCTGGCGCTTGCGGGAGTTTGTTTTTGATGCGGTTTTCACGTTTTTTTTCTACAGTGCCCGTGCGATCTAAGAATGTGTCGTCATCGCTGTCGTAATAATCGTTTTCTTCCCAGTTACGTGCTTTTCGTTTTTTAGATTCTAAAAATATATAAAGATGTTTATAGTAAAAGAATATTATAATTTATATTTCATGACAATGTAAAAAAAACGTGTGGAATTGTATCAAACTATCAACAATATCTTGAACTCATTAATTGCCATTGATGCATACACGTAGCATTATTAATTTTTTTTAATTAAATTACTAATGTCCGGTTTTACCCACTTCAATTAAGTCTTATTCGTTGATTAAATTAATTTGTTGATTGGAATAGACATTTTCCATGTTATAAACATCGATATCATGTGAATTGATGATTTTTTGACACGTGTGTAACTATTACTAGATTTTAATCAATCAATAATTATCGGTCGATTTAACTGACGTTGGTAAACCCAGCATAAATAAATTAATTTGATATATTATATTATTTGACCTGACTTGAAAATGTATGAAGAAAAATGTAAATATTTTATTATTTAAATATTTAGAATATTAGTAATTTAAAAAAAATGTCAGTGTATTTCTAACTTTCAAATATTTTAGGGTTTTATACGCGTGGCCCATGGAGTAAAATTTCGAGTTTAGAAAAGCCTGAAAATTTGGTTTGGCTACTCCGCTTCACGGAGCCACCAAACCAAATTTTAAGGCTTTTCTAAACTCAGAATTTTACTTTATGCTTAGTCTGGGAGTGAAAACACTCGTTGTAAACTTCATATTGCACGTTTTCATATAAAATTGACAAATGCCTAAAAATTTACAGCATATATATTAACTCGAAACGCGTCTATAGATGGCCTGAATAATTTGACCCAAATTGTTACATTTGCAGTAGGTTACTGTATGTAACAGCAAACACTTGTTGTATAATTCAATGTCCGTCGGGGTATTAGCCCGGGAAGTAGTTGTTTCAATGAGTGTTTGATATAGTCTTTGTAAGACTAACTTGTTGTAGATTGCGAAAAAAATCGCACTTTTAATGTTTGAAGTATTCTGCAACCAAGAATTGGCAATTTCATTTATACGCATATATATTACTTATATTTAAAAGAAAAATCCACAGTATGTAATACAATAAGTCATTCATAGAAATTATAAAAAGAAGTTCAGAATTTTACCTTAAATCAATTTTTAAAGTTAACTCTATAATTGCTCCGCCGTTAATGGGTTAAACATGCACAATTCATGACTTCTCGCTCAAAAAATGTATTTGCTTCTTGTTTTTACTTACCATGTGTTGCTTGTCGTAACAATCCATGCCTGTCGAGAATCCTGCACGCTTCCAAAGCACACTGGATGACAGCCTCTTTTTTCTTTCCTTTGTGCAAAACTTCAGCAACGATTTGTTTGCCTCGATCGTCGTCGACGGGAAGAGGAACTCTGCAAAGAAACTGGCCCATGCCCTGCTCTGTACAATCGTACTCGAGCTCGAAACCCTCGCGCTCCATAAATCCCCTAAGAGCTTTCTTAGGATCATCCAAATACAACTCCTCGTTGTTCGTCTGAGCGTATGGGTTTTCCGATATGTCCGTTTCTTCATCCGCGTCCTCACCTAAGCATTCATTTAATATTAATTTATATTTAATTGATACACCGCACTCTGGCACTGAATATGTGTATGTCACAAAATTTGCACTTGATACATTCATTATAAAGTGTGGGTCAAAATTATGACAAGAATACTAAAAATTACATTTTTTTGCACATACCCATTCCCCAATCGATACCATTTTCCTCTTCTTTCTTTAACCGAGCTTCTGCTTCCAATCTTATTTTCTCTTCGAGTTCTTTCTTTTCCTGTTCTCTCCTCAGCAATTCCTCGGCCCTTTTTTGTTTCAACTCTGTAACACTTAACTCAGAGGGCTCTTCGGCATCTTCATCGGGTCCGGCGAGGATGTAAGTGCGCGAGCTGCAACCTAATTTAATCATATGACCGACCTAAAATTATCGATGATATTACAAATGCAAACACGACTTTGATGAATGTTAGTCTCTTATTTATAATAAAATAAAAAACATAGATGATATACTTTTTCCACTTGTTTCGACATTCCTATAAGAAAAAAAGTCAGTAGAGCTTAATTTTTAAGCATTGACATGATATGTTATTTAATTCCTACTAAACCGACTTAAAAGTCAACTCTTACAGTAAGAGTTTGAAATATTTGAGGATAAAGAAACTGTAATTTAATAAAAATGTATTAATTTTGGGTTTATAAAGTTTATTGAGTTGAGATTATTCATCGATATTTTATTAATAATTAAAAAATAAAATCATAGAGTGTATCCATCGAATTATTGATCAAACAAATCAGTCAGGCCCTCAAAATTCCTAATTCTCTCTCCAAAACACGAAACACAGAGCAAAATGGAACAAGATCTGCTTCAGCAGTTAATCAACGAGACGTCGAACACGCACAACTCGAAAGAGATAGACCTGGAGAAGATAAAAAAACTTATCCACAAATCCTCCAGGATGCGCAAAGAGGAAAAATCCCGGGCCGACAACATCGAGCAGTACTTCGTCACTCTGAAAAAACGCATTGACGAGAGCAGCAGCTTTCTGGAGAAAGCCAAGAAGGATTTGGAGAACATAAACTTCACTTTCGAACGGGAACGGTTCGACGAGAGTTTGAATTATGATGAGTTCATGTCCAAGACCGATGAGGAGATCGACGAGGAGATGAATGCCATCAAAACAAAATTGGCGGCGCTTGAATCGAGGGTGAAGACTTTGAACGAAAACACGTACGGGGCAGAAGAAAATTTCAAGAAATCGATTAAAACTTTGCAAAATATAAGCAAGGGGCTTTACAGTGGGGATGATGCGGATTGTTGACTTACCTGGACTCTGACGTATGTGCGTGGTTTTATGCGTATTTTGTTAAAAAACGTTCCATGAGTGCTGTTCAAATCATACAAATAGAAACCTTGCGGATCGGTCTCTGTGGCTGCGTTTCTGTATTGTAAAATCGCGTGGTATCTGTAATAAATTTATTATGCATTAAATTCACTATCAAAAATAATGTGATTTAATATTTGTCAGATAAATTACAAAACACAATTTTGGCATACGAAAAATGACAAGAACAGTCTAAAAAATCTTGTGATATATTATTATCCAAAATTTATTTTTAAGGAACAAACATGGTCATAGATTTGAGTAAATAAAGTTGCCGATAATAGTGTTACGTGATTTTTTGCGTAAACAATTTTAAGTTATTTTATTTTGAATACGGGTAATTAATATATGCAACTTATAGTGCTTTATTAGAATTAATTCAAAACACTATTGTTTAATTTTTTTGTCCTTTGTTCTCCGTGGTCATCGTGCACCGCACTCTCGTTCTTTTCACACCTGGCACTCACGGCGTAAACGCATCCAAATCAATTAGAGGTCATCACGCCATTTTTATCTTCAGAAATTAATTTAATACTGTTTTGGTTTCCTCGGGATTCGAGGGATATATTTTCCTGAAGATAAGTTGTAAATTATTGGAATTACTTAAAAATAATTTACTTCGCTTCAAGCGGATTTAAAAGCGTGCAGTCCTCGATATCCTCATTTCATCTAGAGGTAAGCACATTTCAGTTGTTGTTATCATTAATGGAAATTCATTATGATTAAATTGTAATATGTTAATCTCCAATTTATTTACCAAATAGGGTGTTTTGTGTGTTTGTAATAGGTATATATATAAAAAAAAGGAGGTCTTTATTTTTTCAACTGAAGAAAAATCTCTTATCATATCCGTAATCTCTTGGGACGTTTTAGGATTTTATATCTGGGTTACCTATTCGTTTTCCGATTTACTCGATCAATTTGGACTTGGACAATTTGGTTGGCGTAAGATTTTTCTGGAATTCCTAGTTTCGTGTTGTTGCGGAAAGCAAAGAAGAATACAGGGTGAAGGCGTTCCAGAATTCTTGATCAAGTTATGTCAACGAGGAATTGGCTGTGTGCTGTCGCGTTCTGAGGCTAAGTCGTGTTGCAGGAAAACCGTTATAAATTAGCTAAGTATTTGGGATATACACTTGAAGTTTTTTTTTTGGGAAAAGTAATTATTGACAGATAATAATAATTCTATACATTTTGTTTTGTGTTTTTGTTTTTTTTTGGAAGTAATAATTTGATTCAATCTAATAATTTTAACTGCGAACATAACTATATATATATTTTATTTTAATCTGAACTGAAAAGGGAATTTCTTACAAATACATAATAAACAATTACCTATTGTATAACTGTTGTAAAGATACATACGTATAGCTATATATATTTATCTACTATCGTTCTATGTAAGATCAGATTTATTAACTTTATTATCATTAATTTTTTTTAAGGTAAAACGATTCTTTTTTTTATACATTTAATTCAATTAATTTAAACTTAATATTTTTGCGTTCTATTAAAATACATAAGAAATTAGTAAGAAGGAAGTATCTCTTAATTTTAGTGTTTTGTTTTTCTTCAGTGAGTTGTGATTTTGTTTGTTTTTTTTAAATTTAATATATGTATTAGTACAAGCTTGGTTCGTGATTTTCCTTATTGGTGTACTACTTTGCCGCCCGTAACCACGTAGTGCCCATTTTATTTACCTTTTTTTACCCCCCCTACTCCTCTGGGTTAGTCTGGCCGAGCGGTAAGTTAATAGTAGTAAAAGTAGCGTCGCAATGGGTTGCAGAATACTTCAATATGATCATAGATCGTTTTATGTTTGAAATTTTTAACACTAATAATTATATTAAAAGTATCATCAATAAATTTAGGGATTTATACAAAGCGTATCTACTGGAAATAGTGCCAAATTATTACCTAAGTATCTTTTTTACAGTCATTTATATCTTTGTAAATATTATTAAAAATTACCTTGATATAGTTGGATGTGCCATTGGAACATCACAACTCGGTAACCGTCCAAACACCCAAAAACTCCTCTCCATCAAATCAATCCTGTCAATAATGCTCCCAGATTTCAGCACTTCGAACTGGTAAGCCCTTCCGCTCGAATGTGGCATTCCTGCCCACTCTGGTTCTCTGTATGGCATCATGACATTTTCTTGCACCTTTGGCTGTTCTCTGGGTGGATCAACTTCCTCCTCATTCGCGGATTCCTCGGGTTCAGTGATTTGTTGTTCTATCACTTTCGGTGGTTCTTCTTGTTCGGGGACTTTTACAATTTTCCTCGGCAAACGTCCGATTTTTCCAATGAGAATCGGTTTTTTAAAGCTCGGATTTTCTCCCTGTTGTGGGATTTCAGTGTCGTCTTCGTTTTCCATAACTATTTTTCTATATTTTCTAAAACTTCAATATTCTTCTTCTTGTTTAATGGCCTTGGCAACTGGGCCCTTTCGACCAGTCTCTGATAACTTCAATGTTGTTCTATGAAATTGTTTGTTATTGATAGGATCTAACCTAAAAATACAATATTTAACCTGACAGTTACGCATTCAATAGCGATAAAGATCGGTATTAAGAATTTTTAATGAATAAAAAATAATAGATAACAATCAGCAATTCAGTTATGAGCAGTTAGCGCCATCTATAATTAGCTACTAAAATTATTAGCATTTAGCGACATCTATTAACAGTAACCAGAAACAGTAATTGCTGGCGCCATCTAACAACAGTAACCCGAATTATTAGTGGCCAGCGCCATCTATTACCTTTATATGGAAATAATTAATTAATAAGTAACGCCATCTAACAATAAGCATTTCAATTATGAGCAGTTAGCGCCATCTATCATTAGTTACTAAAATTATTAGCATTTAGCGACATCTATTAACAGTAATAAGAAGCAGTAATTGCTAGCGACATCTAGCAACAGTAACCAGAATTATTAATGGCCAGCGCCATCTATTACCTTTATATGGAAATAATTGGTTACAATTCGTGTTATTGTACATAGATGGCGCTAGTGATGCGATTAGCTTGAATGGATCGGATTGGTCACCTGGTGCGAGCAAGAAAGGGCACTACCTTACCACTGTCAGTGTGATCATTAATGGCGTGCTGTCGTCGGTAGTGAAAAGTCGATCCGTTCCTCTCGCTCCGTGTGTGTGTTTAGTGTGTGTGTGGACTCCTTTGAAAACTTGCTGAATAAACAAAGTAACAATGACCACGACGGGCATTCTGCCTACCTACCAGAGGCACGTGAACGGGATGCAGTCCCAACTCTTTCGAAAATCCTTCAGACCCCGAGAGAAGTACGTCATCCTCTTGGTGGTCTTCACGTTGGGTCTGGTGTGTTTCGGCACGTTCTTCTTCCTCCCCGAGTTCAGGGGGGCGAACAGCACCGCGGACAGTGTTTACAAAGTGTACGACCAAATCAAACGTGCCGGACCCGAATTGCTAATCCCGCCGCCTCCACACCTCGAAGACGATGCCCACCGTCTTGTAAGGCACGACCACGACACCCAAATAGACCCACACATTATTGATGATAGGGAAAAACTACGTGCGAAAATTGAACAGGACGGCGAGCTCAAAGTCTTAGAACGTCCTGATATCGAAGGTAACAAATTCAAAACCTCAACGTCAAGGGATGGCATGGAGGAGAACGTGGGGCGGGAGCTGGAGGGCGCAGATACGCAGATCGTCACCGTGCCTCCGGCCATCTCCGGACGTTATCCTGTGGTCAGCAACGGGGAGGATTCCGACATTGTCTCCAGGGAGAGGAGGAAAAAAGTTAAAGAGGTAAGTGTCTGTTGTGTACTGTTAACTAACCTAGATTTTAATGTAAATATTGGAAACATGGATTTTAGCAGCAACAAGTTGATGGGTTTTTCCACCTTAAAATGTCAAAAACTGTTGCTGCTGCTAACTACAGGTTAGTCGAGTGTGTGTTTTGGTTTGTTTATGTGGATTCCCTAAAACGATTTAATTTGCTACAAAAAAATAGAACCATGAATGAAAAATTACTTAACTTAATGATGATATCTACAACAAATGCATGCCATGCAAATGATGCATTTATTTAACATTTTACAAAAGAATTTCAAAAAATGTATAGGAAAACAATACAGGTGGTTTTCTTTTTAAATATATATATATATATATATATATATATCCCGATGGATACTCTGTAAATGTTCAGGCGTTCGTCATTTTGATATGTGTTGAATTTAAACCTAACGAGTACTTCCACTCCCAGTATGATAAAGCAGTATATTTTAAACTTAACGTTCAATTAGTGTTTTACATGCGTGGCGCATGAAGTAAAATTTCGAGTCTAGAAAAGACTGAAAATTTGGTTTGGTCGCTTCGCTTATGCTTAATCAAGGAGTGGAAACACTTGTTAGAAGTTTCAAACTGATCGCTATTCAAAAACAACGAATATTTATACATTTGCAGAATACACATCGGAATAAGTATGTATAGTATAGTATACCTAAATGAAAAACTCCTTGTATTGAAGCAAGAACAACCAATGTCAATTTGGCTAGATTTGAGTAATTCGGGCTAAATAATGTCTCTAGAATTTGATAGAAGTTAATGCAATCTAATGCGCTTACTTGATTAGTTTTGGTCTTCCTGGCATCTTTTGTTACCTGAATCGAAATTGTTAAATTACATATCCCGTTTTTTTTCAGTCGTTCATCTAAAAAGGTAAAAACTCAATTTTTTTTGACATTAATTTAATTGACATTAACAATAATTATTATTGTAATGATTAATGATCAATAGTAGGTATATTCAAGGCTATTTCGTACACGAAATGTTAAATTTAACGTACATGTTATTCTTAACATCACAGTGTAAGCGCTTTTAGTACCTGATATGTAAACTTAAATTGTGAGGATAATTAATAACGTATACGTTAAATTTAACATTTCACGTACGGAATCGGGGGGATTATCTATAGATAAAAATTAAGCGAATTACTTATCATTATTAATACAATAAATTTTTATCGAAATTATCCAACAGGAACTCCATTTTGTTACAAATTCGCTATCTTTGTATATGAAAAATTTTTATATAATCAACTACCATGTTCAATGACCTTAGAATTAACACATACATCAGCTAATAAATAATTTAACGCCCAAACGACAAAATTACCAATTTAAATGCAGTATAGTCTTTGCTCCCCGCAACACACCCAATTGAACTAATGCCGAATAATGACGTGATGTCACAATATAACGATTTGCCAATCGACACATTCAATTAACTACTTTAGATGGTAACGAAAATATAAGGTTTGTTCCGCCAATCATAATTGTGCTGTTTTGCTATACATATAAAGTGTAATTTTCAGGCTGGGATTCGTATACGAATAATTAAAATAGTCGAATATTCGTATATGAATATTTTAATTACAAAAAATTTCACATATTTGAGAATTCAAATATTTGAATATTTTATAGCAATTAGTTAAAACAAGCTTGTTTTATAGATAGTTTTTCTTTTAGGTCTACATTTCTCAATGTATACGCTGTAAATCTTAGATATTTGTTGTTTTTTGAAAGAGTTTAATTTGAAACTTTAAACGAGTGTTTTTCGCTCCCAGGTTAAGCATTATGTAAAATTTCGAGTTTAGAAAAGGCTGAACATTTGAATTTGGACGTGTAGCGTCCAAATCCAAATTCAGGCTTTTATAAACTCAACATTTTACTTTATGCGGCACGCGTATTAAACACTAGTTTTAAGTAAAGCTCACAATATTTCAGTGTTTTATACAAGTCACATAAAGTAAAACTTCAAGAATTTTTTTAGAAAACTCCTTTAAAGTTTTAAATTGAACTATTTTAAAAAGCAACGAACATCTAAAGATTTATAACATTAAATTAGGATATGTATACTTAAAAAAAACTTCTTGCATGAAAATATCAAGGCATGTCCACAAATTCCCACCGACCACTTTCGCTTGTTTGTTGGTAGTGAAAGTTTCTAACCGCCCACCAGTTCCAAATTTAAAAGCAGAAAAAAGGGCATTACATATTTCTTCCTTTGCTTCAAATATTTTATCCGTCGAAAAGGGAATAAAAACGGCTTCACATATTTCATCCGTTAAGAAGTAAAGAGCTAAAAAAGGCCTTACTTTACATATTTCGTAGGTCGAAAAGTAGACCATGGCGTTACTTTACATATATCGTCCGTAGAAAAGTAAAGAGCAAATTAGTATATTTTTATTATCAGTCCAGAAAAAGGGATTATTCCATGCGCGCGTGACTTTCATGGGAAGTCATGCAAGCACGTAAAAATCTATTTCGTGTAATGAACGCAATTTTTTATTATACTTATCTGAAAACAACAATATAAAACTTAATATTTAAATAATTATTTTATTTTCAAACCAGTAATGAATGGTAGTGAAAAAATACAACTAGAGCAAATTTTAAAGAAAATCTAATAAAAGTTTTTAGAAATTTTTTCAGGTTTGCACTTTTTTACTTTCCCCCATATGCAAAACAAAGGGAAAGTATTGTTTTCGCAAACATTTTCAAATCAGAAATTTTAGTGGATATTTCCATTTTTTTTAACTTTTTAGTATGGAGAATCGACACCAATAAGGTGGACGATTTCATGGAGTTTACCTTTTCGGAAAAATAAAGCAGAAGTTATAAAGTTCATTTGATTTTTATATTAATTCTCAAATTGTTTTTAAGTTGGCAAAATACTATATTTTAGAATAGGGATTTTAGTAATTGTTGGTAGTTGGTCCTAAATGGCATAGTGACATCGTCATATAATTTTGAAATCGACGATCTACATTCTCACAAAAATGACTAAGAAGAACGAAATCTTAGCAATAAATCGAAAACCTCGTGTGGTTTTATCCCTTTATGAAAAAATCAGCAGAAGGGACAACAAGAGAGAGCTTTGTGAAAGAGCTTCTCGGATTTTTGATGTAAGTTTTATGTATTTATTTTTAAATTATTATTTTCAATTTTGAATTAAATAAATTTTGATCATTTAATAAAATTTGCTCCGGCAGAATATAATTTTGCATGGGGTAGAGATAAACTATATCGTATTTTAAAATCAATAGGTCTCAAATATAAAATGAATAATAAAAAATGGTAGTCAACTTGTTTTTTTTTTGTTTGTTTTATTGGCCTTGGTAACTATGACCATTAGCCATCAATCTATAATATATTGTTTTTAACACAATTCTATATCGAAATTACATCTAGGACGCCTCAACACATTCACACTACAACCATGGACCCGGATGGAATCATTTATTATTCATAAATGATTCCAACCGACGGGACTCGAACCCGCAAACTCTGGGTCTGTGGGCAGGGCCACCGAGGCCCCGGTAGTCAACTAAGAACATGGATAAATGAGGCTGTAACTAGAGGACTTCCAAATAATCCTAAATCCGAAGGAAAAAAGATTCATCGTTCAACACGGTTTCAACTGGAATGTGATCTTATATTAGGGAATAAAATTAACCACCTTGATTACCACAGAAATATGAATAGTGAAATAATTATGAGATGGGTTGAAAAACAATTTATACCGGCTAATGTACCATATGATTCTTTTTTACTAGACAAACCATCAGCTTTTACATCACGTAAAAATGACATGAAAAATAAAGAAAATTTTATTAAAAATGAGCTTTGGGAAATGATTCAAAAATATCGTAACGAAAATTATAAGAAAACCTATGCTATTCACAATTTTTTAAGCCAATGGGGTCATGAATTATTTCCACTGCCTCCGTACAATTGTCAATAACCGTATTGAATTGGTATGGGGGACTAAAATATGTTTTATGATATAACAAAAACATCACGAAAGGAACAGTGAAAGCAATTTGGAAAGATGCTTTATCTAAATACACTAATGATATGATACGATGATAATAATAAAAGAAGACTGGGAAATATTAATGGGGAAATGTTCCCTAAACAACCTTAAACCTATTATTATTACATTAACAACAAACGAACAGATTCTGAGAGTTATAGTTTATAAGTATAAATGAAATTGCCAATTAAGGTGTCAAATTACTTAGAGGGAATGGCAAAGGTATACTGATGAGAGATAAATCTCGAAACGCGTCTATAGATGGCCTGAATAATTTGACTCAAATTGTTGCATTTGCAGTAGGTTACTGTATGTAACAGCAAACACTTGTTGTATAATTCAATGTCCGTCGGGGTATTAGCTCGGGAAGTAGTTGTTTCAATGAGTGTTTGATATAGTCTTTGTAAGACTAACTTGTTGTAGATTGCGAAAAGAATCGCACTTTTAATGTTTGCTTATAGTTTATTGTTTAATGAATTAGAAATTCTATAATACAATATTTAAATTGATTTAATCATATTTTGTTGTTATTTTAATAGTTAAAATACATTTCTTCTACAGATGATTACAGTTTATAAACTATTGGAAATACAACTAACATTTTTAAGTGAAACACTGCTATGCACCACATAATATAATTGTCTAAATGACGGCTTCATGAATTTTAACCTCACATTAATATGTCAGAATTTAGTAACTTATAAGGATGATTCAATAAAATGTATTTATTATACCTGGTGCTTTTTCACTATAATGTTGACATTGACAATTATTATAAAAATCAAATGAACTATACATCGTCATCCCCAATTTTTATATTTTTCATAGCACGCCATTCCATAAACGGTGCCTGTATTCGTGTCTACATATATCTCGATTTTATTGGTAGTCATTCTGCGCTCAGCTGTGCCACTTGCGTTAATATATCATCCGGAATATCAGCTAAAAAATCAATTTCTTCCAAGTCTGAGTACGTTTTAACTAAACTTACGTATTTAACTGACGGAAAATAGAACGTCAGCGACAAATGCATCGTTGCTATGGAAACATTTGGTTAGCGCACGGAAAGTGCGCACAAACCAACTTATTCCGTGCCGTTGAGCCGCTGGCTTCGCCAATCGTTCACGGCGGTGATCTGGGTTCGATTCCCGGCGGGAGCGAGTAATTTTTCTAATTTTTTCTCTCCGGTTCCATGGATGTGTCTGAACGTGTTGTGACGTCTAAATATAGATATAGTTAAATAACTGAATAAGTTAGTTAATAAATTAATTAGTTGAAAATTGAATGATGTTGGCTAATAGTCGTGAAACTAAGGCCAGGCAAAAGCCAAAAAAAATAAGTATAATAAAAAATGGTTTTAAATATTTTGTCCATCGAAAAGTGAAGAGCAAAAACAAAACGGCTTCATACATTTCGTCCGTCAAAAAATGAATACCAAAATCTGCTACCGTCCATAATAAAACCATTCTTCTGCACACAATGAAAACCCTCTACCGCCCAGATTGGACCAGGTTGAAAACCACTGGTTTAATGTATTGTGAGTTATTTGCAATTCTTGAATAAATACTAAATGCATTTCTTTTGCTTACTCGTGAAATTAAAATCACCGTTTTCTCATCAACGTTTCAGTTCTTATATTTTTGCTCCAACGCGGACAAAAAGTGCGTTCAGATTGAATTCCTTCGTGCGATGACCGATGTATTTCTTTTATTTGTAATTGCTAAAATAATTACACTAATCCAGAAATGGCGTGCATGTGATGCTCATCGAGGCGGAATAGCATTGAATAGTTGTAATCAAAACTGTACAAACAAAGCAATTTTCCGAATGTTGGCGGAAACTGGTGTCTACGTGAAACTCGATTATTTCGTGATAATATCGATAGGATTTTTTTTATATAGATAAAATTACTATACATTTACAGCTCCATACAGGGAATTTTTATTTTAAGTATATATATCCCATAGTATACTCTGTAAATGTATAGGCTTTCATTATTTTCATAAAAGTGTTCAATTTGAAGCTTCTAACGATTCTTTCCTATCTCGCGGAGCGACCAAACCAAATTTTCAGGCTTTGCTAAACTCGAAATTTTATTTCATGCTCAATCATTCAGTGGAAACACTCGTTAGAAGTTTCAAATTGAATACTTTTCAAAAACAACGAATGTCTGAAATTTTTCAGAGTATGTTTGTATACTTTAAAGAAAAACTCGATGTATGGTTAACCCTTTCAGCCCTGGAGGTTTTCTGGTGCCCAAAAAAATGCTTTGTACACTGCATATTATTTATTACTATCTCAGATATACAGAGAGTTTTTCTTTTAAGTATACATATCTAAATATACTGTATACGCTGTAAATATTCAGATATTTGTTGTTTTTATTAGTATTTCAAATTGAATACTTAATTGTTGTTGAGTTGCGTGAAGATGGTTTTAAATTAATGAAACACTTGTATCTTTTCTTCACTTATTTTTTTGGAGTACCAAATGCAGTATTTGTCAACCATTGATAATGATCACATCGTGATCGAAATGTGCATTTGGTACTCCAAATAAATAAGTGAAGAAAAGATACAAGTGTTTCATTAATTTCAAATTAAACTTTCAAACGAGTGTTTTCCACTCCCAGATTAAGCATGACGTAAAATTTCGAGTTTAGAAAAGCCAGAAAATTTGGTTTGGTCGTGTAGCGCGTAGCGCTACGTGACCAAACCAAATTTTCAGGCTTTTCTAAACTCGAAATTTTACTTCATGCGCCACGCGTACTAAACACTGATGTGATGTTCAGAATACATTTTTTTTAGCTTACTGCTTTAGTAGAATATTTTGAACGTCATAGAAAATCAGTGTTTTATACGCGTGGCGCATGAAGTAAAATTTCGAGTTTAGAAAAGCCTGAAAATTTGGTTTGGTCGCGTAGCGCTACGCGCTACACGACCAAACCAAATTTTCAGGCTTTTCTAAACTCGAAATTTTACTTCATGCTTAATCTGGCAGTGGAAAACACTCGTTTACGACTTCAAATTAAACTATTAGAAAAAACAAACGATTATCAGATAGGTTATCGCTCATGCGTAGATGTATGTATATTTAAAAGAAAAATTCCCAGTCTGTTTACCAAATTTTAGTGGTGGCAAATGCAACCGTTAGAAAGGGTTAAATGGATAGGAATATGATTTTATTTGAAACAGAAATATTAATATTTTTAACTCCAGGCGCAGGCACGAATTCAGAAATTTACTAAATATTAGATAAAGTAATACATTCATTTTTTTGTCAAATTCAATTCACTTGAGTAAATGATTCACTATATATACTGCCTTTCAAAAAAATCAGAACACAAAGTATTTATTGGACGATTTTAATGAAATTTACAGAATTTGATCATGTAAATGAACTGCATCGATGATCAAAAAATCAATTGTTTTGGTTACTATTTAATGGTATTTTTCCTTAATTTCACCATTATGAAGAGCTGGTGAATTTTTAATGTAATTGCTTCTAATATCCAAGTAGCCTCTGAGTAGTTTGACGTTTTAGTTTGTAAAACATAAAAAGATGCCCCGTGTTCGTCGGCGTGCACAATATCATCATCTAAGTGAATTTGAAAGGGGTCGCATTATTGGAATGCGAGAAGCGGGTTTTTCGGTTCATGCTATTGCTGAAAGGGTAGGCCGTAGTGTATCGGTGATCGTACGCTGCTGGTCTAGATGGTCCGAAGCTGGGGAGAATCGACGTAGACTTGGATCAGGACGTCCAAGAAGCACCACTGAGCGTGAAGATCGAGCTCTTCGTCTTACAACTTTAAGGGACAGATTTACAACGTCGCGGGCATTGGGAAATGACTGGTTGGCTCTAAATGGCCAAAGAGTATCCATGGCTACTGTTTACAGAAGAATCCGCAGTTTTGGTATAAGATCCTACCGTCCACAATTGTGTCTACCTCTTACTCCGCAGCATCGCAGAGCAAGACTTGATTGGTGCAGGGAAAGACAACATTGGACCCATGAATGGAATAACATTATCTTCAGCGAAGAGTCTCGGTTCTGTTTATGGGCTCATGATGGTCGCAGAAGAGTGAGACGTCGACGCGGTGAACGCAGAATTTTACAATTTGCTGTTGAAAGACATACGGCTCTTACACAGGGAGTTATGGTTTGGGGGGCGATAGCATATGGTAGTCGGTCTCCTCTAGTTTTTTTAGAAGCAAGTCTTAACGCGATTCGGTATATTGACAACATTTTACGGCCAGTGTTAGTGCCCTATGTAAATGGCTTGCAGAACCCCATTTTTCAGCAAGATAATGCTCGACCTCACACAGCGGCCATTACAGAACAGTTTTTTGATAGTGCCGAAATCAATTTGTTACCTTGGCCATCTCGTTCTCCAGATCTATCGCCAATAGAACATGTTTGGGATATGATAGGTGTTAGAATAAGTAACTTACAGCGCCCCGCTAACACTGTAATGAATGAAATACCCCAAGTTGATATTGACAGCCTGATTTCTAGCATGCCTCGACGTGTTAATGAGTGTTTGGGAAATCGTGGAGGCCCAACACATTATTAATTTTTATTCATTTGTTTTTTTGTTTTTCAAGTTTATTTTTTGATCATCGATACAGTTCGTTTACATGATCAAATTGTGTAAATTTTATTAAAATCGTGCAATAAATACTTGGTGTTCTGATTTTTTTGAAAGGCAGTATACTAACTAGAAATTTATCTTGACTACTACATTTTGTCAATATTTATCTGATGCACACAACAATACATCTTTATTGATAAGATAATATTATTATAATACATTTAATTTAATAAATATTTATCGTTAATTTGGGCTATCGATCCTAGGTCTTTCTACCTTTATCTGATATTTACAGTAAAGTTTTTTTTATCAAACAATGTTTTATTCTGATTATCAGTCGATGTAACGATGACATACAATCCATCTAAAAATAACGAAACTAGACCAACGCATGCACACCCATAAACGTAAATAATGCAAAACGAAAGTTGATTAACAAGTGTCATCGGCAGAAAGCAGACGTGTCAATCAAAAGCCGATAACCCGCGTCCCGATATGGACGAGGGGAAAATGCGCGCGGGGGGATTTCTTGATTTGCTTTATTTGCAGATTATACAAACGAAACCAGTTTTTGCCGTACAGGTAAAGCGCATTCCGCGGCCAAAACCGATGTGTTCGAATGTGTCTGTTTGTTGTATACGGTATTTCGATTTGTTGGAATGTTGCTGAATGTTATTTGCGAAACGGTTAAGTCAACTTTGCCCGATATCGGGTATGTTTCACGGTTTGTTTTTAGTGTTATGGATGTATGTTTTGTGAGGTGTGAGAATTGGAAGTCTCAATAGTTAGGATATGTTTGAAGAAATATTTATGTCAGTCTTATTTAGCACTGTTTTTGTTTTTTTAATCTTATTACTTTCTACCGTTAGGTATAAGAAGCTTTGTTTAATGTTCATTTCTATATTTTTCTATCCATGCCGACAATTTAGACGCAATTAACACCCCGCTGATCGACACCTTTGTCAAATTACGCTCCAGTAATCAGGTCCCCTCCCACCCTACTTAGTCTTAAGCCATTAGCCTTAATCCCCAATGTATAAAACGCGGTCCGCTCTTTTGTAAATCATAGTAATCCTTGTAAACCACATTGATAATGGTCGTCTGACCGAAACTAGTCGTGGAAATAAAATATTGAATTTGTGAAACAAAAACCAAGTGTTTTATTCTATCAACCTTATATAAAAAGTGTAAAGATGTTTCACCAAGTGTTAGATGAGTCAACAATCAAAAGTTTAGAAAAATTAGTACAGAAAAAACAAGGAAATAAATTAATACATTCCATTTACCCAATTATCAAAAACAAATCTATAAAAAACTACTCTTCATTAACATTCACAGGAAACAATAGTAATAAAATCGGGAAAATGTTAGGAAAACTGAATATTAATATAGCATACAGGACAAATAACACCCTAGGAAAAATAATTAAAAACAATAAAGACAAAAATAATAAAACTCAACAAAGTGGCGTCTATTTACTAACTAGCAAAGACTGCCCCAAGAAATATGTAGGACAAACCGGAAGATCGTTTCAAGAGAGGATAAAAGAACATTTAACCAGCTTCAAACAAAAGAAAACAAACTCCACATACTCCAACCACCTCATCGAAGAAAACCACCACTTCGATGAAAATTTCCAAGTCCTACATCTAGAAAGGAAAGGTCGGAAACTCAACATCATGGAGTGTTTAGAAATCAATAAAAGAAAATTTTCAGGACATCTTCTCAACGATCAAACAGATTTAACTAATTCGCCCCTCTTAAATTTACATTTTTTTGAAAAACCCACCCCCCCATAAACATTGTATATATACCCGACCCGACAAATTGTATTTATCATTTCTTCGCCTGAAGAAGCCACAGTGTGGCGAAACAATTAAAAATTATTACAATATATATTTGAAAGTGTTTAAATTGTTTTATTTATATAAATGTTAGAGAAAAGTCATGGAATTATATTCAAATTGACAAAAGCACTAACAAAAAAGCCATATGATAATATTAAATTTCTCAAAATCAGCAGACAAATTACAAAATACTTAAGAATTTATAAAATTAATTTAAATATTGACAAAAATATATATTATTAACATTAACTCTGACATCAGTAAGCTAGTCGATACATCGCACAGTCATTCACTTATAATAAATCCATCTAAATCATCAGCTATGCTTTTCGGTCCAAAAAAATTAATTCATATAACAAAATCAAAATAGGTAATGCAATACTCCCTTTTGTTGACTCTGTACGAAACTTAGGTCTAGTAATTGATGATAAGCTACGGTTCAAACTACACATCAATAAATGCATATCTCGTGCATATATTAATTAAAAAATGATTTACTCTAACCGTAATGTGTTGACCCTAAAAACTAAGCGACTGCTATACGACACTTTGGTACTTAGCCACTTCAACTTTGCGGATGCCGTATACAATGCCTGCCTAGACTTTGTAACAACGAAACGCATACAAAAGGTCCAGAATGCCTGTATTAGACTTATTTTTGGCATACGCAAATTTGACCACATCTCAGGTAAACTTGAAGAGCTGAACTGGCTAGATATGGCGAAGCGCAGATTGTTACATTGCTGTGTGATATATAAGAAAATTGTTGAGAACCGCACACCCCCTACCTCTACAACAAGATTGTTTATCGGTCTGATGTCCACAATATCAATTTGAGGTTTAGAGCAGTGGTCTCCAAACTACGGTCCGCGGGCCAAATCCGGCCCGCGACTTGTATGAATCCGGCCCGCGAATATTGTAACAATTGTTCCTTAAATTTTTCATACTTTTATAAAATTTATCGGATCTTGACCGACTTTATTATGTAGAATTGTATTTGTGGCCCGCGAAGAAGATAGTTTGGAGACCCAGGGTTTAGAGGAACCATCTCGCCTCCTAAATTCAAAACCACCTTTTTTAAGAGATGTTTTAAATACAATATATAAAAATTTTTTAATAAAATTCCCTCTAACCTCAAACAACTGTCACCCTTTACTTTTAAAAAAGCCATGTCCCGACAAATTAGATCTAAAATTCTAGGTATCTGATTTGATTTGAGTTTTTTTTTTCTCATTGAATTAAAGTTGTATCTTTTGTTTGTTCATTTAATTATTAAGACTTATTATTATAATTATGTACTCTTCTATGGATTATTTTTCTTACCGAAGCAGGTTAAGTGGAAGAGCAACTAAAGTCATACAGACTGGTTGAACTTCGCCTGCACTACTGTATGTTATTCTCTTTTGTAATATTCCTGAATTTTTGAATAAAGACAATTTATTATTATTTTTATTATTATTATTAAAAAACAATGAAAACAATTTAACAAAATGGGGATTTCCCACAGAAGAAAGGCGTATTAAAAGGCCAGCGAAAAAAATCTTGAATCAAGGAAATGTCGGAAAAATTTAACATTTCAGATTGCGACTACCACGTCAATTTTTCTTCAAATAATATTTATCAAAATTTTGAAAACTAGATTATTATCTTTAAAAACATATTCAATCATTCATTGTTCTTATCAAAGCATTCAGTTTGAAGTTTCGAACGTGCGTTTCCACTCCCAGACTAAGCATGAAGTAAAATTTCGAGTTTAGAAAAGCCCCGTGAAAATTTGTCTCGGGTCGCGCAGCGACCCGAGACAAATTTTCTGGGCTTTTCTAAACTCGAAATTTTACTTCATGCGCCACGCGCATAAAAAAGTGATTTAACGAAAAATTTAAAACCACTCAAAAGACATTTTTCATGTTAATCCTTACAATTAATTCGAATTATTTTTGACGTTTCAAATCCTTTTGTAAGTATTCGAATCCTTTTATAAACATTCGAATCCTTTTATAAATATTCGAATCCTTTTATAAGGATTCGAATCACCCATATTTGGATTCGAATAAGAATCCTCTTAACTAAAATAAAAGTATAAATGAAATTGCCAATTCTTGGTTTTCATTTATACTTATGTTTGAACGGTAACGTGACCGCCAGTCTAAGGTATCAAATTGTTTAGAGGGAATGGCAAAGCTATACTGATAAGAGATAAATCTCGAAACGCGTCTATAGATGGCCTCAATAATTTGACCCAAATTGTTACATTTGCAGTAGGTTACTGTATGTAACAGCAAACACTTGTTGTATAATTCAATGTCCGTCGGGGTATTAGCCCGGGAAGTAGTTGTTTCAATGAGTGTTTGATATAGTCTTTGTAAGACTAACTTGTTGTAGATTGCGAAAAGAATCGCACTTTTAATGTTTAAAATAAAAGTATTCGAATGCCTTTTTTGAATCCTTTAAAAGGATTCGAATCCAGGATTCGAATCCTGAATGATTCAAATCCTGCCCAGCTCTGATATTTATTACCCATATTTTTATTTTATTGTGCTGTCTTTAGAGTTTAGCTTTTGAAATAATGATTATATACATATATATCACATTTATTTACATATTATTTATAACATTGTTTGTGGTTATATCATTTATTTTTGAGAAAGTCAGGATATTTTACTAATCGGGAAAAGTCAGGGAAATTAGGACGTAAAGTCGAGGAATTTTTAAATTAATAATAATAAATATGCAAATAATATAATTATAAAATTGACAAACTGTTGGTTCTGTTTGTTGGGAGCACGAATCTAAATAGAGAGAATTATTCTTGTAATTCGTTTTTAGACATTCGTTGTATTTGAAAAATGTTCAAAATGAAGTTTCAAATGGGTGTTTCCACTCCTTGATTAAGCATGAAGTAAAGCTGTCAGGAGTTTAGAAAAGCCTATAAATCGCGCCCCGGCAAATCCAAATTTTCAGGCTTTTCTAAATTCGAAATTTTAACTCATGCGCCACGCGTATAAAGCATTAATAATATCGTGAAGTTCAAAATATACTGCTTATGTTTGATCTCGCGTTAATAAATATTTAAATAGTATTATCAAATCTTGCGATTTCTAAATTCTTTATGATATGTTTTCTTTTCACCTCTTAAATATAAAACTACGAGTATTTGTTATTCAATATCGAAAATTTAAATATTTTAACGGCGGGCTCTTTAAAATTGCATGATTTTTCTTTTAGATTATTTTGAGTTGAAATGATTACAAAATATGTGTATATTAATGAAAAAATGTCAAAAAATGTCATGTGACATAAAATATTTATTACAAATTTGGATGTTTTTTTAGCAAAGTAACTGGATTATATGTTTTAGAAAAATGAAAAAATTACTCATTTATGTATAGATTTCTGGCATAAAACGTAACATTTCAATATTCAAGCAAAGATCAATACGTTTTTGAAACTTTTTAGCTAAAATAGATTTGTTGCCAAAATGCAACATTAAGGTTTAAATAATATTTTTCTCACCTATATTTGGGTTTTTCGGAAAATAAAGTTATTTTATGGGGTCAGGGAAAAAATCTGGAATCAGGAAAGAGTCAGAAAATAAAACAGTCAGGGAAACCTAACATTTCAGATTGGTCGCCATGATGGTATAAAATTCATATTCGCTATGTGCACAGTAATGTTTCAATCATCTCATTTCATTTTATGGTAATAATCCTTTGTAATATCACCGTAAGAAAGCTCTTAACTATACCATTTCACAGTTTGCAAAAAGTAAAGTGGATCTAATCCAATTTTCACACAACATAAATTTCTGAAAACTCGTTCGTCTTCCGGAGGTTGTTTCGTTTTGTTTGTTGTTTATAATTTTTTTTTTTACTGTATTCATTCAGAGCTAAGTAGCAATCTGGTATTATTCGCGAAACGCGCACTTGCTGCGGTAATTGGCTATTAGGGCCCGCAAACGGGGCACTTAGCCAATAACCGGTGCTCGCCGTGATTACACTTTTTTTTTTACAAAAACCCCGTCGAAAGGATAATTGGAGGTAAATGTGAGAACATTTTCGTTCCGTGTGGCGCCTTTATTACTATTCTGCACCAGTTAATAGTTAATAAAGAGGTAAAGTGGACAGACGGTTGAGTTATTTATTTGTTATTAATAGTGAGCAGTAGGGCTGGGAATTTTTAAAATTGATGTATTCGAATAAGGTTAATCCATTTGAAATCACCCAAATATAATAAAAATTGTTGCTCGACATTTTTAATTTTCCTATTTTTTACTAGTTATTGCTACTAGGTGAGCTCAAACTATGGTTAGAAAAATTTTAAAGCTCATGATTTTTTTTGGCGGACATTTTAAGTTTGCTTCGTAACCGTTTTCCAGCCGAAAACAAGTTTTACGTAAATGTATTTAACTCTATTAATTTTATAGATATCCAGACAAAATAAAAACCAAAATTATCGGAATGATGCTCTAGATTTTTTTTCTTTACATAATATTTCCTAAGTAGTTAGTAATGTGCAGAAAAACATTCGTAATTATAAATTGAAAATTAACCTAAAACGGGAGTTTTGGTGCTGTAAAATTATTATGTATGTGAAGTTGGCAATATTTCTAGCAATAACCCGGCGCATCCACCATTTAGGAAAATTCATAATTTTCCGTAGTTTTGATCACAAATTCAAATATTCTATGCATTTATTATACTATTTATAATAGGATATATCCTCTAAACATAGAATTTAGTCCAACACATAATCATTTCCAAAAACAACAGAATTTTGATGCTACAAAATATTACTGGCTAGTTATGAGTAGAAAAAACATTTTTTTTCGACTGCACATATGAGTCGGTGACAATATAGATGCAATGCAAAAATAATCAACCCTATGGAATATGTACTTTGATCGCTATAGCCATACTTAGGACGTTTCTTTAAAGAAACGTCAACTCCTTCCCTGAAATGGTGATTGTCTGGTAGTTACAGGTCAATAAAACATTTTTTTTCGGCTGAAGTTCTTGGTTAGTGACCCAACGGAAGCAATGCATAAAGAATTATCCATATGGGATATGTACTTTGTTCGCCATAGCCACACTTAGAACGTTTCTTAAAATTAGCGTATTTCTCTGCCAAGAAATAGTTAATGCTGGGTAGCTACAGGTCGATAAAACATTTTTTTCCGACTACAGTTATTAGTTAGTGACCTTATAGAAGCAATGCAACAAGAATTATCCATATGGGATATGTACTTTGTTCGCTATAGCCACACTTAGAACGTTTCGTAAAATTAACATATTTCTCTGCCCAGGAATAGTTATTGCTGGGTGGTTACAGGTCGATAAAACATTTTTTTTCGCCTACAGTTATTAGTTAGTGACACTATAGAAGCAATGCAACAAGAAATATTCATATGGGATATGTACTTTCTTCGCCATAGCCACACTTAGAACGTTTCTTAAAATTAACGTATTCCTCTGCCAAGGAATAGTTATTGCTGGGTAGTTACAGGTCCATAAAACATGTTTTTCCGACTACGGTTCTTAGTTAGTGACCCCATGGAAGCAATGCAATAAGAATTATCCATATGGGATATGTACTTTGTTCGCTATAGCCACACTTAGGACGTTTCCTAAAATTAACGTATATCGCTGCCCAGAATAGTATTGCTGGGTAGTTACAGGTAGATAAAACATTTTTTTTCGACTACAGCTATTAGTTAGTGACCCTATGGAAACAATGCAATAAGAATTATCCATATGGGATATGTACTTTGTTCGCTATAGCCACACTGAAAACGTTTCTTGAAAATAACGTATTCCCCCGCCCAGAAATAGTTATTGCTGGGTAGTTACAGGTAGATAAAACATTTTTTTTCGAGTAAAGTTATTAGTTAGTGACCCTATGAAAGCAATGCAATAAGAATTATCCATATGGGATATGTACTTTGTTCGCTATAACCACACTTAGAACGTTTCTTGAAAATAACGTATTCCCCTGCCCAGAAATAGGTATTTCTGGGTAGTTACAGGTCCATAAAACATTTTTTCTCGACTACAGATTTTAGTTAGTGACCCTATGAAAGCAATGCAACAAGAATTATCCATATGGGATATGTACTTTGTTCGCTATAGCCACACTTAGAACGTTTCTTAAAATTAGCGTATTTCTCTGCCAAGAAATAGTTATTGCTGGGTAGTTACAGGTCTATAAAACATTTTTTTCCGACTACAGTTATTAGATAGTGACCTTATAGAAGCAATGCAACAAGAATAATCCATATGGGATATGTACTTTGTTCGCCATAGCCACACTTAGAACGTTTCGTAAAATTAACATATTTCTCTGCCCAGGAATAGTTATTGCTGGGTGGTTACAGGTCGATAAAACATTTTCTTTCGCCTGCAGTTATTAGTTAGTGACACTATAGAAGCAATGCAACAAGAAATATTCATATGGGATATGTACTTTCTTCGCCATAGCCACACTTAGAACGTTTCTTAAAATTAACGTATTCCTCTGCCAAGGAATAGTTATTGCTGGGTAGTTACAGGTCCATAAAACATGTTTTTCCGACTACGGTTCTTAGTTAGTGACCCCATGGAAGCAATGCAATAAGAATTATCCATATGGGATATGTACTTTGTTCGCTATAGCCACACTTAGGACGTTTCCTAAAATTAACGTATATCGCTGCCCAGAATAGTATTGCTGGGTAGTTACAGGTAGATAAAACATTTTTTTTCGACTACAGCTATTAGTTAGTGACCCTATGGAAACAATGCAATAAGAATTATCCATATGGGATATGTACTTTGTTCGCTATAGCCACACTGAGAACGTTTCTTGAAAATAACGTATTCCTCCGCCCAGAAATAGTTATTGCTGGGTAGTTACAGGTAGATAAAACATTTTTTTTTGAGTAAAGTCATTAGTTAGTGACCCTTTGAAAGCAATTCAATAAGAATTATCCATATGGGATATGTACTTTGTTCGCTATAACCACACTTAGAACGTTTCTTGAAAATAACGTATTCCCCTGCCCAGAAATAGGTATTGCTGGGTAGTTACAGGTCCATAAAACATTTTTTCTCGACTACAGATATTAGTTAGTGACCCTATGAAAGCAATGCAACAAGAATTATCCATATGGGATATGTACTTTGTTCGCTATAGCCACACTTAGAAAATTTCCTAAAATTAGCGTATTTCTCTGCCAAGAAATAGTTATTGCTGGGTAGTTACAGGTCTATAAAACTTTTTTTTCCGACCACAGTTATTAGTAAGTGACCTTATAGAAGCAATGCAACAAGAATTATCCATATCACAATTTACCAGCAAGGTCATATTTGAATTTCCCGGTGAATAAGACTTACGTCATCCAGATTTGCACGCCAGTAAAGGTTTACACTGAATTTGTTTGTTCCGAAATAAAGAAAGAAAAAATTTAAATACTTTCAGGTGGATGCTTAACTTCTATGAAATCGAGTGTTATGACGTTTCTTGTCTAATGTGCATATGCCACCTGTCAAAGGTGACTTTTCATTTATACGAGTATATACAGGGTGTCCTGAATAAAGTGGGATTGCATGAATATCTTTCTTATTCCTACAGCTAGAAATCTGTTCAAATGGGGAATGTTGTGCAGTTTTTTATGCTGGCTCAGATCATGTTGGAACATTTTCAAAATTCAGAGTAGTTTAGAAATTATTTTAAAAAATCCTAAAATCGCGATTATCTAAAAAATCAAATATCTCAATAATTGTTTAGGAAGCGGAAAAAAGTTTAAAATGAAAGTCACCTGGTTAAATTGCGCGAACCTAAAAATCAAGTCAAAATAAAATTCAAGATGGCGGCTTCAGAGATATTAATACCAACTTTCTTATTTCAAATTGCCGCCATATTTAAATTTTGCACTCCCAAATAGACGTTTATTTTTTCTCTTTTCAACGATGTATAACAGCCTATGTCAGAATAAAAAAAAAAGAGAAATATTAATTGTTTCAGGTTTGAATCAAGTAGGCATGAATAAAAAATTAAACAAAATTTATTATAACGTCTAATTGTCATGTTGCATTAGTTTATGAGTTGTATAAATCATTACGATAAAAAAGCATATCGTATTTACAAAAGTATATCGTATTTATAATCATATCATATTGTTCATGTATTGGACAATTCGTCATTTAAAATAAAAAATATTATTGGGGATAAACAATGTCTTTGAGGAAGTTTGTTTTGCTTATGACAAATATTTCTCATTCTCTGAAAAACGTTGCGACACATTAATTTACATACCGTTGAAGATCAATTTTACACTTTTCAGAACTAAAAATTTCATCAATTTCTGTTAAAAATTGGCCAAATTATGACCGAAGAAGCACAAAATGTGATTTTTTTTCATTAATTTATAACTTCGCGAGAAATGGTCGCAGTTACTACATTTTTTGTGCGCTTGAAGGAAAAATAAATGAACTTGATATCGTGTTGGTGAGTTCAGTCCAGGATATTTTTCCACCCGGTGCACCTTGTCAAAGTTTGCATTTTTCTAAAAATCAGGAACATGTTTTTTCCTCAGTTGATGTTTGAAAAATCGGTATTCTTGGTAGATTTATCAAGGCGAACAAAGTACATATCCCATATGGATAATTCTTGTTGCATTGCTTTCATAGGGTCAATAACCAAGAACTGTAATCAAGAAAAAAACGTATTATCGACTTGTGACTACCCAGCAAAAGCTATTTCTGGGCAGGGGAATACGTTATTTTCAAGAAACGTTCCAAGTGTGGCTATAGCGAACAAAGTACATATCCCATATGGATAATTCTTGTTGCATTGCTTTCATAGGGTCACTAACTAATATCTGTAGTCGAGAAAAATTGTTTTATGGACCTGTAACTACCCAGCAATACCTATTTCTGGGCAGGGGAATACGTTATTTTCAAGAAACGTTCTAAGTATGGTTATAGCGAACAAAGTACATATCCCATATGGATAATTCTTATTGCATTGCTTTCATAGGGTCACTAACTAATAACTTTACTCGAAAAAAAAAATGTTTTATCTACCTGTAACTACCCAGCAATAACTATTTCTGGGCGGAGGAATACGTTATTTTCAAGAAACGTTCTCAGTGTGGCTATAGCGAACAAAGTACATATCCCATATGGATAATTCTTATTGCATTGTTTCCATAGGGTCACTAACTAATAGCTGTAGTCGAAAAAAAATGTTTTATCTACCTGTAACTACCCAGCAATACTATTCTGGGCAGCGATATACGTTAATTTTAGGAAACGTCCTAAGTGTGGCTATAGCGAACAAAGTACATATCCCATATGGATAATTCTTGTTGCATTGCTTTCATAGGGTCACTAACTAATATCTTTAGTCGAGAAAAAATGTTTTATGGACCTGTAACTACCCAGCAATACCTATTTCTGGGCAGGGGAATACGTTATTTTCAAGAAACGTTCTAAGTGTGGTTATAGCGAACAAAGTACATATCCCATATGGATAATTCTAACATTAAATGTGCGATTCTTTTCGCAATCTACAACAAGTTAGTCTTACAAAGACTATATCAAACACTCATTGAAACAACTACTTCCCGGGCTAATACCCCGACGGACATTGAATTATCCAACAAGTGTTTGCTGTTACATACAGTAACCTACTGCAAATGTAACAATTTGGGTCAAATTATTGAGGCCATCTATAGACGCGTTTCGAGATTTATCTCTCCTCAGTATAGCTTTGCCATTCCCTCTAAACAATTTGACACCTTAGACTGGCGGTCACGTTACCGTTCAAACATTAGTATAAATGAAATTGCCAATTCTTGGTTGCAGAATACTTCAAACATTAAATGTGCGATTCTTTTCGCAATCTACAACAAGTTAGTCTTACAAAGACTATATCAAACACTCATTGAAACAACTACTTCCCGGGCTAATACCCCGACGGACATTGAATTATCCAACAAGTGTTTGCTGTTACATACATATAGTCTTTGTAAGACTAACTTGTTGTAGATTGCGAAAAGAATCGCACATTTAATGTTTGAAGTATTCTGCAACCAAGAATTGGCAATTTCATTTATACTAATGTTTGAACGGTAACGTGACCGCCAGTCTAAGGTGTCAAATTGTTTAGAGGGAATGGCAAAGCTATACTGAGGAGAGATAAATCTCGAAACGCGTCTATAGATGGCCTCAATAATTTGACCCAAATTGTTACATTTGCAGTAGGTTACTGTATGTAACAGCAAACACTTGTTGGATAATTCAATGTCCGTCGGGGTATTAGCCCGGGAAGTAGTTGTTTCAATGAGTGTTTGATATAGTCTTTGTAAGACTAACTTGTTGTAGATTGCGAAAAGAATCGCACATTTAATGTTTGAAGTATTCTGCAACCAAGAATTGGCAATTTCATTTATACTAATGGATAATTCTTATTGCATTGCTTTCATGGGGTCACTAACTAATGACTTTATTCGAAAAAAAATGTTTTATCTACCTGTACCTACCCAGCAATAACTATTTCTGGGCGGAGGAATACGTTATTTTCAAGAAACGTTCTCAGTGTGGCTATAGCGAACAAAGTACATATCCCATATGGATAATTCTTATTGCATTGTTTCCATAAGGTCACTAACTAATAGCTGTAGTCGAAAAAAAATGTTTTATCTACCTGTAACTACCCAGCAATACTATTCTGGGCAGCGATATACGTTAATTTTAGGAAACGTCCTAAGTGTGGCTATAGCGAACAAAGTACATATCCCATATGGATAATTCTTGTTGCATTGCTTTCATAGGGTCACTAACTAATATCTGTAGTCGAGAAAAAATGTTTTATGGACCTGTAACTACCCAGCAATACCTATTTCTGGGCAGGGGAATACGTTATTTTCAAGAAACGTTCTAAGTGTGGTTATAGCGAACAAAGTACATATCCCATATGGATAATTCTTATTGCATTGCTTTCATGGGGTCACTAACTAATGACTTTATTCGAAAAAAAATGTTTTATCTACCTGTACCTACCCAGCAAAAACTATTTCTGGGCGGAGGAATACGTTATTTTCAAGAAACGTTCTCAGTGTGGCTATAGCGAACAAAGTACATATCCCATATGGATAATTCTTATTGCATTGTTTCCATAAGGTCACTAACTAATAGCTGTAGTCGAAAAAAAATGTTTTATCTACCTGTAACTACCCAGCAATACTATTCTGGGCAGCGATATACGTTAATTTTAGGAAACGTCCTAAGTGTGGCTATAGCGAACAAAGTACATATCCCATATGGATAATTCTTGTTGCATTGCTTTCATAGGGTCACTAACTAATATCTGTAGTCGAGAAAAAATGTTTTATGGACCTGTAACTACCCAGCAATACCTATTTCTGGGCAGGGGAATACGTTATTTTCAAGAAACGTTCTAAGTGTGGTTATAGCGAACAAAGTACATATCCCATATGGATAATTCTTATTGCATTGCTTTCATGGGGTCACTAACTAATGACTTTATTCGAAAAAAAATGTTTTATCTACCTGTACCTACCCAGCAATAACTATTTCTGGGCGGAGGAATACGTTATTTTCAAGAAACGTTCTCAGTGTGGCTATAGCGAACAAAGTACATATCCCATATGGATAATTCTTATTGCATTGTTTCCATAAGGTCACTAACTAATAGCTGTAGTCGAAAAAAAATGTTTTATCTACCTGTAACTACCCAGCAATACTATTCTGGGCAGCGATATACGTTAATTTTAGGAAACGTCCTAAGTGTGGCTATAGCGAACAAAGTACATATCCCATATGGATAATTCTTATTGCATTGCTTCCATGGGGTCACTAACTAAGAACCGTAGTCGGAAAAACATGTTTTATGGACCTGTAACTACCCAGCAATAACTATTCCTTGGCAGAGGAATACGTTAATTTTAAGAAACGTTCTAAGTGTGGCTATGGCGAAGAAAGTACATATCCCATATGAATATTTTTTGTTGCATTGCTTCTATAGTGTCACTAACTAATAACTGCAGGCGAAAGAAAATGTTTTATCGACCTGTAACCACCCAGCAATAACTATTCCTGGGCAGAGAAATATGTTAATTTTACGAAACGTTCTAAGTGTGGCTATAGCGAACAAAGTACATATCCCATATGGATAATTCTTGTTGCATTGCTTTCATAGGGTCACTAACTAATATCTGTAGTCGAGAAAAAATGTTTTATGGACCTGTAACTACCCAGAAATACCTATTTCTGGGCAGGGGAATACGTTATTTTCAAGAAACGTTCTAAGTGTGGTTATAGCGAACAAAGTACATATCCCATATGGATAATTCTTATTGCATTGCTTTCATAGGGTCACTAACTAATAACTTTACTCGAAAAAAAAAATGTTTTATCTACCTGTAACTACCCAGCAATAACTATTTCTGGGCGGGGGAATACGTTATTTTCAAGAAACGTTCTCAGTGTGGCTATAGCGAACAAAGTACATATCCCATATGGATAATTCTTATTGCATTGTTTCCATAGGGTCACTAACTAATAGCTGTAGTCGAAAAGAAATGTTTTATCTACCTGTAACTACCCAGCAATACTATTCTGGGCAGCGATATACGTTAATTTTAGGAAACGTCCTAAGTGTGGCTATAGCGAACAAAGTACATATCCCATATGGATAATTCTTGTTGCATTGCTTCTATAAGGTCACTAACTAATAACTGTAGTCTGAAAAAAATGTTTTATCGACCTGTAGCTACCCAGCATTAACTATTTCTTGGCAGAGAAATACGATAATTTTAAGAAACGTTCTAAGTGTGGCTATGGCGAACAAAGTACATATCCCATATGGATAATTCTTTATGCATTGCTTCCGTTGGGTCACTAACCAAGAACTTCAGCCGAAAAAAAATGTTTTATTGACCTTTAACTACCAGACAATCACCATTTCAGGGAAGGAGTTGACGTTTCTTTAAAGAAACGTCCTAAGTATGGCTATAGCGATCAAAGTACATATTCCATAGGGTTGATTATTTTTGCATTGCATCTATATTGTCACCGACTCATATGTGCAGTCGAAAAAAAATGTTTTTTCTACTCATAACTAGCCAGTAATATTTTGTAGCATCAAAATTCTGTTGTTTTTGGAAATGATTATGTGTTGGACTAAATTCTATGTTTAGAGGATATATCCTATTATAAATAGTATAATAAATGCATAGAATATTTGAATTTGTGATCAAAACTACGGAAAATTATGAATTTTCCTAAATGGTGGATGCGCCGGGTTATTGCTAGAAATATTGCCAACTTCACATACATAAAATTATTAGAAGGAAGAAAGACTCACCTTTAATTTATTTCTTGTACAGATTTATTATAGGACTAATTGCCGTTTGAAGCTTGAGAACTTTGTCCTTGTTTTTATATAATTTTTCAAAAATTCCAAAACTCGTATTTTGCCAATCTTTAGAGTAGATTATCTCAAAAGGGACTGAGTGAAAAATTATGAAATTAATACAGATAACATCTCTTTATGACATAAACACATGATATGAATTTGATGATTGAGACTCAACTGGTTCCAGAGTTATAGTGCAACAAATTTGGCTAAAAATTGAGTTATATGCACACACAATTGAACGTTAATTAATGTCTTTAATTACCGTTCAATTTTGTGTGCATATAACGCAATTTTTAGTCAAATTTGTTGCACTCAAAAGAGTTCAATTTGAAGCTTTAAACGAGTGTTTTCTACTCCCAGACTAAGCATGAAGTAAAATTTCGTGTTTAGAAAAGCCCCGTGAAAATTTGTCGAGGGTCGCACAGCGACCCGAGACAAATTTTCTGGGCTTTTCTAAACTCGAAATTTTACTTCATGCGCCACGCGTATAAAACACTAAAATATTGTGAAATTTATTTATATTCGTACTTCACTTGAAATCTGTGTTTTATACGCGTGGCGCATGAAGTAAAATTTCGAGTTTAGAAAAGCCCAGAAAATTTGTCTCGGGTCGCTGCGCGACCCTCGACAAATTTTCACGGGGCTTTTCTAAACTCGAAATTTTACTTCATGCTTAGTCTTGGAGTGGAAAACACTTGTTTAAAGCTTTAAATTGAACTTTATAAAGAACAGGGAATATCCGCAATTGTATCAATTCCATGGTATGTCATTATTTTTATAAAACCACATTACTTTTTCTTAATTATTTTAGCTGTTAATTTTTTGACATTCGTTGGTTTTATAAGAGTTCAATTTGAAGCTTTAAACGAGTGTTTTCCACTCCCAGACTAAGCATGAAGTAAAATTTCGAGTTTAGAAAAGCCCAGTGAAAATTTGTCGAGGGTCGCGCAGCGACCCGAGACAAATTTTCTGGGCTTTTCTAAACTCGAAATTTTACTTCATGCGCCACGCGTATAAAACACTAAAATATTGTGAAATTTATTTATATTCGAACTTCACTTGAAATCTGTGTTTTATACGCGTGGCGCATGAAGTAAAATTTCGAGTTTAGAAAAGCCCAGAAAATTTGTCTCGGGTCGCTGCGCGACCCTCGACAAATTTTCACGGGGCTTTTCTAAACTCGAAATTTTACTTCATGCTTAGTCTGGGAGTGGAAAACACTTGTTTAAAGCTTTAAATTGAACTTAATAAAAACAGGGAATATCCGCAATTGTTGTATCGATGTCATTATTTTTATAAAATCACATTACTTTTTCTTAATTATTTTAACTTAGAGAAACGTAAAGTGTTAAGTGTGAACATTAATAAATCTAGAGTTTTACCCTCTACAAAAAAGTGAAATACATTTTGTCTCTAAAATAAATAGGAAAGCCAATATTTGAACATTTTAAAATTAACTTGCGATTTCCTATGTTGCGTCCGCCAAGTCAACACCCGGTATGTGTAACACACTTAGTTTTAGAGGATTCTTACCATTAATTACTGTTCAATTTTGTGTGCGTATAACGCAATTTTTGGCCAACTTTGATGCACTATAACTCTGGAACCAGTTGAGTCTCAATCATCAAATTCATTTCATATGTTTATATCATATAGAGGTGTCATTTGTATTAATTTCATAATTTTCCACTCCGTCCCTCTTGAGATAATTTACTTCAAATATTGCCAAAATACGATTTTTGGCATTTTTGAAAAATTATATAAAAAATGGATAAAGTTCTCAAACTTCAAACTTCTACAGCAAGTAGTCCTATAATAAATGTATGTAAGAAAAAAAATGAAAGATCAGTCTTTCTTCCTTCTAATAATTTCGCAGCACTAAAACTCCCGTTTTAGGTTAATTTTCAATTTATAGTTGTGAATTTTTGTTTGCACTCAATTATATATCAATTTGCAGATGACACAACCTTTATAAATCAAGAGAAAGATGTTTCAAAAACACAATACAAACACCAGCAAACATTAATAAACACAAAAAAAATGGACAGTAGCAAACTGCCTAACTCTAAATGAAAACAAAACAGTAAATGTTGGATTCTCACTTTTAGCAAACCATTTTTCCATAGAAAATAAAAGCGACAATTGTAAGTTTTTTGGAATGTACCTAGATTCAAAATTAACCTGGTCGACGCAGCTTGAGAATATTAGAATACGGGTTTGCAGATCAATTTATTTACTACGCCAATTACAGAACAGTCTTAGCCCGTAATCCGAAACGCCTATTTTGGGATATGTCAACCCCATCTAACATATGAGATACTTGTCTGGGGTCACTCGAGTATTATAAATTATTCGGTTTACAGCGACGTGCCGTTAGAGTAGTAGCAGGGTTGAGATACAGGGATGATTGTAAAGAGACATTTATTACTCAGCGTATTATAACACTACCATCTATATATATATTTTAGAATGCTTACTTAACACTTATGAGAACATTGAATTATACCGAACATCATCTGAAATCCATAGTCATAATACCCGATGCAAATCAGATATTCGACTTCGTCCTCTAAGGCTATCGAAATCCAGAAATGGTACAAATCACATTACACCAAAATTGTTTAATTTACTCCTAGATACATTTAAAATACTAACCATAAAGCAGTTTAAGCTTCGAATTAAATCGTATCTGCTAAATAATCCGTTTTATACTGTAAATGAATGTGTGGCACAGGCGTTTAATAATATACAGTAGTTGTAATGTATTGTCCAGCACGAACCTTTATTATACTTTTATTATGTTTAATGTATTATTGTGTATTGTGTTTATTAAGTAGAAACTATTACTTTTTTTATCTTGTTTACTACAAACTTAAAAATTATTTTAAGCTAGTGTGTATTAACTATTTGTGTAATATTATATTATCTAGTAACATGACGAGTGTAAAGCTGTAGTGCTATTTCTCACAATAAAGATTATTATTATTATTATTATTATAACTACTTAGGTAATATTATATAAGGACAAAAAATGTAGAGCATCGTTCTGATAATTTTGCTTTTTATTTTGTCTTAATATCTAGAAAATTAATAAAGTTATATACATTTGAGTAAAACTTGTTTTCGGCCGAAGAACGGTTACGAAGCAAACTTAAAATATCCGCCAGAAAAAAAGTATGAGCCTGAACATTTTTCTAACTATACTTTTAAACTCACCTAGTATTAGGGAATAACTGGTAAGAAAATTTAAAAAAACGAAAATGTTGAGCAACGTGGTCGGTGATTTTTAATGGATTGACCCAATATTCACTCAAAAACATTTAAATATTTAATTCATTCTAATATTCTAATTACCGTAAAATCTTGAGTATAATACGCACTTTTTTCACATTTTAGTCCGCAAATAATAAAGGTGCGTATTATACTCGTGTACAAAAAATACACGTAGTTAAAGTATTTTTTTCCCAAAATTTCGCCCAAAATCAAGCCTCCGTATTATACATGTGTGCGTATTATAGTCCAGACTTTTACGGTATTCAAACATTTAAATATTTCAAATATTTAAATATTTCAAATATTTAAATATTTCAAATATTTCAAACATTTGAATATTTGAATATTTCAAATATTTGAATGTTTGAATATTTCAAATATTTGAATGTTTATTTAAATATCGAATATTCAAATATGTAAATAATTTAGTGAATTAAATATTCACATTTGAATATTCGACTATTTGCATTATTCGTATGCGAATCCCAGCGTTAGTAAAAACAGAGGAATTTTATAACTGCCGTCGGATTGTTTTAAAAAAAACTAATAATTTTTTTTGATTTATATATTTATTGGATATTAGTTTTAAACCATTTCACCTTTATATATTGTAATTTAACTATATTTAGACGCCACAAACACATTCACACACATCCATGGACCCAGGTAGAGTCATTTTGTACTTTAAAATGACCCCACCCGGCGGGACTCGAACCCGTGACCCCTGGGTTAGGCAGGGCCTCTACCCACTACCCCACCGTGGTCTCCAAACTAATATTTGTAAAATTTATTAACATGAGATCAAACTTAAGCAGTGTGTTTTATACCTTACTTTAAATCAGTGCGCATGAAGTAACATTTCGAGTATAGAAAAGCCTGAAAATTTAGATTAGTCGCTTCACTTCGCTACGCGAGCTATCCAAATTTTCAGGCTTTTCTATACTCGAAATATTACTTCATACTTAATCAAGGAATGGAATCACTCGCTAGAAGCTTTAAATTGAATGCTTCAAAATCAACGAATATCTGATTATTTACAGCGTATACTTCAGGATATGTATCGTATGTTTAATAAAAAAAAAACCTCTAGAGTGCCATGTTTTAATCTTTTTTAAAAGTTAAGTTGGCTACACGCTTTAGAAATTGTCATATAGAACGTCAGAAATAATAATTTTAATGTATAATTTCAGAGTTGCTAACCTACAATATTTTCCATGGCATTCTAGAGGTTTTTTTTTTATTGAACATATGATATATTTAAATGGAAAATTCCTTTGTATGTTCGATTGTAAAAACAATAAATAAACATATTTTTATGTTTTTTCTAAATGTTCACACATTGAAAATACTAAATTATCAGTAATATTTCCTGCTGAAAACCTATTAAAACAATTTTATGGACAAATGCGAACAAAAATAAATGGTTATGTTAATGTTCGGTGTTGTAAAGTATGGTTGATAATATGCTAATGAGCTGATTACAATTTTTTTACGATTATATTAGTTTAGACAAGGGGTCGGCAACGCCAGGGTGCCCGCGAAGCAATTTTAAAGTGCCTGCTGTTCAAATATCTAAATTTTAACTTTTTGATATTTGAATAATAAACTTTCGATGTTGTAATGAATCCATGAAATAAAATTTCGAGTTTGCAAAACATAAAACTCTCAGGTTTTTTTTCTATACAGCTTGGTATACATATATAGACTTTTTTTTACCCCGATATACGAGGTCTGTTCAGATAATTACTGAACTTTATTTTTGTATAGTTTATTATTAATTTTACAAATTATTATTATCCCTAGTCACACACTTTTCCTAGCGGTGTTTCCATTTCGCGAAGCAATCCTAGATAGCTTCGTTTAAGATGGCCTGTAAGGTCTGTGACGAATTTGCTTTGATGCCACCAATACTCTAAAAACTGCCATTTATGGATATTCTTAATACTTCCTGATATACAAAAAATCATTTGAAAATGTTTACGAAAATAATACTTTCCCTTTGTAATTATTACATGCAGGGAAAGCAGAAACTGTATAAAAATCAAAAGATTGCATAAAAATAAATTGACTATGTTCGTGAGACTTTAAAATTGCGACTATCATCAAAAATAGCAAAACAAATAAACATTTATTGCAACTCTAGTTATAATTCAAATTAATTAAATAGTTAAAATTCGTCAATACGGTTGAAAATCTTACGAAATCTATCAAGTCATGATTTTAATAAAAGTAAGCAATATTTATGAAATTCATTCAAATCATATCATTTCAAAGGAGTCGATAAATGGTATATATTTTAATGATTTTCGCGGACATGTTAAGAAAGCGACGACGCAACCAGACATTGTCAAACATCATTAAAATGTGTAAATAATTGATAAAATTATTGGAATGTGGTTAAAAATGTTGTAAAGTGATGTAAATCACAAACATTCAGAAAATATTATTTTGTTATATATCTTAATATAATAAAAGAAATCCTACCAAATTTAAATTATTGATTTTCGTCAATGTTTAATTTTTATTAATTTTTATAGGAGTAATACAGGGTGTCCTTGTTTCGACAGAATAAATGTTATAGTTATCTTAAAATAAAATATGTTACTAGATTTCTTGTTAAAAAGTAATGTCAAAATTGTAAATGTCTGGATTCAATAGTTTTTAGAGATTAAAAAATTATAACGAAATTTCAAAACATCCGTTTTTTGACAATATCTCAAAACCGAAAGAAAATATTTCAATATTGTTTTTAGATTATTATTGGGCCTTAAAATACGCAATTTTATCCCAATTTAACTGTTTCTCTATCTCTTCAAATAACTGAGAAATCCATATATTCTGTTGAAATATGGGCACTTTGTGTACATGTATAACATGAATTGATTTCTTCTATTTTTAATAATTTCCTAAGACTTTCGTAAGATATAAACTGAACTTTAGTTTTGTGTGATTCATAAATTGATCGTTTTCGCAAGGTTCTTTAATTTCATTAATTTTATGATATTACTTGAACTTTTTTCAACTAATACCGATGAACTTTACATTTTATAAACCTCGTCTATTTAATTCATTTTACCATTTTAACGATTTTAATTAAATTTATTCGTGTTGGTCATACAGATTTTTATATTTTTATATTTGGAAGTTATCGACTCCTATCAACACTCAAAAAGTCAGGCATTCGTTCTCTTGATTTACTTTGAAGCTACTAACGAGTGTCTTCCACTCCTTGTCTAAGCATGAAGTCACATTTCGTTTTTCTTCTAAGTATACATACCCCAATATACTTTATACCCTAAAATTGAAGCTTGAAATGAGTGTTTTCCACTCCCAGATCAAGCATGAAGTAAAATTTCGAGTTTAGAAAAGCCCCGTGAAAATTTGTCGAGGGTCGCGCAGCGACCCGAGACAAATTTTCTGGGCTTTTCTAAACTCGAAATTTTACTTCATGCGCCACGCGTATAAAACACTGATTTCAAGTGAAGTTCAAATATACTACTAAAGCAGTATGGTAAAGATGTATATTTTGAACTTTACAATATTTTAGTGTTTTATTCGGCTGGCGCATAAAGTAAAATTTCGAGTTTAGAAAAGCCAAACCAAATTTTCAAGGTTTACTTCATTCTTAATCTAGGAGTGGAAAACACTCGTTTAAAGCTTCAATTTCAGCTGTTAAGTATATTGGGGTATGTATAATTAGAAGAAGCGAAGCAGAGCGACCCAACCAAATTTTTAGGTTTTTCTAAACTTGAAATTTTACTTCATGCTTAATCTTCGAGTGGAAAACACTCGTTTTAAGCTTTCATTTGAACTTTTTTCAAATACGCCGAATATTTTAAAATTTACAGCGTATGCAGCATATTGGGGTATGAATACTTAGAAAAAAACTCCCTGCAGATAGCGGACCTAAATATTACAAATTTCATGTATTCTATAATGTATATTCTATAAATATTCTAATTTTAAGCGTTGTAGTTCTAGTAAGGGATTTTTTAAAGACTGTGACAACTGACATGGGATGGGGCTCGTATATTAGGTTTTGTTTAAAACGTAAAATTAAATGAAACTATATCGATATACCAATTTAAGGTATTTTCTATAGGGATCAGAAATGATGTATAATATTTAAAGCAAATAAAAACCATAATACATCTCACATACAATTCAAGTTATCTGATCAGATATTTGTAGAAACAAGTTGTGCCACAAATATGAGATTAATCTACCAACAAGTTTTTACAAACGTTCAACAAATATGTACGTTGTCACTCAAGTCCGCTAATCGCACGGCTATGTTATTTATATTTATGCATACATTTAACGACAAAATAATCTTATGTCAAATACGGTCTGCAGACGACTGTAGTTTCAATTGTTTCTAGAATTTAATAAAATTATATGGTCGATTCGTTTTATTTTACGGCAACTGAGCTACAATTATAGAAGCATTTGTCCTTACGTTTTCCATTCTAATTGCGACTCTTATCATCAAAACCCATACCTTATTAACTTATCAATAAACATACCTTTTCGCTCGTATCGGTAAATGGGCTTGTTTTGATCTCAAATTCCTATTTGTAAAGTTTTCTCCTTGCGTTTTCAAACACTAGAAATTAGCGATACTTACAATTCCTTTCTAAAATGTTATACAAATCAGATATCTCCACTAATGTTTATACAATTATAGAAATTATATTAGTCTTAAGTCTTTCTTAACAATCTGAAATTAGCAATCATCAAACCTGGAAGTTCAGTTGTGATTTCACAAGTTACTGAATTTACCACTTTTTCGTGTGTTTTCATAATTATAGTGATTATTGAAAATAATGTTTATATCTCAAGTCACACTATAATTGTTGGGAATTTCAACGTACCCCACTTTATCAATCATGATGCAAATGCAGTATCGACAGCACCTTGTACACAAGAATTAGTTAATTTCATAACTTATAATAATTTATGCCAGTCTAACACGATCCTTAATTGTAACAACCGACTTTTGGATCTGATTGTACACACTAATAACATCACATGTAAATCGTCCATGGCACTAGATCCCCTTGTAAATGTTGACAAATATCATCCTCCTTTAGTTATCGCAGTTTCTATTATTAACTCAGAGTCTGCGGTATTCAAACATAATAAAGCAGATAAGCAATTTAACTTTAGAAAGGCAAACTTCCCTCTGTTATACGAGAAAATATGCGATTCCTCTTGGGAGGATGTTATTTCCACAAAAAACCAGGTATAGCCTGCACCATTCTCTATTCCAAATTAAACAAAATCTTTGAGATCAGTGTCCCGAAGAAATCAGTGAACAATAGTAAATATCCGAAATGGTTCTCTAAACGCACCATAAACTTAATTGTTTCTAAAAACCGGTACCTAAAACTTCAAAGGCGGAGTAGAATTAAACGGCATTGTGGTTCTATCAAGATACTCAGACGATCCATAAAAATTGAACTTGCCAAAGACTACCAGCTATACATTAACAATATAGAGCTCTCAATAAAAACAGATCCCAGTAAATTCTGGACTTTTCTAAATGACAAAAAATCTTCATCCCGAATTCCAGGCATTATGCACTACAATGAAACAACTCTTGAAAAGGAACAAGATATAGTAAACAGTTTTGCAGATTTTTTCAAAAGTGTATTCAGGGCAAAACTAAGTTCGAGTGTCACTAATTCTACGTCTTCTCTCAACAGCGTTGGATTTCATATTGATGAGATAACTGAAGAAGATGTGTTAACTGCCTATAAGACTCTGAAACCAAAGTTTATAGCCGGTCCTGACAAAATACCCTCTCTTATAGTCAAAGACTGCATAGCTTCACTTGTTACTCCGTTGACTCATATATATAACTTGATCCTAAAAACATCATGTTTCCCGGATGTCTGGAAATCTGCTCGAATATGCCCAATTTTTAAGGCAGGTGATAGGAACTTAATCACCAACTACAGACCAATTGCGTTAATAAACAACTTCTCAAAATTATTTGAAGCCATTCTTTCAACGAAAATCTACCAGCACGCGCAGAATTACTTTGCGCCTTTCCAACACGGTTTTATCCGAGGTCGATCCACAACCACTAACTTGTTTAACTTTGTACAATTTGCCTCTGAAGTTTTAGATAGACGTGGACAAGTCGATGCTATATACCTTGATTTCAAGAAGGCTTTTGATAGTATTAGCCATAGCATTATATTGCAGAAACTGCCTAATTTCTGATTTTCCCCTTCCCTTTGTCACTTATTGGAATCCTATCTATCCAACCGCAGCCAATATGTTGAATTTAATAGTTTTAAATCACCGAGTTTTACGTCTACAAGTGGTGTACCCCAGGGGTCGAATTTGGGCCCACTCATATTTATCTGCTTCATTAATGATGTCGTAGTGGGGATTAAGTCACACATACTTATATATGCTGACGATATCAAGCTTTATCGAGAGATAAAGTCAAAAACAGATTGTGATATTTTATCAAGTGATATCAACCAAATTCATGAGTGGTGTATCATGAATGACCTCCCTCTAAACCTCAATAAGTGCAATTTTATTAGTTTCAATAGGAAAACAAATCCCATCAGTTTTACATAAAGACAATTTATCATAAAGAAAAATTGAGTTTGTCAATAGGTTGCAGAATATTTATAAAATATAAAAACGAATTAAAATTAATATCGACTTTCTGCAAAAAGTTTGTCTCCAAATATTCATTGAAACAACTACTTCTCGAGCTAATACCGCGACAGATATTGAATTATACAATGAATATTTGCGTTACACGACAGCACTGCTGTTCTATGCATAATTTATATGCAAAATGCAACATCAGGTCAAACTATTCTCTAACCAAACTAAATGAAACAAAAGGAAATTGAAATAAATTGAAAAAATTATAGGGAATGAATTTTAATTGTCTTAAGCCATCTACTCCCGAAACGCGTCTGTAGATGGCTTAAGACAATTAAAATTCATTCCCTATAATTTTTTCAATTTATTTCAATTTCCTTTTGTTTCATTTAGTTTGGTTAGAGAATAGTTTGACCTGATGTTGCATTTTGCATATAAATTATGCATAGAACAGCAGTGCTGTCGTGTAACGCAAATATTCATTGTATAATTCAATATCTGTCGGGGTATTAGCTCAAGAAGTAGTTGTTTCAATGAATATTTGGAGACAAACTTTTTGCAGAAAGTCGATATTAATTTTAATTCGTTTTTATATTCCATCAGTTTTAATTATGCTATTTGCAATGACATCATATCAGGTTGTTGTACAATTAAGGATCTAGGAGTGCTGCTCGGTTCCAAATTAACCTTTCATGAACACATTGAAAAGGTATGTAAATCTAGTTACAAAATGTTAGGATTTATTGCACGTAACTCAAAGGACCTCAGGAATATCGACACGTTAACTAAAATGTACGATACATTTGTACGGACCAAACTAGAGTACTGCTCTATTATCTGGTCGCCATACCTCGCTTGCTCAATTAACCAACTAGAGAGCATTCAACGCAAATTTCTAAAAATGATTTATTTCAAAAAACACCGAGCTTATCCTGTTCAAAATTACAATCACGATAATCTGCCTCGAGAGTTCAATATGCACTCCCTCGAAACACGTCGGAAACTATCTTCTCTGTTATTTTTACACAAACTACTAAATAATGAAATCGACGATATCCACTTAATGTCAAAACTTAATTTCTATGTACCAAGATTGAATTCCCGAAGCAGATGTACATTTGCATACACCGTGTCGAGAACTAATGTTCTCCATTATTCTCCCCTAAACTGCATGGTACGACACTGTAACAATGTTCCAGACATGGATATATTTAATGTAACCTCCCTTGATATCAGGACCTCATTGTCACCGTTAATATAAGTCTTCTTTTGTTTTTTGTTATCAAATATGCCAAATAATTTATCCACTACTCTACTTTATTTCTACCATTTTGTATTAATGTTTATTTTTAGTATTAATGTTTAGTTTTAGTTAGTATATTTAAAAAAAACTGTAGAATAGAATTTATTCTGCTGAGAAATAAACGATTATTATTATTATAGTCAACATTGTCAAAATGTTGAATTCAACGTACAGTGTGGCACAAATTCGATGTTTTTATAAGGTATCTCAGTAACCCGAATAGTTAGACAAAATCTGATATACATGTCATGACCTCTTTTTCAGAGAAAATAACAATATCATTAACAGATCATAGCTAGCTTGATTAGTTTTCGAGATATCGGGCGTTTTTCAATTGTTGGCTATTTTTAAATACGTCTTTTTCTCAATAACTATAATTTATACAAATAAATAGTTTAATAGTTATTTGTGTAGTTTTCAACGTAGAATTTAGTGGCGTACTTATTTTTTTTTATTTCAACTTTTAATTTCAGAGTTATGATACAAAGTTGCTTTTTTTAAATGGAACACGCAGTATGTTTTTATGTTATTAAATAGCATTTTAAATCAGCTTTACATTGATGCACATGCTTAACAAAAATTCGTAAAAATACGCAAAAAAAACGATTATATTAAAAACTAAGTTAGTTTAATTATTAATTTTATAATTTTTGAAGACTTTTGCGATCAATTACTGAGTCTACAGATCACTTCATTATTAATAAATAATATTAACATCTTTGTGATTATAATCGTATGTATTATCAAATATTTATCTAAAAGCATCAGAGTTTATCACACAATTTTTCAATAATAAAAAAAATATATAGAAAAATGTAAAGCTAATTTAATATGCTATCCAGTAACATAAAAATGTATAGGGTGTTCCGTAAAAAAATGCAACTTTATATTATAACTCGGAAATTAAAAGTCCGAATAAAAAAATAAGTACGCCACTGCATTCTACGCTGAAAATTACATAAATAATTATTAAAGTGTTTTTTGTATATCTTATAGTTATTAAGATAAAGACATATTTTAAAATAGCCAACAGTTGAAAGACTCCTGATATCTTCCAAACTAATTAGGTTAGCCATGATCTATTTACGCCATTATTAATGTCTCGTAAAAAGAGGTCATGACGTTTATATTATTTTTTTTGTAACCCTTCAGGTTACCGAGATACCCTATGAAAACATCGAATTTGGGCCACCCTGTACATGTTATTCTTTAAGTTCACCTTCTAAGCAGGGTTATGTTTTTAAAACACTTTGTTTTAAAACAGTGTTTTTAACATGTTTAAAAACAGCCGTCGTGTTTTGAACGGTTTTGTTTTAAACATGTTTTAAATTTTAAATTTGTTTAAAACATTTTTTAAACGTTTTTTTTATTATCTTAACTTTGCTAAATTATATACATGATTTTTAAATACGGGGAATTTTTCTTTTAGATATACATATGCATACACTGTAAATTTTACGACATTCGTTGTTTTTTTAAAAGATTTCAATTTGAATCTTTAAACGAGGGTTTCCACTCCCAGACTAAGCATGAGGTAAAATTTCGAGTTTAGAAAAGCCTGAAAATTTGGATTGGCCGCGTAGCGAAGCGGAGCGGCCAATCCAAATTAGGCTTTTCTAAACTCGAAATTTTACTTCATGCGCCACTCGTATAAAACACTGAAATATCGTTAAGTTTAAAATATACGGATTTAGCAATCTAATATGTAGATGTGAATAAAACGTGAGTCAAATTCTGCGCTGAGCAAATTGTTAAAAAAAAGTGATTACAGGCAACCCTATAACTCTAACGTATATTAGGTTGCCTATAATAGTTGTAGTATGTGTGTGTTTTTTTAACTTCACTGTAAACCAGTGTTTTTAAGCATGGCGCATGAAGTAAAATTTCGAGTTTAGAAAAGCCTAATTTGGATTGGCCGCTCCGCTTCGCTACGCGACCAATCCAAATTCTTAGGCTTTTCTAAACTCGAAATTTTACTTCATGCTTAGTCTGGGAGTGGAAAACACTCGTTAAAAGCCTCAAATTAACCGGTTTGAAACAACGAATTCCCGCAAATTTAAGAAAAACTGGGATATGTGTACTTTATAGAAAAATTCCCTGTATGTTCTGTTTTACACACGTATTAAACGTGTTTTAAACATGTTTTAATAGTATATTACGTAACGAGAGTGGTATGCACCATATTACATATGAGCGGACATGTTGCGCACGAGCCGCGCAGCGGCGAGTGCAGTATTCCGCGAGTATGTAATTGCCATACCACTCGAGAATCGTACGATACTTTACCTACGCCCTAACCAAATTAAACAATAAGCATGAGAGAACAACTTATTTATTGTAATAATTTTTAATAGTACCATCACAATGATGAAAACTAAATTACTACTTGATCAATATACAAGGAATAAAGCTGTACATTTTCCGACATTCGTTGTTTTTTAAAAGAGTTTAATTTGAAGCTTTAAACGAGTGTTTTCCACTCCCAGACTAAGCATGAAGTAAAATTTCGAGTTTAGAAAAGCCCTGTGAAAATTTGTCGAGGGTCGCGCAGCGACCCGAGACAAATTTTCTGGGCTTTTCTAAACTCGAAATTTTACTTCATGCGCCACGCGTATAAAACACTGATTTCAAATGAGGTTCAAATATACATAAGTTCACGATATTTTAGTGTTTTATACGCGTGGCGCATGAAGTAAAATTTCGAGTTTAGAAAAGCCCAGAAAATTTGTCTCGGGTCGCTGCGCGACCCTCGACAAATTTTCACGGGGCTTTTCTAAACTCGAAATTTTACTTCATGCTTAGTCTGGGAGTGGAAAACACTCGTTTAAAGCTTCAAATTGAACTCTTAAAAAGAAAACAACCAATAACTACAGATTTAAAGAAAATAAGCTGAATTTGGAATAGATATACTTTAAAGAAAAACTCCCTATACATCAAAGAAATGTCATTTGGTTGTACGGTAAGCAATCAGCTGTTCAGCTGTCAGCACGTAATGTACTTGTCAAAGCTATTACGTGCATGTGTACGTAATGTCAATTATACTTGTCAAGATGACAGTGCGGTATGATGCGGTTACTAGATAGGGCGTAGGTAAATATATTATTTATTGTTAATGTTTTAAACACTGTTTCAATTAAAAAAACAAGTTTTGTTAAAAAAACTGTTTGTTTTAATTAAAATAAAAAATAAAACGTTTTCTTAACAACCCTGCTTCTAAGTCGATTTCATGTTTCTTATGTATACTTAGATTGTGAGGATCAGAATATAACATATACGTTGAATTTAAGATTTTGCTTACAGAGTTAGCCCGATTGTCTTAAATTTTCCATCAATAGGAAAATTATTATTAATAATTATTTTCGATTTTTTTTACACTGAATAATTAATAAATACTTCATTAACGTTCATCATTAATCTTCTTCCAGTGAGAAATTAGCGGTGCAAATTAGTGAAAAATAGCGTGCCATACTAATTTTCACTATTAATTCCGTGGAAGCTTCGTCCATTGTATTCAAATCGTGCGAAAGAAAGAGAGAAATGCAAGAGGAATTGTTAATATCGAGCGAAGAGCAGAAAACGAAAAATAAATGGTAACGGTAAAACTGGAAAGAATGTCAGGATGTGCATTCGCTGTGCAATGAGAAATCCAATGTTCTAATTGTTTCCAAGTGCGGTCGCGTGACTCGTTTCCGCCGTGTACCTTTATAGAACACGTTTTTGTCGTTGTTTATTGAAATAGTGGAGGGTTATCAAGTAACAAATGCAGTTGAAAAAAAAAATACCTCCATCTAATGTTCTAATGTAATTTTAAACTCAGACCAGAGATTACTCAGTTTGCACTATTTGCTGATACAAATGATTGAACATCTTTTCTTTTTCTTCCACTTTTTATGGTCTCAGTTATACACGGGGTCCCGAAATATCATGATATTTAAAATATCGGATACATACCGGGTGTTCGATAAAAAACGCCCAACGCGATAACTCCGTTATTTATTGACCGATTTTATTGAACTAAAAACCAAAGTCAATGACCGTTTAAATACTAATAAATTACAGTATTATCGATTTTTTAATAATAACTATATTACCAAATAATAGCCAACTTAAAATTTGTAAACGGCTACCTGTAATTTTTCATTTTTATTATATAAGACCTTATTTTTCTTAATCCAATAATGCCCAATATGTTGTTTTTCAAAACTATTGTCGTTAAAAATAAAGTGAAATAAATCTTCTATTGAAAATTATATTAACAAAAAATTAAATTAGTGTGCCTTGGAAAAACTATTCAAATACATACATTTTAAAAAAGAAAAGCCTGAATTTGTATTTGGACGCTTCTCGTCCAAAACCAAAACTGCAGGCTTGTCTAAGCTCGAAATTTTACTTCATGCTTAATCTTGGAGCGGAAGGCAATCGTTAGAAGTGAATTTTAATTAAAAATTCAACGTTTTCACAAACATAAACGAAAACAGTGTGTTTAATCATACACGATCACTCACGAACATACACGACCTTATACAACTACACACGATCGTATATGACCATCATATTTTCGGACTCCACACTGAAATAGTGTCATGTGCGCGTGGCGCATGAAGTCAAATTTCGACGTTCAGGCTTTTCTTTCCTTTTACCTCATGCTTAATCAATTTGCGAAAAACACACGTTAAAGGTTACCCATTAAACGATATTAATTGTCCATATATACAATGAATTTTACCGACGGTATATTTTACGTTTATTTGTCAATTGTCTTTTATTTTCTTTTACTCGTCCAAATCCAAAACTGCAGGCTTGTCTAAGCTCGAAATTTTACTTCATGCTTAATCTGGGAGCGGAAGACAATCGTTAGAAGTGAATTTTAATTAAAAATTCAACGTTTTCACAAACATAAACGAAAACAATGTAACAAAGAGTTTAATCATACACGATCCCTCATGAACATACACGACCATACACGATCTTATACGACTACACACGACCGTATATGACCATCATATTTTCGGACTCCACACTGAAATAGTGTCATGTGCGCGTGGCGCATGAAGTCAAATTTCGACGTTCAGGCTTTTCTAAACTCAAATTTTACCTCATGCTTAATCAATTTGCGAAAAACACTCTCGTTAAAGGTTACCCATTAAACTATATTAATTGTCCATATATACAATGAATTTTACTGACGGTATATTTTACGTTTATTTGTCAATTGCCTTTTATTTTCTTTCTCTTGTCCAAATCCAAAACTGCAGGCTTGTCTAAGCTCGAAATTTTACTTCATGCTTAATCTGGGAGCGGAAGAGAATCGTTAGAAGTGAATTTTAATTAAAAATTTAACGTTTTCACAAACATAAACGAAAGCAGTGTAACAAAGAGTTTAATCATACACGATCCCTCATGAACATACACGACCTTATACAACTACACACGTGCGTATATAACCATCATATTTTCGGACTCCACACTGAAATAGTGTCTTGTGCGCGTGGCGCTTGAAGTCAAATTTCGACGTTCAGGCTTTTCTAAACTCAAATTCACCTTCATGCTTAATCAAGTTGCTAAAAACACTCGTTAAAGGTTACCCATTAATTGTCCATATACACAATGAGTTTTACGGACGGTATATTTTACGTATATTTATCAATTGTCTTTTATTTTCTTTATTTTTAGGAATTGTGTAATTTTAATATATGTTAGGGATTTTTTTCTAAAATTATAAATTTGTATTGCTATTTGTATGCTTATTTTTTTGTTAAATTTGTCAAGTTTTGGCTATCATATCGTCACTCGAATGCCACAGTCACGAATGTGCAATTTTGTAATTTTGAGATAATACAGTTTAAAGTTTGTAAAATCTCCTACAATTCAGTTTTTTATTTTATCATTCTAATTCTAAACTTTTTTTTATTAAACATGTGTTGATACTGTTAAACATCTGACGCCATAATAGCCATAATATCGCTTTAGTGAAAAAATAAAAAATGCATATTTGTGACTCTGGTATAACAGTCACGATATTATATAAAGGGTGTCCAAGAGCACCCGTATCAGGCTTTTAGTCGGGACAAAAAAAAATACTACAAAAGCCGTATCAAAGAATCTAATGGTGATACTTTTTTTGCAAAAAGGTTGGCATCCCTGAGAGTTTACTTAAAAAATGTCAATAACTCAAGATTTTTAAATGGTATGGTAGGTCTTTGATGGTTCAATGCTATCATTGAAAACATTTTTGAAAAATAAGCAACTTATACAGGAAACAATTTTTGTAAGCCGCGTTTGTTTTAAGTAATTTCAGATTGAAGTTACCAAATATCAAAATCTCATGGCTACCTTGTTTTAAAAGTAGATACTTAGGACGACTGGTATTGGGACAACAACAGTTCAACAGTGTTTAGAAGTAAATGGAAAACAGTTTGAACCGGTGCTGTTAACTCTTAGTCGAAGTTAGAGTGAAAACTGTGGAGTCGGAATTGAAGTATTTTTGCAATAAGAAAATCGGAGCCGTGGAGTTGGCCATTTCTTAAATTCCCGACTCCGATTTTTAATTTAATTATTTAAATATAATTGTGCTAAACATATTCCGCTTTTTTTTTCCTTCTAAAATTTGAACCCAAATAAAGTTTTTAATTAACAATGGAAATGTATGTAATTTGCATATGAGAGAAAACCAAAATTTTGATTTTTTTTACAAAAAAACTATTTGATTCAATTAACCATTAAACATTTATTTGTATTGAAAAAAAATTGTATTATTAGGCAGCCGAAGTTGGCAAAGGATTTCAGAAAAATAGAAGAGTCAGAGACGGAGTTTAAGTCGAATATTTCTTTAGCGACTCCGCCCGCGGTATTGGTTAGAATGTATTTAAGAGGTCTAACTGACATTTGAAACTCAATCTTTTGAAATAAGTTAGCCATGAAAAATTGAAATTTTATTACTTTAATCAAATATTACTTAAAATCGATGCCAGTAACAAAATTATGTTTCGTACGAAAGTTGCTTATTTTTTAAAGACCTTTTCAATGATACCACTTTTAACCTATCGTGCCATTTAAAAATCTGGAGTTGACAATTTTAAGCAAACTTTTAGGGATGCAACCTTTTGCGAAAAAAACAATATGACCATTCCGTTTTTTAATACGGCTTTTGTTATAAAAATGTTTGTCCCAATTCTCTAGGACTAGCCGTTTTCTCAAAAAAAAGGGTGGACTGTCACACCCTGTATATATATATTTTTTTAAATTTGTTAACGGAATCTCCAATTTTATAATACAATAACACATTTACATTTTATAATACAATGAATTGACAAAAAAACTTGTCATCAAACCGAACTTAATTTAATTAAATTATAAACGAAAAAAATGTCAGGAATTTCCTAAAATGTCAAAGTTGGTGTTTTTTTTGAATAATTTAATATTTTTAACACAGACTAACACCGGTAAAAATGTTATTTGAAAAATGACAAATTGTGTTAAACCGCAAATAATCTCACTATAATAAAGATAGAGATATAGTTACCTATAGAGAGTTTTATGTAACACCGAACATGCTAAAATGTACTCAATGTTAATTTTCCTATGTTCGATGTGTACTTGGACGCATCAAAGCATTGAGTACGATGTGATTGGCTACGATTTCTAATTATAATATAGTCAGCCCAATTTACACTCTTCACTTCAAAAATAAATCAAATCTGTCAACTATGGCAAGCAAGTGATATTTGCTGTTCTAGCACTTAAATAATGTATACAAAGGAGGAACAGATTTTTCTAGAATACTTATACCATGGAAAAACAGTTCAAGAAACTCCCATGATTTATATTTTCTAAAATGTTTTGATTGACCAATACCATTCATTTTAACTATTTCGAACCTTTTAAAACAGTTTGTTTAGATAAATTTCACAAGCGAGGAGTTAGAAGTCCGTCGATATTATCGGAAGAGATGAAATTAAGCTATTTCTATTATGTCGAAGAGTGACCAATAATATCCTTACTATTTCAAAACCATTTAATATTTAAAAATCCTCTGTACATAAGAGTTCTACAAGAATTTAAAGTTAGGTCCAACAAATTCCTACATTAATAATTGCTGTATGACAAAATTAAGCGATAAAATTGTATTTAATATATTAAATTAAGCAACGAAATGTTGCGAAAAATTGTGTTTACTGATAAAGCATTTATATCTTCTTACCTTAACTATTATTATACTGATTAATAATATAACAAAAGTTGATAAACATTCCGTTAAACTAAAATATTCATAATACAACATATAGTAGTTTACATAATAATTGACAAATCAATTTATTTTTGACGGAAAGATTGTACATTGGGTTGATTATGTTACCATTAGAAATTGTAGCCAATCACATCGTACTCAATGCGTTGATGCGTCCCAGTACACATCGAACATAGGAAAATTAACATTGAGTACATTTTAGCATGTTCGGTGTTACATAAAACTCTCTGTATATGCCGAGAATGTTAATTTTTGATATAAATGACAAATTACTTATTTTCGATGTAGTGTTATAATAAAATTTAATTTTATCTCTATTCGAATATTTCTAAAACAAAATATCAATTATGGTGGAAATTAGGAATTTATTATAAAATAGTAATAATAATAATTGTATCGTTATATGTCAAACACTATATAAAATAATATCAAAGTTTCGATAGATAATATCAAAAATAACGCAATAAATGAGGTGCGTCTTCATAAAATTTGTGTTTAGTGTCACAAAGTTATCAAAAAATGTCATAAAATTTTGCAAAATTAACAAGAGATGTTTCAACGATATTTTACTATTTTAACAGTTTTGAGATGTTTAACGATATAACAAGTTTTACACGCTGTTCAACTATTTTTATATTTTTTACCATTATTTAACAATTTTTAGATTTTCAACAATATAATAAATTTGACATTTTTTCAGTACACAAAAAAGTGTAATAGATTTTTTTAATGTTTACTTTTTTATACTTTCTCGACATTTTTTCAATATTTGACATCTAGACATGACAATCAACGAATTATTGTTTTAAATACTTCTAAATATCCCAATATATGAGTACACCGTGTACATTTTCACGTATTTATTAATTTTATGAAAGAAATTTGAAGTTTGTAACGTGTGTTTCCGCTCCTTGATAAAGTATGAAGTAAAATTTCGAGTTTAGAAAAGCTTGGGGCGAGCCGCGCCCCGCCAAATCCAAATTTTCAAGCTTATCTAAACTCGAAATTTTACTTCATGAGCCACGCGTATAAAACAGTAATTTAAAGTAAAATTTAAAATACAGATTACTTCAATATCAATTTCAATATATTGGTGCCAGAAGAACAAAGTTTTACACAGGTCAGATGATACAGCTTAAGATTTATAACCAATTTAATACTTAACTAATTTAACAACCTAACTAATAAAACACTAATAAAAACATATAGTAAAAATTAAATAGAATAAAATGATAACAAAACATGAACACGAGTTGATTAAAAACACTTATATGATTTTTGGAAATTTCTGATTTAAATTTATGAAATTTCGAATCTTTGGCTTCCATCGCGCCCCTGATACGCCTTGTGCCGTTGCCCCCTTGCCCCCCTCCTTTTACTGCGGCCCTGCATCAAAGACTTTTTGTACTTGTTTTTGAAGAACTTTCGAAAAATATATTTATGAAACTAAATACAAATTAAATCCCCCCCCCCATCGTAAAAACCTATCTATGCCACTGATTCGAATCATTTCTATGAGGCTTCAAATCGCTTGCATTTGAATACAAATACGAATCCTCTTAAAAAAATACTAATTACGAATTTATTTTTATTAAAGAGTTAAAATGGTGGGGCAAGTTGGGACATAGGGTACCTTCGGACACTTCAGATTTTAATCTTTCTGAAACACATTTGGTATTTTGAGGATTGATAGCAATGACAGTTTAATTGCGGACTGTAGAGTTTTGTGAAGAAATCACAAGATTTGATGAAATTATTACAAAAACATCATAAAGTACTGGACAAAGTAAGTTGTATGTTTATTAATTACTCGCGTAGCATATGTTTTTTGAGGAAGCATTCAAAATTGTTAAGGAAGTATGTTAGCAAATAGATATGTGTGCACTACATAAACCATATTTCATTGCCTCTGAACATTGGGAAATATACAGAGAGTTTTATGTAACACCGAACATTTTCAATGCTTATTTTCGTTTGTTCGATTTGTCAAACCAAAGCATTCAATACAATTTGACACCTTTAATGTTTAGGTTATGTGTAAATTAGGTTGCCGTGATATAAGTAACCCAATTTACACATAACCTAAAAATTAAAGGTATCACAAGTTGTAGCTAATCAATCGCAATCAACGCCTCAACTTATTTCAGTACAAATTGTACATACAGAGAGTTTTTCTTTCTAGTATACATGTCCTAATTACAGCGTATGTGCCGTAATCTTAAGATAATCCTTGTTTTTTTAAAGAGTTCAATTTGAAACTTAAAACGAGTGTTTTCCACTCCCAGACTAAGCATGAAGTAAAATTTCGAGTTTAGAAAAGCCTGAAAATTTGATTTGGTCGCGTAGCGCGAAGCGCGGAGCGACCAAACCAAATTATCAGGCTTTTCTAAACTCGAAATTTTACTTCATGCGCCACCGTTACAAAACACTGACATATTACGACGTTTAAAACACCCCGCTAAACTTCACATTGAATCAGTGTTTTGTACCGGTGGCGCATGAAGTAAAATTTCGAGTTTAGAAAAGCCTGAAAATTTGGTTTGGTCGCTCCGCGCTTCGCGCTACGCGACCAAACCAAATTTTCAGGCTTTTCTAAACTCGAAATTTTACTTCATGCTTAACTTGGGAGTGGAAAACACTCGTTTAAAGCTTCCAATTGAGTTCTTTTAATAAACCTAGTGTAAATGTACAACGTATGTATATGCATATAAAAAATTCTCTGTATAAAAATTAACATTGCAAATGTTTGGTGTTAAATAAAACACTGTGTAGATTTATCACATGTAAACACGTTTCGAACGCATAGGACAGTTTAGGACATTGGAGACGGTGTACTTTAGAATAGCATAGGCCAAATTATAAAATTATTCGAATACTTTTAAGCAGGGTTGTTAAAAAAAACGTGTTGCATTTTAATTAAAACAACCAGTTTATTTATAATTTACACATTAACAATTCTCAACATGTTTAAAACATGAATAAAGTATGTTCAAAACATGGTTAAAATGTTTTTAAAACATAAAATGTTTAAAACAGGTTTTAAGTCACATTTATGAACTCATAGCTGTAATAAAATTGTATGTTTAATAATGTAATTTGAAATATCTTCGACAATTTAGCTAAAATTTATTTTGCAAAACATTACTTACAAAACTGCAATATAACGAATTATTATTTATACAATTTAACAATTTATATATGACTGAATAATAACATAACACAAACAGAAAAAACACAAGCTGTAAACGAGTGTTTTCCACTCCCAGACTAAGCATGAAGTAGTGTTTTATACGCCACGCGTATAAAACACTAAAATATTGTGAACTCTATGTATGTTTGAACCTCACTTGAAATCAGTGTTTTATACGCGTGGCGCATGAAGTAAAATGTCGAGTTTAGAAATGCCCAGAAAATGTTCACGGGGCTTTTCTAAACTCGAAATTTTACTTCATGCATAGTCTGGGAGTGGGAAACACTCGTTTAAAGCTTCAAATTGAACTCTTTTAAAAACAACGAATGTCGGAAAATGTACAGCTTTATTCCTTGTATATTGATCAAGTAGTCATTTAGTTTTCATCATTGTCATGGTACTATTAAAAATGATTACAATAAATAAGTTGTTCTTTCATGCTCATTGTTTATTTTGTTAGGGCGTAGGTAAAGTATCGTACGTTTCTCGAGTGGTATGGCAATTACATACTCGCGGATTACTGCACTCGCCGCTGCGCGGCTCGTGCGCAACATGTCCGCTCATATGTAATATGCTGCATACCACTCTCGTTACGTAATATACTATCATACTTAATCAGGGACTAGGAACCCTCGTTTAATACATAATAAAAGAAAATATAGGTACCACTTTTTCTTTAAATAATATCAAACAAAACTTGATTATTCGGTAATGAATCACTTCCAATTACGAAAAGTAGATTATTATTTAAATTCATTTTCAGTCACTTGTTGTTTCTATCAATTAATTTGAAACTTCTAATGAGTGTTTCCACTCCTTGATTAAGCATGAAGTAAAATTTCGAGTTTAGAAAAAGCATGAAGCATGAATTTGGATTTGGGCGCGAAGCGAAGCGAGCGCCCAAATCCAAACACTAAATTAAATTGAAGTTCAAAAAATACTTCTTAAGTTTATTCTCACGTTAATAAATGTTACACATTTTTATTTCGTGTTTTGTTTAAATTATAGTTAATAACGATTCTTTATTGCATAAACTTTAAATCAGCAGTAGTTTTGAAAATCGGATCCATGTTTATAAACAAGACGTCATTTTTTTTACACTTTTTCTGAATCACTCTGTATAACTGAGCACATAATTGTGATAAAATTGTATGTTTAATAATGTAATTTAAAATATCTTTGACAGTTTAGCTAAAATTTAAAAACAAACAAAATAATGCTAATAAAGCAGTATAAAATATAGTTTAGGTAATTCAAGATTATAAAAAAAAACGTTTTAAACATATTTTAATCAAATTTATTGTTTAAAAAGACCATTTAAAACTCAGCGTTTGTTCTTAATCATGTTTAAAACACTGTTTTAAAAAAAGTGTTTTAAAGATACCAACCCTCTTTTAAGTCAACATTTTCAGGCACTCAAAAAACGATGTCGACATATTCAGAAATGATATGGAGTCAAAATTGTTCAACCAGTTCGTATTGCAGGTACTTCCCAATTGGCTAAGTTTAATGACACGTTTGACACCTCTGGACAAATGCCACTTCATTTTAATCTTTTTTTTTTTACAGTAACCGTGCTGAGTATTCTTTTGAATAAATTGAAGAAGTAGTTGCTAAACATATAAAGTTATCTTCTAATTATAAATTTGTAGCTCCTGGCTAGAGAAATAAGGTTAGGGAGTTAAATTTTAAAAAACTCTCCAAACCTGCCCTACTCTACCCTACCTGTTTTGAGGATTCGAATTCTGCTCAGCTCTGATAGATACAGAGCAGAAACTGAAGAAACCATTATTTTATTCATCGATTCTTAATGTAGTGAAATGAAGGCGAATTTGCTTTAGTTGTTAGAATATTATTATTCAAATTAAAGTTTTAATTTGAAATAAATCTTATAATTTAATTTTTAAATGTACAACCTCAACAATCCAACAATTAACCTGCATATATTACATGAAACCCATCGCGTGCAGTAAATCCCCTATCTACAAATTGCCACAATACACAGCACAGCGTTTATTTGTCATTCTTTCCACATCGCATGCGAGATACAAATCCCTAATTAACTTTTAAACCAACAATTTAAGAATGTCAATGAATCATGCCTAAAGACATGAAAAACAAAACAAAAAATGTTGTTGCACTTTCGATCTCCACCGTGTAAAACCGGTTGCATTAGGCAACGCAAGGCGATATCGGGCCTAAGACAAATGTCGGAGGACGCGGCCTATCGATGCATGAAGAGAGAAGTGAGTTGTGAAAGTATCCTTTTCCTCTTCGCGAGTCCTTCCCCCCAGTTGCAGTCGAAAATTGTCAGATCCGTATCTGTACACGTAATCTCATTACGCTTCATGCTCGAGGTGATGTGTGATATGAGTGGCTGCCGTTGAGTGGTCGTTAGGTGTTTTGATGGTGCGTGGAAAATTCACGCGTGATTTACTTTTCGGTTTGAGTGGGGTAATTGTGTTGATGTTGATTGTGTAAAAGAAAATGGGAGTTAACAAACCATACTATTTTATGATGATATGAAAAAACAGTTGATTGTAACATGTTGTTAGGTTACTGTCTATATTTGGATATGATGCTTTAGAAATAAAATTCTTGCATTTGAAGATTATTCTGGGATATATCATGCTGCTTCAAATAAATAGATTCTGTTTTTAACAAAACTGTGAGTATGAGCAAAAGAGAGGCCCCTCGTTGCACGTTGCAACTTTAGGTCTTTCTTATTTTAAATTAATTTAAAATATGCCCATACTTTTTTTTAATAACTTTCTAAAAATTTAATCTTAATAAAAAAATAATATACCTTCTTTTAAGGCCGTAGCCGTAGTTTAATGGTAAAAATATTGTATTTGCTCTTACAGAGCCGCTTTTAGGATAAGATAATGGAACAACTAAATGGGATGGTGGCATTCTAAGCGGACGGGACATGAGACAAAAAATGTGCTAAATTTAAGTAAAAATTTAAGAAACTTATTTTGCGACATTCCATGTGAAAGCAATTGAGTTTCACATAAATTGTCGCAAAATGATGAAACTTATAGAAAATCCGAAAAAAATTGTCATTCTTATACTTGTTTGTAAATTTTTATGATTTCTAATCAACTTTCTTTCTTTAATGCTGATGACTTTCGTTTTAGTTAATTTTTTAATTTTGGTTCAGAAAAAAAACATAGACAAAATAAATTAATATTTTGTATTATTATTCTTACGAGCTTTTCCAAACTCAAAATCTCAATTCATGTTTATTCAAGGATTGTAAACACTTTTAATAAACTCATTGAATACATTGATGAAAACACCCAATTGGTGTCAATTTTGAACAGAAAATGCTATAATAATAATGATTAATTCTTTATAAATTCTAAGAATTTAAAGAAATATTCATGACATATCCCAATATCGAATGATTTTTAAGAATGCCTGAACATTTACAGCATATACATTATGAATATCTAAAAGATACATCCCGATGTGTACGCTATAAAATTTCAGTCATTCGTTGTTTTTATAAAAGCCTTCAATTTGCAGCTTCTAACGAGTGCTTCCACTTCCAGACTAAGTAAGAAGTAAAATTTCGAATTTAGAAAAGGCCCGTGTAGAAAATGTGTCAAGGGTCGCGCAGTGACCCGAGACAAATTTTCACGGGGCTTTTCTAAACTCGAAATTTTACTTTATGCGCCACGCGTATACAATACTGAAATAATGTGAAGTGTGAAATGTGAAGATATACCGCTAAAACAGTGTGCTAAAGCAGTATATATTGAACTAGACTGTGTGAAGCTTTCAATTCTGACGCTCGCGATTTTTGGCGCCCAACTAGGGCCGCAGTGTTAAGCTGGTTCCGCATTGGGCGACGAAAACGTAAATCTAGGCATTTGCGGTTAACACGAGATCAAACTCGAGCAGTATGTTTTGAACTTCACTTTAAATCAGTATTTTATACGCGTGGTGCAAGAAATTAAATTTCGAGTTTTGAAAAGCCTTGTAATGTCCCGGCGTATATAAACGAATTAAACGATTATTATATTCACGCCCGGTGATAACGATTTTCAAATTTACGTTTCCCATAGCCGAAATATCTATTGATAAATATTATTAACTTTCGCACGGACTTTGAAAGACCAAAGTACAATTACTGTAACTCCTGCCCTTATGAAGAAAAGATAACAATCCAAATTCTTAAGTTTACAAATTGTAATGTCAGTCTCGCTCAAACCTTCAAGCTGTTTAGTTCGTAAAATTAAATAAGTTATATTCAAAATCAGTTCGGTATAAACTCAATCCGCAAGTTAAGGCTACATACGGATTCTCGTTAGTTATTATATTTGTGTAATTCGGGCGTATTGTATTTTAACTATCATTGTTGAATAAATCAAAGTGTTAAATATTATTTATGCTAAATTAATTATCATCCGCTCCCTGCTCGAACATTACAGCCTGAACGTTTGGATTTGGGCCCAAATTCAAATTCAGGCTTTTCTAAACTTGAAATTTTACTTCATGCCTAGTCTGCGAGTGGAAGCACTCGTTGAAAACTGAAAATTGAAGACATAAAAACAACGAATGACTGAAATTTCATAGCGTACAATCGGGATTTTTAAGGCATTCTTCGATTTGATAAAAGCGTTCAATTTGAAATTCCAAACGAGTGCTTCCACTGCCAGATTAAGCATTAAGTAAAATTTCGAGCTTAGAAAAGCCTGAATGTTTGAATTTGGACGCGATGCGAATCCAAGTTCAGGCTTTTCTAAACCTAAAATTTTACTTCATGCGCCATGCGTATAAAACGGTGAAATATTGTGAAGTTAGAAATACACTTAAAAATATATATTTTTTAAAATAAGTAATAATCAAAATATTTAAATACCAAAATACATATTTACATTTTTCTTCACACATTCTTAAGTTAAGTCAAATAATACAATGTATAAAATTAACACATTTAGTAATTTAATTAACAAAAAAATAATAAAGTTGCGTTATTGCATCATCAATATTCTATATAATGCCAAGTTAAACGTCAATGATATAAAAAATAATAAATAAGTACTTATTTTATTAAACTAACTAAATTAACTAAATGTTCAGTCATGAATAATTTTGAGTAATTAAATTAATTAATAATAATAATAATAATAATAAAGCTATAACTAACAAAAAATCATAAAAACAACGAGTTTTTTCTTTTTGTTTTTTTAGGAATAAAACAGCGCTTCCCAAACAATTTTTGAGAAAAAGCATTAACTTTTAAGTTAATACCAAAGTATTCTTTTTTTCACAATATATTTTAATGAAAATCCTAAACGATCAACGATCTTTACAATGTAGCTTAAGGATTTTCGTAAGTTTTAGGTAATTTTTCAGCGCTGAAGGTCTTTTATCTTAATTTTCGACCAATGCATGGTCTAAAATTGATGTTTAAAATGTTAGTCAATACCTATTCATAATTTTTGTCGATTTACACAGTGCTTGTTGTTTTAGAATTTTTTTTCAGCAGTCCTCCACCAAATCCAAATACTGATAAATTCCGCCAATTTCAATTTCATCAATTTACATAAATGTTGGTGATTTTAGTTAGTGTCACAAGTTATTAGTTTTTAATGTTGAGATTTATCAGCTTTAAAATTCTACTTCACTGTTGTCACAGTTTATTCTTGATTTTTAAAATAATAAAATTATATAAAAGATCACCAAGTCATGCTTCCTTTTGCTACGTCTATGATTGCCGGTCCGTCACAAATTGAAATTAAAACGACCGGTCGGCTACATAAAACAGTTTGGGAAGCGCTGTTTTATTCCTAAAAAAATAAAAAGAAAAAACTCGTTGGTTTTATGATTTTTTTTTTGTTGGAGTGATAGCTTTATTATTATTATTAATTAATTTAATTACTCGAAATTATTCATGACTGAACATTTAGTTGACTAATATTAGATACTGATTAAAAGACTAATAACAAAACATGATTGATGATTAATGACTAATTTAGTCAGTAATTTTAATCATGACTTAAAATTTAGTCAACTAATGCTCAACTAGGATCGGAATACGTATACTTAAATGAAAAATCTTCCGTATAACAGCCTAATTCAAACATTCATTTAAACAACTGCTTCCCGGGCTAATGGCCAGACGGGTATTGGATCATGAGATCCGTCAGGGTATTGGCTCAGTAGTTGTTTAATTAATGTTTGGATTAGTCTGTGTAAGACAAATTAGTAGTAATCGCGTTAAGAATACTTTTAATATTGTTGAAAAATTCTATAAATAAGTAAAATTTCATTTATATTTATATTATTGATGTACTTACAGAATGTGTCAACTTCAGAGACCCCAAACAACAAACACAAATAACTTAGTTAAAACCACATAATCCGACCCAATTAAAACCCATCAACTTACTAAAACAGTATATCACCCATCCCGACAACCCCGTTTTCCAGAATTACCGCTAACGCACCCTCGCCCGAAGTCTGAGCTGTTTACACACCATCACCAAAGTCAAACACAATTAATCAATTAGAAATTGAAAGCTCCCGGCCCTTCGCGATAAATCATCCCGCGGATCGAAATATTCGCGGAGGCATAAAATAAATAAAATATTAAAATTCTTCAAAGCGGAAAAAAGTTAAAATAAAACCGCCGATCTCGCTTTATTTGGAAGTGACGTTTATTGTGAAATCGTGTCGTTTCCTCCGCCTCCGCCCGTACACTTTAAGATCGATCATGAATTTATTCATTTTATTCATTCCTCGTTGTCGCGGACGCGAAAGCATTTCAATTCTTCCAAATTGGACGGATGAATGGATTGCGGGCGGGGAATGAATTATCTCTCGAGGGGGTGATTATTCGAAGCGCGCTTTGTTTGTTTTAATCGAGCGGCGGAATCAAATCTTTGTACATGTATTTAAATTTATTTCTACCGTATTATCGGAGCCACCAAACCACATTTTCAGGTTTTTCTAAACTCGAAATTTTACTTCACGCGCCACACGTATACCGGGCGTTGACTTGGCAGACGTAACATAGGAAATCCCATGTAAATTTTGAAATGTTCAAATTTTGGCTCCCCTATTTATTTCAGAAAGAAAATGTATTTACCTTTTTTGTAGAGGGAAAAATTCTGAATTCATTGGTGTTAACGTTTATCACTTTGCGTTTCTCTAAGTTAAAATAATTAAGAAAAAGTAATGTGATTTTATAAAAATAATGACATGCCATGGAATTGATACAATAATTGCGGATATTTGCTGATTTTTTTTTAAGTTCAATTTAAAGCTTTAAACAAGTGTTTTTCACTCCCAGACTAAGCATGAAGTAAAATTTCGAGTTTAGAAAAGACCCGTGAAAATTTTAACTCATGCGAAAATTTACTTCATGCGCCACGCGTATATAGCACAGATTTTAAGTGAAATTCGAATATACATAAATTTGACAATATTATAGTGTTGTATACGCGTGGCGCATGAAGTAAAATTTCGAGTTTAGAAAAGCCCAGAACATTTGTCTCGGGTCGCTGCGCGACCCTCGACAAATTTTCACGGGGCTTTTCTAAACTCGAAATTTTACTTCATGCTTAGTCTGGGAGTGGAAAACACTTGTTTAAAGCATTAAATTAAACTTTAAAACAAAACAGGGAATATCCGCAATTGTATGAATTCCATGGTATGTCATTATTTTTATAAAATCACATTACTTTTTCTTAATTATTTTAGCTGTAAATTTTCTGACATTCGTTGATTTTTAAAAGAGTTCAATTTGAAGCTTTAATCGAGTGTCTTCCACTCCCAGACTAAGCATGAAGTAAAATTTCGAGTTTAGAAAAGCCCCGTGAAAATTTGTCGAGGGTCGCGCAGCGACCCGAGACAAATTTTCTGGGCTTTTCTAAACTCGAAATTTTACTTCATGCGCCACGCGTATAAAACACAGAGTTTAAGTGAAGTTCGAATATACATAAATTTGACAATAATATAGTGTTTTATACGCGTGGCGCATGAAGTAAAATTTCGAGTTTAGAAAAGCCCAGAAAATTTGTCTCAGGTCGCTGCGCGACCCTCGACAAATTTTCACGGGGCTTTTCTAAACTCGAAATTTTACTTCATGCTTAGTCTGGGAGTGGAAAACACTTGTTTAAAGCATTAAATTGAACTTTTAAAAAAAAACAGGGAATATCCGCAATTGTATGAATTCCATGGTATGTCATTATTTTTATAAAATCACATTACTTTTTCCTAATTATTTTAGCTGTAAATTTCTGACATTTGTTGATTTTTAAAAGAGTTCAATTTGAAGCTTTAATCGAGTGTCTTCCACTCCCAGACTAAGCATGAAGTTAAATTTCGAGTTTAGAAAAGCCCCGTGAAAATTTGTCGAGGGTCGCGCAGCGACCCGAGACAAATTTTCTGGGCTTTTCTAAACTTGAAATTTTACTTCATGCGCCACGCGTATAAAACACAGAGTTTAAGTGAAGTTCGAATATACATAAATTTGACAATAATATAGTGTTTTATACGCGTGGCGCATGAAGTAAAATTTCGAGTTTAGAAAAGCCCAGAAAATTTGTCTCGGGTCGCTGCGCGACCCTCGACAAATTTTCACGGGGCTTTTCTAAACTCGAAATTTTACTTCATGCTTAGTCTGGGAGTGGAAAACACTTGTTTAAAGCATTAAATTGAACTTTTAGAAAAACAGCGAATATCCGCAATTGTTGTATCAATTCCATGGTATGTCATTATTTTAATAAAATCACATTACTTTTTCTTAATTATTTAAACTTAGAGAAACGTAAAGTGTTAAGTGTGAACATTCATAAATTTAGAATTTTTCCCTCTACACAAAGTGAAATACATTTTGTCTCTCAAATAAATAGGGAAGACAATATTTAAACACTTTAAAATTAACATGCGATTTCCTATGGTGCGTCCGTCAAGTGAACACCCGGTATGACATTTAAGTGAAGTTCGCTTGTTTACAATATTTCAGTGTTTTTTTTTTAATTTCGATTTTTTTTTCTAAACTCGAAATTCTACTCCATGCCCAATCTTGGAGTGGAAACACTCGTTAGAAGCTTCAATAATTTTTGGAAAATTCATTGAATAGCTTCCCCCCGTGATTAAATCAATGCCACCACATGAAACAAATCCATTGCAATCAATTTTTGTGTTTGTGAACAAACGAGGAAATAGAGTGCAGATCTTCCGACGGATAGAAATGAGGCTCGGGACCGTTTTGCTGAATAAATTGGACGTCGTGTTTGTCAGAATCGTGATCCGAAGTCGCTTGTAATCCATTAGGTGGCCGTGTCCCGTTCGAGAGACCTAAATGAGTCCAGGTTGTAAGTTTCAATTGGTTTTCTCCCGTTGTTCCCTTAAATTGGCCCTATTTATAGGCCCTCACATTCTTTTCCGGGCCGCAAATTGAATCTGTCCACGATCAAATTAAGCGACTAGTTTAAATTTACTACCGTTTTTTTGTCTCGTTGAGTTTAATCAAGAACGAAACAAAAGTAATGAAAGAGGGCAAATTGAAGGTAAAACTAATTTCTCTGTTAACTTCACTTGTCAGATGCGCACTACGTTTAATAACGTGTACTGCGCACTAGTCAGCGTTAGAATATTAATTACGCGCATGTGTATTTTTTTAATAAAGAAAACTTAATTTCATATAAAGTGCTTTCAGATTTAATTTAAAAAAAATACTGATGTGTTTTACTTCCTCATTACTGATTTTTAATTTTTTCGGGTGTTGTATTTATTATTACAATTAAAGATGAATCAATTGACACATTTCAAAGTTCTAGAAATAATATTGTATACGTTTTGTTTGTGTTCAATACCCTCAAGGCCACGGGACAACCATATACGCGTTTCGGACTATTGGCCTTCATCGATATAGTGTATTCCCCAGTGCTGTGGTCGGCGGGGTACAGAACACGAAAATTTACTTGGCTTTTTTGCCTGATTATAATCATAAAGTTTAAACTTCTATTTCACAAAAGTAGGATCATCAATTTAAAAGCTCTATTACACAAAGTGTAAATTCTACTGTTTGTTAGAAACAGTAAAAATCTAAAGAGTTTTGTTTGTGTTCAATACCCCCACAACCAGATCACATTTGCTTTCTTGTAAAGGGTGTCACAAAATTAACCCAAGTTTTGAATTTGCTGCCATTTGTGCAGTAAATTGTTGGCAACCCTAAAAAAAAAAAACAATTTGACACCTGAAAGTTCAGGGTTAATAAAAATGGATCGTTACACGATACAACAGCGTGTTTTCATTATTAAACAATATCTCAAAAATAATGAAAGTTTGGTGGCCGCAGTTAGAAAATGTCATACAAAATATGGTCGGAATGGTGTTTTAACTTCGTCAACTGTGAAGAGAACTGAAAAATTCAGGGAGACTGGATCAGTTGGAGACGCTAAACACACTGGTCGTCCAAAAACAAGCCGTTCAAATGTCAATATCGAAGCAGGGCGTGAGAGTGTTGGTGACAATCCCAGAACATCAATCCGGCGCCGTGAACAAAAATTCCAAATTTCAAGAAGCTCTACAGCGTATACTCACAAAAGATCTGTATCTCCGTGCTTACAAAATTTAATTGACACAACAACTGAAGCCTAATGACCATGCACAGCGAAGAGAGTTCGTTGAATGGATTATTGAACATCAACAAGTGGATACTGATTTTTCGACCAAAATCATCCTAAGCGATGAAGCACATTTTCACCTTGATGGCTTTGTTAATCGCTAAAATTGGCGTGTTTGGGGTTCGGAGAAACCACATGTGATTGTCGAATAACAAATGCATCCACAACGTGTCACTGTTTGATGCGGATTTTGGGCTGGAGGCATCCTTGGACTATACTTTTTTGAAAATAAGACTGGCCAAGCAATGATTATTCCTGGTGCTCAACATTGCGACATGATAACATCTGCCGAAATTGGATGATATTGATGTGGCTAATATGTGGTTTTAACAAGACGGTGCCACACGCCATACAGCCCGTGAAATAATTCAATTATTGCGTGAGACATTTCCTGGTCGTTGTACTCTCTCGTTTCGGTGATCAGAATTAGCCCCCTAGATCGTGTGATTTAACACCATTAGATTTCTGTTTATGGGGTTATTTGAAGTCAAAGGTCTATGTCAACAACCCCACAACTATCCGTGCATTACAGGTGAAAATTAAACGCTGCATCAACAAAATTCAGCCACATTTATGCAGAATGCTCATGGAAAATTTCGACAAAAGAGTGCCTAAGTGCCAACAAAGCCGTGGATGCCATTTGCCCGATGTGTTATTCCATAAATAACCCTATCCTATGTACTTTATGATTTAATAAAAAATTAACAATCTAAAGACTAAAAACTGTGTTTTCTATTTAATTCAAACTTGCGTTAATTTTGAGACACCCCTCGTTTGCACTTTGTGTAACAACGCCTTTATATTGATGATCCTACTTTTGTATAATAGATGTCGCTTGCGACTTCGTTCAAAGTTTATGATTTGAACTAGAAACTAGGGTAACATTTTACCGTATTAAATAAATTAATTCCTCCACCCCTATTGGAAGACGTAATGGAATTTTCCTCTGGATTTCGGATACGGTAAGCCGGTATTTTTCTGCGGTGTTTGGTTAAACTCTGATATGAGGGCTAATTTTCCGGGAGCCTGTTAAAGGTGTCTGCGCTTGTCGTTGGCTGATGATGAAAGACATTCAATACCACACCTTCGTTATAAGTGAGTTCAAATTGCAGAAAGCAAGTAACTTATCTACAAAAAATTTTTATATTGATTTTATTAGTGTGACAAAAAATTTTATAGTATGACAAAAATAGAGAAAACCTACTGGAATAGATTAGAATAGGTCAATAACCTCTCACAGAAAATTAAACAAACAGTTAAGGGAAAGGACAATAACATAATTTTGACTAATTCTGTTAACTTAGGGAAAATATTAGTGAATAATAAAATTAAAACAGACAATAGTAATAATAAAAAAAGCGGAGTATATGAGCTGAAATGTGATGACTGCGATGCAATATATATAGGGCAAACGGGCAGGTCTTTTGAAACGAGATTAAAAGAACATAGGAAAGATATTCTAAATAATAAACAGACCACGCGGTTCGCAAAACATTGCATCACGGCTAATCACTTTTTCAGCTCAAACGACTGTAAAATGTTGCATTCGGGTAATAAGGGATTAGTTTTGAATTATCGGGAGGGTTTAGAAATAAGCAAAGCCATAAAGGCGGGAAAAAACGTGGTCAATGACAACGAGGACCTTTGGAATTCCCCGATAATTAGAGCGCTTATTACCTGAAATGCCGACATCTAGTATATATAATCAATTTTGCTCTTTTGTACACCATTCTTGAAAATGGCATTAAGCCGAAACTAGTTGAAAATAAAACAATTTATTAGTAAATCAAACCAAGTGAATTTCAATCAAATACCTATATATTGATTTTATTAATTTACACACTTATAATTCTAACCAATAAATTATTTCATTACATGCAAGCACATTATAAGTACTTACCTCAGAAAAAAACAAACCAAATTTTAAGGCTTTTCAAAACTTGAAATTTTACTTCATGCTTAATCTGGAAGTGGAAAACACTCGTTTATAGCTTCAAATTGAACTCTTTAAAAACAATGAATGTCGGAAAATTTACTTCGTATGCATAAAAGAAAAATTGCGTGTATAATAGAACAGTTTGTTACAAAAAAGTAAAATATAACATTTATGCCCACTTGCACCGGACTTTTCAATTAACTAACCACGCTTAACTTTAATCAACGGATTTCTGTTGCTAATCAGCCTCCTTAGAAAAATAATGAAGATAGCACGCATTCTTCTAAGGAATTCTAGGGAATTCACTTTATTTTTTGGTATTTTTTTCGTCGTACTATTGTCAACAGCAGAAACAAATGCGCAAATAGCACAAGATATTGCTGCCACTTAATTAAAGATAGAAAACATAACATAACATAAAATAAATCATTTCGTAAACATTTACTTTAATCAAGTGACAGCGATATCTTTTGCCATTTTGACATCCGTAATTGTTTTTTCAATTCCATTGCATATTATTTTTATAAAATTAGATTACTTTTTCTTAATTATTTTAACTCACAGAAACTTAAAATGATAAACGTTAAAACGAATGAATTCGAATTTTGCCCTCTACAAAAAAGGTAAATAAATTTAGTTTCTAAAATAAATGGAGAGCCCAAAATTTGAACATTTTAAAACTTACAAGGAAGTTCCTATGTTGCGTCTGTCAAGTCAACACCCGGTATATAAAGTGATTGTAACTTTATTTATCACACATTTGCTTATTTAAAAAGCAGAATAGGTGTTCAAAGAGTTGAAATAAATAAATAAAAAATTAAAAAATCAAACACAAATAAACAATAAATAATTTTACGGAAATAAACGTCGTGTAGTTGTTGCGCTAACTTCACGACGAATGCTCGAAATGTTAATCGGTCGAAATCGGGTGATTAACTATTTTATGTTATTAGAGGACGGTGCAAGCTAATTTTTGACTTAATCATGATTAACTTTTTAGCCATGATTAAGTGCCTGCGGTGCATGTGGGCATTAAGCTGCTTTTGAAATTATAAAAATTATTTCAGAAATATGGAGATATGCCTAAATCCAGTTTAATTTACATCCTTTAAGAACATTTTCACAATTTAAAATATTTAAATAAAAGTACAAGTATGACAGCCTTCTAATATCCCAATCTATACTGCCTTTCAAAAAAATCAGAACACCAAGTATTTATTGCACGATTTTAATAAAATTTACACAATTTGATCATGTAAACGAACTGATCGATGATGATCAAAAAAACAAATGAATAAAAATTAATAATGTGTTGGGCCTCCACGATTTCCCAAACACTCATTAACACGTCGGGGCATGCTGGAAATCAGGCTGTCAATATCGACTTGGAGTATTTCATTCCAAACTTCGATAATTTGACCTCTAAGTTCCATTACAGTGTTAGCGGGGCGCTGTAAGTTACTTATTCTAACACCTATCATATCCCAAACATGTTCTATTGGCGATAGATCTGGAGAACAAGATGGCCAAGGTAACAAATTGATTTCGGCACTATCAAAAAACTGTCTTATAATGGCCGCTGTGTGAGGTCGAGCATTATCTTGCTGAAAAATGGGGTTCTGCAAGCCATTTACATAGGGCACTAACACTGGCCGTAAAATGTTGTCAATATACCGAATTGCGTTAAGACTTGCTTCTAAAAAAACTAGAGGAGACCGACTACCATATGCTATCGCCCCCCAAACCATAAATCCTTGTGTAAGAGCCGTATGTCTTTCAACAGCAAATTGTAAAATTCTGCGTTCACCGCGTCGACGTCTCATTCTTCTGCGACCAGCATAAGCCCATAAACAGAACCGAGACTCATCGCTGAAGATAATGTTATTCTATTCATGGGTCCAATGTTGTCTTTCCCTGCACCAATCAAGTCTTGCTCTGCGATGCTGCCGAGTAAGAGGTAGACACAATTGTGGACGGTAGGATCTTATACCAAAACTGCGGATTCTTCTGTAAACAGTAGCCATGGATACTCTTTGGCCATTTAGAGCCAACCAGTCATTTCCCAATGCCCGCGACGTTGTAAATCTGTCCCTTAAAGTTGTAAGACGAAGAGCTCGATCTTCACGCTCAGTGGTGCTTCTTGGACGTCCTGATCCAAGTCTACGTCGATTCTCCCCAGCTTCGGACCATCTAGACCAGCAGCGTACGATCACCGATACACTACGGCCTACCCTTTCAGCAATAGTACGAACCGAAAAACCCGCTTCTCGCATTCCAATAATGCGACCCCTTTCAAATTCACTTAGATGATGATATTGTGCACGCCGACGAACACGGGGCATCTTTTTATGTTTTACAAACTGAAACGTCAAACTACTCAGAGGCTACTTGGATATTAGAAGCAATTACATAAAAAAATCAGCAGCTCTTCATAATGGTGAAATCAAGGAAAAATACCATTAAATAGTAATCAAAACAATTGATTTTTTGATCATCGATGCAGTTCATTAACATGATCAAATTCTGTAAATTTCATTAAAATCGTCCAATAAATACTTTGTGTTCTGATTTTTTTGAAAGGCAGTATATTTCTTAAATAGATTGGGATAGATTGGGATACACGGCTTGATTGCACCAAGTCAAATGATGAAAAATGTCTTTTGAGTGCTACTGCTGTTGCATTGGCTATTAACGATTCTTGATTTAATTTAAAAATAAACTGTAACTGGGAATATTCGAAAAATATACCTGGTAATGCTCAATTTAATGGTTTTGTGAATTCCATAAATATCCATGATATATATCGTAGTTTAAAAATATCGATAAATATCATGATAAATATCGTGTTATATATCTGATGACATATATCATCCCAACCTTGTCTTGTAGCGTGTTAGCTGAACAGGAATCAACGAGCAGCGCAAACGCAATTATCTATTATTTTTGTTCTAGATTTATCAATATTGTTTCTATATTAAATAATAATATAGTTACAATATATGCAATCTATATTATTTCTTTATTGTATGCACATTAAATATCTATTATTTTTATTCTGGATATGGACGATATTGTGTCTATATTTAATAATAATATAGTAACAATATTTAAAATCTAAATTGTTTCTATATTGTATGCACATTGAATAACAGTTTTAATGTATATATATTGAGTTGACTTAGCGGACGCAACATAGGAAATCCCATGTTAATTTTGAAATGTTTAAATCTTGGCTCCCCTATTTATTTTAGAAACAAAATGTACTTTTTCCTAATTATTTTAGCTGTTAATTTTCTGACATTCGTTGATTTTTAAAAGAGTTCAATTTGAAGCTTTAAACGAGTGTTTTCCACTCCCAGACTAAGCATGAAGTAAAATTTCGAGTTTAGAAAAGCCCCGTGAAAATTTGTCGAGGGTCGCGCAGCGACCCGAGACAAATTTTCTGGGCTTTTCTAAACTCGAAATTTTACTTCATGCGCCACGCGTTCAAAACACTAAAATATTATGAACTTTATGTATATTTGAATCTCACTTGAAATCAGAGTTTTATACGCGTGACGCATGAATTAAAATTTCGAGTTTATAAAAGCCCAGACAATTTTCAAGGGGCTTTTCTAAACTCGAAATTTTACTTTATGCTTCGTCTGGGAGTGGAAAACACTCGTTTAAAGCTTTAAATTGAACTTAGAAAAAAACAGGGAACATCCGCAAATGTTGTATCAATTCCATGGTATGTCATTATTTTATAAAATCACATTATTACTTTTTCCTAATTATTTTATCTGTAAATTTACTGACATTCGTTGATTTTTAAAAGAGTTTAATTAGAAGCTTTAAACCAGTGTTTTCCACTCCCAGACTAAGCATGAAGTAAAATTTCGAGTTTAGAAAAACCCTGTGAAAATTTGTCTCGGGTCGCGTAGCGACCCGAGACAAATTTTCTGGGCTTTTCTAAACTCGAAATTTTACTTCATGCGCCACGCGTACAAAACACTAAAATATTATGAACTTTATGTATATTTGAACCTCACTTGAAAACAGAGTTTTATACGCGTGACGCATGAAGTAAAATTTCGAGTTTATAAAAGACCAGAAAATTTTCAAGGGGCTTTTCTTAACTCGAAATTTTACTTTATGCTTCGTCTGGGAGTGGAAAACACTCGTTTAAAGATTTAAATAGAACTCATTTAAAAAACAAGGAATGTCGGAAAATGTACAGCTTAGGCGTATGTTTACCTAAGAGAAATTATTTTATTATTTTCTTTAAATCTTTAGATATTCGTTGTTTTTTTTTCAAGTTCATTTTGAGGCTTTGAACGAGTGTTTTCCACTCCCAGACTAAGCATGAAGTCCCGAGACAAATTTTCTGGGCTGTTCTAAACTCGAAATTTTGCTTCATGCGCCACGCGTATAAAACACAGATTTTAAGTGAAGTTCGAATATACATAAATTTGACAATATTATAGTGTTGTATACGCGTGGCGCATGAAGTAAAATTTCGAGTTTAGAAAAGCCCAGAAAATTTGTCTCGGGTCGCTACGCGACCCTCGACAAATGTTCACGGGGCTTTTCTAAACTCGAAATTTTACTTCATGCTTTGTCTGGGAGTGGAAAACACTTGTTTAAAGCTTTAAATTGAACTTAAAAAATAACAGGGAATATCCGCAACTGTTGTATCAATTCCATGGTATGTCATTATTTTAAAAAATCACATTACTTTTTCCTAATTATTTTAGCTGTAAATTTTCTGACATTCGTTGATTTTTAAAAGAGTTCAATTAGAAGCTTTAAACGAGTGTTTTCCATTCCCAGACTAAGCATGAAGTAAAATTTCGAGTTTAGAGAAGCCCCGTGAAAATTTGTCAAGGGTCGCGCAGCGACCCGAGACAAATTTTCTGGGCTTTTTTAATTTCGAAATTTTACTTCATGCGCCACGCGTATAAAACACAGATTTTAAGTGAAGTTCAAATATACATAAATTTGATAATATTACAGAATTTTATGCGCGTGGCGCATGAAGTAAAATTTCGAGTTTAGAAAAGCCCAGAAAAATTGTCTCGGGTCGCTGCGCGACCCTCGACAACTTTTCACGGGGCTTTTCTAAACTCGAAATTTTACTTCATGCTTAGTCTGGGAGTAGAAAACACTTATTCAAAGCTTTGAATTGAACTTAAAAAAGAAACAGTTAATATCCGTAATTGTTGTATCAATTCCATGGGATGTCATTATTTTTATAAAATCACATTACGTTTTCCTAATTATTTTAGCTGTAAATTTTCTGACATTCGTTGATTTTGAAAAGAGTTTGAAGCTTTAAACGAGTGTTTTCCACTCCCAGACTAAGCATGAAGTAAAATTTCGTGTTTAGAAAAGCCCCGTGAAAATTTGTCAAGGGTCGCGCAGCGACCCGAGACAAATTTTCTGGGCTTTTCTAAACACGAAATTTTACTTCATGCCCCACGCGTAGAAAACACAGATTTTAAGTGAAGTTCGAATATACATAAATTTGACAATATTATAGTGTTTTATACGCGTGGCGCATGAAGTAAAATTTCGTGTTAAGAAAAGCCCAGAAAATTTGTCTTCATGCTTGTTACTTCATGCTTAATCTGGGAGTGGAAAACACTTGTTTAAAGCTTTAAATTAAACTTAAAAAAAGAACAGGGAATATTCGCAATTGTTGTATCAATTCCATGGTATGTCATTATTTTTATAAAATCACATTACTTTTTCTTAATTATTTTAACTTAACGTAAAGTGTTAAGTGTGAACATTATTAAATTACGAATATTACCCTGTACAAAAAAGTGACATACATTTTGTCTCAAAAATAAATAGGGAAGCCAATATTTGACCACTTTAAAATTAACATGCGATTTCCTATGTTGCGTCCGCCAAGTCAACACGCGGTATATCAATATAGATACAAAATTGTTACAAGATTCATTTCTACTAGGATTACTAATAATCCCTTGTGATCAATAACTGGGCATGAAAAGCTTACTCTATTTTTCACACTTCTAATATTCCTTTAAATTGTGCTTTCTTGTGATGAAACCTATGCTGTCGAATGGCAACTTTTACGCTCCGTTTTCGGCAGAGGTAATAAACTCGAGATTGAAAACAAAACCGAAGGCGCCCGTAAAGTGAAAGGAAATAGCCGTGTCCGTCTTTACGAAGTGTTGTTATGCCATAATAGAGCCGTAAATCCGCTGGCGCTTTATTTCATCCCGGGCACAGACACACACGCACACCGGGGCCATCGTAAATATTTTAAATTCGTCTTCATTTGAAATTGAAATGCACACGAGATGAACAACAACAACAACAACATTATAATCGAAATCCACTGAATCACAATTGAGTACTTCTTGTTAGATTGTTATACTTAAAATAAGATTAAAAATAAAACGTATTCTGTATTTATTTACATTTTGTCAAAACTAGAATTCGTATGATTTCATATTTCTTTAAAGTTAAAAACTCGATAAGTGTGCTACTTTCTTGATTTAACCATATTTTCAAATTAGGTAAAGTAAAACAGTTTTCGTATTCCCTTCAGGCTTCTCTAAACTCGAAATTTTACTTCATTCGCCACGCGTATAAGTCACTGAAATATCCTGAAGTACTAAATGATTTATACGCATCGCACTTGTCATACAAATTTAATTTGGTTCTTGGTACTTGATCAAAGATTTGAACTAATATTGAATTTAAGTTAATCGGCACAAATTATTCCTTAGGAATGACGATAATTCGAAACTAGTTGAAAGAAATAAAGATTTAGGTGAAACAAACAAGTGCCTTTAATTCAAGTTTAATACAACATCAAAATCGAAATCCAAAAATTAAACCCCTATTTCAGGGGTTTTATGAAGAACAACAACAACAGTAATATCTTTATTTGACAGTGATGGTAAATACAATAATATATACATTATTACTACATAAGCGACAAATTAAATATTTAAATTTTAAAATGTCAAAAAGGCTATCGACCGTTAGTCTTTCTGCCTATTGTTTTATTTTTGTATGTGTTAGTTATATTGTATTATTGTGAAAAAATTACACATTCAAAAATTGTTTTTTGGGGAAATTTGTATTTGGGTGCGATGTTAAGATTTCTATGAATGCAAAATTGAGTGAGTATGCGGAAATTTGATTCTGATTTCAATTTTTGTATAATTTGTGTCTGTTCATACAATAATTCATTTGATGGATTAAATAATATATTGTTTGGATTTGGATTGGAAGCGAAGAACGTTCTGCTACAAGTATATGGTACAATGCTCGAGGGTGTGAGAAAGTCAATAGAATGAAACCATAATCTAGCATTGGTCGGCATATTGATTTGTAAATTTTGGTAGCGGTTTTTGTCGAAATACCTCTATTTCTGTAAGTCAGCATCGAAAATATTTTGCTCTTGCTGCAATGTTGGATTTTATTTTTTTGGAGCGTTGGCGAAAAGAGAGCTTAGTGTCAAAAGAGATTCCTAGATACTTACAGGGGGGGGGGGGTGTAGGTGAGATTAGAATTATCGATATTGATGGGGAGTTTTCAGAAATTCGGTGATATAGGATTAACATTTAGGATTTGTTTGGATTGATCGATATCCTCCACTTTGAGAACCAAGACTGCGTATTATCAAGGAGAGTTTGTAAGGATAAAATCGCCTTATTTAAATTTAAAGCATGAGAGATGAGAACTGTACCCTCAGCAAATTGTAAAACATACTGCTTTGGGTTGAAATAATTTGAGTCTACATTATAAATGTCATAAGAGAATATATTAAATAATAAGGGAGACAGAGGTGATCCTTGCGAAACACCTTGGCTAGGATTGAATATGTATGAGACTTTATTTTTAAATTTAACTTGTATAGATCTATTAGAAAGGAATTTATCTAAGATAAATATTATATAAATGGGCAAATTTAATTTATGACATTTGTATAATAGACCACGATGCCATACTGAGTCAAATAAAATAATTCAGATTATACATAAAGTAAAGGTAAGATCACACTACAAGTTTCATTGAGCTATTCCACCCAAAGCAATCTGAATCTAGTTTCGCAAACACCCATTATTTCAATAATTCATCGCGTTATTAAAATTTCAAATTCAAACGCCAGAAAAATTCCGAGCGCTCACACCGTAGGAGCATATCCGTACGTGGAAAGTTTTTATGTTTTTACCTGGTCCGTTTCTTTATTATTAAATTTGGCTTTGCTCCGTTTGCACAAATGGATTTTCCGTACGCGTAACAACAGCGCAAAAAACAGTGGAACAAAATAAAGTGGGGAACAGGGCGGAAAATTTAAAACAACAAAGACCGGGCAAAGCGAATTACGACCGTCGGGTTTTCCTGAATGCACAAATTTTACAATCGATTCTGAATACATTTCCTGCCTGTCTATTTTATCTGACGTGAACTCAGACGTGCATGCTTTTAATTGGCATTCACAATATTGAAAACATGTTATTTATTATGATAAATATGTACGTTGTAATTTTTAGGTTGATGTTGAATAATACTAGGTGATTTGCGTTACACAGGGAATTTTATTTTCAAGTGTACATATCCTGATTAATACTTTGTAAATATAATATATACTCAATGACATTAGAAGCGTAATACCCAGAAGGAGTTATTATTTTAACTTGATTCTTTGCCAGTATGGTAGTCTTACATCAAGAATAAAATAATTACATTTTCAAGAAATTTTATTAAAAAACAATCTAAAAAAAATTAATAATGTGTTTGGCGACCCCTTTGCTGTATACACTCCTGTAGACGTCTGGGCATCGACAAAATGAGATGGTCGATGTCTTCTTGAGGCATCTCGTTAGAGTCTGTGGAGGATGGTGCAAAGAGAATATTCTTCTTCCCATGATATCCCACACATGTTCAATGGGAAATCCGGCGAACGGGGCGGCCACGCCAAAACATTAACACCAGCTTCATTAAGAAAGTTCATAGTTCGACGAGCAATATGGGGACGTGCGTTATCTTGTTGAAAAAGTACGTCTGGGCGGCCCTCTAAATAAGGCAACAAAGTCGGTCGTATGACGTCTTCAACATAACGCGCAGCTGTCATACTGCCTCGAATGAATACAAGAGGTGATCGACTACCATAAGCAATAGCCCCCCAAACCATTACCCCAGCAGTCCTGTGTACATGCCTCTCAATAGCAAACCTAAGATCAGGTCGTTCTCCACGGTAGCGTCGTACCCTTCTACGGCCATCATGCGTGCCTAGACAAAATCGTGATTCATCGCTGAATACGACATCGTGCCATTCTGCCTCCCAATGCTGCCGTTCTCTGCACCAGTCCAACCTTTGGCGACAGTGTCTCGCTGTTAAAGGAAGCACTAATCTCGGACGATACGAAAGAAGCCCAAAGGATTGAATGCGGCGATATAAGGTTCGCATACTAACGGGCCTACCTTCTTCTCCAATCCATTGATCACCGATTTGACGCGTAGTAGCGAAACGGTCTCGCAGGGCTATTTGTCTTAAGCGCCGATCTTGACGTTCTGTGGTACGCCTTGGTTGACCAATTGGTCTTCTTCTTGCTCCTCTACCTTCTTCTGTTCATACCTGATACACACGTATTACAGTTGCTGCAGTGGAATCAATACGGCGGGCAATTTCGCGATAGGACATACCGACATCTCGATAAGCAACAACTCGACCCCGGTCAAAATCGCTCAAATGGTGATATTGTGGACGTCTTCGGACTCGAGGCATTTTATTTAAGCTTAACACACTCAACGGAAACACGAAAACTAAAAACATCTGTACTAAACAGCTCATATAAATAGTTTTATCAAAAAAGAAAAAAATGAAATATTTTTTTTTTACAATAAATATAAAAGGCATAAGGTTGAAATTGTTATCAATGTATTCTTTAAATATAGCCACTCTGTTGCTAAAATATGAATTCAAAAAAATCATTCCTTCTTGGTGTTACGCTTCTAATGTCATTGAGTATATAAAATTACGATAATGTTCGTATGGACCATCTGATGGTTTCTTTTTGAAATTGCTATTAAAAGTACACCGTTGAATATTTTTCTATGATTGTTGCTTTACTCAAAAAAGTACACTTTCTGATTATTCATGGAAAACAATTTCAGGTAAATGGCCGCCGCGGCTAGCATGACAGTAGTGCCTCCTTTTCACCCAATTTTGCTGTACATTTTCGATTGTTTATGGCATTATTTGATGAATAGTTCAACAAATGTTTTCCTCCAGTGCGTTAATTGTTTGTAGATCGTTGGAGTGAACACGGTCCTTAAAATATCCCCACAAAAAATAGTTCAACGACGACAAATCGCAGTTGCGCAATGGCCAATTTATGTCTCCAAAACGACTGATAACACGGTTATCAAACTTAGTGTGCAAAAGATCGATAGTTTCACGGCTGGTGTGGCATGTTGCTCCATCCTGCTGGAACCAAAACTCGCCTAAGTCGAAATTGTCTAATTGCTGCTACAAAAAATCAGTCAGCATGTCTTTGTACCGCACTCCATTGCGACACAACACTCACTTTGTAAATAATTTTTTAATATTTGCCAACGTTGTTCCAAATAAAAACGATTCGTATCTTACTGCGCAGGTTTGACACTACATTTATGTCAAGTGCGTCAGTGTTGCCAATGAGATAATAACAAACAGTTCAAAAAGAAACTACTAGATGGCCCACCCTTTACACTGCAAATAATAAGTCCTAATTAACAAAACTACTTTTTTCAAATTCAGTTTTGAATTTGAAATATTTAGGTTTTTATACTGTAAATGTTTAGGCCATGGGCGGCCGCACATATAGGCAAGGGGGCACTTGCCCCCTCTGGAATTCTGATTTCTCAATTATTTATTACAGTCCACTGAAAATCGACCAAATATATTTGTTTATGCAATGATTTGTAAATGTACATACATAATGAATATATTTTGGGCTTTAAAATAAATCAGTGTTTTATACGGGGGCGCATGAAATAAAATTACGAGTTTAGAAAAGCCTGAGTTAGGCTTGCTAGAAGTAAATTTTAATTAAATAATTCAGCAGATAAAATACATTTCACAAACGGTAACATCTAAATTACATCAAGTTTAATTAGAGTGAAGTTGGACTACATGAAAATGCGATATTGCCACCAAGGTTGTTATGTTTAAAACACTTTGTTTTAAAACAGTGTTTTAAACATGTTTAAAAACAGCCGTCGTGTTTCAAACGGTTCTGTTTTAAACATGTTTTAAATCTTAGATTTGTTTAAAACATGTTTTAAACGTTAAATTTGTTTATAACGTCTTTTTATTATTTTAAATTTGCCTAATTATATTTTATACTACTTCATTAAGTATTTTGTTTACATTTTTAAATTTTAGCTAAATTGTTAAAGATATTTCAAATTACATTATTAAACATAACATTTTATTACAATAAAATATCAAATACGTGTGGATAAATGTGACTTTTAAATACAGGGATTTTTTCAGGTATACATATGCATACACTGTTAATTTTACGACATTCGTTGTTTTTTTAAAAGATTTTAACTTGAATTTTTAGACGAGGGTTTTCCACTCCCAGACTAAGCATGAAGTAAAATTTCGAGTTTAGAAAAGCCTAAGAATTTGGATTGGCCGCGTAGCGAAGCGGAGCGGCCAATCCAAATTAGGCTTTTCTAAACTCGAAATTTTACTTCATGCGCCACACGTACAAAACACTGAAATATCGCAAAGTTTTGAATATGCGACTTTAGCAATCTAATATGTAGATGTGAATAAAACCTAAGTCAAATTCTGCGTTGAACAAATTGTTTAAAACAGTGATTACAGGCAACCTAATAACTCTAACGTATATTAGGTTGCCTATAAATGTTGTTGTATGTGTGTGTTTTTTTAACTTCACTGTAAATCAGTGTTTTTAAGCGTGGCGCATGAAGTAAAATTTCGAGTTTAGAAAAGCCTAATTTGGATTGGCCGCTCCGCTTCGCTACGCGGCCAATCCAAATTCTTAGGCTTTTCTAAACTCGAAATTTTACTTCATGCTTAGTCTGGGAGTGGAAAACACTCGTTAAAAGCCTCAAATTAACCGGTTTTACACAACGAATTCCCGCAAATTTAAAAAACGCTCTAATTATCGGGATATGTATACTCAAAAGAAAAATGCCCTGTATATTCTGTTTTAAACACGTTTTAAACATGTTTTAAACAGGCTTTTAACATGTTTTTAATTGTTAATGTTTTAAACGCCGTTTCAATTAAAAAAAAACGTTCTATTAAAAAAAAAATGTTTGTTTTAACTAAAATGGAAGAAAAAGAAAACGGTTTTTTAACAACCCTGGTTGCCATTTACAAAATTTTAATTTTGGCTTACAATTACCGTAAATCAAGCTAGATATTACATTTGGTTATGACTAATTATTTTAAGTATCTGAATTAATTATTTATTCATTCAAATCTAAGAATTTCAAAGTTATTTAAAAATATATTGAATTTTTATAAAATAAATACACCACATTTTAGTGTTTTAGTGTTTTATATTTTTTTTGTAATTTAATACAATTATTTCCGTAAATAAAATAGTCAAAACTTGGACTTAGAAGGTATTAGAGGTTAGCCTACGACTTGTAATATCACTAGTTGTTTGAAATTTTCGGAAAGACTTTGTTTTTAACGAAAGCTCAGTTGCCTAGCAATGGAACGAGATGAAACTGTCTCTAAAAAAGACACGAGCTCGTAGAGCGAGTGAGTTTTTCTGACAGTTTTATCGAGTAGAATTGTTTAAGGCAACTAAGTTTGAGTGTATAAAAACAAAGTCTTTCTCGACGAAAGTTTCAAAGTGGTATTCAAATTATTATTTAATGCAATTAACTGTAATCTGAACCGTCTTGTTTTGTCATGTTATGTGCCCATAATTTTGAAATACTTGCCAGGTCTGCTTGTGATGTTTTTGCTGTCAATTTGTAGTTGTGGGCGATACAAAAGGATATGAATTGCTTCTAAACATATTTATAGTTTTTAACCGTGTTTGTTGGAATTGTTTTCTTTAACAATTTATCAATGTCTTGATCTGTGTTACTTCCGAAGCGATTGATTATAAAATGAATGATTAAATATGACAGGTGACAGATTTACATACGCGATAAATAAAAATTGATAAGACGAATTTGGAAAGATGAATTTGGATAGACCACTGTGATAGCAAATGTTTTCACGGAAAGACTGTAATGACGAACAATCAAAATCCGTTATTTAGATTTGAATTAAATAATCACTATTATAGCATTTTGATAGTATTTTATCATTAAATTGACTAATTTACCTATTATCTTTTAATAACTTGATCAAAATGACATTCTTCGTCAATAAAACGACAATAAACTTATTACGGCAATTTTCAATTGTTTCCATGATGAAAAAAAACGAGTGTCTTCCACTCCCAGGTTAAGCATGAAGTAAAATTTCGAGTTTAGAAAAGCCTGAAAATTTGGCCCGGGCGCGTAGCGAAGCGGAGCGACCGAGCCAAATTAGGCTTTTCTAAACTCGAAATTTTACTTCATGCGCTACGCGTATATAACGCTGATTTAATGTGAAATGGTCTTTAACCAATTTACAAGTGAAATAAGCTTATTATGTTAATTATAAATTGTTAAGGTGATGGGGAAAGTGCTATGATCAGACACTTCACTATTTTTTAATTGGAGATCATTTTCTCAGCGCATTGTATAGCGCTCAGAAACTTATCTCTAATTCAAAAATAGGCTATTTATGTATGTAAATAAATGTTTACCAATAAATTATATACATATATATATATATATATATATATATATATATATATAATAAGTTCTAATCAGTATGCTGCACATAAATGAACACACGTTAAACGTAGGAGCATCAAGACTAGCAACATTCAAAGTACTACGAGAAGAAAATACGTTTTAAATTAAGTCTGATTTTACTTAAATCGTACATCCATCCCGCCGGTTTAAAGTAACTATACTACAGGGGAGTGAATGGGCAAGTGGAACATACCCGGGAACTTTTACAGGAACTTGCTGAACGACCAGCTCGAACTCTCCAACTCCCCCCCCCCCCCCCCCCCCCTACTTAAACTGAAGAAAAACACCCCCTCCACCCACACTTCTGAAAACTGTATATAATGTAAATTAGTTTGTAAAAAATGTATTATATTTCTTGACCTGAAGAAGCTACAGTGCTAAAATAGAGCTTAAGAAAATTCTCTGGCTCAAACTCTTCAACTGCATAGAAGACCTAGGATACACAGGAAGTAAATCATCAAGAGGCGCACAAAAGAACCACGGAGACCACAATGCATAAAAAAAATCATTGTTTTTTGTTTGTCATATGAGTCAGTGTCGCTAAGCGTCCCTTAGCGACACTGACTCATATGACAAACAAAAAACAATGATTTTTTTTATACATTTATTGGATATTGGTTTAAAAGCATTTTATCATTTACCTTCATATTTTGTTATTTAGCTATATTTAGACGACACAAACACATTTTCAACCAGTTTTTGAAATATACGAAAATTTAATAAATTAGCCTCAAGCCAGGTATAAGAAAATAATATGCGTATTTACAGTACGTGATTACGGCTATTTAGAGGCCTAATACTTGATTTTTATGCCTAAAATCATCAACCCCTCATCCCTAGCTTTCATTTAATGCTCTTTCCGCGATTCTAGCGCCTCCATATCGAAAATAATGAATAAGGACGGGTGTTCATGAGACTATTTTTTAAATGTCCGTGATTTTCAAGAATGGATTAAAAATAGTAAACGACGTCGGATTTTAACCAAATAACGATCCACGTTACGTAGGATACGTAAGGTTTTTTTCTTAATTTTTGTTTACTCTTGTATGTTTCCTCTAAAATGACCCGGGAAGCAGGTAAATGCATAAATGTGATTTTACATGTTAAATCCCTATGTATACCTGATGATTAATCAACACCCGGTATTTTATTATTAATAATTTTTCTCTCATAAAATCAATGTTTTCTTTTGTTTTTCAAAACTGTTTTATAAGTAAAAAAAAAATATTATCTTTACATCACAATTGTACAAAATTGACAATTTTTATACACAGTCCAAGCTATGAAAGTATTTTACGATTTTGGTATAATCTTTTTTCTTAATATTGCTTGTTCTCTGTTTTTCAATTTTATAATATACCTTGAAGAAGCCAATAATAATCAGTGAAATATTGGCATGTTTATAATTACTCCTACATACTAATTAATACATAAAAGTCTGAATTTTAATTCTTTGAATGAGTACAACCGCTGTAAAAAAAACATACTGTCATTTTATTATTTCAACTATACTGATAATACTAATTACAACTTAACTGTCCTATAACTATACTGACTATTTTTGAAATCATTATAAATTTTTACAAACATTTTCAAATGTGACGGGAAAAGTCAATGTTCGTACGTCCGACCAGTTTCAAATGTCGCGTCAATATTAACGACAATTTTACATAAAACATCGACATCATCACCTTACCAAAATATCAGTTTTTATATGAAACGTCAACTTTTTGTGTAATTGTAAGATCTGTGAAAATAGAAGAAAAAATGGGATTGTTTTTGTTGTCAAACAATATTCGCGTATTTTACTTTTTTAACAAAGTTTGGTATAATATTCAAGCACTACATTTTATATTTAACAGTTCTGAAATGTTTTCTTTGCATATTTCAAAATTTTGACGCACATAATATTTTTAATTTTGGTCATTCGGAGCGCTTTTGAAAGTTGTCGTTTATGTATTTTTGGTCATAAGTCGGCGCTTGCCGAAATTTAGTTTAACACATTTACTTTAACATATAACTTAGTATGACTACAAATATAAAATTAATACATTAAAACATAATTTAAACTATAAATACAATTAAAATATATGACACATGCATAATTACAGTTTAAAATAAATAATAGCTAAAAACATAAGGTAGAATAAAAAATCAGTTTTATGACAGTATTACCGATTTTTAACAGTTTTTTTAACAAGTTTGCGCATAATATTTAAGGGTTATTGTGTAATATGTAAGACACTTTTGTTCATATTTCTCAAATTCTTGAAGCACGTAATATTTTAACGCATTATTGACGTTTGGCTTCGCTTTTGACACTTGGAAATAAGTCGGCGTGAACATTGACATTTGTCAATAGTGTTGATAGTAATACCAAATGACATTTACACTTTTAAGTTATCAAAATAAGAATCATAACATAAAATAATAATGTTAATATCGATTTTAGCTTTATTTTAGATACCTATGTTTTTTTGTATGTTTAGGGGGCTAATGAAATTGCATATAATTATACATTAACGAAATTGCGCAGTTTATTGATCTGTGTAGTAGTCTTTAGTTGACAACACCAGTAAATTATGCTCATTTAAGCTTAATCATCGAGTTTGATTCAGAATGAATTTATTATACAGATTTTTATGTAATAAGTGCGCAAAATTTTGATATTATAATCTCAAGAAATGTCTCTAATGTTATACGAATCTATCATGCTCATTAAATTATTTATTTATTGTTTGATATAAATCAATATTTGATTTAGATTTTTAATTTGCTTTATTCCGTCATTAGTTCTACATTTAATATATAAAAAATACTAGACAATTTTTTTCAAGGGTGTGTCATTTAGGTACATATTTATATTGTGTGTACATACAGAAAATATTTTTTGTGATTGCACTTTTAAAATTATCCTGCTAATGCAGGATTAAAGATGGACTGCTAAATATTTTGAATTTCACAACATTTCAGTGTTTTATACCCCTGGCGCATGAAGTAAAATTTCGAGTTTAGAAAACCCTAAGAATTTGATATATATATATATATATATATATATATATATATATATATATATATATATATATATTAATCATGAGCTGTATATTTTTTGTAAGTAAACATATATACAGATTAACTATAGAAATGAATAAATAGAACAATTTATATGCTATTTCAGTCACGTGCTCGCATGAAATTAAATGAATAATTCCATTCGTGGAAAACGCCACACTTACATACGAAATTATACAAATATGTAGTACACATGCACTAGGATCTTTATTGAATTGTGTGGACGTGCATTATTTTCACACCGGGAGGGTTTATTTATGCCCCTCATCCATCCGACGGCGATAATTCATTCCGTTTTGTCCCCCGACTGGAAATACTCTCGGCTGAATTCCGTTTCCCGGGGTTTTAATCGTTTTAAATGTATAAAGTCATTTTCGACGCGATTACCGCGAGTTGAGGTGGCAACAACGAGCACAGCGCAAATTGAATTTTATTGTATGCATTTAGTGTTTAAGTAAAATTAAATAAAACAAAGTAACAATACATATTTATTTAAAAATATGAATTTATGTTCAGTATTCATCATTCAGCGGACTATATACGCGTTTCAGGCTTCAACACCATCATCAGTATCATTGGCGTAAGAGCTTTTTGTGGTGGGGGGGATTTGAGTTAGTATTTTGTTTTATCAACTTATTTTTTTTAAAGTAATACAAAAACAAGTTCAAAAAATGATAATGTGTCCACTATAGCACATTAACCGTCATTTAAAGAATTGATGATTAACATACTAAACGTAAGCTGGGAGTAAAAAACACTCGTTTAAAGCTTCAAATTGAACTCTTTAAAACAGCCCACGAATGTCTGAAGATTTATAGCATATAATTAGGATATGTATACTTAAAAAAAAACTCTATGTATAACATACAGAGAGTTTTATGTAACACCGAACATTTTTATAAGGAGAACTTTTCTTTTATATATATTAATAATAGAATCCTTGACCTTATATTATCAACAAAAAATATTGAAGGCAATTTCTATGAGGATTTGCCTATAATTAAAATTGACAACTATCATCCACAACTCAGTTTTTCATTTATACTTACCACAGATCATCAAAAAATATATACAATAATCTTGATTCAAAGAAGTATGATTTTCGTAAAGCCGATTTCAACTCATTATATCAACAAATTTCTGATTGCGACTGGTCTGATCTACTAAAAATCAATAATGTTGAGGAATGTTGTAGCGTGCTTTACCGCGGATTCTACGATATTTTTGATAAGTGTGTACCGCGAAAATTAGTGAAAAGTCATCACCATAAATATCCATGTTGGTTTACACGTGCGTCAATACAATTACTTAAAAAGAAAGAACACTATAGAAGATTATTCAAATAGTATAAACTCGGCATTTATAAAACAAAAATGTCGCAGCTCCGCCGTGAGGCACGTATTATAATAAAAAAAGACCAAGATACGTTCATTCAAAATGCAGAACGTTCGGTGCGGAATGATCCAAAAAACGTATGGAATTATATTAATTCAAAGAAAAATCAGTCGCAATTTCCAGGATTAGTGACATTTGAAGATGCAGTAATTAATGACCCATTCGCAATAGTAAATAGCTTTCAAAAATATTTTTCATCTGTTTATGTTAGGACAACGTCAGCCGTTGATATGGATATCGTAAATTCTGAGTTTAATGAGTGTTTTAACATTTCCACTATCACAGAAACAGACATATTTAATGCTGCAAAACAGCTCAGTACAAAATTCACATCCGGCACCGACAATATCCCATCATTTATTGTGGTTGATACTATCCAAAGCCTTGCTGAACCACTGGTCCACATATCTAATTGTATAATTAATCATTCACATTTTCCGATTATCTGGAAAACCGCGAGAGTCACACAAGTACATAAATCTGGATGTAAAAATGCTATCGAAAATTATCGACCAATATCGATTCTAAACAATTTTGCTAAAATGTTGGAGGTGGTCATAGCTGACAAGTTATACCTTCATGTGGAGGCATATTTAACAACTAGACAACATGGATTCATAAAGAAACGATCAACTCAAACAAATCTTTTAAATATTACTGAATTTATTGCTTGTCAGCTAGATCAACGTCTTCAAGTCGATGTAATCCATACCGATTTCAGCAAGGCTTTTGATACTATCGATCACAATATTCTGCTTTGTAAATTAAAACAATGGGGTTTTAGTATTAATATGATATCTTTAATGCGCTCATATTTGTCTAATAGACTACAATACGTAGAATACAAACGGTACAAATCTCACTCGTACTGCCCCTTAAGTGGTGTTCCTCAAGGATCAAACCTTGGGCCCTTATTATTCATTTTATTTATTAATGATATAGTTAAAGATATCAACTCTAAAATCCTAATATACGCAGATGATGTCAACATTTTTAGCTGTATTAAATCTGTAGATGATTGCCAATCATTACAAAACGACATGGATAACATCATAGAATGTAGCCTCAATAATAAACTGCATCTTAACATATCCAAGTGCAAGACTATATAATTTTTTAGAACCTTTACTCATATAGCATTTGATTACGACATGAACAATGTTTCACTAGAAAGAGTAACTATTTTAAAAGATCTCGGTGTCTTATTTGATAAAGATTTATCGTTTATACCCCATTATAATGCAATACAGAAAGATGCCTTAAAAATGTTAGGTTTTATTCGGCGTATCAGTGAACCTTTTCGGGACATTTATACAATAAATAAATTGTATCAAACATATGTGCGTCCAAAATTGGAATATTGTGCTTGTGTTTGGGCATCGAATTACAATGTGCATATGCAAAAATTAGAGCGAGTGCAAAAAATGTTTGTTAAATATTTGTATTTTAAAAAAATTCGGTTTACCCCGACACTGCTGTATCTTATAGTGATCTGTTGTCAATGTTTGACTTACAAGAATTGGGCTCAAGGCGCAAAATCTTACTTCTAAAATGTCTACATCAGATCATTCATAACGATATAGATGATCCCAATTTATTGGCACTAATAAATATATATGTTCCTCGAGCGTCTAGTAGAAATTGTACAACATTTATACGTAACCATAGCTACACTAATTTATATTATTATTCTCCAATTAATTTCATGAAACTGTTACATCTTGATGTTCAACAATATGCAGATATATTTATGCTTAGTCCAAAAGAATTTATAAAATGTATCAAAAATATATTATAATACGTCTCCTTAATTTTATGTATGTTTGTGTATGTATGTAAGCATTGTTTTTTTTGTTTGTTTAAATTTACACTTAGTCTAAGTAGTCTTATATATTTTCCCTGTAAATGGATGTTAATTTCTGTTGGGAAATAAAATTATTATTATTATTATTATTTTACATATAAATTTTACATATGCATACGTCGTACATTTTCTGACGCTAGGTTTATTAAAAGAATTTAATTTGAAGCTTTAAACGAGTGTTTTCCACTTCCAGGTTAAGCATGAAGTAAAATTTCGAGTTTAGAAAAGCCTGAAAATTTGGTTTGGTCGCGTAGCGCGAAGCGCGGAGCGGCCAAACCAAATTTTCAGGCTTTTCTAAACTCGAAATTTTACTTCATGCGCCACCGGTACACAACACTAATTCAATGTAAAGTTTAGCGGTGTGTTTTAAACTTCGTAATATGTCAGTGTTTTGTACCGGTGGCTTCGCGCTACGCGACCAAACCAAATTTTCAGGCTTTTCTAAACTGGAAATTTTACTTCATGCGCCACGCGTATTTAACACTGAAAGCACTGAAATATTGTGAACAAGTGAACTTCACTTGAAATCAGTGTCTTGTACGCGTGGCGCATGAAGTAAAATTTCGAGTTTAGAAAAGCCTGAAAATTTGGTTTGGCCGCTCCGCGCTTCGCGCTACGCGACCAAACCAAATTTTCAGGCTTTTCTAAACTCGAAATTTTACTTCATGCTTAACCTGGAAGTGGAAAACACTCGTTTAAAGCTTTAAATTAAATTCTTTTAATAAACCGAGCGTTGGAAAATGTACGACGTATGCATATGTATACTTAAAAGAAAAATTATCTTTATGAAAATGTTCGGTGTTACATAAAACTCTCTGTATATAATTATAAATGCAGATTATCATCATATGAATTATTCAAATATTAGTTTATAATTTGTCATCATTTGAAACACTCGGCTAATTTTTGATTATCTAATACAAGAAGCAAAAATATTCTCTCTGTTATGATGAACGGTTCAGGACAAAATCAAAAATGATCCCCTAAATGCATATGCATGTAAACATCGATAGGCACGCCATCTATTGTTCTATAGTGGCACCGTCGGAACCACACTGACGAGAACCTTGAAGTCCGAAACGCATCTGTTTTTTATATTATCACAATCAGAGTTCTGCTTATTCGTGGACGAAACAGTGGCCTGTATATACACTTTGTGTAACTTTGCCATTGACGATGCCACTATAGAGCTTGATTTTAGTTTGTTGTTTGTTTTTATGTATCTGCTATATTTTTGTAGGCTTGAATTTATATCAAATACACTGTAGGTGCTCTATAATATATTCAACTTGATTTGTGTGTGTGGCTGTGTGTGCACATTTTTGTAATTTTTTTCTTTTTGTGGAGGAACGGAAATGTAAAATGGGCTCTCGTTTACACTTTACAGCCTCTGCCGGGAGAAACGTAGTCGCATTTTTACGGTCCGCTTCCCGTCCCTTTCTCCTCCTCTCACCTCGCACTCCGGACGAATTATTTATTCCCGAGTTTGAATTTCCTCCCGAGGGGTACATATTTTATTTCCGGCCGGAACTCCTAATTAAACGACATTATTTATACCGGGATGTATCGTGTGCGTCTAAACGCCTCTTACACTTTACAAAGGGATCGATTATTAAAAGCGCCATTACAGTAATAAATAATACTTTAATGAATTTCAATTGCATTAATATTGTATACCGTCATTTCCGGGTAAATAATAAAAATGTATTCAAGTGAGAATGTTTTAACGACTTCATTTGTTGATCTCAGTCCGACAGAGCTTAAATATTTAGAAATATCTAAGAAGGCAGTGTCAACTTCGACTTACATAAAATTATTCAACATGAAATCAATGTTGAATAATTTTACAAATGTTGATTTAGATCAATTTAAGCAATTTGTTTTTGGAATATGCGAAAATATACTTTAAAGAATAAGCCCCTGTATTTTTTACTTTCCCCCGTATGTAATACAAAGGGAAAGTATTGTTTTCGTGAAAATTTTCGAATGAAAAATTTTAGCGGAAATATCCATTTTGAGGTCCCCTGAGTCGAATAAGACCATTTTTGAAAAATGTTTGTCTGTCTGTCTGTGTGTCTGTGTGTGTGTCTGTGTGCGCTGTACTGCAAAAACCGCTAAAGATATCGAGATGAAACTTGAAACTTGAGCTTTTTGTAACAATCGGAAGAACTGAAAAGCTTTTGGTGAAAATCGGAAAACCGGAAGTGGTACTTTACTCTTAGCGTTTTTCAGTTTTTTCAGATTTTTTCAATAAATGTTCATCAAACAAAAAATTCTTTCAAATAAAAGTTGTAGATAATAACAAAATGAAGATGTATTGTTCACTTACTTTTTGTCATAGCACTCTTAGTTTTTGAGATATTTCAAAAGTTGTGTGTGTGTTTTATCTAGTTATTGGTGTGTGACAGTATATGTGTCGATACAATTGAAAAATGTTTCAAATAAAAGTTGTAGGAAATGAAAAACTAAAGATTTTTTGTAGATTCACTTTTTGTCATAGCACTCTTAGTTTTTGAGATATTCAATAAATAGTGTTTTTTATCTAGTCATTGGTTTGTGTCAGTATGTGTTGATCCAATTGAAAAATGTTTCAAATAAAAGTTGTAGTTATCAAAAAGTTGAAGACATTTTGGAAATAATAATGCTACAAATATTTTAAAAGTGATTTAATACGCAATTTACGGGGGAAAGTACTATGATGGACACATCACCATTTTTTAAATGAAATTTTTAATCGGGGCTTAATTTTTAAGTCAAATTCGTTGATAATTTTTTATTCTAAATATTCGTAAAATATCTCCTTTGAAACAATGGAACGTAACTTTTTTTAATTGCGTGATATTTTCACGAAACAAAAAGGAAATGATAGCTAAAGAATAAGACTTTTCCGTAATGTAGGTTTCAATTGTTTAAAGCTTAAATTGAGACTTCGATTTTAAGACAAATTCGTCGATAATTTGTTATTCTGGATATTCATAAAATATCTCCTTTGAAACATTGGAACGTAACTTTTTTTAATAGTGTGATATTTTTACGAAATAAAAAGAAAACAACGGCTAAAGAATGAGATTTTAATGAAATGTAGGTTTCAATTGTTTTTAAGTTTAAACTGGGGCTTACATTTTAAGTCAAATTCGTCGATAATTTTTGGTGTCTCTACTCCCAGACTAAGCATGACGAAAAATTTCGAGTTTAGAAAATCCCCGCGTAGACAATTTGTCTCGAGTCGCTGCGCGACCCTCGACAAATTTTCACGGGGCTTTTCTAAACTCGAAATTTTACTTCATGCGCCGCGCGTATAAAACACTGATTTCAAGTAAAGTTCAAAATATACTGTGAATTATATTTGATTTTATGTTGAATAATTCTACAAATGTTTATTTTGATCAATTCGTCCAATTTTCTTTTGGCATATGTGAAAATATACTTCAATTAATAAACCCCTGTATTTTTAAATGACATTTTTAATCGGGGCTTAAATTTTAAACAAATTTGTCGATAATTTTTTATTCCAAATATTCGTAAAATATTTTCTTTGAAACAATAGAACGTAACTTTTTTTACTTCTTGGATTTTGGAGGCGTTCACTTCGAGGTACATCTTCAATTTTGATATAAAGAAAACTCTTAACTTTTTTATACCATTTTTATTTAACTTCAGTGACTAGTTTCAATTACACGGTAATCATTCTCAAACTAACTTAGTTAGTTAATCATTCTCAAACTAACTTAGTTTGAGAATGATTACCATGTAATTGAAACTAGTCACTGAAGTTAAATAAAAGTGGTATAAAAAAGTTAAGAGTTTTCTTTATATCAAAATTGAAGATGTACCACGAAGTGAACGCCTCTAAAATCCAAGAAGTAAAAAAAGGTACGTCACTGAAGTTAAATAAAAGTGGTATAAAAAAGTTAAGAGTTTTCTTTATATCATAACTTTTTTTAGTTGCGTGATATTTTTACGAAACAAAAAAGAAACGACAGCTGAAGAACAAGACTTTAATGTAATGTAGGTTTCAATTGTTTAAAGCTTAAGTTGAGACTTCGATTTGAAGACAACTTCGTCGATAATTTGTTATTCTGTATATTCATAAAATATCTTCTCTGAAACAATGAAACGTAACATTTTTTAATAGTGTGATATTTTTACGAAATAAAAAGAAAACAACGGCTAATGAATGAGACTTTAATGCAAGGTAGGTTTCAATTGTTTTTAAGCTTAAACTGCGCCTTACATTTTAAGTCAAATACGTCGATCATTTTTTGTGTTTCCACTCCCAGACTAAGCATGAGGTAAAATTTCGAGTTTAGAAAAGCCCCGCGTAGAAAATTTGTCAAGGGTCGCGCAGCGACCCGAGACAAATTCTCACGGGGCTTTTCTAAACTCGAAATTTTACTTCATGCGCCGCGCGTATAAAACATTGATTTCAAGTAAAGTTCAAAATATACTTCGGGTTATATTTGATTTTATGTTAAATAATTTTACAAATGTTTATTTTCATCAATTTAAGCAATTTCTTTTTGCAATATATGAAAATATACATCAAAGAATAAGCACTTGTAATTTTTTTAAATTAAATTTCAAATCGGGGTTTAATTTGAAGCTTTAAACGAGTGTCTTTCACTCCCAGACTAAGCATGAAGTAAAATTTCGAGTTTAGAAAAGCCCCGTGAAAAAATGTCTTTTCAAATATACTTCAAAGAATAAGCACTTGTAATTTTTTTAAATTAAATTTCAAATCGGGATTTCAATGTTAAGTCAAATTCGTCGAAAGTTTTTTATTCCTAATTTTCATAAAATATTTCCTTTGAAACAATGGAACGTAACTTTTTTTAATAGTGTGATATATTCACGAAATAAAAAGGAAACAACGGCTAAAGAATGAGATTTCAATGAAATGTAGGTTTCAATTGTTTTTAAGTTTAAACTAGGGTTTACATTTTAAGTCAAATTCGTCGATCATTTTTTGTGTTTCCACTCCCAGACTAAGCATAAAGTAAAATTTCGAGTTTAGAAAAGCCCCGCTTTTCCCCGAGACCCGTTGACAGCAGTATATTTTTAACTTCACACTATTTCAGTATTTTATATTTATTTTTGCACAATCGACCATTTTGACGTACTTGCCATATGTTTCCAGGACAGTAGGTTGTGTTTACCAGGTTGCTATAAATAACAAAACGGTAAGTATGTACTTTCCATTCAGTGAACGGTATGTAAAAAGTAATCAAAAGACATGTATTTTACGACATATTTAAGTTAAATATACAATTCAGTATTACCTACCTACAGTCTAAAGTAATTTTATATTACCATATGAACTAGACAGACTTCATCTGGTGCTTAATTTAAGAATTTGATTACGCCTCCTCTTGTGAAAACGTTCGCTTTTTTGGACCTGTACCCAGATTTTCTGAGTTAATGTAGGAAATGTATAAATATCCGCTGAATTATAGAGAAAAGAGAAAATAAGCCAAAAGCCATATCATTAATATTCACTTTATATTTTTTTATACCATGTCTTGAACACGTTATATTTTCATACCGAAATAGTGAATTTTCCTGAACTATTGACGAACATCCTATATTCCATGCTTCTTCTAAATCAAAATCTTCCACTTCAGAATCACTCACAGTTTATTTCCTATTTTTGTTTTACGCGAAAGGATTGCAAATTTATAAAAACCGTCAAATTGATACCAACTTTGCTTTTTTTGTTTTTAATTATTTCTATAGTTCCTTATTTTGATGAACGGGCTAAATTGTTTGGAGGAGCTTCAATTATTGTTTGAGGCCGGTGTTCCTTACCGTTCGAGATGCTTATAGCGTTATTTTTTAACTTTTAATATTTTTATAATACTTTGATACATTTGCGACAATAAATTTAAATACATTAGGCAACTTTGTGGTAGTAACTATGGAAATAATTAAAAACAAAAAAACAAAGTTGGTATCAATTTGACGGTTTTTTAACTTTTAATATTTTTATAATACTTTGTTAAATTTGCGATAAGAAATTTATACATAAGGCAACTTTGTAGTAGTAACTACAAAGTTGCCTTATGCCTACAAAGTTGCCTTATGTATAAATTTCTTATCGCAAATTTAACAAAGTATTATAAAAATATTAAAAGTTAAAAAACCGTCAAATTGATACCAACTTTGTTTTTTTGTTTTTAATTATTTCCATAGTTACTACCACAAAGTTGCCTAATGTATTTAAATTTATTGTCGCAAATGTATCAAAGTATTATAAAAATATTAAAAGTTAAAAAATAACGCTATAAGCATCTCGAACGGTAAGGAACACCGGCCTCAAACAATAATTGAAGCTCCTCCAAACAATTTAGCCCGTTCATCAAAATATTCAACATTCAACATGTTTGGATTTGTTTGTGATGTAGGTTGGTATCTAATGAACGGTACACCGGCCGGTTTATTTTGTACAATTGTAAAAATCGCTAACACGTTCACAATTAACAATCCGGTCATCATCGAATTCCCCAACAATAGGTAGTAACCTCCCAACTGTTGTCTCTGATGAACGGGCCCATTGTCTTTGACCGGTAAAAATATCCTTAGTGTTCTCGATACTTCTACTATTATTTACGCTTATATTTTTCTATATCGGGTGTGTATAAATTGACGGATAATCTACACGTGACGGTATTCTACATAAAATTCTGAATCGAAAATGTCGACGAAAAAATGTTGTATCATGATTCGTATACCATCAGGAGGCATTTAAAAGAAATGGACATTTGGCAACGTCGCATTTACGGGTTTCCATATTTTTTTTATTAATCTCATGATTAGTTACGTAGGTTGCATCAGAAGAGTAATAAAAGTGGAGCTTAGTAAATGTGTCGAAAATAGTCTCTTTTGGAAGTAGTCTAGAAGGTATTGACAAAGCGTCTGGATTGTCGTAGTTGAGTGATTTATGTTGACTGCAGTACTGCGGCGTTTGTTCTTTTTCTAATGATACAGCATAATTCACTTATTTTGTTGGAAATGAAATCCATCTGCTTCTAAGCACAGTTGCAATCTCTTTTGTATCGTATTCATTATTATTTGCTCCAGTATTTCTGGTGGTGTCATTTCCAGTACTGCCGCTTCAATTCTGTTTTTAACCTTCTCAGAACATATACGGTTTTCTTGTAGGACCAAATGAACGGTCTTGTTACTGGGGATATCTAATGTGGCGGCAAATTTTGGGTACTTACGGTGGGATCTTTTCCTATTGCACCTAGAACTTGCTCTTCAAGTTGTAATGTGCGCCTCTGCCGTGGCCGACCACCGTTCGCATTTTTTGGGGACTAGCATACCCGTTTCACCTAGTCGTTGATCCAGACTTCTAAATACATTTGTAGAAGGATGCCTTCGATTTTGTAAACGTGCTCGATATTCTAGTTTTGCCATTTGTGCATTTCTATTACAGAAACCGTACACCATAAATCAACATGTCGGCGTACTCAATAAACGTAAAATGAACAAAACAATAACACGAAAATAATACAGAAACACAAAAACATTGAAAGGCGGGAACTAATACTAACCGATAATAACGAGAAAAACAGAATTTGCACAAAATTTGAACTAGCAAGTTTAAAAGAATTCGTAATAATAAGTGTCAAATTTTGTCATTGACGTAAGCGGAAGTCGACGTTGCCGGCTGTACTTTATATGAAAATAAACTAATGAAGAAGTGTTAAAAACGGACGTTTGAGATAGAAAGATTGCACACACTGGCAAATAATCTTCAAACTAGTCATTCTACCGAAATTGCAGGGTGTTCTGTAAATTAATATCGAATAATAACGCATATGAAACGATTGAATGTTCAAACTTTGAGGACCTCGTGAAGGCTCAGGAAACATGGTACAACATTTTAGAATTAAGATATTTTGCTTAAAATTTTACGAAGAATATCACCACGTGTAGATTATCCGCCAATTTATACACACCCGATATTTAATCAGTTCTACATTATACTCGTGAACTACGGGTTATTTAGCAATCACTCTACCGGGTGTTGACTTGGCGGACGCAACATAGGAAATCCCATCTAAATTTTGAAATGTTCAAATTTTGGCTCCCCTATTTATTTTAGAAAGAAAATGTATTTACCTTTTTTGTAGAGGAACAAATTCTGAATTCATTCGCGTTAATGTTTATCACGTTACGTTTTTCTAAGTTAAAATAATTAAGGAAAAGTAATGTGATTTTATAAAAATAATGACATGCCATGGAATTGAAACAATTGCAGATGTCAAAATTTCAAAAGATATCGCAGTCACTTGATTAAAGTAAATGTTTTCGAAATGATTTACACTATACAAGAAAAAATCCTCCTAATAAAGTAGTATTATGCAGACCACAGTTATCACTATGTTTGCGTTATATTTTTTTGTCGTTAATTAAGTAACAGCAATATCTTGTGCTATTTTGATATCCGCAATAGTTGTATCAATTCCATGGTATGTCATTATTTGTTTAAAATCACATTATTTTTACTTAATTATTTTAGCTGTAAATTTTCTGATATTCGTTGATTTTTAAAAGAGTTCAATTTAAAGCTTTAAACGAGTGTTTTCCACTCCCAAAATAAGCATGAAGTAAAATTTCGAGTTTAGAAAAGCCCCGTGAAAATTTGTCGAGGGTCGCGCAGCGACCCGAGACAAATTTTCTGGGCTTTTCTAAACTCGAAATTTTACTTCATGCGCCACGCGTATAAAACACAGATTTTAAGTGAAATACGAATATACATAAATTTGACAATATTATAGTGTTTTATACGGGTGGCGCATGAAGTAAAATTTCGAGTTTAGAAAAGCCCAGAAAATTTGTCTCGGGTCGCTGCGCGACCCTCGACAAATTTTCACGGGGCTTTTCTAAACTCGAAATTTTACTTCATGCTTAGTCTGGGAGTGGAAAACACTTGTTTAAAGCTTTAAATTGAACTTAAAAAAAAACAGGGAATATCCACAATTGTTGTATCAAATCCATGGTATTTCATTATTTTTAAAAAATCACATTACTTTTTTTTAATTATTTGAGCTGTAAATTTTTTGGTATTCGTTGATTTTTAAAAGAGTTCAATTTGAAGCTTTAAACGAGTGTTTTCCACTCCCAGATTAAGCATGAAGTAAAATTTTGAGTTTAGAAAAGCCCCGTGAAAATTTGTCGAGGGTCGCGCAGCGACCCGAGATAAATTTTTTGGGCTTTTCTAAACTCGAAATTTTACTTCATGCGCCACGCGTATAAAACACAAATTTTAAGTGAAATACGAATATACATAAATTTGACAATATTATAGTGTTTTATACGCGTGGCGCATGAAGTAAAATTTCGAGTTTAGAAAAGCCCAGAAAATTTGTCTCGGGTCGCTGCGCGACCCTCGACAAATTTTCACGGGGCTCTTCTAAACTCGAAATTTTACTTCATGCTTAGTCTGGGAGTGGAAAACACTTGTTTAAAGCTTTAAATTGAACTTAAAAGAAACAGGGAATATCCGCAATTGTTGTATCAATTCCATGGTATTTCATTATTTTTAAAAAATCACATTACTTTTTTTTAATTATTTTAGCTGTAAATTTTCTGACATTCGTTGATTTTTAAAAGAGTTCAATTTGAAGCTTTAAACGAGTGTTTTCCACTCCCAGACTAAGCATGAAGTAAAATTTCGAGTTTAGAAAAGCCCCGTGAAAATTTGTCGAGGGTCGCGCAGCGACCCGAGACAAATTTTCTGGGCTTTTCTAAACTCGAAATTTTACTTCATGCGCCACGCGTATAAAACACAGATTTTAAGTGAAATACGAATATACATAGATTTGACAATATTATAGTGTTTTATACGCGTGGCGCATGAAGTAAAATTTCGAGTTTAGAAAAGCCCAGAAAATTTGTCTCGGGTCGCTGCGCGACCCTCGACAAATTTTCACGGGGCTCTTCTAAACTCGAAATTTTACTTCATGCTTAGTCTGGGAGTGGAAAACACTTGTTTAAAGCTTTAAATTGAACTTAAAAGAAACAGGGAATATCCGCAATTGTTGTATCAATTCCATGGTATTTCATTATTTTTAAAAAATCACATTACTTTTTTTTAATTATTTTAGCTGTAAATTTTCTGACATTCGTTGATTTTTAAAAGAGTTCAATTTGAAGCTTTAAACGAGTGTTTTCCACTCCCAGACTAAGCATGAAGTAAAATTTTGAGTTTAGAAAAGCCCCGTGAAAATTTGTCTCGGGTCGCGCAGCGACCCGAGACAAATTTTCTGGGCTTTTCTAAACTCGAAATTTTACTTCATGCGCCACGCGTATAAAACACATATTTTAAGTGAAATACGAATATACATAAATTTGACAATATTATAGTGTTTTATACGCGTGGCGCATGAAGTAAAATTTCGAGTTTAGAAAAGCCCAGAAAATTTGTCTCGGGTCGCTGCGCGACCCTTGACAAATTTTCACGGGGCTTTTCTAAACTGGAAATTTTACTTCATGCTTAGTCTGGGAGTGGAAAACACTTGTTTAAAGCTTTAAATTGAACTTAAAAAAAACAGAGAATATCCGCAATTGTTGTATCAATTCCATGGTATGTCATAATTTTTATAAAATCACAATACTTTTTCTTAATTATTTTAACTTAGAGAAATGTAAAGTGTTAAGTGTGACATTTATAAATTTAGAATTTATCCCTCTACAAAATAGTGAAATACATTTTGTCTGTAAAATAAATAGGGAAGCCAATATTTAATAAACACTTTAAAATTAACATGCGATTTCCTATGTTGCGTCCACCAAGTCAACGCCCGGTATATATTTAATCAAACAACTCTCTCACAAATTTTATTACATTTTTTACACGTTAATGAACATTATTTTTGATTGAAATCAATCGCGGTATAAATTATATACCCGTCGAAATAATTGCGCTCATTTATACGCAATCCCGTCCGCGCTGCTTTATACAGAAAATTATATACATTCTGGCGGGGAACGGCATTAGGAAAATTAATTACGTCACTTAGTACCAATCAGAGATATTAATTGTGAGTGGCTCGGGCTCTCGAGAAAGAGCAATAGGAAGCCGCCGAGGAGAAATTGCCATTTAATGACACACCTTACTTTCTGCGCACTGAATCAGAATCGGATTAATTTTAATCGTTATAAACATTAAATAACTTTGCTGAATAATTGAGTATTTTATAGAACTAAATTTAAAATTATTAATACTTCACGAAAAGTGTATAACTGGGCTTAAATCATTATGCAACAACTGGGCCTAAGTTTATTTCAAATATATTAAATAAATAATACAAAACATTTATTCAATTTCTTTGAAAACACGATTATTTACGCACAATTTTAATTTATTTTTATTAAATTGAAAATTGGTTGTAAATAATCGTGTATTTCAAAGAAATTGAATAAATGTTTTGTATTATTATTTAATTTATTTGAAATAAACTTAGGTCCAGTTGTTTAATAATGGTTTAAGCCCAGTTTAGTTAGTAATAAACTCTGTAATTTATGCAGAATTAATCAAAGTTCAAGACACAATCAACAGAAATTTAATTCTTCACCCGGACGTGGAATTATGGCCAGTCAATTATTAATTAAGTGTGAAACGTTGAATATTTGAATGGAATTTTGTTTGAAAATTTGTAAAAAAATTAATATTTATTTTAAAATTTTAAAAACATGGTAATTTATGCAGAAATAATTAAAGTTCAAGATACAATAAACAGAAATTTAATTCTCCACCTAGACGTGGAACTATGGCTAATCAAATTAATGAAACACTTGTATCTTTTCTTCACTTGATTATTTGGAGTACCAAATGCACATTTCGATCACGATGTGATCATTATCAATGGTTGGCAAATACAAACTTAAAAGCTAAAATGCGCTTAATATATACCTGCGGATTAGGAGGAGTAATTACGTAATTAGCGCGGGGGTTATGGAGTTAAGGAAAAACCGACAATTAGGCCGACATCTTAAATCTATTTTAAGTGTAATTGGAACAAATAATATAAAATAGAAAAACATAAAAATAAGAAAAATACACAAGTTACAATATACATAAAAACATGAAAACATATAACAAGAAAAATACAAAAATTATTACAACGGAACGAGTTTAAGTAATGGGTTGTCTAGTGGGCTCAAATCAAAATTTAGTAGATCAGCGTTATGTTTTTCACGTAAAAAGCTTCGTACAGGTTTAAGTGATAATTTGTGGAGAATTTTAATAGCTTGGTGTTGTTGAGGGAGAATTTATGACCTGTTTCAATGGAGTGATGGGCAACTGCAGATTTTGTAGGGTTGTTGTATTTGATATGTGATGTATGTTCTTTGTATCTCGTAATGACATTTATTTTAGTTTGGCCTACATAAATTTTACTGCAACATTTGATGGAGTAGATTCCCTGTTTTTCCAAGTCGTCTACTGCATCAAAGGTGTAACCCAATAGTGACTTTAAATTTGTGTTGACGTAGTAAGCAGGTGTAATTTTGAATGTTTTAAATAGTTTATCAAATCGGGTTTCTGAATCAGGTACATACATTATCCTAGCGTATGTGGTCTCTTTGCTGTTTAAATTAGTTAACCGGGTAGAACAGGTAATGTGAAGTGAAGTGAAGAAAAGATACAAGTGTTTCATTAATTTAAAACCATCTTCACGCAACTCAACAACAATTAAGTATGGCTAATCAATTGTGAATGAAGTGTGAAATGTTGAATATTTCAATGGGGTTTTGTTTAAAAGTTTGTAAAGAAATGTTGATGTGTCCCTCATAGAACCTTCCCCGTTAAAGATATGATGATTTAAATAACAATAATATAGAAAAGTTGCTGAAAATAAATGTATTCTACTTTTATTATTTTAATTCCAAAACTACTCACAAAAAAACTATTCTTGCATTTTTTGTTACATCTCGGTAAATATTGATTACCATTACATCTAAGCGTTATATATTTTGAACTTTAATGTAAATCAGTGTTTTGTACACATGGCGCATAAAGTAAAATTTCGAGTTTAGAAAAGCCCTGTGAAAATTTATTTCGGGTCGCTGCGCTACAAATGTTTTACGCGGGGCTTTTCTAAACTCGAAATTTTACCTAATGCTTAGTCTGGGATTGGAAACACCCGTTACTTTTAAATGTCACAAGTGTTAAAATGTGTATCGTAACTGTCACAAAGAAAAAAAATTAGATGGCGATCTTATTATAGTTCAATTCAAACTCGTGTCAAGTTGGCACGATTGGTCAAATGTCGGCTTGCGCCGACTTATGTCAACTGTCATTGTAGTTTAAATGTCGGTTACCGCAGACTTATGTACACTGTTATTATAGTCCAAATGAGAAACATTAGCATGAAGTAATATTGATTAAAGGCAGAAAACATATCGCAAACATCCTGATAACTGTGATCTGCATATTACCACTTAATTAGGTAGGATGATTTTTTCTTGTGTAGTGTAAATCATTTCATAAACATTTACTTTAATCAAGTGACAGCGATATCTTTTGTAATTTTGACATCCGCGATTGTTGTTTCAATTCCATGGCATGTCTATATTTTTATAAAATCACATTACCTTTTCTTAATTATTTTAACTTGTAGAAACTTAAAGTGATAAACGTTAACACGATTGAATTTTTCCCTTTACAAAAAAGGTAAATACATTTTATTTCTAAAATAAATAGGGGAGCCAAAATTTAAACATTTCAAACTTTATATGGGATTTCCTATGTTGCGTTCGCCAAGTCAACAAGCGGTATAGGAACATTCTTGAGAAGCGCACACCTCCCTATCTCTATAACAAGATCGTGTATCGGTCAGATGTACACAATATAAATTTGAGGATTAGAGGAACTGTCTCACCTCCTAAATTGAAAACCCCCTTCTTTAAGAGATGTTTTACATACCGGGTGTTGACTTGGCGGACGCAGCATAAGAAACCCATGTACATTTTGAAATGTTCAAATATTGGCTCCCCTATTTATTTTAGAAACAAAATGTATTCACCTTTTTTTTACAACTAATAATTCTGAATTCATGCGTGTTAATGTTTATCACTTTAAGTTTCTCTAAGTTAAAATAATTGAGGAAAAGTAATGTGATTTTATAAAAATAATGACATGCCATGGAATTAAAACAACGCAGGTTATTCTTTGGGGCAATTTAAAATCAAAAATTTATACAAATACACATTTCGAGACCGTTCAAGAATTTAAAAAAACCAAATCTCTGCAGAATCTGAGAATATCTCCAATTATTAATTGGCTAATGTCCGAAATAAATTATACAATTTATTTGAACACTTAATTTAAACTACATAATTTTTGTTACAATTTTTCGATAGCTAACAAATATTAAACTCCTATTTTATTTTGTTTAATCGTTTTCTTGATTATCGTCATGCAGTGGATTCCTCGGGTATCGGTCTGTGTTGAAACTGGATAGAAAACATATCGCAAACATCCTGACAACTGTGGTCTGCATAATACCACTTAATTAGGAGGATTTGTCCTTGTGTAGTGTAAATCATTTCAAAAACATCTACTTTAATCAAGTGACAGCGATATCCTGTGCCATCTTGACATATGCAATTGTTGTTTCAATTCGATGGCATGTCATTATTTTTATAAAATCACATTACTTTTTCTTAATTATGTTAACTTAGAGAAACGTAAAGTGGTAAGTGTAAGCACTAATAAATTCAGATTTTTTCCCTCTACAAAAAAGTTAAATACATTTTGTTTCTAAAATAAATAGGGGAGCCAATATTTGAACAATTCAAAATTAACATACGTATATAGGTATTTGATTGAAATTCACTCGGTTTGTTTTACTAATAACTTGTTTTATTTTCAACTAGTTTCGGCTTAATGCCATTTTCAAGAATGGTGTACAAAAGAGCAAAATTGATTATATATACTAGATGTCGGCATTTCAGGTAATAAGCGCTCTAATTATCGGGGAATTCCAAAGGTCCTCGTTGTCATTGACCACGTTTTTTCCCGCCTTTATGGCTTTACTTATTTCTAAACACTCCCGATAATTCAAAACTAATCCCTTATTACGTTTGAGCTGAAAAAGTGATTAGCCGCGATGCAATGTTTTGCGAACCCCGTGGTCTGTTTATTATTTAGAATATCTTTCCTATGTTCTTTTAATCGCGTTTCAAAAGACCTGCCCGTTTGTCCTATATATATTGCATCGCAGTCATCACATTTCAGCTCATATACTCCGCTTATTTTAATATGACTATTGTCTGTTTTAATTTTATTATTCACTAATATTTTTTACTACTTCTTTGGACTCTGCTGATTGGTGGTTGCACTGAACTTTCATGTATCTTGGTTTTAGTTTTTCACGAAGACATATTTTATTGAAGATGATGTGGTTGTTCGCTCTTGCAAATTTAATTAGATTTCCTATGTTGCGTCCGCCAAGTCAACACCCGGTATAATGTTTACACTATTTTTAATAAAATCCCCTCTAATCTCAAACAGCTGTCACCCTTTGTTTTCAAAAAGGCCATGCCTCGACAAATTAAATTTGAAAAACTATGTGTTTGATTTTGATTTGAGTTTATTTTTTATTTAATTTGACTTTATTTTTTATTTAATTTGTGTTTATTTTTTATTTAATTTGAGTTTATTTTTTATTTAATTTGAGTTTGTATACTTTGTTTATTTAACAAAAGTGTAATTACTTTTATTTAAGCTTGATAATATAACTACGTACTCCTCTATGGATTTTCTCGAAGCAGGTTAAGTGGAAGAGCAATTAAAATCATACTTGGCCAGTTGAACTTCGCCTGCTCTACATTGTATTATATTTTTTTCTCCTGTATTTTTTTTTCTTAGTTTTGAATAATGACAATGTATTATATATGCCTGATTTAAAGCATGAATGCTGTACATTTTAGGTATTTTAGGCATTAGTCGTTTTTGAAACTCGGGTAATTTGTAACTTCAAACGAGTGTACCACTCGTTAGTTTAGCATGAAGTAAAATTTCGAGCTTAGAACAACCTGAACATATTGTTTGATCGCTCCGCGAAATTGTACTTCATGCGCCACAAGTATTAAATACTATTTTAAAGTGAAGTTCAAAATATATTGCTTATGTTTTATCTCACGTTAATACATTTTTCAATGTTTATTTCATGTGATTGCTTAGCAGCAATCGAGTAATGAAACATTATGCCATCACTTAAATAATTGTTTATTTTCACTTCTAAAAACACATCAAGAACCTAAATATTATTGAATATGACTAAAAAAAATGTTGTATTGTATTCTTGTTTTATTTTCAGGTGAGTTTCTTCTAAGAATTCTACTTCGAATCTGTAAGTAAATAATTTTAAGTATACCCACATTTATAACGTTTCAATAATCTCGTCCTTGTAAATTATAAATACTAGCATAAAATATTCATTCAAATCGGTTATCAATATTATCCCGGCGTTTTAGTTGTTTTTTTTTATCGACACCTATTTGGGGCCAACCTTGGCTTTCCCTGAAATAAAACTACCTAGAATAATTTAGTTAACGTGTGTGTAATTCACCCGTTTACAAACATATTTGACGCCTACGTAACGTGTTATTTTTCGTTTTGTCAAATCACCTCACCCATTGACCTTTGATATAAATGTAATTGAATAAGTGGAAAGAATAAATTAATATTTTATGTGATCAATTTGCTGTGGGTAATTATTATGTTGTTAATGAACTTTGGGAAAGTGCAAAAGGTTATCCTTTTGGAATGTTTGGATCGTCATGAATTTATCTTGGGTATTTATTAAAATGGAAGCTGGATAAAATTATAAGCTTCCTACTCATAAACAGGGACTTTTTCTTTACATATGAGTCATATTAGGCTACAATTTTAAAAATAAATTGATTTTTAAACCCCATCCCAAACCTTTTTAAAATTAAGTTTGAAAAAACCTGTCAAATGCAAAATCTGCTACGTTTCTCGGCAGGGTATTTATAAACTACGATATACAGTAGTGGAAAAAAGTAGAGCAACTTTTGAAAATCGTTTATTTCTTTAATCAGTAATGTATGACATAGCCATATTTTTTTTATAATAATCCACAACTACAAAAGCAATTTATTTTGGGGGTAAAAATAAATATTTTTTGTATGAAGTATTTTTATATTTAAAGATAATTTTCGGGTGGAAAAAAATAGAGCAACTTTGCTTCAAAATTGTTTTTTTTAAATACAAATAGTTAAAAAAATATATTAATTAATATTTTGTAAAGAACCCGTTATTCTTAATAACATGTTGACAACCTTTTGGCATCGATTTTATCAGTTTAGAAATAATCGCAGTATCCATATTGAACAATTCTTGGTGATTGCGATAGAATTTTCCTCTGATTTTGGAATCCAAAATGTCCCACAGATTCTCAATTGGATTGAGATCTGGGGACTGTGAAGGCCATTCCATAACAGTGATGTTTTCCTTCCTCGTTCAAGGCTTCAAACAATTCTTGGTGATTGCGATAGAATTTTCCTCTGATTTTGGAATCCAAAATGTCCCACAGATTCTCAATTGGATTGAGATCTGGGGACTGTGAAGGCCATTCCATAACAGTGATGTTTTCCTTTCTGAACCATTCTTTTACGAACCGAGAAGTATGCTTAGGATCATTGTCCTGTTGAAATAAATGTCTTAAAGGCATAATCTCGTCGGCGTATGGGACCATTTGGTTCTCTAATATGTCCTTATATTTAAATCGGTCCATAATACCTTCTATTTTATAAAGGGGCCCCATACCATATCCCGGAAAACACTTGTTTAAAGCTTTTAATTGAACTTAAAAAAAACGAAATATCCGCAATTGTTGTATCAATTCCATAGTATGTCATTATTTTTATAAAATCACATTACTTTTTCTTAATTATCTTAACTTAGAGAAATGTGAAGTGTTGAGTATGAACTATGAACATTCATACATTTAGTATTTCCCTCTACAGAAAAGTGACATACATTTTGTCTCTAAAATACATAGGGAAGCCAATATTTGAACACTTTAGTTATTTAGTTTATATAGAGTCAATATTATCAAGCCTTTTTATCCGCCGTCTTCTTTATTAATTTCGTAAACACTAACTTGTTAACTTCTGGAAATGGCAAAGTTGATGTAGCTCTCCACGTTCCTAGGATTACGAATCAGGAATCACACACTCTCAAACTTCCTCCCTTACCTTTGATGAAGCCGACGACGATGATTACCTGCGCCCGTAAAACTTCTAACACTGACTAAACTTTATTAGGTCGTAAAATTGGCGCTAGCACACACAGCCAGCTAGCCAGAAGACAAGAACACCGGAGATTTTTTAACGAACCATCAACGTCACCACTCCGAGGGGCGTTATTAATAATTCCGAACGTTTATTGCCTCTTCTTCCTTCTTGAAAACTAATAAACTTTATTATATTTCGACTAACGGTACATTTTAAGATCGATTTCGTGTATGGGTGTAATCATAATCTTCTTCGATGTGTGGTTTTTATGGGTGCGTTTATAAGTCGTAAAGTAAAAATGTAGTTGATACGATCTTCTTTATAAATGCATAAAATGTTCATATGCGTACACATAACCCGAGTTTAAAAGAATAGTGTTACACAAGAAATGTTCTATTAAGTACACATATCTCAATAAATACCAGGGGTTCGGGCCGGAATTGAACTAGAAACCAAAAAAAGAAACGTTCTTTTTGTCGGAACGAAAATCGGAATTGAACTAAAGAAAATAATAATTTTATTCGGTTCGGTTCAAACATGCATTTTAAAACGGTCTTAATTATAGTATAATATACTCGCGATCATTTAAATTATGATTTAAAGTAGGCGGCATTTTTTTGTGCGGTTGCCCAGAATGCTAATTGAATGATTAGTTTGAGGTTATGCTAAACTATGTGTTAACAGTCAGTAGTGCCAATCTAATTTAAAACTCAGAGCCTACTTTAAATTATGTTTTAAACGATCGCACAGTATAATTTGGTATAATAATAATACATTTATAACACAAACAAATATATTCCAAAATTTATACAGTGATGTATAATTACAGCTGATTTAAAATCGGATAATATTTTCGGTAACGTAATTATATTGGGGAATTTGAAGTTAAATCTATTTATTGTTAACACTGAAAATGAAACTAATATCTAAATCCGTGCTATTCAAATTAACAATGATGTTTTAATTTGTTTTTGAACTTCACTTTAATCAGTGTTTTATACGCGTGGCGCATGAAGTAAAATTTCAAGTTTAGAAAAGCCTGAACATTTGGATTTGACGGGGCGCGACTCGCTTTGCTCGAGCGTCCCGTCAAATCCAAATTTTCAGGCTTTTCTAAACTTGTAATTTTACTTCATGATTAATCAAGGAGTAGAAACCCTCGTTAAAGGTAATTTTTTAAATGCTATTAATTATCCATATATTATATGATTTTTACCCCTAAAACAACGATATTGTGATTTCCCGGTAAAATTTACTGAATATCCGGTAATTTAAAAAGTCCGTAAATTTACAATCCCTAATAAGAATCTAACAATTACATGAATCAAATTAATTTTTTTCGAAAAACGTCATTTATTTTTGTTATAAAGGCCCTCGACAGCGTGAGACAAAGAATGGTAAGATGTCTTCACGAAGGTGGCAGACATTTTGAACATCTTTAATTACTTAGCCCCGGTATTTCAATCGATAGTTAACTGTCAATTGGGAGTTAACTCAGAGTTGAAAGTGTGTTGCATGTATTTCAAATTATGATTAATATCTTACTTTCAGTTAACTTTAAGTAATCTTTACTAATATGTAGGTATCAGTTAACTCTTGGTTATCTGACATTTCATTTGACGTCAGTGTAATATTTTGTTAATATTAAATCAATTATCAATTACAATGAATGATTATGACATACATGTGTTTAGTGACGACGAAGAAGTGCCTTTAAGAAAACAGAGATTAGTCAGAGATAGAGTAAATCATTTTGAAAAATGGGATCAAAAGGAATTCTTTCAAAGGTTCAGATTATCGCCAAGAACTGTAGAAAACATCATCGAAGAAATTGACGACCTTATAAAATATCCAACCCAAAGGTATTACCAATAGTTAGAAATATCACATAAAACTCTATTCCATTATTTTAGAAATGATGCTCTGTCTTCAACTGATCAATTATTGCTAGCACTCAGGTTTTATGCAACTGGTGCTTTCTTCACTACTGTCGGAGATGGAAGTGGTGTGCATAAATGCACGGCCAGTAAAGTAATTAAGAGAGTTAGCTTTGCTTTGGCAAGTTTACGTCCTCGAATAATAAAAATGCCAAGCACAGAAGAAGAAAGATTAGAATGTAAAAGAGACTTTTATTTAAAAGCTAGATTTCCTATGTGCATTGGAGCAATTGATTGCAGTCATGTTAAAATTTTATCACCAGGAGGCAATAGAGCAGAGATTTTTAGAAATAGAAAACAATATTTTAGCATAAACGTGCAAACAGTATCTGATGCCAATCTGAAAATAATGGATATTGTGGCTAGATGGCCAGGATCTACGCACGACGCCCATATTTTTAGAAATTCAAGTATTATGAATCGATTTGAACAAAATGAATTTGGTCACAACTCCGATCTAGTAGGAGACAGCGGATATCTTGTAAAAATTATCTTCTTACACCCTTATTGCAAACAAGAACACCACAGAAAATCTATATAACGAATCACAAATACGTACCAGATATCCTGTGGAAAGGTGCTATGGTGTATGGAAACGAAGATTTCCTGGACTTGCTGCAGGACTTAGACCAAATTTAGAAACTACTCAAGCCGTTATAGTTGCTACCGCAATACTACATAATATTGCATGTGACGAAAATGAAAAAGTACCAGACATAACTGATGAAGAAAATCATGCAATAAACTTAGTAAATAATAACCCACCAGATCAAAACAATATCGTTAATAATAATCAAATAAGAAACAATACTTTCAGACAACATTTAATACAAAATTATTTTTTTAACTTACAATACATAAATATTATTACTTAATTATCATCACGCAATGCATACAACAATTTATTCAAAAAACAAATTAATAAATATATTTATTATTATTTGCCCTAACTGTTTTCAATTATTTATGAAATTACTCATTTTTGCTTCTTTAAGTTGCAGTTTAAGTTTTAATATTTTCATTTTTATCTCATGTTCTTCTAAAAACTTTTCTCTCTGAAGTCTTACAAACTCCAGTTTTTCCTTAATTAACAACTCATTTATATTTAATTTTTTGTAAGCAATTTTTTTCTTTCCTATTTTTAATCTTTTATTTGGTTGTTTTTTCAGCATTTGTGGGCTATAGGTAGACCAGTCGTCATCGGTTTCTGTTGTTCCTACAAAAATTGTGTGAAAAATTACATAGATAATATATTGTACAGTTTTTTTCTATTGCTCATTTCCACATTTTCATTATTTGTCTAATTGATAATAGTAGGGGTAAATGTTTCCTCTGGCAATTCATCTAAAAAAAAACACACAATTAATAAGAATATTTCATTTTTAAAATGTACCAACAGCTAGGATATTACTACGCTACCACTTACATTCAGTAATTTCTACAACATTTTCTTTAGGGTTAGAAAGACTTTCATCAGGTGAGCCAATAACAATGTAATTCGCATTAGATGGTCCGGCTTGATGAGCTTGTACACCTAATGAAAATAAACCATTTATAATGATAAATTTCATAAAAAGTAACCGTATACTTACTGTCAGAATCGAAGTTGTTCTTAAGACCACAAATTTGATCTTCTCCTAAAATTCATTCATTCATTTAGAACCAGATTTCTACTGCACAGATACTGGATTAGGAATAGAATGACTAAAAAAGTATAAAATTGAGACAAAAACAAGTGTCTCCCACTCCTTGGTTAAGTATGAAGTAAAATTTCGAGTTTAGAAAAGCCTGAAAATTTGGTTTGGTCGCTACGCGACTAAACCAAAATTTCGGGCTTTTCTGAACTCGAAATTTTACTTCATGCGCCACCCTTATAAAATAATGAAATATCGAGAAGTTCAAAATATACTTAAGCAGTATTATAAAGCAGAATATTTTGAACTTCACTTGAAATCAGTGTTCTATACGCGTGGCGCATGAAATAAAATTTCGAGTTTAGAATAGCCTGAACAAAATGTTCAGGCTTTTCTAAACTCTTAATGCTTAATCGAGGAGTGGATACACTCGTTAGAGGCTTTAAATTTAATACTTTTCAAAAACAATGAAAGTCTGAAAATTTACAGCGTATTTATCGGGATATGCGTACTTAAAAGAAAAATGTCCTGTATGATGTAAGTATATTTGATTCCCTATATTCAAATTTTCCGCATGTTTCATCTTTACGTCACTAAGGTATACCGCGTTATGATGCAAGCAGCGGGAATTTGAAAACAAAATTCCTGCATCGCCTTGTAATTCACTCAAACAAAAATTCCACAGATAGGATATGAAATATGAACGTGTACGTGTAAAGTTGTGGGTTATCGTCCGTGGCCGATGGGATGTAAATAGTATCTCCCGATGGCGAGCGAACATTGATTGATTCGAACCCGGCGAGGAATACAAGCAGCCCGCGCCGCCTGGACAATGGGTTTCCCTTAAAATGATTAATCCGCCGTCCTTTTCCTAACGACGTTATTGAGATTGATGGCCATCGGCTCTGCCTTCTTCCACATCCTACCTTCTGCCATCTGCTAACTGCCATAACCGCGAGGCCGGCTCGGACACGGGAATGGGAGGGCAAAAAAAGCGGTTGCGGGGTCGAGGACCGTTTTACTCTCCTAATGACCAAGACGTTACTTGTACGTGTGTGGCCACCGAATGCAAAACCCCGAAGGGAACTGTTCTTCCACCGGGAACAGACCCGCTAATGGATGTGGAATTGTTTTCCCTGCGAGAGCAGATGTTGCTACGGAAACTTCGGGAAGATGAAATTTAATCAAGTTTCAATTGGGAGTGATTTGGTTTTAATGTACCTACTACACAGGCACCCAATAAAATCAATTGTAATTAAAAAAACTTCTTGATATTACTTAAATTAATTATAAATATTAAAACAGACTATCTAATTGCAATCAGTTCACAAAAAAACGAATCAATAACACTAATTTAGTTATTTGAGTTACGTGGAGATTTAAAGTCACTTAAATAAAACGCAGTTATATTCCTTTCTTGACTTTTATTTTTCGATGCTAGATGTACATTTCGGGTACTGTGTACCAGACCTGGGACAAATCCTCGGGAAAAGGATTCCAATCACGAATTCGAATCACCTAATATGATTCGAATCACGAATACTCGAATAAAGGATTCGTAAGAGATAAATACGTTTCGAATCAAAGATTCGAATCCTGTTTTTTCGAATCACGAATACAAATCCTTTAGGAATAAATATGATTTTATTATTTTTTAACAAGCATTACCATATAAATATCGTTATCAGTTGTTTTAACAAAAATATTGAAAACCTAATTATTTATTATTAACACTTAACCTCGTTGATAACAGACTAAATATCTGTGTTACTCTAATTAAAGTTGTATTTGTGTGTTTTTAAAATTCACTTCAAATCAGTGTCTTGTACGCGTGGCGCATGAAGTAAAATTTCGAGTTTAGAAAAGCCCCGTGAAAATTTGTCTCGGGTCGCTGCGCGACCCTCGACAAATTTTCTACGCGGGGCTTTTCTAAACTCGAAATTTTACTTCATGCTTAGTCTGGGAGTGGAATCACTCGTTCAAAACTTCAAATCGAAATCTATTATAAAATCGACAAATGCCTGAAAATTACGTAAATAGAAAATTCACTGACTATCATTAAAACCGGGAAAGTCAGAGAAAAGTCATGGTGTTTTATTCAAATTGACCAAAACACTAATAAAAAAGCCATATGATTTTATTAAATTAGTCAAAATCAACAGGCATCATAAAAATTACGAAATACGTAAAAATTTATAAAACCAACTTAAATATTAACAAACTGGGGGTTTTCCACAGAAGAAAGTTATATTAGAAGGTCAGGGAAAAAAATCTTGAATTAGGGAAATGTCGGAAAACTGTTATCAGATTGTAGATACCATGTCAGTTTTACTTTAAATAATTTTTAACAAAATTTTGAAAACTAGATTATTATCTTTAAAAACATTTTCAGTCATAAAATGTTCTTATCAAAGCAATCAGTTTGAAGTTTCGAACGAGCGTTTCCACTCCCAGACTAAGCATGAAGTAAAATTTCGAGTTTAGAAAAGCTCCACGTAGAAAATTTGTTGAGGGTCGCGCAGCGACTCGAGACAAATTTTCACGGAGCTTTTCTAAACTCGAAATTTTACTTCATGCGCCACGCGAATAAAACACTGATTTAAAATGAAGTTAAAAATGCATTGAACTAACTTTATTACCATTTTACAATGGCTACAGCTCGAAGGACCAATCATGGTCTTCGGAGACCGAAATACTACAGAGAATCGAAGTTACTTTACAAGAAAACAACAAATAATTGAAGGTTTTCAGCATGGATAGGGAAGAAAACATCCAATTTTAAAAATATATCGAAGTTGGGTTGGAGTTCAATGCATTTTTAACTTCATTTTAAATCAGTGTTTTATTCGCGTGGCGCATGAAGTAAAATTTCGAGTTTAGAAAAGCCCCGTGAAAATTTGTCTCGAGTCGCTGCGCGACCCTCAACAAATTTTCTACGTGGGGCTTTTCTAAACTCGAAATTTTACTTCATGCTTAGTCCAACCCAACTTCGATATATTTTTAAAATTGGATGTTTTCTTCCCTATCCATGCTGAAAACCTTCAATTATTCGTTGTTTTCTTGTAAAGTAACTTCGATTCTCTGTAGTATTTCGGTCTCCGAAGACCATGATTGGTCCTTCGAGCTGTAGCCTTTGTAAAATGGTAATAAAGTTAGTAATCTAGAGTAATCCTTCAATTAATTTGAAACTTCTAAGAACGAGTGTTGTCCACTCCCAGACTAAGCATGAAGTAAAATTTCGAGTTTAGAAAAGCCCCGCGACCCGAGACAAATTTTCACGGGGCTTTTCTAAACTCGAAATTTTACTTCATGCGCCACGCGTATAAAACACTGATTTAAAATGAAGTTAAAAATGCACTGAAAACCAACCTAACTTCGGTATTTTGTTAAAATTTGTTGTTTTCTTTCCTATGCCTGCTGTAAACCTTTAGATATTCGTTGTTTTCTTGTAAAAAAAAAAAAACTTCGATTCCCTGTAGTCCTTCGGTCTCCGAAGACCATGATTGGTCGTCCGAGCTGTAGCCTTTGTAAAATGGTAATGAACTTAGTAATCTAGAGTGATCCTTAAATTTGAAACTTCTAAGAACGAGTGTTGTCCACTCCCAGACTAGGCATGAAGTAAAATTTCGAGTTGAGAAAAGCCCCGCGTAGAAAATTTGTCGAGGGTCGCGCAGCGACCCGAGACAAATTTTCACGGGGCTTTTCTAAACTCGAAATTTTACTTCATGCGCCACGCGTATTAAACAGTGATTTAACGAGAAATAAAAAAAATACAAAACACATTTTTCATGTTAATCCTCACAATTAATTAGAATTATTTTTGACGATTCAAATCCTTTTGTAAGTATTCGAATCCTTTTATAAGTATTCGAATCCTTTTATAAATATTCGAATCCTTCTATGAGGATTCCAATCACCCGCATTTGGATTCGAATACGAATCCTCTTAACAAAATGTAACGAATCCGGATCACGAATCCAGTTTAACTAAAGTATTCGAATGCCTCTTTTGATTCCTCTAAAAAGATTCGATTCCAGGGTTTAAATCCTGAATGATTCGAATCCAGCCCAGCTCTGCTATGTATCAATTATCAATAGCTACATAGTACCCGAAATGTACATCTAGCATCGAAAAATAAAAGTGAAGAAAGGAATATAACTGCGTTTTAATTAGGTGAATTAATAACACATTTTTTAAGAATAAAACAAACTTTTTTAAAGATGGTTTCAATGTATTTCGGCAAATATTGATTTAATTAAATGATACCGTGCTGTTATTATTTAAAATATAAATTAGAGTAGGCTTTGAATTTTAAATGAAATTGGGACTACTGACTGTTAACTATTTTATTTAAACTTTAAATTGTCAAAGTAAGGTTTGAAAATGTTTGATTTAAAACATAACATTTTTCTCACTGAAAGTTAATGTAATGATTTTAGAAACGTCTTTCCTAATTTTTCAGCAGATTACCAAAAACTGGCAATAAATGTATAAATGTGTGGCAAGTTTTCGTAATATTGAGACAGTTGGCCCGAAAAGACGGTCGTGGAGTGCCCAAAAAAGGAACTGAGATTGTGGCAGATGCTGCTGTAAGAATGGAAGTCTTCTAAAAACAGGGTTCGGCGATTATATCATCTAGATATTTATCATGATAAAACACCTGGTATGTTCGATAAAAAAAACGCCCAACCCCATAACTCTGTTATTTAATGATCGATTTGAATAAACTAAAAAACAAAGTCAATCGCAGTTTCAGTACCATAAATTTTCAAACGCGGGGCTTTTCTAAACTAGAAATTTTACTTCATGCTTAGTCTGGGAGTGGACCGTCAAGATTTTCAACATGTCCAGATTTTCGATATTTCTAGATTTTTGTCGATTTAATCACAGTTTGTTATTATATTAAATGCAACTTTAATATTTAATAAATACTTTTTTTCTTAGGAATAGAATATTAACCGCCGAGAAAATTATAAAGTTGACTCTAAAAGTTGATTTTAGGTAAAATTCATCAATGAATGATTTTATAAAAGAGTTAAATTTAAAGTTCAAGCGAGTGTTTCCACTGCCAGACTAAGCATGAAGTAAAATTTCGAGTTTAGAAAAGCCTGAAAATTTGGTTTGGTTGCGTAGCGCGTAGCGCTACGCGACCAAACCAAATTTTCAGGCTTTTCTAAACTCGAAATTTTACTTTATGCGCCACGCGCACAAAACACTGAAATCTTGTAAAGTTATAAATACACTTAAAAAATGAGCAATAATCGAAATATTGGATTAACAAAGTAAAGGAAAAATGTAAATATTACATTTTTCCTTTACTTTTATTCTACATTAAGTTGTTACGTAGGTACTTATTTGTTATTTCGTTATTATTAATCGCATAACTTTACGAAAAATTACAATTCTTGCTTTTTTACAAGGCACACTAATTATAATTTTTAAAAAATATAATTTTAAATAGAAGATTTTAAAAATAAATTCGACTAAAATATTGAACAAAAACAAGAAATTAGTCGTTATTGGATTCAAAAAATTATGTCTAATGTAATAAAATTAAAAAATTATAACTTAATAATGTTAAGTTGGCTATTATTTGGGAATGAAGTTATTATTGAAAAAAAATCAATATTCATGTCATTTTTTAGTATCTAAACGGCCATTGACTTTGGTTTTTAGTTCAATCAAATCGGTCAATAAATACAAGAACTATGGCGTCGGGCGTTTTTTTTTTTGAATACCCGGTATATCGAAATTTATAATCTCCGATATCCAAAAAAACTTCATAAATATAACATCTCGAAAGAAGAACGCAAGGCAATCAAATTACTAAAAAGAATACACATCTCTAATCGTTCTACCCGCAGACAAGGGAAATTCCACTGTTGTAATGAACTGGCATGACTACAATAAAATGTGCGAGCTTTTAGATAAACCAACGTATAAAAAATCAGCATCCGATCCAACCACATATCTAAAAAAAAAAAAAAATACTTAAAACAAAATTAAAGCTGCTAACACCCGACGAAGTGCAAAAATTATTATACAAAGAGAAAAGTCATCGATGTGCCCTAAATTTTACGGCCTTCCAAAGGTGTTCCCTTACGACCAATTATAAGTATAATCGGATCTCCTACATATAAATTAGCAAAATTTATAGCAAAACAATGGCAACCTTTTTTTTAACAAGTGCACTCATTTGTAAAAACTACTCTTCTCATCGCCTGGAAATTATTCACCATATTAAATTGGACAGTGACGACCTTCTTATTAGTTTTGATGTTAAATCTCTATTCACAAAAGTACCTGTAAAGAAGCTCTACAAATAATAGAACAGAAACAGTCCTCCGAAGGATATTATGGAATTGGCAAATCTGTGTCTTACCTCTACGTGCTTTAGCTATAATAACGAAAAGTATAAACAAACAGAAGGTGCTCCGATGGGTTCACCACTATTACCAATCGTAGCTAATCTTTACATGGAATTTTCTGAAGAAAAAGCTTTGAGCAGTTGTAATTTAAAAACAAATCTATGGTCAAGATATGTTGACGACACATTATTGATTTGACCTCATGGTAGAAACAATGCAGACATGTTTTTAGACCATTTAAATAGTATTCATCCTAACATTCACTATGGAAATAGAACAATGTTTAGATATTTTACTTCACAAAACATCAGAACCTGGGACATTCTGTTTATAGGAAAAAACTCACACAAATCGATACCTCAACGCCGACTTTGAAAATACTTCGGTAATTAGTCCTATCACCAAATTCGAAGAGAGAATCGTACGGGAAGCCATCGAAATTGAAAAACGACTCTTGTGCCTGAATAAACGAGATAATGGCACAAGACTACAAACTACAGGGAAACCTTTAATGAATAAAATAAAACAACTATATTTTCAAAGAAATAACGCCTCCAATAATTAACAATTTTCGGGATATTCACAGAAATTCAAGTAATTCCAACAATGCAGATACATCAGCCACAAATCAGAAAATTTTAGTAACTTCTATATCAGGGCAGGTGGTGGCTGTATCGCTCGGCGAGCCACAAACTCGGGTTCGATTCCCGTGCACGGGGAGACTTTATTTAAAAAATAATTTCTCGTCGTGTCCCTGGGTGTGGTGTGAATGAGTCGTGACGTCCAAATATATGTTAAATTAATACAATCATCGTTAGTGGCTGAATGGCTAGAACCTATGCCAAACAAACAAACCAAAAAAAAAACTATATCGAGTGGACCAATGACATGCAGTAGATTTAGACTACAAGTCCCTAGTTTATAAAACAAGTGTACTGACAGTGACATCCATCACTTAGTATTAGGAAGCTTCTGGTGATGGCATAAGTGATTCTGCCGAAACCTAGAGCGCAAAGAAACAAGTCAAGCCCAAGAAACGCCAGCCCAAGAAACTCCAGCCCAAGAAACTCCAACCAGTTATATTTTATTCGGGGGTGACAAAAATTTCATAGGATCGGATGGCCCCCTCGAAACCATTAAAATTTTGTTCGAAACATTTTTTTGTACGATGTATATTTTTTGAGATATTCCAGTGGAAATTATCCAAAATGGGTCACCCTGCATATATACAGGTTGTCCCATTTTAAAGTACCACCTGGAATATCTTCAGAGCCATGCATCAAATAAAAAAATGTTTCAAATAAAAGTTTAAAGGTTTGGAGGGGAAATCCAATTCTGTAAGAAAATTCAACCCCCTACTCCCAGGGGAGGCTGGGGAAGGGGTAGCTTTAAAATCTTAAGTAAGAACCTCTATTTGTTTATTACAGATTTGGATAGAGCGTGAAAAAGTGAGTAAGGTTTATCTAAAACATTTTTTGTTACTTTGATAGATGGCGCTGCAATTACCAAAATTATTTTTATTATGTAAATTTCTCGAAACCAATGAAAGCGGTGTGCGCGCTTGCATTTGTAAACATAAAAATATATAAAATTTATAGAATCTACACAGAAATAAATTAAATTTTGATGGGCTTTAATTGAAATTTAAACATCGTCACGGGATGTTTCAAAATATCAAATACATAATTTTGATTTGAAATATCTATAAGTATTTTAATTCAATTGAATTCTATTTATTTTAAATAATTTCTAATCATTTTGATCTCTTGAAATTGTTTATTACGGTTTATTTTACATAATTTAAGCTTTTCCAATTTGTTCGTCGAAGTTTAGTAACACACAAATAATGCACAGGAATTTTTTTTTCGTTCTAAATTTGAAGTAAGAAATAACATCAACTCTATTTATTTTACGTCATAAATTTTACAATAAAGGAAGATGCAAACTAAGTTCCTGATTGGTCGTCTAACGAGGGTTTCCACTCCCAAATTAAGTATGAAGTAAAATTTCGAGTTTAGAAAATCCTGAAAATTTGGATTTGCTGGATTTTCTTTGAGAATAAGATGTCCCTCTCTAAATTATTAATCTTTTATTTGAAACATTTTTTCATTCAGTGCATGATTCTAAAGATATTCCAGGTGATACTTTAAAATGGGACACCCTGTATATATACATATACAATATGTATACAGGAAGTCCCATTAGTGCGTTCTCGGACGATATCCCGGCCTTGGTTTCTTGGCTTTAAGAGCTGCATAAGAGCTGCATAACCTAAAATTAGTTTGGTTGTTACGCTAGGTAAATTTAAAATGTTTTAAGAGTATAAGATTTCTATAAAAACGCAAATATAACTTCTTTATATGATACATCATTGAAAAGAGAAAAAAAAGCCAACTATGACTTGTATTTAAAAGAAATACTTTGTTTTGTGTCTTGTTTATTAATACAGATATTAATATTCTGTTAATTCTATTCAATTCTCCTCAAAAAGTCCCTTAAGAATATGCAACTCTTACCTTAATAAAATAATAAATAACTCAGATATTAATAAAAATCGATAATGGAAAATAATGAGTTTTTGGCTATAACTCGAAAACAAAATGCGATAGCAGATTTTTGTTTCCGCCGCTGAGTTTGTCTTGAAAAAAGAGATCAAGGATGCGTCATCCATTTTTCTCTATCTCTTCTATCATATGTTCAATAAAAAAAAACCTCTAGAGTGCCATGATTTAATCTTTTTTCAAATTTAAATTGGCTACACACTTCAGGAATTGACATATAAAACGTCAGATACAATAAATATAATGTATATTTTCAGAGTTGCCAACCTAGAATATAATCTATAGCACTCTAGAGATTTTTTTTAATTGAACATACGATACTAACCGAGATTCCCTCTAACATCCAAATGTAATCACCTCTACATAGGAGGCATTCGAATTTATAAGATGGGGACAATGGTAACATTGCTCTAGACATTACTTTGAATGTTTTCAGATTTTTCGCTTGTTTTTAATGCTTTTTAAAACATAAATGTTGTTTTAAAAGCTTCTTAAAATTTACTCCCTCCCTACACATCACATTATTTTTGAACGTTTATTATTTGCGATAGAATCAGTGAAGAAGAAGGTATGGCAGGCGATGCAACCCAGAGGCGTGCCCGCTCAGATCCCTCGCGTCGATAATGAAATATGTAACGATCCCCCTTCTGGAATTCCCGATCGGGGCTTAACGCGAAAAATACGGTATACAATTACAAAGCAATTTCAGATTAAAAACGCTGATCAATTAAACGACTCGTACACGGGCGATTAGCGCGTGAAAAATGGAATAAAACCGGAATGCGTCCGGTCCTGGCCTCAACTCTATCTGATCCTCCGGGCCTCGGTCTTTATTAGCGTCGTCTACTGTACTCGCTCCGGGGACCCGAAAATTAACGTGCAGAATTTTTGCATTAATGTAAATAAATGCTGCGGAGTGCGATAGCTAACAAGATTACTTAAGAAAAAAAAAAAAAAGATTTTTTAAAAGATTTTTTGATTATCTTGTATAACGTATACACAATCTGTAAATTAATTGACATCATACATATTTTTTTGGGTGAAAGGCCTTAGTACCAAGGTTATTATATTCGGTAAAATGGGTAAAATCAAAAGCAAGGATCTGCAGGCGACGATCAAGCAGATCGTTGTAAATTTGCAAGTATCGAGTAAATGTTTTTTTTTATCGAGCCTGGTTGAATCATAATAGTATATTACGTAACGAGAGTGGTATGCAGCATATTACATATGAGCGGAAATGTTGCGCACGAGCCGCGCAGCGGCGAGTGCAGTATCCCGCGAGAATGTAATTGCCATACCACTCGAGAAACGTACGATACTTTACCTACGCCCTAACAAAATAAACAATGAGCATTAAAGAACAAATTATTTATTGTAATAATTTTTAATAGTACCATAACAATGATGAAAATTACAATGATAAATTATTACTTGATCAATATTAGGGGTGCCAATCCCGGGATCCCGAAATCCCGGGGTCCCGGGATCCCGTTAAAAAATCGATCCCAAAAAACCCGGGATTAAAAAGTCCTAATCCCGGGATCTCGTACTATATTACAAAATTTAAAAAATACTCTTTTTGATGGCATTAATTGTTTTTATTATTTTAACGATACAAATTATTTGATTATTATTATTTATCGCAAGACTTGGCAACACGGCGGTTTTCGAGATCGAAGGCCGTACAACGGCTGACATATGTTTGGTAATTCGGTAATTCACCGGATTTGTTATTCGTTTTATATTGAGTGTTGTTTTTCGAAGAATAAGAATGGATTTGAGTGACCAGGATACTAATAAGAAAAAGGGTGAATACTGTTTATTAGTACATTTATTATTGAATCACTGCATGATTTGCTTATTCTGTAATTGTAAATCGAAACCTTTCTTTCATACATATAGTTTCAAATGTTATTGGTTATGTTACCATTATTTGTGTAATTTATATTTGAATTTCTTATTGCTGAAAGGGACCATCCGATTGTTTGAAACAGTTGTACTAATAGTTATTTAATGCTCCAATGTAATATCAAAAGCGATTTTTAATTGAGATTTTTTCGACCGCTAGCTTCTCATGCGTTAACTGTCAAGACTATGAATCGCTATTTTTTACAATATTTTTCCGTCGACCGTAGTGTTATTATAACATGGTTTATAATATAAATTTAAATTAATTTAATTAATGTATCTGAATTTTGTTTATACACATTTTTGTTAAGAGGTAGTCGACCGGAAGTGAAAACGCCAAAACGCACGAAACGCCCGCCATTCTATCACACTTATTTATGCATAGAAATTTAGAAATAGACACAAAAATAAACCCGTGTTTATTAAGGTACATTCTACAATATACTACGGTAGATTTTCAATTGAAGTTATGAATGTTGCGAAAAAAAAAAATTTAAACTTGACGAATTTTATAAATTTTCCGATGTTTGATATTTTTTATCTCAAAAACCAACAAAGTTAGAAAGAATTCGTCGTACCAAGTATTAGTTTATACTTTTATTAAACACTATAATTTTTTTCAAATCGTTTTATAGTCAAATGGCAGTGTAGTTGTGGCGGGCGTTTTACACGATTTCTAGTATTATTAAATTAACAGAAATTTCGTAGTCCCCACACTGTTATTTGATTATAAAATGATTTGAAAAAAATATAGTGTTTAATAAAAGTGCAAACTACATACTTGTTGCAACAAATTCTTTCTAACTATGCTGGTTTTTGAGATAAAAAATATCAAACATCCGTAAATTTATGAAATTTGTCTAGTTTACATTTTTTTTGCAACATTCATAACTTTAATTGAAAATCTACCGCCGTGTATGGGAAGAATGTACCTTATTGAACACGTGTTTATTTTTGTGTCAATTTCTATGCATAAATAAGTGTGATATATTGGCAGGCGTTTGGTGCGTTTTGGCGTTTTCACTTGCGGTCGACTACCTCTTAACTGTTGCAAAAACTGGTCAATCACTTGATAATAATTGGAATCAATTTTATTTCCTACAGTTTGTCATGTTATCGGAAATAGATATGTTATGTGAGACATATATGTATTTGTTTTGGCGCTGATTGAAATGTAATATGACAGATCATTAAAGATCTGTTAACTGAATATTTTCGAGTTTATGTGAAGTGATTAATCACAAAAATAGACGACTGTTATTCCTTATTTCACTTTTTATTTTAATGTTAGATGTACATTTCGAGAGACAACGTGCTAATTATGTGAGTTTTATCATTAAGCAAATTTGGTTTCTCTGCAACAACAAAAATTTACAAATAAAAAGTAGGTTATTTGGGGAGTTTATTAACCTGTGATACCTTTTTTGCAGGCGTTCTTACAACTATCTCTGAATTAAAAGTTGCTGCTCTCTACGGCCCACATCAGACAAAAGCAAATGACATCGACTCTGTCTGGTTTTATTTTCTAATAGAAAAAGGTCGTGGGGAAACTGCAAAATGTAAACGTTGTCACGCAATTTTGAAAACCAAAGGTGGCTCCACCAAAGGTCTACTTACGCATCTCAAAACTCATAAAATTGACCACTCTAAGAAGCGTATCCGAGATTCTCTTGAAACTCAAACAGAGCAGATTGCTGGAACGAGTAATTCAGATGGAATAATTAATTATAAACGACCGTGCAAACAGAAAAAGCTGATGGACTATTTTACGCCAATAAATGATAAATGCTTCGACGCTGTAATAGCAAGAATGACTGCTTTAGATGGTTTTCCTTTCTCTATGTTTGTAGAATCAGTTGATTTAAGAGAATCATTGGAAGCAAGGGGATTTTCAGTGCCGAAATCTCGAGAGACTGTTAAAAAACACGTTATGAATTATTTCGAGAAAATTCGCAAAAACACCACTGAAGAGCTTCAACAGCTAAAGAATAAAGGTGACAAATTTAGTTTGACATTCGATGAATGGACCTCAACATCAAATAAGCATTTTATGAATATAAATGTACATGGCCATGATAAATTCTGGAACCTAGGGTTGGTAAGGTACAAATATTCAATGACTGCTCCGGTGTGTGTTGAAATGTTAGAACATCGGCTCTTAGCATTCAACATAAATTTGTCGAAGGATATTGTTGCTGTTACTACTGATGGAGCTAGCGTTATGGTTAAAGTCGGAAAACTTATTGTTCCAGGGCAGCAATTATGTCTTGCGCATGGCATCCAGTTGGCTGTGATTGACGTTCTTTATAAAAAGAAAGAAGAACTCTGTGATACTGACATTGATAGTAGTGATGACGAAGGTGATGAGGAAGAGGATGGATTAATGTTTTGTGCAGATCGCGACTTCTTCGAAGTAACTACTAGTCATGAATTAAATTCATTAATAGCAAAAACGAGAAAAATTGTTCGCGCGTTTAGAAAATCTCCGACTAAAAATGACATTCTTCAAAAGTATGTTCAAAATGATCATGGAAAAGAGCTTAAACTTGTATTAGACTGTAAAACAAGATGGAGCAGTCTACTTACCATGCTTGAACGTTTTATGTTGTTAAAAAATTCAATTAAAAAGGCAATGATTGATCTAAATATGACACCAATGCTGGATTTTGAATGTGAATTAATTCAAGGCATTGTAAAAATTCTTCAGCCAGTACAATTAACAGTACAGGCGTTATGTCGACGTGACATGGATCTATATAAAGCTGATGCTGCATTAAATTTCATGTTGGAAGAAATCCTCAGAACCAAATCAGTTTTAAGCGATGAGTTTAAAAATGCACTAAGAACAAGAATTAACCAACGTAGAACTATTTTTTCCGGGCTTTTAGGATATCTTACCAACCCCAATTACACAAATACTGGATTGGACGAGTGCTTAAGTGTTCCAGATATCGAAGTAATTAAACATGAATTGGAAAAACTCCTAACCAGATTAGGCAATAATTCCGTAGAGGAGTGTGGGACACAAGATAGCTCCGACGAGGAGGTTTCAATTGCGGAGATTATACGCACCGAGGAAAAGATATCTTTAAAAGATAAATTGCAGAAGGTTCTAAAAACATGTTCTGAAGTACCACAGCTCCAGATGGAACGCACCAAGCTCCGATTATCAGATATTATAGTGAAAGAAATAGAATTATTTGCTAATGGGGGTAAACGTGGGAATAATCTACAACGTGCCTACGATTTTTTAAAAACCATCCCCCCAACTAGTGTAGAGTCCGAAAGATGTTTCTCTTCGGCCGGATATATCTGCAATAAGATTCGCTCAAGCCTGGGAGACGAGACACTGGACGCATTAATCTCATTGCGATCTTTTTTCAAAAATATGTAGTGTAGATACATAAATAAATAAATGTTGGTGAAACTGTAAGACATTTTTATTTAGCCATTTTTTTTAAACGTATATTAAAAACGTAATTCGCGCTGGAATTCCACATCAATAAGAAACAATTTCTTAAAATATTTCACCTATATACAATTACATATTTTCCCGGGATCCCGGGAATAGTCCCGGGATCCCGGGAAACTTGACCATTGTACCGAAAATCCCGGGATTGGAAAAATGGCTCGGGATTGGCACCCCTAATCAATATACACGGAATAAAGCTGTACATTTTCCGACATTCGTTGTTTTTTAAAAGAGTTCAATTTAAAGCTTTAAACGAGTGTTTTCCACTCCCAGACTAAGCATGAAGTAAAATTTCGAGTTTTGAAAAGCCCCGTGAAAATTTGTCGAGGGTCGCGCCGCGACCCGAGACAAATTTTCTGGGCTTTTCTAAACTCGAAATTTTGCTTCATGCGCTACGCGTATAAAACACTGATTTCAAGTGTTAAAATATACATAGAGTCCACAATATTCAAGTGTTTTATACGCGTGGCGCATGAAGTAAAATTTCGAGTTTAGAAAAGCCCAGAAAATTTGTCTCGGGTCGCCGCGCGACCCTCGACAAATTTTCACGGGGCTTTTCTAAACTCGAAATTTTACTTCATGCTTAGTCTGGGAGTGGAAAACACTCGTTTATAGCTTCAAATTGAACTCTTAAAAAAAACAACGAATAACTAAAGATTTAAAGAAAACAACCTGAATTTGGAATACGTATACTTTATAGAAAAACTCACTGTACATCAAAGAAATGTCATTTGGTTGTACGGTAAGCAATCAGCTGTTCAGCTGTCAGCACGTAATCTACTTGTCAAAGCTATTACGTGCATGTGTACGTAATGTCAATCATACTTGTCAAGATGACAGTGTGGTATGATGTGGTTACTAGATAGGGCGTAGGTAAATATACATACATAGCTAAGAAGTTTATTTTGAACTTCACATCAAACCAGTGATTTATATGCTTGGCACATCTGTTACAGGGTTCTTGAAAAAAACTTTAATTTTAATTTTAAAACACAGTTTTTTTTTACAAAACGTGTTTTTTTCATTGAAACAGCGTTTAAAACATAACAATTAGAAACATGTTAAAACACGTTTAAAACGTGTTTGAATATAACTGGCCTCATGCATAGTCCGCTAATCGCGACTAACGTGTGACTAACTAAGGTTTTGGTAAGAAAATAAAATATATCGTATGCATAGTCCAATTTCAGACGCGATTAGCGCTTGGAATGTACCTTTATTTTAATTATAATTTCTATTGCACTACTTTCACTTTGTAAAGTACAGATAAAATCGGAGACGGCGAACGCTAGTCCTAATCATTCAAAACCGATAATTTTAAAAGCAAATATTCAAAAACTAAACCTAATGTTGTTGTTATCTCATTAAGCTGTTTTCTGATCTTATGCGTGCTGGGTCACGTAGGCCCTTTGTGCACATTGATCTGTATAATTATAATTTAGGGTGGGGAAGGTCTTTGCAAGCGTTTGAATGTTTTTCAAAAGTTAGAACCTTCCTAGACTCGGGATTAGATAGATTAATTTTCTATAACTGTAAATTATCGTTCAGTCAAATAAAAAGTGTTAAAAGTTTATGTGTGTGACGTTGGTAATATTTACAGCAATAACCCGGCGCATCCACCATCCACAAAAAACGACATGCTTAAATCAAAATAAATAGTTTTAAAATACCTTTAAGGTAAATTTTTAACTAAGCAATCATTGAGACATAAGTAACTTGTGGATTTTTAAGCTAAACTTAAAAAATGTAAAAAGAGAGGTCGTCTGCCGCGACAAAATTTTTATTTTAACAATTTTCTAGATCAAATTCCTGACTTTTGTTATTGTAAATGCTTTCTAATAACACCAGCAAGAATTTTTTACTTGGGATATGTAACTTTTCAATCTCTGGGCTTAACTTAGCAAATTTCGAAAACCGGCAATTTTCCAGATCGCCAAACCTTATTTTCTTTATTGTACATGCTTTATTATAATACTATTGTTTATGTGCATCAAGAATTTTTTACTTGGGATATGGAACTTTTCAATTTCTGGGCTTAACTTAGTAAATTAAAAAAACAGCAATCTCTCGTAAGAAATAAATTATTTTAAAAATTTTCCAGATCAACACACCTTATTTTCTTCATTATACATGCTTTATTATAACATTATTTATTGTTCATGCGCAGCAAGAATTTTTCACTTGGGATATTTAACTTTTTAATTTCTGGGCTTAACTTAGCAAATTAAAAAAAAACAGCAATCTCTCCTAAGAAATAAATTATTTTAACAATTTTCCAGATCGACAAACCTTATTTTCTTTATTATACATGCTTTTTTATAGCACTATTTCTCATACGCAGCAAGCATTTTTTACTTGGGATATGTAACTTTGCAATTTCTGAGCTTAACTTAGCACATTACCCTGCAAGATGGCGAACGATATAAATACGCCAGACGAATTATGTTATTTAAAGTGTTGTACTGAAACGCAGTGCAAAGTTGTGACATGTATTAACTGTGGAAATGTGTTTCATCGTAGTTGTAGCCTTAAAAAGAAGGGCATCAAAGTTATAGACGGCTCCAGAGTTACGTGTTGTGGTAGTGAGGTTATGTGCACTGTCGATACTGAGTCTCAAAGTACTGAGGTAGCACTTTTAAGAAAGTTAGTTATCGAAATGGAAGACAAAAATAACATCCTAAAAGAGAATAATAACCTCTTGAAGGAAAAAATTAATGCGTTAGAAAAATCTCAAGCTAAATCACACAGCGGTGACATCTTCCAACCAATTATGGAAGCTACATTGTTGCAAACAAATAAATTGGACGAAGACGCTTTGCAGAAAATAGCGAAACCTCAATTAATGCCAGGAACAAAATCCAGGAGAATACGCACTGTATCGACAAACTCGACGAGTGCATCCGATAACGTGAGCGAGGAGAAGTTGAATCGCAATAAAAAAGTTGACGCCGAGTCGGACTCGCGCGCATCCAATACTCAAGCGAGGGGTCCGGAACCGAAACCGAGCGAAGCAAAAACGGGTGCACGACACACAGAGGAAAAGTCGTGGAAAACTCTGGAACGGAAGAAACAAAGGAACCGAAAATCGACACCGGTGTACGGTACTGGGACTGGAGACGCCATAGTTAAAGGGGCCGATATATACACATTTTTACACGCGTACAGGTTTAATCCGCTATTAACCTGCAACGAGCTAATTGTGTACTTAAATAAAGCAGGTTTTTCAAATGTTAAATGTGAAACTCTTCCTTTGAAACACCCAGAGGAGTATTCATCCTTTAAAATAGCTGTACCTGTTAATGAATATGAGAGCATGCAGATTCCAGAAGTATGGCCTGTAAATGCCTGTATAAAACCTTTTTTTCAGTTTGCAAAGAAGAAAGAGGGGCCCGCCGTGGCCGAGCGGTTGAGCCGCTGGTTTCGCCAATCGTTCACGGCGGTGATCTGGGTTCGATTCCCAGCCGGGGCGAGTAATTTTTCTTACGAAAAATATTCGTCCCGGAGTCCATGGGTGTGTGTGAATGTGTTGTGACGTCCAAATATATAGTTATAGGTAATTAGCAATAAGTTAAAGAAATAAAACAAATACAAATATAAATAAAATCATGTTGGCTAATGGGCAAGTTCCCAAGACCAGGCAAAAGCCAAAACCCAATAAAAAAAAGAAGAAAGAAATACGAATGTAATTGATTTGCTTTTCCTAAATACGCAGTCGATAAGAAATACAATAAATGAAATTGAGTGTTTGTTCAATTCCAGTATGTTTGATTTCAAAATCGTCTGCGTGGTGGAGCATTGGCTTTCTAACAATGAATGTAACATATCAAAAATCAATGCGCTGTCCTCAACTGCTTCATATTCGCGGAAAAGCGGCAATTTCGGAGGTGCTATGATTTATGTAGATGATTTATACGCAACCAAATCATTTAATACTTTGACAAATGATTTATCAGTAGATGGTGATTGCGAACAGAGCTGCATCTTTTTTACATGTTTTTAATTTATATATCATAACAGTTTATAGAGCACCCACTGGGAATTTATCTGTGTTTCTTGATATTTTAAATTCTCTTATGAGTCAGCTCAGTATCTTCAATAATTACGTAATATTGTGTGGCGACTTCAATGTTAATTTCAATGATATCAATAATGACGCTGTTACTGTGCACGACTTTATTGAAAGTTATGGGTTAGTTAGAACTGTATTTTTTAACACGCGGGGGCAAAACTGTATTGACAACGTTTTCACAAATTACGATTTAACAATATTTCGAACGTGTCCCTTTGAAACACATCTGTCAGATCATATAGGAATTGCAATAAACTTAACGTTGCCTAATACTCCACCAACTATTCTTCCTCGAAGAATGTATAGACCCATAACATCACAGGGAAGGTACAGATTTCACCAACTTCTGTCGAGTGTAGACTTTAATTTTGTTTATCAAAACCTAAATATTAACACAAAATGTGACTTATTTCAAAATCAATTAAATATGTGTCTACTTAATGCTTTTCCGGAGAAAAACTGGGTAGCAAAGAGAAAGCAACCAGTAAAGTGGTTCAATGAAAATCTAAAAGACATGAGGGAAACTTTTGCATTGCTCTCAGGAAATTATAAAAAATCATCTACTATTCAAAATAAACTAATAATGAATAACTTTAAAAAAGTTTACAGAGAGTCAATAAAAGATGTTAAAATTAAAGCAAATGATAATTACATTTCTCAGTCTGCACATCACCAGAAATCGTTATGGAAACTCATAAATTCTGCAAGATTAACTCCTACAATAAATCAAGAGCGAAATAGTGATATTTCTTGTGAAGAATTCAACCAATATTTTTGCAATGTTTCAGGACTACTTTTAGAGAACATCACACCATCCGATAATGATCCCTTAAACATATCTGTCACATACAATAGTACGTTCAATTTCCAAGAAGTGTCTGTAGTCAAGATTCGGGATGCATGTAAAGGAATGAAAAACACCAAAAGTTCCGATATATATGGAATCTCTGTGGATATTTTGAAACCAGTTATCGACATAATTTCGGTACCACTAACTAGATTACTAAATGATATCATTGTGAGTAGTATCTTTCCAGACGCATTTAAATGTGCTAAGGTTGTCCCTATTTTTAAAAAGGGAGACAAGTCTAATACAAATAACTATAGACCTATTAGCCTTCTACCTGCCCTATCAAAGGTAATTGAACGTATTATGAAGGATCAAATAATTGATTTCTTTAATACAAACAATTTATTCTCACAACATCAATTTGGTTTTCGCCGTGAAATGTCGACGGTTTCTGCTGTTCTTGCATTTGTGGAATACACAGTCGAATGCTTCGAAACTGGATCTTTTTCTGTAGCTACATTTCTAGATCTCAGTAAAGCATTTGACTGTGTATCTCACAAGATTCTGATTAATAAACTAGCAAAATATAGCTTTTCTGTAAATAGCATCAGCCTACTGCAATCCTATTTACAAAATAGAAAGCAAAAGGTTTTCATTGACGGTGAACAATCCAGATATCGCCTAATAGAAAACGGTGTACCTCAAGGGTCAGTCTTAGGGCCATTATTATTTTTGATCTTTACAAACGACTTCCCAGACAAAATCGGACAAAATAATTCGGTATTGTTTGCCGACGACACCACTCTTTTAAGTACGGGTAGTAGTTTAGTAGAAGCATCGGAACTAAATGTCGCCACTAAATCAAATGCAGCGAAGTGGTTTACCTCTAACAAATTGTGTTTAAACAACAGTAAGACGGTTGAAATGCTATTTACGCTCAGAAAAAAAGATGCTGAAAATGACGAATATGCAGAGACTGTCCGTTTTTTGGGTATCCATCTTGATTCTAAATTAACATGGTTTGCTCATGGCGATTACTTAAGTGGAAAATTAAATAAGTCGGTATTTGGTTTAAGAGTATTATCAAATAAAGTAAGTAGTAAAGTAATATATGGCATCCTTGTTTGGGGCCTTGCATCTTGTAGGCATCGGATCTTCAAATTGCAAAGACGAGCAGTAAGAATAGTTGCTGGTGCTAAGTATCAAGAAGAATGTAGAATTTATTTTAAGCAATTGCAAATACTAACCCTACCATGTATCTACATCCTTGAATGTTTGATGGACGTTAAACGTAATATTGCAGCTATGCCAGTACGTAATTACTCATATGAGACCAGAGGAAAATCTGACTTGAATTTGCCACAATCGAGATTACAGAGATCCCTAACTGGAACAAGATATCACGGCATTAAGTTCTTTAATCACCTTAGTCATAGCGCACGAAATCATCCGCTCAATAAATTCCGAGAAGTGCTAGAAGAATTCCTTCTCGAGCATGCTTATTTCAGCACAGATGAGTTTTTTGATAATGACATCTAACACTTTATTTTTGGACCCATACTCTTGCATATTGTCTATTTTAATCTGTATGTACCATTTTTGTCTGTTCGACTACATGTTAATGTATCTTCTGTATTTTATACACTTTTTTTTGTACATCTATTTATTATTTATCTATTGTAACTTGACTTGTGTAAAACTTTTGTTATAACATCAATAAATTGAAATTGAAATTGAATAAAACTGCAATCTCTCGTAAGAAATACATTATTTTAACAATTTTCCAGATCGACAAATTTAATTTTCTTTATTGTACATGCTTTATTATAACACTATTGTTTATGCGCAGCTAGAATTTTTTACTTGGGATATGTAACTTTTCAATTTCTGGGCTTAACTTAGCAAATTATAATACAATACAATAAATGTAATTAGTTTTAGAATTTACACATGCACATATACAGTGAGTTTTATGTAACACCGAACATTTTCATAACGAGAATATTTCTTTTAAGTATACGTATTCATTTCGTTGTACATTTTTTGACGCTCGGTTTATTAAGAGAATTCAATTAGAACTTTAAACGAGTGTTTTCCACTCCCAGGCTAAGCATGAAGTAAAATTTCGAGTTTAGAAAAGCCTGAAAATTTGGTTTGGTCGCGTAGCGCGAAGCGCGGAGCGGCCAAACCAAATCTTCAGGCTTTTCTAAACTCGAAATTTTACTTCATGCGCCACCGGTACAAAACACTGACATATTACGAAGCTTAAAACACACCGCTAAAGTTTACATTGAATCAGTGTTTTGTACCGGTGGCGCATGAAGTAAAATTTCGAGTTTAGAAAAGCCTGAAAATTTGGTTTGGCCGCTCCGCGTTTCGCGCTACGCGACCAAACCAAATTTTCAGGCTTTTCTAAACTCGAAATTTTACTTCATGCTTAGCCTGGGAGTGGAAAACACTTGTTTAGAACTTCAAATTGAATCAACTTAGTAAACCGAGCGCCGGAAAATGTACAACGTATGCATATGTATACTTAAAAGAAATATTCTCGTTATGAAAATGTTCGGTGTTACATAAAACTCTCTGTATATTGTATGTTACTTTGTAATTGGGTTGGTTAAACCTGCTGGGTGTATAAATATATTATTATTATTATTATTATTAAATTTAGAACGGCAATCTCTCGTAGGAAATAAATTATTTGAAGAATTTTCCAGATCGACAAACCTTATTTTCTTTTGTTCATGCGCAGCAAGAATTTTTTACTTGAGATATGTAACTTTTTAATTTCTGGGCTTAACTTAGCAAATTAAAAAAACGGCAATCTCTCGTAAGAAATAAATTATTTTAACAATTTTCCAGATCGAAAAACCTTATTTTCTTTATTGTACATGCTTTCTTATAACACTACTGTTTTATACGCCTGGCGCATGCAGTTAAATTTCGAGTTTAGAAAAGCCTGAACATTTTCAGGCTTTTCTAAACTCCAAATTTTACTTCATGCGCCAGGCGCTTTAATGTGAAGTTCAAAACGCTGTTTTAAAATCTGTTCATTTTCAAAATTAAAAATAATATAAAACCTGCTGTGGCCAACACATATACCGACCGCGAATTAAAACAACACAGAATAAATAAATTGATTATTACATGTATACGCTTTTTGTTTGCATGTATGAGTAGTATGTGAATAGTGAACAGTTCCATAAATATTTTGTACTGAATAGAGTTCAAGATGACATTAAACGATAGAAAATGTAATTATAAACAGTCATTTAGAGATGAACACAATTCAAAATGTTTATGTAGCCTTTAATTGCATTGCTTTTGTTTAGTTAGTAATTAAGAAATGCATTGGAGAAATAATGAACATAAAAACATTTACTTACTTACAAAATGATAAATCTACTTCAATTAAAAGAATCATAAAAATAATGGCAATTAATTCATTGTTTTTATTGAAATGATTATTGAAGGCTACATAACTAAAGCTATTTTCAGTTATGTAGCCTAAAAATAATAACGATTCTCTGAATATTGAGAAACTATCCTATCTACTGTTAATTGTAGTTGATGTATTGTTCAAATGAGATCCAGGAAAAAACACTGAACATACTTATTATTTTTACTAATACAAAAATACACTTAAGTAAGAATAAAATTACCAATACCTGGTTGTAAAATACTTCAACACATTAAAACTGCGATTCATTACGCAATGTACAACAAATTTGTCTTCCAGAGTCAATACCACCAGCTAATACTCCGATAAATCTCGAAACGCGTCTGAATAATTTGACACGAATTGTTATATTTGCAGTTGTTTGGGGGGGGGGGTTAAACTTTCCGGAAACGGTCGAGATAACGAGCCTCTCAGAGGAGAGTACGGAATATTTCCGGCCTGTAAACAGACAGACTGACCCAGGCTAGATTGATTGTTGGCAAAAGGAACCCACACTCACCTGACTTAGCTTCTGTGCCGTGCGCAACGTAGGCGGAAGGGTTGTAAGGTCCTTACGCGCGTCTGCCCCACGTTTTGATCGGGTCCAGAGGTTTCTGGCAGGCGATCACTGATCACTACACATGCGGCTGATCACTAATAAAGTTAATAATGCATTCTACAAAAACTATCGACGTCACTAATACTCAGATGCCCTTTACAGTCCCCAACAATAACATAAAGAGCGTCAAGCCTTCATTACTTGACTTCCAAAAAGACGATCACATTAGTCACATTAGTCACACGAGTTTCACGTCCACCATCTTCCGTGACTTCTTTGCGACTCTCACTCACGCGCCCGCTGCGCATAAGTGTGGGGTGATGGGGGTAAACAAAAAAGGGTTTAGAAATAAATTGGGAATTTGAGCGAATCTGTCTTCCCATTCAATATCTCTACCGAACAGCAGTATTTCAATGTCCGTCAGGGTATTAGCTTAGGGAAGTAGTTGTTTCAGTGATTGTTTGATTTAGTCGCTGTAAAATAAATTTGTTGTAGATTGCGTAAAGAATCCTACTTTTAATGTTTTTAAATTACACTTGACAGAGGTTATGAAATTTGACAGAGAAAGGAATACAGAAGAATGATGTTCTTTCACTCAAAGTGTATAGTGGAATTCGCAGCAAAACTACATTTTTGAATCTGATTGGGCCATTAATGTGTCGCTCCCCTGCTGTTGGAATATTCAACTTTCTGTTGTTTTATAGTAGAGTGCGTATCATTACATGTTGAAAAATATAGAACAGCGCCATCTATTGCTTAATACGTAGCGGTATTATCAAGTCAGGCTCCGACTTGTGTAAGCAAATTATAGTTGTCAATTGAGTTATTAAAATTCACCAAAGCATTCTTTCCAAGAGAGTTAATTTTACATATTTATTTATTTACGGTATTCACCTTTTCGAACAATTTACATATCGCAGATCCGGCAGAAAAACGTCACAAGTCAAAAAATCTATATTTTTCGGAAGAAACATTTTAATTTTTTTCAAAACTTTAAACCTCTATAAATTTGACTCTGTAAGTCCCCGAAGATGTTATTAATTATACAATAATTTATCGCCTATTCTGAGGATTAAAATTAGTCCACTATCCTTCGAACTGTTTTTGAAACAACAATTTTAATTAAATTGTGTTTTGAGTTGTGAAGTTTTTCTTCCGGATGAGCGATATATTCTAGATGTCTACAATATGACACCAAGAAAATAATAATACTAATAAAAACACAATATAGACATATTCATGTAAAATAAAAAGAATATACCAACAAACAAGTAAAACAAAATTCGAAATTAATGTTTTTGAGTTTCTTTTAAAGGAGGCAAAATTACTATCAAATGTACATTAAATTATAATCACTATAAATTGATTGTGAGTTACGTGAAGACCAAATTAATTTAACGAATAAAGCACTAATAACCTTTCTTCACACTTTTATTTGAATTACCAATGGTAATGGTAATGGTAATTCAAATAAAAGTGTGAAGAAAGGTTATTAGTGCTTTATTCGTTAAATTATAATCACTATGTTCCAACAAATATGATAATCCGAACGCCTTCAGGGACGAGCAGCCACTGGTATATATCATAAGTACTCAAGATATATGAAATGACAGTTGCGTATTTAGGTTACGTTATGTGACATTTGCACGATTTAGGTTATGTATTATTCAAAGAATTCAGCCAGAGAATGTCTTGTAGTATAGTTTAAATTTCCCTCTAAATTTCAGGAGCGAAATTTAAATGTTTTTTTGCTACCGCCAGGGGCCTCAATTAGTGAATATTCACCATTACTATTAGCTTTCTGTAAATAAAACAAATAGCTCAAAATAGGATATGTTGTGTTACTTAGTTCTGGTTATTTTAAGAACTAAATATATCATGCTCTTACAAAAGTGTGCTAACGTTTATTAATGTAATACTTCATAATTATTTTGATCTTGTCGTTAAATTTAATCACAATTACAAACACACCGCAACAGAAACACGATTCAAACTTGCGGTAAACTCCGCTTGGAAGAATGAGAAAACCAAACCGCATACCACCTCTAATCCTACCTTCAATTATTTATTGCGGCCGCGATAAGCCCCGTAGAGTAAAAAACGACGAACAGAAATTAAAAAAAAAATAAGTTCCTCGCTACATTTCTCGTAATAACACTTCGATAACACTGAAATAACTGGTATTATCCACTGAAGAAATGGAACCAGTTTGCTCCTCGCCGTTGTCTCTTCCCGTTCCTCGGATATTGTTTTAATTCCTTTGTTTATTGACGCGAAACAAAGAGGAATCCGTTTCGCCAACAAACAGACAACGAGCGAGCGCACATAGGAATGAAATGACGGGCGCCTTCGAGAGTTTTAGAATCTAAGAGGATTACCCACTCTGCACGGACAAATCCGTAAAACGGTCGTCCGTTTATCCTTGTATGTGATGGAAATTGAAAATGTAAACTGGGTATAAATGCACATAAGCCGATTTGCGTGTAATGGAAAACGTGCTGTGTGGTTTTTAAAATTTGCGCGTCATTTAAATAATCTAAAGAGCGCAGTTGCGGCAAAATTAATAAACTGCATCTGATATTCGTGTGTCAGAATACTTAACACAACATCTTTCTTTGCTTTCTAAACAGAGCCTTAGCTGTTTTTGAACAAAGGATGGTTTGTGTTAAACAGAGCTGGGATGAATCCTCAAAAACTGGATTCGAATCACGAATCCGAATCACCTAATATGATTCGAACCACGAATACTCGAATAAAGGATTCGTAAATGAAAAATATGATTCGAATCAAAGATTCGAATCCTCATTTTTGAATCACGGATACAAATCCTTTAAAAATAAATTTGAATCTATCATTTGCAACCAGTAACATTTTATTCCATCAGTTTCTATTAAAAAAATTGTTCATTTACCGACTAAATATCTGATTAAATAATGATTTTAATTAATATCATGTATGTGTTATCGAACTTCATTCTAAATCAGTGTTTTATACGCGTGGCGCATGAAGTAAAATTTCGAGTTTAGAAAAGCCCCGTGAAAATTTGTCTCGGGTCGCTGCACGACCCTCGACAAATTTTCTACGCGGGGCTTTTCTAAACTCGAAATTTTACTTCATGCTTAGTCTTGGAGTGGACCGTCAAGATTTTCTACATGTCGAGATTTTCGATATTTCTAGATTATTGTCGATTTATTCGCAGTTTGTTATTATATTAAATGCAACTTTAATATTAAATAAATACGGTTTTTCTTAGGAATAGAATATTCACCCATTAAGAGCCGAGAAAATTATAAAGTTTACTCTAAAAGTTCTTTTTAGGTAAAATGTTGCATCTTTTTCTATGATTTCAATGAATGATTTATTATATTACATACGTAGATTTTATAAAACAGTTAAATTTAAAGTTCAAACGAGTGTTGTCCACTCCCAGACTAAGCATGAAGTAAAATTTCGAGTTTAGAAAATCCCCGCGTAGAGAATTTGTCGAGGGTCGCGCAGCGACCCGAGACAAATTTTCGCGGGGCTTTTCTAAACTCGAAATTTTACTTCATGCGCCACGCGTATAAAACACTGATTTAATGTGAAGTTAAAAATGCACTGAAAACCAACCTAACTTCGATATTTTTTCAAAATTGGATGTTTTCTTTCCTATCCATGCTGTAAACCTTCAGATATTCGTTGTTTTCTTGTAAAAAACTTCGATTCCCTGTAGTCCATCGGTCTCCGAAGACAATGATTGGTCCTTCGAGCTGTAGCCTTTGTAAAATGGTAATAAACTTAGTAATCTAGAGTGATCACTCAATTTGAAACTTCTAAGAACGAGTGTTGTCCACTCCCAGACTAAGCATGAAGTAAAATTTCGAGTTTAGAAAAGCCCCGCGTAGAAAATTTGTCGAGGGTCGCGCAGCGACCCGAGACTAATTTTCACGGGGCTTTTCTAAACTCGAAATTTTACTTCATGCGCCACGCGTATAAAACACTGATTTCAAGTGAAGTTAAAAATATACTATTAAGGTTTGAAATTTTATGATTAAACTAACTAAACATCTTTATTTATGAATTATGTACATAATATAGTTATAATTAAATATTGAAAACAAATATTAGAATATATTTAAAAAACAATTAACAAAATTCACAAAATGGCTATCGACCACGGGTCTTTCAGCCTGTCTTTGTCAGGTACATGTCGGTTTTTCAAAGGTCATGATCGTTAACGTCGTTGTCTAAGTCCGGATGATTAGATGAGATGAATTGGTAAAGCGTTGATGCTGGGAACTTGAATTTGGGTTGAATGTTGGAGTTACGGGGTATACAGAGGTGTTTAATAATGTTGGGTATGTAAGGATTAGTTGCAAATTTTAAAGATAGGAGTTCGATGCGTTCTGTAATTGGCGGGATGTTACACATTTCATACAAAAGTACATTTGAAGGGTTATATAAGGGATTATTAGGGTGTCTGATTTTGGTTAGGACTCGAAGAGCAGAGCGTTCTGCAACTTCGATGTTGTTCAGGACAGCGGTACGGGGATTGTGGTACAGGATACCAGCATATTCGAGCAGGGGACGGCATATCATGGCGTATATATGGACAGCAGTTTTTGTGGAAATACCCTCATTTTTGTATGTCAATGCCCTGAAATGCCGAGCCCTACCCTTTATGCTAGCTTTTAGGTTTCGGGTATGTGTTTTAAAGGTAAATTTAGGATCAAATGTTATACCTAAGTATTTACAATAGGGAGATGGTGAGATAGGGTGGTTATTAATTAAAATATGGTATGGAGAATTTGAGAGGCGGTGGAAGGGGATAAGAAGTTGCGTTTTTTTCGGGTTTATGGATATTCTCCATTTCGCAAACCAGGTTTGTAAGGTGTCAATGAGCTCTTGCAAAGTGTTTAACGCTTTTGAGATGTTGGGAGCGTGAGCTATTAATGCGGTGTCATCCGCATATAGGAGGGGATACGCGGAGGGATTAAAGTATAATGGGTCGGGGTTGTACAGGTCGTGGACAAATATATTATATAATATGGGAGACAGTGGTGACCCTTGGGGAAGCCCTTGCTGGGGAGTGAATGATTCTGAATGGGAGTTTCGGATTCGGATTGTTAGATATCTGTTTGTTAGGAAACTGTCGAGGATATGGATTAAATTAGGAGGGATGCCTATCGAATTGCACTTAAACAACAGGCCTCGGTGCCATACTGAGTCATATGCTTTTTGAATGTCTAAGAATGCGATGGCTGACTTCTGGTTTTCTAGGTGGGCTGTTTGGCAATTCGATGTAAGGATTGTTAATGGAAGTGAGGTAGAGCGGTGTTCAATAAAACCAAATTGGTACATATATGATTAAATAATTACAAATATTTGAATTATTCGAAAATGTAAATATTTATATTTAAATATGAATAATTTAGTGATTTAAATACACATATTAGAATATTTAACTATTTGAATTAATCGAATTCGAATCCCAGCCTTAATAGCGATGATTCTAATTATTTGGGAGGGTTTGAATCCGTGTATGAGGATTCGAATCCTTTTATAAGGATTCGAATCCTATTATAAGGATTCGAATCATCTACGTCTGGATTCGAATACGAATCCTTTTAAAAAAATGTAACGAATCCGGATTACGAATCCGTTTTCACTAAAGTATTCGAATACCTCTTTTGAATCCTCTAAAAGGATTCGAATCCTGAATGATTCGAATCCTGACCAGCTCTGGTGTTAAACCGTTGAATCGCGAATTTCTCATTCAACGGTTAAGAGGGCTAATTTTTGCTGGTAGTGTGTTTCTGGGGTACGAGATGGCGCTATGAGAGCAAATTTGCTAAAATCGTTTTGATCATTTATTAGTTTATAGCGTCTGTCGAATTTTATCACAACGAATCAAGGCATTTCTTTTTTATAGTTCAATTTGAAACTTCTAACGAGTGTTTCCACTCCCAGGTAAAGCATAAAGTAAAATTTTGAGTTTAGAAAAGCCTGCAAATTTGCTTTGGTGCGTAGCTTCGCTACGCGACCAAACCAAATTTTCAGGCTTATCTAAACTCGAATATTTTTAATTTAATTTATATTTAAATTAAGAAACATATTTTTTTACTAAAAAATAATAAATAAATTTTCCGCAAAGCTTCCCTGTAGAATTTGTATAGGCTTCAAAGCTATATTTTGATTATTTTAGACAATTAATCGTTGTTCGGTCTTATGGCTAAATGAAATGTACATTTCCGACCTTACTTAGTTTATTCAGCCATTGCGCTCATATTAATTAAAGTTACTGAATCGTTTCCTTAGCTTCGCATTTCTTATCTCTCTTATCTAAATACATGTTCATCATTGAATGAATACTTTACTGTTCTTGGAGATTCTGCGAGTTCTTGTATTAGGAATGAGGTCGCACGGATTCACGAAGGCGAAATAATTGCATAATCCCCTAGCTGAATGTGGTCTATGTCCAGTGAGGAGGAGAGGTCGTGAGATAAGTCCGCTTCGTGGAATAACAAATCGCCTAATTAGACGGTCGTGCGCTTATTAGAGTGGTCAAGCCCACATGCCATCTCCTCTGCAAATAGCGGACGGCCTCACACCATCATCATCATCATCATTGCATATCTGGAGCGTAGAAATTGCTCTAAGAAAAAGTCCGCCTACATTTATTTATTTTATAAGATGTTTTCATGTAATATATTAAAAATAAGATGATGTTTTGGTTTAGGCGGAGGTTTAAGTAGAATTTTACGAAATTTGATGTGGGTTTTCGAAGATATGTTCTCATTCTTCCAAGCCGGCATTTTGGATATGGTTTTCTGCAGTTTTCCTACATCCCTCACATTGAATGATGGAAATATAGCTACACCATCTATAGGCCGTCTGCAGGGGCAAGATCTATAATAATAATAAGCCCATCTTCTTATTTCATTTTCCTTTGTTCAAATTTTGTGTCCAAGTTTGTCTCTAATATGTTTCATTGTGGTTCTTTTTTTCGTTCTAGAAAAGGCTTTAGTGACTTCATTTACCACTACACTTGAACCTGTATTTCTACAGGCTCCAGAAGTTCAAAACTTATACAGGTTGAGGTGTAGTGATATATAAAGTCACTAAAGCCTTTTCTAGAACAAAAAAAAGAACCACAATGATACATATTAGAGACAAACAGACACAAAATGTATACAAAGGAAGATGAAATAAAAAGATGGGCAGAATTCTTTGAAGAAATATATAAAACCAAAAAATCCAAAATTGAGAAGACGATCCAATACTACCAAACGAAATAATCAATATAAATATTCGTTTATTCCTGCTAACAAGTAATCGAATAGAAAAATATTAAATACACTCGTATTAGTAATTACCAAAAAAATCGCAAGATCCGCGTAATTCACATTATGGTTAGTTAGTTTAATTGTTTAAATGTCGCGCTTTAAACAGCACGTCCTCTGCTCGAGTCCTTCAAACAATATCTCGTTAATTTTATTACTGTCGCATGGTCTGAAACGTTCTCAAATAAACACTAATCTCCGATCATTAATCAAAAAAAATATGACCAGATAGCGATCGGCGGGGCAATAATATTCAGGTATTGTTCTTAAACTTGACCCCGATCGAAGGGAATCACCGTTGTTTTAAAGTCGCCGTCTTCGTGAGTGCATTCGATCAGATAGCACGGCCGAACGAGAAGAACAAGATGAATAAAAGTGCTCTCCACTTCGACTCTTTAATACTCTTGAAATCTTCAGGTAGACGACGACGGATGCCGATGCATTCGGACATCCACTCGAGAGTCATTGTGTTTCGCGGCGCCCGCGTACCGTAAAATGACTAAAAGAAATTCAACAGGACTGAAAGAATGACAAAAGGAAATTCTAAATAAAAACAGATGGGAGTAATAAATATGTGAACAATTTTGTCTATGATTACAGTTTGGTTTTGTTTTTATTGACTTTAATCGTTTGTGTATATTTAAACTTCTGATTTTTGCAAATGGAAAATTATTAATTTAGGATAAGGATTGTAAATTTACCAAATTTTTCAATTACCGAGCTTTTAGGGCTTCAAGATTAGGTTCAATTAAATATTTTTTTCGGAACGAAAGCCGGAACCCAACCGATTGTTACCGGCGATTCTTTAAGTCCAGGGTCTCCAAACTTTCCAGCCTTAGGGCCATACTGATTATTCCAGTAAGTTCCGAGGGCCAAAACCATATTATCATTGTTGCCGGTGGTAAAAAGTGAAATAGTCCACTGATGAAAAAAAATGTCCGAAAAAGTACGCAACGTTTAAAAAAGGCTCCAAATCGGACTAAAGTCCGCAAAACGGCAACACTGCATATTATTAATTTTCCTGTCATTATCTGTAATTTCTAGATTGGGCGTAGAGTACGGGCCATGAGGAGTAACGTGACACGACATCTGGTGGACACAAGCGGAAATAGGTAGTACCTTCTATCGCTAACAGATGGCGCCAATAGCACGTACAGAATAATCTCGTTCTGAAAGAAAGTTCTGGTGTCTTCCACTCACTTCTAGATGGCAGTAATTGGAATATATAAGAAGGCTAGTGGCGCAACCACAAGTTAGTTCCTATGACACTGTTGTGAAATAAAATAGTGCGTACCTCCTTAAAACGTGTTTGTGCGTGTTTAAGTTTAAGACATCTTTGTAACAGTATTTTGATTTGAATTGTTGCTTTTGTGTGTGATTTAGTAGTATGGAAAAGAAGCGAAGTGATAGTGAATGCAGTAAATTCAAAGATCAGTGGAACATTCAGTATTTCGTAATTGAGTCCAGTAACAAGGCGCTATGTTTGATTTGCAATGAAAGCATAGCCGTTCTCAAGGAATATAACATTAAACGTCTTTATGAAACATAACATTTTCAAAATTACTCAAAATATACAGGAAGTTTGCGGACAGAAAAATTCGAAGCTATGAAGCGCGGATTGACATCGCAGCAATCTTCATTTACAAAACTCAAAACTGAACAAGAGGCTGCAACTCGTGCCAGCTTTCGTGTGGCTCTTGAAATTGCAAAACGTGGAAAACCATTCACCGATGGAGAAATGATCAAAGAATGCATAATTGCAGTAGCCGAAGAAATGTGCCCTGAAACGGTAAATTTATTAAAAACTGTCAGTATGTCAGCAAACACTGTGGCTCGAAGGGTAGAAAACATCGCTGAAAATATATCCTCTCAACTGTTCGACACAAATGGACATGTTGAGTGGTTTTCTTTGGCCTTGGATGAGTCAACGGATGTGTCAGATACTGCTCAGGTGTTGATTTATATTCGATGAGTAGATAAAAGCTATGAAGTGTATGAAGAACTTCTTGATATGTATAGTATTCATGGCACAACCACTGGTACAGATATTTTTAAAGGAGTTGAAATGGCCATTAATCAAAAGAACCTTCGATGGAAAAACTTGAAATGTATTACAACTGGTGGAGGCAAAAACATGAGTGGGAAAGATAAAGGAGTGGTCGCTCTTGTGTCAAAGGCTGTAGAAAATGACGGTGGTTCAAAACCATTAGTCTTACATTGTATCATTCATCAACAGTCTTTGTGCGGAAAATGTTTGGATATGTCTGAAGTTCTGAAACCAGTCATATCAACTGTTAATTTTATCAGATCTTTTGGGCTGAATCACCGACAATTCCGACAATTTATTGAAGAGTTTGGAGAAAATGACTTACCTTATCATACTGCCGTACGTTGGCTTAGTTGTGGGAAAGTCCTTCAGCGCTTTTTTGAACTTCGAGCAGTGATCGAAATTTTTTTGAATGAAAAGCATCGCCCTCTTACTGAATTACAAAACAACGCATGGCTGTGGAAGTTAGCATTCTATGTTGATTTGACAAAACATGTGAACGAACTGAATTTGAGATTGCAAGGAGAAAACCAGCATCTTCCTGATTTATACACTAATATCAAATCATTCCGGAAGAAATTGATACTGTTTCAATCACAACTACGAAGTAAATGTTTTTCACATTTTAAAATATGTAAAATATTCAGCCACACCACTGAGACTGAGTTTCCTACCGATTTTGCAATCGAAACTTTGAGTGCTTTGAAAAAAAAATTGATACTCGTTTCTCGGACTTTGATGCCATTTCGAATCAAATTAAGATTTTTCAGAATCCTTTTGATACTGACATGGAAACCCTAGCCCCGGAACTTCAAATGGAAATAATTGATCTACATTCTACAGTGCAGTGATATAATTAAGAACAAATATCAAAACTCATATTTGTTGGAATTTTATAAGGGTCTTCCACTGACACAATTTGATAATTTGCATAAATTTGCTCGTGGGCTGTTTTCTGTTTTTGGTACTACTTATTTGTGTGAGAAGACCTTCTCCAAAATGAAGTACACAAAAAATGTTTACAGATCTAAATTAACTGATGAGCATCTTTAATCTCTTTTAATAATTGGTACAAGTAAAATTAGTCCACAACTACATACTATTGTCAGTGGAAAATCTCAATTACATAAATCTCATTAGTATTTCATATGTCATTATGCTTGTTATAAGTTATGTTTTTATTTAAAATGTATAAAATGTTAGTTGGAATCATTTCAATAATTTGTTAGTTATTATATACTGAAGTTAAATTTTCTGCATATTATACATGTCTTTACTCATTACAATTCTGTGTTTCTTTATCCAACTTATCACAAAAACAATAACAATAAGCCTACAACAATGTTATGAGTAGTTAGCCCATGACCATATCAATGTAGATGTCATATTAATAATTATTCAACATAAAATTAGAATACTTCAGTAAACTAAATTTAATTTGCTATAAAAAATATGTTCTCTAAAAGGAGTTTTCAAGTATGCTAGCTCTCCGCGGGCCGGACAAAATCTGTCCGCGGGCCGGATGTGGCCCTCGGGCCGTAGTTTGGAGACCCCTGCTTTAAGTCATTGGCAACAAAAATGTAGTTTCTAATTTAAATTTTTTTTTTGTATATAAAATGAGTTTATCCCCAGCAATTACCTGAGGACCGACTGGGGATTATCTCGGGTAATTTGCATAACGACTAGACCCGGAACGCCTGGTGTGCACTCCGAGCAGATCTCCTAGAGCAGGGGTTCTCAACCGGGGAGCACGCCACATTAAGGTGGCGCGGCAAGATGTCAGTGGGGGCGCAACAGATTTCCTAAAGAGGTGAAGTGAAATAAGGCTATAATGGTGTTTTAATCTATCTAAAAAAACCAAATTAAATCAAGGAGGAGGGGCGTGGAGTTAAGAGGGCGGCGCGACCTGAAAAAGTTTGAGATCCCCTGTCCTAGAGGAAGGATTGTTGGTGTCCAGTGGCAGTCCGTTTTTCGGAAAAGAAGTTTGTGTAATCTTTTGCATTCTTCTTTCCGAAGAACGGGTTAGATGAGATTCCCAAAATCTCGAAATCTTATGTATGCAAATCTCGAAACCTTGAAAATGTCGTTAAAATTTTATAAATCAACAAAAATTGAAAAGTTTACGAAAATCTCGAAATATCCAAAATCTTCATGAACATTTTAGAAATTGATGAAAATCTCGAAATATTGATCTCATGAAATTTTTCAAAATCGTCAAACATGTCACCAAGTATCAAAAAACTCATGAAAATTTTATAAATCGACAAAACGATTGTTTTCCACTCCCAGACTAAGCATGAAGTAAAATTTAGAGTTTAGAAAAGCCCCGCGTAGAAAATTTGTCGAGGGTCGCGCAGCGACACGAGACAAATTTTCACGGGGCTTTTCTAAACTTAAAATTTTACTTCATGCGCCACGCGTATAAAACAATAAAATATTATTAATATTATTTTGTAAAAGGTGAATATTGATAATTTCATAACCGCCATTAAACTACGACTGTGTGTCCCACCAAATACTTCTACGTAAATTGTATTTCTACAACATACATCCAAGTAGCTGTAGATTGATAATGTCATATCTGTCAGGCCGGAGTCAATGTGTCATATACAATGAAAATGTATCTAAACCACTGCCTCTCAAACATGGGGTTCCCCAAGGATCCATTTTGGGGCCTCTGTTATTTTTAATATACGTAAATGATCTACCCCAATCAATTACAAATGTGAACATCATTTTATATGCGGATGACACTACGTTGATTAATCAACATAAATAACTGGATGACGTTAAAGAAATGCACATCGGATCCCTAAAAACGGTCTCGTCCTGGTTCTTAAGTAATCAGCTCAATCTTAATGACTCTAAATCCAGGACTCTTACTATCTCACTCTCCAAAGAAGTGAAAGAATAGGCCTCAGTAAAATTTTTAGGTGTGCATATCGATTCTGAATTGAACTGGGATTCACATAGCGATGCTCTTGCTAGTAGACTGTCCTCCAGCACTTTCGCCATACGTAATTTAACAAAGATTGTTTCAGAACAAACATTACGAGTGGCTTATTTCGCTCTGTTTCAAAGCCACATGGTCTATGGACTGATTGTATGGGGACATTCTTCTATAAGGCATCGAATTTTTGGTTTACAGCGCAGAGTTATCCGCATAATGTCTGGCTGTGGGTATACAGAGGATTGTCGTCAGGTCTTCATACACATGAAAATACTAACTTTGCCATGTTATTATATTCTTGAGTGCCTGACGTATATTAAAAATCATAGTAACCTTTTCCAGACCAGCTGTGATATTCACAATTATGATACAAGACACAAATCAAATATTTATTCAAAGGGGAATAGGTTAACTAAATCACAGACGGGTGTTAGATACCATGCCATTAAATTTTTTAATGTCCTTCCTGATCAAATTAAATCCATAGAAGTAAACAAATTTACAAAACTGATTAAAGAGGTCCTTCTTACACAAGCCTTCTACAGTTGGGAGGAGTACCTTGAGTACGATTTTACCACATTAGTATAGTAGCGAACTGACATTCTACTTCGTTTGATTTCTTTCTTTTAAATCGTTTGTATCGTTAGTAATTCTATTTATCGTCAGTTAAATTTTAAGTAATTTTTTTTTATTATGTTAATTTATTTATATTTTAAACACTATTTTTATCCCTTGACTTTTAAGACATTAATTTTACTACTTTTGACTGCTCTCTTTTAAATCGTTTGTATCGTCTGTGATTTTATTTTTATTTTAATATTTATTTTTATTTTAATGTTTATTTTTATTTTAATGTTTATTTATTTTAATGTTTATTTATTTATTATTTTAAAACTGTATTTGTATCATTTATGTGTTTCTATTGTTTGGGGTTGGTGATCTCACACTTCTTCTCACATCTGACATCTGTTTTTCATTTTTTTAAATTTTTTGTCACATAGGTATGGATATTATTCATATTTACGATTATTATATATATTGTTACTACTATTTTTATAACAATGAAAAAACTGTTTTTATTCCTTACTTCACTTTTATTTTTATGTGTTAGATGTACATTTCGAGTGCTAAGCACTCATTATCAATAACTATTTTTATATAATATGTATTATTGACGTGTGTAAAACAATAGTTAAAGCACTAATAAAAAAAAAAAACTATTTTTGGAAATATTATCAATCTCAAGTGAAGGCTTTTAAAAAGTAATATACAGCATTAAATAATTGTAAATATTAAATCTGAGATATTTAGTATTGAAAATGATCGATAATTTGAATATCTATACTTTTCACTACGATATTTTACAGCATCGATACTTTTCTACACGATATAATCGATACCCAATATCGATATTGTTTTTAGGATTGGAACATCCCTATTTCACAATGTGCTAAGGCAGTGTTGCTTTTACGTATCGCTGCGGATAATAATGGGGATATTCGAAATATACTAATATTGTTTAATGTTTATTTACGGAGATTCTATTTAAAGTATATAATGCTTAATACTAACGATTAAATTAAAAGTAATAATCAAGTTAGAATATGAATTTACAAACAATATACAAATATATTGCGGATATCCGGATAATGCGGATATCCGAATAATACGAATAACCGATTATTCGAATAGTTATTATCCAAATATTTGGCTATTAAAATAATTTTTATTTTATCCGAATATCCGAAAATTCGAATATCCGGCTACCAGAAATATCCGGATTTTGATCGCAGCCCTAATTCCAATGCCATTAATGTTTATTGGGCTGCCGCTGTCATTAAGTCACTCTAAAGTTGACAATGAAAAAGATAACACCAATTTACCGGTACATTATGGAGAGCATCTTTAACGTCATAACGGTAAATCGGTGAACCGGTCTTACAATTCCTAAATCAGGACAAATAAACAATCCGCGAAAATCCTTTGCACATAAATTCCCACGCCTGCGTGTGTTTGTGCACGTGAATGTTTGTGCACGATTGCGACCAAACTGATGTCGGATTAATTAGAACATACCCGGTTTATTTACATAGTTATGGAACTGGGAATTGGGACCCCGACTGCCGCCTCCATGCTAAATTCATACACGTTTACTTAATCACACACACGCACATATGGACGGATGGGTGGATGCAATTTGTAATCCGAAACCCCTTGAATTTAATTAAATCTCTTTCGCCGAACACGCAAAATTTACCTGAATTGCCTATTAAATAGATATTTAGGAACACGTGCGAATTCACCCATCAATCAATTTAAAAAAAAATTGGAAATTTGCCGTATTGCCACAGACAATTATTATACCGGGTGTTGACTTGGCGGACGCAACATAGGAAATCCCATGTACATTTTTAAATGTTCAAATTTTGGCTCCCCTATTTATTTAAGTAACAAAATGTATTTACCTTTTTTGTAGAGCGAAAAATTTTGAATTCATTCGTGTTAACGTCCATCACTTTACGTTTCTCTAAGTTAAAATAATTAGGAAAAAATAATATGATTTTATAAAAATATTGACATGCCATGAAATTAAAACAACAACTGCGGATGTCAAAATGGCAAAAGATATCGTAGTCACTTGATTAAAGTAAATGTTTTCGAAATGACTATACAAGAAAAATGTCATTATTTTCATAAAATCACATTACTTTTTCTTAACTATTTTAGCTGTTAATTTTCTGACATTCGTTGATGGTTAAAAGAGTTCAATTTAAAGCTTTAAACTCCCAGACTAAGCATGAAGTAAAATTTCGAGTTTAGAAAAGCCCCGTGAAAATTTGTCGAGGGTCGAGCAACTCGAAATTTTACTTCATGCGCCACGCGTATAAAACACAGATTTTAAGTGAAGTTCGAATATACATAAATTTGACAATATTATAGTGTTTCATACGCGTGGCGCATGAAGTAAAATTTCGAGTTTAGAAAAGCCCAGAAAATTTGTCTCGGGTCGCTGCGCGACCCTCGACAAATTTTCACGGGGCTTTTCTAAACTCGAAATTTTACTTCATGCTTAGCCTGATAGTGCTTAAAGCTTTAAATTGAACTTTAAAAAAACAGGGAATACCCGCAATTGTTGTATCAATTCCATGGTATGTCATTATTTTTATAAAATCACATTACTGTTTCTTAATTATTTTAACTTAGAGAAACGTAAAGTGTTAAGTGTGAATATTAATAAATTTAGAATTTTTCCCTCTACAAAAAAGTGAAATACATTTAGTCGCTGAAATAAATTGGGAAGCCAATATTTGAACATTTTAAAATTAACATGCGATTTCCTATGTTGCGTCCGCCAAGTCAACACCCGGTATAGACATACAGTCCAATGTAATTATTTAGACGCCAATTGAATCAAGAATTAGATAGACAGTTTTTGGAAATAAAATCACAACATCTATCAATTGATAGCGTACTTTAAATTTGAAATTATTGTATCTGATTAATGATATTGTGAATAGAGATGCCATCTGTAATACTTTGTTTTAATTATAATTTAATTTTCTGGACTCCCGCGAAGCGGAGCGACCAAACCAAATGTTCAGGCTTATTTAAACTGGAAATTTTACTTTATGCTTAATCTCGGAGTGGTAACACTCGCTAGAAGCTTTAAATTAATAAATATTCAGTAACAACGAATGTTTAAAAATTTACAATTCGGATTACGTATCCTCAAATAAAAAATTCTCTGTAAACATTTTTTCTTGTTATAAAGAGACGTGATGTTTTCGCGTTTTCTTTATCCGAGACGCGTCTGAAATATTCAAGCAACCGTGCGCTCTCGTGAATGCCACTTTCCGCCTAAATGGGGCGAGGAGTCGTCTATACCTGGGAAAGCTGTGTGCTAATATTAATGCATGCACCTTCCGGAGGTTGGAGGTTGAATGGGGCCCGGTAAATTGTGAAATGAAATCCGAAACATGTGTATGCGGGCGAAGCGAAATAAATGTAAAACTAATGTCCCCTTTCCGGTTTTAATCAGCGCTCCGGGGTTTTTCCTGGTAAAGCCGGATCGGATTCGAGGATGTAATTACGTCGGGAATCAGAAATTGTACGAATGGTAATATCCTCTAACTTTTGTTCAAATTTTAAAGCTTTAACAATAAAAGCAACATTCGTGTGTTTAAAAACCATGGAATTTTTCTTTTAAGCACCTGCCACTTTTTCTTGGCAGAGCACATTTTTAATTGTAAGCATTAACAGTATTTACGTCTTTATCGCAAAGGCCGCATCGAAGCGTAAAAATGAGTAAAAGTATCCTGTATGTACAGGGTGGTCTAATTTCGATGTTGCTTATGGGCATCTCGGTAAATATAAGAGTTAGAAAAAAACCGATCTCTTTTTTGAGACTAAGATAATGCCGAAAACAAAAATGCACCATCTTGTTTTTTTCAGAAGTTATGGGACAAAATCGGGTTTTCTTGATTTTTAACTTTAATTCGTATCTTGCGTAATTTGGGAGATAGATAAAAACTATAAATACCTTTTCAAGACACTTTTTTAAGTAGAATCCAGTGGCGTAGGCATTTTTTTTAATTTTATGCACACATTTTCGAATTATGGCCAAATTATTATTTTTTTAAATGTAAATCATAGTTGGCTTTGACACAGTTAAAAAGAATGTTTGTTACTGATTTCAAAAATATATTATTTTGTGAATTTATCTTAAAAAATAGTGTTCCTATTGAGTAGAAATTAGCTTTTAATCTGCTAAATAATATAATACGGAAGACAATAGTCATTTTTGATCATTTGCATGCTCAATTTTAAGTAATTATTCCATTGCAACAGCAATGAGTTCTGTTCTTCCAACAAGATGGAGCAGATTGCGTTTGAAAGCAAATTTAGGGGGTAATTGGTTGGGAACATTTAGACCGGTTAGATGGCCTGCTAGATCTCCAGATCTGACACCGTTAGATTTGTATGGGGATACCTGAAGGACAAAATTTACAAGCAGCCTAAATTAATTTAGACGTATTGGAGCAATATTTTCATGATTTTCATAGGAAATGTTCCCGACATTCAAATTTGTAACGCCATTCAAGCTGTAAGAGGTAGATGCCAAAGATGCAATAAAAATAATGCCCATCAGTTCGAACATTTAAAATAACTTTTTTTTCTTAATAAATAAAAATTTTAATTAATATTGAAAATAATAAAATATTTATTATTCAAATAAGAATTATTATTATTAAAAAACCTTTACTTTATAATCTTTATTATAATTAAAACTGAGCATGCAAATGATCAAAAATGCCTATTGTCTTCCATATTATATTATTTAGCTGATTAAAAGCTAGTTTTTATTCTATAGTAACACTGTTTTTTAAGATAAATTCACAAAAGTATACATTTTTGAAATCAGTGAAAAACACTTTTATCAACTATGTCAAAGCCAACTATGATTTACATTTAAAAATAAAATAATTTGGCCATAACTCGAAAATGTGTGCATAAAATAAAAAAACTCGATTCTACATAAAAAAAGTGTTTTAAGAAAGTATTTATAGTTTTTGTCTATTTCACAAATTACGCAAGGTATTAATTAAAGTTAAAAATCAAGAAATCGCGATTTTGTCCTATAACTTCTGAAAAAAACAAGATGGTGCATATTTGTTTTCGGCATTATCCTAGTCTCAAAAAAGATCCGACTGCGCCATCGGTTTCTTTCTAACTCTTATATTTACCGAGATGCCCATAAGCAAAATCGAAATTAGACCACCCTGTACAGTCGACGCAACCCAAATGTGAGCGCTCGTTAGTTGTCATGGTATTTCTTACTGAAATTCATTCCTGCAATTCTGGCTTTGGCCAGTGGTATTACAAAGAGAGGGGAGAATATTGAATATTGACAATCATTTTTGAGAGCTGTCAAATTTAATTGCGACGAACGACTATGATGCAAAGTTTAAATTACACAATTAAATTTTGGCGTTCAGATTTGGATTGCGCCGACTGTACATTGTACATCTATGGACTAAATAAATTGTATTACTCTGTTTCATTCTAAACATAATAAAGGTCGTTTAGGGGTCTCTCAATTTGAAACGTTTCGATGTTTTACAAATGTCTTTCTCATTCTTCAGATATTCATTTTATTTCAAGCCTTCAACTTGTGTACGTGTAAAATCAATTGAAAATCCTTCACTCCAATTACCGACCGATCGCAAACTTGTACTAAGGCTTCTAATCCTCATATTCCCGCAATTCCTATTAAAGTACACCAGCCTTGACCCAAATCACATAGAAATATTATAATAATTAAAATAAAACAATTGCCAAGTAATACAATAAATGCAACCAATGCTATTGAGAACTAACTCGTTCGAATACGCCACCTGGTAAGAGGAACAAATATTAGAGAAAGGAGTACTGTTATAGATAACGTGTGTGATTTCTTGTGCTTTATTTGTCTTATAAATGTTGAAATTGAACCTAAAAGGTGCTGCTAAAATGTTGCTTATAGGAGCGCACTTAGCATCCGTAGATTTGCAAATCGTGCATAGAATTAAAGGTTATGTTTTGTATCGGTGTTGCATTAACTAATGAAAATGGGATTATTATTTAATAAGTGAGGTAAATGTTAGTGAAAACTATTGGCGCAGCTTATATATTGTGTCTGAAGCAGAAATAAAAACATGTTTTAGTTTTTATTACCCCGCAACGTATTGATTTTCTCCGTTTATCATGAATAACATTAAAATGATTATCTTCAAAAAAGGTCTGGGCAACCCCTCTGAGACAAAATTTAAGATGTGCCATTCACTACAAATATCTATGTTTATATAATACACTGATGTAAACATAGTACTAAATTTTCCTTAATTAAAAGCCGGTACAGCTGATTGACACTACTCCTTTCGCCAGCGCCCTTATCGGTCATGTTAGTTCTTAATTTATAACTGACATTAGTAATCGACCCAATCTCTTTGAATTTTTCAATTATTCTTTTCACACTTGGAACGTTTTGTTTACCAATAATTATATTCAATTACGCAGCTAGCTTACACTACTTGATGTAGCTCACTCGGTGATACGAAAAAGAGTATGTACTAAAGAAAATATAGGCGCCGTTGGCAAAGTTTCGAAGAATATCCCAAAATCTCGATTCAGTGCGGTGTACAGCATTTTGTCCACTTTTTAGACAAGTTTAAGTAAAGTTCTTGGTTTGAGACCTTACAAGATGCAGAAGTACAAGAATTGAAGCAGCTTGGCCATCGTTTGTGTTGTTTGGCGCTTGTTAATTGGGCCGCCATAATCCTGTCACTTGACGTCTCTGGATTATTTTCTGCGGGGATATGTAAAGCCTTTGGTGTATACCGATAAACCAGCGACGTCGAACCATTAGAAGACCAACATTGTGCGTATTCTGGCGATATATTAAAAGTTTTTGATAGAATTGATCACGGTGTACTTATAAATAAGCTGAGCCTCTTTTGACTCTTCCCCAACCTCTGTAATTTACTTTATAATTACCTAACAAACAGAATGTAAAGGTTTGAGTTTGAAAATGACAAGTTAAAGTTGTCGAAACTATAGTCACTTAATAAAGTCTCAGTTATACAAACAAAGTTAAAATCGTTTGTGAATTATGATGTATAACGAAGTAGAAGCCTCCACCGTTAACAGAATATATAGGGTTTAAGTCTGATCAATTTATTGCTCTTCGGGTCTCCCACAAGGATCCAACCTTGGACCGGCGCTGTTTAATTGTTCTATAAACGATATTGCTGATGTAGTTAGTCATAACATGTTAATGTTTGCAGACGATCTGAAAATATATCATCCTATAAGTACTGTGGACGATTGTGTGTATCTTCAGCAAAATCTATATCTGATTGCGGCGTGGTGTAAGAACAACAGCATTATCTTAAAATGTTTTAAAATGCAAGACATTGTATTATACTAGGAATAGGTCGCAAATACCGTACGATTATACGATTAATGGCTCTGTACTTTCCCGTGTTAAAACTTTTAAAGACTTGGTAGTGTTATTTAACAAGAAATGATCTTTCAACAGTCATGTCGAGAAAGTAGTGTCGGCTGCATATCGCTCAATTATGCTTCATAATACGAAATACTAAACCTTTTAAGAATATTGATGCCATTAAAATATTGTAAGATCTAAACTTGAATATCCCTGTTGCGTTTGGGATCCATACTACGTAAAATATTTTTCGATGGTCGAAGCCAGAAATTTGTTAAATATCTTCACTTTAAGAAGTTCGGCTCAAAATCGCCGAAAATCTTATTCATTAAGTACTCTATACAAAATACTCAACAATCAAATGGATTGCTCTGATTTACTTGCACTAATTAACTTTAACGTGCCTGCAAATATAAATATAATAAATAAACTACTTTTTCAGCTGTCAACTCCAAATACTAATATTATACTCAAGTCACTGCTCTATTCAATGTGCTCAATATATAATAATTTAACTTCCCTTTATCCTGACATTGATATATTTAATTGCATATCATCTAAAGCATTCTTTAACTTGATTGCTGAGTATTTAGAATAACGCGCTCACACTGTATTTTGTGTTTACTGTCTCGTTTCATTTTTGTTTGATACATGATGATTTCTCTATTTTGTATTAGTCCTGTATATCAATCTATAACTGGATTTGTCCGTTGATTGAATTATATTGATATTGGTTCAAAAAGTGGAAGAAATTATACCTTCAGGATGCGACATATTACAAACAGTCGTATAAGATTTTCTCTCAAATTAGGCCAAACTATCGTTCATTTGGTCAAATCGTGCTTAGAAAAACACCCTTTATATCGTATACTCGCTACTATTGTTTTGCCACACTGTGGCTTTTTCAGGTGAAGAAATGGCTATGAATTAGACTCAAATAATACCCCCCTTTTGAGTTTCATTACTTAAATTCGTACTTACATGCCTTTTATTGATTTAATTTTTTATTTCTTTCGTTTCAGGTGAGTTCTTTGATGTGATCGCCTTTGACCGTTGGAGTGATGTATCGACGCGGCGCGGGCCTTAATCGAACCTCCGAGCCGTACAATAAGTTTCGCTTAATTAATTAGGGGTCCGCTGGCTGAATCCCGGAGACAAAGGGGTAAGAAATAAAGACGGACAGACAGAAGCCGGGGATTCCTCTAATTAAGATAAACGATGTCCGGCCGCTTTTGTGCGTGCGTATCCGCCGGGAGAGAGCGAGACGGTGGGCTTGAGCCCATCCGGCAAGTTCATGTTTGTAAATTTAAAGCTACGATTTGAACAATCGAGACTTTTCAATGTAATTCATTTATTCTATAATACACAAATATAAAATTCAAGTTTAATCAAGTAGTTTTATTTAGGACTTCTTTTATTTTAGTTTAAACATTATTTTACAAGGGTTATTTTATTAATAATGCACAGTTTGGCAACACCGTGGAGCGAAGGACGCTCCAATAGTGGTTGTTACGTAAGCTGTAGGTTAGGGCTTCATGAAGAAGCCAGTGTTTGTAATTTATCGATAGGGTGTGTTGTTTTTTAATAACGCAAGTTAGAAATGATGCCCGCACTGGTCTCAGGTACTGTGACTATTAAGGCTCAAAGTATAAAATGCTGAAACGAAGATTTGACGCTGAAGGTTGAGCTTTGTTGCATCGAATCATCACTATTTATGAAATGTTCGTGCGAGACTGAACCAGAGTTAAAATCACAGTGAAACAAGTGAAGGGTCAATCATCCCCAAGTCCAAACAAATTTCGTCGAGCTCAATCTAAGGTCAATCAAATTATGATATTTGCTTATGATTACCATGGAACCGTCATGATGATGATGATGATGATGAGTTCCGAAATATAGTTCTATGTAATCTAAACTGATCCATAGGAACAACAAGTTGTATGATACAACATACAACTTTATGTTCATATTTTTCAAGGTCTAAAACTTTCTAACTGTACATAGAGATATAATTCATAAATAACATTTCAAGTTTAAAGCGGCATTTTTGTAATATCTGAACAACATTTTTAAAGATATATCATTGAATTTTCAATATTATAATATTACATTTATAATATTATATTTAAGAATGTTTGTCAATCACTTTATTTAATAATATTTTTTAATTTCGTACTTTTTTTAATTTCTTTGTGTTGTCTTTCCCAAATGGTTGGTCGTTGTTTTAAGTTTTCATATTTTTTGTTTTTGTTGAGTATTTTGTTAATTATTTTTAAGAATACACTTTTGTAAAGTAAATATGAATTCAAATCTGTCAGTGTTTTATACGCGTGGCGCATGAAGTAAAATTTCGAGTTTAGAAAACCCTGAAAATTTGGATTTGCCGGGGCGCGACTCGCTTCGCTCGCGCGCCCCGGCAAATCCAAATTTTCAGGTTTTTCTAAACTCGAAATTTTACTTCATGCTTACTCTGGGAGTGGAAGACATTCGTTTTCGTGTTAATTTTATACTTTTTATTCATTCTTATTCTAATCTGTTATCTGTGCAGTACAATTCTTGTTTTAAATAACAAACACAAAACATTCAAGAAGAATATTTGAATTGCTATAAAATTTCTTTCATCCAATTTTTATTTAAAATAATAAGATATTTTTTTATAATTCTCATAACTTACTGTAATAAATAAATAAACTTTATTAAATTATAATTCATGAAATTTAATAAAGTTTGTTTATTTATTACAGTAAGTTATGACAATTATAAAAAAATATCGTCTTATTTCAATTGAAAATTGGATAAAGGAAATTCAATTATAAAAATAAATGATCAAGAATGATTATTACTTTATTTGCTAATAGTAACATTATCTGTTTCAAATTTTAAGAATATGCATATATTTTTAAAATCTTTCATTAATTTCTATTAGTTGCCTCATTATTGTGTGTTAACGTTTTATATCATAGATTTAGTAAATCATTTCAACATCGTATTAATTGAAAATCAATTTTTAATAAATTTATTAATTTTCTTAAATCTAATAATTTGTTTCTATTTTATAAGAAGAATTTTGACACATAAAAATTCCGAAGTACCTACAATACGTTAATAGTAAGCTTATGTTTTAGTGTTGTATATTATAAGGTTGTATTATTACCTTATTAATATTATTATTATTATTGCATTAAAATGTATGTGTATTATTTTTTGTTTTAAAATTTATATTGGAAAATAAGGTTCTATGTATTTTTTAAAACATTCAATAAAATATACATCAATCTCAAAATAAATGGCGTGTTTATATAAAAAAATCATGAAATATATTCTTCAACATTTTTAGTTTTTGTAACATAGAACCATATAATTATAATTAAGCGAAATATTATAAAAAATATCAACATATATTTTAAACATAATGTAGTGTTTACTAATAATTGATAATTATTTAATAAAATATTATTAATTATTTAATAAAATAATTTAAGTCACGATTTCAATTATTGAAATTATGATATATAGACTCTTCAATAAAATTATACCGGGTAATCATTTTTAATCGGGAACATATAATATAATTTTAAAATGAATATTTTCAATCCGAAACATATAATATAATTAATATATGTTGTCAAACTTCATTTGCAAAACAAATATCATCTATACCATTAAGGACGCATGACGTACTTTTGCGAAAACTTTATTTCTACAATTTTCACCCCACCAGCTGTAAATTCTTATGCTCATATTTATCTGGAAGGCAGCAACAAGTTATATTGAACTCTAAGTCATCAAAAAAAGTAATGGTGAAGCATGGGGTTCCACAGGGTTCTATCTTGGGTCCCTTGCTATTCTTGATCTTTATTAATGACCTTCCGTCACACCTAAAGAGTTCAACTATTCTTTATGCAGATGATACATCTTTATGTTGCAAAGATAAACATTTACCAAATGCAATGATTAAATGTCAAACATCACAAAAAATCCTGTCCGAATGGTTTCTATGCAATAAATCACCATTAAACGAGCAGAAAACTGTTGAAATGGTATTTACCTTAAAGACCATTTCATCAGATCTCTACCAGGCTACTAGATTCCTAGGAATCTATGTTGATACAAAGCTTACGTGGAGGGATCATGGGGAATACATAGCTAAGAAATTGTGCCGCGTTACATACTTATTAAGATGTCTTTCAGACATGCTATATACAAGAAACATAAGATCGATCTATATGGCGCTTTTTCAGGCGCATACTTCTTATGGCTTAACCCTGTGGGGACATTCATCAATAATGTCTAGATTATTCGGTATTCAAAGACGTGCTATACGTGTAATTGCAGGGATAAAATACCGAGAAAACTGCCAGGAACATTTTGTCAAGCTACGTATTCTTCATTACCTTCCATGTATATACTGCAGAGTTTAATGTTAATCCGAGAAAACATCGATGATTACCTGACACACAATTGTATTCATCAGTACAATACAAGGAACGCTTTTGATATATATCTGAGTAAGCTACGCCTTCATAAATCAGAGACCGCATCTCATTTTTATGGACCGAAATTCTTTAATCATCTTCCCGAAAAAATAAGATTGCTACCTTTAAATAAATTTAAAACTACCATAAAAAACTACCTAATGAAAAAAGCATTTTATAACATAAATGAATTTCTGGACAGTAATTTGGTTGATGAGTTTGTATAATTTTTATAATGTGTAAATGTGTCTATTGTCTATTTTATGATAAGACTATGTATATATGTATGTACCTCATTTTAATATGGTTTTTTAATTTTTTTATTCATGTACACGTCGTTGTAGTACAAATTTTAATATGTCTCCATCTTAAAGTTGTTCTATGTATCACAACGCTTATTTCTTTGTATTAATATTAAGTTTCTTGACCTGTGTAAACTGTATTGTATGGCACCAATAAATTATGATATGATATGATATGAAGGAGTTTTGACTGGAGGCAGCGCATAACGAATGTGCGTGATTTATTTTCTGAAAATTATGCGAACAACTCTATCTCATTCATATCAACGATACATCGTTTTGCAACAAAATTTGAAAATATAGGCAGTGTACTCGAAAGTAGAGGAGGTACCTAATTCTATTTAATATTATTTACCTACGCCCTATCTAGTAACCGCATCATACCACACTGTCATCTTGACAAGTATGATTGACATCTGAGCAGCTGATTGTTTACCGTACAACCAAATGACATTTCTTTGATGTACAGGGAGTTTTTCTTTAAAGTATACGAATTCGATATTCAGCTTATTTTCTTTAAATCATTAGTTATTCGTTGTTTTTTTTAAGAGTTCAATTTGAAGCTTTATACGAGTATTTTCCACTCCCAGACTAAGCATGAAGTAAAATTTCGAGTTTAGAAAAGCCCCGTGAAAATTTGTCGAGGGTCGCGCAGCGACCCGAGACAAATTTTCTGGGCTTTTCTAAACTCGAAATTTTACTTCATGCGCCACGCGTATAAAACACTAAAATATTGTGAACTCTATGTATATTTGAACCTCACTTAAAGTCAGTGTTTTATACGCGTGGCGCATGAAGTAAAATTTCGAGTTTAGAAAAGCCCAGAAAATTTGTCTCGGGTCGCAGTGCGACCCTCGACAAATTTTCACAGGGCTTTTCTAAACTCAAAATTTTACTTCATGCTTAGTCTGGGAGTGTAAAACACTCATTTAAAGCTTCAAATTGAACTCTTTTAAACAACAACGCATGTCGGAAAATGTACAGCTTTATTCCTTGTATATTCATCAAGTAGTAATTTAGTTGTTATCATTGTCATGGTACTATTAAAAATTATTACAATAAATAAGTTGTTCTTTCATGCTCATTGTTTATTTTGTTAGGGCGTAGGTAAAGTATCGTACGTTTCTCGAGTGGTATGGCAATTACATACTCGCGGAATACTGCACTCGCCGCTGCGCGGCTCGTGCGCAACATGTCCGCTCATATGCTGCATACCACTCTCGTTACGTAATCTACTATTACATATTATTTACTAACATTCAAAAACGATAATAGGTAGTATGCGATGGCAATGCTACAGTAGAATAAAATGTTATGGGGAGGATTAATGCAAATACACAAGATAGATAATATTAAAGTCATTGCAAAGGAATGAAAAGTATCTTACAGATGTGTACGCAACATTCTTAAGAGGTATAAATATCATGCATACAAATTTCCGAGACATCAAGAAATATTTTAAATGGATAAAGAAAGACGAAATGCATTTTGCAAAGAAATGCAAGAACGTGCAAATCAAGATCTTAACTTTCTTTCGTCCATGTATAATTTTGTGTTGTCTTGCGACGGTGTCACTTGTAAGGTGACTAGTTGTTACGACCATCGACTAATTTGTTCAACGAAAAATAAAACGAATAACACTTTTTAAGGATTTCTATTAGACCTTCTTCTTATAAGTTCAAAAGCTTAATGCTAAAAATATACACGAACATATTTACAAAATATTTACAAAGTGGGGGGTAAACTCCGTCATCGGGGGTGGATTTAGCGCGCGCAAGATGCAGGTACCCAGCAATTCTTAGAAGAGGTTCACCATCTGGAACAACCCCTAGCTGGCAGCGTTGACCATTTCGCGCGTGTTTACGCATTCATTATCCCCTTCAGAACCGACCGTTTAAAATTACTTCGGTCCAAGGACGGGAATTGTTTGTAATAGAAAAATTCCTCGTCTGACCCGAACATGCCGCCCCCCCTGAAGGAATGAAGTCTCTTCGGCTCAATTTGTTGGGAGAACTGCCAGCCTGGTTATCGCCCTCTTAAACTCGCCTGTTGTAGTTTTCATTGTTGCTACGCGTGCAACTCCGTCCTTGCCTGGGTGCAATTCCAGAACTCGTCCAACGAGCCACCTTAATGGGGGCAGGTTTTCTTCTTTGATGACCACTAAGTCCCCCACCTCTATCTTGCTAGAGTTCTTGGTCCACTTGGTGCGAGGTAGTTGAGTCGGAAGATACTCTTTCACCCATCTTTTCCAAAAGTGCTGCTTCATGTATTGCAGGTGTTGCCATCTGGATAATCTTCCGATTTTAATGTCGCATAGACTCGGATCTGCCACACCTGTTAATGAATCTCCGACAAGGAAGTGACCAGGAGTTAAGAAAGAGGGATCGTTGGGGTCGTTGGAAATACTACACAGGGGTTGAGAATTTAGGACGGCCTCAATTTGACTTAATAGTGTAGTTAGCTCTTCAAATGTCAAAATACAGTTTCCCATAACTCTTTTTAAATGATATTTTACTTTTTTTATGTTTGCCTCCCAGATCCCCCCAAAATGTGGAGACCGAGGAGGTATAAAGTGCCATTCTAGATTGTCTGTTGCAAAAATATTATTTAATTTATTATTTGATAATTCTGCCTTTACTAATTTAAAAAGTGAGCTTAATTCTTTACTAGCACCGATAAAATTAGTAGCATTATCTGAATATATACGCGTGATTTTTCCGCGACGAGCAACGAAGCGCCGCAACGCCGCAATAAATGCGTCCGTTGATAAATTGCTGACCACTTCTAAGTGAACGGCTTTAGTTGCTAGGCAAATGAATAAACAACCGTAGGCCTTTCTGGTGATGCCTTTTCTAACACCGTCCTTTATCAAGAAGGGCCCACAAAAATCAATTCCAGTGGAATTAAAAGGTTTTTGAATTACCACACGCGGCTCAGGTAATTCGCCCATAATCGGTTCGCCGAATTTCGGATTTACTCGAAAGCATCGTACACATTTTCCGATAATCTTTTTAATCTGGTTTTTTGCTGATAATGGCCAGTAATTTAATCTTATTGAGGCGAGAGTCGCATTAACACCCGAATGCAGATTTGTTAAGTGCTGATGTTGAATCATTAGCTCTGTTAATTTATGTTGCCCAGGTATAACCAGGGGATGTTTATTATTATACGGTAGCAATGCATTTTTTAATCTACCCCCGACTCTGATAACCCGATCAATCTCATCCATAAATGGGGTTAAAGTTAATAAATTACTATTTTTATTAATTTCGCGGCCGTTAATTAAATGCTTGTACTCATTTGGGAATGACTGCATTTGAACGGCTCTTATCAAGGACAAAGTACCCCTTTTAATTTCGTCCGATGAGAGGTAATCAACTGATTTCTCCTTGCCGCTTTTCTTTGCCTTGCAATTATTTAAAAATCTCTGACAATACGCTGTAACTCTAATAAGTTTTGAAAAACTAGAATAATTGTCCCAAATACTAAAACTATTATTTACACTATTTACAAGACAAACATTTTTAATTTCAGGAATATTAGTAATCACATTAACTTTGGATTGAGGCCATTCAGATTGACTTTTTACGAGCCATGAAGGACCTCGCCACCAAATATCTGAATTTAATAATTCTTGTGCAGTACATCCCCGGGAAAGAATATCAGCGGGATTATCGGTCGTAGATACGTGCCTCCAATTCTCAGTATTTGTTAATTCCCTGATTTCAGCTACCCTATTAGAGACGAACGTTTTAAATTTAGCCTTTTCGGCATTAATCCAACAAAGTACTATAGATGAGTCACACCACATATAGCTTTTGTATTGAATATTTTTAAATTGTAACGCATTTTTTATAGTATTTATTAATCGCGATAGTAGCAATGCGCCACACAATTCCAACCTGGGAAGTGATTGCGTTTTTAAAGGGGCAACGCGTGATTTTGCCGTAATTAAATTTGTAAAATATTCTTGATCCTTAATTTTCACGCGTGCGTATATGCATGCCCCATAAGCCGTTTCACTTGCGTCGCAAAACCCGTGAAGCTCAAAATCTGAATTAAATTTAATATTACGAGAAATTCTAACATTATTAATTAGTTGCAGGTTAGCTTGAAAAGATTTCCATTCCGTATGAATATTTAAAGGCACGCTCTCATCCCAAGTTAAGTTCAATTGCCACAACTTTTGTATAATTAACTTTGCAGATACAATGACAGGATTAACGAAACCTAAAGGGTCAAACAAACTGGCTACCTGAGACAGAATGGTTCTCTTGGTGATACGTTTTTCATCGGGTTTGCAAGCAGAAAAAGTAAATACATCTGACGCAGAATCCCACAGACAGCCGAGGATTTTCGTACTGACATCTTTATCAAGTCTAATTAACATGTCCTCTCTGTCACGCGGAATTTGATTTAAGATCGATTCATTATTGGCATTCCATTTATTTAGTTGAAAACCCCCATTATTTAATACTGATATAACATTATTTCTGATATTTATTAAATCTTTAATTGAGTCACTACCTGTCAGCAAGTCATCCATATAAAAATCCCTTTTAATTATTTCACAGGCTTGGGGATATTGTTTGGCTTCATTATTGGCCAATTCATGTAAACAACGAGTTGCCAGGAATGACGCGGGGGTGGTACCGTACGTGACAGTGTCTAATTTGTAAGATTTTAATTTATACGAGGAATCAAAACGCCACAGTATTTTTTGAAATTTGGATGAATGATCGTCTACTCTAATCTGCCTGTACATCTTTTCTATGTCTGCAGATAGTACATATTTATGTGCGCGAAATCTAATAAGAATTGTGAACAATTCATCCTGTATGACAGGCCCTTTCATTAACATATCATTGAGCGATTTTCCATTCGTTGTTTTACATGAACCGTCAAATACTACTCTTAATTTAGTGGTGGCACTAGCATTTTTGAATACTGCATGATGCGGCAAATAATAGCCGGATTTATCATCGGACTCTATTAATCGCATATGCCCTAAATCTACATATTCAGTCATAAATTTTGAGTATTGCAACCTAAGTTCTTCATTTTTGCATAATTTATTTTCTAAATTATAGAATCTTTTCTGCGCTATACTATATGAATCACCTAATTCTATTTTATTATTAGCGAACGGTAAGGCAACTGTGAATCGACCTGTTTTATCGCGGGTTACATTGTTGATAAAATGCCTTTCGCATTTAAGTTCCTGGGGATTTAATTTTTTAGAAATTGCGTCAACATTTTCGATTTCCCAAAAACGCTCCAAATTAAAATGTTCTACATCGGTTTTCAAATTAAGTAATTGAAGGCTTGCTACCTGACCCTGCTTAACAATAGCCTTTGTCTCACCTCCGCCTATAATCCACCCGAAGTGCGTCTTTTGCAGCACGGGATTACCTATCCCTAAATCTACCTGACCGTTACATAAAGTCTTCCAAAACACACTCGCACCTATTAACATATCAATAGGGCGGGACACATTAAAATGTGGATCTGCTAATTGCATATTATGCGGAATCTTTATTGTACCCTTTTTAAAGGTTTCACGAGGTAATGAATTTGTAATTTTCGGTACGATAATGCATGAAATATTTGCCGAGTAGTTATTTAATCTAGAGGCAATGTTAATTTCAGTTTTTTCTGAAGAATTTGATACAGATTCAATTACACCGCGTATTGTTACGTCAACCTTTTCTCTTTTCAAATTTAACTTATCCGCAACACTGGAAGTGATTAAATTTAACTGTGAGCCATTGTCTAATAATACCCTGCATTCGTGTGTTTTCTTTAAATTATTAACCTTTACAATCGCTGTTGACAATAAAACTTCGCCTTCATAACTGCAATGCGCAGACGTGGATTGCACTGGTTCATTATTTGGCATTGATTTTGTAATGTGCAATAAAGAGTTATGCTTCTTTTTGCAAATGGAACACGAGCGCGCATAGCAATTTTGAATAGCATGATTTGCTGGTCGCAAACAGCATACACAATATTTTAATTCATTAATTTTAGACACACGATCTCTAACTGCTAAATTTAAAAATATGTCGCACTTGAATATTTGATGTGAATTGCCACAAATAATACATTTTTTATCAAATTGAGCTACATGATTAACATACTTTGACTTTTGATTCGTTCGACCGTGATCTGAATTTATTTTGCTGTGATTAACATGATCGACATCTAATGAACCACTTTTTTTGTCCAAAAAACTAACTAACTCGGCAAATGTTGGTAGTTTATCCCGCTCAAGTGTCCTATCCCATTCTCTTTTAGTGTTTATATCTAATTTAGATACTGTTAAAACTACTAAAATGTCGTCCCAATTATCAACGGGCACTTTTAATGCGCGCAGAGAGCGAATATTGCGAGTAGTTGTATCAATTACTTTTCGGATTTCAGCACACGTTTCTCTATTTATTGGTTTTATTTCCAAAATATCAATAATATGGCTGTGAATTAACTTCCTAGTATTATTATAGCGGTCATTTAATGCGTCCCAAGCTTCACGGTAATTACATTCGGAGAGACTTATCCCCTTTAATAGTAGCGCCGCTTCGCCCTCAAGAGCAGACTTTAAATAGCGGTGCTTTTGTAGAGAACTAAGTTCACTGTTATCGTGAATCATTGACTCAAAAGATTCTTTAAGACCTAACCAATCAGACAAAATACCGGAAAAAGTTGGTATATTTAATTTAGGCAGTTGATTATCGGAATTTGAGGTAGATGAAATTGACCGATTTGAACTAGTGTCCTTCGGGGCAGAATTTAGTAATGTTTTAATCATACTAGTTGTTGAAAAATATGCGTTTTCAAAATTCTCCTCATCGTTATTTTCCTCTTCATTGATCAATTGAATTTTTGCAACAACATTAAAGAATGGATCATAAAGTTCCTGAATTTTTTGTAAACGATCTGCTAGATCAATATAATCTAATTTTGTTTTATCCATTGCGGAAACTGCATTTTTAGTACGTGTTAATTTGCCTTTAATCGACCCACGCTCTTGGATTAATTGCTTTAAATCCATTTTTAATAAATTTATTTATGAGAAGGTTAAATTAATTTAAATAAACTAAGCACGATTTAGTGCATAAATTTAAGATTATTCAAAAACTGATCTAAGGCCAGGGCAAAGGTAGGAAATGGGAAATTGTCAGAGACTCACCACTTTTCCTCCAAAATCGTCTTCCTGGACTGGATCTCAATCATCGGCTTGAGCTGCTCTCTTTGGCTACCTGGACGTCTACTTGGGCGAACTAAGGACCTGGACAGCTTCACCGACGATAACCACGATGAACAATTAATCTTCTGGTCACGGGGTTGGATAAACTCTTCTAAATCCGGTTCGAAGGACCATGGATAATTTTGTGTTGTCTTGCGACGGTGTCACTTGTAAGGTGACTAGTTGTTACGACCATCGACTAATTTGTTCAACGAAAAATAAAACGAATAACACTTTTTAAGGATTTCTATTAGACCTTCTTCTTATAAGTTCAAAAGCTTAATGCTAAAAATATACACGAACATATTTACAAAATATTTACAAAGTGGGGGGTAAACTCCGTCATCGGGGGTGGATTTAGCGCGCGCAAGATGCAGGTACCCAGCAATTCTTAGAAGAGGTTCACCATCTGGAACAACCCCTAGCTGTCAGCGTTGACCATTTCGCGCGTGTTTACGCATTCATTATCCCCTTCAGAACCGACCGTTTAAAATTACTTCGGTCCAAGGACGGGAATTGTTTGTAATAGAAAAATTCCTCGTCTGACCCGAACAGTCCATTTGTTTAACAGACGAATGCACGTTTACTCTAAACAACGAGCCCAATACTCATTGGCATTGGGAATTGGACATTAGGCCCAAGAAAATCCGTATATTACTTTTAGCACAAGGAGTAGCATCCTAAAAAGAAAATAATATTTGGGCAGGAATTTTCAATAATACAATTAGTGGACTGGTTGAAATGATCAGAAATTTAAACTTAGGATCATATTGAGAACTTTTAATTAACAATGTTGGCCCTGCAGTAAAAGGAGCAGTATATGACAATGAGGAGGTTTGGTTTTAAGACGACGGCTGCCCAGTGCATTTTGGAGTAGATGTTCGTGAATATTTAGACCAAAACCTTTCCAAATCGCTGGTTTGGTCGTGAAATATTTAACTGGCCCGTCAGGTCTCCTGGCTTAGCGCCATATGATTATCTGTGGGACCATATAAAAAGCAAAATTTATCAAATGCGGTACTCAAATATTGATTATTTAAGAAATGCAATTTTTAAAGAATGTGCGCGTGTTAACACTAAAACACTAACGAATGTTTGGCGCAAAATGGGGGGCTTATTTGAATTTTTACTATAATTTTTAAGAGAAGTTCAATTTGTTTTTAATATTTAGTTTTGAATTAAAATGCAATTAAATGAAATAATTTGTCCCATTTTTGTAAATAGTAAAGTTCCGGATTTGAAATGCACACCCCGAATTATATTATATGTTCCGGATTGAAAATGCTCACCTGGTATAATTCATGGATTTTTTTAATTTGCATATGCATACGCTGTACATTTTCCGACATTTGCTGTTTTTTTTTAAAGAGATTGAAGAATTAAACAAGTGTTTTCTACTCCCAGATTAAGCATAAAGTAAAATTTCGAGTTTAGAAAAACATGAACATTTGGATTTGCCGGTGCACTCGAAATTTTACTTCATGTTCCACGCGTATAAAACACTGAAATAGGTATGACTTTATATTTACAAAGCAAAATACAAAACAACAACAAAAACATAAAAACTTAAAACAAAAACGTGCAAACATTTAGGAAAAATAATTAAAAAAAATTAAAAATAGGTGATTTAAAAATAGGACTCTTTACTAAAATTCTAAATTTATATTTTAAGCACAATATGTTTTTTTAATAGATTAACCAAATTTGAGTTGATCTATTGAAAAAGGACACATTGTGCTTAAAATGTACATTTAAAATTTTAATAAAAAAAGTAAAGATATAAGAAAATAACTACTACTAATGTATAATTTGAAAACCTACTACTAACGATTGCTGCTAATTTTTAGTTAATAAGCACTTTTTGATAAAGTATTTGTTACTATGTGTGCCACACCGTTGAAAATGATGTGCACATCACCATATACTGCAATTAGAAAATCAAAAGTTGTTGTTAATAAATAAAAACGAATTGCCTAACAAATTGAAATAAATCACTATCTGATGCACAATTTAATGTTCTTTGAGAATATTTTTACAGTTTACCATAAAAATTACAAATAAGAAAGATATGAATGATTTAATTACGTTAAAAATTAAATGAAAAATTAAAATCAATAAATGTTCATGTGTTATACATTACAGTTCAATGATATTCATAACACCATCAGTTCCCTTTAGAAAAACAAAAGTTTTTGCATGGTGATTATTTTTTTTTTTAATTTCGCATAGTTTAATTTTTATAAATTGTAATGGTGTTGCAGGTAATCAGGACCCAACACCATCCTTCATTCATAAATTTCCCTTTTTTGCTATTCTAGAAATGCGATATGGGTAAGTGGTGATTAGCACCCTGAGGTTCTCTAGAGTGGGCCGCCAGAGGGTCCAGAGGGTCAATACGCCCCGCTGGCAACCCACTCCGTGTGCTATGGACCTAAATTATTTAGCTATCAATATATACATTTAAATTTATTTTTCAAGAATATAATATTCAATACACACAGACAGGAATATTGGGAAGTAAGATGTGGTCTTGGCAAACAAACCAATAAATTCAACTAATCGATTAATGATGGTGCAAATGTAAAACTGTAACAAGTTAAATTGAATTGTCTCTTGATACAAATCATATATTAAATTTCCTAGTACTTTTATGTAATCCACTAAAATTCAATTACACAAATTTGAGTTCTGTGTGGAAAATCTCGACCAATGGCAATTTTTGTGACTGTATTTGTCTTTTAGTTTACACTCCCAGATTTATATCTCCTCATAAATAAAAATGCCATTTATTTTTCGACCACGCTGAATAATTTGCGAACAACAAAAAAAACGTACACTCACAAAGGAAATTTACGGCGTAGGCGTGCGAAGTGGGTCTTTCGCTAATAAAGTATTCACGTTGACCTATTGACATTGAACGTCCCGGAATTTTTCCAGCCGGCCTGGCCGAAGAATCCGGCCGCGCGCGTCGGCGGATGGAAAACCGTAAATGCGTTCCTGAATCGCACATGAGCCATCTGTTTCGACTCTTTCATCTCATCTATTTACAAACACCCACAAGTACATCTTTATTCCAGCTCGCCGAAGGATTAAATTACTTTCGACTTTGTTCAAATTGTTATAAGACATGTGCATGTAAATAGATAAGATGAAAGAGAAGAATAATTAATAAAATTAAGTATAACTATAACTGAGAGATAAATCTCGAAACGCGTCTATAGATGGCCTGAATAATTTGACCCAAATTGTTACATTTGCAGTAGGTTACTGTATGTAACAGCAAACACTTGTTGTATAATTCAATGTCCGTCGGGGTATTAGCCCGGGAAGTAGTTGTTTCAATGAGTGTTTGATATAGTCTTTGTAAGACTAACTTGTTGTAGATTGCGAAAAGAATCGCACTTTTAATGTTTAATTAATAAAATATCAATTTTCATTGAATAGTCTAGACCTCAATGAAAATGAAAAAGAAAGAGGTACATAATAGTCTCCTACGAGACAGTGGCTGCTCGTTTATAAAGGCTGCATGAAAAAACTTGTCATTAAAACATTGGGGTGTGTAATTTCAGTATCTATTTAAACTATTTCTACATACAGCGATTATATCTTTTAAGTAAACAGGGTGGTCACATTTGGGTGTTACTATATGGAATCTTGGTTAGTAAAAGAGACAGAAAAAGAAAACGGATGGCGATCAAATGAATTTATTGTCAAGCAAGAAGCCATGAAGTTTGAATGTAGGGCGGTAGCACCTGGTAGCACTTTACGAATCTTGGCGCTAATTTGGCAAATCAAATAATTTGCGTTAATTATGTTACAGCCTTTGAACATTGCTAACTGTCAGAGCGCACTCCAATTAAAATTCATTTGATCGCCCGGTATATAAATAATATAATTGAACTAGTGGCTATAAAATCCAATTTAATTAAGTGCGGATTTATATTCAATTTAAACCACTTTGAAATCCATTAAACAATAAATTTCTGTCACCCAAAAGCTTTTACTTTTTCTTCTATTCCGTGGATTTAATACGAGTGGAGGACGTTGCTTGTTGTTTACTTTTGTCGCGGGGGTGCGTGGATTTACATAAAATTTCCATACAACACCATTACCATTTTAAATTCATTCAAGAAGTGCGCTCTGGTACGCCAAGGCAATTATAATTATATTCGCCACCAATCTACGAATGCAAATCGCCGGCCACACGGCGAATTCTGTTGTTTATGAACCGTTTATGCTGTAATTTAAATTCATTCACTGTCGGGATAATACATAAGCAAATGCATAATTTACTTGCGAGTGAGTGAGTGTGTGAAATTATATAAAGGGTATTTAAACACATGCCCTGTTCCACTACACAAAAAAAAGTGTTGTGTTTTTTATGTTATGAGGTTTTGAAATTTTAAAGAAAAGATCCATTATTGTCTTTTTTAACATCTTAACTTTACAAAAACCTTAAAAGCTCAGCCCGAAATTGAAATATTTTAAAGATAGAAATGGAGTTTGTCAACTTACCCCTCCCCCCCCCCCCAACTCAAAATTTTCAAATTCAAGCATTTCGCCCAAAAGGTCTTAACTTGCGCTGTTACGGGTAGCGATTTAAAAATAGAGGGGGCTAAGTTGACGCAAGACGCCCCCCTTTTTAGAATTTTAACTGTTTCATAAATATATTCTATAGAACTTGCGCTATCGATACCGCCCCCCTTTTTAGAATTTTAACTGTTTCATAAATATATTCTATAGAACTTGCGCTATCGATACCGCCTATTTTTTTAAAGTTGCTATAATTTGATATTACGTAACAAGAGCATATTACGCACGAGTGTGTAATTCCACAACTGGAGTTTTGTACTCTACCTTATCTACGACCACATTTAATTAGTAGATATAAAATAGATAAAATATATATTGTAATTTACATTTTGTGATATGGTTTAGAAGTTCGTACTTTTCACCCGATTTTTCTAGTAAGAGATCATTTGTGACAGTTTTGGCTTTTTCACTGATTTTAGGAGGCGTACTTTTTGAGATATTTTAAATTTGCTTCAAAGAAAAGTACTTTTATATTAATTCCAAAGAGGAAAAGCATTTAGTTACCTGTGTGAAATTTTGTGTGGGTGTTCATTAAATATTGTTCTGTGAAGATATGTGAAAATCGAAAATTACCTCGTTCGTACTCCATTATTTTTAATTAAAGATAAAACATAAGTATTGATGGAAATAATTCACAGAAGAAAAACTGACGAGAAATATGTATCAACTTAATTTATTTAATGTTTTATAATTGTACATAACAACAAAAATCAGCCTTCTCAAATGAAACATTAGTTAAATGAATTAAAAACGTTTTACTTCAAGTACAGTGCGATCGTTTAAATTATGATTTAGAGTAGGCGGAATTTTTTTGAGCGGTTGCTCAGAATGCAAATTGAATGATAGAATAAATTTAAAGCCCTTAAATCCTTTACCAATAACCCTAATCAAATCTTTTCCCAGTTGAATCCATTCACACTACTTTCCATGTATCCAATTGCTCCCAAGCTGTATAGTTTAATAAAAATACATACATTAATTCTCCCGCCCGAACCATTTCTATTCAATTAAATTCATTATACAGAGAACTAACAAACTTCAGTGACCCCTATTCAATTAAAAATTCCGTAGACCTAACAAAGAAACTAACAAACTTCAATCGAATTACAAACTGGTTTCATTCGACGTAACAAATATGTTTGCAAATATACCTCCACAAGAATGCATTAAATTAATAGAAAGCTCTTTTGATGAAAACAACGTCAACATCACCATAAAAACCGATTTTTTAAATTTACTGAATACAATTTTAAATAATAATTATTTTTCTTTTGAAGGTAAATTCTACAAACAAACACAAGGTCTAGCAATGGGCTCCCCCTTGAGCCCCTTGCTAGCAGAGATATTCATGCATAATGTAACCGTAAAAATCTTAAATTCACCATTAGCCCATAAACACATCAAAATGTGGCACCGTTATGTCGATGATATCCTAGCTTGTTTTGTAGGCACGGATAGACAATTGAAACACTTTTAAATTTAGTAACAATTTTTACCCTAAAATTAAATTCACCGCAGAAACAGAAGTTAACAACAATATTAAATCTTCAGATATTTCCATAACTAGAGTCAATAACACATTTTCTTTTGATATTTTTAGAAAACCCACCTTTACAGATTCCCTCATCCCTAATAACTTTAGACATCCCCTTAAACACAAAACAGCCGCTTTCAACTCAATGATCCACAGAGCCTTAAGCATCCCTTTATCAGCTACCTCGCGACTAGAGCAAAAACTCTAAAATCTTCCGATTTCTATCTCTTTCCTAAAATGTTGGAGGGTAAGGGGAAAGAGACCGAGCACTCAAGGGGTAATTCATTATGAAAACCAACCGCATTTTTTGGGTGTCAATGACAACCAGATATTAGCAGGTAGTAAGAAGTCCATCTGTTTTCAGCTGGCGCGTGGCGTTATCTTTTGTCCGGTTTGGGGTGGTTTTGATAGGAAGATTTATTTGATATTTATGAAATTATTTAAAATGTAATTATAATTAATACGACATTTGTAAAATAAAGTCGAGAATTATGTCTACGTGTACAATTTTAGGTCAATACATTTTTTTAAAACGTATCTGACGTTTACACTTGGTAAATATTGATCATCATCATATCTAAGCGTTATATATTTTTAATTTTACTGTAAATCAGTGGTTTATACGCGTGGCGCATGAAGTAAAATTTCGAGTTTAGAAAAGCCCCGTGAAAATTTGTCTCGGGTCGCTGCGCGACCCTCGACAAATTTTCTACGCGGGGCTTTTCTAAACTCGAAATTTTACTTCATGCTTAGTCTGGGAGTGGACAACACTCGTTCTTAGAAGTTTCAAATTGAAGGATCACTCTAGATGACTAAGTTTATTACCATTTTACAAAGGCTACAGCTCGAAGGACCAATCATGGTCTATGGAGACCGAAGGACTACATGGAATCGAAGTTTTTTTACAAGAAAATAACAAATATCTAAAGGTTTACACCATGGATAGAAAAGAACACATCCAATTTTGAAAAATATCGAAGTTGGGTTGGTTTTCAGTGCGTTTTTACCTTCACTTTAAATCAGTGTTATATACGCGTGGCGCATGAAGTACAATTTTGAGTTTAGAAAAGCTCCGTGAAAATTTTCTACGCGGGGCTTTTCTAAACTCGAAATTTTACTTCGTGCTTAGTCTGGGAATGGAAGACACTCGTTAGTTTAAAATACATCACAATTGGTAAAATTTATATCGTTGGATGCCCGTCTTCAGTGGTGATATGTAAGCAAATTATGGATCTTAGGAGTTGTCAAATAAGTGCAGTTACTTGAATGTTTCTAAGGCACTCTTTACAAAAAACAAAAGATTAACATTTTACATATAAAATGTACAGGGTGAGCGAAACTTGATGTCTCTGCTCTATTATTAGAAAAGGCAAAACGGTAGATACAATCTGAAAAAAGGTTTATAAATGGGATTGAGTAAGGTCCATTTTAATCCAAAATTGCATAATTTTCTAAATTTTGAAACTGAAGTAATGACGTCATCGAAATGTTTTTCCCCAGATACATACCTATATTTTTAGATATTTCAAAAGAGCTAATTTTTCTGAATAACTTTGTAGAGAAAAAATAATTGCTATCTTCTTTTGTTAAAAAAATTAAAAGCAAACTTAAAAGAAAGTATTATGAAAAATTCACAATTGTCACGACTTAAACAAGTAGCCTTTGGAAGCAAATAACAAAGCTGCATTTTTCAATAATTAAACTAATGGTTGACAAATATTGTTTTGTTGTCATTTGATTTTAGATTTCAGATTTTTTCTATTTCATAAATAGTTCACGTCGTTATTTTAAATGTACATTACATATGAGACTATTCAAATGAATAAAGATGGTTAGTTTTCTTCTGGATTTCAAATTGCACTATAAATTGACAATTTTAATAGTCATATGTAATTTACATTTAGGTTGACGACGTGAACGCCATCTACTGCCAATAGTCTTGTCTATTGTACTCACAAAATGACTACTATAAATGTCGATTGTGCATTTTAAAATCCAGAAGAAAACTGAACATCTACAACCATTTTAGTAGTCATGTGTAATTTACATATAAATTGACGATGTGAACACCATCTGCTGCCAATTTTGGAGTAGTGCTATTGACAGTAGATAGTGTTCACGTCGTTAATACAAAAATAATGTATATGTTTATTATAGCACTTTTTCCGTCATTTAAAGAATTGATGATTGTCGTACAAAACGTATTTCACTTGCGAATTGGTTGGTTATAGACCATTTCACATTAAATCAGCGTTTTATACGCGTCGCGCATGAAGCAAAATTTCGAGTTTAGAAAAGCCTAATTTGTCTCAGTCGCTCTGCTGCGCTACGCCCGAGCCAAATGTTCAGGCTTTTCTAAACTCAAAATTTTACTTCATGCCTAATCTGGGATTGGAAACACTCGTTAGATGATCAATCATAACTAGGGTTGTTATGTTTAAAACACTTTGTTTTAAAACAGTGTTTTAAACTTGTTTAAAAACAGCCGTCTTGTTTTGAACGGTTTCGTTTTAAACATGTTTTAAATGTTAAATTTATTTAAAACATGTTTTAAACGTTGTATTTGTTTAAAACCGTTTTTTTATTATTTTAGCTGCTAAAAATAAATATTTGCTAAATTATATTTTATATTAATTCATTAACATTTTTTGTTTGTTTTTAAATTTTAGCTAAATTGTTTAAGATATTTTAAATTACATTATCAAACATAACATTTTATTACAATAAAACTGTGTGTCCATAAATGTGGTTTTTAAATACAGGGATTTTTTCTTGCAGGTATCCATAAGCATACACTGTAAATTTTTCGACGTTCGTTGTGTTTTGTTCAAGATTTCAATTTAAATCTTTAAACGAGGGTTTTCCACTCCCAGACTAAGCATAAAGTAAAATTTCGAGTTTAGAAAAGCCTGAAAATTTGGATTGGCCGCGTAGCGAAGCGGAGCGGCCAATCCAAATTAGGCTTTTCTAAACTCGAAATTTTACTTCATGCGCCACGCGTATAAAACACTGAAATATCGTAAAGTTTAAAATATACGGCTTTAGCAATCTAATATGTAAATGTGGATAAAACGTGAGTCAAATTCTGCGCCGAAAAAATTGTTTAAAGCAGTGATTATAGGCAACCCAATAACTCTAACGTATATTAGGCTGCCTATAACCGTTGTTGTAAGTGTGTGTTTTTTGAACTGCACTGTAAATCAGTGTTTTTAAGCGTGGCGCATGAAGTAAAATTTCGAGTTTAGAAAAGCCTAATTTGGATTGACCGCTCCGCTTCGCTACGCGGCCAATCCAAATTCTTAGGCTTTTCTAAACTCGAAATTTTACTTCATGCTTAGTCTGGGAGTGGAAAACACTCGTTTAAAGCCTTAAATTAACCGCATTAAAACAACGATTTCCACAACTTTAAAAAACGCTGTAATTATCGGGATATGTACACAAAAGAAAAATGCCCTGTATATTCTATTTTAAACACGTTTTAAACGTGTTTTAAACATGTTTTTAACACGTTTTAAACGCAGATCATAACCTTATTTTGCATCTTTTTTATTGCTAGATTAGCGTGCTCTATTTAATCGATTTGATTAAAACGTAACCAAATAATACCATTGCATAACATATTGGTTAATGAGTTAAATTGTTGGAGTCATCAAATGAACATGAACTACCGTTTAAAACACTTTAATAAGGGAAAGAAGGACAACTACCTGCTATTCTAACAGATAAAGTCATAAATTGTAACATCAACACACCATAAATTGTGGTTTCTTTTCTTCCATTATACTCCCGCACTTATAGAGGGTGTCTCTCTTCAAAATTTGCTGGTTTAGATATTTTGGAGAGGCGTATCAGGGCCGTTAAAAAACGAAATTAACACAATAAAAAAGATTGCAACTAATAATGGTTACAACTCCAACTTAATAAATAACATGTGGATAAAACAAAACTTTAGGAAAATTCAAAAACTATTGTATGCAGAATATCCTTCAATACAGAAAGCACCTTTTCTATCAATTACTTATTTTGGTAATATCAGCCTACAAATTAAAAACATCCTTAAGAAACATAATATTAACATTGCTTTTAAAACATTTTGTAAAACAGAAAACCACATTTTTAATAACAAAACAAAACAATGTAATTTTAGCAAATCCGGTATTTATAAGCTTGTTTGTCCCGATTGTCATGGAATATACATAGGTCAATCTGGTCGTAATTTTAGCACTCAGCTCAAATTACATCAGCGATCTTTTCGGCTAAATCAATCAGAAAAATCAAATTTCGCTAAACACCTCATCGATGAAAACCATTCTTTTGGCGAGGATGTACTTAAGATCATTCATTATGCCGAAAAGGGTCGAAAAATGAACCTTTTAGAATCTTTAGAAACGCAGATAGCCCGCGCTAATTCCCCTAATTAACGACCAGGTTGATTTAGTATATACCCCCATTTTTAATGCTATTTTGTAAATATTATTAGATAAAATAGTTGCTAACCAGCTGTACTGGATGTGCAAAAATGTTTTATCTAGTAATCAACATGGATTTGTCCCAGGACGGTCAACACAGACTAATTTGTTATCCTTCGATCAACATCTGGTGAATGCTTTGGAGAAGAAAAGCCAAGTCGATTGCATTTATTTGGATTTTTCCAAAGCATTTGACAGAGTTAACCACAAGATTTTATTGGATAAATTAAACCTATACGGATTTAGTAATACGACTACTAACTGGATATCGGAGTTTCTGACAAATCGATTCCAAATGGTAAAAATTAACGACTATATATCGAAACCAATTCCTGTAACATCAGGGGTGCCGCAGGGCTCACACTGTGGGCCTTTGCTATTTATAATGTTTGTCAACGACATAGAAAATTTAATTTCTAACAGCAAGATCCTCATGTACGCTGATGATATTAAAATATTTCGTGTAGTGGAAACCTTAGACGAGTGCGTTGGCCTACAACAAGATTTGGACAGAATCAACAACTGGTGTCAGAATAATAATCTATTTCTTAATGTGAGTAAATGCAACAAGATGTCTTTCACTCGGAAAAAATCAACTCTGTCTTACACATACGAAATTGACAACAATCTAATAGCTAGTCTATCCGAGGTGAAGGACTTAGGCGTAATTTTCGATCCAACGCTCTCATTTAACTCACATATTCTCAATATTTCTAACAAAGCACTAAAAATGTGGGGTTTTGTATTAAGAATAGGTAAAGATCTGGGTCCAACTGCTTTACAACGACTCTACTGTGCATTTGTTCGCTCTAATATGGAGTATGCATCTGTGGTTTGGTCTTCGTATTCGATAACTCACTCGAATAGACTGGAATTAATCCAAAATAAATTTCTTCGCTCAATAGAGTTTAAACTGGGTCGTCAACATATACGTGGCTGTTATTCCGATATAATGAGCGAACTGAATATCAGAAGCTTAGCTGATCGTCGGGTTATTATGGATTTATGCACACTGCAGAAAATAATAAATTATAAAATAGACAGCCCGTATCTATTGGAACAGCTCAATTTCTACGTGCCAGCTCACTCAAGGACCCACAGGAATTCTCATATATTTCGGTTGAAGACCTTCACCAGCAACTACTGCCATTTCAATCCAATAGCAAGAATGATGAGAACAGCAAATCAACTCTCGGAAAAACGCTGGTTCAATTTATTTAATTCAAGTTTATATCACTTTAAGTATACGTTAAGGAAACATTTGTAATCATTTTGTCTATTTCAATTCTATTTCAATTTTATTATATGTATGTGTCAACAAATACTGTTATAGAACATAATCTTTTTGTTACAGTTTTTATTATATATGTATATATCATCGCTATATTATGTAATTATATTGTTTTTGTTAAAAAAGGGAATTCCCGTCAATAAATAAATAAATAAATAACCATTCTTACCTGTACCATACCGTAATTTAAATCACTCTGTTTGATAATGGCAAGTTGAATTGCCAAAACTGCAGTCACAAAAATAAAAAAATATTGTGTTATTTATTACAAAGTTAAAGTGTTTTATTTTATTAATAAACTCTAATTTTTATAGAAGCTTAAACATTATTTCAGGTGTTTTAAGTTTGCATGAAACAAAGTTGGAGGTGCTTAAATTTTGTGTTCTTGTGGGTTACGCTGTAACAGACACTGCAGTGTGGCCATTAATTATTCGCCATGTCTTTCAGTAGTTAATCCCTTAACACCCACCTCTAGCAGTGTCGTTTATTATTTAAACCATAATTATGCAAGTATAGCTCGTTATTCTATTTACTGTGAAGGAAATTTTAATCATGATTGGTTTTTTAATATTTATACGACAAATGATGAAATTAAACCATTAAGTGCTTTTGATGTTGACATTAACACAACTACTAGAGGAAAGGAGAAGACAGTTGGACATACAGCGAATTTTTTTTTAAGTGTACAATTCTATGCAATAAAATTAAGCACAAATAACAAAATAAATTATAGTTTAAAACTTACATAATGAGTTTCCTAGTTATGAAAATATGACAACAATTCAAAAATTCGAATTCTAACAAAAATAGATGATGGATTCTCTATTTTGGTTTTGTGGTATTTATTACGAACGTTTTTTCAAAAGGTCTTAGTTTAGCTTTAATAAAGGTGTTATTATCAAGTTATGGTGTTTTATCAATTATTGAAACTACTGCTAGGCAATTAAACATCCTCGAATTACACAACTAGAATATTGTGAAAAATAATTGACACTTGTGCTTAATTTTATTGCACAAAAGTGTATGTTACGCGATATAACGCTGTTTGTGCATTTTCAGCCATTCGTTGATTTTGTAAAAACGTGTAATATGAAGCTTTTAACGAGTGTTTCCACTCCTTGGTTAAGCATGAAGTAAATTTTCGAGTTTAGAGAAGCCTGAAAATTTGGTTTGGTCGCGTAGCGCTACGCGACCAAACCCAATTTTCAGGCTTTTCTAAACTCAAAATTTGACTTCATGCGCCACGCGTATATAACGCTGAAATATTATGAAGTTGTAAAGGAAGAACATGTTATAATTCGTATAAATTGATGGTAATAAAATTAATTATAATAGCGATAACGTATAGTCTTCCTGGCGCATCCACCGAAACTGAAGCAAAATATACAATCTCCATTTCAGTCTATTCTTTAATTATTCACAGGTTAAAAGTTGCAAATTTAATTTTTTCTGGCTGTAACTAATGCTCACAACGTTTCATTTGAATAAAAGCACAGGATTTTTCTTTTGATTTTCACCATGTAACAAATGACATTTTCTTTTTATCAAATGAAAATCCCGCATGTCAGTTTTGTATCAACATATTTCACTATTTATCGAAAGACTTTCCGTTTTTATCAAATGAAACTCCCATTTTATTTAAAATAATTAAATTAAGTGTAAATACGTTGAATACAGCGAATTTTTCTTTTAACAGTGTATCGACTCCTTGATTAAGCATGAAGTAAAATTTCGAGTTTAGAAAAGCCTGAACGTTTGGATTTAGACGTCCAAATTTAAGTTAAGGTTTTCTAAACTCGAAATTTTACTTCTTGCGCGAGGCGTATAAAACACTGATTTAAAGTGAAGTTTAAAATATACTGCTTTAGCATACTGATTAATGTGTATTTTAAATTTCACAATGTTTCAGTGTTTTAGACGCGTCTCGCATGAAGTAAAATTTTAAGTTTAGAAAAGCCTGACTACGCGTCCAAATCAAAACATTCAGGCTTTTCTAAACTCAAAATGTTACCTAATGCTTAATCAAAGAGTGGAAACATTCGTTAGTAGCTTCAAATTGAACTCATTAAAAAAACAAAGATTGTTTTCTTCTCTTTAAATATTCGCTTAAATATGATTCAATATGTAATGAAGTTCTAGAGTTATGAAATCAAAGCACATCTTTATTATTAGGACTTATACATTTCTTCAATCGGCTCAGAAATTCTTCTATTGGACTATTGGATAAATGGTCTGTAAAAACGCAGAAATACAATGAGAAACTCATTTTATAAAAAGTGAAAGTCATTTGACAAATAGTGAAATATATTGATATAAAAGTGACATGTGGGATTTTCATGCTTACTATTTTTGATATTTTTTTTTTAGATTTTTAACAGACCACCAAATCCATGTATTGATGAATTCCGTCCCTTTCCATAATCTCATCAATTTACATACATTTTGGTGATTTTCGTCAGTGTCACATAAGTCATTAGTTTGTAATGTTTAGAGATTTTTTAATTTTCAAGATTTGTTTCAATGTTGTCAAAGCTCATTCTTGATTTTTAAAATAGGTAAATGAATTTCTTGATGTCCCGGGTCAAGTTCGGGGTCAAGTGTCCTATAGTACATGCTCCCTTTTGCTTCTATGGGTGCCGGTATGCAACAAACTGAGACCAAAAATACCGGTCCGCCACATAAAATAGTTTGGGAAGCGCTGCCTTAAAACATTTAATAGCAACATTAATTCTTTTATTAAGTTATGTGGAGTATTTAATCACAATAAAAAACACTTTTATTCCTTACTTCACTTTTATTTTTATTCGTTAGATGTACATTTTGAGTGCAAAGCACTCATTATCAATAACTAATGGTCTTACAACTAGGTGCGCAACTATATATACCTGACAAAGATGGGAAAACCTAATTTTAATTACATAAGGTGTCGCACGGCTGAAAAACATTAAGGGCATTAGAATTACGGACTGTTGATGGGATTACACTTTTTCGGAACTTGTAAAAGGTTTAACAAAGGGTTTTCCAAAGGACTTAAATCAAAATTTAATAATTTATCTTTATGTTTGTGCATTTCTATGGCTTCTAACATATTTAATAGCAACAGAATTACGTGAAATGGGTATTTTGTATCAATTGTTGCTTAACACAATGATGAAATCTGCAACTCTTTATCTCATTTAGTTTCACAGATATTTTAGGTTTATGAAACACTACAAACGTCATTTGTTTTCCAAAAACGACAAATATCACCGAAATAGCATGACTTACACCAAGTATTACATTAACAAACTGGCATTCATTTTTGGCAAAGCGTCACAAAAGTTAATAATATACCGTTCGTTTGTTTTATTGTGCTTACCATTGGGATCTCGTAAACCATTAAATCAAAACTGTTAAATTAGATAATTTAAGTTTTAATAGAAAATAATAATGATTTTAATTTTTTTCGCTTTATCTTAATAACAAATGACTCTACAAGAAAGTCGTTAATTCTTGTACAGTCATTTGTTATTAAAATATAGCGAAAAAAATTAAAATCGACAACAATATATGTACACTTATGTAATAAAATGGAGATTCCGTTAATAAATAAATAAATAAATAAATTTCTTTTTAAGTTGGTAGGTAATAGTATAAAGTATTTCTTAATATTTTGGTTGTTTTATTTCATTTTCTGTACCGGTTTCGAACACTAAGTGTTTATCATTAGCAGAAAATAACGGACTTCAATATACTTACTAATTTCTTTTTGCTATTACTTTGTAAATTAGAAAGATCACGAGCTGAAATTTGAAATGTACCCCAAATAACATCCTAGAAACACAAGAAAATTGACAGATTTTATACAGGGCGTTCCATTTTCAATCTACAACATCAAATTGTAGTTTTTGTATGGCAGCCATATTAGATTTTTTATGTGATTGAATAAAGCTATAAATTTGAGTTCTTACTAGCACTAATAAATGAGTTGCCTATTTTCAAAAATCCCTAAATCCATTTAAACAAAATGGATTAAGGAGTTTTTGGAAATGGGCGTTTCAAATATATTATTATAATTTATACTAATTACATTAATAACGTTAATTTATGTCAACAAAAATGAATTTATGTCAAAATCGATTAGCGTTTGGTATGTTTTTTACATCAAAATGTAAAAGCGTGTCAAGAAAATATTGCTCTTCTCAGACCCAATGAATATATGAGATATTCTAAATTTGGTTCAAAGAAAAGTAATTTTATATTTTTTTCCTCTTTGGAAGAAAATCATTTAGTTACCCGTGTGAAATTTTGTGTGGGTGTTCATTATGTATTGTTCTGTGAAAATATGTGAAAATCCAAAATTACCTCATTCCTACTCCATTATTTTTAATTAAAGATAAAACATAAGTATTGATGGGAATAATTCAGAGAAGAAAAACTGACGAGAAATATGTATCAACTTAATTTATTTAATGTTTTATAATTGTACATAACAACTAAAAACAGCCTTCTCAAATGAAACATTAGTTAAATGAATTAAAAACGTTTTACTTCAAGTACAGTGCGATCGTTTAAATTATGATTTAGAGAAGGCGGCATTTTTTCGTGCGGTTGCCCAGAATGCAAATTGAATGATAAAATAAATTTAATGTTAACAGTCAGTAGTGCCAATATAATTTAAAATTCAAAGCCTACTCTAAATCATGTTTTTAACGATCGCACGGTATAAGAGAAAGGGCAAATCTATAAAAGTTTTTGGGAAATATTGATTTAAAAATTCTAGCTTAAAAACGCAATCCATTATTTTATGAACATCTGTGTGAATATTAGGCAAATATTGATCTTTTCAATTGATCATAAGAAAAATGAAATTTTACCAAAGTTGGAAGGAAATTGAAATTTGAAAAAAATCTATTTTAAAAAATCTTCGTGAAATCATGTGTTAGTATTGGGCAAACATCACGTTTTCATAATCCTCATTCGTAGTTTTTGAGTTATTTTCGATGGAAAATAAGATACATACAGTTTTCGGGAAATTTATTTGGCTAATAAATCCCCTCTGTAAATTATTTGCTTGTTTTTCTACCAAGTAAATTTTATTCTCTAAATAATTTGGCAGTTAAAAGTCAAAAGTGTATTATATTATTATAATCACTTTAGATTCTACTACTTGTATTTATTAATTTCATTACGGTTATCATGTCTACCATATCATCCATGTCAGTTTTAAGTTCGCTTATAGTATCTTCCCTGACAGTGATTAATTTGAACCACAAGAAATTCTAAGGTGTCGAAGACCTAGAGTTTTTCAATTCAGAAGCAACCCGTTGACATAACCAGGGATTTTTATACATATGCGTACGCTTGTTTTAAATTAGTTTCATTTGAAGCTTTAAACGAGTGATTTCCATCCCCAGATTAAGCATGAAGTAAAATTTTCAGGCTTTCCTAAACTCCAAATTTTACTTCATGCGCCACACGTATTTAACGCTGAAAACACTGAACAAGTGAACTTCACTTGAAATCAGTGTCTTGTACACGAGGCGCATGAAGTAAACTTTCGAGTTTTGAAAAGCCTGGAAATTTGGTTTGGTCGCTCCGCTTCGCTACGAGACCAAACCAAATTTTCAGGCTCTTCTAAACTCGAAATTTCACTTCATGCTTAACCTGGGAGTGGAAAACACTCATTTAATTATTTTTCTTATTCTGTGTAATTGATTGACAATTCAATTTGAAAGATTTACAATTTGATTTTAAAAATTGTTTTTTTCACTTAACGCCACAATGAAAATGTATAATTTCGGTCGGTAATCTACTAACTAAATTATTTATTTCTAGAATTACTATTTATTTGGTAGGTTTGCTTTATAATACGAAATTTTGTTTGCCTATTAGTTTACCACGTAAATAAATTTACTCCAGAAATAAGTTTTTATTTATTTAATAATCTTTTATAATACCGGGAAATATTTATTGTCATTTTAAGGTTTATATTTAATTTAAAAGTATCTTAGTATTAGTTCAGTTTATAAATAACAAATAAACGTATACCTCATAATTTTTCTTTTAAGTGTACGTACATATTCCGATGCATGCGCGGTAAATTTCAAGCATTCATTGCTTTTTTCAAAAGCATTCAATTTGAAGTTTCGAACGAGTGATTCCACTCCCAGATTAAGCATGAAGTAAAATTTCTAGTTTTGAAAAGCCTGCAAACTTGGTTTGGTCGCTCTGTCAAAATTGATAGTTTCCAATTAATTTACTCATAGAGGCATCCTCTAGGTACAAGTAGAGATATAAATCATATTTTTATCTTATTCTTAAGAGAAGTTACATACAGATTTCAAGATGCCTTTTTCAGGTCAAAATTTTAGAAAATTTTTTTTTCTTCAAAACTACATGAGATAAGTGTACATATGTTCGAATAAAATATGTTGCAATTTAAACGAAGAATCCAAAAAATTACTAATATATAGGGTGTTCCATTTAACATAACAAATTTGGTGCTACTTCCGGTAGAACCGGAAGAGATATAAAGTTGAAAATATTTCACATGAGAACTGATTCAACCGTATGACAAGGATTTTTTTCAAATGTTTAATGCAACGGCAACCCTATAAACTTTTAACGAACGGTTTAGCGTAGACACCCTGTATACTGCTAAATCTGTATTTAATATATATTGTTCTTGTTTCAATCGGAGCCACTCTGACTAACTCTGGATCTGACGTAGATAGGGTTTTAAGGAAAAAAACTTGTCAATATTGTTTTTAAAGGGGAACTTGAAAAACACTGTTTTTTGAGTTTTAACTTTCACCTCCTGACCCCCAGCCACAGTAACTTTATAATTTTAAATAGCACCCCCATCGTCTGATACCTCGTTTTCGAGGCCATACAAATTACTAACCAACAAAGACAAAATAATTGAAATTAATTTATATTATTTTTTACTGACTCAATAGTATTTTTATGCCCTCCAAAATGAGGTATTACACGATGCGGGGTGTCACTTAAAATTATAAAGTTGAGGTGGCTGGGGGTGAGGTGCAAAAGTTAAACAAAATTACCGTGTTCTATTTAAAATCGTGTCTACCTCAGATCCAGAGTTACTTAGGCTGGCTCGTTTTGAAATAAAGACCCCCTCTTTCTGAAACAAGTGATCTGGTTTCAATTATTGTTTGATTGCTGGATGGTACTTTGTATGCCATTTGAAATGAAGTATCACACTATGGGGATGCCATTTAAAATGATAAAATTAAGGTGACTGGGGAGTGAGGGGTGAAAGTTAAAATTTAAAAAAACAGTGTTTTTCAAGTCCCCCCTTAAAAACAAAATTGACTTGTTGTTTCTTAAAACTCAATCTACGGGAGATCCAGAGTTATTCAGGGTGGTTTCTTTTGAAATGAGGACCCTGTATACTGCTAAAGCAGAAATAAAATTAGACTGCTTTACAAGAAAATTTTGAATTTCACAATATTTCAGTATTTTATACGCCTGGCGCATAAAGTAAAATTTCGAGTTTATAAAAGTCTGAAAATTTAGTTTACTTGCCCCGCTTCGCTACGCGATCAAACCAAATTTTCAGGCTTTTCTAAGCCTTCACTTCATGCTTAACACTCTTTTGGAACTTAAAATTGAACTCATTAAAAAATCACTTAGAAGAAAAATACATAATAATTAAATCCTGGTAGATTACCAAAATTTTACACTGTGTAGAGACGGGCTCCAGACAATACAAGAAATTTCAAATGTTTTTACCGCTAAAAATTATAATTGTCATCAGTTTTCACGCGAAAAATGATTAATATCATCCAAATCTCGTTAAAAAAAAACTTATTTTTGGTCATGTGTGTAGATTTTGTAAATAAAACTCAAACAGGAAACTTGATTAACGTGGTGGACACTTGTACTCGCATTTATGTATACGCAAGTCCCGTTAATGTATTTCCATCCACTTGTGCAAATACGCACCCTGCGACGGAAACGTTCCACCCTCGTTATCACGTTATTACACACAAAAGGTTATACAAACAAAATGCGCATAAATCTTAAATAAAAGTACACAAAAGCGGTTTTATTACACCGCGGTAATTAACACCAGCGCGTTTATAACTGTGTTTTCCCTAAAAGTTTAATTGAATTCGAAACCCCCTGCAAACTTTCCTAAACATATACATTTCAATTAATTATTGTACTCTCGTATTTAACAAATTTTAACATGTTTAATTATGACGCGTATTTTAACCTATTAATGGCCGAGCAATTATAATTTAACTTTAAATAATACATTGTACAACGATCATATAATGATACCTATTAAGTTAGTTTAAATTGATTTATAATGAGATCGCCATGTTATTTTTTTTTTCTTTGTGGCAGTTACTATACACAATTTAACACTTGTGACATATTTTAAAGTAACGAGTGTCTTCCACTCCCAGACGAAGCATGAAGTAACATTTCGAGTTTAGAAAAGTCCCACGAAGAAAATTTTCACGGGGCTTTTTTAAACTCGAAATTTTACTTCATGCGCCACGCGTACAAAACACTCATTTACAATAAAGTTAAAAATATATAACGCTTAGATGGTGATCAATATTTGCCGAGATGTACCGAAAAAATGCAGAATTAATTTTTGTAAACAGTTTTTGAATAAAAATAATAAAAGTAGAATAGATTTAGTTTGAGTAACTTTTCCATATTGTTGATATTTAAATCATCACATCTTTAACGTAGAAAGTGCTATGAGGGACACATCGCCATTTTTTTAATTGAGTAATAACCGAAATATTTAAAAACCAACATATTTACACACATTCTTCACACATTCTCAAGTCTGGTTAAATAATACAATGTATCAAATTAGCTAATTTAGTAATTTAATTAACAAAAAATTTATATTGTTGCTATTTTGTTCGTTTATGCTGCACTAAATTGAACTGAGGTCAGATTTTTTTGTATGCTTACAACTAGAGTCGAAAAATCGGTTATATCCATTTGACGCACGAGAATACGTTTTTTTTCCTTTAACTGTTCTAAGTAAGGCTAAATCGACAAAAGGTACATATCCAGGTGAATAATTCTTTTTGTGAGGACCTGATCAACAGTCTATCTAAAGAATGCCTAAGAATGAAATTTTAAAGAGCAGAGATTTCTTTTACAAAATTAATTCTTTTGTTTAAGTATAGTGGGCTTTGATACCAAAAACAACACGATTGGTTTTAAAGAAAATATTTACAATTTGCGAAACATTGAGCATACTACTTTTAATGTATATTACATGTATTTAAATTTCTTAAAGATTGTACATACTAATAAGTACTTTAATTTTTTATTTAATAGAAATTATCAAAATTATGCCAAACAAGTAGATAAAAGGCCAGCATTACGGCTGGCAAAAATAGTGTGGATGTTTTGATAGGTTCCTTTTTGTATTGCAATAATACATCCCTAGCTAACAATTGCAGTCAAAAAACGAACCGTTTCCACCTGTAACTCTCCAACAATTATTGCTTCGCTACACCACCCTAATTTTCAGGCTTCTCTAATTTCGAAATTTTACTTCATGCTTAATCAAGGAGTGGAAACACTTGTTCGGTGCATTACATTTTTCACTTGTCCAAAACAATACTTAAAAGAATAATTCCCTGTATGCAATAATTGTTATTTTCAGTACATCTAGTTGCATATTATAAGACACCGACTTTTAAATTGAGAGCTTGTTCATATGAAGTTATCGCCAGTTCAGAGATCACGAAAACAATTTACTAGGTCTGTTTTTGTGTGCTTATATGTACGCATAATGAGTTCATCGGAGTGTATTGAATGATGCTGATTATTCACTTGCAGGCGCATGCATGTGCATGATTTATTAATGATTATGCACTGTAACGAATCATCTTGACATTATCACTAATCAAATCACGAGGCGTGCGTCATATTAGTATTTGACGTTTGAAAACAATACATAACTGACAAAGACATACGTAGATGTATTCGTTAAACCTAACCTATGCGGTGGATTAATTTTTGTGATAAATAGGTAGCGCCTTTAAACATTACATAAGTAGCGTTTAACGAATACGTCATTTAACTTCAACGTAAATTAACAAAGACCTTAATGAGAACCGATGCGAACGCACATATGAATTTCTCTCAAAAAAAATCGCTTAAATATGATTTAATATACAGGGTGTTCTAAATTATCGGGCCACCATTGGTAACTTTGGAACTGCGAAGTCGGTTCAATTAGCAAACTAGTAGTATTTTTTTTACGTATATTACGATGATGTAAACAGAAAAACAAGTGAACCTTAGGTTTTTGATTTAAACGAAAAACAACATTTTTTTAAATGGGATGTCCTGTATATTTTGACACATTTAGAAAGAGAAAAAATACACAAACATAAAAGGCTTAATAAATGATTATCCTAAAATGTTGTTTTTGCGAATAAATCAAAAACCAGAGGTTAACTTGTTTTTCTGTTTACACCATTGTAATATACGTAAATAAATACTACTAGTTTGTTAATTTAATCGACTTTGTTGCTCTAAAGATAACAAAGTTACCAATGGTAGCCCGATAATTCAGAACACCCTGTATAGGGTGGCTGATTTTTTAATGTACAGCTTATATCTGTTAAACTATTAAAGATACAAAAATAGGTTTAAAATGACACTTGGTATACAGAGCGTGATCTAAAGCATGACACAATACATTTGCTTCCATGGCCTACGCATCATCCGGAAAAATATCTTTTTTTTTTTAATTGCAACGCCCTGTATATTTCTTGAGATTCGTATTCTTAATCAAATTGTCTCTACAATAGTGTATCTCAAGCCCTCACTTTGCTTTAAAATTGTGCTCGTTACCTTAATTATTACTGTAATCAGTGATATTGTTTCATTTATAGGTACTTATTAAATTTGTTTACGTGGTAAAAACTTGTCAAAAGTGACAGAAAATAATCCTTTTTATTAAATATTTTGGATTACTTAAAATGCAAAATATTTAATAAAATGTACAATATGAGTGTCAGAAAATAGAGAGAATATTCTTTTTGCAACATTTATTTAATGTATACATACATATTAAAAATGCTTGTTATGGCATTTTTTAAAAACTTGTTTTTTCTTAGATTTTTTTGAAGAAATCGCGATTATTGGTTGAACATTGTTACTATAGACATTAATATGGACATGAGCAATTTTTAACGCGAGAGAACAACAAACGAATATCACGAGCATTTCCACTCCCAGATTAAGCATGAAGTAAAATTTCGAGTTTAGAAAAGCCTTAAAATTTGGTTTGGTCGCGTAGCGCTATGCGACCAAATCAAATGTTCAGACTTTTCTAAACTCGAAATTTTACTTCATGCGCCACGCGTATACAATACTGAAATATTAAAAAGTTTAAAATAAACACTAGGTAGATATTTGATGATATGCGTTAATTGACAAAATATTAAAACTTTAAAAGTTTATCTTGATAAACATATTATTGTGATGGTAACTTAAAAAATTGTCAAAATGCATAAATATATATTTAACGTCAAATTTATTATTTTACATTTTTGGCGTTTAACTAAATACTACATTTTTTTCTTCTTGGCCTGGTGAAAATCCTGGCTACGCTCATGGTTGTTTATAATATTTGTCTACATATTAGCTGTAGCTTTACGCTTAAGCCCGTTCGAGACCCTCTTTCCGAATTCTTCGTCAACTTGCTCGAAATTCTGCACATTCCTCTCCTGAATAGGAATATCGGCATTCTTTAACGCCCCAACGATGTTTGACACTAACCTTGTCCTTTCCGCTTCAGTCAATACCTTCCTGTATAAATCGCGGGCTTGACTGAAATTATCCTCATCTCTAGTATCGTACCAGTCGATCTGCCCGCTGAGGGTGGCGGTGGGGTAGTACTTCCTGGCCCGCTTATCACTATCAGGCCCACCAAAGCTGTTGGGATGGTAATTAGGCGCTCCGCCTTGATTATTGACAGCGCTGGCTCCGTCCCTTTGAAAATTCCTCACTTTGAACGGACAGTTGACCGGGATTTGTAGGTAATTAGTGCCAACGCGGTGGAGGTGAGCGTCGTGGTAGGAGAACAAGCGGCCCAACAGCATGCGGTCTTTGGAAGCGTAAATTCCGGGGATCATACTGGCTGGCGAGAAGGCAATTTGCTCGACTTCTGCGAAATAATTTTCCGGATTGCGGTCTAGCGTTAGTTTTCCAACAGGTAGCAAAGGATAATCCGCATGAGGCCAAACTTTGGTAACATCAAATGGATCGAACCTTGACGACGCTGCTTGAGCTTCCGACATCACTTGAATGTACATTGTCCAAGATGGATTCTTGCCGTTAGCAATAGAGTTGTACAAATCCCTAATTCCGTAATCAGGATCGGAACCTGCTAGAACGTCGGCTTTGGCTGGATCTATATTCTTAATACCTTGATCTGTTTTGTAGTGGAATTTGCAATAAGTCCGTTGTTGGTCCTTATTGACCAGCGTGAATGTGTGCGAGCCGTAACCATGCATGTGCCTGAAACCATCTGGTATTCCCCTATCCGAAAAGAGAATCAGCACCTGGTGCATTGTTTCAGGGCGTAGCGAAATAAAATCCCAAAAAGCGTCCCAATCGCGCATGTTGGTAACAGGGTTACGCTTCTGCGAGTGTATGAAGTGAGGAAACATAATAGGATCCCTGATGAAGAAAATAGGGGTGTTGTTTCCAACCAAATCCCAAATACCATCTTCCGTATAGAATTTAACTGCAAATCCGCGCGGGTCCCTGGCGGTGTCAGCGGCTCCTAGGTTGCCCGCGACTGTTGAGAATCTCACACCAATCGGTGTGGTTTTGCCGACATTGCTGAAGACCGTCGCTATCGTGTATCGGGTGATATCGTGGGTCACCACGAATTTTCCGAAAGCTCCGGCTCCTTTTGCGTGGACCACGCGCTCCGGTATGCGTTCCCTGGAGAAATGGGAGAGTTCGTCGAGGAGGGCCCAATCTTCCAAGAGGATGTTACCGGTTTTTCCCACTGTTAAACTAGCATCTTTTGCGGGTATGGGGTTTCCAGAGCTTGTCGTTGCCGAACCAGATGACTGAAAAATACAATTATTCTGTGTAAATAGAACGTTCTTCAGGAGTCGGCAACTTTTTTTATGTTAGTCATTTTTTTTAATAAAATGTCCAAATCAAAATTTCCAAGGAGCCACAATGGATTTTTAATTTTTAAAATGATCAGAAACGATTTTTTCGAATACCTACAACTACAGGGAATTTTTCTTTTAAGTATACATATCCCGATGCTTACGCTATAATTTTCCTACAGTTAATTTTGAAAAGCGTGCAATTCGAAACTTCGAACGAGTGTTTCTAATCCTTGGTTAGGCATGAAGTAAAATTTCGAGTTTAGAACAGCCTGAACGGAGTGACCAAACCAAATTTTCAGGTTTTTCTAATTTTATAAACTCGAAATGTTACTTCATGCTCCACCCGTATAAAAGTCTGATATAAAGTGAAGTTCAAAATAAACGCCTATAGCATAATGCTTTAGTAGTATACTTTGATCTTCACAATAATATTAGATGTACTACAGATTCTACCTTTTAAATGCGCCAAATATAGATTTTTATGCTAGTTCTGTTAGAGGGCTGCACGGGCCGGGCGCTTTGACCCGGCCCGATCGGCCGAGCCCAAGCCTCGATTTTTTTCAAGCGGGCCGGGCCGGGCTTCCAATCCAAAATATAAGGCCGGGCCGGGCCTGACTGTTTTTTTAAAGTTTGTTTTTATTTTTAATTGCAAACTATATCTATAAACAAGTAAATATATCAAAATTGAATTTGTGTTCAGTATGCCACTATGGAGCATTAGATGACGTTAGCTATCGAATCCATTAAAAGTAAATATACATTTACAAGTGTGATAAACCTTTATTAGCTAAACAAGATAAATTCAAATTCAAAACTATTTGAATTCGAGAAAATAAGCTTACGCTTCTTATAGTTTGCACACTTTAAACATAATATTTTTTTTTTCGTAATTTTATATATTAACTTTATTAGCTAGTGTCAGAAAATGTTGAATTATTTAGACTAAAATATTGTTCGGGCCGGGCCGGGTCGGGCCTGTTCTATTATTTACCTGGGCCGGGCCGGGCCGGGCTCAAGTCAATTATGTTAGGACCGGACCGGGCCGGACATACAAAATTTGCTAACAGGCCGGGCTGGGTCCAAAAAAAAAAACGGCCTGTGCGGGGCTCTAAGTTCTGTCTTAGAACCAAAACCCGTCTCAATAACTCCCCAGTCACCTCTACTTTTTAAGCTTGAATAAATAATTTCGTTTTGTTTCAATAGTTCAAAGTTGATTACAATGATTTAGAAAAAATTGTTAGAAAAAATACTAAAATTACTAAAACATCATATTTTCAAGAAATGTGCACATATTCTAAAAGGAAATAAAATACTTTTATTTTGGAATAAGAAACAGCATAATTCTTAAATGCGAAAACATCACAGAAGCTACTAAAGGTTTGTTATACAAAATAAGTGAATAAAATTTACAAGAAATTTACAATTATTCACAGAAGAAAATATGTTTACTTCTTGACAACCTGTATTAATTTAAATAAAATGTATCATTTTTGTACGTTTTAAGAATCTCAAAATAATATAGATTTTTTTTTTCAACCTGTTTCTCATTGATCACTTGATGAAACATGATTAAATATTTTTTTAAAAATTAAATTTAAAATAAAATCACTTGGTATGTTTCACTAATTATACGTCTTTATTCCGACTAGTTTCGGCTATCAGCCATTTTCAAGGAATGTGACATTCCTTGAAAACGGCTGATAGCCGAAACTAGTCGGAATAAAGACGTATAATTAGTGAAACATACCAAGTGATTTTATTTTAAATTTAATTTTTGTTTAAATATATAGATTTTCTTTTATTTGTAATATTGTTAGTCAATTCCAAATAAAATCGTTAAATTTTGATCGTTTGCAAATTGGCGTACAATAGCTGAAATGATTATTTATTTTATTTACAATTCAGCAAAATTTGAGAATCTTATGAGAAAGTCGACCCGACCGTTATCTAAACGTATAAATCTGTTAAGATTAAATATTTTAATCCTAAATAAGGATGTAGTTAAGACGACAATATGCCAATATTGTCGTCTTAACTACATCCTTATGTACGATTAAAATATTTTGAAAAAATATATATACTTTGAGCAAAGTACAAACTTTGTGCTTGTTTTAATAAAATATTTTCTACTTTTACCGTTATTTTATAAAAAAATATCAAACATTAGTAAACTAGAGTAATCGCGTCTTAGATTTAATTTTTATTTGCAATTTTTATACAAAATATCGGAAAACTAAACTAGTCATATTATAGAAGATTTCTTTGCAAAAATATGTGATTTTTCTCATTTATTTACTTTCTAAAATAAACTCACGACGCGCATAAAACTGTTTTTTTAATTTTCAATAAATTCAATATCGCGCCGACATCCCAGTAAATTTATTGTAGAATAGAAAACAATGAAAAACATTAAACATTTTCCCAAACAAATCTTCAGCAATATCACTGATTTAGTTTTCCAATATTTTTTGTAGATTTTGTAGATAAAGATAAAATTTAAAACGCGATTAAGCTAGTTTACTAATGTTTGATATTTTTACTTTCCATAAATGCGTCATTAAATGAATGACTATTGTAACATTTTACCGGTAATTTCGCTATTATAACATTTTGATAGTATTTCATCATAGTCGACTGTATTTTCAGCTGTACTATAACAAGTCGTATGATTATCATCGATAATATTCATGAGTGAAACCGAGCTGCAGATTCAACGAGTCCGAAGGGCGAGTTGAATGTGTTGCTCCGGTTTCATGAATGAATATTATCGATTATTATTCATACCACATGTTATATTCGATGAGACAATATACTATATTTCTGTCTTGAAAACCTCACCCCATCGCCCGGTTGACATTTTTAATTATCGACTGTCAGATTTGAGAAATAATTTTCGTAGCAACTACCAAGACAAGGTGATAGGATTCTATCACCGCTGTGATAACATGTATCTATGGAAATAAGCGATTCTGATTGGAGGGAATGTAGTCATGTGACGCTTGAGTTATATTCTCACTATTATGGCATTTTGATAGTATTTCACTATAAAATTGACTAATTTACATGTTATCTTTTGAATTATTTTTAACTTGTATCAAAATTGACATTCTCCGTCTATAAAACAACAATAAACTTATTACGTCAATTTTTAATTGTTTTAATGATTGAACAAACGAGTGTCTTCCACTCCCAGGTTAAGCATGAAGTAAAATTTCGAGTTTAGAAAAGCCTGAAAATTTGGCTCGGGCGCGTAGCGAAGCGGAGCGACCGAGCCAAATTAGGCTTTTCTAAACTCGAAATTTTACTTCATGCGCCACGCGTATATAACAATGATTAATTGATGTGAAATGGTCTTTTAAAAATTTATAAGTGAAATAAGTTTATCATGTCAATTATCAATTATTTAGGTAATAGGGAAAGTGCTATGATGGACACCTCACTATTTTTTTTTTTTTATGAAATAACGGTAAAAGTAAAACATATTTGATTGAGACAGTTATAAAGATTGTACTTTCCTTAACGTATACTAATTTTTTCAAAACATTTTATCCCTAAATAAGCATGTAGGTAAGACGATAATGTGTTAAGTTTTATACGTTTAAATAGCGGTCGACTTTCTTATAAGATTCTTTGCTATTTTTATTTTAACATGTATTTCTACAGACCTCTTGCATTGTTCATAATTTTCTGTATTTCTGTTGTGTATTGTTCAATGTTTGTTTCAAATCGATCAGTTTTTGTTTGAACTTTGGGAAAAGAAAATTGGAAGTTTAATAAATTCGTTTTTAATTCCTGAAATTCTGTTTGTCTCCCAATAAAACAAAATTCATTCGCCTCTTAAGAATCTTTATTAAATTCTCTCAAAAAATACGATCGTTTTTACAAATCTATTGTATTTATTACACTTTTAGTCAAATTGATTGAACTTTTGTACTTTTTGTTGTTTGCCCGGGCTACCTCTAGATACCAAAAAATTATACATTTAAAAGTTGTTGCAAGCAAGTTTTCATCAAAATTATATTAAATAATGAATTATCTAACGATTAGAAAATAAAATGTTCTTAACTAAGGACATTATCTACTTGAAAATTGAAAAAAAGCTGTCAAAATTGATTAAAATTTATAAATAGAATTAGTATGTATAATCAGCTCAGAAGATTCAACACAATTTGTCAACCAACCGAACAAAAGTAAGGCTAGTATTTTTTTAACCTTTACAAAATTTCAGTGTTTTATACGCGTGGCGCATGAAGTAAAATTTCGAGTTTAGAAAAGCCCCGTGAAAATTTGTCTCGGGTCGCTGCGCGACCCTCGACAAATTTTCTACGCGGGGCTTTTCTAAACTCGAAATTTTACTTCATGCTTAGTCTGGGAGTGGAAAACACTCGTTCAAACTTTAAATTGAACTCTTTTATAAAATCAACGAATGTCCTCAAATGTACAGAGCGTACGTATACATATGGATATGATCTATAAAAGTGGTAAATTATTATAATATATAAAATTACACAAAACTATTCGTGAAAATGCAAACAATGTCTTAATTAATAAGACAACTTAAGACGATAAATATCCATTGAAACAACTACTTCCCCTGCAAATACACCTCCGGATATTGTATTATACAATGAAATATTTAAAATCTTATTTAATTTGATTTGTTACAACGCTCTATTAAAGTATATGTAACGTTTAGGTCAAATTCTCTTCAAGCCAACTAACAATACAACTTTAAAATGAAAGGAGAGATAGCAACAAATTAGAAGTGAAAGGACTTGGATTAAAACGAATGTCTTAGGCCATCTATAGACGCGTTTCGAGATTTATCTCTCTTCAGTATAGCTTTGCTTATGACGTTTAAAAAAATTAGGAATAAAATTAAAACAAACTTACTTGGAAAAAGTGGTGTGTGTGGAATGAACAGGTACACAGAAATGGAATGAGTGAAAATGATGGTTGTTTCAATGGATATTTATCGTCTTAAGTTGTCTTATTAATTAAGACATTGTTTGCATTTTAATTTTTTTGGTAATTTTATATATTATGTTTAAAGTGTGCAAACTATAAGAAGCGTAAGCTTATTTTCTCGAATTCAAATAGTTTTGAATTTGAATTTATCTTGTTTGGTAAATTATTATGTCATATATTAATGATTTTTGTTGATTTTGAAGAATTTAATCAAATTTTGTAAGTTCTGTTTTTTCTAAAAAAATAGTTTTTCTTATTGATAATACATATTATTGCTTTTAGTATTATTTTATTATTTATTTGTAGTTTTTTGTCAATCCTTCTGTTGAAATAGAGGATAGATAGATTATCTTAATTTTTTAATTTGGTACATTTTAATTTGTGTTCATATCACAACTTATAAGAGTATTCTTAATTTTTGTATTTGTATATTTTATTTAAAATAAACATTATTATTTCAATTACAAATCAATTCTAGTATTATTCAGTACTAATACTGAATAATACTAGAATTGATTTGTAATTGAAATAATAATGTTTATTTTAAATAAAATATACAAATGCAAAAATTGATTGAAATGCAAAATTTTCATATTTAATTATTTCTTTTCTATTTTTTTGTATTTAGAAAACACTCATGTTTTCTAAATACAAAAAAATAGAAAAGAAATAATTAAATATGAAAATTTTGCATTTCAATCAATTTTGAGATTTATTAATTTCTTTACTATTTTTAATTTTGTTTATTTTGATGTTTGTTTATTTTTCTAAAAAAAAATCCTGAAAACTGAATAACACTAGATTTGATTTTTATTTGACATAGTTAACTTGAAAAAAACGTTATTGATGTATGCTAATTTTTCCCCTCTTGAAAATGTTGCTCAATTTTAATATTTGTTTAATTTCAACGGTTTGTTTAAACTATACTTTTAGTTTTTGGTATTTTGAAAAATAACTTTTATTTTTAGTTAACTTTAAGCAACTTTCATTTAACACAATCTCATGAAAAATAAATCTCATAATAATATTATTAATTTACGAAAATCTCGAAATATCGAAAATCTCTACATCTTGAAAAGGTGATGACAATTTTTATGTTGACAAAAATCTCGAAATATTGAAATTCTGATGAAAATGTTTTATAAATAGACGAAAATCTCAAAATATTGACAAGTTGTCGTAAATTTTATAAATGGATAACAATTTCGAAATATTCAAAATCTTACGAACATTTTATAAATTGATAAAAAATCTTGGAATATTGAAAACTTGATGAAAGTTTTAGAAATCGTCAAAAATCTCGAAATATCTAAAATCTAACGAACATGTTGTATATTGGCGAAAATCTCAAAATACTGAAAACTTGAAGAAACACTGAGAATTGGAATATATTTGTACAATTTTATTGTAACAATAAGCGATACATTTTATTTTTATATTGATCAAGCATGCTATTTGTAGTTTTTATTGAAATTATCTTCATTTTTTGATTTAGTAAATTTTAATTTATATTAATTTTTACAGTTAGAAGTATTTACGTGACTGTTTCAAGATTTTATTTAAAATTAAAATGATTATAATTTAAAATTATGATTTCAGTAATTTTTTTTTTGAGAGTTACTCTTTTCTTTTAAATTTTTTTCTGTTTATTTTAAAGTTTCGCTTATCGAAATTCAGTAGTTTCGAATAAGAAATAAGATTTAAAAAAAAAAATATAAAAATATTGACGATGTACTTTACTTTTATTATTTTTATTAAATTAAAATGTCTAAAAGTCGATGATTTAAAACTTTATTGAAAACAAATCTATTTATTTTTTCATTTTTAACAAATTTAATTTGTTTTTTAAATTAACGAAAAGTTATGAATATGAAATCCATGAAAACTAACAATATTTTAAAAATTTACGAAAATTCATAAAAAGTGTTAACATGCCCAAATTTTAAAAATGAACGAAGATTTAGGAAGTTTAGAATAACCGTAAACAATTTGAAATTCGACAGAAATCTTGAAATTTTATAAAAAGCACGAACAATTATTTTAAAGGTAACAAAAATTCAGGAAATCCATGAAAACCGCAAAGAATACAAAAATTCATGAAAAATTATGAAAACTGTCAACATTTTAAAAATCAACCAACATTTAACATAACTGTTATTTTGAAAATCAACTGTAATTTTATGAATTCGAAAAAAATCAAAAATAATTTTAAAATGAACTAAAATTTTGCAAAATTCATGGAATTTGTCATTTTTTTTTAATATAACGAAACTGTAGAAAGCTAATGAAAACTCATTCTCGAAAAAAAAATCTCACATATTCATGATGGAGTATTTTTTTTAATTAGTGATAATGATAAAAATTCGCGCAAACTGCTAAAACTTTAAAAATTGGAGAAAATCTTGAAAACATTCAAGTCTATATAAATCAAAACTTGAAAAGGTCATCGATTGATTATTCTCTAACGAGTGTTTTTCAATCCCAGACTAAGCATGAAGTAAAATTTCGAGTTGAGAAAAGCCCCAAAAATTTTGATTTGGACGCGCAGCGTCCAAATCCAAATTCAGACTTTTCTCAACTCGAAATTTTACTTCATGCGCCACGCGTATAAAACACTGATTTAGTGTAAAATTTAAAATATACTGTTCATTTAATATTTAAATTTTCAGTCGACTCTTAAAACCTTGGCAGTTTTCGTAAATTTATTAAAATTTCGGAATTTTAATAAAATTTTCATGAGGTTTTCAACATTTCGACATTTTCGTCAATTTATTAAATTTTCATGAGATTTTTAACGATTTATAAAATTTTTGGATATATGTGTATGAACATTATATGCTAATTTTTGATTATCTACAACTTTTCTTAACAAGATTTTTTATATGATCAATATTAAAGAAAAATCCAACAAATGCAAAGAGTAAACTACCACTTCTGGTTTCAGTATTTTCACTAAAAGTTAATCGGATACTACCACTAAAAAGCTTAAATTTATTGTGTCATCTTAACAGCTTAATCGGTTTATACTTTATCGTGGTGACAGGACAGACATTTTTCAAAAATGATCCTAATCAACTCGGGGGACCTCAAAATGGATATATCAATACTTTCCCTTTGTTTTGCAAAGGGGGAAAAGTAAAAAATAATTCAATTCAATTTGTGAATGTTGGCAAAAAGTATCGAACCTACAAAGAGTTTTAAATTTGGAAAAATAATGACAAATTAAATCGGGCGTGAAATTCAAGGAAAATCTTATGCTCATGTCAAAATCGCGGCGCAGCTGTCAATACAAAGAAATTACCGTTCGCATCTCGCTTGTTTTTCAACCGATTTCAATTCTGATAATTAGAATCGATTCTTCGCGAAAAATCGCATTGGTTTCAAACGCAACACATTTTAAAGTGAATTTAAAAAAAGCACGCGAATCTCGTTTGCTTTTCCCGCCGCTTATCGAATATACAGGGTGAATGGAAAAATGCGACGCGCAGCTCATTTGTTTACACGTGAAAATCGCTCCAACTGTCAAAATAAAATTTCTAGCTTACTTGTTTAGACAGTTGGGGCAAAACTGTTCAGACGAAATTTACGGGTAATATAGTGCAGTTGACATTTAATAATAATAATAATATCTTCATTTACGGAAACTCCATTATTACAAAATTTTGTTTAATCATAACCGCCTCAACTGTCACCGTTGAAGAGTTATTGCTTGTAATTAATTTGTTTTGACAGGCAAAGCAAAACTATTATAGCTAGATTTATGCGGAATTCAGTTTGTTTTTCAGTGGTTTAATAAATTTATTTCAACAAATAAAACAATTTTTAACTTTATTTATATAGCTGAGGTGAAGTACCGTGCGATCATTTAAATTATGATTTAGAGTAGGCGGCATTTTTTTGTGCAGTTGCCCAGAAAGCTAATTGAATGATGAAATATATTTGAGGTTATGGTAAACCATGTGTTATCAGTCAGTAGTGTCAATCTTATTTAAAATTCAAAGACTACTCTAAATCATGTTTTAAATGATCGCACGGTTGAAGGCTCCACCGTCAATAAATTTACTTTAACTATTAAAATAAATAAGTCATTACTCTTCGCTGATTTGTTTTACAAGATGGACTCCTCATTAGGAAATCATTGCTATCTCCATCACATCACTCAATTTGCTACTCGAAATGGTGCCTTCGTCTTAAATATTAGCAACCGATTTATTTTTCATCAACTCTAATAAACACCAAGAATAGCGAAACGAGCTAACCACGAAATCACGTTCACACGTGATTGTAATACCGGTTTACCGATTTACCGACAATTCGTACAACATGCTTTGGTTCCGCGTGTTTTCTCGGTTGTAATCCATGAAATCTTGAGATCGGCGTTTCGATGAAGTTGCAGTCATCTTCGTCCGGGAAAAAAAAATAATTTTATCACTCCAGCAATCACACAAATACATGTTTGGTTTCGCAAAACAAAAAGACTAGGAGTTGTACAAACAAGAAACACATCAAGTAGTATGTATAAATTTAACGAGTGGTTTCTAAAGTCATTGAATTATATAGCCTTTTTTTTTCTTGAAGAAGACGTCTGCGACGTTATCGAAACGATCTCAAGAAAACACGCGGAACGAAACCCGAAAAATACAATTTATTTGTACACGTACCCAAAAATGTTTTCATTTACTTTTTACTATTCACCCACTAACGAACGAAATTGCAAGCCCTTTCATTTGTAAAATAAAAAATTGTACAACTCACCCCATGTTTCTTATAATATTCTTTCAGTTGATTACTAGCCGGTTCACGCTGAGCCATTTTTATTAACTTGCGTATTTACTTAACCAACATTTAACTTGACAACACACGATAATTGTATGTACACAGCCGAATTTTTTCTTCGCAATTTATACCGTAACTTCGGGGATGTGGTAGCCTTTGCAATAACAAAATTGCATAAATAAACAGATAGCATCGAAAATAAATACACGCAAAACCACAATCGTATCATTTTGTTTTCCCTTGCGCGTTCATTGATTTAAATCGTGCAGACGTGTCGGATGCATATTATTTACATAGATATCAAATCCGATTGGATTTTGTAATTTACTGAATGATGCACACATGCAGAGTGGGTCAAACTTCTATTTTTTCAATTTTCTGGAATTAAAAATAACTTTTTTCTTCAGTTTATAGAACTGCTATATTTCTGTTACAAATTTAACTCTTCGGCGCTATCGTATTTTGATTATATTAACCATAATTACAATAAAATGAAAACAATAAACTATGTTTTAACAAATCATAAATCCAAAATGAACTCAATTATATTCTAAAAAAAAAATATTCAAAGATAACTAACTAAATTCATTAAACTGCAAGCTATTTATATTTTACGTTCTAACGAATTAGAATAAATCTAAAAGAAAGAATTACTATTTTGTCCGATATCAAATTTTAATTCTTCTTGAAATTTAAAAAAATGGTTTCTGTGCTAGCAAAAACAAATGAAGTACCTGTGTATAAACAAATAAATGAAGGTGCATTATGAATGGACACACTTTTACAATATTTGGATTTTGTTCTGAATTTTCCAATTAGAAATCAATTAATATTATTTAGAGTTTTATTTTCAATTTAAATATATTTTATTCAATTCCGACGATTTTGATGATTCGTTAATTTAAAATAAAAACGTCAAAATAAACAAATATAATGTTAACAATAGTTGTAACAAACAGGAATTGACGGCGTCAATAATGTCACGTCGACAATGTCATTACCGACGCATCGAGTTTCACGTCGACGTCGACTATTTGTACAACGTTCCTGACATCGACGATGTCGACAATGGTATTAATTAGTACAACATTTGAAATATTCATGCAGAATGTGATTTTGACAGTTGGCTTGGAAGTTAACAGAGTATCCAAAATTCTCAAAATCACGCAACATCGCAACATACATATATAACTAAACTTAACTCACCTAAACATACGAATAGACCAACATTATTAAAAAAATTAAAATTATTGACACTTGTGCTTCTATCTCAGGTAATAAGGTATTCATTGTAATGTTCGACATTTCCCATCCCGAATCCATTCCTCCTGTAGTCCCAATATGAGGCGTTAATTCCTTACATGGTATAATCAGAAATGGATAGTGCTAGATTCTTATATTGTAAACTAAACGGAATTAAATCAAAATCCTATTCTATTAACAATTTTATAGCACACTCAAATACCTATATTGCCCTATTCCTTGAAACCAAAGCTCAATCCCCTTCGATCCTTAGTAACTGGCACTTTCTATACCTCCCTTCTTCAATATTAAATCGTAACCAACAGGGTGGTGCTCTGGTTACAACGCACTCTACAATAAATAAATAACCCACCCACTAAATGAAACCATTCACTTCACTCTACCCTTTAATAATTTTAAACTTAATATCCTTCTCGTCTATATCCATCCCAATGCTACCACAGAAGATACCATTTTTACTAAAGCTTCCTTGTTTGATAATTGCATAATTATAGGTGACTTTAACCTAACCTAAATAAGTCCAAACGAAAACACCTCAGTTTCTTCCTCAACTAATCCAACTTCACACAAATACACACCCCGCCAGCATTTACTATGCCTAATAGTCCTAGTACCACTCCCGATACCCTACTCTGCACATCCAATATTAAACCTCTAATACATTCACTGTCTGTAACACCCGACCTTGGATCAGATCAGCTTTCTATCCAATTTGACCTTAAAATCCCGAACATCCTTATTCCTGAACCTCCTATCAACATATTAAACTACGAAAACTGCGATATAGTTAAAGTAACCGAAGACATAACTGTTTATATAAATTCAAACCCAATCATTTCTCCTATTACAATAGACAAATTCCAATCTGAACTCAAAAACTCCATTAAATTACATGCTCCTAAAATAGTCAAGCAACCCTACAAATATCCTCTCCCCAAATATATCCTTAGACTTATTAAATTTAAACGACAGTTATACAGAGACATCCAACTGACGGACAATGCAGACCTTAAAACAAAATTCAATAGACTTAACAAAGATATTAAAAACCTTACGACAGAATTTAAAAAAGAAAAATGGCTAACTGTTTGAATGAAATTAACAATGAAGATGGGAAAAAATACCGGACAAAAATTAAACAACTATCCAAACAGTCAGAATCGATTAAGTCAATTTTAGACCCTGCGACCAATAAAGAAATAACTGACCCTCAAATAATTGTAAATGCCTTTGCAGATTATTTTAATAAAATATTTAAATTTTCAACAAACGACGATTACGACAAAACACAACTAAATGACATAAACGACTGGTATCAAACTTTCCAAACACTTCCTTCTTCCCCAATAACTCCTATCCTTGAAGAGGACTATATGAATAAATTGTCCCGAGGTAAAAATACTGCCCCTGGACACAATAGTGCTCCTCGAAGTATCCTAAAAAAACTCCCACTAAATATATACCTATATATCCTGGACATCTATAATTATGCATTAGCAAACAACTATTATCCTCCTACTTTAAAAAAAGGGCAAATTGTATGTATCCATAAACCCAACACCAATTCTTCACTTGTATCCAGCTATAGACCTATCACATTACTCCCAGTCCTCGATAAAATATTCGAATCCCTCCTTAAAGACCAAATAAGCTCACACATCTCCAAATATATCCCTAAATACCAATTCGGATTTCAACACAAACGCTCCACTCAACTCCCATTGACAATTCTGGCATCCTATCTCCAAACGTCCCATCTCAAGGGCAAATAATCAGCTGTAATTCCTCAATGTCAAAAAAGCTTTTGACTCGGTCTGACACCTGGGATTATTATATAAATGTCTAGTCCTCAATTTCCTATATATCTATTACGCATCCTTGATCAATTCTTATACAACAGATCCTTACAAATTAAATTTAAAAACCACCTATCCTACTCATTTTGTCCATACCAAGGTGTTCCACAAGGTTCTCCCATATCTCCCTTACTCTTTAATATACATACCCATGATCTATACAACCAAAATCGCAAATATTTTAATCCAGCTCAATATATCCTCCAGTTCGCTGTTGACACGACCTTGGTAACCCATGCCCCTACCCTCAGTTCCGCAATGTCCTCCTTACAAGACTTTACACTATTATTCCAAATCTTGGTTCCTTAAATGGAGAATATCCTTGAATTCCACTAAAACCCAACTATTAATTCCCAACCACAGAATAACTCCTAATTCCCCTACAATACTCCTCAATGGCACCCAAGTTTCCCCTTCACCACTATGTAAATACCTTGGCATAAACTGCGATCCCAAACTCACCTTTATTTCCCACTCCAAAATAATTAAAAATAAAATTCAAACCAGAGCACGCCACTTTAGAGGTTTAACCTGTAAACAGCGTGGAATATCAACAAAAACCGCCGTCAATATATTCAAATACATATGCAGGCCGATACTCGACTACGGTTTTATCTTATTTGGTCTCACCCATCCCAGATCCCTTAACAACATCCTTATTGCAGAAAGAAGTTCCCTCCGTATATTGACAAAAATCTGCCACCCCTTTAATCCTCTATGACACAAGACACAAATAATACCCATGAATGAGCGCTATCCATATCTAATCAAACGTTTCCTTAAAACGCCTCTAAACATCCGCATCCTTAAACCAAACGCAAATTTCCAGAATCCACTATTCTCCACACACTCTTATCCCTACATCAGTCATTTACTTAATAATCTCACATCATTTATTCATTCATTAACCGCATAATCAAAATTATTTAACCCTAGGCAGAATGACTTCAGGTCGATAGCCTTTTCGCAGTATAAAATAAATACAATACTATAATAAATGTTCACGTAATGAAATATTTTATTTGTGAATAAAGATTTTGTATAATAATAATCGCAACATATACATTATAAAAACATAACTTTCAAATAGTATTGTTGACATTGTCGACATTGTTGACGTTCTCGACATTGTCGACGATCTCGACATTGTCGACGTTGTCGACGTGCTGTCACGTCAGCTATTAAAGTCCCTGGTAATAAACCAATTTGTGATTTTTTTATGTTTATAAATTTGTAACGTTTTTTTTTTCTATTCATGTCAATACACTTTACAGAAATATTAAAAAAAAATGTGAGTCTTATTTTAAAACAAACATTGAAACATCACCAAAACTCCAAATGTTTATAAAATTTGCACAAAATTACTGAGAAACGAATAAACAATGTTTTACATGAGAATATAAAAAATTGAGAGATTGGACGTAACATTACATAATCTGAAACTTGACTAAAAATAATATTTTATGTTGGACTTATACAGCAAAAATTAAAAAAATTAAAAACGCCAGATTTATTTTAACATTAATTGCTAATAAATAGCTTAACAATTAATGTTAAAAATTGTTAAGCTATTTACATCGAATATAAGTGACTTACGCAAAACTGAAGGAAATTGTTGATGATTAAAATAATTTATTGTAAATTTATAATAAAACATTAGGCAACGAAATTAATGATTATTTTCAAGAAAATACGTTCACAAATCATTTTTGATGTCAAATCTAATTAACCAATAATTCTTGTTTGATTTCCGAAATGTCTATTTTTTCTGTTTCTCTAAAACACGCACCAAGCGAGTCACTCGTATAGAGGGATTTTGTTTTACGTATTCATATCCCGATGTACATTCTCAGGGATTTGTTGCTTTTATAAAAATGCTTGATTTGAAGCTTCTAATGAGTGTTTCCACTCCCAGATTTAGCATGCGCCACGCGTATAAAACACTGATTTAAAGTGAAGTTCAAAATATACCGCTTAATAAATATTACAAATGTTTATTTTATATAACCAAATCTAAAATTCAAGCGCTTGTATCAACGGAGTCCACGTTAAAAATTCATAATATAGTACAACTAAAAATATAAAATTATACATTATATTTACAGATTCCAAAGCAAATTGCACGAATTATGAAAACGCAAGATTTGGTTTGACGAAATACTCATTTGTAATAATAATAATAATAAGCTTTATTGTGAGAAATAGCACTACAGCTTTACACTCGTCATGTTACTAGATAATATAATATTACACAAATAGTTAATACTCACTAGCTTAAAATAATTTTAAAGTTTGTAGTAAACAAGATAAAAAAGTAATAGTTTCTACTTAATAAACACAATACACAATAATAAATTAAACATAATGAAGGTATAATAAAGGTTCGTGCTGGACAATACATTATAACTACTGTATATTATTAAACGCCTGTGCCACACATTCATTTACAGTATAAAACGGATTATTTAGCAGATACGATTTAATTTGAAGCTTAAACTGCTTTATGGTTAGTATGTTAAATGTATCTGGGAGTAAATTAAACAATTTTGGTCCAATGTGATTTGTACCATTTCTGGATTTCGATAGCTTTAGAGGACGAAATCGAATATCTGATTTGCATCGGGTATTATGACTGGATTTCAGATGGTGTTCGGTATAATTCAATGTTCTCATAAGTGTAAAGTAAGCATTCTAAAAAATATATAGATGGTAGTGTTAGAATACGCTGAGTAATAAATGTCTCTTTACAATCATCCCTGTATCTCAACCCTGCTACTACTCTAACGGTATGTCGCTGTAAACCGAATAATTTACTTATAATACTCGAGTGACCCCAGACAAGTATCCCATATGTTAGATGGGGTTGACATATCCCAAAATAGACGTTTCGGATTACAATCGGGCTAAGACTGTTCTGTAATTGGCGTAGTAAATAAATTGATCTTCAAACCCTTATTCTAATATTCTCAAGCTGCGTCGACCAGGCTAATTTTGTATCTAGGCACATTCCAAGAAATTTACAATTGTCGCTTTTATTGTCTATGGGTAAATGGTTTGCTGATAGTGAGAATTCAACATTTACTGTTTTGTTTTCATTTAGAGTTAGGCAGTTTGCTACTATCCATTTTTTATGTTTATTAATGTTTATAAATAAAACACTGTTTATCACTTTGTTTGTATAACAATTGGTTTATTTGGTGACTATAGTTTCGATACTACACGTATCATTATCAAACCGTTAGTAACTAACGGTTTGATAATGATACGTGTAGTATCGAAACTATAGTCACCAAATAAACCAATTGTTATACAAACAAAGTGATAAACAGTGTTTTATTTATATTCAACAATGTATAACGAAGTAGAAGCCTCTATAGTCAGTGAATTTATTAATGTTTGCTGGTTTTTGTTTTGTGTTTGTGAAATATCTTTTTCTTGATTTATAAAGGTTGTGTCATCTGCAAATTGATATATAATTGAATATTCACAAGCTTACTTAATATCATTAATATATATCAAAAACAATAGGGGTCCAAGTATTGATCCTTGGGGTACCCCGCTCTTTAAGTATAATTTATCGGACTTTGTATTGTTTATTAAAACAACTTGTAAAATTTATTAACGCGAGATTATACTTAAGAAGTATATTTTGAACTTTACTTTAAATCAGCCTGAACATTTGTATTGGTCGCTCCAAATTTTCAGGCTTTTCTAAACTCGAAATTTTACTTCATGGTTAATCAAGGAGTGGAAACACTCGTTAGAAGCTGTAAATTGATAAAAATCAACGAATGCCTAAACACTTTGATGGTACGCTACTGTTCATCTGATTTGGCTACTTATATTGATTAAGTAGCCAAATCAGTACTCGAAATTCAATCCTAAGCAATTAAACACAGACAACTTTATTTTCAAAGTAATCAACCAAGCTGAAGAGTTAATCTTCCCTAATAAATACGCACTATTCCGCAATAAATACGCAATCAAACATCTCGAGGAGAAGCCAAATCGTAAAGGCAATAAAACGCGAAGACACACGCATTGAAATCGAATATCGGAGAACCTACGTGAAGTGAAATCCTTTAATTTGACATGTTTGCGGTCTAAGGTTTCGAATTTAATTAATTATAAAAGAGCGAGGCCGTTTGGTGTCAGGTTACTCGGGGCGATTGCTGATTTTATTCCGCCCATAAAACCCGCTCAGTGATTTTGTACCCTTTTTTCTTTTAAAAAACAAATAAAAATTAAAATAAAAAAAGACGCGAATGGGGTATTTTCGATTTTACCGTCTCCGACAAATCAGGATCGTGTTTTATGGAGGCAGTAAAGTCAATGACTAGACGGGCGTTTCGAGGGGCAATTTATTGCAATCATAACGCTTCACTTCAAATTGTAAAAGTCGTGATGCAACATAGTAATAATTCTAAGTGTGTGTGTATATTTGATATTACGAGTGTTCATAAAAATGTGCTTGCAAATAGCAGATTGTGGTATGTGAAAAATAAATCAAAGGATAATGTTCTTCCCATTGTGTAATGCGAGTACAGATTTTATTCCGGCCATTGAGCAATTAACTTTATTAAAAATTATCCCTACTGTATCATGAATACTAGTGTACATTTGAGTGGCGTAGTAGGTAGAGACCCATCCCTCGAACCCAGAGGTTACGAGTTCGAGTCCCGTCCGGGTGGGGTCATTTATGAGTATGAATTGATTTATCTGGATCCATGGATGTAGTGTGAATGTATTGTAGTATCCTGTAACATCAAGGTACAGTTGGTTAAAGCATAAATTAGGAAAGTCAATTTTTTTGTTTGTTTGTAATAGTAATTTACCTATCTAGTAACCGCATCATATCACACTGCCATCTTAACAAGTATGATTGACATTACGTACACATGCACGTAATAGCTTTGACAAGTACATTAATGTATTAATGTGTGCTGACAGCTGAACAGTTGATTGCTTACCGTACAACCAAATGACAATTCTTTGATGTATAGGGAGTTTTTCTTTAAAGTATATGTATTCCAAATTCAGCTTTTCTTTAAGTCTTTAGTTATTCGTTTTTTTTATTTAAGAGTTCAATTTGAAGCTTTAAACGAGTGTTTTCCACTCCCAGACTAAGCATGAAGTAAAATTTCGAGTTTAGAAAAGCCCCGTGAAAATTTGTCGAGGGTCGCGCAGCGACCCTCGACAAATTTTCTGGGCTTTTCTAAACTCGAAATTTTACTTCATGCGCCACGCGTATAAAACACTAAAATATTGTGAACTCTATATTTCAACCTCACTTGAAATCAGTGTTTTATACGCGTGGCGCATGGCGTAAAATTTCGAGTTTAGAAAAGCCCAGAAAATTTGACTCGGGTCGCTGCGCGATCCTCGACAAATTTTCACGGGGCTTTTCTAAACTCGAAATTTTACTTCATGCTAAGTCTGGGAGTGGAAAACACTCGTTTGGAGGTTCAAAATAAACTCTTTTAAAAAACAACGAATGCTGTCAGCCTATTTTCTGTAAATCTTTAGATATTCCTTGTTTCTTTTTTAAAGTTCAATTTGAAGCTTTATACGAGTGTTTTCCACTCCCAGAGTAAGCATGAAGTAAAATTTTGAGTTTAGAAAAGCCCCGTGAAAATTTGTCGAGGGTCGCGTAGCGACCCGAAACAAATTTTCTGGGCTTTTCTAAACTCGAAATTTTAGTTCATGCGCCACGCGTATAAAACACAGATTTTAAGTGAAGTTCGAATATACATAAATTTGACAATATTATAGTGTTTTATACACGTGGCGCATGAAGCTTTTCTAAACTCAAAAGTCGATAAGTCTGGGAGTGGAAAACACTCGTTTGGAGCTTCAAATTAAACTCTTTTAAAAAACAACGAATGTTGTCAGCCTATTTTCTGTAAATTTTTAGATATTCCTTGTTTTCTTTTTAAAGTTCAATTTGAAGCGTTAAACGAGTGTTTTCCACTCCCAGAGTAATCATGAAGTAAAATTTCGAGTTTAGAAAAGCCCCGTCAAAATTTGTCGATTGTCGCGTAGCGACCCGAGACAAATTTTCTGAGCTTTTCTAAACTCGAAATTTTACTTCATGCGCCACGCGTATAAAACACTAAAACATTGTGAACTCTATGTATATTTGAATCTCACTTGAAATCAGTGTTTTATTCGCGTGGCGCATGAAGTAAAATTTCGAGTTTAGAAAAGCCCAGAAAATTTGTCTCGGGTCGCTGCGCGACCTTCGACAAATTTTCACGGGGCTTTTCTAAACTCGAAATTTTACTTCATGCTTAGTCTGGGAGTGAAAAACACTCGTTTAAAGTTTTAAATTGAACTATTTTAAAAAACAACGAATGTCGGAAAATGTACAGCTTTATTCCCTGTATATTGATCAAGTGGTAATTTAGTTTTCATCATTGTCATGGTACTATTAAAAATTATTACAATAAATAAGTTGTTATTTCATGCTCATTGTTTATTTTGTTTGGGCGTAGGTAAAGTATCGTACGTTTCTCGAGTGGTATGGCAATTACATGCTCGCGGAATACTGCACTCGCCGCTGCGCGGCTCGTGCGCAACATATCCGCTCATATGTAATATACTGCATACCACTCTCCTGACGTAATATACTATTACAAACTGAGTGCGGGAACACAATTTTCCCGAGTAACCGCATTTTTGAAACACGAGCGACAACTAAACTTGTCGTTAACTTGCGTTAACGGGGAAATCTTCACTCTTGAGAATACACATTTGTTCAATATATTAACCTGAGATAAAACTTAAGCAGTATCTTTTGAGCTTCACTTCAAATCAGTGTTTTATAAGCGTGGTACATGAAGTAAAATTTCGAGTTTAGAGAAGCCTAAACATTTCGATTTTCAGGCTTTACTAGATTCGCTTCAATTTATATTTACTGGTCGCATTAATTACAGTCGTTTTTGGTGACTCTTCCGGTTTACTAGATCGGGAAATGCGGATTTTCGGATCTTAATAGAATGGGTAAAATGTAGCTTTCGGGTCAAGATGTTCAAAATACAATTAAAATCATTGATATATCCCTATATGATTATATTTTATTTCTTTCAGGTGAGTGTTCGTCCGCAATTTAAAATCACAGAAGAAAAGAAATACTTGTAATTTTACGGTAAGTAAATAAATAATTAATTAATTAATTGGAGATTTCCGTAAAACAAAGAAATGCAAATGAATAATATAATCTATTTATTAAATTTGAAAATCTTAGATAGAAAATAAGATAAATTCAAAGAAGAGACAAAATTAAAGAAAGCGGAAGAGAGATTTTGTTTATCTTAGAGAAATAAACAAAATCTCTCTGCCGCTTTCTTTTATTTTGTCTCTTCTTTGAATTTATCCTATTTTCTATCTAGGATTTTCAAATCTTAATTTAAAAAACTGCGTGTTTTTTCATAAAAAGAAAACGAACAACACTCATTCATTATCCGTATTTGTACATTATGCAGACGTAAAGATAAAAATCTAATTACATCCTCATTGAATTTCAGCAATAAACTAATTACGGAGTACTCGTACAGGATGTAATGAATTTAGAAGAGCGCTCTCTTCCTCCATTTGATCCCTCTCTTGTTCCCTTATTCCTGAAATGTTATTAATGCATTACACTCGCGTGCACCTTTTAATAACCCGGCCTGCCGGGAGAGTGTTTTTCTTTTTTTATTAAAAGTTGGACCGACCGCTCGCTTTGTTGGTGCGCCACTGCCGCGATATTAATTGCGCGCCCCGTGTGAACGGCCCTTTCATAATTAGAGACCTTTTCAAATATCTTCATTGAATCAGCGATGTTATTAACGGTGTGCGATGTTATTAACGTTTAATTTTAATGGTTTTGGGAGATTATATGCGGAATCTGAGGTTAGTCTTGCGTTTTGTAGGTCATTCCAGTATGTTCAATAAAATAAAATCTCTAGAGTTCCATGGAAAATATTGTAGGTTGGCAACTATGAAATTATACATTATAATTATTATGTCTGACGTTTTATATGTCAATTCCTAAAGCGTGTAGCCAACTTAAATTTTAAAAAAGATAAAATCATGGCCTTTTAGAGGTTTTTTTTTATTGAACATACGATATTTAATATGTAAAATCAATCATTTAATTAAAACAAACAGTTAAAAAAAACGTGTTTTTTCACTTAAACAGCGTTTAAAACATTAAAAACATATTTTATACATTAACAATTAAAAACTTGTTTAAAACGTGTTAAAATATGTTTTAAACACATTTAAAACGTGTTTGAAACAGAACGTTTTTAAAACAAGTTTTAAATCACATTTATGCATACGCACTTGTGATATTTTATTGTAATAAAGTTTTGTGAATGTAATTTGAAATATTTTGTAACAATTTAGCTAAAATTTAAAAACGTAAACAAAAAATCTCAATGAAGTAGTATAAAATGAAGATGTTCCGATTCCAAAAAAGTATCGATATTGTGTATCAATTAATTCGTATATTAAAGTATCGATACGGTAAAATATCGTAATGAAAAGTAACGATATTTAAAATGTCGATTCTTTTCGATACCAGATATTTTTGATTTAATATTTATAATTATTTAATACTGCAAATTAATTTTTAAAAGACTCTTTACCTAAGATAAATAATATGGCCAGAAATAGTTTAATGACGGTTACAAAATTATTAAAATTCAATTATTATAAAAAAATACATTAACAAATCAATGTGTAAAATTTCGAGTTTAGAAAAGCCTGAAAATTTGAATCGCTACTTTGACAGTTGTCAAAGCTTCGCTCGCGCGCCCCAGCAAATCCAAATTGTCAGGCTTTTCTAAACTCGAAATTTTACTTCATGCTTAATCTGGGAGTGGATAACACTCGTTAGAAGCTTGAAATTGGACGCATTGTGTGACTTGATTCATTCGTGTTCTAAAGAAACAGGAAAATAGAAATTGACAAACAATAATGATTACTTTAGGCATCAACATTAGACCCGTTCATCAGAGACAACAGTTGGGAGTTTGCGCAACTGTTGGGGAATTCTCTGATGGCCGGATTGTTAATCGTAAACGTGTTTGGGATTATTGCAATCGTGCGAAATAGACCAACCGGAGTACCGTTTGTTAGATACCAACATACATCACAAACAAATCTAAACATGTTAAATGTTAAACATTTTGATGAACGGGCCCATTAATTGTATGAATCTGCATTTGAATGTTTTCTTTTGAAAATTATATATTTAATTTCGTTGCGTATCAAAACCGTACAACAGAAATATACGGAGTTATAATTTATGTTTTTTTTATTTATTACAGATTCACCAATTAAAGTTATACAGTTAATTAAAAAAACAAAAACATAGGAAAACTAAATAAAAAGAAAAGTTGATAAATTTAACGTTAATTAATAAAACATAGCTATAAGTATAATATCACTAACATAATTTAAAAGCAATCGCATTTAAGTTCCTCTTATACGAAGTAAAAGAGCATGTAAATAAATCAAAATTTCCATTATTAGATAAAATGTTACAATACCTCATCATTCTCTTTAACAGAGCGTGATAACAATAATTAGCATGGACCGTGTCTAACCTAAATATGTAAGATGAACGCCTTATTACAGTAGACTGAATATAAAAATTAAATTCTTGAAGAAGTACAGAACAATATACAGGGTGATTCAGGTTGGCGTTCCACCCCCTTACAACTTTTTTATTTTAAGAGTAAAGTATAATAAACCATATATATTTTTACGGCAAGAAATTCTCTATTTAATGGTGTCACCTAATTGATAATACGATGACAACTGTCAAAGTAGCGATAGTCAACTTTTTTTTCACATGACACTATACCTATTTGTGTTCAATTCGGATAGAAGGCACTGTCCTGCATCCAAATATTCTTCACAACTATACACTTAACAAAAAAAAATATATGTGGCTACGAAAATTATGAAAAAATTAAGATACATCCTTTAAAAAAAATAGGCACAAATGAAGATAAAAAAATGAGATATTTTGGTAAATCCTCATATTTCTACTCTATAGACATGTGATTTTTTTTTTAAATAAACCGATTTATTATTTTTTGCTCTATATCCGAATTGAACAAAAAATAGGTATAGTGCCATTTGAGAAAAAAAGTTGACTATCGCTACCTTGACAGTTGTCATCGTATTGTCAATTCAGTTACACCATTAAATAGAAAATTTCTTGCCGTTTACAAATATATAGTTTGTCATACTTTACTATCGGAGGAATGCGAGGGGGTGAAGGAGGAATGGATTAGAGCGAAAGGGAGTAGAAGGGTGATTGAGTGGATGAGAGAGGATGGGGTAGGGGTAAGAACGTTGGAGAAGCTAGGGAGGGAGAGGGAAATAGAAGGGAGGGGATTTAGTTTTAGAATAGAATGTAAAGTTTTGTTTGTAATGAAGAATGCCAATAAATGTCTTTTTTTGCTTTACTATCAAAATAAAAAAAATAGAAAGGGGTGGAACGCCAAACTGAATCACCCTGTATAGACCCATTTAAAGATTAATATACAAACAGTAAATCAAAAATCACTCGCTGTTCTTGCAAAGAGGTTAGATTAAGTTTACTCGTAGTGGCGGAAAGGGCTATAACCCACACGATTACCTCCCAAAGGAAAGGAAATATACAGGGTGTCCCATTAGTGCGGTCTCGGAAGATATCTCAGCTCTCGTTAAAGATAGAAAAAAAATGTTTTCACGAAATTTGTTTGATTTTAAGAGCTGCATAACCTAAAATTATTTTCAAATATACAGGGTGTCCCATTATTCCATACTTAATACCAACTTTGTTATTTTAAATGGAACACCCTATATATTATTTTTTTATTTGATCCGCCTTTAAATAACCTACACAAAGATATATCATTATCGGCACTTTAGGTAATTCGTTACTTAAAAAAAAATATATTTTTTGAAAATTTTGGCAGTTTTAGTACTTTACTTAAAAATTCACTGTGTTCGTATTTTTTAAGATACCAGTCTGAAATTTTACACACATATGCAGTAAAGAATGTTCTATCCATTGACTATAACACATTTTAATATTACTTATAAAACCTAGTAAAAAACTACCCTCGAATATTTAATATTTAAAATGTACATTACTTCATTTTTTTAAATGGGACATCCTATATTTTTTTATTTTATCAAATCCGCAATAAAAAATGCTTTATTTCTTGTATAACATACCCTATATCTATTTTCATTAGTTTTGGAGATATTAACATTTTTCTGTCAAATATGGGAAATTAGGTCACAATCAGCATTAAATTAGTCTTTAAAGGTTGTCTAACTTTAATGGTATTTATATATTTCAGTTATACTTTACTTTATTTATTTATGACATATTATAATTACATTTATAATATCAAAGTAAACAATATAAACAAATTTTGTCATTTTTTAATATATCATGAATGCAATAAAGGAGGCCATGAAAAACAATTGATAAAGTAAACAAACGTATTTATTTGACATACAGATAAATAAAGTGCTGTTAACACTATTATTAATATTATTGAATTTTTGATAACGCAATAATGAATTTTTCAAAAGAAGAATTAATAAAAATGACATACGTTTTGGGTGCAAGTGAAGAAAATTGTTTTCTTGCAAGTCGAATATATGCACAAAAGTATCCAAATGCGGAACGGCATCCTAATGCAGCAGCGTTTGTGAGATTGAAGAACCGATTTGAAAGCACAGGAAGTATCATGTACCCTCTAAAATTAAAGAGAAAGAAAAGGACAACAAAAGAAGAGAATGAACATTTGGTAATTCAGTCCATTGTTGAGAACCCTCAAATTTCTTCCCGCCAGTTAGAAAAACAACTTGATATTCCCAAATCAACAATAAACAAAATAACAAAGAGATTCAAATTTCATCCCTATCACGTTCAGTTGGTGCAGGAATTAGGTGAGAATGATTTTTTAAAAAGATTGGATTTTTGTAATTGGGCGTTACAAAAACATCAAGTTGAACCGAACTTTTTTAACAATATTTTGTTTACCGACGAAGCGATATTCCATAGAAATGGTTTCGTTAATAGACATAATTATCATTATTACGATGACCATAACCCGAACCATATTGTTTGTATAGACCATCAACATAAATGGTCTCTTAATGTTTGGGCTGGAATTATTGGGAATAGGATTATTGGTCCGTATTTCTTTAATGGAAATGTTACTGGTGATACGTTTTTAAATTTTCTTCAAAATCAGTTCGAAACCTGGTTGGATGAATTGCCGTTAAGAACGTTACAAAATGCATGGTTACAATTAGATGGCGCACCACCACACTATAGTCGACAAGTTAAACAATATTTAGACCAAACTTTTCCTAACAAATGGATTGGAAGAGGAGGACCAATTCCATGGCCAGCGAGGTCACCCGGTTTAACAAAACTGGACTTTTTTTATGGGGTGTTGTGAAGGAAGAAGTTTATAAAATACCTGCAACAACACAAGAGGATATGAAAAATAGAATTAGTAATGTTATGCGTGCCATTACTGTAGACAACTTAGTAAGTGTCAATCAAAGCTTCATACGGAGGCTTCAAGTGTGCCAAAACCAAAATGGAGGCCATATCGAACACTTAATATAATTATCAAATTCATTATATGCTAATCTGTTAATATTAATACGGTTTACTTGTTTCCATTGTCGTTATATTGTTTACTTTGATATTATAAATGTAATTATATTATGTCATAAATAAATGATTTGAAGTAAAACTGAAATATCTAAATACCATTAAAGTTAGACGTCCATTAGAGATTAATTAAATGCTGATTGTGGCCTAATTTCCCATATATGACAGGAAAATGTTAATATCTCAAAAACTAATAAAAATAGATATAGGGTATGTTATACAAAAAATAAAGCATTTTTCATTGCGGATCTGATAAAGTAAAGAAATATAGGGTGTCCCATTTAAGAAAATGAAGTTATGTACATTTTAAATATTAGAAGGTAGTTTTTTATTAGGTTTTATAAGTAATATTATAATGTGTTATAGTCAATGGATAGAGCATTCTTTACTGCATATGTGTGTAAAATTACAGACTGATATCTTAAAAAATAAGGACACAGTGAATTTTTAAGTAAAGTACTAAAACTGCCAAAATTTTCAAAAAATATTTTTTACTGAAGTAACAAATAACCTAAAGTGCCAATAATGATATATCTTTGTGTAGGTTATTTAAAGGCGGATCAAATAAAAAAATAATATATAGGGTGTTCTATTTAAAATAACAAAGTTGGTATTAAGTATGGAATAATGGGACACCCTGTATATTTGAAAATAATTTTAGGTTATGCAGCTCTTAAAATCAAGCAAATTTGGTGAAAACATTTTTTTTCTATCTTTAACGAGAGCTGAGATATCTTCCGAGACCGCACTAATGGGACACCCTGTATAATATATAAAATTACGAAAAAACTATTCGTGAATATGCAAACAATGTCTTAATTAATAAGACAACTTAAGACGATAAATATCCATTGAAACAACTACTTCCCGAGCAAATACACCTCCGGGTATTGAATTATACAATGAAATATTTAAAATCTTATTTAATTTGATTTGTTACAACGCTCTATTAAAGTATATGTAACGTTTAGGTCAAATTTTCTTTAAACTAACTAACAAATACACATTTAAAATGAAAGGAGAATTAACAAAAAAAAGAAATAATTAGAAGTAAAAGGACTTGGATTGGATGAACTGTACCGTAAGGTAAATAATAAGGTCTCACATTCTTCTTACTTGCTAATGACTCTTTTACCTATAAATACAGACCTTATTTTTCACTCATTCGATTTCTGTGTACCTGTTCATTCCACACACAACACTTTTTCCAAGTAAGTTTATTTTAATTTATTCCTAAATTGTTTAAAACGTCATAACCAAAGCTATACTAAAGAGAGATAAATCTCGAAACGCGTCTATAGATGGCCTAAGACATTAGTTTTAATCCAAATCCTTTTACTTCTAATTTTTTTTTTGTCAATTCTCCTTTCATTTTAAATGTGTATGTGTTAGTTGGTTTGTAGAAAATTTGACCTAAACGTTCCATATACTTTAATAGAGCGTTGTAACAAATCAAATTAAATAAGATTTTAAATATTTCATTGTATAATTCAATATCCGGAGGTGTATTTGCACGGGAAGTAGTTGTTTCAATGGATATTTATCGTCTTAAGTTGTCTTATTAATTATGACATTGTTTGCATATTCACGAATAGTTTTTTCGTAATTTAATATATTATATTTAAAGTGTGCAAACTATAAGAAGCGTAAGCTTATTTTCTCGAATTCAAATAGTTTTGAATTTGAATTTATCTTGTTTTAACAAGGAAATATATATTAATATTTTGTTCTGTACTTTTTCAATCTGCTTTATAGAATTTGCATAATTAGGACATCAAATTGTCGACGAATATTCAAGAATTGGCCAAACATGAGACAGATACAGTCTGCGGACAGTTTAAATATTTAGGTTGGTCAAAAAACGTCGAATGAAATCTAGGGTTTGAATGGATTTTAAACATATATTATTTACATGATACTTAAAACTTAACTTTTTACCAACAATCACACCAAGATCCTTCAATAAATCAACCTCTCTCACACTGCCACTATTCAGTGTATAATGAAATTCTAAAGGTTTACCCTTACTAAAAGAGATACAAAAGCATTTATTGTAATAAAGTGTAAGATCATTACGCAAACACCAACTAAGAATGATTCAATTCTGTTACAGAAGAATCTTGACACATTTAATGTCAAGATTCTTCTGTAACAGAATTGAAAAAATTGTATTAGAAAATTGTAGAACTACATCATTAGTAAAAAAAAAAAACAAAATAGGTCCGCAATGGGACCCCTAAGGAACCCCGGAAGACACATCAATTTTTTTTTACTCGTGTTTTCCAATTTTAACATATTGTACACGATTGACTAGCAGACTACCAAACCATTTTATTATTAAATCATTGAAACCAAGTTCGAGCTTTTTTAGTAGAATTACATGATTAACACTATGGAATCCTTGAAAAAGTCCGTATATAGAGCATACACTTGGCAACGAGGCGAGTCGCGCCCCGGCAAATCCAAATTTTCGGGCTTTTCTAAACTCGAAATTTGACTTCATGCGCCACGCGTATAAAGCACTGATTTCAAATGAAGTTTAAAATATACTGCTTATCATATTTTTCAAAATTCGATTAATTTGCTTAATGTGCAAGTATACTTAAAAGAAAAAAATTCTGTATCATTGTTACTTTTACTTTTTGCAAATTTAAACTTAAATATTATTTCTTTCTTTCTTAATACAATACATTGCGTTTGATACTAGTATCGTATGTAACGGTACCGACCATATTGTATCCATACTAGCGATATATCGGAAAATTAAATATTGATTATTTTGCACCAAAACATCGATATTCCAAGATATCGATTTATATTGAACATCGCTAGTATAAAATATAGCTATACAAATTTACGATAATAAAATAAAAGCGTTTTAAACAAATTTAAAATTTAAGGCTGCGCTCAACCCGTACTGTCGCTTCAATTTACAATCGTTTAATTATATGAAGACTTATGAAGTTGTAGTTTAAAATTATATTTTTTGGTACCTAATTGTGCGCTCTTGCTGAAAAAAATGTAATTATCAAATAAAATGGTCTCTCTTGATATTATGAACGATTCTTTTTTTAAAGGATTTTTTGATAACTATACGTTTTATGAGAAAATGATATTAGGGTTATATAATCATTGCGGAGGGCATGATGGCGTCGCATTTTCGAGTTTTTAAATTTTTAAATTTTATTTTTTACTATACTAATGCCCGGTATTAAAAACGTTTTATTCCCTAAATAAAATTTACTTTAGGAATAAATTAATTTATTCCAAAGATTTCGGTATTATAAACACAAAATAACTTTATTTGGCTAATAAATCTCCCCAGTAAATTATTTATTTGTTTTACTACCGAATAAATGTTATTCTCTAAATAATTTGACAGTTAAACGTCAAAAGTGTTTTATATTATTATAATTACTTTAGATTCTACTACTTGTATTTATTAATTTCATTACGATTATCATGTCTACCATATCATCCGTGTCAGATTTAAGTTCGCTCATAGTATCTTCCCTGACAGTGATTAATTCGAACCACAAGACATTCTAAGGAGTCGAAGACCTAGAGTTTTTTAAATCAGACATAACCAGGGATTTTTATACTTATGCATACGCTTTTTAAAATAAGTTCCATTTAAAGTTTTAAATGAGTGTTTTCCACTCCCAGACTAAGCATGAAGTAAAATTTCGAGTTTAGAAAAGCCTGAAAATTTGGTTTGGTCGCGTAGCGCGAAGCGCGGAGCTACCAAACCAAATTTTCAGGCTTTTCTAAACTCGAAATTTTACTTCATGCGCCACGCGTATTTAACACTGAAAGCTCTGAAATATTGTGAACAAGTGAACTTCACTTCAAATCAGTGTCTTCTACGCGTGGCGCATGAAGTAAAATTTCGAGTTTAGAAAAGCCTGAAAATTTGGTTTGGCCGCTCCGCGCTTCGCGCTACGCGACCAAACCAAATTTTCAAGCTTTTCTAAACTCGAAATTTTACTTCATGCTTAGCCTGGGAGTGGAAAACACTCGTTTAAATGTTTTATAATTTCTAATAAGCTTTCTTTTTCTTGTTCTGTGTAATTCTGTCCTATTCCACGGTTATTCTCCACAATTATAAGGAATTATACTAATGTGATTCATTCGAACCACAAGTCATTCTAATGAGTCAAAGACCTAGAGTTTTTCAAATTAGACATAATCAGGGATTTTTATACTTATGCATACGCTTTTTAAAATAAGTTCCATTTAAAGTTTTAAACGAGTGTTTTCCACTCCCAGACTAAGCATGAAGTAAAATTTCGAGTTTAGAAAAGCCTGAAAATTTGGTTTGGTCGCGTAGCGCGAAGCGCGGAGCGACCAAACCAAATTTTCAGGCTTTTCTAAACTCGAAATTTTACTTCATGCGCCACGCGTATTTAACACTGAAAGCTCTGAAATATTGTGAACAAGTAAACTTCACTTCAAATCAGTGTCTTCTACGCGTAGCGCATGAAGTAAAATTTCGAGTTTAGAAAAGCCTGAAAATTTGGTTTGGCCGCTGCGCGCTTCGCGCTACGCGACCAAATCAAATTTTCAGGCTTTTCTAAACTCGAAATTTTACTTCATGCTTAGCCTGGGAGTGGAAAACACTCGTTTAAGTGTTTTATAATTTCTAATAAGCTTTCTTTTTCTTGTTCTGTGTAATTCTGTCCTATTCCACGGTTATTCTCCATAATTATAAGGAATTATACTAAATTTCCAATTTGATTGACAATTTAATTTGAAATATTGACAATTCAATTTCACAAACTGGTGGTTCCAGCTATGGCCACAATGAAAATGTATAATTTTGGTCTGTAATCTACTAATTAAATTATTTATTTCTAGAATTGCTATTTATTTGGTAGGTCTGCTTTATATTACGCATTTTTATTTGCCCATTAGTTTACTAGGTAAATAAATTTACTCCACAAATAGTTATCTAATAATGTATTCATCGTTTATAATAGCGGGCATAAAATAAAAAATTAAATCAAATCATCATGGCCTCTGCAATTGAATTTTAGACAGATTTGTAAAGAAAGTATTAAAAAAATCAAAATAATGACAAAAAATCAGTATTATTAGTTTCCATAGGGTAGAGCGCACTCTTATAACATGTTTTAAACGAGTTTAACATTTAAAACATATTCGATACTTGTTCTGCTACTCCCTTGATGGAACGAAATTTTCAAATTGGGTAAAGGTAAACACTTGTATTGTTCCATGTTTTTATTTTCAGTTGCCTGACACATTTTTCGATCCGTTACGATTATGTTCAAAGTTAAAAGTTGTAACTTTGAAAATGATCGTAACGGATCGAAACTTGCCTGACACGTGTTTCGATCCGTTACGATCATTTTCAAAGTTACAACTTTTAACTTAACTGAGAATAAAAACATGGAACAATACCCATGTTTTTATTCTCAGTTAAGTTAAAAGTTGTAACTTTGAAAATGATCGTAACGGATCGAAACACGTGTCAGGCAAGTTTCGATCCGTTACGATCATTTTCAAAGTTACAACTTTTAACTTTGAACATGATCGTAACGGATCGAAAAATGTGTCAGGCAACTGAAAATAAAAACATGGAACAATACAAGTGTTTACCTTTACCCAATCATTTAAAACATGTTTAAAACAAAATCGTTTAAACCACGACGGCTGTTTTTAAACATGTTTAAAATTAAAACACTGTTTTAAAACAAAGTGTTCTAAACATAACAACGCTGTGTAAAACCACATGCATGCATCTTTATGATTTGATCTCAAATGATTGTAACTCAATCAGAATTAATCTAAAGCCCACCCAAATGTAATCCGCTTACACCCAGATCAAGGAATTATAAAAATATTTGCGCCGGCTTTGCTGAAAATCCTCCGCTAATTGTCTCCTCTCCTCCAACTCTATTAAAACACAATAAAATTCCGCCGGTAAACCCACACGCCCATAAACGCATGTTACGTCCATTTTCAGACGGTACATCCATAACGCGAATGTAAAACTCAGGTGGGTGGCAAATGCAAAACGAGGCACGCCGCAATACATCATGGGCGTGCGTAAGGGCAGACAGATTTACAGCCCACGTTCCGCGATTCCGGCGGGCGAAATTATAATTATAAATCGCGGTATCGATAAATTTCATTCGGACCGAAAACCGCGGAGGCACAATGAACGCCGAGTTGTAAATAACAAGCGGGGTTCCGTCGTGTTTTTGCTTCCTTTTCCGAGAGAAAGAGAGGGAATTTACGGCCCCGGAGTTTTTCCGGCGGAGATGATTTAACAGGTATTTGCTGAAAGTGCTATTAGTTATGAGCAAAGTTTTCCCTTGATGTTACGAAAAAGATGAAAAGACGAGCTGGCTACAATTATGTTTTCATGGGGAATAACAATTTACTTTTATAAGAAATAATAGAGGTTCAAGTCATATTTTTTTTTAGACAAATCTATGATGAATTTTCCTCAATTCAAATCAGGGCTTCGAGCCGCTATTTTTTGCGTTCCGGTTTTTATTCAGATCCAATCAATAAAATATATATCGGTTCGGTTTCAGTTTTCGTTCCGAAAAAAAAAAAACTTTTTTTGCGGTTTTCGGTCCAGCTCGCAAGTGATTGTTTTAATTTTTGAAATGTTTTTATTTTATATATAAAAATAAAATGATGTTGCCATCATAGCACTGGCCTCGTTATAGATATGATGTGCAGTTATTAAGAATATGGAAAAGTGTCTCAAATTAAATTTGTTCTACTTCTATTATTATTATCATATTTACAAAGTATTTAGAAAATAAATATTTTTTGCATTTTTTTGCTATATCTTAGTAAATACATATGTCACATTTCACAGTATGTATGTTTAACTATACTGTAAATCAGTGGCTTATACGCGTGGCGCCTGAAGTAAAATTTCGAGTTTAGAAAAGCCCCGTGAAAATGTGTCTCGGGTCGCTGCGCGACCCTCGACAAATTTTCTACGCGGGGCTTTTCTAAACTCGAAATTTTACTTCATGCTTAGTCTGGGAGTGTAAGTCACTCGTTAATTTAAAATATGTTACAACTATCAAAATGTGTGTCTCAAGTGTCATAAAGGAAAACAATAACATGACCATGTGATAATATATTTCAATTAACAATTGTCTTAAATTAACAATTGTCTTAAATTAACAATAGTTCTAACGTCGGCTGACGCCGATTTGTGTATATTACATTAGACTAATTGTCATTTTAAGTTGACAGGCTAGACTAATATCGGCTGAAGGCGACTCATGTCAAGTTGACACAATGGACTTAACGCCGACTATCGTCGTCTTAAGTCAAGTTGACATGATAGACTAATGTCAGTCAATATAGTGACTTACAGTCATAAAGTCACAAGTGAAAATACAGTCGACATAGTGATTTAATGACAAAATCGTATCATAATCAAAATACAGTAAACTAAGTGACTTATAGTCATAACATTGCAATAGTGAAAATACAGTAAATTAATGACAAAATCCGAATAAGTTGAAATACAGTCAACCTAGTGACTTACAGTCATGATATCACAACAGTCGAAATACAGTCGATAGAGACATAAAATGATAAAATCCTTACAGTTATAATGTCACAGTAGTCAAAATATAATCGATAGAGACATTTTATGATAAATCCTAGCATAGACAAAAAACAGCCAAATCCTAAGAAGTTAAGAGACAGCTAAATAAGTGACTTATGGTTATAATGTCACAATAGAAAGAAACAGTCAGTAGAAAGATTTTATGACAAAATCCAATCATAGTCAAAAGACAGTCAACCAAGTGACTTACAGTCATAATCTTGAACCGTCAAGATGGCCGACAGTGAAAACGTATAATTATGTGCTCCGGAAAAGGAAGCGAATTCAACTTGCAAACATTGCTGTAAAACAGTGCAATCCGGTCCCATGTGTTCCATATGTGTGTCCCAGTTCCATCCTAGCTGTGCGGCAGCCAAGAAAAAGTGCTGTGGTGTAACTATCCAAATAAGTGACTTAACCTTAACGGCCGAGTGTACTTCAGAAATGTTAAACGTGTTAAAGATGCTAGTGATTGAACTAAGAGAAAATCATAAACATCTTAAAGAAGAGGTCATTGTCCTGGAAGAAAAATTGAAAAAATCCGAGAAGGAAAAGTCACAAAAAATATACTGGATTCAGATGTTGTAATAGACGGCGTAAATCAACGGAATCAACGGTAGTGAACAATATAGAGGACAAACCTATTGCAGTGAAAACACCCGTACGGAGAGAAAACAACATAGGCAAACCAACATACACAAAGGCTGTGCGCAAGTCCAAGGAGATTAAAGGTAAACAACAACAAAACCGATGTACTACCAACAGAAAAGGAAAATATAAACTCCATTGACTAGAAGTTAATGAATTACAAAAAGAAATGGATAAAAAAACTGATAATTATTGGTGAAAGATAACAATAAGTTTATGTCAACAGAGAGACGTCAGTGGGCACATGTGTACCGAATAGAACCCGGAACAAGTGAAGAAACAATCGCACAATATGTGAAGGAATCACTAAAAATTGAGGATGTCAAATGTCACTTACTCACTGCGAATGACGAAGTCTGCTCATTTAAAGTTGGAGTAGGAGAATCGTACCTACAAAAACTACTCGTAGCAGATATGTGGCCCGTCGGAGTTACTGTAAGGGAATTTATATCACGCAGGAAAACAACTAAACATCAAAATGGAAATTTTCCAAGCAAGGGGTTACAAAACCTAAGGCACTCGTCCACTGGCAGCGTCCACACGCGGCTACGCGATACAAGCGGCGACAGGCGGCTGCAAGACTAGCGGTTACACGCGACAGCATGCATGTGACTTCGCGCTGCTCAGTTTTTCGGCACCGCCAAAAGAGTTGTGCATTTTTAATGGTTTCAGAGGATGTTTACCCTTTGGAAAGTCCCTATGTAATTAGGGGTATGATTAGAATTTGAAAAAATATATTTTTTATAAAAAATATTCAAATTATAAAATTCAATATTTATTTTGTAGCAGTTTATACTGTTAAATACACCTACCTAGTAAGAAATGAAAAAGGATAAAAATATTTAGCACTATTGTTACCAGAAAACAGTAAGGTTGTACTTGAAAAAGACAAAGTAGGAAGAAAAGACACAGGACTAGACGCGGCTACGAGCGACGGATCCCATTCTCTTGGATCTGACGCAGCTTCATGCTCCGCGCGAGAATCCGCATGTCCGCGCACGCTTACACTGGACGAGATTCATTGGACTTACACACATCGGGATCTATAGCGCGTATACGCCCGTTGTAGTTCATATCGCATGAGCGCGTAGCCGCGTATTGTCGCTTCCAGTGGACGACCAGCCTAATTCGTAAGCAGCAGTTGGGAAAACAACACATTAAGATTATTTCATATAAACATCTGCTCATTTCAAAACAAAGATTATGAACTGGAAAAATACATAACATCACAGGATATTGACATTATATCAGTAAATGAATATTGGCTGCGAGAAGAAGAACTAGGATTACTGCAAATCGATGGCTACTCACTATTTACTAGATCAGTGGCAGCTCATGGAGGAACATTACTTTTAATTAAAAACACACTTTAATACAAAAACTTGCCAAATGTGGACAAATATTCTATTGAGGTGTGTTGTGAGGTCTGTAGTATATTGTTAACTGAATATGACACTATCTTACTCTCAGTATATAGATCACCCTTAGGTGACATCCAACAATTTTTTATTGCTTTTGAGAACATACTAGAGGAATTACAGAAATTGAATATAGATTTTAATAGTGACACCCCAAATAAACAGGCATTTTGTGATACTATGTTTTGCTACAATTTCCGGCACATTGTCCATGAAAGTCCAAGAGTCACAAAAACCACTGCAACTTGAATTGATAATATTGTAGTGAATGGGAACGTACAATGCAAGGTAAATGTTGCTGAGCCTTACTTATTATCTGATCACTATGGTATTAGTGGGGGTATGGCTATTGACAAAATTAACATTAATTTGAACAATCGGTAACAATTAAAACTTATACTTAGTAATACTTTGAATGTACTAAAGGAATTGCTCTCTCACGTGGATTGGTCTATTATATTGATGTGTGGTGACCTTTGGAGATGCTATGATGTTTTCCATACAGAAATAATGACTGCATTTATTGAGGCATAGAGGACATTCCTCAATAAATGAATTAATGAAAAACAAGGCAATACTACTAGACAGCATAAATGGTACAGCCAAGAACTAGCAAGCCAAAAGCAAATAATCGATGCAATAAAAACAATAAATCAAGTTTATCCTCCATCTGAAACGGAGTTATTAATTAACCAACTTAAAAAATAATACAAACACAATATTGATTTAACTCGTAAGGCTTATGCTGATAACAAAATTTTGTCTACTATGAAAAACCCTTAATTATTATTGAATTTTCTAGGATAATTAACTAATTAAAACTTAAACTTAAATAGAAACACAACTGAGATTATCGATCAGTCATTTCAAAATCACTTTGTCAATATTGTTGAAGAAATAGTTTGTAAGCAACAAACGCAAATACAAAGCAAATTATGTCACATTACTGCAAAACCTAAAAAGGGAACTCAACACTCTTTCTTTATGCGGCCTACAGATTGCTTTGAAGTGGGAAATATCATAGCATCTCTGAAAAACTGCTCAGCTCGATATTACTACGACGACGGGAAGTCCGATGTGGTCCAGGCAAACCAATGATGCTATAAATCGATAAATGATTGTGCATATTATGTAAAACTGTAACAAGTTAAATTGAGTTGTCTTTGACAGAAAAATTGAAATTGAAATTGAAAATTGACATAAATACCCACACATCATTAACCTGTGTTTTGAAAAGGGTTACTACCCGGAAGAACTGAAATTGTCTAAAGTCTCACAAATATTTAAAAAAGGCGACAAATCTATGGCAAACAATTATAGGCCAATTTCCACAATACCTATAATATCAAAGGTATTTGAGAAAGTCATATGTGCTAGTTTTTATGAATATATTTAGCAAAAGACAATATGGGTATCGTAAAGCGAGAATTACTATCGGGGCTATGTGTGAATTAGTAACAAATGTTATGAAGGCATTTGAGCTCGGTACTGGTCTCTGCACTGCTTATATTGACCTGAGTAAGGCTGTATTTGTCACAGTCGCCTACTAAACAAACTAGAATTTTATGGTTTTAGAGGTAATACTCTAGAATTAATTAAAAGTTACCTAACGGGTAGACATCAGGTTGTCTCATATAATGGGATGTGGTCACGGGAGTCTGAACTGACACACGGGGTGTACAATTGAGATCTTTTAGGGATATTTTTAGAAAGAAAAATGTTATCAAATGTACAATTTTTGTAAAAAAATAAATGTGATTTTAATAACAATTGGATGGATACGTTTTGTTAAATGACAGTCAGTGAGGTTAGGTTAGAAAACAATGGCACTATGGTCAGATTTGATGATAGTCAATGAGGTTAGGTTAGACAAAAAAATGACACAGCCATATGATTTCATCTTTTTTAAGTTTTTCATTAACTCAAGAATTAATTAGAGGAAGTAAAACATACCAAAATTGACATGTATGATAAAGACAAACAAACTTAACGACTGTTTCTAACTTTAACAAAGAGAAAATCATACAGACTACTCTGGTTCAGTTAGACGGCAGATGGTTAAAACCAATTAAGTTTAAACATTAAAAGTCTGCACAAGTTAGTCTTACAAAGACTGTATCAAGCACTTATTGAAACAACTACTTCCCGAGCTAATACCGCGACGGGCATTGAATTATACAACAAGTGTTTGCTGTTACATACAGTAACCTACTGCAAATGTAACAATTTGGGTCAAATTATTCAGGCCATCTATAGACGCGTTTCGAGATTTATCTCTCATACTTCATGCGCCTCTTTTACTTCATGCGCCACTCGCATAAAACACTACACTGATTTATCGTGATATTCGATGACATATGTCCTGATTTGTCAGTAATTATATATTTTTACTTTCCCCCGTATGTAATACAAAGGGAAAGTATTGTTTTCGTGAAAATTTTCGAATCAAAAATTTTAGCGGAAATATCCGTTTTAAGGTCCCCTGAGTCGAATAAGACCATTTTTGAAAAATGTCTGTCTGTCTGTCTGTCTGTCTGTGTGCGCTGTACCGCAAAAACCGCTAAAGATATCGAGATGAAACTTGAAACTTAAGCTTTTTGTTACAATCGGAAGAACTGAAAAGCTTTTGGTGAAAATCGGAAAACCGGAAGTGGTACTTTACTCTTAACGTTTTTCAGTTTTTTCAGATTTTTTCAATAAATGTTCATCAAACAAAAAATTCTTTCAAATAAAAGTTGTAGATAATAACAAAATGAAGATGTATTGTTTACTTACTTATTGTCATAGCACTCTTAGTTTTTCAGATATTTAATAAATAGTGTTTTTTATCTAGTCATTGATTTGTGTCAGTGTGTGTGTTGATACAATTGGAAAATGTTTCAAATAAAAGTTGTAGGTAATAAAATATTAAAGATTTTTTGTATCTTCACTTTTTGTCATAGCACTCTGAGTTTTTGAGATTTATCAATAAATAGTGTTTTTTATCTAGTCATTGGTTTGTGTCAGTATGTGTTGATCTAATTGAAAAATGTTTCAAATAAAAGTTGTAGTTATCAAAAGTTGAAGACATTTTGAAAATAATAATGCTACAAATATTTTAAAAGTGATTTAATACGCAATTTACGGGGGAAAGTACTATGATGGACACATCACCATTTTTATATTAAAATGTCAATGAAAAGGAACAAGTATTATGGTCACATATCCATTTGTTTCTTTCTTATTGTACTTTTTTTTCGCCCATTTATTCCCCTGTGGATTCGCGCCTGATCGGGATACGTATAATTAAAAGAAAAAATGTCTAAATATTCATCATACCATGGATAAAAGAACACCTTGGAAAATGCTGGTAGGTACTTAAATATAGCCGTGTTATTAATAAAGTAAGTGTCTGATGTGCATTTTCAAACCTCATTGCATTAACATAATTAACACCGTTTCCCATGCAACAAAAAAGCACATTTTACATAATGGATTATGCAAGCCATTAAACCCGATCAATAACCGATTGATTTCCTTTTTTCCAGCTAGGCACAATACCCCCAGTATCCGCACATGCTCAACGGCCATCGGAATTCCATTATGCAAGTTGCACAGCAACATTTTCATGTTTCGTCTGTGTGTATGTGCAACTCGAGGGAATTAAATTGCGACCATTAAAATGGCGTTTGCCATATACCCCTTATTCAATATTCGGAAAAATACCATCATTCTCTATGCCCCAGATAATGATACGTTTTATCTCCAACGGAGACGTTTCATTAAAATAATTGTGCTGCTCGCTACGTTCGAGGAAGAGGATCTTTAGACTATAAAATCCTTATGTTATGTACGAGTAAACTCCAGTTATTGGGGTTTAATAACGCCGTAAATTTTTAAAACCGTAATCAAATCGTGTTGTTTTGTGGATTTTTAATTCGGCAGGGAGTTGCCTAATGAACGTGACTTACTGCAACTAGTAGGAGTGGTCAGATCATACTCTATGTAAGCCACGCCCACTATATTACTTAAAATACCAGCATTTACGTTTATACAAGAAATAGCCGTTGTTGTAGTGCTCATACTTAAAAAAATAATGGATCTATTAACAAAAAAATTGATCTATAAAAAATATAAAATGGCTAATAATGCGTTTTTCATTAACAATTGAAAGAAGTAAGGGATACAGTTGCGGTTTCTGAGAATTTTTCTTTCAAGTATACAGTATCTCGATGCGTATGCATTTTGTTACATTCGTTGATTTTTTTAATGAGTTCAATTTGAAGCCTCTTACTAGTGTTTCCAATCCCATATTAAGCATGAAGTAATATTTAGAGTTTGAAAAGGCCCGAAAATTTGGTTTAGGGCTCCGCTTCGCGGAGCGACCAAACCAAATTTTTAGGCTCTTCTAAACTCGTATAAAACACTGAATAATTTTGAAATTCAAAATATTCTTGTGTTGTAGTATATTTTTAATCCTGCTCAAGCAGTATATATTTAGGAGACCCCATCAAAACATCCACCAAATTTTTAGCTATCTACTTTTTTTTACATAATTTTGATAATTTCTTTTAAATAAAAAGTTAAGTATGTACTCGTATGTACTAACTTTTAGAAATTTTAATACCTGTAATATTTTGCAGTTTCTTTATTAAAAATGCAATTTACGTTAAAAATAGTGTGTTTAATATTACGTAAATTGTAAATATTTTCATTCGACCCATCGTGTTGGTTTTGTTTTCAAAGCCCACTTTGCTAAAATAAAAATATTAATTTTGTACAAGTTCATTCTTATGCAATCTTCGGAAAGACTGTGTGGATGTTTTGATCGCGTCCTTATATTTAATACTGATTCAGCAGTATATTATTTTTTTCACGACAATCTTATTATATGTGTATAATTTAATTGTGTGGGCAGCATAAATGGGGTGTATTTAAGACAAGTACATTTTACACGGGATTTGCGTGTTAAATGTGGTTTTTTAACACGAATATAAATAATTGCCTAGTTCGGTTTTTGCCGCTATGCAGTGATAGCGCTGTGCTAGTCAAATCAGCTTCTTTTGTCTTATATTTGGCCATGGTGGTGATGACGTTGTCGATGCCATTTTATTAAGTACGATATAATCGCGTCAACATCTTCGCCGTTCTCATTAGTTTAACCCGCGTAAAACGCGTCTGTAAACATAAATCATTCTCAAATCGGTTAAACAATTGTGCTTCTATCCGTCGCGAATGTTTTTTAAAGGGGAACAAATGTTAACACCGTGAAAACTCCACTCAAACGGAAAAGTTCGTTTTTTGTGCAAAGAGCGTGTTTCTATGTAACTTAGGCGAAAGGGTAGACTTGTCGAGTGTTATTTATTGTTTACGATTGTTCATATTTGTTTTAAAATGGAAATAACCCTATTACATATTCAAATCATAATATCGCAATCTGTCATCATTTATTTGTCAAATTATTATAAAACAAAACCGACCATTAAAACTAACGCGTATTTATAATAATAATAATAATAATAATAATATTTATTAGTGTTTAACAACAAGAGTTTAGACAAGTCATATGTAATAAGTAAAGATTGTATAAGTAGAATTCAAATATATATTTTAAATAAATATTAAGTATGTTTAAATGATTAACTGTGACGTGATAAGGAGAAAATAATATCCGTATATAATAAAATAAATAATAATAATACCTGAAAATAAATAAATAAATAAAATTTATTAAATATAGTTTTATATGCAAATCAATTAATAAATAAAAGTTAACACACACAAACAGACTAAGATTACTTAATATTAAGTGTAAATAGATATAATTGTAAATAAATTAAAATAAATAGTTAAAAGTGATAAAAACTAGTTAAAAAGAAAAAACATCAATGTATACGTACGTCACAAACATGTTAAAAAGCAGGTTAAATAATAATTCGCAATTTAAAAATTCATTCCATGAGTAAAATGCATTTGACAGAAGATATTCTTTGATCACTAATTTAAATTTATTTAATGGCATGCATGCTATATGGTGCGGTAATTTGTTATAAAATATGATGCTATAGTAATTTGTACCAGTATGTACAGTTTGTAGTCGGATTTGGTTCTGATATAACTTATTTTTATTCCTGGTGTTATGCTCATGATGTTTGTGGTCTGGATTTAAGTTTATATTTGTTTTAATATATATAAGACATTCCAGTATATATAAACAGGGCAATGTTAATATTTTGCCTTTAATAAAATATTGTTTGCAATCTTCTGTATATTTGGCTCCTGAAATTAGTCTTACGGCCCTGCGTTGTATGGAGAATATTCTGTGTCTTGATGCAGAGTGTCCCCATATAATGAGACCATATCTAATGTACGATTCGCATAACGCAAAATACGCTGTTCTTAAAGCTTGTATTAAATTTGTATAATATGATACACTGCGCAGGCAAAAAATATTTTTTGACAACTTCTTGGCTAAACTTTCTCCCTGAATGTCCCACTTGAGTTTGGGGTCTAAGTGGATGCCTAAAAATTTTACAGATTTTTCAAGCGTGATATCGGTTTTATTTAAGGTAAATAATATTTGCTTCGTTTTAGTTTCATTTAAAATTAAATTATTTTTATTGCACCACGTGGCGACTTCGTTGAGGGTATCATTACTAATTCCTATGACATCCTCAACTGTATTAGCCACATTGACCATGGTGGTATCATCTGCAAATAATATTACATCAGAATTGATACAGTTTGGCATATCGTTAATATAAATTATAAACAGAATTGGACCCAAGACTGATCCTTGAGGAACACCAAGCTGTATGGGTAGCGTACTTGATATGTTGTTGTCATACTTCACCACTTGAAACCTCGACCCTCGACAAATTTTCACGGGGCTTTTCTAAACTCGAAATTTTACTTCATGCTTAGTCTGGGAGTAGAAAAAACTTGTTTAAAACTTTAAATTGAACTTCAAAAAAAAAAAAAAACAGGAAATATCCGCAATTGTTGTATCAATTCCATGGTATCTCATTATGTTTATAAAATCACATTACTTTTTCTTAATTATTTTAGCTGTAATATTTCTGACATTCATTGATTTTTAAATGAGTTCAATTTGAAGCTATAAACGAGTGTTTTCCACTCCCAGACTAAGCATGAAGTAAAATTTCGAGTTTAGAAAAGCCCCGTGAAAATTTGTCGAGGGTCGCGCAGCGACCCGAGACAAATTTTGTGGGCTTTTCTAAACTCGAAATTTTACTTCATGCGTCACGCGCTAAAACTATAATTTATCCCGAAGTTCAAGAACATACAAAAAAACATACAAATTCCAATAAATAGTTCTAAGAAGTAATTCCATGATATTGTAAAAATTATAAGTTACTACGAATCTTAAACAAACTGTCGATTATTTTCTCCAAGAAAAAAGATAGTTACAAAAAAACTTGAAGCTGGAAAAAATATTCAAATTATGTAAGAGTCAATATTTTGAGTGACGTATTTGATAAATTTTGCTTTTCATATGGTCCCACAGAAAATAATCACAAGGTGCTAAATCAAGAGATCTGGCAGGCCAGTTAATTGTTCCACCACCAATAATCCAGCGATTTGGAAAGGTTTTTTCAAAATATTCCCGAACATCTACTCCACCAAAATCTTTCTTGATACCAAACCTCCTGATTGCCACGTGTTGCTCCATCTACTGCAAGGCCAACTTTGTTGATTAAAAGTTCTTAAAATGATCTCAAATTTAAATTTCCTATAATTTCAAACGGTCCTATAATTGTATTATTGAAAATTCCCGCTCAAATATTGATTCTTTGAGGGTAATGCGTTCTTATGCAAAAACTAAATAAATCACGCATATTCCTTATGCGGAATTTAGTGTAAAACGTTTTAACTATAACAATTTTTTCTTCAATTATATAATTGATATACATTTTGCAAATTAAGTTTAAAAAATTATAACAATAGACAAATTTAAAGTCATTTATATAATTCATTTTTTTACATGTTTAAGATTGAAAAAGCTCACCCGGTATATATATTTCACAGATATACAGAGAGTTTTATGTAACACCGAACATTTTCATAACGAGAATTTTTTTTAAATATCCATATGCATACGGTGCACATTTTTTGATGCTCGGTTTATTAAAAGAATTTAATTTGAAACTTTAAGCAAGTGTTTTCCACTCCCAGGCTAAGCATGAAGTAAATTTTCAGGCTTTTCTAAACTCGAAATTTTACTTCATGCGCCACCGGTACAAAACACTGATATATTACAAAGTTTAAAACACACCTTTACATTGAATCAGTGTTTTGTACCGGTGGCGCATGAAATAAAATTTCAAGTTTAGAAAAGCCTAAAAATTTGGTTTGGCCGCTCCGCGCTTCGCGCTACGCGACCAAACCAAATTTTCAGGCTTTTCTAAACTCGAAATTTTACTTCATGCTTAGCCTGGGAGTAGAAAACACTCGCTTAAAGCTCTAAATTGAATTCTTTTAATAAGCCGAGCATCAGAAAATGTGCAACGTATGCATATGGATACTTCAAAGAAAAATTCTCGTGTTGAAAATATTCGGTGTTACGTAAAACTCTCTGTATAACCAGCATGTTTTAAAGCTAGTAGTTATACAAACAATATTTATCTAACTTCAGATACTAAACTTTCAAGCTACGCAAACAAAACCAGCGACTATATAACTCTTATTAACTAAATCAAATTAATTACCCCACTAACATACTTAAAAGCTTTTTCGTTTACTCAACCAACACGATCTCTCGACTCCCAGTCTTTTATCATTAAAACACACATCAATTCGCTTTCCTCCACGCCTTGTGCTATGTTATTTAATATCTCCTAAAACTGTTGTCTATGAAAGGTAGGACGATAAGAGTTTTAGACTATTCAAAGTGAATCCATAATGTTTCAATTTGTCACATATCAATTCATGAGATATGCAATCAAATGCTTTACTCATGTCCAAAAAGGAGCCTACACAGAACCTTTTCTTTTCGAAACAATTTGAAACTATTTTAAGTAAAGATAGAATTGCGTCTGTCGTTGATCGTTGGGATCTAAAACCAAATTGTTGCGAATTTAATATTTGATTTAATTCCAGATACTCAACTATTTGTTCCTTTAATATAATTTCTACTACCTTAGAGATAATAGGGAGCAAAGATATAGGTCGATAATTTTGTATGTCATTAATATCCCCTGCTTTGTGGATAGGTATGATCTTTGCAAATTTCAATGCGTCAGGAAATATGCCTGTTGTGATGATGCCATTGATTAATTTAGTTAGAGGTGATATAAGTAGGTCCTTCACCCCTTTTATAATATCTACTGTAATATCATATATATCAGAACTTTGATAAATATATATAATAAATGTTGTGTTATATATTGTTGTTGTCCTGAACAAAGTATAGTGTATAACTCGCATATAATGGCTATTAATCACACGAACGACTTGTTCCACTCGCCTTCGGTTCGTTCCGCAAACAACGTTCTCGTAATTATTAGCTATCATTATACAAAGAGATTTATGTAACACCGAACATTTTCATAACGAGATTTTTTCTTTAAAGTATCCATATGTATACGTTGCACATTTTCCGATGCTCGGTTTATTACAAGAATCCAATTTGAAGCTTCAAGCGAGTGTTTTCCACTCCCAGGCTAAGCATGAAGTAAAATTTCGAGTTTAGAAAAGCCTGAAAATTTGGTTTGGTCGCGTAGCGCGAAGCGCGGAGCGGCCAAACCAAATTTTCAGGCTTTTCTAAACTCGAAATTTTACTTCATGCGCCACCGGTACGAAACATTGATTCAATGTAAAGTTTAGCGGTATGTTCTAAACTTTGTAATACGTCAGTGTTTTGTACCGGTGGCGCATGAAGTAAAATTTCGAGTTTAGAAAAGCCTGAAAATTTGGTTTGGCCGCTCCGCGCTTCGCGCTACGCGACCAAACCAAATTTTCAGGCTTTTCTAAACTCGAAATGTTACTTCATGCTTAGCCTGGGAGTGGAAAACACTCGCTTAAAGCTTTAAATTAAATTCTTTTAATAAACCAAGCATCGAAAAATGTGCAACGTATGCATATGGATACTTCAAAGAAAAAATCTGGTTATGAAAATGTTCGGTGTTACATAAAACTCTCTGTATGTGTTTTATACGCGAGGCGCATGAAGTAAAATATCGAGGAAAGAAAAGTCTGAAAATTTAGTTTGGTCGCTTCGCTTTGCTACGGGACCAAACCAAATTTTCAGGCTTTTCTAAACTTGAAATTTTACTTCATGCTTAATCAAGAAGTAGAGACACTTGCTAGAAGGTTCAAATTGTTTTTAGTTATAAACACAGCAAATACCTAAAAATTTACAGCTTGTACATCGGGATATGTATACTTAAAAGAAATATTCCCTGTATGTTAAGTTACAGTCCGACTTATATTATAAATATCAAATGTTCGAGTTACATTTGATATTTATCCGCAATTCAAAATTAAAATATAGTTTAAATAATTGTTATTCTTTAGTTACGTGAGATTTGTATTACTTACTAAAACTAGGTTATAAAAGTAAAGAGTGGAATATAATTGTGTTTTTATTTTAATACTTAAAATATTTGGACGTGGATTGATCAACTTGAATGTTTAATGGGTACTTATCTCCAATTCAGAGATGAACTTCAAATTCAAAAATTAGAATATTTTATATGATGATGATGTAGTAATTATCTGTAATTTAGAGATAACATTTAAAAATTCAAACATTTAAATAGTACGCCATCTAATGCTCTACGGCAGTGGTCTTTGAACTACGGCCCGCGGGCCAAATCCGGCCCGCGACTTGCATGAATCCGGCCCGCGATTGTTTGTATTTTTTTTGTAAATGTCACATTTTGAAATATTGTAACAATTGTTCCTTAAATTTTTCATAATTTTATAAAATTAATCGGATCTTGGCCGACTTTATTATGTAGAATTGTATTTGTGGCCCGCGAAGAAGATAGTTTGGAGTCCCAGGCTCTATGGCATTGTCAATGACGAGATTACACAAAGTGTACATACAGGCCACTGTTTCGTCGAGCAGAACTCTGTTTGTGAAACGAGAAAACCAACATCAAATATATTTGTTTTCTGGTTTCACAAATAGAGTTCGGCTCGTTAGTGGACGAACCAGTGACCTTTAGTTACACTGTGTGTAATCTTGTCATTGATGATACCGCTATAGAGCATTAGATGGCGTAGCTGTCGAAATTTATTAATAGTTTTCACATACTGGATTGATACAGTTAGATTTGTTTAGTATTTCTCAGCACTGGGTCGGGACCACGCTGACGAGGGCCTTGAAGTCCGAAACACTTCTGTGGGTATCCGGTGCCGGAATACTGAATACAAATTCAATTTGAAATATAAAAAAATTGACATTGAGCTGCCATTCATATACGATTTACAATTCAATTAATTTTATCTAACCCACAAGGAGCCGATTATATTTCACGAAATGCAAACTGTCGTCATTTGCCAAGGTGATAAAAATATGATAATGGAATAAAGTTTTTTTTTATGTTGTCGACGTGACTTCACGGAATCACGCCGACTGCATGGCATTAGTCCCTTTTTAGTACGCATCTGTCAGAACAGCGGCTTTACGATTTTATTCCCCCGGAATTTTAATTAATTAATTCAACGGGCGAAATATCCCCGGCGTGCGATGCGTGAAAAGTCCACGCATAAATTTACTTCCGGAAAATTTTCCAAATCGCATTACTTATAAACATAAAATAGTGATCTGGGACACTTTTAAATCAGAGTCTTTCGTGGAAATATTTGAAATATGGATTGAGTGAGTTACTTTGAGATGATAATAATAACTAATTAAAAGCACCTTATCAATGTGGTTTGATAATGGTTATTCGAAATGCTCAACTTGTAATAAATAAAGTGTTGAAGAAAGCTTCTATGTATTTCTAATTAAGTTTTGAACTATAAATCGTTGACGCAAAACGGCGGTCGTTTAACTACAGTCAGGCAACTGCTTCGTGCCCCCAAGGAAAGTCTGAAGGGCAGGTGGGCTAAATTCTGGATATGCCTCCTCACTTAGAATTTGAAGATTTATCACTGCAAAAATGATAAAGAGCTAAAGAGTCACGTAAAGATAATTATTTTAAGATAAAGAAAACACTTTTCTCATTAACGGTGTTTTCTTCATCTTTGAATAATTAACTTTGTTTCTTTTAACCCGTCAAGCGCCATTACCGCAATAACGCAACATTATAAATGTTTTGCTTATTAACTTACTAAATATGTTAATTAAATACATTGTATTATTCGACCTGACTTTAGAATGTGTGAAGAAAAATGTAAATATTTTGTTATTTAAGTATTTTGAATATTACTAATTTTAAAAAAAGGTATTTTTAAGTGTATTTCCAACTTCTCAATACTTCAGTGTTTTATACGGGTGGCGCATGAAGTAAAATTTCGAGTTTAGAAAAGCCTTAAAATTTGGTTTGGCCGCTCCGCTTCTCGGAGCGACCAAACCAAATTTTAAGGCTTTTCTAAACAAATTTTAAGGCTTTTATAAACTCTATTACTAATTTTAAAAAAAGTATTTTTAAGTGTATTTCCAACTTCACAATACTTCAGTGTTTTATACGGGTGGCGCATGAAGTAAAATTTCGAGTTTAGAAAAGCCTTAAAATTTGGTTTGGCCGCTCCGCTTCGCGGAGCGGCCAAACCAAATTTTAAGGCTTTTCTAAACTCGAAATTTTACTTCATGCTTAATCTGGGAGTGGAAACACTCGTTCGAAAATTCAAATTGAACGCTATTATGGAATCGACTAACGGCTAAAAATGTACAGTGTATACATTATGGATGTTTAAAAGAAACATTTCCATTATGTTATATAATAAGTCATTCAAAGAAATTATAAAAAAAAAGTGCATAATTTTAGTTAAAATCAACTTTTAGAGCTAACTCTATAATTGCTTGGCCGTTAATGGGTTAATATGACCAAACTTACGTTGTATTTACTACGAACAGTTGCAGTCCTGCTTTAACAGTAGAGTATTTTAAACATCAAATTTTGTGATGTTGGTAAATGATTATCAATGTGACAAATAAATTATAATTTTTTAAATAAATTGTCACGATGCATAGAGTGAGTTTCAAAAAAGAGAACGCTACAACTTGCAACTTTACAACACATACAGGGATTTTTTCTTTCAAGTATACTGGCACATATTTGAACTTCACTTTAAATCAATGTTTTATACGCGTGGCGCATGAAGTAAATTTTCGGGTTTAGAAAAGCCTAATTTGGCTTGGGCGCTCCGCTGCGCTACGCGACCAAGCCAAATTTTCAGGCTTTTCTAAACTCGAAATTTTACTTCACGCTTAATCTTAGATGTGAAACACTTATTAGTCTTCAACTTGAAAGTTTTTAATAAGATGTCTAATAATTTAAGTTAAAAAATCGTTACATGTATACCTAAAAGAAAAATTGCTTGTATTTAGAACTTTTTTAAAATTTAAACATGTAAATAGGCAGATATTGAAGAAGACAGATATTCCTGAGCAAGGAGCATTTACCTGATCCTCAGAGACACTTATTAATTTGGTAGTAGATACAAATATTTTGAGGCGGATAGGTGTATTTGTAATCGTAATCTTTGTTAAATGAACTATCTATTTTATGAGTTAATTGAATTGTCATATTACTGTCAGATTTCCCTTCACATAACCTAGATATTAAAAGTTGATTTACAACATAACATGTGTCCTAACCTAAAACACACAACCTCCATCACACCACTCAATTCTTGAAATGTCAAATTTGATTGGTCATATTACAAAAGGTTTGTTCGTTACATGAACTGGTGCAGCACTTTTTACACTTTTTGCACCGAAACCGTTCGTTACATGCACTAAGTTGAACTGAACTGTGTTCGTTTGCGTCAGTTCACTTGCACCGAACCTTCACTTTTTGCCCCTGGTCCAGAGTAGGTGTAACTAGTGCAGGTTAGAAAAAGAAGAGGTTGGGAGATATACAATTTTCAAAGATGGACAGGACATATCCATGGTTATGCAATGTGTGAATTAACGAGCAAACATTCTGAAATCGTCATTCAACAACCCTACATTTTATTTATTAAATTATGAAACACGGATTTCATTCAGTTTGCTTAATATTATTTGTTTATAAAATACAGTAGCAACATTTTATTATTAGTGTTTCCTTAAATTGTGTTGTAATGTATTGCAGAAATTAAATTTTTTTATATATTTTACACCAAAAGTGTTCGTTTGTTTTTAGTTCAGTTCATGTACACTGATATGAACTGACCTGAACTGGTGACGTCACAAACTTGAACTCATTTCAACTTAGTGCAGTACAAACGAACAAACCTAAAAAAACAGATTATAACGTACTTTTTTCTCTGTATTGTTGCTGTTATGTGAAAACCTTGTATCCACAAATCAAAATGAGTTTTCATTGTTTCCACTCGCGTCATTTTAAGTTGGTTGGTTGGAGAAAACAGCCAGAGAAGTCACTGGATGTAAAAGTTCCTCTTGATCAACAGATCATTCAATATCAATATTTTCCATTAACCATCTCAAATCATTAATGCCGTCTCAATTTCGAAAATTCCATAACAATAAATCAAACACCATCCTCCTTTGCGGAGAAGGGGAAATAGGACTTAGGGCAAATGCGGGAAACCTATACGTCTGCTACTTTTACGGCTTGGAGGATCTAAAAGGGCCACTTAAGGGAGCCTGCGGGGACACACGGGACGCCTTTTCGCTACCAAAAGGGGATGATTTGTGTGTGGAAGGCCTCGCACGCAGATAAAATATATAGTCTCCTTTTGATTGCACAATGCGGCCGGAGGTATTGAAAAAGGGACGGAAAATTATTGCCGCACGGAAGTAATTTGTATAATAAATTCCACCAACGGCCGACTGCGACGACCTTCTCTGTATCCTGAAATATCGTTCATTGAAACGATGTTTGAAAGCATTGGTGTTATTATGAAATAAAGTGTGTTTCAGAATGTTTTTCGTTTTTAGATGTTAAATAGAAAACAACAATATCAATTAAATCTCGTTTTATTTATTGTTAAATTAAAGATCAGTTCTTGAAGTTTATTTATGAAAAACAACCGTTTGCAAATGCGCACCATTCACTTGTTCACACTCATTTAACCTGGAGCTAAAATGTTCAATCACTTGGAATAGAGTTGATTTCTTCAGTGATTCTTTGCTTCAAAACATTCAGGTTGGGTGGCAATGGATCGTAAACTTTACTTTTTAGGTAGCCCCATAGGAAAAAGCAGCAGGCGTTAAATCAGGGCTCCTCGGTGGCCAGTTGATGTCTCCTCGGCGACTTATCACTCTTCCAGGGAATAAATCGTGAAGAGCAGCTAATGAGTCATTTGTAACATGAGAAGTGGCGCCATCTTGCTGGAAAAAGGTGTTGCGGTTGTAGCCCTCTTGGTTTTGCATTTCTGTAGCCAAAAAAGTCCGGATCATATGGCAATATCGATCAGAATTAACGGTCTGAGTTCGACCTCGGTCATCCTCAAAAAAATAAGGACCGATAATTCCTTGACTTGATATGGCAGCCCAAACAACAACTTTTGGCGAGTGCAAGGGCTTCTGATGCAGTTCTAGCGGATTCTCGGAAGCCCAGTATCTGAAATTTTATTTATTCACGTGACCGTTGATGTGAAAATTTGATTCGTCGGAGAACCAGATGTTATTGAAACTCGTAAAACGGTTTTTCATTGTCCTGCAGAATTCGACTCGTGTATCAGGATCATCAGGCATCATTTCTTGAACAATAACAATTTTATAGGGGTGAAAATGTAAATCTTTCAAAATAATGCGATGAACCGTAGAAGTCTTCAAATTAAGAGAAGCTGCGCGCAATCTCAACGAGAGTCGTGGGTCGGCCATAACAGACTGGCGAACGCGGTCGACGTTTATGTTCGTTCTTGATGTACTTTTGCGCCCAGACGATTTGTCCGGCATTGTTTTCCCAGTCTCTTCAAACTTGCGAACCCAATTCTTAATTAAATTGGCACTTGGCACATGTTTTAAGCTTGTTAAATTAAAATTTGTCCTGTAGAGGCGACGAACAATAGCATAGGAATCGTTTTTATAAAACGCTCGCACGCAAAACGCGCGCTGTGGTCCAGTGAAACGATTCATGACTACTAAACTTAACAAGATGGCCAAGCGTTTGAGACCACTCCCCTCCCCATGCTACCTGCGGTTGGCGCGAATTGGTCAATTCAAAAACGAAAAACATTCTGAAACACCCTTTATCATACTTTAAAGAAAAAAATCAGCTGTGGCCAACACAGGTAGTACCGCCAATTAAAATGTTTAGAATTAGTAAAGGGCAACCCAAAATTAACGCAAGATTTAAATTTGCCGCCATTTGTGCAGTCAATTGTTGGCAACTCTGAAAAATAACAATTTGACAGCTGAGAGTTTAGGGTTAGTAAAATGGAGCATTACACAATACAACAATGTTTTCATTATTGAACAATATCCCAAAAATAATGAAAGTTTGGCGGCTACAGTTCGAAAATTTTAAACAAAATATGGTCGGAATAGTGTTTTTACTTCGTAAACTTTGAAGAGAATAATTGGAAAATTCAGGGAGACTGGATCGGTTAGAGACGGGTAACACACTGGTCAGCGTATACTTCAAAAGATCTGTGTCTCCATGCTTACACAATTCAATTAACACAACAACTGAAACCTAATGACCATGCACAGCGAAGAGAGTTCGTTGAATGGATTATTGAACATCAACAAGTGGATGCTGATTTTTCGAGCAAAATCATCCTTAGCGATGAAGCACATTTTCACCTTGGCGGCTTTTTTAATCGCCAAAATTGCCGTGTTTCGGGTTCGGAGAACCCTCACGTGATTGTCGAAAAATAAATGCATTCCCAACGTGTCACTATTCGGTGCAGATTTTGGACTGGAAGCATCATTAGACCATACTTTTTTGAAAATGAGTAACTGTTACTGGTGCTTGATATCGAGACATGATAACACAGTTCTTTCTGCCGCAATTGGATGGTATTGATGTGGCTAATATGTGGTTTCAACTAGACGGTGCCACATGCCATACAGCCCGTGAAACAATTCAATTACTGCATGAGACATTTCCTGGTCGTGTACTCTCTCGTTTCAGTGATCATAATTCGCCCCCTAGATCGTGTGATTTAACACCATTCGTTTTCTTTTTATGGGGTTATTTGAAGTCAAAGCCCTATGTCAACAAGTCCACAACCATCCGTGCATTACAGGAGAGAATTAAACGCTGCATCAACGAAATTCAACCCTTATTTATGCAGAATGGTCATGGAAAATTTCGACAAAAGAGTGCGTATGTACCACCAAAGCCATGGAGCCCATTTGCCCTACTCATGTACTTTATGTTTCAATAAAAAAATAACAATCTAAAGACTAAAAACTGTGTTTTCTATTTCATTCAAATCTTGCGTTAATTTTGAGACACCCTTTATATTGATTATGTTCGTCCAAATGAATGAATACTCAACACAAATTCATATTTTTGATATTTGTGTTCTATAAAGCAGGCCCCTGGCCATCAAGCAAATGGATACTAGATGGCGTTTACGTCGCGTGTTTTGTAAACAATTTTGGAGTTATTAGGGGCTAATATTTTCGTAGAAGTGCTCAAGTAACTTTATTTTGAAGAAATTCAAGTTTTCTATTAATTAATTATCATTGCTACAAATAATTGAATGATCGCTAGAGAGATGATTCATACAGGGTGCTTTTCTTTAAGTACACATATCTCAATTATATGCTGTAAATCTATGAATATTTGTTGTTTTTTTAAGAGTTCAATTTGAAGCTTTAATTGAATGTTTTCCACTCCCAGGTTAAGCATGAAGTAAAATTTCACGCTTCTCTAAACTCGAAATTTTACTTCATGCGCCACGCGTATAAGACACTGATTTTAAGTGAAGTTTTTTTTGTTTACAATATTTTAGTGTTTTGAGTGTTTAATACGCGGGGCTTATAAAGTAAAATTTCTAGTTTGGAAAAGCCTAAAAATTTAGTTGGGCCAAACCAAATGTTCAGGCTTTTCTAAACTCGAAATTTTACTTCATGCTTAACCTAGGAGTGGAAAACACTTTGTAGAGGCTCCTAAATGAACGTTTAAAAGAAAAACAACGAATACCTAAACATTTGCTGCGTACATATCGGGATACGTATACTTAAAAGAAAAAGAAAATTCCCTGCATATGTATAATTTATTAAATGTTGATTCTTTACAACTTTTATTTGAAAGTTTATAAAATAAATTAAATTCTGAATACCAAATAATCCGATTTCGAGACCCGGCTTTGATTCCTACATATTTTCAGCCAGGTGTTTATCTATTCTTCGAATCAATTTTATATTACACTCACGTTTTTCGAGAATATAATTTCTGGCAACCCTAATTTCTTTCTACATATTTTAAGCCAGATGTTAATTGGCCGTTTCCTCCTGCCGCTCGTAAATCATGTGTATTTCCTTTCCTTGCCAATAAAAAAAAAAAACGAAAATAAAACAAAAACCCATTTCGTGCCGCCGATAAATGCAAATGAACCACGCATTTATAAAACCAGCTCGTAACCTTTCTTTCCCTCCTGTGTTAAAAGTTTATCGATACCTCGAAAAGTCGAAAAGCTGTGTTGAATTGAATATACTATACCGGGTGTTGACTTGGCGGACTCAACATAGGAAATCCCATGTAAATTTTGAAATGTTCGAATTCTGGCTCCCCTATTTATTTTAGAAACAAAATGTATTTACCTTTTTTGTAGAGGGAAAAATTCTGAATTCATTCGCGTTAACCTCACTTTACGTTTCTCTAAGTTAAAATAATTAAGAAAAAGTAATGTGATTTTATAAAAATAATGACATGCCATGGAATTGAAACAATTGCGGATGTCAAAATGGCAAAAACATCGCAGTCACTTGATTAAAGTAAATGAGGAGCAGACTTTCTATATGCATTTTGTCCAAAAGTAACAATTTTCAGAAATACAGAAAAACTGTTACAAGTTTGTGGGTACATTTATTGAGAAGGTGTTTTTTCTAAAAAATAAATCTAAAATCACATAATCATCGTACCCATATGCCAAAAATATAACTTTGACAATTTTCCAAAAAAACTGATAAATGTGTTGGACAAACGGCATTTAGTTTGTCAATCTGGGACAAACGGCATTTAGTTTGTCACACAGGGACAAACTGCATTTTGTTTGATGACACAAAGCAACTCGACTGACTTGGTAATAACACTATGACAAAAAAATAGAAAAGTATTATTTTATTTTATGAAAATTTTACATATCAGGAAATTCATCTTCATCATTATTACAATCACAGCATAACATTTCATCTTCTTCACCGTCATAATCTTGCTCAGTATTATTTTGGTCATTTGGATTGTTTTGGTCTGAGATAATGGGCTGCAACCATGTGAGCTCGGGATCATTATACCAATTTGGGCCCGAGAGTTCGACTAATAATTTTGAGAGACTCTGAAGTTTTTTTGGTTTAATTTTATTTTGGAGTTGAACAGTAGGTAGCTTTATATTTACAAGCTTTTTTCCGCGTTTTAATAATGTTTGAAAATGTTTAGTTGGGTCGTCATTCCTATAAAATAACTCGGTTTTTAACAAAATGTCGGATTTACTTTTTGATCTTTTAATAATAATTCTTTTAGCCGCACTGATCCCTTCAATTTTCTTTAAAGAATTCAACGCGGCTTTTATATCGAAAATAATCCAATCAGTACCTAGTTTTCGAACCTCTCCCTTCTTGGAGTAAATGTCATAATATTTTGTGGGAGTTTTAATTGTACTATGACACCGTGTAACTTTTTCGATCTGTCCAAAAACACGATCTGCAGGCAAATAAGAATGCCCTCGTACCGGAAATATCACTTCCACATATTCAATTGTCTTTGGAGAGTCGTTGCACAGCCAGAGCATAAGCATATGCATCAAGTGTGCATTTTTATTTTGTCCGGCACAACCATCTGCGAATAGTCTCACTTGTTTGATATCTGACTCAAATTCTACTTTGTTTAGAAAATCGTGTAAAGCAGAACTTGTTTCTGCTGATCCCCTTTTTGCCTGATTTTCCATCCAGGTGTAGAATACTGGTTTTTTAATATCCAAGTCAGTAACACAAAAACAATATAAAGATAGTTGCTGAGCGTAGAAAGCATCCTGGATTGGTACCTTCGGTAAAACCTGAACTTGTTGCAAATCGAAGCAATATGAAACACTTTGGACAGGCTTCTCCTTCATGAGTTTGAAAAATTGTTTCGCTCGTACTTTATGTACGCGTAAATTGGTTTTTAGTATCATTAACTCATTATTTTCGTTGCAATTACTAATAGATGTTTGGGTTCTAACACAAAACCCACATACATCAGTGGCAGGGCTTCCAAATGCAATATTAAAATGATTATTAAAAATTCTACTGAAGTACTTGTAATTTACTTTCACATTTTCAACTGCATTCTCGTTGTACATTTTCCACAAAAGAGTAATATTATTTTCTGAAGATAGATAAATTCGGCGAGATTTAGCACGCCCGTAATGACTTTCATGTCCTTTTAATTTGCCTATAAATTTTTTCACATTTTGAAGTTTATCTACATTCTTAGACGAGCGTTTGTCTCCTCCGCGATTCTCAATAATACCACATCCAGATTGAATTTTCTTAGCGATAGTATTTAGGCGTCTCTGACTTACATTAAACGTTGCCAAAAATAATTTTTGGCAAATATTGATTTTTTCTTGGGCCTTCCAAACCTAAAGATAATAACAAATAATAGCATCCTGCTGGAAATAAATTACAGAATAAAACTTACATGATATTTTATAGTAAAAGCATGGGATTTTCCTTCAGTTTTTCGATTTCTGCTTCTAATTGGTTTTTCAACTACCATACAATTCCCAAGTTTATTATCCTGTGCATTTTTATTCTTTGTTTTAAAAAATAGTTTTCTGATTGCTTTAATATCGTCATGGGATAGCTCAGAGCAGCGAAAATCATTACGTTTATGATTGCAAAGTACTTCAAAATTTTCCAAATTAGGGAAATGGTCTGAGTGCCTTTAAGAGATAATATTGATCAGCAATGATCAGATTTAAAAAAAATAAAAAAATAAATACTTACCTAACCTCACTCTTACGCTCTTTTGCGCTGATATTTCTTTTTCGCTTCCTGCTACCACGGTCAACATCCCCAACAACATGCTCCCCTTCATTGTCATTCATAATTGTTAATATTATTTCACTAACGTTAAGTGGAACAAAACACTGTAACTGCTGTAAGAACACTGTCTTTAGTAGGCGTTGATGATCAAATGGCAGTTAGTCCATATTTCTAAACTGCCATTAGTTTGTCTTTCAACGTTGGACATACTACACATAGAATGTCTAGGACATTTTCATGATTCATTTTAGACGGGGCAACATGCATTTAGAATGTATATTTCTGTGTAATATTGTAGTCTGATATATATAATTTGTGGCGCCACCTTTAGTTGAAAATGTAAAATAATGGACAAAATGCATATAGAAAATCTGCTCCTCAAATGTTTTCGAAATGATTTACACTTTACAAAAAAAAATCCTCCTAATAAAGTGGTATTATGCAGACCACAGTTACACGATGTTTGCGTTATGTTTTTTATCGTTAATTAAGTAACAGCAATATCTGGTGCTATTTTGATATCCGCAATTGTTGTATCAATTCCATTATTTTTATAAAATCACATTACTTTTTATTAATTATTTTAGCTATAAATTTTCTGACATTTGTTGATTTTTAAAAGAGTTCAATTTGAAGCTTTAAACGAGTGTTTTCCACTCCCAGACTAAGCATGAAGTAAAATTTCGAGTTTAGAAAAGCCCCGTGAAAATTTGTCGAGGGTCGCGCAGCGACCCGAGACAAATTTTCTGGGCTTTTCTAAACTCGAAATTTTACTTCATGCGCCACGCGTATAAAACACAGATTTTAAGTGAAGTTAAAATATACATTAATTTGACAATATTATAGTGTTTTATACGCGTGGCGCATGAAGTAAAATTTTGAGTTTAGAAAAGCCTCGAAAATTTGTCTCGGGTCGCTAAAGCTTTAAATTAAACTTAAAAAAGAAACAGGGAATATCCGCAATTGTTGTATCAATTCCATGGTGTGTCATTATTTTTATAAAATCACATTACATTTTCTTAATTATTTTAGCTGTACATTTTTTGACATTCGATGATTTTTAAAGGAGTTCAATTTGAAGCTTTAAACGAGTGTTTTCCACTCCCAGACTAAGCATGAAGTAAAATTTCGAGTTTAGAAAAGCCCCGTGAAAATTTGTCGAGGGTCGCGCAGCGACCCGAGACAAATTTTCTGGACTTTTCTAAACTCGAAATTTTACTTCATGCGCCACGCGTATAAAACACAGATTTTAAGTAAAGTACGAATATACATAAATTTGACAATATTATAATGTTTTATACGCGTGGCGCATGAAGTAAAATTTCGAGTTTAGAAAAGCCCAGAAAATTTTCACGGGGCTTTTCTAAACTCGAAATTTTACTTCATGCTTAGTCTGGGAGTGGAAAACTTGTTTAAAGCTTTAAATTGAACTTAAACAAAAAATAGGGAATATCCGCAATTGTTGTATCAATTCCATGCTGTCATTATTTTTATAAAATCACATTACTTTTTCTTAATTATTTTAACTTAGAGAAACGTAAAGTGTTAAGTGTGACCATTTATAAATTTAAAATTTTTCTGTCTACAAAAAAATGAAATACATTTTGTCTCTAAAATAAATAGGGAAGCCAATATTTAAACACTTAAAATTAACAGGCGAGTTCCTATGTTGCGTCCGCCAAGTCAACACCCGGTATACAGGGTCAGCGCAGAGAAACAGAAATATTTAAAATAATTAGAAAAAACCAAGGAAACTTACAAAACTTTATTTGATTAATTCATATTCAAAATTATTTGAATTCGAAAAAATAAGCTTACGCTTCTTATAGTTTGCACACTTTAAATTTGTCTTATTATTTAAGACGTATTGTTTGCATTTTACACGAATATTTCGTAATTTTATACATTATCTTCTTCTTCTTTGTGTAATTAATGGCCTTAGCTATTAAAGCTCTGTTAACCAGTCACAGTAATTATGAAATGATAATTAAAGTTGGTTCAAACTTTTTGGAGTATCAGCTGTATGAATGAATGAATGAGTGCATGAAAGGATGAATAGTGAAATCTTGAATCTAGGTTAAATGTAGGTTAAAATCTGTACAGATTTAAACTGTCAGTGCTGCGCCTCTATCCTCCCCAAGGGATAGGAAATAGGAGACACGCGTAGATTTTTATTTATTTAATGCTGAAAATATATTTTACTACAGTGGAAATTTCATTAGTTATCACATTTCGCCGCATACATTCAATAAGTCGATTCTGAACATTTTGCACAGCGCGGCACGATGTTCTGAAGCAGAAATCAGAAGGTTACAGACCTAGTATGTAAGCCGTGCGCTCTTGTAGTGGTGTCATGCCAAGTAAACGTGAGCTATGTCTAACGATTTGAAAAAACATCCGGGTGTAACTTGAGGATTTTATTCAAATATACAAAAATTACCCATGTTTATGGCGTATTAAATGGAATGATTACCACAATAAACCTAAAAGGGAGGCGATATACAATCTGTTATTAGCAAAATATAATTTAATAGATCCAAAAGCTAGTAAGGATGCTGTTATTAAAAATTAATAGCTCCAGGACGAACAACTGAAGAAAAAGAAAAAGAGTTCCAGGGAGATATTATAAATGCTAATTGTGCCAATCCTGAGTATACAGGGTGGGCCACAAATAACGCCCATTAAAAGTTTTCGGGATTCCTGACAGAGGAAAAATTTGAAAAAATTCTACATTGCACGGTTGAATGCGATCACCTCATGGAAAATATTTTGACTTTCTATCACTTCCGGTTGTACCGGAAATGGCTACCAACTTTGTTATTTTAAATGGAACATCCTATATATTATTTTGTTTTAGATTCCCCTTTCAATTGTCTACCCTCTCATATGAATTTATGTCCACTTAACTCTTACAGTTTTTGAGTTAAAAATTTATTTGTCAAATATTGACCTCAAATAGACGTTTTGAAAAATGCCTATAACTTCTAGTAGGGACAAGATAGACAGACGAGCGGCATCTTGAATTGTTACTTATAGATTCCTCTAGAACTAAAAAAAATTGACATCTCTCAATTTTGACAATAGGTATTTCAAAAATGTCAATATTTCAGTGCCCGCTTAAAAACATCATAATTCAATGTTTTCAAATGGAATGACCAATATTTTATCTCATATGGTGATTGGCAAGACAATTTGCAACATAAAAGTATTATGTGTCCCTATATCTAGAGCAAGTAGTTTTTGAGTTATTTCGAAATTTCTTTCCTCCCAGAATGCTTGCACAATTGAATAATTCCTGTACAATTCACACGTGCACCATAGTAGGCTACTGTCAATATTTGCTGAACCGAATCTGTCAATATTTTTGAACGCTCCGTTCGAGTAATATTAAAATGAATAAGTATACCAATCAAGAAATTTATGAATTTATTCGTCATACATGGTCAGTGCGACAGAATTGTTGAGAGAACTTGCAGAATTTTCAACAAAACTTACCCACACTTACCGCCGATGGATAGAAGAAAATTTAGAAGACTGGAGTCAAATTTTGTACAATTTGGAAAACTAAACGCAGAAAAAAATAAACCAAAGCCAATAACGCAGAACGAGGAAGTTCAAGTGAATGTTTTGGCTTATTTTCAAGCAAATCCACGCGCATCCACCCGTAGTTGCCAGAAGGATTTGGGAGTAAGCAGAACATCACTGCGAAGAATTTTGAAAATATATCGTATGCACAATTATAAATTTAATTTGGTGCAAGAATTATTTCCTCAAGATGCAGTGAACAGGATTGATTTTTGTGAGTTTTTGTTGGTTAAAAATCAAGAAGACAATGACTTTTTAAAAAAAATGATTTGGACCGACGAATCAAATTTCTCTCGTGAAGGTATTTTCAATAGAAAAAACAATCACATGTGGTCAACTGAAAATCCACATGCAACGCTTGTACATAAATCCCAACACAAATTTAGTTTCAACGTATTTTGCCTTTTGATGGACACGCGTGTTACTTTTTATTTGTACCACGAAAGATTAAATAGTGGTAGATATTTACAAATTTTAAGAAATTTTGTAGAGAATTTTTTGGATGAGCTTCCTTTGAATTTAAGGATAAGTTCATGGTATCAGCTCGATGGAGCCCCAGCTCATTGCACACACGAAATATCGCAGCAACTGACGAATATGTTAGAAGATAGATGGATTCGAAGGTTAAGTCCGTGGAACTGGCCCGCTAGATCTCCAGATCTTACTCCACTCGACTTTTTTCTTTGGGGTCGTATAAAAAATAAAGTTTATGCCACTGCCGTCAATACCCGAGAATAATTGGAAGCAAGGGTGCGAGCTGCATTCGCGGAATTAAGTGCAGAAGAAATTAGGCGAGCAACAACAGAGGGTGTCGCAACACGTGCTGCACAGTGATTATACGTTAATGGTCATCATTTCGAACAATTGTTATAATTTTTTTTTCTGTTCTTGCATTTAATTATTCGTTTGAAAATTACTTTATTTCAATCTTCTTGCTTTTGTTTTGTTTGTAAGTTGTAAGTGTGGATAAGTTTCGTTAAAACAACAATTCTGGTGCACTAGCCATATATGACGAATAAATTCATAATTTATCGATTGCTACACTTATTTATTATAATATTACTCGAAGTGTTCAAAAATATTGACACGTTGGAAATGAATTTTTCTAGATTCGGTTCAGTGAATATTGACAGTAGCCTAGTATGGTGCATGTGTGAATTGTACAGGAATTATTCAATTGTGCAAACATTCTGGGAGGAAAGAAATTTCGAAATAACTCAAAAACTACTTGCTCTAGATATAGGGAGACATAATACTTTTATGTTGCAAATTGTCTTGCCAATCACCATATGAGATAAAATATTGGTCATTCCATTTGAAAACATTGAATTATGATGTTTTTAAGTGGGCACTGAAATATTGACATTTTTGAAATACCTATTGTCAAAATTGACAGATGTCAATTTTTTTAATTCTAGAGGGATCTATAAGTAACAATTCAAGATGCCGCTCGTCTGTCTATCTTGTCCCTACTAGAAGTTAGAGGCATTATTCAAAACGTCTATTTGAGGTCAATATTTGACAAATAAATTTTTAACTCAAGAACTGTAAGAGTTAAGTGGACGTAAATTCATATGAGAGGGTAGACAATTGAACGGGGAATCTAAAAAAAATTAATATATAGGATGTTCTATTTAAAATAACAAAGTTGGTAGCCATTTCCGGTACAACCGGAAGTGATAGAAAGTCGAAATATTTTCCATGGGGTGATCGCATTCAACCGTGCAATGTAGAATTTTTTCAAATGTTTCCTCTGTCAGGAACCCCGAAAACTTTTAATAGGCGTTATTCGTGGCCCACCCTGTATATCTTTAGTTCACTCAATAAATTAATGTGGGATAGGTTTTTTGGCATTCTTTGCACCAAATGAAACGTCTCTTCTTTTTGTTTTTACATTTATCGATAAGAAGTAGAGCAGCCAAAGCAAGCGCATCGTTGTCCGAAGTCGATATGGTTCAAGCACAAACTGACGCGTGTACAAGCATGCTTGATCATGCATGCTTGTCAAGCTTGCAGTTGCGTGTGTGGCTACCTTTAGGGCTCGTATTGTTACCATGTTCGTTTAAGATAATAAAATAACATCATAGGTTTAGCATTTTAGTCCTAGAAAAAGTATAGTATGCAATTCGTGTTATAAACTTCTCTATACACTCTTATTATTAAACACTCGCTCTGCTGCTCTCCGCTTAGGCCTAGAGTGCCGTTAATAACACTTTTTGCATAATATACTATTTATATTTACTTTAATAATTTTTACCCATCAAATTTCTCTTTATTTACCTCTCGTGGATTTTATAAAATAATCCAAATGATTCTGAAGACCATTTCATGTCGCAATCTCTTTTATGCTCCTCTTGTTTTATATTTCATGTTTTGATTGGCTAATAAATAATAGGAGCGCGATTTATTCGTGCCAGTCAACAGTTCGGTAATGGGAAAGAATCGTGCCTTAATTGCGGATTATGATAAAATACTGGGATAATTCGTTCGATAAATCAACGACTCCCTGAGGGAACCCGTAACAAATTGTATGTTTATACATTTATATTTTACAACTGTCTATATGTGTATGCCTAAGAGATTGCATAATAATTTTGTTTTTGTTTGTATTTTTCTATTTTAATGATATTTATTATTGATGAACCTCAAAATTGAGTTTTGGAGTTGATTATGCGAAAAAATAGTTGTAACTAGACGCTACTCGCTCCTCTTAAACATACAGGAACGTTTTCTTTTAAGTATACATGTGGGCGCGAGGTTAATATTAAATGAAAATATCAGTGTTAGCATATGATGAAATGAAATAGGAATATCCTAGGTTACGCAGGATAAACATAGAACACTCATCAGTTCAAAGATGCCAGTGATCACAAGAGAATGTGGTTTACAGCCTTGCATATAAGACGCTTTGAATTGTCACCTGAACTCATTAGAAGGTTACCGCAAGATAAATGAAGATATTAAAGAATGACATCCTTACAGGTACCCTAAAGGTATCCCGTTCTTACTTACATACTCAGATTTATACTCTGTAAATTTTCGGCATTCGTTATTTTTATAAAAGCATTCAATTTAAAGCTTCTAATGACTGTGTCCACTCCTCGGTTAAGCATGAACTAAAAATGCCACTTTAGAAAAGCCTTAAAATTTAGATTTGCCGGTGCGAAGTATTAGACAATCCTGTATGTATACAGGGTGTCTCGCGAAGTTCTCCCGGCACTTAAGGGGCATGTTCTTGAGATCATTTTAAGCAAAAAAGTTCATATGAATATGTGTCAAAATAACAAAGATAAAAAAATGAAACGCGTAGTATTCAAAGGCGTGCGGCTAAATGCATTGAATATTTGAACATCTATGACTCCGTTCTTTGAAATTATTAATCTTCAGTCATTTATTTTGTTAAGTTTGATGTTATAGAAGTCAAAATTATTTAAGATTAATTAAGTTTAAAATGTGTATAGTTCAATAAATACTGAGAATAGGACACATACTTATATGAACACTTTTGCTTGAAATGATCGCCCCTTAAGTACCGGGAGAATTTCGCGAGGATGCAAATATATTTCTTTTTAGTTATACCTGAAGTCGTTTATTGCCAACTCTGAAATAAACTTGTGTGGATTCCCCGTTAGATTTTTTATAAGGTTGCTGCATCATTTCTAATTTTCAGTGCAACTCATAAAAAGTAACGAATACAAAATTAAATTTCGAAAACACAGGATTTCCCATCAAACCCCTCACGAGATAATACAAAATTAAAATTCTCAAACACAAAATTTCCCACGAAATATTACAAAATTAAAATTCCCACACCCATTTCCTTCGCTCGACACTGCGAATGCATTCATACTAAGAACTCCCGAGTGCAGTAGGGCTGATGTCCCATTACTCGCCATCAAGATAAATCCGGAGAGTTTACGACGTCCGTAATATTTCAGAAGAACCGCAACCTTTTCGCGTATTAAAAGGTAAAAGTCGACGAGGAAAATTGGTATCACGAAGGCGCGATCTAAATCCCTTATCATAAAACCGGCGTAAAGCCCCCCCGGTAATGTGCGCCTTCATCTAACTATTACGACTCGCTCGTGTTACAAGCGGGGATAATAATGATAAAGAAATATTACGGAGTTAATTAATAAATTCATGGATGTGCCTTTTGAGCCGACTGAGTGTGGGATTTTTCTTAATTGAATTGCAGGTTGTAATTGCGAGGAGTTTTGTAAAGAGTTTGTAATTAATTTTATGTCCAATTTCTTATACAGGGAATTTTTCTTTTACGTTTTTCTTTTATGTATACACATCCTGATCATGTTCAGGTATTTGTTATTTTTATAACAGTGTTTAATTTGAAATTTTTAACGAGTGTTTCCAATCCTTGATTAACCCATTATGTGCCATTGATACATATACGCAACATTATTAATTTTATGTTAATTAAATTACTAAATAACTTATTTAATATATATTATTTAATTTCACTTGAAAATGTATGAAGAAAAACATAAATATTTTGTTATTTAAATATATTGATTATTTCTCATTTAAATAAAATGTTCAGTGCATTTCTAACTTCATAATATTTCAGTGTTTTATACGCGTGGCGCATGAAGTAAAATTTCGGGTTTAGAAAAGCCCCGTGAAAATTTGTCTCGGTTCGCTGCGCGACCCTCGACAAATTTTCTACGCGGGGCTTTTCTAAACTCGAAATTTTACTTCATGCTTAATCTGGGAGTGGAAATACACGTTCTAAACTTTATATTGCACGTTTTTATACGAAATCGACGAATGCCTTACATTTACAACGGATACATTATTTATATTTAATAGAAAAATTCATAGAATATAATGCAATAAGTCATTTATAGACCTCATATAAAGAAGTGTAGAATTTTACCTAAATAAAATCTACTTTTAGTTAACTCTATAATTACTTGGCCGTCAATGGGTTAAGCATTAAGAAAAAATGCTTTTCTAAAGTCGAAAATGTCGAGACGCATAAAGCACTGATTTAAAGCGAAATTCAAAATATATTGCTTTAGTATATTGCTTTAGCAGTATGTTTTAAACTTCACGATATTTCAGTGTTTTATACGCGTGGCGCATGAAGTAAAATTTCGAGTTTAGAAAAGCCTGAAAATTCCAAATTTTCAGGCTTTCCTAAACTCGAATTTTAATTCACGCTTAATCAGGAAGTGGAAACACTTGTTAGAAGTTTCAAACTAAACGCTTTTCAAAATCAACGAATGCTCAAAAATTTACAGACTTGTACCTTCCAGGGTCCTCAGATTGTTTTTAGGAAAACGTTCATAACATACCTAAACAAAAATGAAATATTCATAACAATTGTTTTCTAAAGAAAGTCATAATATGATGTATTCCATTTGTGTTAATTTCAGTTAATTCAATGCACAAATGACACAACAGAATGCATCTACATAATTGTGCTGCCTCTTTTCTTTCTCGTTCGTTTTGTTCTCTCATTGTGCGGTGTCCGAGAGAGAACCTGTCCATAATTCCCGTCCTCTCGTCCGGATCTAAATGACGCCATTAAAGGCCACAACACTGCATAATATAGTCAAACAGTAGTGTCTATTGTTCGTACTGTTTTTAAGAACAATGGACAATACACGCCACGTCGGATTCCCGAGCGATAAACATTTTATACCCTCACAAATTCGAATTTCGGACATTTTGTTGCACCTGTTGTAAATATTTCATTTGTGAATAAAGAAAAACATTAATTATTTTGTTGACTTTGCAACTGCTACCCTATTTTTCCCCCGTGTGTAATACAAAGGATAAGTGTTGTTTTCGTGAAAAATTTTAAATCAAATTTAAATCTCGATCAAGACAATTTCTGAAAAATGTCTGTCTGTGATTTCTGTACAGCAAAAACCGCTTAAGATACAGATTAAGCTTTTTATTACAACTGAGATTCTTAAAATCTCTTGGTAAAATATGGAAACCGGAAGTGGTCTTTACTCTTATCGTTTTTCTTAATATTTTCTCAAATACCGGTTATATCGAAAAATGTTTAAATGATAAATTATGGTCGATTTATCTGAGGACATTGAAATATTTTGAAAACTACGCATCGGATCAAAAAAAGTTCTGAATACAATTTGTTCGCCTGGAAGAGGGCCATCCAATGATACTAAAGTCGACCACTCACCCCCACTCCTTGGAGTGGGGTGGGGGCAACTTTGAAATCGTAAATGGGAACCCCCATTTTTTATTGCTGATTCAGATTTCCCATAAAAAATAAGTAACTTTTATTTGAAACAATTTTTTCGATTCGTGACAGATGGCGCTGTAATCGCAAGAATCCTGATTTTTGCGCGAATATCTCGAGAAATAACACATCGGATCGGAAAAACAATTGTTTAATTTTTCAAAAAGCTATTCAGCGATACGAAACTCGATCCACCCTTCCCCCATCCCTACCCTATTGTGGTGAAAATGGAAGTTTCTTCAAAATCGTGATTGTATTATAGCAAATCCTGGCTTTCCAAGACAAAATCCATTGATTTAACTTTATTGTTAATATTACATTTTCTCACACATGGCGCTGCAATCGAAAGCATGTATTCGTTTATCAATAAGTTAACAACTACTTTTAGCGTTACCCAAGAACAACGACGTGGACGTAGTAGTTTTTTGTTCCCATTAGGGTGCTTGTTTTAGGTGAGTCCCCTTGCTTCTCACCATCGGGGTGCTTGTTTTAGGTGAGTCTCTTTGTCTCTCACTGTTCAATAAATTAGATTAAATGTTTAAAATTGTGACTTTGAACTTGCACTTATACATTCTTTTCTCGAATGATTGTACACAGGAGAGGAGCATATCTCAGGAAATGTAAGCGCAAGCGTTTCGTACGCGCTGTAACATGTTTTTACAAGTTGTTGGTGCTTTTTGAAAAACCTTATCTTTTAGGTGACCCCACAGAAAAAAATCCGGCGATGTTAAATGAAGTGACCTAGCCGGCCAATTAATCGGGCCACCTCTGTCGATCCATCGGCCATTGAAATAATGGTTCAATACTTCCCGTGCTATTATTGAGTAATGCGCTGGGCAACCGTCATGCTGAAACCACATAATTTGTCGAATGGGCAACGCAACATCCTCAAGTAGAGGTTGTAGTTCATGTTCCAGGAAATGCCGATATTTGATTCCATTTACTGTACCATTAATAAATTAGGGACCAATGAGTTTGTTACCTATAACTCCACACCAAACGTTAATCGACCAAGGACGTTGATGTCCAACTTGTCGTAACTAGTGCGGATTTTGCACACTCCAGTAATGCATGTTATTCCGATTAACGGCACCATGGTTTGTGAATGTGGACTTAAGTGAAAATAGTACAATAGCAAAGAAATTGAGATTTATTTGTATTTGCTGAAAGCCCATTCACAAAATTCTACTCGCAGACGAAAATCATTGCCATGAAGATCCTGGTGCAGTGAAATGTGGTATATATAGGTGATACTTGTGACGATGCAATATTCTAAGAATACTACCTCTAGAAATCCCGGAATCCATACGCAATTGCCGTGAGCTTACATGAGGGTTTTGATGAACAGCTGCTACCACAGCAATTTCATTAGCTTCTACTGTGATAGCGTTTGTTCGTTTTCTTTTTTTTAGGTTGTACACTATCGTCAGACATAAAGGATTGAACAACTTTGTAAAGAAAAGAACGTGAGCGAACATTATCTGGAAAACGCTCTGCTAACAAGGCAACAGCATAGTCAACATTCTGCCTACATTCACCGAAAATCGGGATCATTTCAATTTTTTTCTTCTACGGTTGCAGCATTCATTTCGCACACGTACTTCAGTTTAATGAATGAAAGGTAAAGATAGTCAAGTGAATTGAAAAGGTTGGAGGTGTTTTCAGTAACATTTTTACATAAAGGTTATCTTTGACAGCGCTGCACTAGATTTTATATCCCGTAGTTCGCCATCCGGTCACAGTGGTGCGTCAAGTTTAGAATGCTTTAGTGTCCCTGTATTTAAGAGAGTAGCGCAAACTGAAATCCATCTTGACACCTTTAGTCGCCAAATTCAAACTAAGTCATTGTGCACTAAATTAAAATAAAAGTTTTCTACCCGTGGTAATAGGGTAGATGAATTATTTGTGAAAAGAACCTCTAAATCGCCAAACAACTATATAAGCAAATAAAACGCACGCGTTATTTTTAAATGACGTTTGTACCTGATGTTTGTCGAAGCATAGTGTTCCAACCAATGTTAGACAATTACAAATTACGAACGTTCTATCAATTAATAAATCTTAATGATTATTTATTTATTAATTTCTGTTAAGAATTGCGTATTTGGGTTAAAGTACACTTCTGTGCAACAAAATTAAGCACAAGTCTTATAACTATTTTTTATAATATTCTAACAAGATAAATTCAAATTCAAAACTATTTGAATTCGAGAAAATAAGCTTACGCTTCTTATAGTTTGCACACTTTAAACATAATATATAAATTAAATAAGATTTTAAATATTTCATTGTATAATTCAATATTCGGAGATGTATTTGCACGGCAAGTAGTTGTTTCAATGGATATTTATCGTCTTAAATTGTCTTATTAATTAAGACACTGTTTGCATTTTTACGAATAGTTTTTTCGTAATTTTATATATTATACAATATTCTAGTTGTATAATTCGGGTCTGTTTTAATTGCCTAGCAGCAGTTTCAATAAATAATAAAACACCATAACACTTCTTTACTTCTCCCAACGTTTCTTAACTCTGAAAACAGTGTCTTTACTGATGTTCACCAATCAAACAATTTGTCTAATAGAAAAACCATCTTTTATTTTAGTTAGAATTCGAAGTTTTGAATTGCTGTCTAAATGACACGGCATTTTGTATTAAGGAATTAACATATTTACGTAACTAGGAAACTCATCATGTCCGCATTAAACTATAACATATTTTGTGTACTTAATTTTTTTGCACAGAAGTGTACATTCTTTTATTAATAAATATAATGCACCCAATGTTTTACTGGACATGCACACGACTGTTTCAAGCGGTGTGATGGAACAGTCATGACGCCATGTTGACGCCCTTACATTGGTCTTATCAATTGCGGTACTCTCCTACATAAAGGGACACTAGAACGCTTACGATTGCAGTGCCATGTGTGAGAACATGTAATATCTACAAAGAAGTGGAATAAATGGATTTTGTCTTGGAAAGCCAGGATTTGCTATAAAAAATAGGGTTTTCCATATATCTTGAACAAGTTTCTCATCTTTCACGTGGTGAAACATATTTAACTATGATTTAATAAAGAAAACACTTGGTTAAATTTCACTAATATTTTGGTTTTTTATTCCAACTAGTTTCGACTTTGAGTCATTCTCAAGGAGAATGACTCAAAGTCGAAACTAGTTGGAATAAAAAACCAAAATATTAGTGAAATTTAACCAAGTGTTTTCTTTATTAGGGTTTTCCAATCAAGATTTTAAAGCAACTTCCATTTTCACTACAATGGGGTAGAGATGGGGGGAGAGTGGATCGAGTTTCGTATCGCTAAATAGCTTTTTGAAATGTTATTACCTTTTTTCGATCCGATGTGTAATATATCTCTAGATATTCGCAAAAATCAGGTTTCTTGCGATTACAGCGCCATCTGTCACGAATCGAAAAAAATGTACAAATAAAAGTTACTTATTTTTTCATGGGGAATCCGAATCAGCGATAAAAAAAGGGGGTTTCCATTTACGATTTCAAAGTTGTCCCCACCCCACCCTAGGGGATGGGGATGAGGGGTCGACTTTGGTATCATTGCAGGCGAATATTCACAACTTTTTTTGATCCGATGCCTAGTTTTCGAAATATTTGAATGTCTTCAGATAAATCGGCCACCCTGTATATTATACTTGTAGTAAATCGGCTACCCTGTATATTGTACTTGTAGTAAATCGGCCACCCTGTATAATATACTTGTAGCTTGAATAGTTATACTTGTAGCTTAAATAGTTATATTTGTAGTTTGAATAGTTATATTTGTAGCTTGAATAGTTTTTGATCATCGACCCCTTGCCTTCTTACAACCTCAATTAATTTTTTATAATTGAATTATTAATTTTTAATTAATCATTATTATTTCCGTATGACAAATCTAATAATTTTACATGAACTTTACACATAATTAACAATCAATTTATAAATGTTTTGGCTGAACTAATGGATCCATTACGAGCTTACTATCGGTTCGATATTTCCTAGTTTAAAGGGATGAGAGTGTGGAAACTAATATTAAATTTACCCCCTGTAATCCTCACGGGCTGTAACTGAATCCGCGGTGTTTTGCGTAATGCAGTGTTTACCGAGTTTAAAGTTTTGATCAAACACACTAGTGACTTATGGGTGGTCGTTTCGGTAGGAGGGTTCAGGTGCCTTATTAACCCGCCCAATTAAGTCTTTATCGAGTCGGAAGTTTCGCTTGTACATCAACATTACTGATTTAAATTGAATAAATGAGAAACCGTAAATTAGGTATACATTTACAGGTGCGGATATTAATCAGGTTTTAATTGAATAATCGAGCTGTTAAAATTTTCTGACAGCTGTTCAGCTGTCAGCACGTAATGTACTGGTCAAAGCTATTACGTACGTGTACGTAATGTCAATCATACTTGTCAAGATGACAGTGTGGTATGATGCGGTTACTAGATAGGGCGTAGGTAAAAACTTTTACGTGTCCCAACATTTTATTTCCACCGATTTTATTTATTTATTTTTTTGGTTTGTTGGGCATAGGTATTACCATTCAGCCACTAACGTTGATTTATAATATCTATATTAACATATATTTCGACTAATTTGGACGTCACAACACATTCACACACATCCAAGAAAGCGGAGACGAGTATTTTTCGTTAGAAAAATTACTCGCCTCCGCTGGAATCCAACCCAGATCACCTCCTTGTCCGATTGGCGAAACCGGCGGCTCAACCGCTCGGCCACGGCGGGCCCAAATTTTATTTTTATGAAAATCATTTTGTTTCACACTTTATCTAGTAGTTACAATTTCCTTAAACCCTCTTAATTTATGGTTATATTTCAAAAATATTATTGAAATATAACCATAAATCAAGAGGGATTAAGGAAATTGTAACTACTAGATAAAGTGTGGAACAAAATGATTTTCCTAAAAATAAAATCGGCGGAAATAAAATGTTGGGACACGTAAAAGTTTTTACCTACGCCCTATCTAGTAACCGCATCATACCACACTGTCATCTTGACAAGTATGATTGACATTACGTACACGTACGTAATAGCTTTGACAAGTACATTACGTGCTGACAACTGAACAGCTGATTGCTTACCGTACAACCAAATGGCATTTCTGTGATGTACAGGGAGTGTTTTCCACTCCCAGACTAAGCATGAAGTAAAATTTCGAGTTTAGAAAAGCCCCGTGAACATTTTTCGAGGGTCGCGCAGCGACCCGAGACAAATTTTCTGGGCTTTTCTAAACTCGAAATTTTACTTCATGCGCCACGCGTATAAGACACTAAAATATTGTGAACTCTGTGTATATTTAAACTTCACTTGAAATCAGTGTTTTATACGCGTGGCGCATGAAGTAAAATTTCGAGTTTAGAAAAGCCCAGAAAATTTGTCTCGGGTCGCTGCGCGACCCTCGACAAATTTTCACGGGGCTTTTCTAAACTCGAAATTTTACTTCATGCTTAGTCTGGGAGTGGAACACACTTGTTTAAAGCTTTAAATTGAACCTAAAATAAAACAGGGAATATCCGCAATTATTGTATCAATTCCATGGTATGTCATTACTTTTATAAAATCACATTACTTTTTCTTAATTATTTTAACTGTTAATTTTCTGACATTCGTTGATTTTGATTTTTTTTTCAATTTGAAGCTTTAAACGAGTGTTTTCTACTCCCAGACTAAGCATGAAGTAAAATTTCGAGTTTAGAAAAGCCCCGTGAAAATTTGTCGAGGGTCGCGTAGCGACCCGAGACAAATTTTCTGGGCTTTTCTAAACTCGAAATTTTACTTCATGCGCCACTCGTATAAAACACTAAAATATTGTGAAGTCTATGTATATTTAAACCTCACTTGAAATCAGTGTTTTATACGCGTGGCGCATGAAGTAAAATTTCGAGTTTAGAAAAGCCCAAAAAATTTGTCTCGGGTCGCTGCGCGATCATCGACATATTTTCACAGGGCTTTTCTAAACTCGAAATTTTACTTCATGCTTAGTCTGGAAGTGGAAAACACTCGTTTAAAGGTTCAAATTGAACTCTTTTAAAAAACAACGAATGTGCCAAAATGCATAGCTTCATTCCTTGTATACTAATTAAGTAGCAATTTAGTTTTCATTATTGTCATGGTACTATTAAAAATTATTACAATAAATAAGTTGTTCTTTCATGCTCATTGTTTATTTTGTTAGGGCGTAGGTAAAGTATCGTACGTTTCTCGAGTGGTATTTCAATTACATACTCGCGGAATACTGCACTCGCCGCTGCGCGGTTCGTGCGCTACATGTCCGCTCATATGTAATATGCCGCATACCACTCTCATTATTACGTAACGTATACTATTTTTAGTGTGGATCAAACTTTGGACTTGTCAGTTAATTGTCATTTGATGCGTCAAAAATAAAAACAAGTGTTTCGATAATTCCTTTCATTTACATATTTTCATTATCACTTTCATAACCTTTTTACAGAAAACCTAACTTAACCGGTATAAATTTGGTAATGTTTAACATTATCCAATTTTTGATTTGTCCCAACATTTTATGTCCACCGATGGTACATTCGAAATGTTTTTACATGTAATTTATCCTGTGCAGCTATACTCGTTTTAATCAAATTGAAAATGATTGTAATTTATGTATATTTTGAGGGCAGAATAATGCAAAGGTATCTAATTGAAAATCATTTTGTTCCGCATTGTAGAATATCTGACAGAAAAGTAAATACAATTCGTCATGAATCCACATAACAATTTCTTAATTTATCATTTTATATAGGAGACATTTAATAAAACTCTCCTTAAGCGATTAAATTAGAGCAGCAATAAATTAGTTTTGCGGGGTGCATCGTGCCCGAGATGAACAATTGCACTCAACTCGGTCGAGAAAGTCGTAATCCACCTCGATATAATCCCGCACTGTAGGAATACGTCTACCCCAGAAGTCTCTCCTCGTTTTCCAGACGACTCGGGGAAAACGTTGGCGTTATTAAATTTTAACGATCGCCCTCGTGTATCTGCATAAATCCAATTCTCATCCAATAAAACAAAGACATAATAATAATTAGGAAAGAAGACTGAAATACTTAGCTTTATAACCATTTATAACTTTTAAGCGAATTTAATTTATTAATCGAAATTTTCAGGCATTTCTAAACTCGACATATTTCTTCGTGCTTAATCAAGGGGTTTAAACTCTCTTAAAATTTTAATACCTAAAAGCTATTAATTTTCCTTGTATTTAAAGACTTTTTCTCCCAAAACAAAGATATTGTCATTTATCGGTAAAACGGTTTTGATTAACAAATTAACTGTATTACCGTAGGTCAGTGGCTTTTTATTGGTGGGGCTGCAGACATAAACATATAGGGAATTTGGTTTGGTCTAGTAGCGGAGCGACCAAACCAAACTTTCAGGCATTTCTAAACTCGAAATTTTACTTCATGCGCCACGCGTATAAAACACTGAAATATTGTGAAATTTAACATATTCTTGTTTAGCAGATTATATTTGTAAACCTCCTTTAGCAGTTTATTTTCATTACTGATTTAGCAGTATATTTAAAATTTCACAATATTTCATTGTTTTAGATGGGTGGCGCATGAAGTAAAATTTCGAGTTTAGAAAAGCCTAATTTGGATAGGTCGCTCCGCTTCGCTGAGCGACCAATCCAAATTTGCAGGTTTTTCTTAACTCGAAATTTGGCTTCATACTTAATTTGGGATTAGAAGACACTCGCTTAATTTTTTTAAAGCGTCGATGAATTTTCAAAATTTTGTTCAGTTTTAGTTAATTTACAATGCGTTTCGTAAATTTACAAGATTTCCTTAAATTTTCAAAATTCTGACGGTTTTCCTAAAAGTTTTAAAAATTAACGGAAATCTTTTTATGAAAAACTTCAACGTTTTTCAAGATGACGAACATTTAAAAAATTCATAATAATTACCAATAAATTGAAAATTGAAGAAAATTTTGAAATTTTTTTATAACCATCTAATTGTTTAAAATTAACGAAAATTTCGAAAATTCAGGAAAACCGTTAGTAATTTTGAAAACTAACTAAAATCTTGAAACTTCATTAAAAATAAAAAATAAAATGTTAACGATTATTTGGGAACTACGTAAAAATTGCCAATAACTTGAAAATTGAAGGAAATTTTAAAATTGTATGAAAAGTAACGAAACTTTTGAAATCAACGGAAATTCAGGAAATACGTCAGAATTTCGAAAATTAAAGGAAATTTTGTAAATTTACGAACGAACGAAATTGAGTAAAATTATGGAAATGCCCAAAAAATCATCAAAACTTCGATAATTAATTAAAATCCTGAAAATTCATCAATAATTTCAAAATATTAAACGAGTATCTTCCACTTCCGGACTAAGCTTGAAGTAAAATTTCGAGTTGAAAAAAGCCCTAGGAATTTGGATTTGGACGCGCAGCGTCAAAATCCAAATTCGGGCTTTTCTCAACTCGAAATTTTACTTCATGCGCCACGCGTATAAAACACTGATTTAAAGTGAAGTTATTGGCATTTTACCTTGAAAAATGTCACGAATGTCAACTGCAATAAAAATTATAAAAATTCAAAATATAACCATAAAGCCAACATTTCACTATTGCTGTCAGTTTAAAACGAACAATTGACTAGTATCGTCACCTTAAAAAAACATTTCACTATTATCGTCACATTATAACATAAATTTGATTATTGTAGTCTTTTTATAGTCAAACTTTTATAGTGATCTACAGTCCCGATACTGCCAAGATGTGCGTGACTATTATTGTCACTTTGATACAAAAATGTTACTATTAACGTCACATTATAACGAATATTTGACTATTGAAGAACTGCAATAGTCAAAATCTTAGGTCAAAATGTGACTACTACAGTGATCTATGGTCTATGATTACACCAACATTTGACTAGTGTCATCACTTTGAAACGAATATTTAACTAGTATTAAATAAAGACAATTTGACTATTGTAGTCTTTTTTAGGCGAAAATATGGCTATTATAGTGATCTATAGTTAGGGCAAAGCCTATGTTGACTTTAAAATTAAAAATTTAACTATTGAATTATTTTTTAAGTAAAAATATGATTATCGTGATTTATAGTCAGGATAAAGACTATTTTGACTATCAAAATGAAAATGGATATAGTCAATATAGTTAGTAATATCAAAATGGTCGATATAATCGATCTGTCAATATAATCAGTCATGTCAAAATAAACAACGTAATCGATACAATCTGTTAAACTTTCAACTTTAAACTTTCCTTTCTTTCATATTATTACAAAAGTGCACAGGGTGACCTAAATTTGATATTTTTATAGGGTATCTCAGTAACCCGAATAGTTAGACAAAATTTGACATACCTACATGTCATGACCACTTTTTCAGAAAAATAACAATGTCATTAACAGATCATGGCTAGCTTGATTAGTTAGGGAGATATCGGGCATTTTTCAATTGTTGGCTATTTTAAAATACGTCTTTTTCTCAATAACTATAAGATATATAAATAAATAGTTAAATAGTTATTAGTGCAGTTTTCAACGTAGAATTCAGTGGCGTCCTCATTTTTTTATTTTAACTTTTAATTTCAGAGTTTTGACACAAAGTTGCATTTTTTTAAATGGAACACTGTATGTTTGTATGTAATAAATAGTACTTTAAATTAGCTTTAAATTGATATACATATTTAACAAAAATTCGTAAAAATACGCAGAAATAAACGATGATATTGAAATCGAAGTTAGTTTAAATATTAATTTTATAGTTTTTGAAGACTTTTGCGATCAATAACTGAGTCTACGGATCCCTTAATTTTTTAAAAAATAATACTAACATCTCCGTAATTATAATAGTATGTATTATCAAATATTTATCTAAAAGCTTCAGAGCTATATACACAATTTTTCAATTAAAAAAAACAAAATTTTGCATAAAAATGTAAAGCTAATTTAATATGCTATTCAATGACATAAAAATGTATAGGGTGTTCCATTTAAAAAAATGCAACTTCATATCATAACTCGGAAATTATAAGTCCGAATAAAAAAATAGGTACGCCAGTGCATTCTACGGTGAAAACTACATAAATAATTATTGAACTGTTTTTTTGTGTATCTTATAATTATTAAGATAAAGACATATTTTAAAATAGCTAGCAAGAGGTCATGACGTTTATATCAATTTTATTTCTAACTCTTCAGGTTACCGAGATACCCAATAAAAACATCGAATTTGGGCCACTTTGTACACTCGTCACGGGTAAGATATACAGAAGTTTAATGATAAATATGTTTACGTAAAAAAGAAAACTAGTAATAGATACAAACATAAATATATATAAATTTAAAAAGAAAACATTGCATTCTACAAAATAAAACAGTTAAATATATAAAATAATACAATATCGTTACAAACACAATAAAATTCAATTTAAGTTCAATATAATTGATACTGTCAATATATATTCAGTAAGTTAAAATTCATTAAGTTAATATTCAATAAGTTATAAGTAAGTTAATATAATCGATACAATGAAATGCAAGTCTACTTATAGTTAGTACAGTCATTATAATCAATACAGTCAAATTACAGTATTTCGTGTTTTTTTTTTATCAAAGTGTAAACAATTGTCAAAGTGTCATTATTAATTTTGAATGTTTGAATTTTTAACACGAAATGAGAATGTTGGCCAACTATGACATTTCAGGACTTTTCTGATAATTTATAATGTAACAAAATTAAATTAGGTTAAATGACAAGTTGCGATGAAATTAATGTTATTTTTCTAACCTAACCCGTCTTTTTTCAATCATGACATTTTGATTAAACGTGACGTATTTGAATTAAGGATCATTGTGACATTACTGTGTGTCAATTGTTTATTGACCATCATGAAATATCTTGAAATCACTTAGCCTTTTGACTGTGAAAGTATTTCACCATTAAAAGACTATTGTAATATTTTGATGGTTATTTCACTATTATGGCATTTTAATAGTTTTTCAGTATTAAATGACTTCTGTAACATTTTGACGGAAATTTCATAACTATGACATTTTGATAGTATTTCATCAATATCTTAAAAGCTCTTAGCCTTTTGACTGTGATAGTATATTATCATTAGACTATTGTAACATTTTGAAGGTAATTTCACTATTAAGACATTTTGATAGTATTTCATCATAGTCAACTGTATTTTCACTAATATGGCATTTTGATAGTATTTCATCATTAAACAAATGGTAATTTACCTATTATTCTTTGAATCCTCTTAACCTTGTAAACATTGACATTCTCCGTCAATAAAATGATAATAAACTTATTACGTCAATTTTCAATTGTTTTAATAAAACGAGTGTTTCCACTTCCAGACTAAGCATGAAGTAAAATTTCGAGTTTAAAAAAGCCTCAAAATTTTGTTTGGTCGCTCCGCGAAGAGGAGCGGCCAAACTAAATATTCAGGCTTTTCTAAACTTGAAAATTTTACTTCATGCGCCACTCGTATAAAACACTAATTTAAAGAGAAATGGTCTTTAACCAATTTACAAGTGAAATAGGTTTATTATGTCAATTATCAATTGTTTAGGTGATGGAGAAAGTGCTATGATAGACACATCACTATTTTTTATTTTTGGGAGTCTTAATCTTAACTTAATTAATAATAATTATCACTTTCCTCAAAACGGTAATAAAATGATCTTCCTAATCCTGCTGATAACATAAAACTATGATCAGGCTCTAGTTCGCCGAAAAAAATCGTAGAGCAATATGGGTATTTTTGCGCCCCTCAAATAATAAGCCTGCGTGCGGGCTTAAACTGCACGCCCTCCAGGCAGTATTGGTAGCTGAAGTAAATAGATTTTCTCTATTTCCCTAAATCCCTCCCACTTTTTATATATATTAAGTGGAACACGAAACACCTTTGATCTTGTAGTTTCCTTAGTTTTTAAATGAACTTATAAATTTAAAAGAATTCCTCTTTTATACAAATGTATCCCTCTTATGGTGAAGAAAAATCCCAAAAAGTAAATTTCCCTCCCAGTTCCCAACACTGCCTCCAGGACCGGCCCTGTTAATAAGCTTTCGAAGATGGATTTTGAAGACAAAATTTTGTGTTTATGTTGTAACCCTTGAACCATTTCAGAACCCTGAATATTTAGGCGAAAACTCTTGAACTCTTGTCAAAACTAACACAATTTCGTTGAATGCACTCACGCCGACTTGATAAAATTGCCGAATGGGAATTAAGCGTTTGACCGAACAAATAACGTGAACGAGAAACAGCAGTTAGTTAGTTTTGCAGAAGGGGCGATAGTGCAGCACTACGTAATTATCGCAATTATCCGACTAAAATAACAACGATTTGACACAAAACACAGAGCAAACTCGCCGCTAATTGCGTCTGTTTATTAACGAACGCTCCCGGTGAAATTCGCGGAGCATTGGAAGAAGGGGAGGGGGTGAATTTACACGAGGGTTGATGATTGTGATGGCGATGGGGGGATCGCAAAAACTCAATTGCTTATCATCCCTGGCGATTCGTCGTTAATTCGACGCCCGGGGGTTTGATTATAATTATTATTCACTAATTGTTTGCACCGACCTTATTTTCCTAGTCGGCGATAATTCTGTAGACTATAATTTTTTGTTCGCGAGGAAATAAGTTCATGGAATTTAATTAAAATTCTTGAATAGAAAACATCCGCTATATTAAGTGGTTTTTAAACGGAGATTGTTTAACTGCACTTTTGAAACGAAAAAAAACAATCTTTCATCTTTAAACTAACACGCTATCAGAGCTGTGCAGGTTTCGAATCATTCAGGATTCGAATCCTGGATTTGAACCTTTTAGAGGATTTAAAGGAGGCATTCGAATACTTTAGTTAAACTGGATCACGAATCCAGTTTAACTAAAGTATTCGAATGCCTCCTTTAAATCCTCTAAAAGGATTCAAATCCAAGATTCGAATCCTGAATGATTCGAATCCTGCCCAGCTCTGATAGCGCATTAGTTTAACGTTGAAAGATTGTTTTTCCGGATTCGTTACATTTTTTAAAGAGGATTCGTATTCGAATCCAAATGCGGGTGATTCGAATCCTTATAAAAGGATTCGAATATTTATAAAAGGATTCGAATATTTATAAAAGAATTCGAATATATATAAAAGAATTCGAATACTTACAAAAGGATTTGAATCGTTAAAAATAATTCGACTCAATTATGAGGATTAACATGAAGAATTTGTTTTGTGTGTTTTTAACTGAATACAAACCAAAAGCTGCCTGGAAAATAATTAATTCGAACAGAAACACACAATCAAAATACAGTTCTAACCTCACCACATGTGCAGATGAATTCAATGATTTTTAAAAGGAAAGAATAATAACATAATTTTGACAAACACAAATAATTTAGGAAAATTTATAGTTAACAATAAAATCAAAACTGAAAATTGTAAATTGAAGAAAAGTGGTATTTCTGAATTAAAATGTGATGATTGTGATGCAGTGTATATAGGACAAACCAGCAGGTCTTTTGATATCAGGTTAAAAGAGCATAAAAAAGACATAGAGAATAAAAAACAAACCACCGGTTTTTCTAAGCACTGTATCACATCTAATCACCATTTTTCTTCAAACGATTTAAAAATTCTGCATACAGGTAATAAGGGATTAACGCTTAACTACCGGGAGGGTTTAGAAATTTCAAAAGCCATAAAAGCAAGTAAAAATGTGGCCAACGACAACGAAGACCTTTGGAATTCCCCGATATTAAATGCCCTTATTACCCAATAAAACCTAAAACTCGAAACTGTATATATTCTCAAACAAATCCATTTGTACATCATTCTTGATAATGGCATTAAGCCGAAACTAGTAGAAAATAAAATACATATAAGTGAAACAAAACCAAGTGAATTTACAAACCATTATATTTTTAAATGTTTTACCAGGTGATTAATGAGAGAAAAGTGTCCGATATCAATGATTTTTTCTCAAATATTTCCTCTAAAATTAGTAACTCCATAGCCCTGGCGGAAACAGATCCAATTCTGCTGATGTGCAACGAGTACACAGACCAGGTTAATACTTTTCAGTTTAATGAGGTTTCAACGACAGCGGTTAGTGCAATTATAAATAAATTGAAACCCAGCCAATCTAGAGATGTATATGGTATTACAGTAGACATTATAAATTCAGTACTTTCGACGATTATTTCACCACTAATCAAACTTATAAACAGATCCATACGAACAAATGTTTTTCCAGACGCACTAAAAATAGGTCTCGTATTACCTCAACACAAAAAAGGAGATATATCGGACTTAAATAACTATCGACCGATATCACTGCTTCAAATATTTTCAAAAGTCTATGAAAAGGTGCTTGAATCACCTTCCGTCAAAACCGATCTACAACCCATGCGGTAAACAGGTTAATTGAAATGATCAACGACAGTTTCGAAGGAAGGGAAGTATGTAAAGCCTCTTTTCTTGACCTCTCCAAGGCTTTTGGCTGTATATCGCATACAATACTGCTGAGGAAATTATATTTTTACAATATAGAGCCAAATAGCTGCAGATCAATAATGTCCTACCTATCAAACCGAAAACAACATGCCCTTTTCAGTGGTACTACCTCGTCTGCATTGCCTATCATGCATGGGGTACCACAGGGATCTATCCTAGGACCATTGCTGTTCTTAATATACATAAATGATGTACCTCGTAAAAGCCTACAGCTTACACCGAAAGGTAAAAGGCAAATGATAATATATATATATATATATATATATATATATATATATATATATATGTACCTCGTATCCTTGGGGATAGTAGGGCTGTCTTAAACGCGGATGATACAACAATTATAAGCAGTTCTAGGTGTACGGAAACCTGCACATCGACTAACAGGGAGGCACAATTAACAGCATCGAAATGGTTAGAGAGCAACCAAATGATATTAAATGACAACAAATCGGCTACACTCACCTTTTCTCTTAGATAAAATGTTGAAACGGACAGTGTGAAATTCCTGGGACTACACATAACCTCAAATTTAACGTGAAAAAATCACGGAGATGCACTCGCTTCAAGGTTATGCTCGAGATTATTCGTTATCCAAGCAAGTATCAAAAGAAGTACTAATAACAGTATACTACTCACTATTCCACTCTCATGTACTCGCCACTTCGGCATCGAATATTTGGCATACAGCGCAAAACCCTGCGAATCATCGACAATCTTGGCTAAATAGAAGACTATTGATGGTCATTCATCGACAGGAAAATATTAACACTGCTATGTCTGTACGCCCAAGAGTGCATACTGTATGTAAAGAAACATATACACCAATACGAACAATATCCAAGTGCAAGTGTGTACTCCACAAGGCAAAGTGAGAAAGTATACCAAAACTATATACGATTATCAAAATTTCGGACTGGTGTCAGGTACTACAGTGTGAAATTCTTCAATGCATTGCCATCGAAAATCTTTGGACTTGTCTCCGTCAAAACTCAAGCGATATATAAATACTGATTAGTCCAAAATGCATTTTACAGCTGGGAGGAGTTTCTAAACTTAAATGTTACAATGTAGACTGTGATATTTATTATTATTATTTTAATCTGCTATTATTTTATCATGTTTTTTACTGTCTGAAATGTTGTATATACTTACTCAAGTATATACAACATTTTTCTTTTATAATTGTCCTATATTATTAATTTATTTATGCCACAATTGTTCTTAAAAGTTTTTAAAATGTAATTTTTTTAAATTGTTTTTAAAATGTTCACGTAATAACTGTGTAGTCTCGTAATTGTTTCATATCCTTTTTTTTTCTCTACACTATATTTCTCTTTTCCAGAATTAATCTAAATTAATATACTTACAATAAGCAATTAATGTATTGACAAGTGTAAAGCTGTTGCTATTGACACAATAAATGAATTGAATTAAATTTCTTGTTAAATCAGTGTTTTATACGCGTGGCGCATGAAGTAAAATTTCGAGTTTAGAAAAGCCCCGTGAAAATTTGTCTCGGGTCGCTGCGCGACCCTCGACAAATTTTCTACGCGGGGCTTTTCTAAACTCGAAATTTTACTTCATGCTTAGTCTGGGAGTGGAAGACGCTCGTTCGAAACTTCAAACTGAATGCTTTGATAAGAATATTAAATGATTAAAAATGTTTTTAAAGATTATGAACTAGTTTTCAAATTTTTGTTTAATATTATTTGAAGTAAAACTGACATGGTAGCCACAATCTAAAAAGTTAAATTTTTCCGACATTTCACTGATTCAAGATTTTTTTCGCTATAACTTTCTTATGCGGGAAACACAGATTTTGTTAAATTGATTTCAATGTTTTTGTCAATATTTAAGTTGTTTTTATAAACTTTTTCGTGTTTTGTAATTTTTATGATGCCTGTTGATTTTGACAAATTTAATAATATCATATGGCTTTTTTGTTAGTGTTTTAGTCAATTCGAATTAAATTTCATGACTCCTCTGACTCTCCCGGTTTTAATGATATTTTAATGATTTTTTTTATTTACGTAATTTTCAGGCATTCGTCGATTTTGTAATAGAGTCCAATTTGAAGTTGTGAACGAGTGATTCCACTCCCAGGTTAAGCATGAAGTAAAATTTCGAGTTTAGAAAAGCCTGAAAATTTGGTTTGGTCGCGTAGCGCGTAGCGCTACGCGATCAAACCAAATTTTCAGGCTTTTCTAAACTCGAAATTTTACTTCATGCGCCACCCGTACAAAACACTGATTTGAACTGAAGTTCAAAAACACACAAATACGTCTTAAATCAGAGTAACACGGAATCAGATATTTAGTCTGTTATTAACGATGTTCAGTGTTAGTAATAAATAATTAGGTTTCGAACATTTATGTTAAAACAAATTTATATACTAATGGTTGCAAAAAATAATAAAATCAAATTTATTCCTAAAGGATTTGTATTCGTGATTCGAAAAAACAGGATTCGAATCTTTGATTCGAATTATATTTATCTCTTACGAATCCTGCATTCGAGTATTTCCACGAATCATATTAAACGTTTCGGATTCGTTATTCGAATCCTTTTTTCGAGGATTCATCACGCTATAAAGCTTCACAGTGCGGCGAAATATTTAATACAAACTTCCAGAGCTGGGCAGGATTCGAAAGAGGTATTCGAATACTTCAGTGAAAAAGGATTTGTGATCCGTTACATTTTTTTAAGAGGATATAAAGCTTCACAGTGCGGCGAAATATTTAACACAAACTTCCAGAGCTGGGCAGGATTCGAAAGAGGTATTTGAATACTTCAGTGAAAAAGGATTTGTGATCCGTTGCATTTTTTTAAGAGGATTCGTATTCAAATCCGAATGTAGGCGTTTCGAATTCTTATAAAATGATTTTAACACTTAAAATAGGAACATTAAAAGTGCGATTCTTTTCGCAATCTACAACAAGTTAGTCTTACAAAGACTATATCAAACACTCATTGAAACAACTACTTCCCGGGCTAATACCCCAACGGACATTGAATTATACAACAAGTGTTTGCTGTTACATACAGTAACCTACTGCAAATGTAACAATTTGGGTCAAATTATTGAGGCCATCTATAGACGCGTTTCGAGATTTATCTCTCATCAGTATAGCTTTGCCATTCCCTCTAAACAATTTGACACCTTAGACTGGCGGTCACGTTACCGTTCAAACATAAGTATAAATAAAATTGCCAATTCTTGGTTGCAGAATACTTCAAACATTAAAAGTGCGATTCTTTTCGCAATCTACAACAAGTTAGTCTTACAAAGACTATATCAAACACTCATTGAAACAACTACTTCCCGGGCTATGAGTGTTTGATATAGTCTTTGTAAGACTAACTTGTTGTAGATTGCGAAAAGAATCGCACTTTTAATGTTTGAAGTATTCTGCAACCAAGAATTGGCAATTTTATTTATACTTATGTTTGAACGGTAACGTGACCGCCAGTCTAAGGTGTCAAATTGTTTAGAGGGAATGGCAAAGCTATACTGATGAGAGATAAATCTCGAAACGCGTCTATAGATGGCCTCAATAATTTGACCCAAATTGTTACATTTGCAGTAGGTTACTGTATGTAACAGCAAACACTTGTTGTATAATTCAATGTCCGTTGGGGTATTAGCCCGGGAAGTAGTTGTTTCAATGAGTGTTTGATATAGTCTTTGTAAGACTAACTTGTTGTAGATTGCGAAAAGAATCGCACTTTTAATGTTTGAAGTATTCTGCAACCAAGAATTGGCAATTTTATTTATACTTAAAATAGGATTCGAATCCTCCAAAGGGATTTAAATCGTCAAAAATATTTATAGTTTATTGTAAGGATTCACATACGATTTTGTTTTGTGTTTTTGAACTTCACGTTAAATAAGTTTTTATACGCCTGGCGCATGAAGTAATATTTCGAGTTTAGAAAAGCCTGAAAATTTGGATTCACCGGTGCACCTGCAAATCCAAATTTTCAGGATTTTCTAAACTCGAAATTTTACTTCATGCTTAATCTGGGACTAGAAAACCCTCGTTTAACGCTTCAAATTGAACTCTTTTCAATAAAAACAACAAATATCTGGAGATTAACAGCATATAAGTGAGATATGTATACTTTAAAGAAAAACTCCCTGTATATGAGGGAAATAACTCTTTCAATAAATAAATTATTAATAAATGTGGAATAAAATTGTGAAGTGTATCCTTAATTTATCGATTAAATTAAAAAATTACGGTTTCTTTAAACAAATATTTTAGAAGACAACTGACTTTCAAACTTTTATAAAACTCATAAATTGCAAAGAAATTAATAATAAAAAAGCCAGACAGGACCCAGTTAAAACCAATATATATTCGAGTTAAAATCTGTGATTTAAAGATATTCAAAATATCGTGTGGTTTTATTTAAAGGTTAGCCACAACTTTATTTTATCTTTAAAACTATTTTAATTTCCCAGTTTTATTTTGTTCCGCATTTATTAATAATTTATTGATTGAATGAGTTATATCCCTCATATACAGGGAGTTTTCTTATAAGTATACATAATAATAATAATAAGTCTTTATTTCCATAACTTCACAAAGATTACATACATGATTAATTTACAGTGTTTAATATTAAATTGGAGTTATGAAAAATCTCAAGGTGCCAGTTCAGGATGCGAAATTAAATGTCCCTGTTCTTCCACTGGGACCTTGTTTTTATTTTATATATTGCTTATATCTATACTTATACAATAATTATAAACAAAATTTTTATACATTTTAATTTCAAAACTTGAAATTTCAAAATTTGAAATTTAAAACTTAAAACTCACCGAAATTGAAATTAAAGAAAAAGAGAGAACACAAATGGACTTATTGCCTTTCATCCCAATTATACGCTGTTAATCTTCAGATATTCGTTTGGATTTGGACCAAATCCAAACTTATCCAAACTTAGGCTTTTCTAAATTTTAAATATTACTTCATGCGCCACGCGTATTAAACACTAAAAAAAACTGAAATATTGTGAACAAGCAAACTTCACTTGAAATCAGTGTTTTGCAGGCGTGGCGCTTGAAGTAAAATTTCGAGTTTAGAAAAGCCTGAATTTGGATTTGGTTCAAATCCAAACCAATATCTGAAGATTAACAGCGTATAATTTTGATGTATACTATAAGAAAAACTCCCTGTAAATAAAGGACATAACTCATTCAATAAATATTATTAATAAATGTGGAATTAAATTGTCAAGTCTATCCTTAATTTATCGATTGGTTGCATTCAAAATTGCCGGTTTCTTTAAACAAATATTTACTTTAAATTTTTGTATCCATTAAAAATCATGATTTCTAGGATCTTTTAAAAAGTGATACTTTTTTATTATTATTATACGAGGGTTTCTAGTCTTTGATTAAGCATGAAGTAAAATTTCGGGTTTAGAAAAGCCTGAAAACTTGGATTTGACGGCGCGCGAGCGAAGCGAGTCGCGCCGGTAAATCCAAGTTTTCAGAATTTTCTAAACTCGAAATTTAACTTAATGCGTCAGACGTATAAAACACTGATTTAACATGAAGTTCAAAAACGCATATATCATCTTTAATTAGAACATCGAATCAGATCTTAAGTGTTAATAATAAATAATTTGGTTTTGAACATTTTAGCAAATAGAAACTGGTATTAAAAATTGCGCGAAAAAATACTTGACCTTTGTTTTATACAGGGTGGCGCAAAACTACCGATATGGTTTGAATGTTTAATAACTTTTTTATTTAATCGTTAATTATAATTATTTTTTTTTGTTATACAGTATATTAATGGGGAATATTTTTGGCTTAATTATGAGAAATTATATCCCGCAAGTAGTGGCCATTTTCGGCTTCGCACATTCGTGCTCTTTCCAGTACATTTTTCAAAACTTTGGGATAGCCATTGTGCCCCTTGCAGTGTGGGCTGTGGTTCCATCTTGTTGGAACCACAACTGTGGATGGTTTTCTACAGCTGGCCTCAAAAAATTGTCCAGCATCGTTCGTTATTCAGCACCATTAACCGTAACTGAGGCGCCATGTGCATTTTCAAAAAAATATGGACCAGTGATCCTTTCAGACGATACACCGCACCAAACAGTACACTTAAGTGAGTGTAATTGTCGCTGATGAACTGTTCTTGGATTTTCCGTAGCCCATATACTGCAATTTTGCTTTTTTACGAAACCATTCAATTGGAAATGGGCTTCATCACTCATTGTCAAATTGTTAATGAAATCGCGGTTTTCTGCTGCTTTTTGTCAGAATGAAATGGCATAATCAAGCCGTTGTTGGTAGTCTATCAGCTTCAATTCTTGCACAAGGAACGGACCTCCGCGATAGCCCCAGTTGTGCCAAACGTCTTCTTGTTGATGTTTCTGGACTGTCCTGCACACTATCCACAACACGTTGGATATTTTCTTCCGTGTGGACCGTACATGGTCTTCCGGTACATGGAAGGTGTCTTACTGTACCATGTTGTCGAAAATTTGCAACCAGGCGGTTTATTGTTGATGCTGAAGGTCCAGTACGCACATTAAAAAAACGACGATAAGCACGCTGCGTCAAAACGCATACCTGGCAACAAAGGTAAGATTTAAATCATTTTCGTTCCAAAAATCATTCATTTCTTTATTTAAGGTTGCATTAATAATGGGAGTAATGGGTGTTTGTCGGGCTAATGAAATGTATTGCATGAAAATGAATGATTTGCAAGATCTTGGATCAGCTTTTTAGTAAATGTGCTCAATACAAAGACAAAAATCACACGAAAGTTTACAGTCACCGATAGTTTTATAAAATTTGTAAAAACTACATTAATAGCCGCAGATCTCACAATACAACTAACATATTTTTTCGGAATTATCAAAATGGCAAATGCACCGCCCAAAGAACAGGGATTAATAAATTTTCTAAAATGGGAAAAGACATTGCTACATTCTTGCAGTTGCCGAACTCAGAAAAATATTCTGGACACAGTTTTCGCAGATCTTCTGCAACGCTGCTTGTTGACGCTGGTGCGGACATAACGGCCTTGAAACGACACGGCGGATGGAAATCGACAGCAGTAGTAAAAGGATATATAGATTAATAATAAAACAGACACAGCTAAAAAAATATCTAGCTTAATACAAATGAATAATTCCATGATAATACACACCAAACCTATCAATGCAATCAAAATGTTTCAACAAATAATCAGAATCTTAGTTTTGATATCAATTCTATTCCTGCAATTAATTTAACAAATTGTTCAAATACTACAATTAATATTACTAAATAATATTGTATTGTATTAAATTAATGTTAAAAATAAATACAATTCCTATTTATATAACTTCTTAATAAAAAAAATAAAAGTATTATATTGTCGTGGACAAAGTATAGTGTACAACTCGCATATAATGGCTATTGATCACTCGAACGACTTGCTCCACTCGCCTAACGGCTCGTTCCGCAAACCTCGTTCTCGTGATTAATAGCTATCATTATATGCTCGTTGTACAATATACTATTATAGATCATTTTATGAGAGATTTGCCAGATAAACCTCTTCGTTGCTCCGAGATAAAGACAGTGGCATAAGGCACAGCATCAGCTCCATTTTTAGCAATTCGTAGCGTTGATTTTCAAAATAAAATTCAACAATTTTTCGCTGTTCTGTTGTGTACTGTTCCATTTCAAATTCCCCAAGTTTTCTTCACAAAATTCTGAAATAAAAATAAAAAATATAAATAAATTTAAAATGTTATTAAACATTCAATCCATATCGGTAGTTTTGCGCCACCCTGTATATGGGGAAAAGTAAAACAGTTAATGGTTGCAAAAAAATCAACTGTATTTTTAAAGGATTTGTATCCGTGATTCGAAAAACAGGATTGGATTGGAATGTTTAATACGAATCCAATTTTTCTCTTACGAATCCTTTATTCGAGTTTTCGTAATTCAAATCATACTAGATGATTCGGATACTTTATTCGAACCCTTTTATGAGGATTCGTCCCAGCTCTGCAAACTTCCAAGAGAAGTGAAAACCAGGGCTGAGACGAATCCTAAATAAAAAAGATATAAATCACAAATTCCATTCAAATCATGAATACTCGAACAAAGGATTCGTAAGAGAAAAATATGATTCGAATCCTGATTTTCAAATCACAGATACAAATTAAATCCTTTAAAAATACAGTTGAATTTACAAATTTTTTGCAACCATTAACATTTTTAAAATCGCTACCACTTTTTATTAACAAAAAGTTTTTTAACCTTTCAATGTTTTTTTTTATCTACACATTAAAGCAATTAATTATTCATAATTAAACTTAAACACAGTCCGTATCAAAATATGAAAATATATTTTTACGCGAAAAAATTAAAAATAAATACCGGCACGTGCTCGTTTTGGCGTTCGTGATAAGATTGCCAGGTTCAACGTATTTTATTGATTATAAACTGGCCACATTACGTATGTAAATTGGTAGCCGGTGCCATTAATTCATTTATAAGCGTGTATATAAATTTTCAAACCTCTAATTTTACATAGTAAATTACGACCTCTGCACACAAATAAATTATCATTCTGTAAAGTGGACATTACACAAACCATGATGCCTGTATTCACCTGTGATTAGTTGGTCATTCATATTCATGCTAATGTATTTCTTTTTTTGAAATGAAAAAAAATGTTGTTTTCACGAATTTTGACGTTAATTATGTATTCGATATTTTTCAGTGGAATAACTAACTTGTATATTGATGGATTTTATACAAGAATTTAATAATACAATCAATATAGATTTAAAAGCCGTATTAAGAATTCCCTGCACACCCCAATTTAATTTTGAACATTATATTAACTTGTTGATTATTCTCGCATTTAATCTACATACCGGGTGTTGACTTGGCGGACGCAACATAGGAAATCGCATGTTAATTTAAAAGTGTTGAAATATTGGCTTCCCTATTTATTTCAGAGACAAAATGTATTTCACTGTTTTGTAGAGAGAAAAATTCTAAATGTATGAATGTTCACACTTAACACTTTACGTTTCTCTAAGTTAAAATAATTAAGAAAAAGTAATGTGATTTTATAACAATAATGACATACAATGGAATTGATACAACAATTGCGGATATTTCCTGTTTTTTTTTAGTTCAATTTAAAGCTTTAAACAAGTGTTAGATAAATTTTCACCTGGCTTTTCTAAACTCGAAATTTTACTTCATGCGCCACGCGTATAAAACACTATAATATTGTCGATTTTTATGTATATTCGAACCTTACTTAAAATCTGTGTTTTATACGCGTGGCGCATGAAGTAAAATTTCGAGTTCAGAAAAGCCCAGAAAATTTGTCTCGACAAATTTTCACGGGGCTTTTCTAAACTCGAAATTTTACTTCATGCTTAGTCTGGGAGTGGAAAACACTCGGTTTAAGTTTCAAATTGAACTCTTTTAAGAATCAACGAATGCCAGAAAATTTACAGCTAAAATAATTAGGAAACAGTAATGTGATTTTATAAAAATAATGACATACCATGGAATTGATACAACAATTGCGGATATCAAAATAGCACAAGATATTGCTGTTTCTTAATTAACCACAAAAAACATAACGCAAACATCGTGATAACTGTGGTCTGCATAATACCACTTTATTAGGAGGATTTTTTCTTGTAAAGTGTAAATCATTTCGAAAACATTTACTTTAATCAATTGACTGCGATATCTTTTGCCGTTTTAACATCCGCAATTGTTTCAATTTCATGGCATTATTATTATAAAATTACATACTTTTTCTTAATTATTTTAACTTAGAAAAACGTAAAGTGGTAAACGTTAACCCGAATGAATTCTGAATTTTTCCCTCTACAAAAAAGAAATACATTTCGTTTCTAAAATAAATAGGGGAGCCAAAATTTGAACATTTCAAAATTTACATGGGATGTTGCGTCCGCCAAGTCAACACCCGGTATATCTCAATAACTCTCACGTGGCTTCACAGATTGTTCTTATTAGTCTAATACATATTTTTTTAATTTAATTGTTTATACCCTACAAAAAAACCTTTCAATTACAGGGAATATTACAATTGTCAAACATACAGATATTTACTAGGTGTACAAAAAGTAATCTAACAGCTTTGTAATGTATATTACTTGTAGCTACTTATTTAAGCTACTAAGAAATAATAATTGTTGAAATACAGAATGATTTATTTTTAAGATACGATACATACTTACCTTTTTTTAAATGGAACGCCCTATATATTTCGTTGGTATTTGATAACTTGTTAAAATAGAAACATACTAGTGAAAACCACATGTTTTTAAGTTACTTAAATCAAACGTTACAAAGAAAAGTACAAACGAATATAAAATATCTATTATAATCAAGTGTAGGTGTCTCAAAATAATGAAACAATTGTTATGGACATTAGTTATTATTAAGTTATCTGTTATTGTTAGGTTTTTTCTAAAATATAAAAAGGTATGCTTACCCAACTCAAAAATACAACAATTTTAATGAGGAGAGGTTATGGCCATTGCGTATTAATGGGAAAGTTGCATACTGTTTAATACACTGGGGTAGTCGAATTGAGGGGGGGGGCTGTACTTTGAACACCTGATTTAGTAAAACAGTTTAATATTTTGTTATTAAGATTGTAGATTTTATCAATAAAGTATGTTTTCATTACTATGTAACTTTTGAATAGATCAACCTAAAACATTCGGGAAATATATAGGGTGTTCCATTTAAAAACAGGTAAGTTGGATATCCACCATGAAAATGAATTACCCTGTATGTTAAAAAATATTGTCAATTAGTAGCTTAAATTAGTAGCTATAAGTTTTATTTAAAACATGTTTTTCTAAATTTATCACAAACCGATATATCGAGCCGTTACATTACTTCTTGTGCCCCCTGTATATACATCTATTAAACCATATATTTCTTGTTGTCATTATGGATTCATAAAAATAAATCTACCACCTCCAGCTTGGCCGTACTTTCTCGATACATGTGTCATGCCCTTAATCAACAGAAACAAGTAGATTTAATATACAGGGTTTCCGGTTAATGTGGGAAAATGGCGTAACCATAGATTCCTGGGATCAAAATGTGATGATTTAACATAACTAATCTATATCTAAAAGTTTACGGTTAAGCCAGAATTAGTCTAAAGTTCAAAAAATATTATTAATTTTATTTATAAGAATTGAACGATTTTTTCGATCCGACTACAATTTATTATGGTTGATTATGTTATTATGGTCATTATTGATTGACAAGAAATATTAAAACAATAGTACCACAACATAAAAACTAAAACATGTTTCTATTAACGCGCCTTATAAAAATTTAAAAAATACATCTTCACAGATTAGTTCATTGAAAAGCTTTTTTGTCTCTTAATAATGTTTGATATCTTGTACGGTTTTGCCACAAAAACATAAAATGCAAATAAATTATTTTTTATTATTTAGTAAAAACGAAATTTAGTTTTTTAGGTGATTAAAAATACATGTTTTTCTTTGTCGCCGCCATTGTTTAACAAACGTCAATTGTGTATAATATTAATTAACGATTTTTTTTTGAGAATTAATTGTTATCTTCATTATGGTTTATAATTATTCATATTCCTCCGGAGCAAACAGATACAGGGAGTTTTTTTTTAAGTATACGTATTTTAATTTCAGCCTATTTTCTGTCAATCTTTAGATATTCCTTGTTTTTTTTTTAAGTTCAATTTTAACCTTTAAACGAGTGTTTTCCACTCCCAGACTAAGCATGAAGTAAAATTTCGAGTTTAGAAAAGCCCCATGAAAATTTGTCGAGGGTCGCGCAGCGACCCGAGACAAATTTTCGGGCTTTTCTAAACTCGAAATTTTACTTCATGCGCCACGCGTATAAAACACTGATTTCAAGTGAGTTTTAAATATACATAGAGTTCACAATATTTTTGTGTTTTATACGCGTGGCGCATGAAGTAAAATTTCGAGTTTAGAAAAGCCCTGAAAATTTGTCGAGGGTCGCTCAGCGACCCGAGACAAATTTTCACGGGGCTTTTCTAAACTCGAAATTTTACTTCATGCTCAGTCTGGGAGTGGAAAACACTCGTTTAAAGCTTCAAATTGAACTCTTAAAAAAAACAACGAATAACTAAAGATTTAAAGAAAATAAGCTGAATATGGAATACGTATACTTAAAAGAAAAATTCCCTGTACATCAAAGAAATGTCATTTGGTTGTACGGTAAGCAATCAGCTGTTCAGCTGTCAGCACGTAATGTACTTGTCAAAGCTATTACGTGCATGTGTACGTAATGTCAATCATACTTGTCAAGATGACAGTGTGGTATGATGCGGTTACTAGATAGGGCGTAAGTAAAGACGTATATGTTGAACTGCACTTGAAAATAGTGTTTTATACGCGTGGCGCATGAAGTAAAATTTCGAGTTTAGAAAATCCTGTAAATATGGTTTGGTCGCTTCGCTGCACGACCAAACCAAATTTTCAGGCTTTTCTTAACTCGAAATTTTACTTTATGCTTGATCTGGGATTGGAAACACTCGTTCGAAGTTTATAATTCAAAGCTTTTATCTAATCAGTGGATGCCTGAAAATGTACATACAACGGGATATTTAAAAAGCAAACTCTTTGTATTTTACAGCTGAAAAGAAACGATTTTGACATTTCATTAACTATTAACAAGTTGTTTTTTTTTGCATTGAATCCGTTTAACTCAACTCTGTTTAACTCGAATCTGTAAACTCGAAATTTTACTTTATGCGCCACTCGTAGAAAACACTGATTTTAAATAAAGTTGAAAATATACGCGTTATGTTTGATCGCACTTTTATAAACTTTACAAATGTTTATTTTGTCCAATCAAATCTCACGCTTTCAAAAATCCAGCACCTGTGACGATTTTCGAGATATGTATGTATGTATACTCACAAGAAAATATCCCTGTATAAATAGTTATCCAGTTAACTAGTGTGTGCAATAGGACATTAGCGTGTTATTTGCCAGTTTAAGGAATGGGGCGCGAGGCATAATATAATGCAACTAAGAATATTCCAAATATTGATTCGTTCAATCTAATAGACTGTAAATCATGTCGGCTTAGACGTAAAATTCAGTAAGTGCGTGCGGCCTAATTTAATTTTATTTAATCAATCTCATGTTGGTTTAGAAGTAAAATTCAGGAAGTGCGTGCGACCTATATAAATTAATTTTATTTAATCAAACTCTTCTACACCGACCCACTGAATTTATTAATTTTAGTTCGTAGTCCACGAACATTCTGGTAGTAGAAGTTAACGTTAGGTTTGCTTCGTTTTTTGTAGTTGATTAGAATTGCTAGTTTTAGTTATACATGGATTTTTTTAAGCATACATATCCCATTGCATTCGCTGTACAATTTCAGGCAAATTTCTAACGAGTGTTTCCACTCCTAGATTATGCATGCAGTAAAATTTCAAGTTAGAAAAGCTTGAAAATTTTCATGCTCTGAACCAAATTTTTAGGCTTTTCTATACTCGAAATTACTTCATGCGCCACGCGTATAAAACACAAAATATTGTGAAGATCAAAATATATTCCTAAAGCAGTAACTAATACAATATATTTAGAACTTCACTTTAAATCAGTGTTTTATACGCTTGGCGCATGAAGTGAAGTTTCCAGTTTAGAAAAGCCTGAAATATGTATTGATCCGCTGGTTCTTTACTAGATTTGCTTGTAAGAACTTCATTGGCTTCCTCTTGCTGCTTAAACATTATTTTTAAAGGCCTAGGTGGCTTTATATCTGATTTTTTTACCCAATCTGAAATATGAAATTATAAAAAAGAACTGACCTTTCGCCGCATAAATCTGTACAACGAAGCAAACGTAACGAGCGGCGAATTGATAAAAAAAGGGGAATTCCGCCGAAAGAAAAAGGGTGCTTTATCGCCAACGGCTAGCGATAAAAAAACCCTTTTCCGCAGTCTGCGGAGGAAAGCAAAGGCCCTTTGTCCAAGACACTTCGCTCGCTCTTTTCCCTCTATTTTCTTAAATGCTCCGCGAATTTCGGATTTACAAAGGTGAGAGCCGCCTTTGTTTGCGAGAGCTTATTTACTTCTTTCTATACACACACACACAAACACACACACACATAAGATTGAGCTGCTTGATTGGAGGTGATTTATAAAATGTACTATCATGGATAAACAACGGTAATTTGGGAAAGTTAACGCTGGATTTCAACACGGTCCGAATTTGAATAATGGGCAGCACTTATGTAGACAATGGGTGTTCATTTCTTGTAAATGTGGATCGTAAAATATAAACACTCCACAAATCTACATGAAATTATATCCATTCATGTTATATAAACAGTATAAACTATACAGCGAGTTTTCTTTTAAGTATATACATGTTAATTACAACGTATATGCTGTAAATCTTCAGATTGTGGTTGCTTTTTTTTTCAGAGTTCAATTTAAAGCTTTAAACAAGTGTTTTCCACTTCCAAACTAAGCATGAAGTAAAATTTCGAGTTTAGAAAAGCGTTAAAATTTGGTTAGGTCGCGTAGCGCTACGCGACTAAACCAAATTTTAACGCTTTTCTTAACTCGAAATTTTACTTTATGCGCCACGCGTCTAAAACACAGAAATATTGTGAAGTTCACAATACATTACCAAAGCAGTATGCTAAAGACGTATATTTTGAACTTCACTTAAAACCAGTGTTTGATATGCGTGGCGCATGAAGTAAAATTTCGAGTTTAAAAAAGCCGGAAAATTTGGTTTGGTCGCGTAGCGCTACGCGACCAAACCAAATTTTTTGGTTTTTCTAAACTCGAAATTTTACTTCCTGTTTAATCTGGGAGTGGAAAATACTCGTTTATAGCTTCAAATTGAACTCTATATATAAACCATGCTTTAAAGTGCACATAAGTGGTGGATGCGCCGGGCGAACGCTTCGTCTCTTTTTAACAATGATCTAATTTCAATATTTCTGTTTCCTTCTCTGATGATGAACTAAATTTATTGTAGTAAAAGGTCGCTCACTGCTTTTATTTAGTGAGCTATGAAAGGTGAAGGACATTGCAATGTGTATTTCATTATTCATTGACGCAATTTCATTCACGTGGAAATATCAAACATGCATTATTAATACGTTACATTAAATACACATCAGTTATTATTCATTGAAAGAACATTGGTTTAATCGGCTTATGAAATGTATTTTAATAGACCGGTTTTCAACAAATGCTCCACAATAAATACAAATAACAATAAAATTAAATTATAGTTTATTTGTAGAATCATTTATTAACAGTGAAGGCTCCTACTTCGTTATACATCATAATTTACAAATGAAACACTTTTTAGCTTTGTTTCTATAAATGAGACTTATTTTCATTTGCCTGATATTTGTTTCGATCTACTATATTTAGTAGTTTGAGAATAATCGTAATCGATGAACAAAACTGAATATAAAATCATAAAACGCGACCAAATCAAAGTTTCAGGGTTTAAAAAATAAACTTGAAATTTAACTTAATGCTTAATCAGGGAGTGGAAACACCCGTTAGAAGTTTAACATTTTTATAAAAACAAACCTGAACATTTACAAATTACATATCAGGATATGTATACTTAAAAGAAAAAATCCCTGTATATTCTTGATGTTTTGTTTTGAAACAAGTGAAATAAATATCTTCACCATATTTATGTGATCGTGCATCTAGAGTGCAATGCACATTAGAGAAGCGGGTTTTGTTGGCATAGCGGTGCATTTATCGCCATAATTTGTAACGCACAATGGGGAAAGCAGCGTGTGTGTCTTGTAGTGCACCACCGAAGGGCCGTAATTCACCCTGCGTGATCTTACCCTCTGACGTCCTCCGCGCACAGACAGGATATTTATAGTATCCGCCTTATTATTATTCCAAAAATCCGTGTTTGTTGTGGTTTCAAAAAAAGGGCCCCGTGATTTATGATTGAAACTCCGTATTCAACAACGATTACATTTTTTTTTCGTCCACGGGTATTACTTACAGGGAATTTTTATTTTAAGTATACATCCGAATGGAATATGCTGCAATTTTTCGGGACTCATTCAAAACATCCACACAGTTATTGCCATCCATCACTTTTTTTCCTCCACTTTTATTACATTATTTTGATAATTTTTATAAAGTACGTAATCAGATGTACTAACTTTTAGAAATCTATATATCTGTTAATATTTCGTAGTTTGTTCATTAAAAAATGCAATTTAAATTAAAATTGGTGTGGTTAATGTTATGCGAATTGCAAATATATTATTTAAAATCAATTGTGTTGATTTTATTTAAAAAAAAATCTGTTTGTGCAATAAATCTTCGTTCTTTAAAATTTTATTCTTGGGCATTTTTCGGAGGGTCTGTGGATGTTTTGATCGGATCCTAATTTTTTAGGCATTCGTTATTTTTTAAAAAGCGTTCAATTTGAAGCTTCTAACGGGTGTGTCCACTAATTAAAAGGCTTGAAGTAGTTTTTTGATAAACGATATATACGCTGTGAATTTACAGGCACTCGCCGCTTTTGTTAAGGTGTTCAAGTTGAAGCTTCCAATGAATGTGTCCACTCCCAGATTAAGCATGAAGTAAAATTTCGAGTTTAGAAAAGCCTGCAAACAAAATTTTCAGGCTTTTCCAAACTCCGAATTTTACTTTATGCGCCACGCGTATAAAACACTGATTTCAAGTGATGTTTAAAATATACTACTATAGCAGGATTCTAAAGCGATATATTTGTAACTTCACATTATTGTAGTGTTTTCTACGCGTGGCGCATGAAGAAAATTTTCAGAGTTTTCTATACTTGAAATTTTACTTCATGCTTAATCTGAGAGTGGACACATTCGTTGAAAGTTTTAACTTGAACACCGTAATATAAGCCGAAATGCCTAAAAAATTACAACGTATACATCGCGATATGTATACTTGAAAGAAAAATTATCTGTATATTTTTCAGGGCTTGACAATTTCCTCACAATCTCAATTATTGACAGTACAATAATATCTTTCTTGGCAGAAATACGTCATCATCAACAAGCCCGCTCCGTCCACTGTTGGACATAGGCCTCCTCCATTGCACTGTATCGTCTTCTGTCTAGAGTGTCGTGAATCCAGTTATTTGCGATCCTTTTTAGGCCATCGGTCCAACACGTAGGTGGTCTTCCTCTACTACGCTTGTCCACTCTTGGTCTCCTCACTAATAGCTTCTTTGTCCACCTCCCGTCCTTCATTCGACCTACATGGCCAGCCCATCTCCACTTGAGTTTTGTTATGCACTCGATTACTTCTGCCACTTTAGTTTTCTTCAGTAGGTCTTCATTGGTGGTGTGGTGTTCTAGGGATACTCCAACCATTGTTCTTTCCATTTTACGTTGGGTTATTTTAAATGTTCTTGCCGTTTTAGCGGTTAAAGCTAAGGTTTCCGCCCTCATATGTTGTTCGGGGATGTTGACTCAGCGGGCAATTTTTTTATAAATAATTGTAGCCGATAACAAATGTTTCACTGCGTAACTACACGACTAACTTTGGATCATTCTTTGCACTTCACTATGTACTAAAATAAATGTTCAACTTACCAATTCTGCACTTTCACTGATTTTAATTTAAAAGTGAATCAGGGTGTGTGAAGAAAAATAATGTGTATTCAAGTACAACAATAGCAAATATATTCCACAACAAACAAAATATTCACAAGTTACTTACAACAATAAAGAAACAACAAAATAAAACACGATTAGCAATCGAGAACACTAGCAGATTTCGAAACACGATTTAGAACACTATTGATTCTCCCATTTCTCAACCACTTGGTTTTATTAACCACCACCATCCCCTATTGCAATAATCGCCAGAGGGGGATGTTGAGGAGGTGGTGGCTGAGCGCCTTTGCTGTGGTTGGTTGAGAGATGGGATAGAGGCGTGGTTTGCGGCCGCGCGCTACATTTTGCCTGTCGCCAGGAAGCAAGCGTTACAGATGCCACACGAAAATCAACAGCTTTATGCATATGTAAATATCCTTAAGAAACTCTACTATTAAAATTATGTTCGATACACTCTACAAAAACAGAAGCGCATTAACGCTTTGCCACACATGCACACACGGGAGTTATTGAGTCAATCCAATTCAATCAAAACTGATGCGTCAAAAACATGTTACGATTACAATTGCTAATCCGGGGAGGTTGCAGTTCAAGGCGCACGGTTTATGACCTGGGCGAGGGTACCTCGAAGTGCCGCTGGTTTATTGCTCCGTTTGGAATTTTTGGGACTACAAAACTTCCCAGGATTAGCCTTTTCTCGGACTTGGTCTGCTCATTTACATTTTATGCTTTACTTACGAACTACAATCCTTATTATAAAATAATCAATGCATGTCACGAACTTTACTCATATAGAAACTAAGTGAAAGAAGTGATTATGTACAGGTATAACACAAATATGGAATGGAAACAAATGGGACCGATCTTATAATTCCCGAAATTACGCGGCAGCTAATAAATCTCTGATTGAACGAGTTGACGGGCGCTTACGGTAAATCGCCGGTAACAATGTAAAAACAGGCAAAATACATTGGTTATGTACTTTCCTTTTCAGGCATATCGGAATTTCGCTATTAAAGATGTGGCTGAGTTTTCCATACGCTGCCCAAGCTAGTTTGTTTCTCCTGTGTAGTTCACGGGTCTGGTTATCTCTAAATATTCTATAATTTTGACTAAATCAATGTTTTAATCAATGATTAGTGCATGATTAAAGTTAATGAGTCGGAGTGCAAATGGGCATAGGTATACGTTTGTGTTTCCGATATTAAAGCATTTGGCCGGTACTAAATTAGTCATTACTTTTGTTTTCGAAAACTTGATCTCCAATCCAACTTTCAAGCATACGTTATGAAGTTCTTCCAGCATCTGTCTTCACTCTCCTAGGTTGGGTTGTCGGTTATGAGGACTATGTCGTCCGCAAAACGAAGATAGTTAAGCTTTTGTCCATTTATAGTAATGCCTATTGTGCCCCAATTAAGTTTATTGAGGTCGTACTCCAGGACCGTTATGAAGAATTTTGGGGAAATGTTGTCCTCCTGCTCTACTCCTCTTCCATCTCAATGGGGTTGGTCTTTTCATGTAATTTCACAGGTATTGTAGCATGTTAGTAGATGTTATAGATTAGTTTTGAGTATTTATAATCAATGCGATACTCTCTCAAAGCCTCTATGATGGAGAGTAATTCGACTGTATCGAAAGCTTTATGGAAGTCCACAAATGCAAGTGCGAGTGGTCTGTTGTACTCCACCGACTTTTCGGTTAAAACCTTGATGCTTTGCAGATGGTCGTTTGTTCCAAACCCAGAGCGGAATCCTGCCTGTTCATTTGGTTGGTAAAAATCCAATTTCCTCTCTTGTCTTGATGGTCTTATTTTTGTGAACAGTTTGTATAGTTGGCTCAAAAGTGATATAGGTGGGTAGTTTTGCAAGTCAGCCTTATCCCCTTTTTTTGTAAAGCAGGATAGTAATTGCGTCTCGCCACTTGTCTGGGATTGTACCATCGTGTAGATAGAGGTTAAATAGCGTTTGTATTTTCTTTGCCAAAAACGCACCTCTTGCTTGTATCGCTTCTTCGACTATATTGTCTTCACCGGAAGATTTGTTGTTTTTCGATTTTGACAAGGCGAACTCGATTTCTCCAATAGTGGTATTTGGAAGCTTCTCGGGTTCTTGGTTGAGGATCTTTTCTTTTGGTGTTGGTATTTCATAGTCCGGATCTTCTACTTGATGACTTTTGTATAGTTCGGGGTAGAACTTTTCTACCGTACGTAGTTTGCCTCTATTTTCGTTATGATACTCCGTTGCCTGTTCTTTAGTTTTGCTATTTTTTTCCTCCCTTCACTAAGGTTACTATGTAACACCCTCATGCTTTTGTTCCGCTCAATTGTTTGTTGGATCTTTTCACTACGGTAGCTTCTGATGTCCCGCTTGATGGTTTTGGAGATTTCCTTATTTATTGCTTTTCGTTCCTCTCTGGTTGTGTTTGGGTTGTTACTCATTGTGCTTCGTTTAGCTATTAAGTTTTTCGCATCTTTCTTCTTTCCGGGATTTAGGGCAGTTAGTATCTTTTTTGTAGGACTTCCGTTATTGCGTCATGCAGACCTTCTATGCTTGTGTCTAAGTAGTTGTTAATTCCTAGCGAATCGGCAATATCCTTTTGAAATTTATCGATGTCCAATGGGGTTGTCCATGCTCGATTTTTTGTTGTCTCTATAAATTTGTATCTTTCTTTTCCCAGGTCTATTTGGATTTTGCTTCTTATCATTCTGTGATCGCTTCCTGTTCTGCAGTTGTTGAGTACAAGTAGACTAGTAGTGTGCTCCGGCTTTTACCTTTCGGTGCATGCCGATATGAGCGTCCGTCTTAGGAGCGGTGGATCACCGCCATACCTGCGAACCACTGTCTGCCGGAGACCAACCCACACGTGGACCAGAGTGAGTGAACCCTGCCGTGTGCACGTTAGCCCTATTCAAGATAGGGACACAGAGGCTACCTCAAGAAGGTCTGCAACTCTGACTTTAAACATCGTCCCTCTCCAAACACCTAGGTCTGCCCTCGCCGCCTCCTGGTTATAGGTGGTAAGACGGGACCTCCAGTTATTGAGTACTGTTACGTTTTTGGCTACTTGCTTGTTATTAGAGATTATAAAATCGATTTCGCTGCGAGTTTTGCCGTCTGGACTTTCCCAAGTCCATCTTCTATTTAGTTTTTTATAAAAGAAACTATTCATTTGGTAGAGCTTGTTTTGTAGAAGAAAGTCTAACATTATTTCACCGCGAGCGTTTCTTCCCTCTGCCCGAAGTTTCCTAGACATGTCTCTTGCTGGTTTGTTTTAAGACTGCTTTTAGCGTTAAAATCGCCACATAATAGTGTAAACTGGGTTTTATTGTCCCCCAATTGTCAGGCTTTTTTATTTTTCTTCGTAAAATTAGTCCACTTCTTCGTCTGTGTGAGATGACGTCGGTGCATATATGTTATTGAGGTTCAGTAGCAGGAAAACTATTCTCATTGAGAACTTCTTGACTGATAGGATGTCGTTGCTTAAGCGTCTGTGGAAATAATAACACACTGAAGCAGAGAGATATAATCAAATTGCGGCCGTCATGTTAAAGCCACAACTGATGTTTTTGTCACTGAATCGGGTATCCTTTATTTAAAAATGTTGTGGTTGCATTTATTTTCGAATTTCACTCCTCTTCCCATGCCTTAAAATATTTGTTTATATTTCGGCTTTTGAAAAATTTGTTGTAGATGATTGCGCCGGTGAGGATCACAGATTGCAAAAATAAATACATTAAATTTAGCAAAAAGTGCTGACGGTAATAACAAATTTTGAAGAAAATAACAAAGGTGGTGAAATTTATGAAATAATAAGGAATTGGATACACAAAATGATCAACTTGAGGTGTGAGAATTACAACTTACTTGTGCTAATGTTTGGGCTTTTATTATTCAGAACAAATCTGAATTAGACATCAAAGATGATCTTATCAAAATATTACAAAACCAATAAGTCAAAACACACAAATATAAAGAAAACACTCTGCGCGAACATGCCGCCACCCATTTTTGTCAAAGCGACATCTATGCAAATTTCAAAATTTATGGTAATATAAACTAAATCAAATTATGTATCCGGTTGGGCGGACCATGTTTGCGCAGGTGATGCGTCTTTTCTTACCTATAATTAGGTAACAAAGATTGCAAAAATAAATAAGTTTAATTTAGCAAAAAGTGCTAGAAGTAATAACAAACGTTGAAGGAAATAACAAAGGTGATGAAATTTATGAAATAATAATGAATAGCAAACAAAAAATTATCAATTTGAGATGTGGGAATTACAACTTACTTGTGCTAATATTTGGGTTTTTATTCGTTGTTATAAACAAAACTGACTTAGACATCACAGATGATCTGATCAAAATAGTACAAAATTAATAAATCAAAACACACACATACCGGGTGTTGACTTGGCGGACGCAACATAGGAAATCGCATGTTAATATTGAAGTGTTGGCTTCCCTATTAATTTTAGAGACAAAATGTAATTTACTTTTTTGTAGAGGGAAAAATTCTAAATTTATGAATGTTCACACTTAACACTTTACGTTTCTCAAACTTAAAATAATTAAGAAAAAGTAATGTGATTTTGTAACAATAATGACGTACCATGGAATTGATACAACAATTGCGGATATTCCCTGTTTTTTTAAGTTCAATTTATACTTTAAACAAGTGTTTTCCACTCCCAGACTAAGCATGAAGTAAAATTTCGAGTTTAGAAAAACCACGTGAAAATTTGTCTCGGGTCGCAGAGTTCAATTTGAAGTATTAAACGAGTGTTTTCCACTCCCAGACTAAGCATGAAGTAAAATTTCGGGTTTAGAAAAGCCCCGTGAAAATTTGTCGAGGGTCGCGCAGCGACCCGAGACAAATTTTCTGGGCTTTTCTAAACTCGAAATTTTACTTCATGCGCCACGCATATAAAACACTATAATACTGTCAAATTTATGTATATTCTAACTTCACTTAAAATCTGTGTTTTATACGCGTGGCGCATGAAGTAAAATTTCGAGTTTAGAAAAGCCCAGAAAATGTGTCTCGGGTCGCTGCGCGACCCTCGACAAATTTTCACGGGGCTTTTCTAAACTCGAAATTTTACTTCATGCTTAGTCCGGGAGTGGAAAACACTTGTTTAAAGCTTCAAATTGAACTCTTTTAAAAATCAACGAATGTCAGAAAATTGACAGCTAAAATAATTAGGAAAAAGTAATGTGATTTTATAAAAATAATGACATACCATAGAATTGATACAACAATTGCGGATATTCCCTTTTTTTTTTAAGTTGAATTTAGACTTTGAACAAGTGTTTTCCACTCCCAGACTAAGCATGAAGTAAAATTTCGAGTTTGAAAAAGTCCCGTGAAAATTTGTCTCGGGTCGCGCAGCGACACGAGACAAATTTTCTGGGCTTTTCTAAACTCGAAATTTTACTTCATGCGCCACGCGTATAAAACACTATAATATTGTCAAATTTATGTGTATTTTAACTTCACTTAAAATCTGTGTTTTATACGCGTGGCGCATGAAGTAAAATTTCGAGTTTAGAAAAGCCCAAGAAATTTGTCTCGGGTCGCTGCGCGACCCTCCACAAATTTTCACGAAGCTTTTCTAAACTCGAAATTTTACTTCATGCTTAGTCTGGGAGTGGAAATCACTCGTTTAAAGCTTCAAGTTGAACTCTTTTAAAAATCAACGAATGTCAGAAAATTGACAGCTAAAATAATTAGGAAAAAGTAATGTGATTTTATAAAAATAATGACATATTATAGAATTGATACAACAATTGCGGATATTCCCTGTTTTTTTTTAAGTTCAATTTAAACTTTAAACAAGTGTTTTCCACTTCCAGACTAAGCATGAAGTAAAATTTCGAGTTTAGAAAAGCCCCGTGAAAATTTGTCGAGGGTCGCGTAGCGACCCGAGACAAATTTTCTGGGCTTTTCTAAACTCGAAATTTTACTTCATGCGCCACGCGTATAAAACACTATAATATTGTCAAATTTATTTATATTCTAACTTCACTTAAAATCTGTGTTTTATACGCGTGGCGCATGAAGTAAAATTTCGAGTTTAGAAAAGCCCAGAAAATTTGTCTCGGGTCGACCCTCGACAAATTTTCACGGGGCTTTTCTAAACTCGAAATTTTACTTCATGCTTAGTCTAGGAGTGGAAAACACTCGTTTAAAGCTTCAAATTGAAATCTTTTAAAAATCAACGAATGTCAGAAAATTATAAATAAAATAATTAAGAAAAAGTAATGTGATTTTATAAAAATTATAACATACCATGGAATTGATACAACAATTGCGGATGTCAAAATAGCAAAAGATTTTGCTGTTACTTAATTAACGACAAAAAACATAACGCAAACACCGTGATAACTGTGGTCTGCATAATACCACTTTATTAGGAGGATTTTTTCTTGTATAGTGTAAATCATTTAGAAAAAATGTACTTTAATCAAGTGACTGCGATATCTTTTGCCATTTAGACATCCGCAATTGTAGTTTCAATTCCATGGCATGTCATTATTTTTATAAAATCACATTACTTTTTCTTAATTATTTTAACTTAGAGAAACGTAAAGTGATAAACGTTACAACGAATGAATTCAGAATTTTTCCCTCTACAAAAAAGGTAAATACATTTTGTTTCTAAATTAAGTAGGAGAGCCAAAATTTAAACTTTTCAAAAATTACATGGGATTTCCTATGTTGCGTCCGCCAAGTCAACACCCGGTATAAATTAAACCCTGTTCGCGTACTTATAAAAAAAAATCGTATGCCTTGAAGAGGCCCTCGTATTGTGAGGCCCAGGGCATTTGCCCCCTGATCATAACGACATAATATTTCACCTTATTTTCCTTTTGGTCCGTTTCCTTTAGGTTAAGTGTACGCGCTCATAATTAATTCACCGCAAAAAAGTATTCTACATCAAAACGAACATATCAGCACTGACTTATTCAATGTGAAAGAGAGCAATAAATTTCAAACAAACGTAAAATTCACTCGGAACTGAATAAAAAAAGAGCAGTTTCACTAAATTCAGCTCATTCCGAGTTTCCTCGCAGCGGAAGGGTATGAAATATATAAACGTCGGCGAGTTTAAGTGAACATGCAACGGCGCGATGCCGTTAAAACAAACTGGAATGGCCTTTCTTCCCCGAGGGCGGCATTTGTCTCGGCCGGGGAATATTCGAATGTGAAATATAGTGTAACGACAGCTACGAAAATGAGAAGAGAATCGGTTGAATGACCACAAAATTGAGCGCGCTATTTGGATTCATCCTGTTTATTGTGATCTGAACAGATGCGCTGGATTGCCGGAAAATTGCACTGTCAGCCGATATCCTCGGGCGCGTCCACTGATATCCTCACCTCTGATTGCATTCGGAACGACTTGCGAACGTTGTTGATTGTATCGTGTTTCTTTTCAGAGATTTTCCGCTTTTTAGAGCGGCCCTAAATGTTTCCCTCTTTTCGTTCAGGATAAATAGAGTTTCTTTGGAATGACAATTCTATTCTTACTGTAATCATTCTTACGCTTTTCTTATCAGCGTTGTGGGGTCATGGGTGCCCGCAGAATCTTTTTCAGGGGGGCAAAATATAATAATAACTGGGGGCTCAGCTAAAAAAAACTATTTAATTCATATGTGCGCTTTAAGCTCGAATATGCTGCTTTAGTGTGGTATCCACAATCACAAAATCAAATTAAAATAATAGAAAATGTACAGCGAAAATTCCTAAAAATGCTATCTTATAAGCGTAATGGGCTATATCCGGTTTGAGGATTTGATCATGATATATTGTTAAACACATTTAATTTTGAATTACGTCGTCAAAAGACATCACTCATTTTCTTGTATAAATTACTACACAATTCAATCGACTCCCCTGAACTTCTTTACAAAGTGCGGTTGCGCATACCAACTTTTTGCAGCAGACAAAAGTTTACGTTTACTATACCACCATGTAGAACCAACTATAAACTTAAATCGCCAATACTTATTATGTGTAGTGTTTATAATGCGTTACCTTATTCCTGCAATATATTTTATGACAACATTAAATCTCTATTATCACATTTGAAAGAGCAAATAACTTAACATAATATTTTCACGTATCTGTATTTTTCGTTTTTTGTTTATTTGTATATGTATACACGCATACGGCCATGTAATTAATCTATTTTACATATTGTCTTGTAATTGGGATGTAATTTTCCTGTTGGGCAATAAAGACTTATTATTATTATTATTATTAAAAATGGGGGTACTTAAATATTAAATAATCTCGATAAAATCGAAACCGAAATACATTTATTTATTTAATAATTGCAGTTCAACCATCATTCCTTCATTTTACAAGATCTGTTTTGATCTGGTCAACATTAGCTAATATTAATCTATAATTAAAATTATATTTTGACACAATTATAATTTGACACGATTATATCTATTTTGTCATCATTTCTTGTTTAATGTACATTGCGCTTTAACTTTTTATTTATTAAATTTATCGATAATTATTATTGTTAACGTGCACATATGTTTTGTTATTGTTATTATATATCTTGTAAAAAAGGTGACTTCTTAATAAATATATATTGTATATTATTAATATTAACTCTTAAAGTTATAAAAATAAAATGAAAAATTTCATGATTTTCGTAAATATGTTTGCGAAAGTAACCCGACACATTTTGACACGTAGTTAAAATTCCGCTTCGCTACGCGACCTATCCAAACTTTCAGGCTTTTCTAAACTCGAAATTTTACTTCATGCTTAGTCTGGAGTGGAAAACACTTGTTTATAGCTTTAATCAATTGACCTTAAAAAACAATATCTAAAGATTTGCAGCATATACGTTGTAATTGAAATATGTACACTTAAAGGAAAAATTCCCTCTATTAATAATTGAAACCCTGCTAAAGTTTTATATTTGATTTTTCAATTTTTATAAGAGTAACATAAATTATGGTGATTTTCATAAAAGCCAATTCTATACAATCCAAATTATTTATTTCCAAATAGAAGTAATAATACTTCCATGATTGAGTCAAGTTTAGTCAATAGAATTATACAAAAGTATAATAGAAAATAGTAAATAGACAGACTAAAAAAAATACAACAGAGACAAATAATTTATATTTTTAAAATATTCTTTTTTATGTCTATTTTGTTGATTTCTTTAGTTTTAAATAATTTTCCACTGATCAACTGAGTTGTTAATGTACGTTGACACTCTGAAAATAACAATTTATTCTATTCTATAATATTTCTGACTCATGATTTGTATCGTTTTCGTAGGATAACTTATTCCAAGTTTTTCATCCATTTTCTAAGATTTTTGTTAAGTATTCCTATTCTAACGAATGTCTATGATTTTTATAAGTTTTCGTGAATTCGCTAGGATTTTATTATGAATATACTGCGTGAATCGATAAAAAGAATAATAAAGAAGGGATGTGAGTTTAAAATATACATAAAAATGCTCATTATAGATTACCGACAAGCATTCGACTCCGTAAATAGGAAAAAATTAATAACAACATTAATGGAAATTGGAATATCTTATAAGCTTACACGACTAGTTAACATGACAATAAGGGATACTAGTGCAGTTGTTAGAACAAGTATGGGCGAGCCAAATGAATTTAGTACAAATAGAGGAGTAAGACAAGGCGATGCGTTATCAGCTACACTGTTTAATATCGCATTGGAATGCATAATAAGAAAAATAAATAATAAAGGCAAAATAAGAAATAGTGGTCAACAAATCATAGGATATGCTGATGACATTGTCCTGATAGCCAAACAGAGAAGTTTAATCATACAACTACACAATAAATTGCAGGAAAGTAAAAAAATGAGCAAAGAAGAAAAAACCTAAACATTTGAAATTCGAATTTTGAAGTAGTGGATATAATAAAATATTTGAGAGTGTATATAAACCATGTTGGAGACAGTGAAGATAAAATAATAGAAAAAATACAGGCATCTAGTAGAGCATACTACATCAATAAAAAAAGTACTGGGAAACAAAAATATATCGAGGGCAGTTAGAATACGAATGTATAAAACACTAATAAAGCCTATCCTAATGTATGCAGCAGAGACAATAACCCTTAAGAGAGAACAAAAAGACCTGGCTACGCAAGAGAGGAAAATTATGAGAAAGATTATGGGATCAAGAAAGGACCAAACTGGAGAATACAGAAGAAAAACGAACACAAATATATGAGACACTGCAAGAAGATGATATTATAAAGTGTATAAAAGTACAAAGAGCAGGATGGCTAGGACACATATATAGGATGTAGCAGAAGTCACCTGTAAGAGCTATAACTGAATGGTAACCAGGAGGTAAAAGAGTTAGAGAAAGACCCAAAATATGATATGAAAAATGAAATATAAGTGTTTTATTGCTGCCTTTATTAGATCTTGTGAAGTTTAGTCTAAACTTCACAAGATCTAATAAAGGCAGCAATAAAACACTGGAGAAAAGTAGCACTGGATAGAAAAAAATTGATAAAAGTAACAGAAAACCTAAAGGACACAATAAACACACAGTAATAATAATAATACAAGAATGGACTAATCCATCCAAATGGATTTAGTAAGCTCCTAGGAGCGGCGAAACCACCCTGGGGGGTGTAATGCCAGAGTATATACAAATAATCTATACTGTGTGAATATATAACTTATGTTTGAATGATTTTAAAGAGTTATGTTGTATATCCATTAAATACTAAATGTGTGAAGTATAAAAACGAATTAAAACTAATATAGATTTTCTTTAATATTCAAATAGAATAGTCGATATTTATTTTAATTCGTTTTAATATTTTGTAAATATTCTGCAAACAATTGGCAAATTCAATTTTACTTTATACTGAATATGCGCATGCAATCTTAAAAAAAGGATAAAACTTACAACAAAATCAACTTTGAATACAAATTGTGGTTAAACTGTAGGTTTCCGATAAAAACGGATTTCAGATTCGTCATTTTCAAGGACAAATACAAGTAGTTCTTTAAAAAAAGTCAATGCAATCCGGTGTTTACAATATGAAGTCAAGCCACGTGCCAATAATCGTGTGGCTTGGCCACACGATCTAGTTTAACTCGCGTTTTATTCAGATATATTTAATTTAATTTAATTATTTCCAAATAGAATGACACATTTATGGATAAGTCAACTTTAGTTTAGTATTTTATAGTTATACAAATTTTTGGATTGATTGAGTTACTTGAAGATAATTATACTTTGATTAAAAAAAAAAAACCATTGATAATGGACACTTCGTGTCCGAAATGTACATTTGGTTACAAAATAAAGTATTGAAGAAAGGTTCTAAGTGTTTTTTAATCAAAGTTATACAAATGTAAAGCAAAATATTGAAAAGTAGTAAATAAACATAATCACAAACATAACTATATAGAAACAATTAACATTTAACAAAAATTGAGGCAGTTAAAATAAGGTTACATAGAGGATGTATGGAGAGTTGATGGATAGATAAATGATGTGTGTGTTTTTAACTTTACACTAAATCAGTTTTTTATACGCGTGGCGCATAAAGTAAAATTTCTAGTTTAGAAAAGCCTGAAATCCAAATTTTCAGGCTTTTCTAAACTCGAAATTTTACTTCATGTTTAACCAATGAGTGGAAAACCTCGTTAAACGCTTCAAATTGAGCGCGTTTAAAAAAAGCAATTAATGTCTGCAATTTCATAGCGCATAATTTAAACACCAAACTTGAGTGAATTTCAATAAATTTGAATAGTATTGAAATTTCAAGTGATCACAATTTGAAAACTTTTTAAGATATTTTTATAAAATTGTGTGCTAAAACCCCATGAACAGTTTTTGAGTTATTTTCACTTGAACGTGAAACAGGAGGCAATTTTAATTATTTTGATTGATATAGAAATTTCAAGAGTTCATAACTTGGATATTATTTAAGCTATTTTAATAAAACAGTGGTGTGGGGAACAATGTGACGGTTGCGTGTAAGATATGGGATGCGTGTGTAAGAGCGGTGCTAATGTATGGAGTAGAAGTGTGGGGGACGAGAGGGTACGAGGTGATAGAGAGGGAGCAGATGTGGTTCCTGAAGCACATGTTGGGGGTGGAAAGGTCCACGCCCAGCTACATAGTGCTCCAGGAGACCAACAGAGAGAGGCTAGAGTGGGAGGCAATGGTGAGGGTGGTGAGGTACGAGATGAGATTGTGGGAACTGGATGAAGAGAGATTGGTGAAGAATGTATGGGTGACGAGTGTGGGTGGGGGTGAGGGTAGATGGAGGGGGGAGAGAAGGCGAAGGTAATGGAATGGCTAGGAAATGGGGTGAAGGTGGATGAGTGGGTGAGGGGGAAAGGGAAGGAGGTGGAAGGGCAGGAAAGGCAAGGGTGTATTGACAGAAGCCAGTATAATGATATGTATGGGAGGTGGCAGGTGTATGGGAGGGTGCCGAAGTATTTGATAGAGAAGGGATGGGGTAGAGAGGATAGGGTGATTGTGGCAAGGGCGAGGTGTGGATCGGAGGAGAGAGGAAGGAAAGTATGGATGGGGGAAGAATATGGAAGGTGTGTGTTATGTGGACAGGGGAAGGATACGTGGGGACACTTGGCGGAGGAATGTGAGGGGGTGAAAGAGGAGTGGCTGGGAGCGAATGGGTGGGAATAGAAGGGTAGTGGAGTGGATGAGGGAGGATGGGATCGGGGTAAGGACGTTGGAAAAGCTGGGAAGGGAGAGGGAAAAGAGAAGGGAGGGTAAGAGGGATATGGGAATGTAGTGAGGTAATCAAATGTAAATGTGTAATCAATGTAATGTAATGTAAAGATGTGGAGATATGCCAATAAAGGTCTTTTTTTTCAATAAAACTTGCTCTGCACATCATACAATTATTAGTCTTTCAAAATATGTGATAATCAAAATATACCCCAATAAAAGTTTTCGAGTTATTTTCACTTGATCGCGAAACGGGAGTAAATTTTGATTATTCTGAGTAATATAGAAATTAAAGAGTTCATAACTTGGATACTATTTGAGATATCTTTAACTTGGTGTGCATATCACTCAATTGTTAGTCTTTCGTATTATGTGAAAATCAAAATATACGCCATAGATAGTTTTTGAGTTATTTTCACTTGAATGTGAAACTCAATTATTGATCTTTCGAAATATGTGAAAATCAAAATATACGCCATCGATAATTCTTCACTTATTTTCACTTGAATGTCAATACGTCAATTTTAATTATTTTGAGTGATATAAAAATTTCAAGACTTCATAACTTGGATACTATTTGAGATATCTTCATAAAACTAGGTGTGCATATTACTTAATTATTGCTCTTTTAAAAAATAGATCCCAATAATAGTTTTTAAGTGATTTTCACTTGAACATGAAACTTCTAAAGAGTGTTTTCAATCCCAGATTATGCATGAAGTAAAATTTCGAGTTTAGAAAAGCCTGAAAATATCCATTGGTCGCGTAGCGAAGCGGAGCGACCAATCCAAATTAGGCTTTACTAAACTCGAAATTTTACTTAATGCGCCAGGTGTATAAACACTAAAATATTGTGAAGTTCAATATATACTACTTACGTTTGATCTTATGTTGATAAATTTTTCAAATGTTTATATGAAATATGTAAAACTATACTTAAATTAAAAAAAAACAGTAAAAAAAGACCTTTATTGGCATATAAAAAAATAAAATTACAAATAAAAATTAATAGAACACAAAATTATATCATCTCCTTTCTTTTTTCCGCCCTCCGCCACCCCAGTACCGTTACCATCTTTACGCCAGCTCCGTCCTCTCTCATCCATTCCGTTACACTCCTTTTCCCCCCCAGCCATTCCACATTCACCCCTTCACACTCCTCTCCCAAATGACTCCATGTATCTCGTCCACTTGCGCACAACACATATTTACCATACCCTTCCCCCATCCAGACCTTCCTTCCTCTCTCCTCCGAACCACATCTAGCTCTTGCCAGGGTTATCTTAGCCTCTTTCGACAAGTCATTATTGGATAGGTACCCTGGCACGCTCCCTTGCCACCTTTCGTAGATTGGATTGTAGCCGCTCCTCCCGATACACCCCTGCCTCTCCTGCATCTCCACCTCTTTCCACTTCTCTTTCATCCAAGCTGCCACATTCACCCCCTTCTTTAACCATTCATTTACACTATCCTCAGACTCTCCTGCCCTTTCATACATCTCTCTGCGTTTCCTACTCCACTCACTCCTCCCTAATCCCTTGCACGTTCTCCATACCTCTTTCACTAGTCTCTCACTTTCCAATTCACACAACTTCATCTCATACTTCACCACTCTCTCCATTGCCTCACCATGTATACTCATTCTATTTGTTTCCTGAAGCAGAATGTATCCAGGGGTTGACCTTTCCAACCCCAGAATCTGCTTCAGGAACCACATCTACTCTCTTTCAATGCATTCATACTCATTTATACCCCATGCTTCCACTCCATACAACAAAATGGGCTTCACACACGCATCCCACAGTTTGCACGCCAATTGAAAGTTGCCAGCGAACCATTTTCCCCACTTCTTCCTTACCATACCCCATGCTTTCCTGGCTTTCCCTTGTACCTATTTGGCGTGCTCCCCGTAACCACCTGTAGCTTTAAATATGAAGCCCAAATATTTAAATTCTTTCACCCTCTCAACCACCTCCCCCTTCCACTTCAATTCATCTACTCTTCCTTCTCTTCCTCTATTCCTTAATCTCATCCACTTTGTTTTCATTGCATTAACTTGCAGCCCTCGCTTGTCCATATACCTCTCCACCCTCTGCATCACCTCATTCATCTCTCCCCAGTTCCTCGCCACAAGCACCATATCATCCGCATACGTTAACATCCATACCTTCCTTTTTCCGATCACTACCCCGCCCGCTTGCCCGTTTCTCAAAACCTCTTCCAATTCGCTAACATATATGTTAAATAATAACGGACTCAGCGGACAGCCCTGCCTCACCCCCGTCCACATCCTAAACCTTTCAGCCACATTCCCTTCAACTTTCGCCCTCACCCACGTTTCCTCGTATACTCTTCTAATCCGTTCAACCGTTACTCCGCTCACTCCTCTTCTTCTCAGACACTCCACTAACTTTTCTCTCGGAACAGTATCGTACGCTGCTTTCAAATCCAGGAAAACAGCGTACATACTCCCTCTCTCTTCCAGCACTCTTTCCACCATCCTTGCCAGCGTAAATATTTGATCCCTTGTTCCCCTGCCTTTTCTAAAACCCCCTTGAGTCTCCGGCAGTATTCCATTAATTTCCACCTCCTTTTCCAATCTATTTTTCACTACCGTCATTGCAATTTTGTACCCGGTGCACATAATTGAAATTCCTCTATAGTTTTCTGCATTAGATTTATCACCTCCTTTATGCACCGGGCACATAACTCCCACACGCCACGCCTCTGGAATTTCCGCTTATCCCCTCCACACTTGGTTCAGCAACCCTCCAAACCTTCCAAAAAACAGTATATGGTTCCAAATATTAATATTTATATAAATATAATGAATGTTGCCGTTTTTATTTTCTCACTTTATTTATTTTCAACAAATTGCGTAACAATAATTTCCCTCAAGTCTAAACATTAAATCTTTCTACAATCTGAACTTCATTAAAGATTTCTCGAAATTGTTGACATTTCTGGGTGCCTTACTTACAAAAAAAAAATGTGTTTGAATTCGACTCCTACACAATATTAAGAAACGTACGATAATTATGAAGTTAACCGAGATTGCTGAGAGATTACAAAACATAATAAAAAAACTAAATCGTATAACGAAAAGTATACATGTCCCAATACATACTCGGTCAATTTTCAGGCAATTGTTTTTGAAAATCGTTCAATTTGATACTTTTTACGATTTTATCCACTTTCTGTTTTTAAAACTAGAAACTATGCCATGTATATTAATATACATACAGTTTTATGTAACACCGAAAATTTTCATAATGAGAATTATTTTAATTACATAACCATACGTTGTGCATGCTCCGATGCTCGGTTTAGTAAAAAGTAATGAAGTAAAATTTCGAGTTTAGAAAAGCCTGAAAATTTGGTTTGGTCGCGTAGCGCGAAGCGCGGAGCGGCCAAACCAAATTTTCAGGCTTTTCTAAACTCGAAATTTTACTTCATGCGCCACCGGTACCAAACACTGATGCAATGTAAAGTTTAGTGGTGTGTTTTAAACTTTGTAGTATGTCAGTGTTTTGTACCGGTGGCGCATGAAGTAAAGTTTCGAGTTTAGAAAAGCCTGAAAATTTGGTTTGGCCGCTCCGCGCTTCGCGCTACGCGACCAAACCAAATTTTCAGGCTTTTCTAAACTCGAAATTTTACTTCATGCTTAGTCTGGGAGTGGAACACACTCATTTCAAGTTTCAAATTGAACTCTGTTAACAAACAACAAGTATCTAAAGATTTACGGCATATACGCTGTAATTGGGAAATGTATACTTGAAAGAAAAACTCCCTGTATGTACAAGTTGAGGAATTAATTGCGATTAATTGGCTACAATTTTTAATAGTCATATAGGCAACTCAATTTACACACAACTTAAAAATTAAAGGTGTCAAATTGTATTGGATGCAAATGTTCGGTGTTACATAAAACTCTCTGTATATGCTTTTAATTGTAGACTCATTCGTCACTTAGTGAAACATTTTTTAAAACACTGTATTTAAACTTTGTTTAAATTTTTTTATAAAAAACACTTGGTTATTGTTTCACTATTTGTTTTTATTTTTGAAAAACTGACTAGTTTCGGTCAGACGACTTTATTCGCTTATTCTTATAATAACTTTGAAAATGGTCGTCTGACCGAAACTAGTCAGTTTTTCAAAAATAAAAACAAATAGTGAAACAATAACCAAGTGTTTTTTATAAAAAAATTTAAACAAAGTGTAAATCCAGTGTCTCTGTATATAGATTTATTCTAACATTACATTATTTTACCTTACGTATAATTTTTGAAATTGATTGGGCCCGAAAACCCAGTGAGGGCAAGTGCTCTCCCTTGCCCATTTGTGTGGGCACTCGCTTATACAGCGTGTAATCGAACTAATGTACATCCTCTTAAGGGCGTATACACAAAATATTTTGACAACAATTGCACCAAAAATAAAATCGGAAAAAAAATATTGGATTTTTCATAATTTTTCATGCATTTTTTACTTTTTGAGAACTTCTGGTTACCTGTGTTCATGATATTTTTCGTGGATGCGTAAGTTGTTGTATTTTTTATTTACTTTTACTACTGCGAGGCGCATAAATCACTTCGCACGCACTATCGAGACGTATAAATCACTTAGCACGCACTACACACACACACACACTGTCTAGAATTACTAGATGAAACTGGGTCACGTATAAAAAAAATCACAATAACAACATAGACATAATTCTTCACAATCTGACCCACTTTTCTCTGGATGGTGTAATTCGATATTCAAATCGTTTAAAAACTACCAGTCTATGTGGAATCTCTCTAAAAATACGCAATGTGCGCGTATACCAGATACCACAAACATGTGGCCTATTATTATTAATTATTTTTAATAATTATTTGTGAGCTATCTACTAAAGGTATGGTAATTTCAAATGCAGGTATTGTTTATTTAAACGCTGCCCCTTGTGTGGTAGAGAGCCTGTACAGTAAGTAGTTCGTTTACACGCTGTATTGAGGTGCACAAAAAATCGTCAAAAATAAGAAAATACCAAAAACATAACGTAAACTTTCTTAAAATGAATAAAAAAATAATGTTATTTAATTACTTTTATTATAATAATAATACAACTGTTTAGCCTTTTATGAATATCTATGAAAAGAAAAATACGCAAAATGATCTTTATAACAAATTAATCGTTATTATTTAAAATACTTAATTTAAAGTCGATATCTAAAACTAAACAAAAACTGCAGGGGTGTGTTTTGTGTAACATAATTATTTCCAAGAAATATTATTTTTTCATTGTATATCTTGAAATTGCAATCGTGTTCTCAATTATTGTTATTGTGGTGATGGTAGATAAAGCTTGTGAAACAAGTGCGAATGATTAAACTTAGTCGGGCGAAAGGTTTCGACCTTTTATCAGTCGAATCGCTTGCGAGGCACACGACTCACCCAACAACAATCGAGAAGATAAGTAATCTTCGGAGATAAAGGAATCATAAGAAAAAATTCGTAACCGTTGAAACAACAAAGGGCAATGAAAGAAAAATGAAAAGATATGGAGTTGTTGAGAATGGAATACTAATATTGAGCATCGGATTATTTGTAAGAGCATCAGGAATTTTGAAAAAAAAAATATGTTCTTCATTCGGGGAATGATGTGTATGTGTTGAAATTGAAAGAATTTAAGAAGATATTAATTTCAAAAATTATACGGTGCTATCGTTTAAATTATGATTTAGAGTAAGCGACATTTTTTGTGCGGTGGCGCAGAATGCTTATTGTATGATGGAATAAATTTGAGGTTATGGTAAACTATATGTTAACAGTCAGTAGTGCCAATCTTATTTTTAATTCAAAGCCTACTCTAAATCATGTTTTAAACGATCGCAAGGTACATGATTCCATGAATGAAGATCTGCTTTTTTTTTCAAAATTCTTTTTAACTTGAATAATTGCCAATATTTTCTCAGATACTCTTACAATAAATTCGATATACAATATTATTAGGTGATATTTTGAGGCAAATTACTAATTTTTGCTGACATGTATTAGACAGAAATTTAAGGTAGTGCAAAAATTAATTATTTTAGTAACTCTCTATTAAAGTAGAACTACTGAGTTAATCAATTTTCTTTTTTCAGCAATGTTACATGCCTATAAACGTCTGTATTTACTGATCGTATTGGTGAAAATGTGAAAAAGGAAAACACGAAAAAACCGATAAGAGTAAACTACTTCGCGATTTTTTTTATGATTCTTGATATTTAGTTAAATATAGATCATATCGAAAAATATGTGAAATAAAAATTGCACATAGTAAAAAAGAACAGGGAATTTATCTTTTAAAGACACATATGCATACATTTTCCGACACTTGTTGTTTTTTTTTGTAAATTTAATTTGAAGCTTTAAACGAGGGTTTTCCAATCCCAGATTAAGCATGAAGTAATATTTCGAGTTTAGAAAAACCTGAAAATTTGGTTTGGTCGCTCCGCGAAGCGGGGCGATCAAACCAAATTTTTAGGTTTTTCTAAACTCGAAATTTTACTTCATGCGCCACGCGTATACAACACTGAAATATTGTGAAGTTAGAAATACACTATTTTTCCTAAATTTGTTTTAATCATGCCCGGTATTATAAACGATTAATAAATCATTAGATAACTATTTGTGGAGTAAATTTATTTACCTAGTAAACTAATGGGCAAATAAAATTGCGTATTAGAAAGCAAACCTACCAAATAAATAGCAATTCTGGAAATAAATAATTTAATCAGTAGATTACAGACCGAAATGAAACGTTTTTATTGTGGCCATAGTTAGAACCACCATTTTTTTTAATTAAATTGTCAATATTTCAAATTAAATTGTCAATCAAATTGGAAATTTAGTATAATTCCCTATAATTATAGAGAATAACCGTGGAATAGGACAGACTTACACAGAACAAGACAAAGAAAGCTTATTAGAAATTATAAAAGACTTAAACGAGTGTTTTCCACTCCCAGGCTAAACCCCAGGCTTCCACTCCCAGGCTTCTAAACTCGAAATTTTACTTCATGCGCCACGCGAACAAGACATTGATTTCAAGTGAAGTTCACTTGTTCACAATATTTCAGTGTTTTCAGTGTTAACTACGCGTGGCGCATGAAGTAAAATTTCGAGTTTAGAAAAGCCTGAAAATTTGGTTTGGTCGCTCCGCGCTTCGCGCTACGCGACCAAACCAAATTTTCAGGCTTTTCTAAACTCGAAATTTTACTTCATGCTTAGTCTGGGAGTGGAAAACACTCGTTTAAAACTTTAAATGGAACTCATTTTAAAAAGCGTATGCATAAGTATAAAAATCTCTGGTTATGCCTGATTTGAAAAACTCTAGGTCTTCGAATTCTTAGAATGTCTTGTGGTTTGAATTAATCACTGTCAGGGAAGATACTATGAGCAAACTTAAATCTGACACGGATGATATGGTAGACATGATAACCGTAATGAAATTAATAAATACAAGTAGTAGAATTTAAAGTAATTATAATAATATAATAGACTTTTGACTTTTAACTGTCAAATTATTTAGAGAATAAAATTTACTTGGCAGAAAAACAAACAAATAATTTACTGGGGAGATTTATTAGCCAAATAAAGTTATTTTGTGTTTATAATACCGAAATATTTGGAATAAATTAATTTATTCCTAAAGTAAATTTTATTTAGGGAGTAAAATGTTTTATAATACCGGGCATAATTAAGTAATAATTGAAATATTTAAATAACAAACTAGTTACATTTTTGTTCACGCATTCTCAAGTCAGGTCAAATAATACAACTTATTTAGTTAGAGTTAACTCTAAAAGTTGATTTTAGCTAAAATTCTGCAGAAATCATAGAAAGATTATGATTCCTGTGAATTACAAACTGTGAATTTTTCTATTGAATATACGTTTTGTATATTTAATTTATTTATTTACGGAATCTCCAGTTTACAATAAATTAATACATATACATTTTAATACAATAAATTGACTAAACAAAAACAAAATTATTCAATTATTCATATGCTGCAATTTTCAGCGAAGTTGAAAATATACGTCTTTAGCATACTGTTTTAGTAGCATATTGTAAACTTCACAATATTTAAGGGTTTAATATGCGGGGTGCATGAAGTAAAATTTCGAGTTCAGAAAAGCCTGAAAATTTCCAAACCAAATGTTCAGGCTTTTCTAAACTTGAAATTTGACTACATGCTTAACCTTGGAGTGGAAACACTCGTTAGAAGCCATGAATTAAATTTAATTTTATAAAAACAACGAATTGCTGCACGTTTAAAAGAGAGTATGTTTTTAAATTAGCAGCAATTCTTTGTTTTTATAAAATTCAATTTAATTAAATTACAAATATCCCACTCTCTTTTTTTCCACCACACAACTCTATACACATCCTTAATTAAAATCCTACAACAATTCATTCACACCATTCACGAAAACAAGACTTAATTTTCACGCGTGTCACCGACAAACAAGGGAAGGGGGGGGCATTAATTTGTGGCACGCCACCCACAACCTAATTATTTAATGCCGAGACACTGAGATGATGTTCAAGAAATGGAGAGCAATTAGCGAAAGCGCAAAAAATCGCATTCCGTTCCAGTTAAATAATCCCCGCAGTGCGTTAATTACAGACGGAATTTATCGCTTTTGACAGATGCAAATTGGGTTCCCACACTCGCTCGGTAACGTACTTTAAAGGTTTTCACTCAGCGGATTATAATTATTGCGAGGTTTGAGTGTTTATTTCGAGGGATGTTGTTAATAATCCGGCAAAGGAAAATTATTCATCCGTTAATTAGCGGCCAGTTAATTTTATTTTATTTATGTATAAGTAGGTGCATGTGTATCCGTTTGTAATTTTAATTGGAATCTGCGTGTTATTTAAATAATACAAAAGGATTGGGAAGATCCTGAAATAAAAACAAATAAAAAATACGTATCCTCCTTGACCTGCTAAACCCTCTATGTATTCCCCGAGACAAGAACATAGCACCCAATTCAATTCAGTGCATTTTTTTTTTCGGCTATGAGAACCCTTGTTGATAGAGTTTAACCCTTTCGGCCCTGATGGTGGCTTTTGCCACCACTAAAATTTGGTAAACATACTGGGAATTTTTCTTTTAAATATACATACATGTATGCATGTGCTATAACATTTCCGATAATTGTTTGCTTTTAAAATAGTTTAATTTGAAGTGGTAAACGAGTATTTTCTACTCTCAGATTAAGCATGAAGTAAAATTTTGAGTTTAGTAAAGCCTGAAAATTTGGTTTGGTCGCGTAGCACGTAGCGCTACGCGACCAAACAAATGTTAAGGCTTGTCTAAACTCGAAATTTTACATCATGCGCCACGCGTAATAAACACTGATTTTAGGTGAAGTTTAAAATATTCTACTAAAGCAGTATGCTAGAACCGTGTATTCTGAACGTCACATCACATGAGTGTTTGTTCGCGTGGCTTAATCGGGGAGTAGAAAACACTCGTTTGAAAGTTCAGTTTGAAATATCGGAAGATATATAGCGTATACAGTATATTGAGATATGTATACTTAGAAGAAAAATTCTCTGTATATCTGAGATAGCAATAAATAATATGCAGTGTACAAAATATTTTTTTGGGCACCAGAAAAACTCCAGGGCTGAAAGGGTCAAGGAACCTGAAGTAAATGTTAATACAAATCTATACAATAAAATTTTGAACAAGGTGCATCAAAGAATACAACGGAAACGTCCAAGAAATCTTACGCGTAGCGTCATTTTTGTACACGATAATTCTAGGCCTCACGTTAATAATTTCGTAAAAGAAAATTTTCAATGAAAGACAATTTAAGTTTTAGAGCATCCGCCTTAAAGTCCAGATCTATTGCTTTGCGATTTCAATTATTTTTGGACCGATAAAAAGGCGTTAAAAAACTCTCTTTTTGAGTCTGACCCAAAAATACAGACAACTGAGGAAGACTTTTTCAATCAGCAGCCACAAAAATTCAATAAGCAAGGTATACGTCGGTTAGTTAAACAATGGAATAGTTGTCTTAACTATAAAGGTAAATATTTGTAATTCAGTTGTTTCAATTGAACGCGCCTAGTATAAAATATACCCTTGTCAAAATGTAACAAAATACAGGCCATCATCTAACCTTGTCTCAGGTTAAAATTTTGCATTATCGTAAGTTAAAATATCATTCTAATATAAGCGTTATTTAAGGTTATAGTATAACCCAGTCGTAGGTTAAGATATAGAAAAATGTTTACAGTTCAAAAAATGGCGTTGCTACAAATCAACATACAGTCCTGTCCCAGGTTAAAATATTCGCTTATTGTAGGTCAAAATATCGTCTTATCGTAGATCACAATATAACCTTATTGTATTCCGAAGTGTTGCCCGGTCAGAGGTTAAATATAGCATTGTTACTAGGCTATATTTTGACCTACCACAGGTCTTGACAGAGCCTTGTCTTAGTCTTAGTCAGGTCGAAGTATAGCCTTATTGTAGGACAAATTATAACCTAGTGTTAGTTTAAAATGCATCCTTGTTACAGGTCTGGATATAATCTTGCCACCGGCCAACAAAGAGACTTAGCTTAGGTTAAAATATTTAAGTATCGTTGGTCAAAATATTGTCCTATCATAAGTCAAAATATAACTTTATCGTAGGTGAAAGTATTACCCAGTCATAGGTCAAAATATAGCCTTATTTGGAGGCACATAAAATATGGCTTGGTTTTGACCTATAACAAGGTCTACGACAAGCCAACATAGAGCCTTGTCTCAAGTCCAAATATAGTCTTATCACAGGTCTAAATATTGCCTCATCACAGATCAAACTACAGCCAAAATAGTGTATGTCAAAATATAGCTTTATAAAGGATCAAAATACAAACTTATTACTGTCCTAATGTAATGTTGTAAGTCAAAATATAGCCTTGATATGTCTCTGGTGAAAGCTTCAAATATAGCCATGTGTTAGATAAAACATGGCCTTATCATAGGTTGCCTTATATCAGGTGAAAATGTAACCTTGTTGCAGGTCAAAAAATAGCCGTGTCGCTTTTCAACGATGCAACGATTTCATAAGCTTGCATTACATTTTCTTTGATGAAAATGCAAAAAACAAACAAAAGTTGGCTATGGATTTTTTTCTAATTATTAATAAAGTAAATTTGAGAAATTCATAATAGTAATTAGTAAATATTTACTAGTTTGAATTATTTTTACAGTTTAAATTTCATGGCACATTATTTTTGGTGATTTACTTTATTAATAATTTTAAAAAAATCCACAGGCAACGTTTGTTTGTTTTGTTGTTTGCATTTACCTCAAAGAAAATGTAATGTGTGTCTATGAAATAATTACATCGTTGAAAAGCTCAGAAAAATCTCTCTAAAAAGTATTAATAACATATTTTTGGAGCCATTTACAAAAATGGCGGATGACGTCATTATAACAAGATGGCCGCCAAATGAACTCGTCGTTGAAGACTTGACCATAAAATATCTGTTTGCAACAAAAGTAGCAATATTACTTACAACTTTTTTTTTCAAATATTTCCAGAAATATTAGATCCATTAGAAATCACCCAGGCCACGTTGCTCAACATTTTTGTTTTTTCAATTTTTTTTACCAGTTATTTCCCAACACTAGGTGAGATCAAAACTATAGTTCGAAAAAGTTTCAGGTTTATACTTTTTTTCTGGCGGACATTTTGAGTTTGCTTCGTAACCGTTGTTCGGCCGAAAACAAGTTTTACTCAAATGTATCTAACTCTATTAATTTTATAGATATCAAGACAAAATAAACAGGAAAATTATCAGAATGATACCCTAGATTTTTGGTCCTTACATAATATTACTTAAGTAGTTAGAAAAGTACAGAAAAATATTCACAACTATAAATTTAAAATTAACCTAAAACGCGAGTTTTGGTGCTGCGAAATTTTTAGAAGGAAGAAAGACTTACCTTTCATTTTTTTTTCTTGCATATATTTATTATGGGACTACTTGCTGTGGAAGTTTAAAGTTTGAGAACTTAGTCCTTTTTTTATATAATTCTTCAAAAAAGCCCAAAATTGTATTTTGGCAATATTTAAAGTAGATTATGGGAAATTATAAAATTAATAAAGCTATCACCTCTGTATGATATAAATATAATATTAATGAAATTTAACCAAGTGTTTCCTTTTTAAATCATATGATATGAATTTGATGACTGAGACTCAACAGGTTCCAGAGTTAAAGTGCATCAAAGTTGGCCCAAAATTGCCTTTTAATTAATAGTAAGAATCCTCTAAAAACACAAAATTTTATTAAAACTAAGTGTGTTACACATATAAAGTTCGATATATACATTTCCTCAGGTAGCATGACAAATTTATAATTTCCTCAAACTACTATACAGTGCCGAAATTTCAGTGCATAGTTGTTGGTGCCCGAAACCGTCGTTAGTTCTGTAGGGGTAATCTTCCTGACAACTTTATTTATTGGAACACACACCATGTCCTTTTTAGATATGCGGAAGGCAGATTTTGGGCCAGGTGGATGGAGAAAATGAACTAATACATCGGTATTTTGATCGCGCTTGTCTTTGACTATGCCTAGCCACCACTGATATTCGTAAATGCATGCAACATAGTCCATATTTGTAAGGGAGTAAGAATTTGGTCATAGTAAGGTCTTTGCATGCAGGCTCTAGTTCCTTCCCTTTTAGTGCTACCACCTATACCATCAAAGGAATTCTTCCCATGCGATGTAGCAAACCAATTCCATTCAGCTTTCAAGCCAAAATCATTTTCATGTTTGCACAAATTAATAAAGTTTTTCTTATTTTTGTATTCGCTGCTGGCACTATCGCTCAAGTACATCATTTTCTTGACTTCGGGTATAACATTTTTTACTTTGTTGACAAGATGCTTTCGAAATGCATAAACTGTAGAGGTGGCATGAATGAGATTAAAAAAAAATATATTTTTTTAAGTTTATTTTCTTTATGATGCTATTTTATTTTTGGTTAATTTAGGACACATGTTTTGTGCAAATTTCTATTGCCTGAAATGAATTTATTGAATGGAAAACCTATTTTGCTACTGTTAAATATTAGAAAAATAGATTCTTTCCACTAATTACCGTTCAGTTTTGTGTGCATAAAACGCAATTTTTGGACAAATTTGGTGCACTATAACTCTGGAACCAGTTAAGTCTTAGTTGTTAAATTCATATCATATGTTCACTCAATCCCCTTTGAGTAATCTACTTTAAATATTGCCAAAATACGATTTTTGGCATTTTTGAAAAATTATATAGAAAAGGACAAACTTCTCAAGCTTTAAATTTTTATAGCAAGTAGTCCTATAATAAATCTATACAAGAAAATAATAAAGGTGAGTCCTTCTTCCTTCTAATAATTTTGCAGCACTAAAACTCCCGTTTTAGGTTTATTTTCAATTTATAGTTGTGATTTTTTTTCTGCACTTTTATAACTACTTAGGTAATATTATGTAAGGACAAAAAATCTAGAGCAATATTCTGATAATTTTAGTTTTTATTTTGTCTTGATATCTATAAAATTAATAGAGTTAGATACATTTACGTAAAACTTGTTTTCGGCCGATAAACGGTTACGAAGCAAACTTAAAACGTCGGCCAAAAAAAAGTATGAGCGTTAAAATTTTTCTTACTATAGTTTTGAACTCACCCAGTATTGGGCAATAACTAGTAAAAAAAATAGAAAAATCAAAAATGTTGAGCAACAATTTTTATTGTATTTGGGTGATTTCATTTGAAATGGATTGACCCGAAAATGATAATTTGATACGTGTATTTTTATTAATAGAAAAATTAATTGAAATGTGTCTTAGTTCTAATCGTATCTGCTTTCAGAATATTTCCATAATTTCCTTAACTAAACAACGAGTTAAACATCTTGACCTTATTTCTAGGAAATACATTGATAACACAGATGTGTTATTTTTTAAGTAAGAACTTGTGGTGTGCAGATATTAATAAAATATGATGCCACACAGAAAGAAAATCACACCACTCGCGGTCAAAAGATTATCAACACTCAATTACACACATATTGCGCATTTTTATTGCCGGGGTATTTAGAGCTGATTTCATTTGAATTTGATGCCCTGAATTCAGATAAGGCAATAGTTTTTCCCTAGGAGATTAAATATCTAACATATAACATTTTAAACATTAAAAGTGCGATTCTTTTCGCAATCTACAACAAGTTAGTCTTACAAAGACTATATCAAACACTCATTGAAACAACTACTTCTCGGGCTAATACCCCGACGGACATTGAATTATACAACAAGTGTTTGCTGTTACATACAGTAACCTACTGCAAATGTAACAATTTGGGTCAAATTATTCAGGCCATTTATAGACGCGTTTCGAGATTTATCTCTCATCAGTATAGTTTTGCCATTCCCTCTAAACAATTTGACACCTTAGACTGGCGGTCACGTTACCGTTCAAACATAAGTATAAATGAAATTGCCAATTCTTGGTTGCAGAATACTTCAAACATTAAAAGTGCGATTCTTTTCGCAATCTACAACAAGTTGAGACTAACTAAGTAAGACTAACTTGTTGTAGATTGCGAAAAGAATCGCACTTTTAATGTTTGAAGTATTCTGCAACCAAGAATTGGCAATTTCATTTATACTTATATAACATTTTAGTGAAACATAAGTTACACCATTTTAAGTTAACCCTTTCAGCCCTAGAATTTTTCTGGTGTTTAAAAAAAACATTTTTTTAAACACCAGAAAAAATCTAGGGCTGAAAGGGTTAACTTAAAATAGTGTAACTTATGTTTCACATGCATATGCTGCATGTTATTTATTACTATTTCAGATATACAGAGAGGCTTTCTTTTAAGTATACATATCTCAATATACTGTACACGCTGTAAATCTTCGGATATTCGTTGTTTTTACAAATATTTCAACATATTAAACTTTGAAACGAGTGTTTTCCACTCCCAGATTAAGAATGAAGTAATATTTCAGGTTTTTCTAAACTCGAAATGCTACTTTATGCACCACGCGTACTAAACACTGATGTAATGTGATGTTCAGAATACACGTTTTTAGCATACTGCTTTAGTAGAATATTTTTAACTTCACCTAAAATTAGTGTTTTATACGCGTGGCGCATGAAGTAAAATTTCGAGTTTAGAAAAGCCTAAAAATTTAGTTTGGTAACTTTTGGTAACCAAATTTCAGGCTTTTCTAAAGTCGAAATTTTACTTCATGGCTAATCTGGGATTAGAAAAAAATCGTTTAGGACTTTAAATTAAACTATTTTAAAAACAAACGAGAGAAAAGTTACAACTCATGCATACATGTATGTATATTTAACAGTAGTATGTTAGTGGCCGTCAGGGCTGACAGGGTTAAATCCATGGATCAAATAAAAAAAGTAAACACGGAATTTTTATTATTATAATATACAAATGGAAGAAAAGTCTTCGATGTAGCAAACTAGACACTGAACACTTCGGAAGTTTTCTGCCTTGTGTTTTTTAAGAATGTTTTTAACTACTAGAACGAAAGAAAATCAGGCACTACACTCAATTTTTATCATGGATTCCAGGAAATTCATATAACTCATGAGGATCATCAAAATGATCTCGTTTCAGTTTAGTAACTCTGGGAAATGTACGTAATATACCGGGTGTTGACTTGGCGGACGCAACATAGGAAATCGCATGTTAATTTTAAAGTGTTCAAATATTGGCTTCCCTATTTATTTTAGAGACAAAATGTATTTTACTTTTTTGTAGAGAAAAAAATTCTAAATTAATGAATATTCACACTTAACACTTTACGTTTCTCTAAGATAAAATAATTAAGAAAAAGTAATGTGATTTTATAAAAATAATGACATACCATAAAATTGATACAACAAGTGTAAAGCTTTAAACAAGTGTTTTCCACTCCCAGACTAAGCATGAAGTAAAATTTCGAGTTTAGAAATGCCCCGTGAAAATTTGTCGAGGGTCGCGCAGCGACCCAAAACAAATTTTCTGGGCTTTTCTAAACTCGAAATTTTACTTCATGCGCCACGCGTATAAAACACTATAATATTGTCAAATGTATGTATATTCGAACTTCACTTAAAATCTATGTTTTATACGCGTGGCGCATGAAGTAAAATTTCGAGTTTAGAAAAGCCCAGAAAATTTGCCTCGGGTCGCTGCGCGATCCTCGCTAAATTTTCACAGGGCTTTTTTAAACTCGAAATTTTACTTCATGCTTACTCTGGAAGTGGAAAACACTTGTTCGGCAGCTATAAGAGTCTTTAATGACTATACTGATTTCTTAAAGAAAATGGAAAACAAACTGCAGTTATATTCATAATCTTTGAGTTTCGTTAATTGTCTCGTTGTTGACTTTTTTTAAGAATAAGTATTGTCATTAAAGGTTCTAATGGTTGTGAAACAAGTGTTTTCAACTCCCAGGCTAAGCATGAAGTAAAATTTCGAGTTTTGGAAATGCCTCGTGAAAATTGGTTTCGGGTCGCGCAGCGACCCGAGACAAATTTTCTGGGCTTTTCTAAACTCGAAATTTTACTTCATGCGCCACTCGTATAAAACACTATAATATTGTCAAATTTATGTATATTCGAACTTCACTTAAAATCTGTGTTTTATACGCGTGACGCATGAATTAAAATTTCGAGTTTAGAAAAGCCCAGAAAATTTGTGTCGGCTCGCTGCGCGATCCTCGAAAAATGTTCAAAGGGCTTTTCTAAACTCAAAATTTTACTTCATGTAATGATAATTGTTATTATTAGCTTTAATAATGGCAATTATTTTACTTCATGCTTAGTCTGGGAGTGGAAAATACTCGTTTATAGCTTCACATTGAACTCTTTTAAAAATCAACGAATATCAGAAAATTAACAGCTAAAATAATTAAGAAAAAGTAATGTAATTTTATAAAAATAATGACATCTTTCTTGTATAGTGTAAATCATTTCGAAAACATTTACTTTAATCAAGTGACTGCGGTATCTTTTGCCATTTTGACATCCGCAATTGTTGTTTCAATTCCATGGCATATCATTATTTTGATAAAATCACATTACTTTTTCTTAATTATTTTAACTTAGAAAAACGCAAAGTGATAAACGTTAACACGAATGAATTCAGAATTTTCTCCTCTACAAAAAAGGTAAATACATTTGTTTCTAAAAAAAAATTGGGGAGCCAAAATTTGGACATTTCAAAATTTACATGGCATTTCCTATGTTGCGTCCGCCAAGTAGACACCCGGTATACTGAAAACACAATTTCATGACCTAAAAAGTAAATTGTTCTTCAAAAAATGACGAAAATCGTTGATTATGTTGTACCTTCAAAACTAAAGTTGATATAGACAAGCTGATAGCATTTTTGGAATCAGCGGCCTTAAAATCCGTATATTTAGATCAAAAATTCCAGGCACCCAACAAAATAAGTGGTTTGTCGGCCTGTATTATTAACAATAAATATCTACATTTATTCTATGGAAACAAAAAATGAAAGCTAATAATAGCAATTATCATTATTCAACAACAGCAGATAAATATGTATTTTTGCGAATGAGGAAACCTGCGAACGGAAATTATCTCTTCGGCCTTATCGCGGTGTAAACATTATTTATCCGACTGTTAAATGTATCAAGAGATTAAGTTAGAGAGAGAAAATTGAAATAGTAACAATTCACTGATAACGTCGTATCGGCTATGGTTTCGCCACATTTCATCTCGCCTCTGTTGAAACTGCGGTTTGTCTGTATTGAAGCGAAATTTATCGCGCCCGCAACGAACCGTGAACACCAGTTTGAAACACGGTCATTTTTGCCCGCGTGCATCGAAAAAGAGTACGTCCCTTAGACCTACCGCATTTTGCGTCAGCATCCTCGATACAATAACTGTAATAATTGGCGTTATAATCGCCGCATATAGGGAATATTTCTTTTCAGTATACACATCCTGATATATACGCTGTACATTTTTGGGCATTCGTTGTTTTAACAAAAAAATAACTTGTTATGTCGCTTTTTAACGTCATATAAGATGGGGGAACATTTAAATTGGTTATATGGAAGCAAAACTACTTCGAATCTAGAGAGATTATTCGCTTCGATGTATTGCTTTCTGTCTTTCACGCGTCAAGAGTGACTATTATGTAATAAAATTGTGAAAATAGAATCTTTATATGAACTTTTATTTCCATATAAATAATAATTTACTTTATTACCTCTAAACAAACAATATTTCTGTGTTAAATAAAACAGTTGAAAAAAATCTGTTTCGCCATTTTGTTACGAAAGATTCAGTGCATATATTTGTAAAAGAACATTTGTAAGATATTATCTTATAAAAACGCTAGAACCGAAGTCCCAACATACGAATTTTACATGGCCGAGGGGAGTTTACATTTTATAAACTTTTATTTCGTCCAACCAAATCTTAGACTTCGAACCTAAAGTAATTTGTTTTGGAATATATATACCGGGTGTTGACTTGGCGGACGCAACATAGGAAATCCCGTGTAAATTTGGAAATGTTCAAATTTTGGCTCCCCTATTTATTTTAGAAACAAAATGTATTTACCTTTTTTGTAGAGGGAAAAAATTTGAATTCATTCGAGTTAACGTTTATCACTTTACGTTTCTCTAAGTTAGAATAATTAAGAAAAAATAATGTGATTTTATAAAAATAATGAGATGCCATGGAATTGAAACAACAATTGTAGATGTCAAAATGGCAAAAGATATCGCAGTCACTTGATTAAAGTAAATGTTTTCAAAATGATTTACACTATACAAAATGTCATTATTTTTATAAAATCACATTACTCTTTCTTAATTATTTTAGCTGTTAATTTTCTTTAAACTTTAAACGAGTATTTTCCACTCCAGGACTAAGCATGAAGTAAAATTTCAAGTTTAGAAAAGCCCCGTGAAAATTTTCTGGGCTTTTCTAAACTTGAAATTTTACTTCATGCGCCACGCGTATAATACACAGATTTTAAGTGAAGTTCGAATATACATAAATTTGACAATATTATAGTGTTTTATACGCGTGGCGCATGAAGTAAAATTTCGAGTTTAGAAAAGCCCAGAAAATTTGTCTAGGGTCGCTGCGCGACCCTCGACAAATTTTCACGGGGCTTTTCTAAACTCGAAATTTTACTTCATGCTTAGTCTGGGAGTGAAAAACACTTGTTTAAAGCTTTACATTAAACTTAAAAAAAAACAGGGAATATTCGCAATTATTGTATCAATTCCATGGTATGTCAATATTTTTATAAAATCACATTACTTTTTCTTAATTATTTTAACTTAAAGAAACGTAAAGTAGTAAGTGTGAACATTAATAAATTTAGAATTTTTCCCTGTACAAAAAAGTGAACAAACAATATTTCTGCATAAATAAAACAGTTAAAAAAATCTGGCGAGCAAAAAATAGAGGTCACTTTAAAATTATGACTTATTTTTGGAATTTACTGTATTTTGCACACTAAATTAAAAAAGCAATGTTGAATGATAAAGCATATTTATTGTTTTTATTTCCTATTTTGGAAATATCACAAAAAAAAAATTCGAGCATCGTCTGAACTATAAAGACGATGTTAGAATTTTTGTTCCTAGGACAACATAAATAAAAAAACTTATCACTCATAACGAGTATTACCCCCTCTTGCATTAATGACTGCTTGAAGTCGACGAGGAATACTTTGAATTAAATTAACGATCACATTTTGGTCGATATGATTCCATTAGTGCAATAACAACTGTCTTAGCTCCTGAGCAGTTCTTGGAGCAGGTGTATGCTTTCTGATACGTCGTCCTAACTTACCCCATACATGTTCTATGGGATTCATGCCTGGGCTGAGAGCTGGCCAATCGAACCGCGAAATTCCCACTTTATCCAGATAATCTTTGACAACTCTCGCTACGTGAGGTCTAGCATTATCTTGCATGAAAATGCCGCACTCGCCCATAGTTGTCATGAAGGGCATAACATGATCTTCGAGAACCTCTGTAATGTATCTGTGAGCTGTCAGGGAGCCATTGTTTATAATCACCAACTCTGTGCGTGCTTCGGTAGAAATTCCTGCCCAAGCCATAACCGACCCACCGCCAAATAGAAGTCGCTCATCAATACAAACTGAAGCGTATCTTTCTCCGCGTCTTTTCCACACTTTCCGACGTTCGTCTGATCCATAGAGGTAAAACCGCGACTCATCTGAAAACAGTACCCTGCTCCAGTCCTCATTATTCCATGCCCTGTGATTTCGGGCAAAAGCCAATCTTGCAACACGATGTCGGCGTTGTAAGGGTGGACCTGTAGCCATCTTTCTACAAGACAATCCAGCAGCCCGAAGCCTTCTCCTAACGGTCCATTCACTAACATTTACATCTCTAACTTCATGGAGTTGATTTCGTAGATAAACTGCAGAAGCTGTTCTATTCAGCAAACTTGTAGACACCAAAAAACGGTCATCTCTGATCGTGGTGACTTTTTTTCGCCCGGATCCTTGTTTTCTGGTTATCAGGCCAGTATCCAAGTAACGCTGATACACTTTCTGTATAGCAGAAAGGCTTTTGCCAACAATTCTTGCAGTTTCACGTTTTCCTCGCCCATCTTCAATCGACGCTATAATTCTTGCCACAACGATAGGGCCTAAAGGCATTATGACTTGTTAAGTACAGTACACCGTGTGAATGACAAGTTTCGCAGAGAAAAATCAACACTAAGTAAGAAAACCACCCCCTGTCCCCTGGCCCAAACTCCTGGACTTCTTAGAAGACACAGGAATATACAGGGAGTAAAATAACCAGAGGAGCACAAAAGGACCACGGAGACCGTAGTGCAGGGACGCAAAGCGATACCACCTCATGTGGAAAGAAAAAAAAAAAAAAAAAACCACAACGAATCGTAGGTTTTCAATTAGAGCGAAATGGATGTTGTTTTCATAAAAGTCTGAAACACGGTGATAGTAACTGACAGATAGATAACATTTGTCAGGAAATGTATTATTAAACGCCTACTTTGGTGTATTTGTAAAATAACATTTGTAAGATATTATCTTAAAACAACGCTAGAACCGAAGTCTCAACATACGAATTTTACATGGCCGAGGAGAGTTTACATTTTATAAACGTTTATTTCGTCCAACCAAATCTTAGGCTTCGAGCCTAAAGTAATTTGTTTTGGAATATGTATATATGTACACAAAAATAAACTATTTGAATTTCACTTTAAATCAGCGTCTTATACGCGTGGCACATGAAGTAAAATTTCGAGTTTAGAAAAGCCTGAAAATTGCATTGGTCGTTCCGCTTCGTTGCGGGACGAATCCAATTTTCAGGCTTTTCTAAACTCGAAATTTTACTTCATGCTTAATCAAGGAGTTAAAAAACTCGTTTAAGATTTCAAATTAAATGTTTTAAAAGACCACGAATGCCAGAAAAATTACTGCGTATACATCGGGAAGTGTATACTCAAATGATGTATGATGGAGTATTAGATGAGACGAATTGTCTGTCGGTTATTGATCGTTAAATGAAGTTTTATTAGTGTTGGGAGTTTATAAGATTGTTATCTATGAGGTGATTAAAAGTTTAAAGCGTGCTTTTCTCAGTTTAATTGTAACCTAAACATTTTTAATAGTAATGGGCGATCGAACGTAATTACACTCTCAATTGATCAAAAGGTGGCGCTGTGCATAATTTCTAAATATTTTTACACATAGGCTTAAATAGTCAAAATGTCTAACTAAACAATATTCTATAGGAGGGGCGACACCGCTCTGTGAATTGATTTTTTTTTAACCATAGTTTGTGGGGTATCATAAGATGGAGCTGATTGTGCGATTGGCGCGCAGTGTCCAAATCTAAATTCGGGCTTTTCTCAACTCTAAATTTTACTTCATGCTCCACGCGCAAAAAGACACTGATCAGAGTGAAAATATTGGCATTTCAAACTGAGAAATATTACAAATGCCAACAGTTATAATAATTTAAATGCCATATGACATTATAAGATAAATCTGACATTATAAATTACTTTTGTTTGTTCTACTTGTATATTGTTTCTGATTTTATATTTTAACTTATTTATTGCTTTTAATTCATTGTCAATATTAACCATTATGTACTTTAAATGGAATTTCCGTAAATAAATCTTAAATATATAAATTAAATGTGACATTACAGACTAATTGTTTTTTGAAAAGATGTATATACTCTCTTACCACTCCGATTGAATCACTGTTTAATAAATCTATCAAGTCTGCTGTATTTCCAAATCATTGAAAATATTCATATATAAATCCAATCTTTAAAGATGGTAAGAGAGATGATATACAAAATTATAGAGGCATTTCTATTTAGTTCACAATCCCTAAAATACTTGACATTAATATCTGTCCAACTTATGTGGTACTGCAAAAATATCATTTGTGACGAGCAGCATGGATTCTTTAAAGGCAGGTCTACGACGTCTTAACTTATTATCTTACCAGATGTATTTGTTAAGGGCTTTGGAAAACGGCCATGAAGTTAGTTCAGTTTATACTTATTTTCCAAAGCTTTCGACCGTGTTAGTTATTCTGTTCTCTGAAATAAACTAGTGGGCCTTGGTTTCAGTGATAATATTGTAAAGTGGTTCGATAGTTACCTACGTGAGCGTAAACAGTTCGTTAAAATGGACAACTTCATTTCCAGTGCGATCAGTGTTACGTCGGGTGTACCACAGGGGTCACATTGTGGCCCTATCCTTTTCTTACTATTTATTAACGACATTGGCAGTGTTATTAAAGAAAGTAAATTCTTGATGTTTGCTGATGATCTAAAACTATATAGAAAAATTCAGTAATCACAGTATTTTACAATCAGATTTAAATAATTTATCAAATTGATGTTCAAGAAATCATCATTATCTTAATTTAAAAAAAAGTGTTTATCTATTTATTTTAGTCGCCGTAAATGTATTAAATTTGAATATTCAATTAACAATTGTCGATTACCCGGTGTTGACACGGCACGCGATTTAGGTGTAGTTTTTGACAGTCACTTGACCTTTGTTCCCCATTTTATAAATGTTACCAGTAAAGCTTATTGTACGCTAGGATTTATTAACAGATTTTCCAAACAGTTCTCTTTGGATACATTCAGGACTCTGTATGTTAGGTTGGTAAGACCGCAGTTAAAATACTGCTCGGTTATCTGGTCTCCTAATTACAAAAACCACATTGAGTCAATTGAGAAAGTTCAAAATAAATTTCTATTGCTGGTTTCATTTAGAATAGGCATTGGTCGGGTGCAGTACAGTCGGTCGCATATCCTGACTACAATAAACTTAAAATCTCTACAATACCGAAGGGTTACACTGGATATGTGTTATGGATTTAAGCTGATAAATGGACTTGTAAATTCCAGTCATTTAATTTTTTATTGAATTTTAATTTCTTTTTAAATACAACTGTTCGTAATAGGCCATTGTTCAGGTGAAACTTCCACCACACAAATTATGGCAGTCATAGCCTGGTTTCACTCATAATGCGGTATTTTAACATACTGATGTTAAATCCAAATTTTATAACATTTTCAAACGCATATAATGTGTTTAAACGCCACTTATCTTTTATTGATCTCGATGTTATTATAGATTACTAACATTTCTGTTTAGTTTACTATATTAAGTGTTGAGCGCGATATTTATATATTCTAATTTATATGTACCTATTTTTTGTAATACTGTAAAAAGGAGAAATCCGTAAATAAATAAATAAACTGTCAACTGTAAATATATCATAACTGTCAACACTTGCAACTAAAAAAAAATATATATATATATATAATTCTTCCGATTTCTGATAAAATTTAATAGTATCTAAATAAAACATAAACATTAATTAAAACTTACAAACAAATATTTCAAAAATGACAAATTTTAAGTTTTAAATAATAACTTTTGTTTTATATAAAACTTGAAAAATTCTATTGATATTGACAGCAGTTGACTAATTTTCAAAATTGATCAGAATGGGTTTTTTTATATTAAAAAGACAGGGAAAAAAATCTTGAAGTTTATTAATAATACCTATAATTCCTAAATGAGGGGGCGGCAAATTTAGCCTCCACCCCGGGCGGCTGAAACCCACACTACGCCACTGTATATTACCTCGGGAAGTAGTTATATCAATAATCGCAATTTTGATATTTTTTGGGTTATTTTTATTAGGATAACGTAATCAAAATAATTACCTACATTCAAAAATGGTCATGGACGTATTTAAAAAATTAGAACGCATCCCGTTTAGATAACTGTACCGATAGACACGGACAAATTCAGCGTAGAAATTCACTAGTTTTAAGCAAGTTTGTGGAGTTTTGAGACCAGTGCGTGTTTTGGCCTCGCGGTGCGAACATCTCGTCCTTTCAACCGTGTTTCCATTTCGTGCGCGATGACCAGTGCCGTGACTTCTGGGTTCTTGTCCGCCCTTTGCGTGGTCGCCGTGACCGGGGTCTACTTGAGCAGACATCCACGCTCCGTGCACACGAATCAAAACCCCGCCGTCTCGGATTTGAATACGAATTCGACGGTGGAATCGAACAATCCGTATGTCTATCACGAGGATTTGCATTCCGGCTGGATCGATTTTGAGAGAAGGGATAAGATAAAGGAGGTAAATCATCCGTATGTGCAGTGGCGTATCCACAGGGGCTCTGAAGAACCCGGGTCCGCCGGTTTTAAGAGCCCGTGGGGCCCAAAAGCATAAAAAAATAAACACAAAAAAATATCTATCTCTTTATCAACATTATATTTTTGTTATAAATATTAAATATGTCTATTTAATTGCTGCTGATTATTGTTCTAATGTTAAAAAAAAAAAGTTGATGAGTCTTAGTAAAATTACAGATGTTCCAAATTGACTAAAATATCGATCAACTACTTCCGAAACCTCGTAAGTCCCGATTTTACAAAAAAAAATCCTCGTAATTCAGATGTTATTAATTTACCAATATTAGTATAAACATCTACAAAAATACTTCTTAAAAATCGGTCATGATGAAGTTATACGTACCATAAAAAAATCAGGATTACGCACCTCATATAATAATTAACTAGTATTTTGTGCTCTGTCAAATTTCACATTTTGCACTTACGAGGTTTCGGAAGTAAATACTTGATTGACATGAGTATTTTCTAATTCAATGTTTGAAAATGTATGTTTGAGTGCTAATAATTTTTGTTTTGGTTTTACAAAATCACACAACAATCACGAAAACATTATAATTTGATTAAATTCTTTGAGATTATTAAAAAGGAATAAACGTTGTTTTAACGATATAATTAAGTCAGCAAATCAGGCAAAATTCAAAATTACGATAAAGAAATACCTCGCTGCCAAAGCATTCTACACATTAAATGAATGTCTTATAAATGACTACAGTAACGTATCCAGCACAGTCGAATTTTAACACATTTACTCTTTATTTATTGTATGTAAGTCTTAAGTTAATTTTAATTGTAACTACTCATAATTAAAACCTGTACTCTTCTTATATTATTTTGTGCTTATATTTATTTATTATTGTTATATGTCTTATTTTATCTTACTACTTATATATGTATTCTTGACCTGTGTAAACTGATTTAATAGTACCAATAAAGTAAAGTAAAGTAAAGTAAAGTAACGTTGCAAAATACAATGATATTTGATTCTGAACGAACTTACAGTTGCTCAAATTTGACACAAATGCATGTATTTTTAATTTTTTTTTTCTTTTAAATAAAAACAAAAAATTAATTATAAAGCGTGAGAATTTCTTTAAACTAAGAGACATTTCTAAGAAATAGAGTGCTTCAAAATATACCCAGCTGCGGAATATTGTTGTAATTTAGTTATTTCCTTGACAACTGTCAAAGGTGAAGTTTTATATTAAAGTAGAAAGATACAGATTTTTGTTATAGAGCGTTATTCGCCTCAAGAACGCAGATAAATTGTTAAAGTGTAATTGCAAAACTTTTCTTCGATAATTTCAACTCAACGCGCTTTTAGGCGAGCGTATCCCTATCGAAGAGGTCCTCGCGGAGAAACAATTCGACGTTAGCAAACGTATATTTATAAAATAGCACAGTTAATGGTTTTAAACATATTGGAAGACATCTTCAAACAAAAATATTGAGCTTGTTCGAACTGATGCTCATGCAGAAACAAAAGCTTTCACAAGAAGACGTGCAGTGCAATTAGGGTTGTCTGAGCTGACTTTATTAAGAATTTTGCACTTAGACTTGCATATGCATCCATACAAAATTCAAACTGTGTTTAAACTACGGCCAATTATTATTCAAAGATGTTTGTTTAAATAATAGAAAAGGTTCAAAAAAATACAAATCGTTTTAAGGACAGGTCATTGCATAATATACATACATAAGGTACGATTCACGAGAGGTGTCCCATGGTTTCCTTGATTTGTAGTGCTTTCTGCACCAATACATGTATACGGAAATAGTTTGATGGCATCAGATTACGTGTGTGAAAAGAGACAAAAAAAAAAACTTCATAATATGTCTGCTATGGTTTTTAGAGGGAACATGTTGAAACGTATGTTCCGGTATGCAGCTTTAAAATTTTAAGGTTAAACGTCACATTTTGACAATGTCTTCGTAAAACTAAATCTGCAAAAACCCACCCACAAATCATTTTAATTATTGTGCACAATTGTTTTAAATGTCAGTTTAAGTGGTATAATTCCAATTTCCACATCTACTAAATAGTTGAGGTATTTACAGAAATAAATAATGCATTTATGTTGATTTTGTGTAAGCTCAAACGAAAGTGTTAGTAAATCGAATGCGTATTCTATAGATTTGGCAAATAGTCATCGGATTAATCTGTTAATACAGGGATTTTTTGTAAGTATTCAAACACGTAATTTTCTCTTGCCTGCAATACATAAGGGATCTACCCACCTCGGCTTTGCTAGAGTACCTAAACCATGTACGCTGGTTTGTTTAGCTGAGCTGAGGCTGGGTAATCGACGGGAGGAAGCACAATGGGCCTAATGATGCCTAAGTGCAGTGCAGAAATGCGCACTCCCCAAAGAACCAGAACCAGGGAATTTTCTATTAGGCATACATTTGCATACACTTTTTTTTAAGAGTTCACTTTGAAATCTAAAACGAGTGTTGTCCACTCCCAGACTAAGCATGAAGTAAAATTTCGAGTTTAGAAAAGCCCCGTGAAAATTTGTCGAGGGTCGCGCAGCGACCCGAGACAAATTTTCTGGGCTTTTCTAAACTCGAAATTTTACTTCATGCGCCACGCGTATAAAACACAGATTTTAAGTGAAGTTCGATTATACATAAATTTGACAATATTATAGGGTTTTATACGCGTGGCGCATGAAGTAAAATTTCGAGTTTAGAAAAGCCCAGAAAATTTGTCTCGGGTCGCTGCGCGACCCTCGACAAATTTTCACGGGGCTTTTCTAAACTCGAAATTTTACTTCATGCTTAGTCTGGGATTGGAAAACACTTGTTTAAAGCTTTAAATTGAACTTAAAAAAAAACAGGGAATATCCGCAATTGTTGTATCAATTCCATGGTATGTCATTATTTTTATAAAATCACATTACTTTTTCTTAATTATTTTGACTTAGAGAAACATAAAGTGTTAAGTGTGAACATTCATAAATTTAGAAAAAAAAAATACATTTTATCTCTAAAATAAATAGGGAAGCTAATATTTGAACACTTTAAAATTAACATGCGATTTCTTATGTTGCTTCCGCCAAGTCAACACCCGGTATAATAAAAATTATGTATCTCAGAAAATTTAAATCAAGTTGATTACTTCAGTGCATTGATGAAATCGTTAAATAAATAAACATAAACGGCAAATTGAAAATTGATATTGGTGTATGGTTAAAATACAAAAAAACAAAGATAAAATAACATAATAAAACACAAATATCACATATCGTGACTAGATAATAAATATATTAATGGACTTTTTACATTAAAATGTGTTGTTTAATGTAAAAAATTAAAATAATCCTGAATTTATCAGGATTTCCTTAACTGCTTGTTTAAATTTATTTCTTGATGAATTTCTTACATTATCAGGTAAATAATAATTATTAATAATAATAATAATACTTTATTTACGCTAACTGCATTTACAAGAAAGAAAGTAGATATATTTACACAATATAAAACAAATTACTATACTATAGATAAATAAATAATAAGTAAAGTCATTCAATATGTCTTAGCTGGGCCTTGAACGTTGAAAAGGGAATCCCAACCACCTCGAGTGACGAACCCGCGCTGTTAACGTTTCTGGCGATCCTCGTCATGGAACCATGCATGCCATAATTAGTCCTGTGGTGATTCACATACAAGAAGTTCTTGCATCTCAACTCACGACTTGGTACATTAATATTGACTAAATTTAAAAGATGTTCCGAGACAATTAGCCCATTCAGTAATTTGAATATAAATGTAAGGTCCATTCTCTTCCTCCGAGTATTCAGCGAAGCGAGGCCTACGTATGCACTGGATTGCTGGGGTGTAAGGTATATTCCCGAAGTACTGAGTTTAAATGCAAGAACTTTAGTGAATTTGTTTTGTACCGGTTCTAATCTATCTATATGGGTTTTGTATACAGGTGACCATATAAGGCAGCAGTATTCAAGATGTGATCTTACCAACGAGTTGTATAAAATAACTAGGGCACGTATGTTGCTAAAATCACTCGTACTCCGCTTAACGAACCCTAGCATTTTATTGGCCTTATTTATAGTGTGGTCAATATGAAAGTTATATGTCAGCTTAGGATCTAATATTACACCGATGTCCCTTATGTAATTCACCCTACTAAGTGAAATACCGTTTAAATTATAGATGTAATTAATGGGTGTTTTACTACGTGAGAAAGGCATTTATTAATATTAAGTTTCATATTGTTAGACACGCACTAAGTGTGAATTAAAGACTAATTACTCTGGATAATAGAACAATCATCTGCTACACTGATTTTCAAAAATATCTTTAGATCGTCTGCAAATAGCAAATGCGGGCAGGTAAGTTCTTCAGATAAGTCGTTGATAAAGATGGTAAATAGTAATGGTCCCAGATGGGAACCTTGAGGTACACCCGACGTTGCGTAAAATGTATCTGAGATAAAATTGTTTATCTTAACAGACTGAGCCCTTCCTGTTAAATATGACGTTATCCATTTCAGTAAAGGGTCGCCTATACCATAACCACACAATTTTTGCAATAAGATAGAGTGACTTACGCAATCAAAAGCTTTGCTGAAGTCTGTGTAAATAGAATGCACTTCAGCTCCACATTCGATAGCCTTGACAATGTAATCAGTGAAAACAAGAAGGTTAGTTTGTGTTGAACGACTCCTAACGAACCCATGCTGGTTTTGCGTGATAATATTACGAAAAGCGTCAGCCAACTGATTATATAATAATTTCTCAAAGACCTTGGGTATGTATAACTGACAGTATCGAAATTGGCCTATAGTTACTTACGTTGGATTTAGAACCGGACTTGTGGATTGGTGTTACAAATGATAATTTCCATTCATCCGGGAAGATACCGGAAGTTAAGGATAGAGAGAACAGTTTGTATAGTGGATTGTAAAGCGATCTACTACAATTACGAAGAAATAACGGAGGAATATTGTCAGGGCCAGGGCCAGAGGTAACCTTCAACCTTGAAAGTTCAAATAATACTTGATCGGGAGTTGTATACACGTTATTTAAGTTTGTTGTTAAATTAGGACTAAAAGCTGTCGGTGTTTCATCAGTATCTGGATTGTAAACTGAGGAGAAGTACTTCGCAAATAAATTTGATATGTTGACACCTGCTGTAGCACTATCGTCTTTATAGGTCATAATCATTGGAATACCAGATGATTTATACTTATTATGAACAAAAGACCAAAAAGACTTAATGTTATGCGGAATGGAAAGTTCAATGTTATCCAAATACCGTCTGTAGCACAGCATTGTTTCAGTTTTACATTGGGTTCTAATACAAGTAAATAATTTGTAGTCAGCCGAATTAGAGGTTAGTTTCCATTTTTTGTGAGCTTCTTTTTTAGATTTTATCATAACAATTAACTTTTTCGAAAACCAGGAAGGGTAACAATCAAACTTTACAGGTTTTTTGGGCACATACAGGTCAATTACAAAGTAAATTATATCATAGAAAGTCAGACTAGCAGAATTAATATCGGAGCACTTATATAAGTAAGACCAATCCACACAAGACAAGAAGTTATTTATGCTATGATAATTTGCACGTTTAAAATCCGGTTTATATTTAATGCTATTAGTTAAAGTATCACATTCATCTACAATAATGTTAGTATACAGTGGAGGGTGATATCTATCAATTGGAATTATAGGAGGACAATTACTTAATGAGAAGCAATCATAATTTGAAAAACATAAGTCCAATGTCCCTCCAAATTCATTCTTAATACCATTAAATTGATTCATACCTAGAGAGCTAAGACAGTCACAAAGTAACACATCGGCAGTTGAACTTATATTCGTTGGAATTAAGCCGCAGTTCTCGTCATCGTTGATCCAAGTAATATTTGATAAATTAAGGTCACCAGTGATAATAAACTTATAATCAGATAATCCGTCACAAGTTTATCAAACATAATGCAGTGATTTTTATAAACAGTTAATGCAGAATTTGGCGGAATATAGCAGCAGCATATTATGAGTTTAGCAGAACCAGTATTAATTTTTATGGATATTACTTCCAAAGTGTCGTCGGTTTCTAAAATGGCCGATTTTAGGCTTTTCCTAATTGCGAGAAAAACACCGCCGCCTCTGTTTTTTGTACTTGTTTCAGCTGAACGGTCTTTACGATAAATATTAAAACGGCAATCAATTATCTCACTATCCATAATAGATGCATGCAGCCAAGTTTCAGTAATAGCTATTATAGTGTAATCCTCCGATAGACAGGAGTTAAAGAAGTCAACTAGTTTCGTCCGAAGACCTCTCACATTTTGATAATACAATGATATACTATCTGCAGTAATATTAGACACATTATTCAGATCCGTGGGTCGGCTGAGTTTCCTCTTGGAAAATTTCCCGTAGAATGCTTATTACTGCGACGAGGAAAGAATTCTCTTACCGCCAATCCAGTTGGCCACAAAGATGGATCCAGTAAAGTCTTTATAAGTGACTCTTTAACTCCTACTTTATAAGAACAAATATCCTCATTTTTAGTAAGTTCGAAGCATTTGGCGTCCTTTATATCAAGGACGTTATGAACATAATCCAGGACAGAACTGACAGTCGATTTAGGACTACATCTACCGACATAGATCCATTGACGCCTTTCAGCTGATGTAAAGTTAGAAGTAACGACGTTGGGATCAGTATCAGAAATATTCCTATTACCAATGATGATTTTTTTAGGAGCTTGGATTATCTTGGTAACAACCTGAGCATAATCTGAGGACGATTTGGATCTAGTTTTAGTTTTAGTTTTATATTTGCTGTCAGCACTATTTGATTTAACGAATGATAGTTTATCATTTTAATTCCCAGATACATTTGGAGTCAATAACGTTTGTGCGACAGTTAATTGGTCGGTTCCAGAATCATTAGTATGAATAGTAGGAGAAGACTTGCTATCTTTATTAATATTGAGCACATTAAGGATGGAAGTTATTAAAGATGAGTGTTCATTAACCACATCAATAATGCTGCTTAATTTGACAGAAACACTATTCTCCTTGTCGATACAATCCTTACACGTCCACGACAAGCTTTTGTTATCAAGTAAGGCCTTGCAAACGGTTTTATTTATTTTATTTATTTAATTATAGAATTTTATGGCATGTATTATAAAACTTTTGTTTGTTCTGCTTAGACGATGTGTTGGTATTGTTTTTCGGTCGTGAATATACAATAAACAAGATCGTATATACAGGGTGTCCCTACTAAAAATTACTCCCCTTAAAATCTCCGATTCGGTCCAAGTTTGGAAAAAATGCTGAAAGGGTGCTGTAAGGGCCACTTAAGGAAATTAAACATTTGTACGTCACCTGGAATATACAGGGTGTCCTAACCAAAAGTTGCACCTATAAAATCTCCGAATCGGTCCAAGTTTGGAAACAATGGTGAAACAGGTCAATTTTACTTGGAGAGGGAATAAATTTTATCTTATTTCCAAATTATGTCTGCATCCAAATCCACTTTTGTTTCCTCTACCAGTAATTTGGGTAGTTTTTCCAATAAAACTGGTTCAAAATGTAAAATAAAATCATGGTTGCATAGACAATGAATGCAGCTTAAAAATGATGTGTCACTCGACCATTCTTGCCATTTACATTTTTTGAAGGGGTGGCTGTAGGCGCTAGAAGGATGCTGAAATAATGTTAAAACTAAGATATAATGTGTTCCCCCTTTAAGTAAAAATTGATCTGTTTGAATATTCTTTCCAAACTTCGACAGAATCGGAGATTGTATAGGGTGCAACTTTTGGTTGGGACACCCTGTATTTTCCAGGTGACGTACAAATGTTTAATTTCCTAAAGTGACCCTTACAGCTCTCTGTCATTTTCAGTTTTGCTTTCATTCTAATACACCTATTTTGTAATGTGAATATTTTTCTGGCTGTTGCAGTACCACCCCATGGTATCATGTTGTTTTGAATTATACTGTGTATGTATGTAAAATATGACATTACGAACGATATACCAGCTAACATTTTCCGCTATTTGCGTAATAGATACTTGAACGAAGTTGTGTTCCATAATTAATGGGAATGTTTGCTCTTACTAATAAAGCTATAATACATGGAAAAAAAACATTTTGTTCATTTTATTGCATTTAAAAAAAAAAAAACCACTAGATGGCCCACCCGTTATATATACAGGGTGAGTTTTTTTCGATGTTCTCTATGGGGATCTCGGAAACTATAAGAGATAGAAAAACGGTTAAATGGGGAAAGAAGTGTAGTTTTATAGGATGAATAAAATGACACTTTCAAAATATTTGAAAAAGTCAAGGGTAACTAGATATATTGAATAAAGTAAAATGTGTCAATTTTTGAAATCAATATATCTCTATTATTATCATAGATAGAAAAAAACTGTAAGGGACAAAGTTGTAGAAAATTTTACACAGATTAATAACAAAAAATAAAAAAAAAGTTTCGCCCATATTTTGGGAGATATGACACAAACTTACCTTTTTTAAATGGAAAGAATAGTTGGCTATGACTTTATTAAAAGGGCTATTTTTTTCCCTTCAATTCGATATAACATATGCCATAGTTATTTTTAAAATAAAGTAAGTTACAGTCGTTTTTAATTTTACCATACACCAAAAAATAGTTAGCCATGAAAAAGACAAAAGTAAAACAATTGCAGTTGTTTATTCTAAACACATATTAATTCATTTCCATATTTGGTTTGTTTCGACAAGTTTGTTTTGTATTTATTTGGTGTTGAAAGTTTTTTAAAGTGATAATGAATTTTTCCAACGAAGAAAAGCGTGATATGCTTGTTTGTTACATTCAGTGTAATAAAAACGCTGCGGATGCTGCAGAGCAATATTATAATCAATATATCGATCGTCGGCAGCCATCTTTACCAACATTCAGAAGAATTTACCACAATTTGGGTGAGTACGGATCCTTTACAAAGCCGAAACTTGAAAAAAACGAAATTAATGAAGTTTCGGAAATAAACGTATTAGCATTGGCGATGATAGATCCATCCACATCGACCAGACAAATTGCAACAGAAGCAAGCATATCTCAACGGACTGTAGTACGAGTTTTGAAAAAACACAAATATCACCCATATAAGGTATCAATATCACAAAATTTACATGACGGTGATACCAATAAGAGAATGGTCTTCTGTATGTGGTGCAAAAACATGTGCCAAGAGGATAATACGTTCCCTACAAAAATAATTTAGACAGATAAAACGCGATTTACTAATTGTGGGATTTTTAACCGACACAATGAACATGTTTGGAGTCAGGAGAATCCACGAGAAGTTGCACAACGTAGACCACAAATTAAATTTGGATTTAATGTATGGTGCGGTATGTTCGGATCGAGAATTCTCAGCCCATATATTTTTGATAACACATTGAATGGAAATGATTACCTTCGTTTTCTTCAAAAAACATTTGAAGATATGCTCGATCATTTAAATTTATCAGTACGGGCAAGATTGAAGTGGTTTCAACACGACGGAGCTCCACCTCATAGCAAGTTGGCTGTGCGAAACTATTTAAATGATGCTTTTCCTAATTCATGGGTGGGAAGAAATAGACCAATCCTATGGCCACCTAGATCACCCGACCTATCCGTTTTAGACTTTTTTCTGTGGGGTTATGTGAAGAACAAAGTGTATCAACAATCATATCAATCCGTGGAGGATCTTAGACTAGCTGTACTTGAAACATTTAATTCTATTGACAGAAGAAAAGTCAAAAAAGCCACAAATACGATTTTAAAAAGATGTACTTTATGCCATAATAATATTGGTGGACTTTTTGAGATCTTATGTAATATTTAAAATTTTCTTCTATTATTATTTTGATAATTTTGGAATTATTTTACTTTATGTTGCTTTTGACAAATCTAAAGAATGATAATAAATTAAATATTGATTTCGTTGCTATAAACAACCGCAATTGTTTTACTTTTGTCTTTTTCATGGCTAACTATTTTTTGGTGTATGAAAAAATTAAAACGACTATAACTTATTTTATTTTAAAAATAACTATGGCATATGTTATATCGGATTAAACGGAAAAAATAACCTTTCCAATGAGGCCATAGCCTACTATTGTTTCCATTTTAAAAAAGATAAGTTTGTATCATATCTCCCAAAATATGAGCGATTTTTTTTTATTTTTTGTTATTAATCTGTGTAAAATTTTCTACAACTTTGTCTTTTACAGTTTTTTTCTATCTATGATATTAATAGAGATATATTGATTTCAAAAAATTGACACATTTTACTTTATTCAAAATATCTAGTTACCCTTGACTTTTTCAAATATTTTGAAAGTGTCATTTTATTCGTCCTATAAAACTGCACTTCTTTCCCCATTTAACCGTTTTTCTATCTCTTATAGTTTCCGAGATCCCCATAGAGAACATCGAAAAAAACTCACCCTGTATATTTCTACATAACTTCTTACTGACCTGATTTATATCTTCTTCCTAACTCAGTTGCGCAATATGCTCTGAACGAATCACTTACCATTAACAAATAAGGAACGGTATCGAACAATGATACGAGAATTTCTGCAACATGCCATACAGCGTGTGACACGGTCGCTCTTTTTAGAGACATTTTTCCTGCCAGGCTGCTCTTAAATACTAGAGATACTTGAAAAGCAAAGTCTATAGTAATCGCCCGTGAAAATTTGTCGAGGGAGAGAGAGAGCGCAGCGACCCGAGACAAATTTTCTGGGCTTTTCTAAACTCGAAATTTTACTTCATGCGCCACGCGTATAAAACACTATAATATTGTCAAATTTATGTATATTCGAACTTCACTTAAAATCTGTGTTTTATACGCGTGGCGCATGAAGTAAAATTTCGAGTTTAGAAAAGCCCAGAAAATTTGTCTCGGGTCGCTGCGCGACCCTCGACAAATTTTCACGGGGCTTTTCTAAACTCAAAATTTTACTTCATGCTTAGTCTGGGAGTAGAAAACACTCGTTTAAAGCTTCAAATTGAACTCTTTTAAAAATCAACGAATGTCAGAAAATTTACAGCTAAAATAATTAAGAAAAAGTAATGTGATTTTATAAAAATAATGACATACCATAGAATTGATACAACAAGTGATAAACATTAACACGAATGAATTCCGAATTTTTCCCTCTACAAAAAAAGGTAAATACATCTTGTTTCTAAAATAAATAGGGGAGCAAAAATGTGAACATTTCAAAATTTACATGGGGTTTCCTATGTTGCGTCCGCCAAGTCAACACCCGGTATACAGGGAGTTTTTCTTTTAGTATACATATCCCAATTATTCTGTGAATCTTCACATATTTGTTTTTTTTTAAGAATTCAAATTGAAGCTTTAAACGAGTGTTTTCCACTTCCAGATTTAGCATTAAGTAAAATTTCGAGTTTAGAAAAGCTTTAAAGTTTGGACTAAACCAAATTTTCAGGCTTTTCTAAACTTGAAATTTTACTTCATGCGCCAGGCGTATAAAACACTCAAATATTGTGAAGTTTGCAATATGCTACTAAAGCAGTAATTCTACAGACGTATATTTTAAACTTCACTTAAGACCAGTATTTTATACGCGTGGCGCATGATGTAAAATTTCGTGTTGACAAAAACCAAAATTTTCAGGCTTTTCTAAACTCGAAATTTTACTTCATGCTTAATCTGGGAGTGGAAAACAGTCGTTTATAGCTTTGAATTGAACTTACAAAAAAGCAACGAATGTCGGAACATTTATACCGTATCCATATGTATACTTAAAATAAAAATTCGCTGTATATACTTAAAAGAAACATTTCTTGTATATTTAAATTAATTACGTCTTTAAATACATTTTTGTCTTATAAATTTTTTCTCTAAAACCAAAATTTAAACCACTTTTCTTATAAACTAATTTTATTCTTTATTTATTGTAAAGACCCTTATATCAAATTTGTAATGTCTTTATTTTAACGATAGTTTAAAAGAGGCAAAACGATTTATAATGAATGACTTTTTTTGAAAAATGAATAATAAAAATGTTATACCTATCTCGGCAGTTGTCCGGAAACACATGGTATACTCGTATACTATAACTTGATTGAACGGGGGAATTTAATAGAAATGGAATTATTTTGAATAAATAAATGTAAAAAAAATATAGGAATAAACACTTTACAAATAAATCATTTCTAAAAAATGAAATTGTTTCTATACCTCGTGGTCTTCAAGCTAGACATAGGCCTATATTCCGTTTACGTTTTCATTCGACCAGATACGGGATGTCTAATCCCATCGATCGTATGATGAGGTATGCCAATGGTATTAGAAATAATCCCAACTTTGTTTTATTTACACCATCAATTCATCAGTTTAAGGTCCAGTTACGTCGTATTAGGCTATCCAATGTAATTGACTGTTAGATCTTTAGTTCAGTAATAATTTAGGTGGCTGTAATCAATGTAACTCTTTATATGGTTTTTATTATTTTTGTTCAGTAATAATTTAGTCGGTTGTAACCAATGTATTTCTTTATATGATTTTTATGTTTTTTGTTATTTTTGTCATATATTACAATATGTATATGTACACTTATGTAATAAAATGGAGATTCCGTTAATAAATAAATAAATAAATTAGTTAAAATTTTGTATTTAGACTTAATTCTCGATTACAAATTACTTTTACCAATAATATTTTCTCCTAAAAATATAATTAGAGGTACTTGTCGTTTATCATACCTTTTGTTTTTCTTTATTTTTGAGCGCCCTTGTGGTCAAATTAGGATTTGATAATGAAAAGTTGTTTTTGTCATATAAAACTTTTTGTAAAGAATTATTTTTTGTCGAAAAATGGTTTTCTGTAGTATATCTTCAACATACTCATCATTGACTTGATGAGTATTCGCATTTATTAAGTTGTTTTTACTCCTATTCTAAAACGTCTTGGTTATGGGTCCATGGGTAAATGTAATGCAATTTTTTATTATGTGGTCGTTGTCATAGAAACCATTTCAGTTGTAGAGTAACGATATACTTATTCCAACTCTTAAAACTAAATTGGTTTCTATGGCAACGTCCACATAATAAAACAAATTTTAACTGAGTGTGACCTAGAATACGCGAATCTGACAAAACGTCAGAAATTTCAATGTTATACGCTCGGCTTGCGTTACAGAAACCGAATGATGCCCCTGGATGGGCCAATTCCGACGTAAGTCCCCCCTACACGTAAACACCACTCGCGATTCTCAAAAGTGCCGAATAAAAAAGTTATTAAAAAATTAACACACCTCAAAACATTGTACGCTCGTCTTGTGGTTGGGAGTCCCAAGCGGGTCAATTCCGACGTAAATCAGCGCCCCTGCCAAGTGAAGACTACTTTTGCCACGCTCAAAAGTGCCGAATAAAAAAGTTAAGTATAAATCGAAATGCAAACTTTTCCCCTTTTGAGTCGAGTGCTATTGTGCGTGCGGCTTAATGTAGAGAACGGAGCAATAGTGCGAATTGTGCGTTTAATAGTATATTACGTAACGAGAGTGGTATGCAGCATATTACATATGAGCGGACATGTTGCGCACGAGCCGCGCAGCGGCGAGTGCAGTATTCCGCGAGTATGTAATTGCCATACCACTCGAGAAACGTACGATACTTTACCTACGCCCTAACAAAATAAACAATGAGCATGAAAGAGCAACGTATTTAATGTAATAATTTTTAATAGTACTATGACAATAATGAATACTAAATTACTACTTGATCAATATACAAGGAATAAAGCTGTACATTTTCCGACATTCGTTGTTTTTTTAAAAGAGTTCAATTTGAAGCTTTAAACGAGTGTTTTCCACTCCCAGACTAAGCATGAAGTAAAATTTCGAGTTTAGAAAAGCCCCGTGAAAATTTGTCTCGGGTCGCGCAGCGACCCGAGACAAATTTTCTGGGCTTTTCTAAACTCGAAATTTTACTTCATGCGCCACGCGTATAAAACACTGATTTCAAGAGAGGTTTAAATATACATAGAGTTCACAATAAAGATTTAAAGAAAATAGGCTGAATTTGGAATACGTATACCTTAAAGAAAAACTCCCTGTACATCAAAGAAATGTCATTTGGTTGTACGGTAAGCAATCAGCTGTCAGCACGTAATGTACTTGTCAAAGCTATTTCGTGCATGTGTACGTAATATCAATCATTCTGGTATGATGCGGTTACTAGATAGGGCGTAGGTAAACGTTTAAATGGAGGTAAGTAGTGCTGGTTTTATAATAAACTAAACTGATTTTTTTTATATGTGTGTAAGTCGTTGTTGAAAAAGTATAGTGTACAATTCGCATGGAATCACCATTTCCCACTCGTGTATGAATTGCTGCAGTTTCATACTCATGGGAAATGGTATGATTCCATGCTTATTGTAAATAAAATATACTATTCCGAGATTAGTGTTTCGATGAACCTATGACCCTAGGATCATAAAGCCCACAAAAAGGTGACACGCAACTGTCACAAGCACATGCAGCACCTTAAAAATCATCACTGAGCCACCACATGAACACCACCGCGATAATGAAAGATCAACCAGCTGTGCAACATCTTCGCTCTGGTTCAGTAGTCCGACACGACTCGTCAAGGCAGCTGCCTCCACGTCCGATCGAAAATTATTATGCTGCCGACATCGCGTGTTTTGCTCCTTTCTCGTTGCTCGTCAGTGAAGTGTGTTAATTGAAAAATAATCCCAATAAAAAAGAGGAAATCATGTCGAAAACGCAAACATCGGGCATCCTGTCGGCGGTGGTCGTGGTGGCCTGGACGGGCGTCTACTTCTCGAGCCGTGGCCACAAAGCGCCGGTCACGCGTGACCTCAGGATTTATGAAAATGATACAAGCGGAGGGATTATTGGGAATGTCACGGGTTTCTATCAGAGTGATGATGATGATGAGTATGACCATGTGTACGGTACGGATTATTACATGCAGGAGGAAATCAGACAGGTATTTTGCTCAACCCAGGGGATTTAACGACTCTCCTTGGATGGCTCTATTAATCAATTCTTAATTGCTTGTACCGTATTTTATTGCTCGCGAAGAGGAAATTGCTGTTTGATTCTTTTAATTCATGAGTTTTATTCGAATGTGTAACCACATACTTGGAATTGCCAAGTTAATTAAATTTGGAAGGAAACGGAATTCCCAAAGACTAGCTTTACCCCTACCCTTGTATAAATAAATTTAATCTTGTATAAATATTAAAGAACAATTTTACATCTTGTGTAACTATAATTAAATATTAATACGAGATCATATTGTAACATTATTGAGAATATACCCAGTATATTCTCAATAATGTTACAATATGATCTCGTATTAATATTTAATTATAGTTACACAAGATGTAAAATTGTTTTTACATTACGTATGGAACCGGCTTAATTACGTATGGAACCGGCTTAATATCTCCAAATCTACTTGTCGGATCAACATCAACATTTGGAATGTAAATTTAATTAGGTAAAAAAAAAATAATTTTCAAATGTTTATCTGTCACACTTTTCAAGATACAGCACCAACTTGATTTATTTATCAGCACTCCTAATCAAAATTTTCATCATTCGATAGCTATTTTTTTCTGAGTTCTAGAGTATAATTACTTGTCTCAAAACATTGTCTAATAAACGTTAAAGTTATCATAACTGCCACACGGTAGTGTCAAAATAGTGATAGAAGACGGAGTCATGCAGATGTATCTGTTCTTTTAACTTAAAATCAATAAATCTGTAGTTACAAAAACTTTGAAGCGATTTAGTGAGACCCGAAATGTTAAGGATCGTGCGAACATAGGACGTTCTAAAATAGTAGATAATGATGAAAAAGCTTTAAATTTCATGTTAGATGTGGTTAAAAATAAAAATAAAAAAACATCTGTGCGCTAATCCAAAAACATATGATACATTTTTGAAACCTAATTTTATTCTCTGTACATCAATGTAACTAATGACGCAAGTAATAGTAAAAACAACCGAGGAAATGTAGTTTATTACTTAAAGAATAATAATTATTATTATGGAGAAACGTAGAATAAATTTACATGGCCCACAGATGTTTTTGGATTGGCGCACAGTGTTTCGAGCAATGGACAAAAATCAAAAAATGAACATTTAATTTTAAGGATTTTCATATTACCACAGTAAAGTAGATAAGCCATTACTCCAAAAATTCCATTTAACAGCTACCTGAGTTTATCTAATTTCTTATTAATGTAATCTCAAACCGAGGCAATGATCGAACGGGTACAGTCTATTTCACGAATGTTTACACTCACGTCATCAATTATAAAATTCCGAATCAATCTGTTTAAAGTTATATGTAATTGCGAGCATTGGCGTAACGTTAAAAAGGGTTAGCTGTCTAATTTGTTTACTGAATCCTGCATTAGAACCCTAGAAATTACATTCCAACATGTAATCTTAGGAAGAACTCATGCCAATGAATACGTTATTGGAATGCACTTACAAAAAAAAATCCCGAAAGAATGATTACTGTTATGAGATTGACATTATTCCATGTAAAATAATAATAAAATGCAATACAATTAATTTTAATAAAAAAATATTTATTTTCACTTCTATCGCGATTTCATGATTTTAAAAATGGACGCGATAGAAATCTTGTTTGTGTGGGTGTTCATGAGGCTATTTATTTTAAATTAACTAATTTTTAAACAACGATTAAAAATAGTTGACGACGTTGGATATTAACCAAATAGCAACCTTTCCTCTAAAATAACCGGAGAAGCAGGAAAATGCATAAATGTGGTATTACATGATAAACCCCTACGTATTCTTGATTGAATCAACACCCGGTAATTTGGTGGAAGTTTATTTAATCATTATTACTGTCTGTTTATCACAACGGGCCCTATGGGCCTAAGTGAACAGCCTCGGCTGTTGCCATATAAACCTAACCTAACCCTACTGTCTGTTACATCATCGTCTGAACTACTCCCATCCCCAATACGAATAATAAATTCTGGCACATTATCCAGAACGCTTTGGCTGATGTACCGATAATTGATTCTGTGTGTCTAACAACAGAGTCCCACCTTTCCGGAGTACATTTTTCTAAGGATTTTATATGAGCATCATAATATTGTTTTGCCTGTGCCCATATTAATTGTTCTATGGCGTTGAATTCGCAGTGATATGGTGGGAGTCGCAATATTTCATGGCCATGTTCGAGAAGATATTCGTCTACCACATATCTGTTAGGTCTAGCATATCGTTTGGCTAGGGCTAACAGTTCCGCCTTGAACTTGTTACTTCCACAGGTTTATTGCTATCTTGTAGCCAATGTGTGATTTGTGCCTTCGTCCAAGAAATTTTGGGCTGCTTTTCTACGAATACGCTGTGGTAAGGTGCATCCATAACCAGTCTGCAAGTTTTGAAGTTGTTGCATAAATAAGGGAAGCATTCTCCACAAAACCTGTACTCTGACCAGCATGCAAAATAACGAAGCGCTTTCCCTCACCAACAGCTCTCCTTATTTTAACAATTCACCTCGTAGACTGCATCTAAAGGTAAAAGCGGACCGACCTCTATTGCATTTTTTCTGGTTGAAGTAGTCCATCACTTTTATAATCATATCTCGGGCTACTTCAGTAAGTCTTTTTTCAGGCATTTTGAGTTTATGGTTATAAAAAACTAGATCTAATCACAAAACAATTAATTCTACACGTACTTACACTATGAAAACACACGAAAAACTTACGAAAAAACTAAAACAAACAGAAATACTTGAAACTTGAAAACTTGGAACGAATAGTGACGCTACTGACGTTTCTGGGAAGCGTTGTGCTGGGATAGACAAGCACTATAATGGCGTCTTTGTCTAATGCATCGCCTCGCATTTCTAAAGGGTGAGCACTGTTGTCGGTACTTGTATCAGGAGTCACAAGACATACGTTTCTATTAATTACTACGATGATGCGCATATAATAGTATAAAATGGTAGAATAACTGCTTGTCTTTGATACGTACATAAATTGATGACGTGACTGCCAACATTCGTGAAAAATACTGTACTTGTCTTTAATATCTATCATATGTTTAATTAAAAAAAACCTCTAGAGTGCCATGATTTTATCTTTTTTCAAATTTAAGTTGGCTACACACTTCAGGAATTAACATATAACACATCAGACACAATAATTATACTGTATATTTTCAGTTGCCAACCAAGAATATTTTCCATGGCACTCTAGAGATTTTCTTTAATTGAACATACGATACAATTGCTACGAAGTGTTTTTAAATAATCTATGATGGATTCTGTAGCCCAGGGTATGTAGTTTAAGATATCATTTAAAGTTTATCTTTTGATGTACGATTTACTCCGCAAATAATTTTTAAACAAACTCCCCAATTTTGTATAAAAGTGAGATCTATTGGTTTTTATTGAGTCGATGTTAATAAAATGGAGTGTAAATAAAAGCCCCTTGCGAAATTTGTATGATACTTACTGTGGATGTTAAGAAAACATTGCTCTCTCAAAATATGTGAAAATCCAAACACACCCTATTCATAGTGTTTCATAATATATAAAATTACGAAAATGTTATTCGTGAAAATGCAAACAATGTAATAAGACAACTTGAGACGATAAATATCCATTGAAACAACTACTTCCCCTACAACTACACCTCCGGATATTGAATTATTATTATTAATGAACATAGTGTTTTTTGCTTATAGTCAAAATTATGATACTTTAAAATACTTTTTATGGAAATTTAATTTACTAATACTCATAACTCCTGGTAGAATGTTTATGAAATTTGGTGTAGAAGTTAAGTAAATATTCTTACTTCAAAATATGTACAAATTTAAAAATACTCCATCCACAGTTATTCAGTTATTATCGCTGGAGTTTAAAATTTCTCTCAGAGAAATGAATAAATGTTTCAACGTTGGAAAAAAAATTGATAGACTCGGTAAAATGAAAGTTATAGAAAACAGGTTATTACTGATTATAAAGCATTTTTAAAATAACCTAAAATTTATGAACTTCTTTCAAAATAATGGCACTTCAATACATTGTAGAGACAAGTAAAAGATTCTCATTCGTTTTTATGTTTTCGAAACTGGAAATTATACTGATAAATGGTTAATCTAAAGTGTGGATATTTGTTTAAACATTTGCGAAAAACGAGTGGTTGATATGTCTTCACATATGGAGAAATTATATTACCACTAACTCTTCAACATCTAATTTTTAATGTTAATTGTTATAATTTTGAAAATTTCATCAATCATTAGCAAGAATAAAATACACGTTTCCTGATAATTTGGTTGAAATATATCCACTTTTACTGGGTGTTCATTTACTTATTGCCCTACGTATATTTAGAATTGAATGTACTTTTATATCCCGCAAAGAAAAATAAAAGTTTCGTCGCTCTGCTAATCAACCAAATCAAATTTTCAGGCTTTTCTAAACTCTTATTAATTTTACTTCATGCTTAATCAGGCAGTGGGAACCAGGGTTGTTAAAAATAACGTTTCATTTTAATTAAAACAAACAGTTGTTTTTAAATAGAACGTGTTTTTTTTTTAAGTGAAACAGCGTTTAAAACATTAACAATTAAAAACATGTTTAAAACGTATTTAAAAGCTCTGCTAATCAACCAAATCAAATTTTCAGGCTTTTCTAAACTCTTATTAATTTTACTTCACGCTTAATCGGGCAGTGGGAACCAGGGTTGTTAAAAATAACGTTGTTTCATTTTAATTAAAACAAACAGTTGTTTTTAAATAGAACGTGTTTTTTTTTTATTGAAACAGCGTTTAAAACATTACCAATTAAAAACATGTTTAAAACGTGTTTAAAACACGTTTAAAACGTGTTTAAAACAGAACATACAGGGCATTTTTCTTTTGAGTATATATATCCCGATAATTACAGCGTTTTTTAAATTTGCGGGAATTAGTTATTTAAAAGAGGGGAATTTGAGGCTTTTAACAAGTGTTTTCCACTCCCAGACTAAGCATGAAGTAAAATTTCGAGTTTAGAAAAGCCTAAGAATTTGGATTGGCCGCGTAGCGAAGCGGAGCGGCCAATCCAAATTAGGCTTTTCTAAACTCGAAATTTTACTTCATGCGCCACGCTTAAAAACACTGATTTACAGTGAAGTTCAAAAAAACATACACTTACAACAACGATTATAGGCAACCTAATATACGTTAGAGTTATTGGGTTGCCTATAATCACTGTTTTAAAGAATTTGTTCAGTGCAGAATTTGACTCACGTTTTATTCACATCTACATATTGGATTGCTAAAGTCGTATATTTTAAACTTTGCGATATTTTAGCGTTTCATACGTGTGGCGCATGAAGTAAAATGTCGAGTTTAGAAAAGCCTAATTTGGATTGGCCGCTCCGCTTCGCTACGCGGCCAATCCAAATTTTCAGGCTTTTCTAAACTCGACATTTTACTTCATGCTTAGTCTGGGAGTGGAAAATCCTCGTTTAAAAGTTCAAATTAAAATCTTTTTAAAAAACGAGTGTCGTTAAATTTACAGTGTATGCATATGTATATCTGATAGAAGAATTCCCTATATTTACAAATCACATTTATGCACACATATTTGATATTTTCTTGTAATAAAATGTTATGTTTAATAATGTAATTTGAAATATCTCCAACAATTTAGCTAAAATTTAAAAATGTAAACAAAAAATCGTATTGAAGTAGTAAAAAATATAATTTAGCGTGGCAAAATAAAAACAAATTTAACGTTTAAAACATGTTTTAAACAAATTTAAGATTTAAAACATGTTTAAAACAAAACCGTTTAATACACGACGGCTGTGTTTAAACATGTTTAAAACACTGTTTTAAAACAAAGTGTTTTAAACATAACAACCCTAGTGGAAACACTCGTTTTAAAGTTGGACGCTTTCAAAAATAACGAATGCTACAAAATGTACACGGTACACATCGGCATATGTATATCTAATTCATACAGATTTTCATAAGGCTTTCGGCATTAGTGATCAGTTTACATTATTGACTAGGAGCTAGGAGAATTCGGTCTCCATGGACCTAATCTGGCCTTATTTGACCGATAGATCACAATATGTTGAATACATGAGTTTCCGTTCCTACAAGTATTGTCCAACTAGTTAAGTACCTCAAGGGTCAAACCTTGGGCCACTATTATTTTTAACATTTATTAATGATATAGTGAATAATATAACATCGCGGGCATTACAGTTCGCAGATGATCTAAAAATCCTTAAATCTGTAGCATCTGTAAACGACGCTGTTATCTTGCAAAATGATTTAAATAGTATTAGTCTATGGTGTAAACAGAACAAATTAGAACTCAGCATTAATAAATGCAAATATATTGTTTTTACAAGAATACGGTCTATAGTGGATTATAGATTTTCTATAGATAATGTTTACTTAAAGCGCTGTTTGCAAGTGAAAGATCTAGGAGTTACTTTTGATGAAAAATTAACATTTATTCCACACATTGATGCTATTTGTAGAGAAAGCATAAAAATGTTGGGTTTTATTACACGCACTTGTAAGACATTCACAAATATTAATTCTCTAAAAAAAATATATTAATCATTTATCTGCAGTAAACTTGAATATGCTAACATTGTATGGTCACCTGCATATGAAAACCATATAGACCGTATTGAAAAAGTTCAGAAGAAATTTGTTAAATTACTATATTTAAGAGAAACGGGAACTTATCCGGGATATAGTTCGAATACCAACATAAGTTACACTCCTCTCCCGTTACAATATGCCTACTCTTGTGGATCGAAGGAATAACAGTCATTTGATATTTTTTATATAAAATTATCAATAATTTGGTTGATGACAGTAACCTGTTATTATTAATAAATTTCACCATCCCTAGACCAAATTGCCGCGGACATAATACTTTTACTTGTAAATATAGTCGTACTAACTATTCACTAAATTTACCTATTAACACCATGATGCGGTTGTTTAATAACTCTGCTACTGATATGGATATTTTTAATAGATCTCTAGAAACATTTACTCGCATTCCAATGCTATTGACTGGAGTAATAATTAAGTATTAGTTAAGTTAGTTGTATTATAGTTATCGTATATTTAATGTTAGTATTGTAAACTATTCACATATTTTTACTAATTTTAGTGTTTCCCTGTTATTGGATATTGTATCTGTTGGGAAATAAATAAATAAATAAAAGGAAAAATTCTCTGTATGTGTATAGTCGTAGAAAACGTATAGTGTAAAAATCGCACGGAATGGCCATTTACCACTCAATTACAGAAATTTTAACTTGACTAAAATTATATTAAAAAAGAAAAGAAGAAATTACTCCTAGTATTTTATTTTAACATTTGTAAAACATCTAATAAATGTTAGATTGAACAGATACTATTAACAATGAATACATGTTATTCTTCGTGTTAGAAAAAAAAGACGTGATATTTCATCGTACGTTTCAGATTACCTTCCTACATGAATATGCAAACACAGCAACCACTTTTTCCATGTAATCTTATCAACCGAATCAACTTAACAAATTGTCGAGCAATTAACACCGAAGCTCTTCATCCAGTATTTTACATTAATTAAAATTTAAAAAAAACAGCAGATCGCCTAATTACCTTGGAATTTATTAGGTGGAGATGATGACTTAATTATTTACGAGGCGCGCACAGTTACATAGATGCGTGCGTGACCAGGAGCTGTAATTTTAAATACCCACACAATAAATATGGTTTCTACTTTCCGACGACGATGACCATCATGATCGGATAATTGATGATGGTGAACGTTCGCTGGGGGAAAAATCAAATATGCTAATACGCCCTACCAGTTGTGTGATTATTATGATGCCGCGTTATTAATCACGGAGGATCATTCTTTCAGTCGGGGGTCAAGTCGTTGGTGTGAAATTAATGATCGTGCCCGAGCCATATGTTGCTCGCATGTAAACTGGAAATAAAAATGTGTTGTGGTTATTTTTTTTATAATGTATGCACCAACGTGTGTTATGTAATCCAATGCTTTTTCTTTGGAGAACTTCAAGGAAGTGCTGAACGATGTCTTTGGAGGACTACAAGAAAATCGTTGTGTTCAAGATGAAAGTCATTTGTGTTCAAGATGAAAGTCATTACGTGCTTGGGTAATTAATAAATAACGTTTAGCGCCAGTTGCAGACAATTTTTGAACTGAGTTGAGAGTAACAACACATTCGGAAATACCATTTTTAACTGAAGTATGATCCAAAAATGTTTTTGAACTGATTCGGAATTATGAGCCGTTGGTATTTTTGTAGTACCAGAGAATAGAGAAAGATTATGCGTGTTTATAGGGGGCTTCGGCGACAGAAGTTTTTGTATCTAAAGAAAGTATTACAGACAACGTCAATACAGAGTCGCTACAAAGTATGGAAACACGGCTCTCACGTGAAAACGGCTAAAAACAGAACCACCAAAATTGGGATTTCTAAATGGGATATTTTCTTGAACATTTGGCGTGAAAAAATCGAAAATGATTCTCAGAATTTTCACATACGGACGCCATCTTGAATTTTTTTAAATGGAATTCGATTTTTTTTATTTTCAACTTTTATAGATCTTAATTCTGATTACAACCATATACCTTTTTTTTTAAAATACTTGTCTTTTCATCGATAAACCGGACTTTGAAAAGTATGGAAACAGCGAAATATTTTGAGAACGGTTTATCGGAATGTCCTGAAATTTTGCAAAGGTTTAGAGTACGTTAAGGCCTTCAACTTGCATTTTTTATTTTTTCATATTCATTTGTTTTGTAAATATTCTATTTTTGGTCGAAACTTAAAAATAAAAATTAACAATTTCAACTTAAAAAATAGTTGCCTTTGAAAACAGTTTTCATTAGCCTGTCAAACTTATAAAAAACATTAGTAAGTAACTGGTTGTTGCAAAAATGCCACATTTGAGTGAAACGGATCGCATAGAGATTCTCATGATGATTGAGTGTGGGGATAGAAAACGAAGCTTTGCCGAAGCTGCTAATCTTTTCAACGTAATCCATCCAGATCGAGCACCTATTTCCAGGTCAGTTGCATTTAAAACATAGAATAGGTTTAATGAAACTGAAACTGTTAAAAATCGTCCAAAAGTTGGACGACCAAAAACTGTTACAAATGAAGAAAATTCATTTAATCTTATGATAGATGTAGTTGAAAATCCAAAAACTTCGGTGCAGCAATTGGCTTTCAATAACAACATGAGCAGGAGATCAGTTCAAAAAATAATGAAAATTCAAAAGTATCATCCCTACAAAATTCAGCTGCTACAAGAATTGAATGAAGATGACTTTGATCGCAGAATTGAATTTTGCGAAACAATGATGAATAGGATAAACCAGGACGCCAATTTTATTAACCGTGTGCTCTTTTCCGATGAATCAACTTTCTGCTTAAATGGACAAGTTAACCGCCATAACTGTAGATACTGGTCAAACAAAAATCCACATTGGATGGGGCAGATTCATACGCAGCGTCCACAAAAAAATAATGTTTGGTGTGGTATAATTGGGCAGCATATTATCGGCCCTTTTGTCATTAATGCAATTTGACATCTGAAACATATTTACAGCTTTTGCAAGAACAGGTTGTTCCCAGACTTGGACAAATATTCCCAAATTATGAAACTCAGGCTAATCCAGCTGAAAACATATGGTTTCAGCAAGACGGAGCACCAGCTCATTTCGGACTAATAGTACGTGAATATTTAGACGTAACTTTTCCCGGCAAATGGATAGGCAGGAGAGGAACAATTGAATGGCCTGCTAGGTCGCCCGATTTAACTCCACTTGATTTTTTCCTGTGGGGACATTGGAAAAATCGAGTTTATAACAACAGGCCACACAATATACAAGAATTAGAAGAACGCATAAGAACCGAAATTGCAAATATTCGTCCTAATATTTTAACTAGTTCATTACAACACTTTGTCCAGCGTATTCATTACTGCCAAGAAGTTAATGGCGAGCACTTTGAACATATATTGTAAAACAAAAAATCATTTCTTGTTTAATATTTTATTTTTTCATTTGACTGTTTAATATTTTTTTAAGTTTTGATCAAAAATAGAACATGCATTTGTGGTATTGCAGCATTTAGAAAAAGTACTCGTTTGGCTGTTTCCATACTTTTCAAAGTCCGGTTTATCGATGAAAAGACAAGTATGTTTAAAAAAAGGTATATGGTTGTAATCAGAATTATAAGGTCTATAAAAGTTGTAAAATAAAAAAAATCGAATTCCATTTAAAATAATTCAAGATGGCGTCCGTATGTGAAAATCCTGAGAATCATTTTTGATTTTTTCACGCCAAATTGTTCAAGAAAATATCCCATTTAGAAATCCCAATTTTGGTGGTTCTGTTTTTAGCCGTTTTCACGTGAGAGCCGTTTTTCCATACTTTGTAGCGACCCTGTATAAATAACATTTACCTACGCCCTATCTAGTAACCGGATCATACCACACTGTCATCTTGACAAGTATTATTGACATTACGTACACATGCACGCAATAGCTTTGACAAGTACATTACGTGCTGACAGCTGAACAGCTGATTGCTTACCGTACAACCAAATGACATTTCTTTGATGTACAGGGAGTTTTTCTTTAAAGTATACGTATTCCAAATTTAGCTTATTTTTTTTAAATCTTTAGTTATTCATTGTTTTTTTGTAAGAGTTCAATTTGAAGCTTTAAGCGAGTGTTTTCCACTCCCAGACTAAGCATGAAGTAAAATTTCGAGTTTAGAAAAGCCCCGTGAAAATTTGTCGAGGGTCGCGCAGCGACCCGAGACAAATTTTTTGGGCTTTTCTAAACTCGAAATTTTACTTCATGCGCTACGCGTATAAAATACTATAATATTGTGAACTCTATGTATATTTGAACCTCACTTGAAATCAGTGTGTTATACGCGTAGCCAATGAAGTGAAAATTCGAGTTTAGAAAAGCCCAGAAAATTTGTTTCGGGTCGCTGCGCGACTCTCGACAATTTTTCACGGGGCTTTTCTAAACTCGAAATGTTACTTCATACTTAGTCTGGGAGTGGAAAACACCCGTTTAAAGCTTCAAATTGAACTCTTTTAAAAAACAACGAATGTCGGAAAATGTACAGCTTTATTCCTTGTATATTGATCAAGTAGTCATTTAGTTTTGATCATTGTCATGGTACTATTAAAAATTATTATAATAAATAAGCATTTGAGTTTTTTTTAAAGTAAATGTATTCCAAATTCAGCTTATTTTCTTTAAATCTTTAGTTATTCGTTGTTTTTTTTTTAAGAGTTCAATTTGAAGCTTTAAACGAGTGTGTTCCACTCCCAGACTAAGCATGAAGTAAAATTTCGAGTTTAGAAAAGCCCCGTGAAAATTTGTCGAGGGTCGCGCAGCGACCCGCCACGCCACGCGTATAAAACACTAAAATATTTTGAGCTCTATGTATATTTGAACCTCACTTAAATCAGTGTTTTATACGCGTGGCGCATGATGTAAAATTTCGAGTTTAGAAAAGCCCAGAAAATTTGTCTCGGGTAGCTGCGCGACCCTCGACAAATTTTCACGGGGCTTTTCTAAACTCGAAATTTTACTTCATGCTTAGTCTGGGAGTGGAAAACACTCGTTTAAAGCTTCAAATTGAACTCTTTTAAAAAACAACGAATGTCGGAAAATGTACAGCTTTATTCCTTGTATATTGATCAGGTAGTAATTTAGTTTTCATCATTGTCATGGTACTATTAAAAATTATCACAATAAATAAGTTGTTCTTTCATGCTCATTGTTTATTTTGTTAGGGCGTAGGTAAAGTATCGTACGTTTCTCGAGTGGTATGGCAATTACATACTCGCAGAATACTGCACTCCCCGCTGCGCGGCTCGTGCGCAACATGTCCGCTCAAATGTAATATGCTGCATACCACTCTCGTTACGTAATATACTATTACGTGATCAACAGCGAAAGAGTCGAGTCAAATTTTGAAGGTCACTTACAAATTTTGTTTAAGAACATTGTCGTCTTTTGTAGTATATCAAATGTTAAATACTAATATTTTTTATTTTGCTGCTTACAGATGATGAAACACGCATGGGATAACTATGTGAGATACGCCTGGGGCAAAAACGAACTGCGACCGATTAGCAAGAGGGGTCACAGTGCCAGCATCTTCGGTTCGACTCCCCTCGGAGCCACCATCATGGACGGCTTGGACACCTTGTACATAATGGGCTTACACGAAGAGTTCAAACAGGGCAGGGACTGGATAGCTAAAGAATTAGACATTGGATCAGTAGTAAGTCTGCATTAGTTTTGATATATTTGAAGGCATTTCTTTAATAAGAAAAATTTTAGCCATAAATAATGAACAATGAAGAAATATTGAATATTTTTGTATTTTGAAGAATTTTGTTATTGTTGAGATAAGTAAAGTGTTTTCAAAACTTCACACTAAATTAGCGTTCAATATGCCTGGCGCATGAAGTAAATATTTCGAGTTTAGAAAAGCCTGAAATATTGGATTGGTCGCGAATACATTTAAAATAAGGAAATGTACTCTAATTTATTCAATTTCAATTTATTTATTTAGCAAAAGACATGTACAGTTTTCACACGCATTTGTCATACAGATAAGAAACAATAACATATAGCATATAAATGATTACATAATGAGTTTAATTAAGAATAAAGACACGTTAAATATGAGATGAGTAGTTAAACATCATCCTTCAGAAATTCCGCGACTGAATAATATGCTTTCTCGATAAGCAGTTCCTTTAGCTTGCGCTTAAATGGCTTCATATTTTTAATATTCTATTTTACTTATATTTTTCTATAATTTATTATTTTAACTTAATTATAACTATCACAATTTTAAAATGTTAAATGTTTGTCTACATTGTACAATTGCGATAATGTCTGTATACAATTTTAATATGTTTAATAACTTTGTATACACTATACTTATCTTGACCAACCCATGTTCTAGTTGGAAATAAGTGAATAGAATTGAATTGAATTGAATTGGAAGTTGGTGACGATTTCCGTCATTGAAAACAGCGCATTCGATTACATAAGATCGGAAATTTACATTTTATTTGGCCATAGGAACGAACAACAATTAATCTTCCACAATAATGAAAACAGAACATTTAAACTTATACATATTGTACATTGATGCTTTACGAATAAATTGATAGTATTTTTTTTTCAAAAAATGTTCTTAAATTAAATAATAGACCACTGTCAAATGATCACATAAATTCGAGTATTACTTTAATAGGAAACATTATTTTTTATTTATATTGCTTCAATTTATTAAGGTAATTCTTATAAACATATTGTTATTAAATAGATTGATCTGAAATAAATGATAAATACAATTAATCGTTGCTTAGAAATCTCCATAAGAGCAATGTAAATTTTGATTATATTTTCAATAAATATAATTAGATTGAATTTAAGACCATTGGAATGACACCAGTCAGCTATCAGACACAAATCGCTTTGGAGTTGGGCGCAATCATCGATAGAGCGTATTTCTTTAAATATTTTGAGATCGTCTGCAAACAACAAAAATCGTGAGTGATGTATTGATTGAGAAATGTCATTTATAAATATACTGCCTTTCAAAAAAATCAGAACACAAAGTATTTATTGGACGATTTTAATGAAATTTACAGAATTTGATTATGTACGTGAACTGCATCGATGATCAAAAAATCAATTGTTTTGGTTACTATTTAATGGTATTTTTCCTTGATTTCACCTTTATGAAGAGCTGCTGATTTTTTAATGTAATTGCTTCTAATATCCAAGTAGCCTCTGAGTAGTTTGACGTTTCAGTTTGTAAAACATAAAAAGATGCCCCGTGTTCGTCGGCGTGCACAATATCATCATCTAAGTGAATTTGAAAGGGGTCGCATTATTGGAATGCGAGAAGCGGGTTTTTCGGTTCGTGCTATTGCTGAAAGGGTAGGCCGTAGTGTATCGGTGATCGTACGCTGCTGGTCTAGATGGTCCGAAGCTGGGGAGAATCGACGTAGACTTGGATCAGGACGTCCAAGAAATACCACTGAGCGTGAAGATCGAGCTCTTCGTCTTACAACTTTAAGGGACAGATTTACAACGTCGCGGGCATTGGGAAATGACTGGTTGGCTCTAAATGGCCAAAGAGTATCCATGGCTACTTTTTACAGAAGAATCCGCAGTTTTGGTATAAGATCCTACCGTTCACAATTGTGTCTACCTCTTACTCCGCAGCATCGCAGAGCAAGACTTGATTGGTGCAGGGAAAGACAACATTGGACCCATGAATGGAATAACATTATCTTCAGCGATGAGTCTCGGTTCTGTTTATGGGCTCATGATGGTCGCAGAAGAGTGAGACGTCGACGCGATGAACGCAGAATTTTACAATTTGCTGTTGAAAGACATACGGCTCTTACACAGGGAGCTATGGTTTGGGGGCGATAGCATATGATAGTCGGTCTCCTCTAGTTTTTTTAGAAGCAAGTCTTAACGCGATTCGGTATATTGACAACATTTTACGGCCAGTGTTAGTGCCCTATGTAAATGGCTTGCAGAACCCCATTTTTCAGCAAGATAATGCTCGACCTCACACAGCGGCCATTACAAGACAGTTTTTTGATAGTGCCGAAATCAATTTGTTACCTTGGCCATCTCGTTCTCCAGATCTATCGCCAATAGAACATGTTTGGGATATGATAGGTGTTAGAATAAGTAACTTACAGCGCCCCGCTAACACTGTAATGGAACTTAGAGGTCAAATTATCGAAGTTTGGAATGAAATACCCCAAGTCGATATTGACAGCCTGATTTCTAGCATGTCTCGACGTGTTAATGAGTGTTTGGGAAATCGTGGAGGCCCAACACATTATTCATTTTTATTCATTTGTTTTTTTGTTTTTCAAGTTGATTTTTTGATCATCGATACAGTTCGTTTACTTGATCAAATTGTGTAAATTTTATTAAAATCGTGCAATAAATACTTGGTGTTCTGATTTTTTTGAAAGGCAGTATATTTTATAACGTTAGCAATTTACGTAATTTTCCTTAACTTTCGTTAATTTTCATGAATTTCTACGATTTTAGTTAATTTTCATAATTTAATTTTTTGTGAATTTTCAACCTTTTAGTCAATTATAAAAATGTAAACGCTTTTCGTAAATTTCCACCATTTCCGTAAGTTTTCAAAATTTCGACAGTTTTCGTGAAATCCAAAGATTTTTGATAGTTTTCAAAATTTAGACGGTCATCATGCATTTTTCAAGATTTTTGTAAATCTTTAATATCGAGAATTTTCAAGTTTTCCGTTACTCTTCAAAATGTTTGTACAGGTGTGAATTTACAAGAAGTTATCAAAATTTATTATGAATTTTCAAAATTATCGTGAATTTTTCAGCATCGAATAATTATATCGTTAACTTGTTCCTCATTAATCACTTGGTAAAACATTTCTACTAATATATAGGTTTTTAATTAAAAGTCACTTGGTTTCTTTTACTAATAAATGTATTTTTCGACTAGTTTCGGCTTGATGCCATTTCAATGGCCACATCATCATCTTGATGATGTGGCCATTGATGCCATAAGCCGAAACTAGTCGATAAATAAATTTATTAGTAAAACAAACCAAGTGAATTTAAATTGAAAACCTATATATCCAATAATTATTTTAGACGTTATACAGGGATTTTTTCTTTTAGGTATACATATGCATACACTGTAAATTTTACGACATTCGTTGTTTTTTTTTTTTAAGATTTCAATTTAAATCTTTAAACGAGGGTTTTCCACTCCCAGACTAAGCATGAAGTAAAATTTCGAGTTTAGAAAATCCAAATTAGGCTTTTCTAAACTCGAAATTTTACTTCATGCGCCACGCGTACAAAACACTGACATATCGTAAAGTTAAAAATATACGGCTTTAGCAATCTAATATATAAATGTGAATAAAACGCGAGTCAAATTCTGCGGAGAACCAATTATTTAAAACAGTGATTATAGGCAACTCAATAACTCTAACATATATTGGGTTGCCTATAATTGTTGTTGTATGTGCGCGTTTTTGAAGTTCACTGTAAATCAGTGTTTTTAAGCGTGGCGCATGAAGTAAAACTTCGAGTTTAGAAAAGCCTAATTTCGATTGGCCGCTCAGCTTCGCTACGCGGCCAATCCAAATTCTTAGGCTTTTCTAAACTCGAAGTTTTACTTCATGCTTAGTCTGGGAGTGGAAAACACTCGCCTCAAATTAACCGCTTTGAAACAACGAATTCCCGCAAATTTAAAAAAACGCTGTTATTATTGGGATATGTATACTCAAAAGAAAAAAGCCCCGTATTAATCGTTAAAGATTAATAAACGTTTTGAAAGAAAGCCTCAGATTATGTGTCAAATAAAACTCTTTGAAATTTGCGAACCCGAAAATAAACGAAATTCTTGAAAATTGAAAAATGCATGAATACCGGAGATTTCTTTTTAATTAATTAAAATCTAGGAAATACATGAAAGGCGTTAAAGTGTTAAAAAGTAACGAAAGGAGCCAACAAATGCATAATTTTTGTCAAAATTCTAAAAATTGTTATAAATCTTGAAAATTGGAAATTTTTGAAATCTAATTCAAATCTTGTAAATTTACGAAAACTGACAAGATTTTAAAAATTGGAGAAAAACTTGAAAACTCTCAAGATTTTGTAAATTAATGAAAATATTGTAAAAATCCAGTTATTATTTTTTATGTTTTCCACTGAAGCCTGCCTAACTTTATCGAACATCCCTCAGAGATCGAAAGAGACAAATGTGGTGTTCATACCCAAAGCAGGAAAAATAACCCACTCAACACCGAAGGATTATAGGCCAATCAGCTTATCGTGCTTACTCAAGACGTTGGAGAGACTAGTTGAAGCGTACATAAAGGAACGCATCAATCCAAACCTTTGGTCAACTAGCCAACACGCTTATACTAGGGGCAGATCAGTGGACACGGCGCTGCACGCCCTCATTAGCCATGTGCATGTGTGTGTGATAACGAAGGAGCCTTCAACTTTGTGCAGCCAGAAGCAATTCTGTTTGCCCTCAGAAACTTGCAGATTGGCGAGTCGATATGCCTCTTCATAGAGGAGCTGCTGACGGGGAGGCACGTTGTCTCCTCGCTGGGTGGCTCACACTCAAGAAGAGAGGTTAATAGGGGTACCTCTCAAGGGGGGGGGGTCCTCTCTCTGCTACTATGGAACGTAGTCATAAATGACTTACTAAAAGAACTAGAGTCTGTAGGGTATAGGGCAATTGCCTACGCTGACGATGTGACTCTTTCGGTCTCTGGCAAACACTTAAGTATCCTATCCGAACTTATGGAGCAGGCACTCTGCAAGGTAACCCGCTAGTGTGAAAAGTGTGGACTAGGTGTAAACCCCCTCAAAAATGAGATTGTACTCTTCACCAGAATGCATAAAGTACCGATCTTCAAAGTTCCTACTCTAAACGGCACGGAACTGGTGGTAAAAAAGCAAGCTGAATAATTGGGCATTCTAATTGACAGGAAGCTTAGTTGGAAGCCCAATATTCAGGAGAGAGCACGGAAAGCGCTCGTCGCGCTGTACTGTAAAATAGCAGTGGGCAAGGACTGGAGATTAAAACCAACCGTTGTTCACTGGATGTACTCGGCCGTGGTAAGGCCCATTATGTTCTACGGGGCCGCAGTCTGGTGGACTGCCCTGGACAAAAGGATCCACCAAACTGCACTCGGCAGGGCTCAGAGCCGTCGAATTGCTCATAACGGGGGCGGTCAGGTCCACCCCCTCCAAAGCGCTAGGTATAATACTAAATCTAGCTCCAGTCGACTGCAGATATGCTGCAGCAGATATGCTGCAGCTACCACAGCGATTAGAATCAACAACGAATACTTGGGATATGGAGCACTAGCAAACAGGGCCATAGAAGAATCCTGAATGAGCGTATCGATATCTCCCTGAAGACTGACAGCTGCACGCCAGAACTTAATTTTGAAAACAAGTTTCCCACTTCCATCCCGGACAAAACCAAACGGTTAGAGGGCAAGATAGTTCAAGGCAAGGACGTCTGGCTCTTTACGAATGGTTCCAAGTCTCAAAGCAGAGTAGGGGGAAGAATCTTCTCACAAGATTTCAACCTCAAAAAGTCTTTTAGACTCCCAAACCACTGTAACATTCTTCAGGCAGAGGTCATGGCCATCCGAGTGGCAGTGGACTGGATCCACAAAAATGACCTTCAGGGGAACAGCATCAGCTTCATTACTGATAGCCAAGCCGCCATTAAGATAGTGAATAGTCCGTACTGCACCTCGAAGGTGGTCAGAGACTGTAAAAAATCGCGAAATAGGCTTGCAAATAACTGTGACGTGGGACTCATGTGGGTACCTAGTCACAGTGATGTCGGGGAAATTTAATTGCCAACGACCTTGCAACGAAGGGGGCAAGAATGAAGGACCTGTATACTGAACTCTCCACCCACATTCCTCTTGTGGAATGCAAGAGACTACTTAGGGACCAAATGATAGCATCGGTCAACCATAGGTGGAGAGACGAAGATACGTGTCTCATAACAAGGCAGCTATGGCCTATATGGGATACTATAAACAGCAACAGATTAATTGCACTTAGCAGAAATCGACATAAAGAATGCGGTAGGCGTTTTCACAGGTCACTGCCTCCTAGGCAGACATTCACAAAAGATGGGTCTTGAGCACATCGACTTTTGCAGAGGATGCCTGGATGTGGAGGAGGAAGAGACGGTACTCCACTATCTGCGACAATGCCCTGATCTTTAAGGGAAAAGGATCAAGTACCTTGGTATGCTCTACGCGAATGGACTAACGGACCTCACACCTGTGAGAAATCTGATCGGGTTCACTAGGTGCTCGGATTGGTTTTTATGGGTGGGGAGGGAGGGGAGATCTGACTCCTTTTCACCCTTATGGTATCACAAGGGGCCCTTTGGGCCTAAGTGAGCGGTCTAAGTGCTGCCATTGAAACCTAACCTAACCCAACCTAACCTAACCTAACCTAACCTTCCACTCCCAGAAGTAAAATTTTGAGTTGAGAAAAGCCCTAAGAATTTGGATTTGGAGCCCTAGCGTCCAAATCTAGCGTCCAAATCTAAATTTTAGTTTGTCTCAACTCGAAATTTTACGCGCATAAAAACACTGATTAGTTGTTAAGTTTAAAATATTTAAAACATTATTTTATTAAAGATTATCACTTTTTACATACTTCAAACTGTTGTCAAATTTCAATATTTCTTGACATTTCATCACTTTTTGACATTGTGTTAGCATTTTATTAAATTTAAACATTTCATCGATTTTCGTCAATTTTCGATTTTTTCAAAATTCTGGCAAATTTAGACATTTTTTTCTTGACATATCATCACTTTTTCATGGTTTTAGCACCACGGACAGAGCATACAATTCTAGATAATGACATTAAACTCGTATTATTATTATTATATTTTGCATATTCATAATTATATAATAAAAGTAAGTATTGGAAATGAGACAAGCAGAATCAATTAAATGTTTGTCGATTGAAATTAAAATGGTGAATATTTATTTACCCAGTTTACTTGTCTACTCTAATTTAATACCCATTAAACAAACAAAGAACGCGCTCCGCAATTTTTATTATTCGTTGTGATAAAATTCGACAGGCACTATGAACTAATACATTGTCAAAACTATTTTCTGCAATTTTGCTATCTCTGCGCGCACCATCTTGTACCCCAGAAACACACTACCAGCAAAAATTGGCCCTCGTAAGTGGTAAAAATCTCATTACAATACATTATTTAGAAGTCCATATACTTTTGATGTGCGGTTTCGGTATAATATCACAAATTTGATTGAGTGAGTTACGTGAAGATCAAATTAAATTGATAAATAAAGCACCAAAGGAAAGTGAAAGTAGAAATACAAGTGCGAAGAAATACAACACATGAATATCACCAGAGTAGAGTAAAAAGTTAACGCCATCAATCCAAACATTGTTAGATGTTTGATTATTATTCGCATCGTCTCCGCTCCATTTACTACTACACACATTTTATGGACCCTATAGATTCGTGTTTCTTTCAGACGTCAGACATTTCTGTCTTTGAGACGAACATCCGTTTCGTCGGCGGAATGCTCTCGTGCTTCGCCCTGACAGGCGATGTTCTCTTCCGAGACAAAGCTCAGCAGATCGCGGAAAAACTACTGCCGGCTTTCCAGACGGCTACGGGCATTCCGAACGCACTAGTCAACTTTAAAACTGGGGTAAGTTACAGTGGAACACACAAAAATTACATCTGTATTAAAAAAAATTGAAATGAATCTCGAATGTTGATTTAAATAGTTATTTAGGTAACTTGTATGTAAGGTAGGGCTTTTGGGCACGATTTGCGATTTGCGTTAGACGAGTGCCGTAATCGCAAAGAGTGCCTAATAGTCTTTCACACACAAGTTGCCTACAACATTTTATCTACGGCCAGTATTTTATACAATATTCGAGTACATAAAATTAACTCATTGGCATACATTTTTATCATCAATCAAATGCATAACGCATAAATAGAATGACTATTAAACAAAGTTTGTTTTGCGTTTATGAAAACCGTTTAGTTGAGACACGAGTCGCGCGACTTCATTAGCGCTGTGATCATGGTGAAATTAGTGTCCCTGTATTTAAGAAAGTAGCGCAAACTGGCATCCATCTTGACGCCTTTAGGCGCCAAAATCAAACTAAATTAAATTGACAGGACGCGCGTCAATCATTATAGAATATGATTGGTTTAGTTTGAATTTGGCACCTAAAGGCGTCAAAATGGATGTCAGTTTGCGCTACTCTCTTAAATACAGGGTCACTAGCTGAAATTATTTCATTTTTGATTTATTTATATTTAATTACAATTATCAGTTTCGCTAGTGTTTGTTATGCTTTATATATTCTGCATCAATTATTTCACATTAAAAATGCATTGGCCATATTAATCGATGCGTAAATTAAGCTATGCTATTAGGTAGGTCGTAGATATAAGTGTTTAAAAAAGTAACTCCTATTTAAAATGCTTTGACCAATTTTACACTAGTACTGAAAAGTAGAGCTTTAGCATATTACACATAAGTAAATGAAGCTTTTTTGAAGAGGTCGTACATAAAGAAACGTACACAGGGTGCCCATATTTCAATAGAATGTATGAGGATCTTGGTTATTTGAAGGGATAGAGAGTCGGAACAACGTTGCGCATTTTAGGGCCCAATAATAATCTAAAAACAAATTTTAAATATCTTTTTTCGTTTTTGAGATATTATCAAAAGACATTTTTTTTTAAATATCGTTTTTATTTTTTTATTCAAAAACCATTAAATCCTGACTTTGACATTATACAGGCATTTTTTACCGAGAAATCTAGTAATATATTTTATTTTAAGATAACTATAACATTTACCCAGGGACCACTGCCAACTTTTGTTTTTCTTATGGGCGCCATTTTGAATTTTCCTATTTTTTGGAAGAATATTTTTTTCTGAATTCAATGATGTATCATACTTATAGTTTATTGTACAATTTATATGTACAATTTTAATCTTTCGTATTTTGTAAAGAGTGCCTTGGAAAGAGTTAAGTAACTCACTAATTTGACAACTCCTAGGACCCATAATTGTTGTTAAAATACATCATCAGTTATGTATTTTAAACTAACCAGTGTGTTCCACTCCCAGACTAAGCATGAAGTAAAATTTCGAGTTTAGAAAAGCCCCGCGTAGAAAATTTGTCTCAGGTCGCGCAGCGACCTGAGACAAATTTTCACGGGGCTTTTCTAAACTCGAAATTTTACTTCATGCGCCACGCGTAGAAACCACTGATTTAAAGTAAAGTAAAAAATATACAACGCTTAAATGTGATGGTGATCAGTATTTATTGAGATGTAGTGAAAATGGAAGAATTACTTTTTTGTGAATACTTTTGGAATAATAATAATAAAAGTAGAAAATTTAGTTTGTGCAAGTTTCCATACTGTTGATATTTAGGTCATCATATCTTTAACGGGGAAAGTGTTATGATGGACACATCACAATTTTTTTAATTTATGATTTGTGTGATAATCGAGACTTATTATTATTATTACAAAAGATTGACAGCTATTAAATAATGTTGACTGCTAACAATGATTGACTGCTGTCAAGATTTTATTGATTAATAGATATGACGGCATTGTTTCCAAGGCACTCTTTGCAAAAAAGAAAATATTATAATTTTAAATATCAAATTTAAAATAAATCATGACTGTGGTACATCAGAGTTCAGAATAAAATATTCTTTCAAAAAATATGAAAATACAAAATGGCGCCCATAAGAAAAACAAAAGCTGGCTATGGTCCCTGGGTAAATGTTATAGTTATCTTAGAAGAAATATGCTACTAGATTTCTCATTAAAAAGTGCCTGTATATTGTCAAAGTTCTAAATGTCCAGATTCAGTAGTTTTTGAATAAAAAAATACAAACTATTTTCAAAAAATCAGTTGATATCTCAAAAACAAAAAAAGATATTTTAAAATTGTTTTTAGATTTTGGTTAGGCCCTAGAATACGCAACTTTGCCCCAATTTAACCGACTCTATCTCTTCAAATAACTGAGATCCCCATACATTCTGTCGAAATACGGACAACCTGTAGACATGATCACTCGTTCATTCGTTGCCTGTTATTTTCTGTCTGTTTGAATGAGTGTTGTTTTGTTGATCCGTTGAAACGTTTTTGTCCTGACGGTTGGAAATTTCCGTTTAGGGTAGCAAGAATTACGGATGGGCGAGCGGCGGCTCGAGTATCCTCTCCGAATTCGGCACGCTGCACTTGGAATTCGCCTACCTCAGCGACGTCACCGGCAATTCGCTGTACCGCTCCAAGGTCGATCACATCAGGCAGTTCCTGCAAGGGCTGGACAAGCCGAAGGGCCTCTATCCCAACTACCTCAACCCGAAAACAGGCAAATGGGGACAGCGTGAGTGTTTGAACAATACGATGTACACAATATCTCAATTTCAAGATACTTAAACTTAAAAAAAAACAACAAGGGGACACTGACATGCAAGGAATTTGTTTTTGAAGTATTGGTACATATCCCGATAATTGCAGCGTGTGTTAAATTTGCAAGAATTCGTTGTTTTTATAAAAGCGTACAGTTCAGAAAACCGTATATTATTAATTTCAGGCATCAAGCAATGAATGCCTAAAATTAATAACATACAGGTTTGTAGCTTCTTAAAAGCGTTCAGTTTAAAATTTCAAACGAGTGTTTCCACTCCTTGATTAAGCATGAAGTAAAATTTCGAGTTTTGACAAGATTGAACAGTTGGATTTGTCGTTTCGCTTCGCTAAGCGGAAAAACGGAAATTTCAGGCTTTTATAAACTCGAAACTTTACTTCATGCATAATCAAGGAGTTTAAAACTTTTAAGAAGCTACAAACCTGTATGTTATTAATTTTAGGCATTCATTGCCTAATGCCTGAAATTAATAATATACGGTTTTCTAGCTTGACATTAGGGAGTTTTAGCTTATCGTTTTTTGAAATACGGTAACGCTAACGTCTACGCTGAACTTGCTTGTTATCCGGCAATCGTCTGCCTTACCAGGCAACAAGCAAGTTTAGCGTAGACGTTAGCGTTGCCCTATTTCTAAAAACGATAAACTAAAACTCCCTAATGAATAAACTAGAATACGTCTAAAATATCCGATGTTCAATAAAAATAAAACTCTAGAGTGCCATGGAAAATATTGTAGGTTGGCAACTCTGAAATTTGACAATCAAACTTCAACCGCTGTTTTGCCTTCGTGTCATTCCGCAATGATAGAGTGATAACGTGAAATAAAGTGGAGGTTATGTCTGACGTTTCTATGTCAATTCCTAAAGTGTGTAGCCAAGTTACATTTTTAATAATGATTAAATCATGACACTCTAGAGTTTTTTTTTGAACATGCGATCTTTATCCTTCAATTTCAATTTATACTATTGTTTGTTACCTAATGTGTAATCGTCGACGTGTTTAGATCATATGTCGATGGGAGCGCTCGGCGACAGTTTCTACGAGTACCTGCTGAAGGCCTGGCTGCAGTCCAACAAAGAGGACAATGAGGCCAGACAGATGTACGACGACGCGATGCAAGCGGTCCTTCAGCATATGCTGCACACGTCCAACAGCGGCCTCATGTACTTCGCTGAACTCAAATTCGACAGGCCCGAGCATAAGATGGACCATTTGGGATGTTTCTCAGGTATGTCCTTAATTTATTGTTTTCTTCATAACACGGCAAACAATGCATACACGTGGAATCTAAATGTGATATTACAAGTATTACAAATGAAGACTTTTGAATCCAAGGGGCGACATTTGTAAAATCGCAGTTACAAGTGTAGAGATGGGTTCTAGATACATTCATTCATTTGTTGGCAACGAAATCTTAGTTTTTTGCATTAAAATCTAGGTTCTAAATCAATCACCAATTAAGCTTTGGTTAAGAACTCTAGGAGTCTTATGGTATGATGCTGGGATAACATAGGACTCCTGCTCCTAGGGTTCTTAACCAAAGCTCAATTGATGATTGATTCAGATGCTAGACTACAAGTGCATAAAACTAAGATCCCGGTAAACTGTTCGACAAAGTACAGGGTGGCCCATAAGTCGCGACGGGGTTTTATTTAGTTATTATTTCTTTGATTCTGAACATTTTTTTAATCATTTATAGATCATCTTGGAGGTTATTTTACATTATGAATGAAAGATAACATGTTTTTAATGTCTTCCGTTTTCAACTTCTCACTGATAAGCTCTTTCAATGGCATGATTAATAGCAGCTCTTTCTTAGTGTCTGTGGCTCTAGTGCCTGAATTTCTGCACGAATGTTTTGGGGGACAATTCCCCAACACAAACAATCTATACCGGAAAGATAGATTGTTCGTGAATAAACCTCAGACAATTCCACAACTAAAAGAAAACATTCGTGCAGAAATTAGGTTACTAGAGGCACAGACACTAAGAGCTGTTATGAATCATGTTATGTGATGTGTTCTTTTTTATAAGCCATAAATAATTAAAATATGTTAAGAATCAAAGAAATAATAACTAACAGAAACCCGTCGCGACTTATGGGCCACCCAGTATAATTGTACTAAAGTCAATTTAGATCTATTATTTAAAAAACCCATAAGTCAGTTTTTATAAAATATGAAAGTACGATTATCCAACATTATCAAAAATAAAGGTTACCTCAATCTATATTAGGAGAGATCCACTAAAACAGTCTAACTTCACAAGCTGTCCAACATTTCTGAACTAGAATTGTATGTTACCGGATTTTTTTTCTTTTAGGCGGTTTATTAGCGTTGGGAGCAAAGACGCAGAAGAACGAACTCTCCAACAGGTACATGGAGGTGGCGAAAGGCATCACGAACACGTGCCACGAGTCCTACGACCGGACCTATACGAAACTGGGACCTGAGTCGTTCCGGTTCACCGACGCCTCGGAGGCAAGGGCGCTGAAGAGCTCCGAGAAGTATTACATCCTCAGGCCGGAAGTGATCGAGTCCTATTTCTACATGTACAGACTGACCAAAGATCCCATCTACAGGGAGTGGGGATGGGAGGCTGTAAAGGTTTGCAGAATATACAAAGATGTTTTCTTTTAAGTATAAATATAAACTCTGTTTTTTTTCTAATATGACCAAACTTAGGGTGTATTTACTGCGAAAAGTTGCTGTCCTGCTTTAAAAGTAGGGTATTTTAACATCAAATTTCGAGATATTGGTAAATGATTACCAATGTGACAAATGAATCATAATTTGTCAAATAAAGTGTCACGGTGCAGCTTTACAACAGAGAACGCTACAACTTGCAACTTTAGAACATCTACAGGGATTTTTTCTTTTAAGTGCACTTTCACATATTCCATATAAACATTTGTAAAATAAATGAACATAGGGATCAAAACTAAGCAGTACATTTTGAACTTCACTTTAAATCAGTATTTTATATGTGTGGCGCATGAAGTAAACTTCGAGCCTAATTTGGCTTGGTCGCTCCGCTGCGCTACATGACCAAGCCAAATTTTCAGGTTTTCTAAACTCGAAATTTTACTCCATGCTTAATCTGGAATTGAAAGCACTTGTTAGAGTCTTCAATATATAAGTTTTTTTAAAAGATTGTGATCTGAAAATGTGTTTGAAAATGTATATTAAAAAATCATAATATGTATACCTAAAAGAGAAATTCCTTGTATTTAGAACTTTTTCAAAATTTGAACATATGAATGGGCAGATAATGAAAAAGACAGATATTTTAGAGAGACTTAATTAAATTAGTAGTAGATACAAATAATTGGAGCCGGTGATAAATACATTTGTAATCATAATCTTTGTTAAATGAATTATCTATTTTATGAGTAAATTCAATTATCATAATCCAGTCTGATTTCCCTTCACATAACCAATAAATTAAAAGTTGATTTACAACATAACAACAAATCACACAACCAGCATCACACCAATACATTATTGAAATGTCAAATTTAATTGGTCATATTAAAAAAAAAACAGGTAATACATATGCTTTTTTTTAAAAGAGATCACTTTGAAGCTTTAAACGAGTGTTCTCCATTCCTAGATTAAGCATAAAGTAAAATTTCGAGTTTAGATAAGCCTGAAAATTTTGTTTGGTCGCTCTGCGTCTTGGTCTAAACTCGAAATTATACTTCATGCTTAATCTGGTAGTTGAAACACTCGTTAAAGGTTTCTAATTGATCACTTTTAAAACAACGAATACCTAGACATTTACAGGGTATCCATCAGGATATGTACACTTAGAAGAAATATGTCCTGTATTTTATCCTTTGCATTTATCTATTTTCTTAAATTCCTTTTATTTGTCTTAACTTGCCTAACAATCGGGGAAGTTGATACTTTATTGATCATTTAATTTGAGATTTCTCAGCGAAATGAAAACCATTTTGTTTTTTTACGTAGTTATTTATGAACTACTATACCTTGTATACTTTAAAACTATTCATTTAAAATTATTTCCATCCCTCCTTTGTGCATGAAAAAAAAATCCTGATTAAAATATGTGACCATTTGCCAGAAGCCTTTGCCTGTGCTACACACGGAGATGCGCGTTAAAAATTTTAAATATCTGTAAGCCATGATGACCAAACAATTTATTTATGAAAAATTTAAAAAAATAAAACGCTGCACAGAAAATAAATATATTTCATAACAATTATAATTGTTTAGGCATTAGAGAAACACTGTCGCATCGCTGGTGGCTACACCGGCCTCAAAAATGTCTACTCAGAAGAGCCAGTACAAGACGACGTCCAACAAAGTTTCTTCCTTGCTGAAACCTTAAAGGTAAGCCCTAGATTTGATTATATAAACAAAAACCCAAGTTTTTACTCAGGCATACATGTATTTTATGCATGTATTTCACAAACTTTAGCAATGCATAATGTAAACAGACTTTAACCCAGTAGTTTAACTAAGTTAATTCGAGTTTTGTAAACGTTGCCTAGAGTCAAGTTGGTTTATAATGAGAATGTAAATTCTTGTGTGCAGAATATTTCAAGACACATAGCTTGATGCTTTTTACAATCTACGAAAGATACTAATTAGTCTAATATTTGTTGCAATTTGCAAACAAACAGTCTCACTGAACTAAAACAAATATTCATTGAAACAACTACTATGCAATCATTTAAATGATAAATTAGAGTGGGCGACATTTTTTGTGCGGTTGCCCAGAATACTAATTAACTTGAGGTTATGGTAAACTATGTGTTAGCAGTCAGTAGTAGTGATGGGATCATTTGAATGAGAATAATCGATTCGCTCGATTATGAAAGTAATCGAACATCTCCAGATATTCTGGATGTCACTCGAGAGATTGCTCAAAATGTTTGCTCGAGATACCACTCAAAAGATTACTTAAGAAATCACTCAAACGAATATTCGAGAGATCATTTGATTGATTTGCTCAAGAGATTGCTCGATAGATTGCTCAAATGGTTGCTCGAGAGATCACTCGATTGATTTGCTCGAGAGATCACTGAATTGATTTCCTCAAGAGATCTCTAGAATAATTTCTTGAGAGATTGCTCGAATGATTGCTGGAGAGATCACTCAATTGATTTGCTCAAGAGATCTCTTGAATGATTGCTTGAGAGATTGCTTGAATGATTTCTGGAAAAATCACTTAATTGATTTGCTCGAAATATCTATCATCGAAGGATTGATTTGCTCGAGAGATCACTCGAATCATTGCTGGAGAGATCACTCAATTGATTTGCTTGAGAGATCACTCTATTGAGTTACTCAAGAGTTCTCTTGAATAATTTCTTCAGAGATTGCTCGAATGATTGCTGGAGAGATCACACAATTGATTTGCTCGAGAGATCAATCGATTGATTTGCTCAAGAGATCTCTCGAATGATTGCTTGAAAGATTGCTCGAATGATTTCTGGAGAAATCACTTAATTGATTTGCTCGAAATATCTATCATCGAATGATTGCTAGAGAGATTGCTCGAAAGATCTCTTGAATGATTGCTCGAGAGATCACTCGAATTATTGCTCTAGAGATTGCACGAATGTTCAATCAAATGGTTGCTCAAATGTCCACTTCATTGCTCATATAATCATTCGAATTATCACTTGTGTGCTCATATTCAAATTGATTTCGTTTACACTTTTAAACAGTATATTTATGCAAAATTGTTCGCTGCGCTCACTCATTTAATGTATCGGAATCACTTTCACCACACATTACAAAAACACCTTGTAATTCTATAAAAACCAGCTAAGATTATCCATTTGAATGTGAAATTCACCAGAATTCGCTAAGAATAATGACAGTCGCAAAACGGATACGAAAGTTAAAGCCCTTATACCTTCACGTTGCACCAATAATAAATTTGAAGTTGAAATCTTGATTAAACATTGACAAAACACTGGTGTACACACCTACATTGAAATTAGTGCAATGCGTTTTAGAAATACGTACGAACGCTTTACATTGATCCTTATGGAACCATCACACTAGCGTTTTGCGATATTCATAATTTTTTACATTTCAACTGCAAACGCTGCAGCGCATTGGCATTTAAAATGCAGCATTTTTTTATCGCAGCAACAACAACAATGGCGCCAAAGCCTTGTGTTTAATGGGAAATAAAAATTAGTGTTTGGCACTGTAATTATTCTTTACGTTTTTAGATGGATTTGAAAACTGAATTTTTGCCATGGCTTCAACCTTAGCTTAAATTAATCGTTTTGTTACAAACTTACAAACAAATTAATTGAGCTATGTGTTTTCGTACATCTCGAGATATTCCAGAAATTACTTGAGAGATTGCTCAAAAAATTATTCGATAGATTGCTTGAATTATTTGCTCGAGAAATCTCTCAAATGATTGCATGAGAGATTAATCGAGATTGTTTAAATGATTGCACAAGAGATTGCTCGAGAGATCGCTCGAATGAGATCACCCAAAAGATAGATAGATCGCTCAAATGATTCGCTCGAGAAATCTCTCAAAATTATTGCATGAAAGATTGCTCGACAGATCACTCGAATGATTACTCTAGAGATAACTGAAAAGATTGTTAGATAAATCGCTTAAATGATTTGCTCAATAAATCTCTCAAATGATTGCTCGAGAGATCTCTTGAATGATAGACTCAAGAGATCACTCAAACAATTGCTCGAGAAATCGCACGAATGATCAATCAAATAGTTGCTCAAATGTCCACTTCATTGCTCATATAATCATTCGAATTATCACTTGTACGCTCATATTCAAATTGAATTTGTTTACACTTTTAAGCTGTATATTTCTTTCCTAATTGATTATTATAATTGCTATCAAGTGTACTTAAAATGCAATATGTAAACTTACACATAATGTAAGGTATTTATTAAGGCCCAGTTGCACCAGAAACGTTGAACTCGAGTTCAAGCTGAACTTAAGTTCAAGATGACAGTTCTTATTGTTCTAATATCACTTTGAACTCGAGTTCAGAGTTGAACCAGTTCAACGTGTTTGGTGCAACTGGCCCTCAGTAGTGATGCTTGTATTATCATGTTTATAATGCAGATTTTGGGGCCAGGCTACTTGGACGTTCATGTACTTAGGACCTATTTTATAAAATGATTAGTTATTTTTTTTTAATAAAGGCACATACGTGGTCAAAAATGAAAATGTACCTGCTAAATCTTTCTTGATTGTTAAATTTTTTGGATTAATTTTAATTTAAATGTAATTTAATTAAAGTATGTTGTTGCTATAGCACTGACAAATTACGATTTACAGAAATAAATGAAATTTATCAATTATTTTTGTTGGTTTTCATTTTATTGCGATAGAATATTATCTGAATTATCATTCGATCCATCATACGAACCATTCGAGTGATCTCTCAAGCAAACTTTTCAAAGATATTTCGAGCGATCATTCAAGTGATCTCTCAAGTAATGTTTCGAACGATCTCTCAGCAGTCTTTTAAACGATCTCTCAAGGGATCATTCAACTGATCTCTCAAGCAATTTTTTTAAGAATCTCTCGAGCAATCATCCAATTATCATTTTAATTTGAAACCAAATAATCAATTATTGATATCATTCGATTACGCCCATCACTAGTTAGCAGAGCTGGGAAGAATCCTCGTAAAAAGGATTCGAATCATGAATCCGAATCATCTAATATGAATCGAATCACGAATACTCGAATAAAGGATTCGTAACAGATAAATATCCTGTTTTTTCGAATCACGAATACAAATCCTTTAAGACAAAATTTTATTTTATTATTTTTTTAACCATTTATATATAAATCTCGTTACCAGTTGTTTCAACAAAAATATTTAAAACCTAATTATTTATTATTAACACATCGTTATAATAGACTAAACATCTGATTCTCTGTTACTCTGATTAAATATGTATTTGTGTGCTTCTGAACTTCACTTCAAATCAGTGTTTTGTACGCGTGGCGCATGAAGTAAAATTTCGAGTTTAGAAAAGCCCGAAAATTTGTCGAGGGTCGCTGCGCGACCCTCGACAAATTTTCACGGGGCTTTTCTAAACTCGAAATTTTACTTCATGCTTAGTCTGGGAGTGGAAAACACTCGTTTAAAACTACAAATTAAACTCTATTATAAAATCGACGAATGCCTGCAAATTACGTTAATAAAAAATTCACTGAATATCAATAAAACCGGGAAAGTCAGAGAAAAGTCATGAAATTATATTCAAATTGACCAAAACACTAACAAAAAAGCCATATGACATTATTAAATTTATCAAAATCAGCAGGCAAATTACAAAACACGTAAAAATTTATCAAATTAACTTAAATATTGACAAAAACAATGAAAACAATTTAACAAAATGGAGGTTTCCTACAGAAGAAAGTTATATTAAAAGGCCAGGGAAAAAATCTTGAATCAGGGAAATGTCGAAAAAATTAATCATTTCAGATTGTGGCTACCATGTCAGTTTTACTTTAAATAATATTAAACTTAATTTTGAAAACTAGATTATTATCTTTAAAAACATTTTTGGTCATTTAATGTTCTTATCAAAGCATTCAGTTTGAAGTTTCGAACAAGCGTTTCCACTCCCTGTGGGTCTTTTTGAAATTTCGCATTTACCACAACAAACCACAAACCTTGCAAGTCTTGAAAGCCAACATTGAAGAAGAAATCACCAATTTGGGGCCAGATGTTTTACGAACAACAATTCAAAATGCTGTAAAACGAGCACAATCAACATCAACTCAGGAGATGGTTATTTGACCTATATTATTTTTTAACTTTATATTATTAATTTTATACCTTTAAATTAACTTTCAGTCAAAACATTGCCCATATTTTGAATTTCTAATAAAATGGCAGCCAATTCATAATATGACATTACTTTTGCCTTATATTACACGAGACAAAAAGTTTTTATCTTAAGAAATGTTAATTTTTGTTTTTTAACATTGATTGACTATCCTTGTTTACGCACAAAGTAAAATAGAAAATTCTAAAAATTTAGTTTAGTTGCGTAGCGAAACGGATAAAATACTGAAATATTGTGAAATTGAAAATATACTGGTTTTTACTTATTATGTTTGAATTTCATAGCAAACTTAGTTTGATTTTATTAGAAATATCTATGTCCCGAGAAATACAGGGAGTTTGTAATTAATTACACTAACCACCTTGATTGCTGACGTCACGCGTGGAAGTCCTCACGTGACGTCAACAATCAAAGTAATTAAACAATACAAGGTCGGCTCGGTTTAAATCAAGACAAACTTACTCACACACCTTGGCTGATGTTGTCACACGTGGAAATCCGTACGTGATAGTAAAACCAAGATCACTACTGTGCAAGGTTGTCTCGATTTAAACCGAGCCGACCTTATCACGCGCGGAAATCCTTACATGACGTCAAAACTAAAATCATTACTGTATAAGGTCGACTCGGTTTAAACTGAGACTGTCTTGTATAAGGTTTTTCTTTTTTAACTCATCTTTAGGTTTAATTAGGAGGAGTCTCGCGGATGGTGTGCACTAAATGTTATAACCCTATTGTGGTTTACGCAGATTAACATATGTGTCTTTGTGCATATTTCTGATTCATGTTTTGTGTCTTACATTTTAGTTATATGTTTTTGGCTCTACATTGTAAATGGCTTGTCCATTAATAAAGAATTATTATTATTATTCATTTATACGAGTGTTTTCCACACCCAGACTAAGCATGATGTAAAATTTCGAGTTTAAAGAAGCCCCGTGAAAATTTTCTGGGCTTTTCTAAACTCGAAATTTTACTTCATGCGCCACGCGTATAAAACAGTGATTTAACGAGAAATTTAAAAACACACAAAAGACATTTTTCATGTTAATCCTCACAATTAATTCGAATTATTTTTGAGAATTCAAATCCTTTTGTAAGTATTCGAATCCTTTTATAAATATTCAAATCCTTTTATAAATATTCGAATCCTTTTATAAATATTTGAATCTTTTCATAAAGATTCGAATCCTTTTATATGGATTCGAATCACCCACATTTGGATTCGAATACGAATCCTCTTAAAAAAATGTAACGAATCCGGATCACAAATCTAGTTGAACTAAAGTATTCGAATGCCTCTCTGAATGATTCGAATCCTGCCCAGCTCTGCTAGTTAGTAGTGCTAATCTAATTTAAAATTCAAAGCCTACTCTATTTTATATTTTAAATGATTGCACGGTACTTCAATGTGTATCTGTTTTAGTCGACTAATCGTTTATCGCATTTTTAATATTGCTTTATTTTATCATATTATGTCTTCCAGCAATTGTTTATCAGACTAACACTTGTTTTAACCTTTCAGTATTTGTACCTGCTCTTCTCGGACGACAGCTTACTCTCCCTAGACGAATGGGTCTTCAACACGGAGGCCCACCCACTGCCCATCAAGGGCGTCAACCCCTTCTACCGGGAAGCGGTGTAATGCCCTAGTGAGGACTAAAAAATCTAGCAATTAAATTCCCAAACACCCCTCCCCCCTCTCATCCCAGATGACTGAAAAAGACACTCTTAATTAAACGTCCCCCCAAAACATTTCACGTAAATTATTTATTTATAATAATATATTTAAGACTTCAGACTGTTACTACTATAATAGTGAGTGTAATATAGTGTGTACTGTGATCCCATTTTAAGAGAGAGTGCGCGATTGTACATAAGTTTGAAGATTAGGTGAATTTCAATTGAATTATATATATACATATATATATTTCGTTACTGCTTAAATCGTCCGGGTTTTGTATATATATATATATATATATAAATATTGATATTAAATACATCCATCTTTGTTTTATAAAGATGCGTCTTTTAATCCGTATCCTCCTCGACTTAATTAAATAGTAACGAGTGATTAATAGTTAAGTAGTTTTGTGCGTTTTTTTATGATTGGCGTTGGTTAAGCGGGAATTTTAAAATGATTTTGCAACTAACCTAAAAAATCCAGTTAACTGGAATTATTTTACCATTTGTTTTTTAATATTCAACAAATCCTATCTTAATTGGCGACAATCAATATCGCACAAAGTTTTAGCATATTGTATATAGTGTATAATAACGGACCACTTTAGTAGGTACTGCCAAATAAATATTTTTCCTTAAAAGAAGAAGACTTATAGCCGTTTGCACCTGTTTCCGTTAAAGTATTAGTTAACTAACGACAAGATAAAGTTAACTATAACATACATTTAAAGTCTTATGTATGAGTTTCTATGTAAACGTAATTTTGAACACAACTGAGAAATACATACGTTTATGTATTTGTTGAACCTATCCTATGCGGTGGATTAATTTATGTAACAGATAGCGCCTTTAACTACAGTAGAACCTCGTTATACCGGGATGGCTTTTGGCTATACCTAGCACGATATAAGAAAAACACGGTATATCCGAATATATGTAATTTGTATAATAGTCACATACACACACGCACATATATATATATATACATATACATATATATATATATATATATATATATATATATATATATATATATGTATATATATATATATATATGTATGTATATATATATATATATATATATATATATATATATATATGTATGTATATATATATATATATATATATATATATATATGTATGTATATATATATATATATATATATATATATATACATACATATATACATATATGTATATACATATATATATATATTTATATATATATATATATATTCAAGGGACCCAGTATTTACTAATCCCCTTAACATAATAGGCTTAATGCAGGTATGTGCAGTAGCCACCTACATAACAAGACATACTATATAATACAATAATGACGCCGGAACATTTTACCTAATCAGGGCGGTACGCAGTCAATTCTTAAAATTAACATCTTTAAAAAAAAAGAAACCTGAAAAATGACCCCGATATATCCGAAACACGGTATCTTGAGGCCCGGTATAGCGAGGTTGTACTGTATTACATAAGTGGCGTTGCTAAGTATTTTGTCATTTAACTACAGCATGAATTAGCAAGGACCTTAACGAGAACTGGTGCAAACGTACATTAAACAATTTAAAGTCAATTATTACAAATATCCATTCATATATTTTATCGGAAAATGCAATTTCCCATTCCATGTTTCGATTTACACTCAGTTACAACAATATTTTACTCAAACGGTATTTCAAACGATGATTTTGAATTAGTAGACTTGATGCATAAATGTTAAAATAAAAATGAAGTATCGGCAATGGAAATTTCATTATTTATTAAAGTTGATACAACAATAATCAAAACTAGATTAAGTCCACTAAGTCGAATGTTAAATAATCCATAGTGTAGTATTAAAACTATCTTTTAACATCTGTTAACCCATTAAGCACCATTCATGCATAAACGCAACATTATTAATTTTTTGTTAATTAAATTACTAAATAAGTCAATTTGCTATATTATATTATTGACTTGAAAATGAATGAAGAAGAATGTAAGTATTTTGTTATTTAAATATTTTGATTATTACTCATTTAAAAAAAAATAATGTTAGTGCATTTTTAACTTCGCAATATTTCAATGATTTATACGCGTGGCGCATGAAGTAAAATTTCGAGTTTAGAAAAGCCTAATTTGGCTCGGTCGCTCCGCTTCGCTACGCGCCCGAGCCAAATTTTCAGGCTTTTCTAAACTCGAAATTTTACTTCATGCTTAGTCTGGGAGTGGAATCACTCGTTGGAAACTTCATATTGCACGTTTTTATATGTAATCGACTAATGCCTGAATATACATAATGTATATTTAAAAGAAAAACTCCCAGTATATAATATAAAATTAACTTTAAGTTTAGAGTTAACTCTATAATTGCTCGGCCGTTAATGGGTTAATAAAGCACCAAGAGTTTTAAATAAAAGTTGTTGTAACTGTGAATTAGTAACATATTAATATAAAGGAGGAATGGATTTGTTTTTAGTGAAATACACCAATCCAATAGCGACTTAAGCAGTAATCCATAGGATAGTTAATTTCTTGTACATTTTTTATAAATAGTTAAATTTTAAACTGTTGAGAACAGTTCCTAAATATATATAAAATAAATTAATATTTATAACAAAAAAAATATAATATATTAGTTGGATAAAGGTGAAATTTTATTAACTAAAAAAATCTGAGTTTTATTTTAACAACCAAGGTTTTTTATTCGAAATTATTTTCATGAATAAACAAAATCTGGCTTATTAATAGGTGTCAGTAGAAAGTTTAAAAATTACTGTAGGACCTTGAAACATTCTATACACTTGCTCTATTAAATTGGTCTATAATGTGGGAGGAATATTGTAGAAGAGTTTATTATACTTAGTAGAATGTACGTTCTACTAGTGAAGAGAAAACTAGTATGAAAGTGCCGTGCAATAATTTAAATCCTAAATTAGAGTAGATGGCATTTTTTTATGCAGTTGCCCAGAATCCCAATTGAATGATGGAATAAATTTGAGGTTATTGTATAGTATGTGTTAACAGTCAGTAGTGCCAATCTAATTTAAAGCCTACTCTAATTTATATTTTAAATGATCGCACGGCATGACAGTTGATATTAGAATGTTCATTTTGCTAACTGTACCAAATTATTCTACAATATTATAAGTTTACAAATGTTTAGCGTTAGAACGCTAGTTAGAACATTAATTCCACCAATTTTACTAACATTTTCTAGTAGAATTGGTGGAACAAATGTTGTAACTCTGCTAAACATTTGATTAAAATTCCGAGTATGATATTGTAGAAAAAATTAATACAGTTAATAGAATTTTCATTCTACCAATTCTACTAAATTTTTTGACAAAATTGTGAGTAAAATGTTTAATACAATTAGTAGAATATTTTAAGACTCAACTGAAGTCTTACAACATTCTATTAACGTCTATTAATAAGTTTTATGACTCTAATAAAGAATTAATTTCTTGTACTAAACTTTTCTACAACATTATGAGTAAAATGTTTAATATAATTAGTAGAATATTTTAAGACTCAACTGAAGTCTTAAAACATTCTATTAACGTCTATTAATAAGTTTTAAGACTCTAATAAAGTATTAATTTCTTGTCCTAAACTTGTCTACAACATTACTACAATTAGTAGAATGTTTTAAAGATTTAACTAAGGTCAATCTAGTAATGTCTATCAATAAGTTTTAGGACTCGAATAGAGTGTTTATTATTTCTACTTACGTCTATTAACAAAGCAGATTGTAATTAAATCAATTTTAATAATGTACACCAAAAATGTAAAATATACAAAATGTGTAATAATAAAATGAAAAATCCGACATTTTTTGCGTTACTTTGAGATTATCGTGTGAAAATTAATACCACAAATTTATTCTTTAAAATCAGATACTAATCATAGCTTTGTCTTTTAAACAAATATCGTATGTTCAATAAAACAAAACCTCTAGAGTGCATTTATTTTTTAATTTAAGTGTGCTACACGCTTTAGGAATTGACATATAGAATGTCAGACATAATAATTATAATACCATGCAATCATTTAAATTATTAATTTGAGTAGGCGGCATTTTTTTGTTGTGATTGCGCAGAATACTAATTGACTGATTTGAGATTAATAAACTATGTGTTAACAGTCAGTAGTGCCAATCTAATTTAAAATGCAAAGCTTACTCTAATTTATATTTTAAATGATCGCATGGTATATAATTTCAGAGTGTGTTAACAGTCAGTAGTGCCAATCTAATTTAAAATGCAAAGCTTACTCTAATTTATATTTTAAATGATTGCATGGTATATAATTTCACAGTTGCCAACCTACAATATTTCCCATGGAACTCTGGCAGTTTTTTTTTTATTGAACATTCGTACCATATTTATAGATATCGAAAATATAGAATTCTGAACATTATTTTTGATCGTTTGGATGAACTAAATGTGAGATCTATTTATTGAACTGAAAAAATTCTCTAAATACAAATCTAAAGATCTTTTATATATAGTTGAAGAAACGGTTTTTAAATTATGATAACTCATAATAAGATATGTATAATTTTTTTCTTTAAATACATACGACACTTTCTTAATTATTACAAATTAACGCAAAAAAATCGAAAATGTTTAATTAATTGAGTAAAAAATAATGTAAAACAATTGGGATATTATAATTATAAAATTTTATGACAATTTCTTGAGATTATAGCAGCTGTACCTGCCCTACACAGACATTAGTGTTGTTTTTTTTTAATGAATTTATACTCGTATAGTACTGTTGTGTAATAATTAATGTGCGTTTTTATCTTTCCTAATTTTTTTACTATTTCTGACGACCCTTGTTCCTTTTGGATGTACCTCAAATCAATAGCCAACAAAAATATACAACAGTTTCGTCTTCAGTGTATATTGTAAGTACAAAACGCGATGTTTTTATTTTAATCTTTTTTTTTTAATTTTGTTTGTATATTTTAGCGTTTTGTTCTTTTGTTGATAGGATAATTATAGAGTTGGTCTTATTATTTTGTTTATATTAAAAATAGATTTTACTGTATCGATTATTTATTTTCCCATCCAATACATTTTCTTAATATCGTCATCTCAGTCCTACAACTAGATCACTCAAAAATTATCGATATCGATTTTCACAGCTAAGAATGTCATTGCTCGTATGGTTCGGTTCGGCAGGCCGTTTAGTCTCAGTGCGCGTGCGCCAAAATACATTCGGCCGACCCACTTCCTTAGATCACGAGCCGTCACTGTTCAAAACGGATTTTTGATTTTAAAATGTTCACTAAACCAATACTTTCCCTAAGTATAACATACGGGAAAAGCAAAAGCGGTTTGGGTAGTAAATCAGTGTCCACGTGCGTGTTCGATTTGAAATGAACCGCTAATTTTTTTCGGTTCAATACTGGTTTTCGTTTAGATAAAAATAACGTTTTTTTTTTCATATGTTCGAAAGCGTAAACGCCATCTAATGCCCATTAGCTTAAGTATGTAGCATGCTACTTAAACTTATGGGCATTAGATGGCGTTTACGCTTTCAAAAATATGTAAATTGCACAGGCCATAATAAATGGTCAAAGATGTTCAGTATTCTTCAACTGATGATAGCGTTGAAGCCTGAAACGCGTATATAATGAATGAGTACTGAACTCTAATTAATATTCTTATTTTTTTTCGGTTTTCATTTCGACGAAAATAACGGTTTTTTTCAGTTCAGTTCCAGTTCCTGAAACACGTATATAGTTATATGAATGAATGAGTTGAGTACTGAACACAAGTTAATATTCTTGTGTTTTTGTTCGGTTTTCGTTCCGACGAACATAATGTTTCTTTTTTCGGTTTTCGGTTTAGTTCCGTTTCGAAAAACAAGAAAATCATGCTTGTTTTTCTTACAAAACAGCAAAAAGATCATTAAATCACACTAATTAAACTATTCCATTACATAAAAAACACGACATTATCTCTAGCGTGATTTTCGAACATAAACATCACCTAATTACATAAGTAACGCAAAAACTCGTTACACAACACGCGAAGCGCAAACATTTCATCCGCGATGCAATTTTAATTATAATTTCGCGAAAATAAATTTACGCGCCGCATGAATGGACGACGTCAACGTTTATAATTATATTGCACACACACGCACATAAGAAGGGCAACGGTTTTTCGCGAAAGGTGTCTTCGAAAATGCGAGGCGGCGCATGCGAGGAAAGCCGGCTTTCAGGCGCCCGCTGAAAATTTTCAGAGCGCATCACGCATCAAGCTTATACACCAACGTTTTATTATTATACAGTCGCGAACGAGCGTGTGAATTTTAGGAATTATCGCGGGTTTGACAAGTTTTCTGTGGGTGAAATTGTTTAGATTGTCTTTAAGTGAGTGCGTGAGTTTTTTTTTGTGTGATTTTAAGAAAGAATAACGTTTACCTTAGGAACGATGATTGTGCGTGATGGGATTATTGTCATTGTTTTAATTTGCGGTAAGTTTTTTGTATATAGAGGGAATCTTTCTTTCAAGTATACATACAGAGAGTTTTATGTAACACCGAATATTTTCATAACGAGAATTTTTCTTTTAAGTATCCATATGCATTTATTGCACATTGTTTGATGCTCGGTTTATTAAAAGAATTTAATTTGAAGCTTTAAGCAAGTGTTTTCCACTACCAGTCTAAGTATGAAGTAAAATTTCGAGTTTAGAAAAGCCTGTAAATTTGGTTTGGTCGCGTAGCGCGAAGCGCGGAGCGGCCAAACCAAATTTTCAGGCTTTTCTAAACTCGAAATTTTACTTCATGCTTCACCGGTACAAAACACTGATTCAATGTAAAGTTTAGCGGTGTGTTTTAAACTTCGTAATATGTCAGTGTTTTGTACCGGTGGCGCATGAAGTAAAATTTCGAGTTTAGAAAAGCCTGAAAATTTGGTTTGGCCGCTCCGCGCTTCGCGCTACGCAACCAAACCAAATTTTCAGGCTTTTCTAAACTCGAAATTTTACTTCATGCTTAGCCTGGGAGTGGGAAACACTCGCTTAAAGCTTCAAATTGAATTCTTTTAATAAACTGAGCATCGGAAAATGTGCAACGTATGCATATGGATACATCAAAAAATAATTCTCGTTATGAAAATGTTCGGTGTTACATAAAACTCTCTATATGCATACATACGCTTTTTCTAAAAGAGTTAAATTTGAAGCGAGTATTTACCACTTCCAGACTAAGCATGAAGTAATATTTCAAGTTTAGATAAGCCTGAGCGTTTGGATTTGGACACAAAACCAGGCTTTTCTCAAACTCAGGCTTTTCTAAACTCGAAATTTTACTTCATGCGCCATGCGCCAAGCGTATTAAACACTAAAAACACTGAAATATTGGTAACAAGAAAACTTCACTTGAAATCAATGTCTTATACGCGTGGCGCATAAAGTAAAATTTCGAGTTTAGAAAAGCCTGAAAATTTGGTTTGGTCGCTCCGCGCTTCGCGCTACGCGACCAAACCAAATTTTCAGGCTTTTCTAAACTCGAAATTTTACTTCATGCTTAACCTGGGAGTGGAAAACACTCGTTTATCGTTTCCAATTAAACTTGAAAAAAAGACAAGGCATATATTACAATTTACAACATATAAATGGAATATGTATACCAAAAAGAAAAATTCTCTGTATATAATTTAAATGTTGCTACTTTACATGTTTTTCAAACTATTTTACCTTAATTCCCAATGAGCAAACACATTCAAATAATGTTTTATCAACATTGAAACAACGTTTAATGTTGTTACAATGTTGATAAAATGTTATTTGTTTGTTTTTTGCTTAGTGGGTTGTGTCCTAATTCATTTCTGAATTGGAAAATAAATACGAGCTAAAGGTTGATAAAAATGTTAACAAATAAAATGACAGACTAATAACTAAGGCTAGGATTTGAATACGAATAATTCAAATAGTCGAATATTTAAATATAAAAATTTTACAAACATAAAATTATTCACATATTTGAATATTCAAATATTTAAGTATTCGAATATTTGAATATATTTTTAAATACGTTTTTGAACGAATATTTTGAATACATTTCGAATAAATAATTGAGTATTTAAATTTTAAAAATTCCCAGCCTTAACAGCATATTTTAAACGTCACTTGAAAACAGTGTGGTGGAGCGACCAAACCAAATTTTAAGGCTATTCTTAACTGGAAATTCTATGTCATGCTTAATCTGGGAGTCTAAAACGCTTGTTAGGCAACTGTAAGAACCTTTCATTACAATACTGATTTCTTAAAAAAAAATGGGAAACAAATACAAACTGTAGTTATTTTCATAGTCTTTATCACTTTCATTAATTATTTTGTTGTGCATTTTTTCGATGAATTCGGTGTTGTTATTAAAGGTTTTAATAGTTTTCTAATAAGGATTTTTCACTCCCTGATTAATCCTTTAAGCCCTGGAGCTTTTCTGGTGCTCCAAAAAATGTTTTGTACACCGCATATTATTTATTACTATCTCAGATATACAGAGAGTTTTTCTTTTAAGTAACATATCTTAATTTACTGTATACGCTATAAATCTTCAGCTATTTCTTGCTTTTACAAATATTTCAAATTGAACTTTCAAGCGAGTGCTTTCCACTCCCCGATTAAGCAGATTAAGCTACGCGCTACGCGACCAAACCAAATCTTCAGGATTTTCTAATCTCGAAATTTTACTTTATGTAACACGTTTTTCAGCATACTGCTTTAGTTGAATATTTTGAACTTCACCTAAAATCAGTGATTTATACGCGCGGCGCATGAAGTAAAATTTCTAGTTTAGAAAACCCTGAAAACGCGACCAAACCAAATTTTCAGGCTTTTGTAAACTCGAAATTTTACTTCATGCCTAATCTGGGAGTGGAAAACACTCGTTTAAGACTTCAAATTAAATTATGCTAAAGAACAAACGATAATCGGAAAATGCATGTATATTTAAAAGAAAAATTCCCAGTATGTTTACCAAATTTTAGTGGTGGCATGCCACCGCCAGGGCCGAAAGGGTTAAGCATGAAGTAAATATTTCGAGTTAAACACTGATTTAATATAAGGTTCAAAAATATACTCAGGTATTTTTAATCCATAACAAGATGAATGCAAAATTAGGATACATGATTTCACAATTTCATACGATATATAATTTATTTTCTCCACGACCATTAGTGAATGTAATAATTCCGAAATAATTATTAATAATAGAATGTAAAAATTCTCACTCTTGAGTTAGAATATTTATTCTGAAACACTTGCTTCTAATATGTTTTGCATGTATTTTCTTTTTATAACAAGATACAGAATGAATATTCCGTAATCTAAGTAAACTACATAGATTGCCTTGAATTTCAAAACTTTTTAATTCAAGTAAAATAGTAAGTCATAAATCGACTAAAGCAAATACAGTATGTCTCTGGATTTAGTTGACAAGAGAGACAATTTTTGCAGATCCCCGAGCAATGGAGGGAGGTAGAGATAGTGTTTATATCAAAGACTGGCAAACGCTTAACTGACGAGCCTAAGTTATACCGCCCTATAAGCCTCACCTCTTTACTTCTAAAATCGATGGAGAAATTCATTGGTAGAAATATCAGAGGAATAGCGTTCCAGTTCTTTCCCCTTCACAAACAACGATTTGCCTATCAAACAGGCAACCCAACAACAAATGCCCTTCATACACTAATAGGTGTAATAAAGAACAACATTGCAACCAAAGAACCAACTTGCTACCAACTATGCTGGCTCAAACGCAACCGGGTGTTGACTTGGCGGACACAACATAGGAAATCCCATGTAAATTTTGAAATGTCCAAATTTTGGCTCCCCTATTTATTTTAGAAACAAAATGTATTTACCTTTTTGTAGAGCGAAAAATTCTGAATTCATTCAAGTTGACGTTTATCACTTTACATTTCTCTAAGGTAAAATAACTAAGAAAAAGTAATGTGATTTTATAAAAATAATGACATGCCATGGAATTGAAACAACAATTGCGGGTGTCAAAATGGCAAAAGATATCGCAGTCGCTTGATTAAAGTAAATGTTTTCGAATGTTTGCGTTATGTTTTTTTTTTGTCGTTAATTAAGTAACAGCAATATCCATGGTATGTCATTATTTTTATAAAATCACAATACTTTTTCTCAATTATTTTAGCTGTACATTTTCTGACATTTGTTGATTTTTAGAAGAGTTCAATTTGAAGCCTCAAACGAGTGTTTTCCACTCCCAGACTAAGCATGAAGTAAAATTTCGAGTTTATAAAAGCCCCGTGAAAATTTGTTGAGGGTCGCGCAGCGACCCGACACAAATTTTCTAAACTCATAAAATACATAAATTTGACAATATTATAGTGTTTTATACGCGTGGCGCATAAAGTAAAATTTCGAGTTTAGAAAAGCCCAGAAAATTTGTCTCGGGTCACTGCGCGACCCTCGGCAAATTTTCACGGGGCTTTTCTAAACTCGAAATTTTACTTCATGCTTAGTCTGGGAGTGGAAAACACTTGTTTAAAGCTTTAAATTGAACTTTAAAAAAAGCAGGGAATATCCGCAATCGTTGTATCAATTCCATGGTATGTCATTATTTTTATAAAATCACATTACTTTTTCTTAATTATTTTAGCTGTAAATTTTCTGACATTCGTTGATTTTTAGAAGAGTTCAATTTGAAGCCGTGAACGAGTTTTTTCCACACCCAGACTAAGCATGAAGTAAAATTTCGAGTTTAGAAAAGCCCCGTGAAAATTTGTCGAAGGTCGCGCAGCGACCCGAGACAAATTTTCTGGGCTTTTCTAAACTCGAAATTTTACTTCATGCGCCACGCGTATAAAACACAGATTTTAAGTGAAGTTCGAATATACATAAATTTGACAATATTATAGTGTTTTATACGCGTGGCGCATGATTTTACTTCATAAATTCCGAGTTTAGAAAAGCCTAGAAAATTTGTCTTGGGTCGCTGCGCGACCCTCGACAAATTTTCACGGGGCTTTTCTAAACTCGAAATTTTACTTCATGCTTAGTCTGGGAGTGGAAAACACTTGTTTAAAGCTATAAATTGAATTTTAAAGAAACAGGGAATATCCGCAATTGTATCAATTCCATAGTATGTCATAATTTTTATAAAATCACATAACTTTTTCTTAATTATTTTAACTTAGAAAAACGTAAAGTGTTTAGTGTGAACATTCATAAATTTAGAATTATTCCCTCTACAAAAAAGTGAAAAACATTTAGTCTCTAAAATAAATAGGGAAGCCAATATTTAAACACTTCAAAATTAACATGCGATTTCCTATGTTGCGTCCGCCAAGTCAACACCTGGTAGAAACAGGAATATCGGATCGCAGGGCCATTCTGTTCAATATCAATTTTAATGAATGTATAGAGCGCGTGGGCGTCAATATGTTTTCAAGTTCAATAACCATGACAGAAAAAATGACATTATATCAGGGTTTAGATGCCGAGACTTGGGACTTCATTGGGGGATCTAGTGCTGACCAATATTTTGACAGGTTTCTTTGTGTTTTCCTCGAGCATTTTACCGCTGCATTTCTGAAAACGTCTTCAAAACCTAGCGTTTTTGAAAATAAAATAAAATGGTGTATAATCCTGCACTCAGAGCTATGAAAGAAAATCTGACTCTGACTTCAGAGTTGTATAATCAAACACTTGATCTAGATACAAGAAAACTGAGAAACGCCCAAAGAAATGTTTACAAACGTGCAATAGTATCTGCAAAGCTAGTGGCTAATAATAACTACATTAAATCCAACGAATTTAAATCAAAAGCAATGTGGAACGTCATAAATTCCAACAGAGCATCACTACGCAAAAATAAACATTGTGATATCACACCTGAAGAATTTAATTCATATATTGTTAACAATCCGGAGAACATTATAAACTCAATTCCTCCCTGTGATGTTGATCCAGTGTTTCTAATGTGCAATCCTACCAATCTATAAAAATTACTTTAAATGTTCTCCCTCTCTACATATACTGTTGCATCAATCATATGTTACTTAAACGCGAGTTTGAGTGCGATGTGATTGGCTACGATTTCTAATTGTAATATAGTCAACCCAATTTATACTTTTCCTTTCAAAAATAAATGAAATCTGTCAGTTATCGCAAGCAAGTGATATTTGCTGTTCTAGCACTTAAAGCAGACGTAGACGAATAACGGAGATTTAAACATACCAATAATGTATATAAAGGAGGAAAATATTTTTCGGGTGAACTTATACCATGGAGAAAACAGTTCAAGAAATTCTTATGATTTATTTTCTGTAAAATTTTCTGATTTAACAATACCATTTATTTCAACCATTTACAACCTTATAACACTGTTTGCATACATTTCACAAGCGAGGAGTTAGAAGTCTGTCAATATTATCAGAAGAGATGAAATTAAACAATTTCTGTTATGTTGAAGAGTGTCCAATAATATCCTTGCTATTGCAAAATCATTTAATATTTAAAAATCCTTTGTACATAAGAGTTCTACAAGAATTTAGTTTAGGTCCTACAAATTTCAACATTGCTAGTTGCTGTATGACAAATTTAAGTGAGAAAATGTTTGTAAAAACTGATAAGCATTCCGTTGAACTAAAATATCCATTATACAACATATTATGGTTGACATAATAATTGACAAATTTAATTTATTTTTGACGGGAAAATTGTACATTGGGTTGACTATATTACAATTATAAATCGTAGCCGATTACATCGTACTCAATGCATTGATACGTTCCAGTACACATCGAACATAGGAAAATTAATATTGACTATTTTAGCATGTTCGGTGTTACATAAAACTCTCTGTATATGGTCTCAGATATGATATTATTAAGACTGTCTTAAATGCTGTGCTCTCACCTTCAACTAAAATTATTAATCAATGTATAAAGAATCATCTTTCCTAACGGCGTGAAATGTGGACTAGTCATAACTATATACAAAAAAGGTGAGCACGTCGACCCTAACAATTATCGACCAATTTCTATTCTGCCTATATTTGGAAAAATATTTGAAAAAATCCTTCAGACGCAACTATTAGAGCAATTCGAAGACACAAACCTTCTACGAGCAAAACAATTTGGGTTTAGAAAGGGAAAAACAACAATTGATGCTGTCCTGAAATTTACTAAAAAATCAATTGAATGCTTTAAATTTGATTTCTAAATAAACATTGTTAGATCTATCAAAGACATTAGATTGTGTGTCGCACCAGACCCTTCTTCGTAAACTTTATTTTTATAATCTACATCCAGACAGTTGTGGGCGAACGCAATGTGTGCAGACAAACGGGATAAAATCAAACGATATGCAAATACAGTTTGGGGTTCCACAGGGTTCCATTCTAGGTCTATTATTATTCCTTATTTACTTAAATGACTTGAGCGATCTCTCTCCCCATGTAACACTGTATGCCGATGATACTCCCATTACAACTAAAGGCAGAAACATAGAAGAGGTAAATATTACACACAACATGTCATATAATAGTGGCTCCAGTACAACCAGCTTATGCTAAACAGCGATAAATCTGCAGTGGTTACGTTTAGTTTATCAAAAAACTTTACAGAAATTAACTCTACCAAATTTCTCGGATTCCACCTAGATTTTCATCTAACCTGGCATGCTCATGATAACACACTTGCGAGCAAACATAGCTCAAATATTTTTCTAATCCGCAGAATGTCGAATATAGTAGCTGATGATGTACGGGTTCTTCTTCGGTACTTCTCCTTAATCCAAAGCCATATGACATGGCTTATTAATTTGGGGTCGTAGCTAGATTCGTCATCGAATTTTTGGCCTACAGAGAAAGGTGATTCGTATATTATCATCTTACGGCTATTTGGAAGATTGTCGTCAAGCATTTATCAATTTAGAGATCTTAACTTTACCGTTATTATACCGGGTGTTGACTTGGCGGACGCAACATAGGAAATCCCATATAAATTTTGAAATGTTCAAATTTTGGCTCCCCTATTTATTTTAGAAAGAAAGTGTATTTACCTTTTTTGTAGAGGAATTCTAAATTCATTCGTGTTAACGTTTATCACTTTACGTTTCCCTGAGTTAAAATAATTGAGAAGAAGTAATGTGATTTTATAAAAATAATGACATGCCACGAAATTGAAACAACAATTGCGGATGTCAAAATGGCAAAATATATCGCAGTCACTTGATTAAAGTAAATGTTTTCGAAATGATTTATACTATACAAGAAAAATGTCATTATTTTTATAAAATCACATTACTTTTTCTTAGTTATTTTAGCTGTTAATTTTCTGACATTTGTTAATTTTTAAAAGAGTTCAATTTGAAGCTTTAAACGAGTGTTTTCCACTCCCAGACTAAGCATGAAGAAAAATTTCGAGTTTAGAAAAGCCCCGTGAAAATTTGTCGAGGGTCGCGCAGCGACCGGAGACAAATTTTCTGGGCTTTTCTAAACTCGAAATTTTACTTCATGCGCCATGCGTACAAAACACAGATTTTAAGTGAAGTTCGAATACACATAAATTTGACAATATTATATTTTTTTATACGCGTGGCGCATGAAGTAAAATTTCGAGTTTAGAAAAGCCCAGAAAATTTGTCTCGGGTCGCTGCGCGACCCTCGACAAATTTTCACGGGGCTTTTCTAAACTCGAAATTTTACTTCATGCTTAGTCTGGGAGTGGAAAACACTTGTATATAGCTTTAAATTGAACTTGAAAAATAACAGGGAATATCCGCAATTGTTGTATCAATTCCATGGTATGTCATTATTTTTATAAAATTGCATTACTTTTTCTTAATTATTGTAACTTAGAGAAACGTAAATTGTTAAGGGTGAACATTAATGAATTTAGAATTTTTGCCTCTACAAAAAAGTGAAATACACTTTGTCTCTAAAATAAATAGGGTAGCCAATATTTGAACACTTTAAAATTAACATGCGATTTCTTATGTTGCGTCCGCCAAGTCAACACCCGGTATACACAAACAACGTAAAATTTAATACAAATTATAAATTTGTATAATATCTAGGGTGAAACTGTTACAATAATAATTACTTAAATATCCAATTTTCATTAAATATTCAGGAAGCCGCTTTAACTGGGATATTAACATTAAAATAACAAGAACAAATATGTCTAAGAAAATTGATGAAATATTGTGAAATCTAAATAAGGAATTCCTAAAAAATTCGCAATCGTAATTCTTCAGCAATTTCTCATACAGACCTTTCTGCAAATTGGCTTTCCACCCACGATCATTATGCCTGCGCAATTCTCTATTTTTTATACAAACGAAAACGAAAGTTCACCTTAATGTATTTTTATTCGTCTGCATTGTTGTAAATATTTTCGTACAACAATATTATTCCTTGTGACATAATTTGAATGAAAACTGGTCTATTTATACGATACAGTTTTCGCGAATTGGCAAATAATCAAAACGCCTTTTTGTTTACAACATGAACATTTAGAACATTCAACAAATGCACTAGCCGCGGTTATTTATGGTATCATGTGGTCGAATCTTATTTGATGTAGAGTGCATTTTTAACACGGAGATAGAAACTTGATTTAAATTATTTATAGAATTAAATTAACTACCGGCTTTAGTTTAAATAAATGTGTGATGTAATTCTGTTTTAAGTAAATCGTAAATGCATTTGTCATTATTTATGCAATTAACACACTATTATATAAAATAAATGTGTAATGCGTATCTATTTAAAGTAACTTGTAAATGTAATGTCACTATTTATCCAATTAACGTAAATTCTGTTTTTTTAATATGACCAAACTTAGGGTGTATTTGCTGCGAACAGTTGCAATCCTGCTTTAACAATAGGGTATTTTAAACAATTAATTTTGAGATGTTGATAAATGATTATCAATGTGACAAATAAATCATAATTTGTCATATAAATTGTCACGATGCAGAGAGTTTTAAAATAGAGAACTCTACAACTTGCAACTTTACAACAGAAACAGGCATTTTTTCTTTCAAGTATACTTTTTTTTACAAAATTAAGTCGAAGTATATTGCTCAGTGTGGAGCAGCGTGGCGAATAAAGTAAAATTTCGAGTTTAGAAAAGCCTGATTTGGCTTTTCTAAACTCGAAATTTTACTTCATACTTAACTTTCAACTTTCAACTTTCAACTTTCCTTTATTTCGTGTTATTACAAAAGTGTACACTCGTCATGGGTAAGATACATAAAAGTATAATGAATAAATAAAATTTGCGTAAAAAATAAATAAATAAATAAACAATAATAATAATTGATATATATGGATTAAAAGGACAATATTGCATTGTACAATATAAATACAAAACAGTGAAATGTATGGAAGTAATACAATATCATTACAAACACATTAAAATTCTATTTAAATTCAAATAGTGAATACCACAAGCAACTAGAGCGTGAACATTCAAATGCTAAGGTCTTTAAAATCATCCTCTAAGCATTCAGATAAACTGTAAAATGCTTTTTTACAGAGATAGTGTTTTATTACCCTTCTGAAGGGAGTACGTGGGAGGAGTTTAATATTTTCTGGTAAAGCATTAAATAGCTTAGGGCCAAAGTAATTAACACTATTTCTGCATTTATAAATTCGTAGAAAAGGCAAGCAAATGAGGTGTTTATTTCTTCATGGCAATATGTATGGTAAGATGAAACATTTTTTCGAACAAACGTAAGCGACTCGAGAATATAAACGCAACGTAATGTAAGGATTTCTAAGTTTACAAATGTGTCTTTGCAGTTATCTCTATACGACATAGAATTGATAACCCTCACACCTCGTCTTTGTAACCCGAATAAGCTGTTAATAATTGAGGAATGTCCCCATGCAAGAATTCCATAGGTTAGACGAGAATGGAAAAGCCCGAAGCAAGCGGATTTTAGAGCAGTGTGAGGTAAAAAGGAGTCGAGGTTACGCAGTAAAAATATAACTTTAGAAAGTTTCCCAGAGATATACCTCTCATGTACATCCCAGTTCAGCCTACTATCTAATTGAACACCCAAAAACATAGTTGAATTAGTCTCAACGCCGAGTTTGGTAGAGAAGAAGAAGAAGAGAAAAAATACTTAGTCTGGGATTGGAAACACTCGTTAGAGTCTTTAAATTGAAACATCACCGCCATTAATCACGAATGTCTGAAAATTTACATTGAAAAACCTAACCTAAAAGAAAAATTCCTTGTATTTAGAACTATTTCAAAATGTGAACATGTAAATGGGCAGATAATGAAAATGACAGATATTCCTGGGTAAGAAGCATTTACCTGATCCGCAGAGACATTAATTAAATTGATTAAATTGGTAGTAGATACAAATAATTTGAGGCGGCGACCGATGGTAGGTGGACATAAAATGTTGGACAAATCTAAAATTGGATAATGTCAAATATAACAAAATTTATACCGGTTTAGTGATGTTTTTTAAACATAGGTTATAATATGGAGTGACAATAAAAATATGTAAATAGGACGTTCAAAGTTTCACACACACTAAACAAATTTTACCTACGCCCTATCTAGTAACCGCATCTTACCACACTGTCATCTTGACAAGTATGATTGACATTACGTACACATGCACGTAATAGCTTGCACAAGTACATTACGTGCTGACAGCTGAACAGCTGATTGCTTACCGTACAACCAAATGACATTTCTTTCATGTACAGGAAGTTTTTCTTTAAAGTATACGTATTCCATAATTGACATTACGTACACATGCACGTTATAGCTTTGACAAGTACATTACGTGCTGACAGCTGATTGCTTACCATACAACCAAATGACATTTCTTTGATGTACAGGAAGTTTTTCTTTAAAGTATTCAGCTTATTTTCTTTAAATCTTTAGTTGTTCGTTGTTTTTTTCAAGAGTTCAATTTGAAGCTTTAAACGAGTGTTTTCCACTCCCAGACTAAGCATGAAGTAAAATTTCGAGTTTAGAAAAGCCCCGTGAAAATTTGTCGAGGGTCGCGTAGCGACCCGAGACAAATTTTCTGGGCTTTTCTAAACTCGAAATTTTACTTCATGCGCCACGCGTATAAAACACTAAAATATTGTGAACTCTATGTATATTTGAACCTTACTTGAAATCAGGGTTTTATACGCGTGGCGCATGAAGTAAAATTTCGAGTTTAGAAAAGCCCAGAAAATTTGTCTCGGGTCGCTGCGCGACCCTCGACAAATTTTCACGGGGCTTTTCTAAACTCGAAATTTTACTTCATGCTTAGTCTGGGAGTGGAAAATACTCGTTTAAAGCTTCAAATTGATTTTTTTTTTAAAAACAACGAATGTCGGAAAATGTACAGCTTTATTCCCTGTATATTGGTCAAGTAGTAATTTAGTTTTCATCATTGTCATGGTACCATAAAAAATTATTACATTAAGTAAGTTAAATAAATTGATTGTGAGTTACGTGAAGATCAAATTAATTTGACGAATAAAGCACTAATAACCTCAGTGTTATTCCATTGATAATGGTCACTTTGCGTCCGAAATGTACATTTGGTAATTCAAATAAAAGTGTGAAGAAAGGTTATTAGTGCTTTATTCTTAAAATTAATAAGTAAGTTGTTCTTTCCTGCTCATTGTTTATTTTGTTAGAGCGTAGGTAAAGTATCGTACGTTTCTCGAGTGGTATGGCAATTACATACTCGCGGAATATTGCACTCGCCGCTGCGCGGTTCGTGCGCTACATGACCGCTCATATGTAATATGACTCTCGTTACGTAATATACTATTACGTCTCCCAACATTTTGTTTCCACCGATGGTACATTTGTAATCGTCATCATAGTTAAATAAATTATCTGTTTTGTGAGTTAATTGAACTGTCAAATTACTGTCATATTTCCTTTCACATTACCTACAAATTTAAAGTTGAATTACAATATAACATGTAATTAATCTTGTCCTAACCTAAAGCACACAACCTGCATCAGACCACTAAATTCTTGAATTGTCAAATTTGATTGGTCACGTTAAAAAAACAGATTATACTAATACATTAAGTGACCTACATATAGTATTTTTAATACCTATTTGGAAGTACCAGTCGTTTTAGTGACTTAACGTATGCGGCATCTTGAACACACATACAAAATTAGGTTAGGAATTTGTCGTGTCAAATGGCTGACATCTAGACCATTATTCTTAGGGCATTAGTGGAGTAACTTGATATTCAATATAACCAGTGGCGGCGTAGGATCACAAATATTAATTAATTTCATAATATGGAACATAATAATGTATATGGACGTTGTGCTGTTATTTTATTGTAATACAACTAAAAGTTCCACAAAATATATTATACAGGCTTAAAGATCCAAACACATAATGGTTTTCGAATTTAGATTGAATATGCAAAACGTTTCCCTGAGCAAAACTCGAATTACGAAGAATACTCTACACTTTTAAGATATTTAAGTTAGTTATAACATATAATTCTATCCAAAGCAAGAGGGTGTGTAAAAATATAAAATATCTATAAAATGGTGCGAAATAAATTAGCAATGGCCCTGCTATAAATACAAAGTAAACTAACTGTAACAAAATAATCATGATTGTAACAAGCAGTAATAATATTTAATAACGGTTCAATTATATTAAATAAATGACGAAGTGATTTTAAAAGTTTAAAGTCTAAATATCTTGTTGATTAATACTTTCGCTTTCTGATAAAGATGGTTCGTCGTCGGATTCATTCGACACAGAGATCACCATTGGTTCGATATTTAACAAGTCCAATTTATTTTCTACCTCCCATGCCTCAGAAATTATTTTCTCTGTGTGGTTGATGTAATTTTGCCAGTGCTGTTGCGGTACATTTTCTACTACGTTATTCCATACATTTAAAACTTCAGCAGGTGACCCTGTAGTTTTAAAAATAGCTTCATCTTAACGTCTTTTAGTCTCTGACCAAACCATTTCGATAGCGTTAAAATGGCAATGATAGGGAGATAGTCTGAGAACACAATGATCATGTTCCGCAGCGTATTTATTTAAATGATATTTTTTTTCCGGCACTGTTTGCTTTTCAACCAGATTCCAAACAGCATCTTTTAAAAGATTATTTGGAAAAGGGACATTCTTCTTTCCAAGCCAATCTATAATACGTTTTTTGCTCCAGCTTTTTCTCGGACTTTCTTCTTCTAGACGACTATGATAAGTTGTGTTATCTAGTATAATTAAGGATGGTTCTTCTAAGTTTGCAATAAGTTGATCTTTAAACCACTTCTAAAAATTTTTGGTATTCATATTATTGTGATAATCACCCGTTTTCTTATAACATTTAAAAATTAGAGATCTATTTGTCACAAATCCGTCTTTATTTCCGGCATGAACAATAACGTAACGAAACCCACTTCCAGTTTTTCTAAAATGACTGTATTTACTGCTATCTTGCCACATTCTTCTATCAAAACTTTTGCTAAAAACCCATGTGTCATCCAGAAAAACCGGTTTATAAATGTTCTCCTTTTTAGCAACTTGATATTTATTTAAAAATAAAATTCTCTTCAACCTGATTCCAGGCGATTCCAATAAATGTTTTCTTCCGTCCTGCTTTTTGAAGCTAAAGCCCATTTTCTTAATTCCCAAATATAAAGAACTTCTGGAGATCCCAATTTCTGGTGTTTCTTCCATAAGTTGCCAGTAAATAGTGTCTATTGTAATATGTTCCTTTCGGGCATACATTTTGTAAATCACTTCTCTTAAAAAATGCAGAGTATTCTTTGTAATTCGAGTTTTGCTCAGGCAAACGTTTGCAGACATATTCCTCCTAAATTCGAAATCCGTTGCTCTGTTTTCATCTTGTAGGTTGTATAATGTGCTTTGTGGAACTATTAGGGCTTCATTTTGAAAATAACTTACTATATTTAGCATAAGCTTTTTGGATTCATCGGAATATCGCATTTTAGTAGTATATTTTTGCGTAATTTAATGACATTAACAGACATCAAACTTTTGACGTAACATCTAATTGGTAATCGACATTCATTTTTGTTGGTAATTTTTTGTTTCATCTGATTCATGAATGATAAATAAAGATGGGGTTATTCCAAATGGGTATTAAAAATACTATACATTTGTAATGTATTTGAAATAAATCGTAAATACATTTTTGAAAATTCTACATTTCACAATCGTTACTTGAGGTAAAAATATCTTCTTAAAGGAAATAATTGATTTGGTTGGCGGTTACTTTGTGGTACATCTTGATATAAAAGTAATATTGAAACACTAAACTTTGTTTTTTCACTTTTATTTAAACTTTTACTGTGACTATAAGCTACTCATTATCAAAGCCAAACTTAACTTACAAGTTAAATCATATTTAAATAAAAAATTTGTTTGCCGATTGAAATAGATATTTTCCATGCCATCGGTGTAAAAGAATATAAATTATTTGATTTTTTTGTATGTATTTAACTATTACTGAATTTTATTCGATGAATAACTATTTGCCGATTTATCCTCCGTTGGTGAAACCCGATACAAGTGTTGTAATATTATTTTCTTAAAGGTGTTTTAAATGTGTACGCAGTTTTTTATGGCAAGTTGTGTTTACAAATAAAACTTTAAATGTCAGGTATAGCCACTCAAATCCATGTTTAAACTGGCATTTGACAGTTGATACCAGAGCTGGGTATGATTCGAATCATTCAATTTCAATTTTAATTTCATTTCAATTTCATTTATTTCCAAAAAGAATAAGTACATAGCATTCATGGGTGAGTCATTTGGTTGCGATGGTTGTAAACGATAATATTTAGTAAACATAAAATTAGAACCTATCATCTAGAATATAAATGTTGCAGAGGTAAAAATACATATCAATAAATATAAAACTTAATATCTAGGGCTAAAACAAAATATAAATATAAAACTTAATATCTAGGGGTAAAGCAATAATTATTTAAAATACAATTGAATAGACTTAGTGTCTATTAGTAAAAGTAATAAAAAACATTGTATAAGGACAGTGTACAAAATAATTTAGTTTAAAATGTAATAGATTAAAAACTTAATATTTACATAACAAGACTTATGATCTAGAAAAAAACATATTAAAAGATTTGTATAAGGGACAGTACACGAAATAATTAAGTTTAAAACCTGGTAAAATAAAACTTAGTATCTAGATATAGAACATTTTAAAAATATTTGTATATGAGGACAAGTACAGTGTATAATATCATCAACAGAGATAAACCTTCGGACATCATGTATTTATAAATAATATTCAACAGAATCACTTATTTATTGTCGTCACAATATTTAATATATTCATCCACCGTATAGAATGATTGTTCTAATACAATTGATTTTAATTTTGTTATGAGTATTTTGTCAGGAAGTGCTTTAATATGTCGTGGAAGTTTATTGTAAAGTTTTACTGGTTGTATCACACAAGAATTGTGGATATAATTATGGCTATGCTTTGGTATTGTTAGTTGTTTGTTTCTAACATTATATGAGTGTTTTCTTTGAGAGATATTATATAGGTGTACATTATTTATGACAAATTTTATTGATTCAAATATATATATATATACCAATAACAGTCATTATTTTCAGTTGTTTAAATAATGGACGACATTCTGTACGAGGTTTTTTATTACAAATTGCTCTTAAGAGTCTCATTTGTGTCACAAATACTTTTTGTGTGTTCTGTTTAGTCGTATTACCCCAAAATATTATGCCATATGTTATGTGCGGTTTACAATATGACATATATATTGCTCGAGCGGCTTCCTGGTGAATATCGTTTCTGAATGAATATATTAAATATGAATATTTACTAATCGTTGAGCATACTTTATTTATATGTTGATCCCATTTCAGATCATTTTGTATTTCTATCCCTAGGAACTTGACATATTTTGCCTCTTTGATACTCTCACCTTCTAATGAGATACTTGTTTGTCCCATTGCTGATCTAAAATTCATCAAATGTGTTTTTGATACATTTGCTATTAAGTTATTTGTATCAAGCCACAGACTTAAATCGGCCAGTACAACGTTTGATTCAGGAATCCTTTTAGAGGATTCAAAAGAAGCATTCGAATACTTTACTTCAACTGGATTCGTGATCCGGATTCGTTACATTTTTTTAAGAGGATTCGTATTCGAATCCAAATGTGGGTGATTCGAATCCTTATAAAAGGATTCAAATATTTATAAAAGGTTTCGAATATTTGCAAAAGGATTCGAATATTTATAAAAGGATTCGAATACTTACAAAAGGATTTGAATCGTCAACAATAATTCGAATTCTGAGGATTAACATGAAAAATTTTTTTTGTGTGTTTTTAAATTTCACGTTAAATCACTGTTTTATACGCGTGGCGCTGAAGTAAAATTTCGAGTTTAGAAAAGCCCCAGCGACCCGAGACAAATTTTTTAAAATTATAAAAGGATTCGAAAAGGATTCGAATATTTATAAAAGGTTTCGAATATTTATAAAAGGATTCGAATATTTATAAAAGGATTCGAATATTTATAAAAGGATTCGAATACTAACAAAAGGATTTGAATCGTCAAAAATAATTCGAATTGTGAGGATTAACATGAAAAATGTCTTTTGTGTGTTTTTAAAATTCTCGTTAAATCACTGTTTTATACGCGTGGCGCATGAAGTAAAATTTCGAGTTTAGAAAAGCCCAAAAAAATTGTCTCGGGTCGCTGCGCGACCCTCGACAAATTTTCAAACACTGAACATCGTTGATAACAGACTAAATATCTGATTCCCCGTTACTCTGATTAAAGATGTGTTTGTGTATTTATGAACTTCACTTCAAATCAGTGTTTTGTACGCGTGGCGCATGAAGTAAAATTTCGAGTTTAGAAAAGCCCGAAAATTTGTCTCGGGTCGCTGCGCGACCCTCGACAAATTTTCACAGGGCTTTTCTAAACTCGAAATTTTACTTCATGCTTAGTCTGGAAGTGGAAACGCTCGTTCGAGTCTTCAAACTGAATGCTTTGATAAAAAGATTAAATGACTAAAAATGTTTTTAAATATAATAATCTAGTCTTCAAAATTTTGTTTAATAATATTTGAAGTAAAACTGACATGGTAGCCACAATCTGAAATGTTTAATTTTTCCGACATTGATTTTTTTCCCTGGCCTTTTAATATTACTTTCTTCTGTGGGAAACCCCCATTTTGTTAAAGTGTTTCATTGTTTTTGTCAATATTTAAGTTAATTTTATAAATTTTACGTGTTTTGTAATTTGCCTGCTAATTTTGACAAATTTAATAATATCATATGGCATTTTTGTTAGTGTTTTGTTTAATTTGAATATAATTCCATGACTTTTCTCTGTCTATCCCGGTTTCATAGATATTCAGTGAATTTTTTATTGGCGTAATTTTCAGGCATTCGTCGATTTTATAATAGAGCTCAATTTGAAGTTTTGAACGAGTGTTTCCACTCCCAGGCTAAGCATGAAGTAAAATTTCGAGTTTAGAAAAGCCCTGTGAAAATTTGTCGAGGGTCGCGCAGCGACCCGAGACAAATTTTCGGGCTTTTCTAAACTCGAAATTTTACTTCATGCGCCACGCGTCCAAAACACTGATTTGAAGTGAAGTTCATAAACACACAAACACATCTTTAATCAGAGTAACGGGGAATCAGATATTTAGTCTGTTATCAACGATGTTCAGTGTTAATAATAAATAATTAGGTTTTGAATATTTTTGTTAAAACAACTGGTAACGATATTTATATATTAATGGTTACAAAAAAATATAAAATCTAATTTATTCCCAAAGGATTTGTATTCGTGATTCGAAAAAACAGGATTCGAATCTTTGATTCGAATCATATTTATCTCGTACGAATCCATTATTCGAGTATTCGTGATTCGAATCATATTAGTTGATTCGGATTCGGATTCGTGATTCGAATCCTTTTTACGAGGATTCGTCCCAGCTCTGGTATGTATTTAAATATTACTAAATTTTATTCGATGAATAACTATTTGCCAATTTATCTGACGTTGGTGAAACCCGATACAAGTGTTGTAATATTATTTTTATTATACTTATCTGAAAACACTTCGTTTCGGCTACGCCTCACACGGGAAATCTCACGCGCACACGGAAAAATCCCTTTTTCTAGACTCCTAATAAAATATACTATTTCTTAAAGGTGTCTTAAATGTGTACACAGTTTTTGTTAGACAATTGTTTAATGGTAAGTTGTGTTTACAAATAAAACGTTAAATGTCAGTTAAAGGCACTCAACTCCATGTTTAAACTGGTTGCTCAATTTTTACTTAATGTAAAAATTGAGCAACAGCAAATTACGCCAGCATGTGCACAAATAAGTCTATTCGCTTTACAAAAATAGACTACATTTTCAACTTTCTTTTTCGTTTTATTAATTAAATTGCGATAATAAATTATTATCAAATATCAAAAGGATCAATCCATTGGTTAGAATATTGCTATCAAATAAAACTCTATTCATTACATGTATGAAATCAGTAAAAGAAACTTTAGTTTTCAAGTGCAGCACTTCTGTCTAAAAATATTAAGTGAAGCAAACGCGTCGTTGAGAGAGATTTTTTTAAGCCCACTGGCAGTGACCTATATTGCATTTCGAAACTGCTAATTTATCTGACTAGCTAGAAAGAAAAATTTGTCACAATCACAAAGAACATGGTTTGTTTTCCTAGATAAATTTAAAACGCATACCTAGTTAATTATAAGAAAATGGATCGCCGATCATTAAGGGGATTATTGCAGTGTAACACGCCGATCGTGTTGGAAAGACCCACATAGTTTAGAGTAGCTCATCCGATGCCAAATTTACAGCACAAGTGGGGAGAATACAGTCAGAGAGAAAAGCGGCAGTTCGCTGTGCATTTGTGCATTGCTCCTTGGCATGAACGGATGGGGTCTCGCGTCGCGTGGAATAGACGAAAAAAACAAAGCGTATAAAAAAGACGGATCGAACGAAAGTGTCGATTCGTATTATTTAAACGCGCTGATAATACATACAAGCTATGTATTGTTTTCAATTCGTTAGAAAGCGTTATCGGATCCTGTGTTATTTTTCGGTATTTACAAAACTGATGATTCTTATTCTTGTCATTATAATACATTATTTTTACTTTTAAGACTCCAGTTTCGACAGCCGAACAAACTATGTGTTTTATTTTATTAAATTATAGATTATTTCTTAAAAATATAATAATAAAATAATTCATGTTCATAAGCTCATTGTGAATATTTATATGCCGCACATATATGAAAAAAAACATAGAATTTTCAATCATATTTTTTAAATGGGAATATTATCTTCCCTAACTGCTATTGCCATGAAAATAATGTGTATTAATTTGGCCTCTGCCCAATTGGGTAAATACCCCCAATTTTGGGGAGAATTTCAATTTATATTCGGTCAAATATTCTAGTTTTTATGAATGCAACAAATAAATAATAGATTGAAAAAAATTACACGGAAAGCTGCCCTGTTTTTTTTTATGTTTAGTACAGGGTTTACAAAATGATGATGTGTATAAATAGGCTCAGTCAACTTAGCCCCCCGAAGTTCGACTTTTTTGAAAAAAGCGATTGCGCTAGACCGGCCTTAGCTAGCGCCACAAAAATTAGAGCTAGCGCCATTTAGACAAGAAAACTACGGGGATTTGAACTTTCGGGGGGCTAGGTTGATGCTAGCCCCCCGAGTTTGGATTTTTTAAGTTTTTTTACACTATTCGGATTCCTCAGAGCTAGCGCTACCAATTTAAAAGCCAACGCCACTCCCACAGCCCCAAAAAATGATAAAACATTTTTAACCCTGGCCCCCTAAAATGAGATGTTTTTAATCAAATTGGGTGGAAAATATAACTTAGAGCTAGCGCCAACAGAATATGACAAAAATATTCTCTCAAAAATATCAGGTAAAAAAAAGTTCACGTCCAAATTTTGATGCAAGAGCTTTCAGATCCTGTATGCGTATTACCATTTACTTCCTGAATTTTAATACAAAATGATGTTTGGCATATAATATACCGCTTTCAACAAATAGTTCGGCGTTGTAATTACTTTATTTATGTTCATAGACACTGGCTATTAGAAACATGATGCCTAGTAGACAGTAGCGTAACTGGCAATTGTGTTTTCACTCCTAGCTAATTTAAATCGTTATTACGCAAGAACTTACCGTACGATTTAAGAAACTCTTTTGGCATTGTAATTACTATACTAATATTTATAAACACTGGCAACGAGATAGCTTGCACTAGTAAGACAGTGGCGTAACTGACGATTGTTTTTGATAATTGAAATCGTTATAACTCGGAAACTAACCGTACGATTTCAATTTTTTTTTGGCATTGTAATTGCTATACTGAAGTCTATAAACACTAACAACGACATAGCTAGTGATATTAAAGGATAAATTAAAATCACTTGCTTTGTTTCACTATTTGTTTCTATTTACTCGACTAGTTTCGCTTTTTACGGCATTATCAAAGTTCACTCTTGATTCACTCTTGATTCACTCTTGATAATGCCGTAAAAAGCGAAACTAGTCAAGTAAATAGAAACAAATAGTGAAACAAACCAAGTGTTTTTAATTTATCCTTTATTATTATTTCAAAATGTTTCACTAAGTGATAAATGAGAAAGTTATTCAAGAGATAGCTAGTGCTAGCAAGACAGTGGCGTACCTCACGGTTGTTTTTTTATGATAACTTAAATCATTATTACTCGGTGGAAAACACTCGTTGGGAGTTTCAAACTGAACGCTTTTCAAAAACAATGAATGCCTGAAAATTTACCTAGTACACATCGGGTTATGTATGTACCTAATCAAAACATGGGTATCTTTTCGATGCTACAAAATTGTGATTAAGCTCCTTTCGTTGCTATTCAATTGACTTTATTTTCATTCTAAAACAATCTATCTCAATATCCTGATTCTACGATATACAGGGAGTTTTTCTTTAAAGTAGACGTATTCCAGATTCACTTTATTTTGTTTAAATCTTTAGATATATGTTGTTTTTACAGGAATTCAATTTGAAGCTTTAAGCGAGTGTGTTCCACTCCCAGACTAAGCATGAAGTAAAATTTCGAGTTTAGAAAAGCCCCGTGAAAATTTGTCGAGGGTCGCGCAGCGACCCGAGACAAATTTTCTGGGCTTTTCTAAACTCGAAATTTTACTTCATGCGCCACGCGTATAGAACACTAAAATTTTGTGAAATTTGTGTATATTTGAACCTTACTTGAAATCAGCGTTTTATACGCGTGGCGCATGAAGTAAAATTTCGAGTTTAGAAAAGCCTAGCGCAACAGTTATTTTTTAAAAAGTCGAACTTCGGGGGGCTAAGTTGACTGAGCCGTATAAATAGAGGATTGCAATAACATTCAATTTCAATTCATTTATTCCTTATTTACTTACTATCAAAATATGACTCATCATAAATCAGCCAAATTTGAAAAAAATATATTGGGCTCGGTGCAATGTTGAGCAAGTAGCTTATTATTTGAACTGCATTATAATAACTACCTTATTATTATTATAGTTCTATTTTTTCTAAAATAATTAACAATGAATATGCACGCAGTTAAACCCTACATTTTTTTAACATTCGTCAAACAAATATTACCTGTGCTCAGTAAAAAATAGTTGATTTGTAACATTAATCTACGACAACGTCATATTGGTGTTATTCTTACTATTCTTATAGTTTTGATATCATTGATTCGTTGATGAAGTCGCAGTTGGTTCAAATAGGTCCGATTGCTAGAAACTTTACAATTTACTTTAATAGTTTTATTGCGAGAAGTTTAATGGCATTTAACAACTGCTTTAATAACGAAAGATTTAAGACGAAATAATGATTTGAACAAGACTGATTGTTATTCGATTGCTTCTGGCTTATTAATCAGCTTAAAAAACTTTAAAAATAATTTAATAATACCGACACTGTCAAATAATAAGGAAATATTAAAGGTATATTACACATCTTTATTTAAATTAGTGAAACATTTCGTGTTTTCTATATTAGTGAACATGCAGTATAAAAAAATACTTATTCCATTAGTAGTCAGAAAGCATGAAAATAAAACACTAGTACAATAAAATATCGATTATAATTGCGAAATATTAATTTTACGAGAATAAATGCTAACGACGCGAGCCGTTTTTGTTAACTATGATTGAAAAAAGAAAAGAAAAACAAACGCGAAGCCGCACAGCGTTCACCGGCCCTGGGATAAACGCTGGCCGCATGCTGCTCCCCCCTCCAATAATTGTGCAGATGAGTGTACAACGCGTTCAACTAAGAGAAAATCCGCAAGGCGGCGGTATTTTACGGTCTTATTTTTCAAAATTTTTATTTTAACCTGACTCGGGCATGAGCTATCGCATCCTTATGAAATGTTCACATTATATTCCTTATAGTATAAACTACTAAGATATGGGAATATTTTCTTTAATTTTGAAAAATTTAACATTATTTTTTTCATACCTCTGAAAGCAAATTGTTTAAAAAAAAAGTACTTCGATATTTTACTAGATAATTGGGCTTAATATACGCTGTCAAAATTTCAACTTTCTAGGACCTTTAGTTTTTAAATAAACCTAACATTAAATTTCAGACCACTGTTATATTCCCCTTAATCATTTACTAAAAATAAAACGAGATGGATTAAGAAATTATGTATGTATAGGAAATATTCTTAGGTCTACAATGTTATCTAATTGAAAGTAGACTATAATATTTCAGATTTATTAAAAGAAAAAGAAAAAAATATAATTTAAAATATAAATCGAATTACTTAATTGCAGAATATATCAAGAAATAAATATTTAATGCGCAATTATTTTTAAAAATCTACTATTGTCTGTCCACATGCGCTCAATATTTTTTGTGTGTTCTCACGCGTGTCCTATTAATTTGAACGATTTGTATCGACCTGATTAATATTTAGTGATCCCGACGCACATATTAAATAATATTGAAATGTTAATTTGCGTTTCTGTGGAAGTTTACATCGTTTTTATTCTAAATTTGAAATCTTTGTATTGCTTAGTCAAAATGAAGATGTATTTAAGAGCAGAGCGTATTGATATGATTTTTATTTTTGGAGAATGTCATTCTAATTGTTTATTGGCTTCTCGAGTTTATACTCAAAGGTTTCCCGAAAGAAGTCTTCCTAAGTCAGTCGTTTTTGAGAGACTGTTAAACCTATAGATTAAATTAGATTGATAACTTCTTGGGGGTTCCACATATTATGATTTTAGTTAACCGACCCACTCGATGGGGCGGCGCTGCAATTGCAAAGACGTCGCGGTGCATTACAATGTAATATATTATCAAAACTATCGATTGCTCCAGTGCGGCTCGGTTATCTTCTGAGGAATAAATGCGTTGTCTATTTTATATCATTGCCGCTAGATGCTAGCGTCCTTTCCTTTTGCTTAGTTACCATTACATGACGACATAAATGCGTAATCGAGTATGGAAGGAATTTTAGTATCGATGTGATATTGTTCGTGTCGCTGGTGGAGGACATATTGAACATCTGTAATCTAAACCTGAGAGATTAGTAAATATGTGCCAAAAGTTGTATAGTTAGATTATACGACGTTTTTTCTACTCCATTTTTTCTACTCCGATTTTTCTACTAATTTTTTTCTACTATTGTTATTATCTACCCAAAATAATAATACTCAAACGTCAATGAAAAACTGAATTTTTATTAAAATGTAATGTAATGTCCGACGTCTTTACGGTACAATAAAATTTCATTTTTTCGTTCTTCGTACTGAAGCACCACGTTGCTGATTCGGTCTTCTTGCTGCTGTCTCGATTGATTCCTGTCTTTTTTAATTCGTTTGCCTAAATCCAGTTCACGGATCATACACTCAGTGTCCGCTTGTTCCTTTAAAAGTTCTTTCATAAATGTGTATAAACTCGGATGATTTTTGCCCACAACAATTTGGAACCGGTTATGCCAGCCTTCAGAAACATTGTTGGTTCGGGATAAATTTTGAAGAGTTGCATCGTACACAGCTCTGGTGGAAATCTTGGTGATGTAGCGCGTCGTCTACCTCGCGCAGTTCTTCCGCGTACATAGTTCTCCTGCCAGAATCAGAAAGGTGTAAAAAACTGAAGTTGTATATTAATTATACATTAATTACCGCGTAATAATCTATGATCGGTTTGAAATCTTCCGCAGCTTGTCGCTCAAAAGCAGCGAAGGTTCGAACGACATCTTCGATTGGCACAAATGCGGTTGCGCACATCATTTGGGCAGCTATCTTAATTTTTCGCTCATCATTTCGGTCACTATAAGCTTGTTGTAGACCATGTTCTTGAATGCGTCGAAACACTGCTTGACGTAGGTGGAAGAAACAAGCCTTGACAGTAGTGTTGCCGATGGATTTAGCTGCATTAATAATGGCCATTTCGAAATCTGTCATAACGACAACCGGCACAGTACGAGGAATCCCAGATGTTTGACATGCAGCGTTAACCACTGCAAATACTTTTTCGTATGCCACCTCTTTTTTACCGTCCATTAAGGCGTATACTAGCGGTAATGCCACAATGTGGGTTACTACACGGCGAATTTGTTGGAAAGAGGCTAAGATGGCGAAAAGTTGGAAAAAAATATGAGGCACGACCTGAAAATAAAATTAACCGGAATCAACCGAATAAACCGAAATCAAATCAAATCAAATCAAATCAAAATTTAAATCAAATCAATCAAGCTACCTTGAAGGTCCCATCGACGTACCAATTGGAACTTCTCATGAGGCGCCTCAAGAGTTCAACGGCTTGACCGTGGGTTAAATAAGAACGGGTCACCCCTCGAGCGCTGCACTCCGGATATTGGCGGCACTTCCAATTTACTCGCCCGTTTTTTTCATTGTTTTTGGAATACAAATATCCCCCAATGTGCAACAACGTACTTCGAGATGTTTTAATCAGTTCCACGTCCATAATTTTAAAAGAAGTTGAAAGAATATTATCAAAGTTACAAATGTGTCAAATTATGAATGAACGTGAAGTTGTCATGAAGATGTCAGTGTTCTAATGTTTTTCGAATGTTCGAAAATTCAATAAATTAATATTGGTAGAAAAAGAAATTAGTAGAATTTTTTATGCAGTAGGAAAAAGAATAAGGTAGAAATAATTATTAGTAGAAAAAAAGGAGTAGAAAAATTGACGCCCTACGGTATAGTTATATGGCTTACAGTTTAATAAATATATTCGAGTGCAAAGACATCTGGCATTCCCCCATCCTTACTGCCATTACTACCTGATTTTGTATATAACTCTGTAAAAATATATTTTCTGTACATTATTCCTTGAGAATGACGATAAGTCGAAACTAGTTGGATAATAAAGAAATTCGTGAAACAAACCAAGTCCCTTTAATTCAAATTCAAATATTAGTTAAAATGTTTCATTAAGTGATCAATGAGAACCAAATTAAAATATATTCGTTTGAAATACGTACATTCTTTTTGAAACGCGATGTATTTTAATTTACGTTGATTATTAGAATTACATCTGTGGCTTGGAGCTAAAAAGGCAAATGTCAAAAATTCCGCATTTGAGAAATTCACATTAAAAGTCTTTTTTTATTATTTTAATTCTAAATGACATAAAGTAGAAGTTATATGTTTCAACTTTTGTTCATATATATGTTTGCATGTTCATATATATGTTTGCATAGAATCTGATTTTGTATATCATGTTTTTAACAATAATTATACTTTCCAAAAAAATGACATTAGCCTTTTTAGCTCCAAGTCACTGATATATCACACACTAAACTTTAAAATTAGTATCATTACCAATAAGATCTTTATTACGCTCGTATGATTAAATTATTCAAATTGGTGTGAAATATTGTTTATCCTCATTAGGACTATGTGCTTGTTACGCAGGGATTTACTGGAAGCAATGATAATAAAACGTCGTCGGTTCGCTGCACATCTGCAAATGTCAGCTTTGATAGCCATCAAACCGAACGACGCGAGGTAAAAAGGAGTGTTTGTGATTGCGTGGACCGTCAAATTAAATCGCATCGCCAATTGCTGACGTTTTAATTGAATAAATACACTTAGCGAAAATTTAATTTAGAAACGGTAATCTAAATATTTAAAACGGACGTTATTAATGGGTGGTTAGTAAAGTGCTAGTAATCCGAAAATTATATTAATTTCGCATATATTTTGTAATTACAAAACTGTATTGAAACAAAGAGTTGCAAATATTCAAAGATGAAAGTTTTCTTAACGTTTGACGAAACCATTTACAAATTATTCTCAAAGGTGTTGAAACCAAACTTTTCGTCACGTGATATCTACATATAAAAACCGTTTGGGAAGAAGTGTGAAAAATTATAGGCCGTCTAAAATTACGGATATAATATATAAAGGAAAGCTTTTAGTAGTTCTGAAAATAGTTGCATGAAAGAGTTGCTTCGGGATTAATCGATCGTAAAGAAGTCGCACCCACAGTTTTCCTTTAAATAGGTCGAAGATAAATTTAATGCACTTTGTATAGGCCATAACAGATTAAGAAATATCGTTTGTCCAAACATTATATTCAACAAATTAAAGTTATAGGGTTACTATAAAGATGTGTGTATATAAAAATTGTGCGTAATATACATTACAGGCAACTAAATGTATTTTCAATGTAATATCGTCTAATTAAAATTAAATTACAGGGATGTTTTATTTTAAGGGGGTATTACCATTCGAAAGTTTAAAAAAAATGATTTTATTTTTTTTGCATATTATGATACTTGATAGTATCTAGTTTCATGCCACACCGTTTTACAATACGCGAATTCGTTAGTTAGTTTTTTGCTTGTTGAAGTAAACAATGCTGACTAGGTGGCTGGGTGGAAATACGCAGAACTCAAACGAAAGTTTGAATGCTTGTGTCTGGAAGCTGACTTCAAAGCACCTCAACTGTGGTGCAAAAACCGTCGCTATCGCATCTTTCATAGCTACCAGCATCTTTAACGACGGATACTCGGCAGTTTTTAAGACGATGGAGACACTGGGAATCCATATCGGCCTGCAAGCCAAGGCATTCCGGTACGAAGCGCGAGACGTGGGACGAATTTTGCCTGACTCCAGTAGTTTAGAAGGCCATCTAACAACGCTGGCAGGAGCAAATCATTTAAACCCAATTTTTAGAGGAAGAGGAGGGCCTACTGTACGGAGCTGGCATAGCTGACTAAAGCCAAAAATCTCCAAAAATAGTTAAAAATAGTTTCAAAACTTTAAACGCGTTTTTCTCGAAACCACTTTTTTTCGCTGGCCGGAAACTTTCTTTTCAAACTATGAAACAGATCGACTTGAGCTTTTAGTTTTCAGTTCTCCGCATTATTCTCTGGAGTTTGACCACAGTCATTCAAATATATTAATATTTGATATTTTTCATAGAGCCTTAAACTCAGAAAAAGGAGGGCAAAAAGCGACCACTTTTTTCGAATAGCCTCCATTTTGTTATTTATCGAGATTTTTTATTGTCGGTGGTTCAAACTCCAGATAATTTAATACAGATTAATGACTACTTTTTCATTTTACGTTTCAAATCACAGAATCGAAAAAATCTTTCCGGCCATGAGGAAAAACACGGCGGACACGGACTTATTTGAGGCCAGATTTAGAGGTCAAGCAAGACGATTGAAAAGAATTAAAATTCATTTTTTTATAGTTCATGAATCTACAAACAAGTTGCAAGAACGTGCAAGATCGCATGTATTGAATTTAGCAAAAAAAAAAAATTCGGAAAAACTGTAAAAAAAACACTATAATACTGGTAATACCCCCTTAAGAGTACATATCCTGGTGTTTTAGGCATTTCTTGTTTTTTATAACGACAGGTTCGACTCCTTGATTAAGCATAAGGTAAAAGGAAAAATTGAGGAAATTTCGCGAAAATTAATAGAGACACTTTGACAAATGTTTACACTTTAAGAAGCGTAAGAAGTGTAAGCTTATTTTCTTGAATTCAAATAGTTTTGAATTTGAATTTATGTTGTTTACACTTTGATAAAAAATAAAATAACACGAAATACCGTAATTTGACTGTATTGACTACTACTAACTATAAGTTGTCTTGCATTTCATTGTATCGATTATATTAACTATTTTGACAGTAATCGATTATATTGACTATTTTGATAGTACTGACTGTATAGCATAATTGCATTACAGATTTTTAAGTCATCGGCGCATATCAAAACTGGTCATGTTATGACTTACAAATAAAGTACAATAGAAACAACAGAGGCCCTAAGTTGGACCCCTGAGGAACACCACTATCTACTGTACGAAATCGGGACTTGTAGCCATTTATTTCAATCAGAAATCGTCTGTTATTTAAGTAACTGGCAATTGTTCAAACTAAGCTAACATTGATGTCATACTGATATAGGCGTTCAACTAATAATCCGTGATATAACCTATCAAACGCTTTTGTTAAATCAGTGTATATGACGTCTACTTGTTTACCCGAATCCATTGCTTCACAAGCGAACTGTGTCAAGTTACATAAATTTGTTGTAGTGGATCGTTTTTTTACAAAATCCATGCTGTTGCTCCGGAAATTCAGCAGATACACTAGAGTAAATATGATCGCATAATATGGTCTCAAACACTTTAGAAAAATAACATAAAATAGAAATAGGTCGATAATTTTCAACATTATCAGATCTACCACTTTTCTTTGCGGGACAAATGCGAACTTGTTTGCATTTGTTAGGAAATGTACCTTTAATCAATATTAACTTGTATATAAATGTCAATGGATCACTTAACACGGAAGCACAGTCGCGCACTATAATTCCGGGAATCATATCCAAGCCTGATGTCAGAGCTGGGATGAATCCTCAAAAACAGGATTCGAATCACGAATCCGAATCACCTAATATGATTCGAATCACAAATACTCGAGTAAATGATTCGTAAGTGAAAAATATGATTCGAATCGAAGATTCGAATCCTCATTTTTAAATCACGGATACAAATCCTTTAAAAATAAATTTAAATCTATTATTTGCAACCAGTAAAATTTTATTCCATCAGTTTCTATTAACAAAAATATCTGATTATATAATGATTTTAATTAATGATGATATATGTGTTATTGAACTTCATTTTAAATCTGTGTTTTATACGCGTGGCGCATGAAGTAAAATTTCGAGTTTAGAAAAGCCCCGTGAAAATTTGTCTCGGGTCGCTGCGCGACCCTCGACAAATTTTCTACGCGGGGCTTTTCTAAACTCGAAATTTTACTTCATGCTTAGTCTGGGAGTGGACCGTCAAGATTTTCTACATGTCGAGATTTTCGATATTTCTAGATTTATGTCGATTTATTCACAGTTTGTTATTGTATTAAATGCAACTTTAATAATAAATAAAAACCCATTAAGAGCCGAGCAAATTATAAAGTTAACTCTAAAAGTTAATTTTAAGTAAACTTTTGCATCTTTTTCTATGATTTCAATGAATGATTTATTATATTACATACGTCGATTGTTTAAAAGAGTTAAATTTAAAATTCAAAGGAGTGTTGTCCACTCCCAGACTAAGCATGAAGTAAAATTTCGAGTTTAGAAAAGCCCCGCGTAGAAAATTTGTCGAGGGTCGCGCAGCGACCCGAGACAAATTTTCGCGGGGCTTTTCTAAACTCGAAATTTTACTTCATGCGCCACACGTATAGAACACTGATTTAAAGTGAAGTTAAAATGCACGGAAAACCAACCCAACTTTGATATTTTTTCAAAATTAGATGATTTCTTTCCTATCCATGCTGTAAACCTTCAGATATTCGTTGTTTTCTTGTAGAAAAACTTCGATTCCCTGTAGTCCTTCGGTCTCCGAAGACCATGGTTGGTCCTTTGAGCTGTAGCCTTTGTAAAATGGTAATAAACTTAGTAATCTAGAGTGATCCTTCAATTTGAAACTTCTAAGAACGAGTGCTGTCCACTCCCAGACTAAGCATGAAGTAAAATTTCGAGCTTAGAAAAGCCCCGCGTAGAAAATTTGTCGAGGGTCGCGCAGCGACCCGAGACAAATCACGGGGCTTTTCTTAACTCGAAATTTTACTTCATGCGCCACGCGTATAAATCACTGATTTAAAGTGAAGTTAAAAATGCACTGAAAACCAACCCAACTTCGATATTTTTTCAAAATTAGATGTTTTTTTTCCTATCCATGCTGTAAACCTTCAGAAACTTCGATTCCCTGTAGTCCTTCGGTCTCCGAAGACCATGGTTGGTCCTTCGAGCTGTAGCCTTTGTAAAATGGTAATAAACTTAGTAATCTAGTGATCCTTCAATTTGAAACTTCTAAGAACGAGTGTTGTCTACTCTCAGACTAAGCATGAAGTAAAATTTCGAGTTTAGAAAAGCCCCGCGTAGAAAATTTGTCGAGGGTCGCGCAGCGACCCGAGACAAATTTTCACGGGGCTTTTCTAAACTCGAAATTTTACCTTATGCTCCACGCGTATATAACACTGATTTCAAGTGAAGTTAAAAATATACTATTAACGTTGGATATTTTTCATGGTTAAGTAACTAAATATGCATTCACAAATATTTCAATTATTCGAAAATTTTGAATATTTATATTCAAATATGAATAATTTAGTGATTTAAATATTCATATTAGAATATTTAACTATTTGAATTAATCGAATTCGAATCCCAGCCTTAATAGCGATGATTCGAATTATTTAGGAGGATTTGAATCCGTGTATGAGGATTCGAATCCTTTTATAAGAATTCGAATCCTTTTATAAGAATTCGAATCATCTACGTCTGGATTCGAGTACGAATCGTTTTAAAAAAATGTATCGAATCCGGATCACGAATCCGTTTTCACTAAAGTATTCGAATACCTCTCTTGAATCCTCTAAAAGGATTCGAATCCGGGAATCGAATCCTGAATGATTGATGTGAATTTAGCTTTTGAAAATTTTTGATTTCAAAATTTTCACGAAAATAATACTTTCTTTTTGATACATGCATATCAAAAAGAAAGTATTATTTTCGTGAAAATTTTAAAAATTAATAATACGTTAAAAATATAATAATACGTTAAAAAATAAATCGCGATTTTTCGATGTAAATTTTCAGACATTCGTGGTTCTCTTAAAAACCGTCAGTGTTTCCAATCCCAGATTAAGCATGAAGTAAAATTTAGAGTTTACAAAAGCCTGCAAATTTGGATTGGTCACGTAGCAAAGCGGAGCGATCAATCCAAATTTTCAGGCTTTTCTAAACTCGAAATTTTACTTCATGCGCTTGCCGTATATGTTAAAACTCTGATGTATAGTGAAGTTCTAAATATACTGCTAATTTCACAATATTTTCGTGTTTTATACGCGTGGTGCATGGAACAAAATTTGAACATTTGGATTTGCTGGCGCGCTACGCTTCGCTTCGCGAGCCGGTAAATCCAAATTTTTAGGCTTGTCTAAACTCGCAATTTTACTTCATGCTTAACCAAGGATTGGAAACACTCGTTAAAAACAAATTAAATGGTTATTGTAATGTATTTATATTAAAATAATATTATTTACTTTGAATTTCGTGCTAATAATAGTATTTACTTTTTATGGTCTATTGGCACGAATATACACTTTTTTTGGTAATGTGTGCGCCTTGCCTTTTCGGGCAGTCGAGTATTAGCGATCTTTGCATTCACACGCCGCGCCTTAAATTTATGTTTAATTGTAATTTAATTAATTAATAAATATTAAGTTAAGTGTTTATGTGCGTTTAATTTAAAAAAAACACCACATGATTGGCGACGAGGACTAAAAACAAAAAGTGATTTTAAATAAATTTGTGAATCGTGAAACTTCGCGAAAACAAAAGTGAAAAATGGCGACGCTTGTTGGACAATTGAAAATGTTCGATCCTCAAAATAGTGATTGGACAGTTTATAAAAGACAATTGGATAACTTTTTAATTGCAAATAATATTACGGACGACGTAAGAAAGCGTGCAATTTTGTTAAATGTTTTGTCGGAAGAGGCGTATAAACTAATTTATAGTCTCGCAGTTCCAAAGGCACCAGAAGAAAAAACGTTTACAGAAATAGTGGAGATGCTAAATGAACAGTTTAAATCGACTGAGTCAATTTTTGCAGCCAGATATAAATTTTATAACGCTGTAAAAATGCCATCGGAATCTTCAAAAGAATGGGCAGCACGCGTACGTTCGCTAGCTGTGAATTGTAAATTTGAAGATGTAACAGTGGATAGTGCAATGAGGGACCGCTACATAATTGGTTTCGAAAAAGGAAACGTGCAGGATCGTCTATTTGAGGGAAAATTGTCCGTTACGTTTACAAAATGTGTAAAAATTGCAACCAACAAAATGGCGACATAATTTAACACAAATTAACACACCGGGACCATCAAGACGGAACCACGTCGCACATCATCGACCAATGGGGAAGCAGCATCGTGACATCACGAGGACCAGACCAATCAATGATCGCCAAGGAACCCACACGTCATCAACGTCAGGATACAGTGCGAAGTGTGCAGTTTGCGGTAGGAAAAATCATGCGCAAGAAGAGTGTTACTTTAGGAATCGCGTATGCCATAAATGCAACAAAAAAGGCCACATATCTCCTGTTTGTAAAAATAAGGTAAATTCTAACCAAAATAAAATGCAACTTTTAGAAGATTTTGCAATGTTTTCAATTATTGAAAATACTCAAAATAAACCATTGACACTTGAAGTTTTAATCGAAAACATTCCATTGAGATGTCAAATTGACACCGGATCAGGTGTTACAGCAATTTCAAACGAAATTTATAGAAAATATTTTTCTAATAGTAAATTAAATGAATCTGATATAAAGTTGTATTTCTACAATGGTAACGATATCGTTCCAGTGGGGGTCTGTCAGGGGCGTAGCGAAGCCTTAACTTTGGGGGGGGGGGGGAAACACCTATAATTTTCCAACTTCAAAATTAAAATAAAAATGTCTATTTTTATATTATTTTATTTTAACAAATTAATATAACGTAGTACATTGATTTATATAAATTAGGCTCAATTTATTATCCAATAATATAGTGCTTTGTACTTCCTAATATATTTTATAACATATGTACATAATTACATTTAACCAATACCTAATTAAACATGGAGTTTTACAATTTGAATTAGTTTATTATAACTCGCCTATGCTTTTGTTTAGCCCAGGAGTTCCCAATATTTGATAATTCAATATTATCAGTAATATCAGATTCTGTTTTCAAAATTATTAATGCGTCCAAGCGATCTTCCTTCATTCTAGAACGCAATGAATTTTTGACAAATTTCAATGAACTAAAGCTTCTTTCATTTGTTGCCACTGAAAGCCCGGCTGTATATATTAGCTGACATAGTTTAAAGGATAACGCAAACACATTTTTATTTTCCTTCACTGTGTTCATCACTTCTTGCATCGATTTCACTTCGTTTTTAATGCAGATATCAAATAAGACGTAGATTATTTAGATTAATTTGTTTTAATTCCAATTAAAATTTTCTTTTAGTAAAACTTATTGTTCATCAATTTGTTTCGTCCGAGATTTGCCAACTGCATTAAGCCCTAACCCATTTTCTGGGAATATATCCATTTATATCATATAATTTTTTTAGATTTGCCAACTGGTTTAGCAATTTTTTATTATAAAGTAAAATTTGCCAACTGCCTTAGCTTTGGGAGGGGGGAGCGTCCCCCCCCATCCCCCCCCCCCATGGCGACGTCCCTGGGGACTGTACTTTAAATTTTGTTTATAATAATAAAAAATTTACTATTAACGTCTATGTTATAGAGGGTGATGGTAAAATGCCATTACTAGGCAGAGATTTTTTAAATAAAAATAAATTAGGCATCGCACATTTAAATTTTACTCATCCTTCTACACAATTAGATGAATTAAAAAATAAATATCAGGAATTATTTACTCCTGGTTTAGGCACTTTTAACAAAGGGAACATATCGGTTGAATTAATTAATGATACAGTCACTCCAAAATTTGTTCGTGCTCGACCGCTGCCATTTGCACTAAAAGAGTCGGTTGACAAAGAACTAACTAGATTGCAAAATTTAGGAATTATTACACCTGTGGATTTTTCAAATTGGGGAACTCCCATAGTTCCTGTGTTAAAACCGGATGGTACAGTGCGTATTTGCGGTGATTTTAAAGTGACACTGAATCCGGTATTAAAAGTGGATAAATATCCATTACCTCGCATTGAAGAGCTTTTTAATAAGCTGCAGGGAGGTAGTGAATTTTCAAAAATTGATCTTTCACAAGCCTATCAGCAGTGCTGTTTAGACGAGAAAAGTAAGGAATATGTGACAATATCTACACATAAGGGGTTATTTATTTATAAAAGAATGCCATTTGGTATATCTTGTGCTCCTAGTAAGTTTCAAAAAATTATGGACAGCTTACTTGAAGGGTTAGATGGGGTCACATGCTTCTTAGATGATATACTAATTACAGGAAAAGACCGTCAGCAGCATCTGACTAAATTGCATGAGGTTTTAAAAAGGTTACAATCAGCAGGCTTAAAAATTCAAATGTCAAAATGTAATTTTTTTCAAAAAGAAGTAAGATACTTAGGATACATTTATTTATTTATTCAACGGGATCCATTTACAAAACGAGACTACAGTTCAAGATTCTAAAACTAACAAAAGTACATATAAGACTAAAGTACAAGACAAAAAAAAAATAATAATAAATATACAAATACAATGATAATATAATATATAATTGGCAAACTAGCCATTTACACAATAACCTATTCCTTTATTAGGAATGCGCGTAGCTGTTTCAATGTCCCATTGAAAATGTCAAAATTGACATTATTGCAATTGCATTAGAGATAAGGAAGGATTACATGTGACAAAAGATAAAATTGAGTCCATTATGAAAGCTCCAAGACCAAATTCAATTACTCAGTTAAGATCTTTTATTGGATTAGTAAATCGTTATGGAAAATTTGTTCAGAATCTATCCACAGTTTTACATCCATTATTTACATTATGTTAAATTTATTTGGAATAATGAATGTGAAAATGCGTTTGTTAAAATAAAAAAAAATGTTAACTGAGGCAGAAGTATTAGTACACTTTAATCCAGACTTGGAAATTAAATTAACGACGGATGCGTCTAATTATGGATTAGGTGCTTTATTATCCCATATTATGAGTGATGGTACCGAGAAACCAATAGCGTACGCTTCACGCACGTTAAATAAATCTGAACAACAATACTCGCAAATCGAATAAGAAGGTTTAGCGATAATTTTTGGAATCAACAAATTTAATCAATATTTATATGGGAAAATGTTTACATTAGTCACAGATCATAAGCCACTCTTAGCGGTTTTCAGTCCTCAGAAAGGAATTCCACAATATTCAGCCAATCGTTTAAGACGATGGGCAGTTATATTGTCGAATTACCAATATCAAATTAAATATATAAAATCCAAAGATAACCCAGCGGATTGTTTATCCAGGTTACCTATGAAAAATTATTCACAAGTGGAAATGGATGTCAATTATTATAATTTTTTCAATTTGGAAGAAGTAAAAATGCCCATAGTTTTTGAAAAAAATTTACACAAAATGATAATGAGTTACTACTTTTGATAAAATATATAAAAAAAGGTTGGCCTAATTATAAGACCTTAAGTGAAAATTTAAAAACATATTATAAAATTTTTAAAAAATAGGGAGGAAATATGTAATGTATTTATATTAAAATAATATTATTTACTTTTAATTTCCTGCCAATAATAGTATTTACTTTTTATGGTCTATTGGCACGAATATACACTTTTTTTGGTAATGTGTGCGCCTCGCCTTTTCGGGCAGTCGAGTATTAGCGATCTTTGCATTCACACGCCGCGCCTTAAATTTATGTTTAATTGTAATTTAATTAATTAATAAATATTAAGTTAAGTGTTTATGTGCGTTTAATTTAAAAAAAACACCACAGTTATAATACCTAAACATTTGCAGTGTATGTGGTAAATGTATACTTGAAAGAAAACATCCCTGTATGTTTTTTACATTTTGATTTTTGACTTTAAAAGTTTAATTTGAGCAGTAAAGCCTTTAAAACTAGATAATTTGTACCGTCTGCAATGCATTGTGCTTTTCAGCAATCCATTTTAACACTAATTAAACGCCGCCGTCAGCGCTATAAGAAAATGATCAATCAACGTGCTTCGAAATTAGTAGGTCAAGTCGCGATACGCAAACACATAGAGTGCATAGTGTTGATGGAGCCGACAGCAAGTCCATTGTAACACAAACAAAAGGAAATGGGTTCGTCGACGGTCATTTAAGCAAATTCGCCTCGCGCAATAAATCGAACATCGTTTCATAAACAACATAAGCGTGACATCATGCGTGATGAGCGTGACATCATGTGTTTTTTTTTCAGCGGGAAGGGCGGCCTTCAACCCGAGTTCCACTGCCAAAAAGCTAAATTTGAATGCGATGTGTGTAATTATATCCATCACCGATTATTTTCAGAAAGACGAATTAAATTTTTACGAGTGAATTTCTATAAATATGATTTTATTCGTTTTCTGAACTATTTTCAGTGATCACAGCTTTATAGATAAATAAATGCCGTTTCATCAAACAGGATGATTCATAGATTTAAAAAAAATAAAAGCAGTTGTGTTGATTTAATATAATTTTTATTATACAGTGAGCTCTGAATCTTACCAGGAGCGTATCCAAAGAGCAATTTTGAGCGAGAAACAATTATCTTTTAGAGAGGTCGAGAGACTTTAAAAATTAAAAAAAAAAACGTGAATAACGAAACAAATAGACATTTATTTATTAAATTATTGCAATTTTTTAAGGTCACTCTATTTATTTATGCCCGGTATTATGAACGTTTTATTCCCTAAATTAAATTTACTTTTGGAATAAATTTATTTATTCCCAAAATGTCGGTATTATAAACACAAAATAACTTTATTAGGCTAATAAATCTCCTGAGTAAATTATTTGTTTGTTTTCCTACCAAGTAAATTTTAATCTCTAAATAATTTCAGAGTTAAAAATCAAAAGTCTATTATATTATTATAATTACTTTAGATTCTACTACTTGTATTTATTATTTTCATTACGGTTATTATGTCTACCATATCATCCATGTCAGATTTAAGTTCACTCATAGTATCTTCCCTGACAGTGATTAATTCGAACCACAAGACATTCTAAGCAGTCGAAGACCTAGAGTTTTTCAAGTCAGACATAACCAGCGATTTTTATACTTATGCATACGCTTTTTTTAAATTAGTTCGATTTAAAGTTTTAAACGAGTGTTTTCCACTCCCAGACTAAGCATGAAGTAAAATTTCGAGTTTAGAAAAGCCTGAAAATTTGGTTTGGTCGCGTAGCGCGAAGCGCGGAGCGACCAAACCAAATTTTCAGGCTTTTCTAAACTCGAAATTTTACTTCATGCGCCACGCGCATTGAACACTTAAAACACTGAAATATTGTGAACTTGAGAACTTCACTTGAAATCAGTGTCTTGTACGCGTGGCGCATGAAGTAAAATTTCGAGTTTAGAATAGCCTGAAAATTTGGTTTGGTCGCGTAGCTGATCACACTAAAATATTGTGAACAAGTGAACTTCACTTGAAATCAGTGTCTTGTACGCGTGGCGCATGAAGTAAAATTTCGAGTTTAGAATAGCCTGAAAATTTGGTTTGGTCGCGTAGCTGATCACACTAAAATATTGTGAACAAGTGAACTTCACTTGAAATCAGTGTCTTGTACGCGTGGCGCATGAAGTAAAATTTCGAGTTTAGAAAAGCCTGAAAATTTGGTTTGGCCGCTCCGCGCTTCGCGCTACGCGACCAAACCAAATTTTCAGGCTTTTCTAAACTCGAAATTTTACTTCATGCTTAGCCTGGGAGTGGAAAACACTCGTTTAAGTCTTTTATAATTTCTAATAAGCTTTATTTTTCTTATTCTGTGTAAGTCTGTCCTATTCCACGGTTATTCTCTATATTTATAAGGAATTATACTATATTTCCAATTTGATTGACAATTTAATTTGAAATATTGACAATTCAATTTAAAAAATTGGTGGTTCCAGCTATGGCTACAATGAAAATGTTTAATTTCGGTCTGTAATCTACTAGTTAAATTATTTATTTCTAGAATTGCTATTTATTTGGTAGGTTTGCTTTATAATACGCAATTTTATTTGCTTATTAGTTTACTAGGTAAATAAATTTACTCCACAAATAGTTATCTAACGATTTATTAATCGTTTATAATACTGGGCATTAATGTCATAAATTTTACCATTAAGGAAACTGCAAAATTAATAGCTGATTGATCGTCTAATAAGGGTCTCCACTCCCAGATTAAGCATGAAGTAAAATTTATAGGGAAAGTGCTATACTATGATATAGCCATTACCATCATTTAATATAATTTAATGCGTCAAATTCGTGCTCTGGACAGAACCAATATTTGTCAATTCTTTGATCGTGTTATTTCCATATTTATCATTATTTTTAATTTAAAAATTCGGTGACTTTTCGCTAAAAGAGCCGAATTATTCTGACTTTTCTAAGACTTCCCGATGAATAAAATTCCCTAACTCTGTAAATACATTTTTAAAACAGTTTTTATTAGTAAATGCCCCTCCGCCCCCCTGCTCTCTGGATTCGCCACTGCGCTTGGCGCACATAATTGAATCGTATGTTTATGCCAAACACCTGGTTTCAATCCACATGTATATTTCACAAGTGCTTGAGAGGGATGACAAAAAAATTTGACTTATTTGAAATAAAATACGCATCTCATTGGTCGATTTCTGAATGCTAAAAGTCCGTACTCTTTTTTACCCTTTCTCGCCTGTCGCCCCGCAGAAGAAACTGTTTGGCGGCCGGTATTCCTGGTAAATCATCATATCTTTAACGGGGAAAAGATTTCGATGGTTTTAATCAACGATCGTGGTTTCAGCAAAATGGGGCAACATGCCACACTTCCAACGACTTATTAAGTGCTGTTCGCAAAATTTTTGGACAAAAAGTGATATCCAAAAGAGGTGCTATTAACTGGCCATCTTGTAGCCCGGACTTATCCCCACTGGACTTCTTTCTTTGGGTATACCTTAAAAGTAAAGTTTTCAACAGCAACCCAGTGTCCCTAGAGGAGGTGCGTTTGATAAAACGACCATACCGAAGATAGGAAACGCGCTAAGCAAGCGCGGAGTACCATCTAAAATGTGTGATTGGATTGGCAATGCACTGGCCAATCGTATAGTCACAGTGGAACAGGGAAGGGAACGTATAACCTGTAAAATTGACAGAGGCTGTCCTCAGGGAGGTGTTTTATCACCACTATTATGGAACATGGTTCTGGACAGCGTACTAGACGAATTTCAGCAACTAGGCCTGTTTGTGACAGCCTATGCTGATGATCTGGCCATATTAGTATGTGGTAAGTTTGAAGACGCCCTATGCGACCAGATGCAAGGAGCTCTAAACATAGTTTCTAGGTGGTGCAATGATCACTCCCTATCGGTAAACCCTGCCAAAACGAAGATGGTCCTGTTCACCAAGAAAAGGAAGGTGTCGAAAAAAGCACCAAAATTATTGAATACGATGTTGCAGTACAACGACGAGGTGAAATACCTGGGCATCACTCTCGACAGGAAACTGAGCTGGAAAGCGCACATCGACATCAAAACAGACAAAGCTATAAGGGCCTTCTGGCAATGTCGTCGGGCAGTGGGGAAAACCTGGGGTTTGAAACCACGCACGACTCTGTGGTTGTACACAGTTGTCATAAGGCCCATGCTGACTTACGGAGCTTCAGTTTGGTGGCCCAGAACCAAACAGAAGACCACGAGGAAGCAACTCTCGCAAGTGCAGCAGACAGTCTGTCTTAATGTAACAGGCGCCATGCACACTACTCCGACGATGGCGATGGAAGTCATTCTATGCCTTCCACCACTTGATATCCACGTGGAGAAGGAGGCCATGGCGACTATACTTCGCCTTCAGTGCAGTGGGATTTGGAACAGTAACAGCTGTGGGGAATGTCTGTAGAGATATACCTCTTTTAGAGGCTGTTAATGACTGCTGTGTACCAACACTAATACGGAACACACCCTACAACATTACTGTTCAACCCACTAAGCGGATGAGAGAGTCTGCTATAAGGATCTACACAGATGGATCTAAAAGGAGAGAAGGATCGGGCCTTGGAGTTTTCTCTAAAACCCTAAAAATCCAAGCAAAGGTTCCGATGGGAATTCATGGAACCATCACGCAACTGGAGCTGATGGGAATAACACTTGCGGCTGAGTACATCATAAACCGCAAGGTGACAAATGTAGCTATACTAATCTTAACGGATAGCAGGCAAGCGATTCTGTCTATGCAGAAAGCCTATGCTTCGTCAGAGACCGAAATAGAGTGCCACGAGAAACTCAGACAGGCAGCAATGCAAAACAACATTGAAGTCTGCTGGGTGAAAGGGCATGATACAGACACAGGTAACGGGAGAGCTGACGCGCTGGCAAGAGCTGCGGCTAGGATGAATCTACTCTCACCGGAGCCGCTAGTGCGGTTAGCTCCTCTCTCCCTGTGTAACATGTTACAAACCAATGCCCTGGAGAAATTCAGGATGCGTTGGGATGATATCGAGGGCTGCAAGCTCTCTAAGGAAACACTTGTGTATCCCAATGAGAGATCAGCGAAACGGTACCTGCAGCTGGCTAGAGGGAATCTCAGGCGCTTAACTGCCATCCTTACTGGTCACTGTGGACTAAACGGGCACCTCTATAGGATGGGGATAGTTGACTCCCCATCTTGTAGAGGTTGCAGCATGGAAGACGAGACTGCATGGCATTTTCTTTGTGAATGCCCGGCACTATCGTCAATCAGGGAGTCCATATTGGGTGATAGATGGCCTACAATGGCCTACATAAGAGATGTACCCACCTCAGCTATGCTAGAATACCTAAACAAGGTGGGCTGGCTAAACTGAGGATGGATGATCTACGGGAGGTGGCACAATGGGCCTAATGAGGCCTAAGTGCAGTGCAGAACTGCACACTCCGCTTTGCACCAGAACCAGAACTGTCCCCAGAGGAGTTAAAGGAAAATATTCGAGAGGAAATGCAAAAGATTTCACGAAAAACTTGTGAGGCCGTGATTGAAAATTTCCGCAGCAGTGTCAAAATAGTCAAGGATCACATATGGATGATGTAATTTAAAAAAATAAAATCCCTATTTGTGTACTTTAATAATAAATAGAAAGTTTTTATCTCACCTAACTAGTTTCTTTGATATCATCATTTGAAATGTAAACGAACTTTTGGTCCACCCTGTATATATTACTCCTAAGTTTTAATGTATGTAAAAGAACTTCGTGTGTTGGTTGGATAGTTGGGTAACTCGCCTACGGCTCCACATGAAACTAAATTATTTAGTTTTATGAGGAGTGGAATTGTTTACGACGTATTTTATATAAATAATAAAATCTTGGTTTCTCTGCGCCAGAAAATGTTAGGCTTCAATAAAGTCGAAATACTTTATTCATTCTTCAAGTACAATACATAACCTCATTGATTTTGCCTTTTATCTATTTGATGTTTTTAATTGAACTACTACTAAGCAGGTGCTTAACAAATAACGATTAGCTTTCGCAAAAAACTTGTATACGTGAAATGTCACTTTTCTAGTATATAAAAGTGACATTTCCCCAAATAAATCATCTTTCGAAAACGTGGTTTGATTAGTGAGCTTTTATTGTTTAAATAGTAAAGGGGAAAAAATTCGTACACATTTGTAAGTCTTCAGTTACTCTGAAAACGTTAAGAACCTCTGCTCTCAATGATGACGTTATAAAAACATAGGTTATGTTGTTAAAAACAACAAAAATTGACACGTTTGACAATTGTATAAAAAACACTTCATGACTTTTATACTATTGATTACATTTTCCATCGTAAATTCTTTACTCATTTAGATTCGACCTTCAAAAAAGACATACAAGGAGTTTTTCTTTTTGGTATACATATCCCAATTATATGCTGTAAATGATCAGATATTCAATAAAATCAAACACTTTAACTTTGTTTGTATAACACAATATTTACATTTTTGTGACTGCAGTTTCGGCAACTCAACTTGCCATTATCAAACTTAAGTTTGATAATAGCAAGTTGAGTTGCCGAAACTGCAGTCACAAAAATATAAATATTGTGTTATACAAACAAAGTTAAAGTGTTTTATTTTATTGAATTAACATGTATAACGAAGTAGAAGCCTCCACCGTTCATAATTTGATCAGATATTCGTTTTCTTAATTCAATTTGAAGCTTTAAACGAGTGTTTTCCACTCCCAGATTGAGCATGAAGTAAAATTTCGAGTTTAGAAAAGCCTAAGAATTTGGATTGGTCGCGTAGCGAAGCGGAGCGGCCAATCCAAATTAGGCTTTTCTAAACTCGAAATTTTACTTCATGCGCCACGCTTAAAAACACTGATTTACAGTGAAGTTAAAAAAATACACACATGCAACAACGATTATAGGCAACCTAATGTACGTTAGAGTTATTATCACTATAATCACTGTTTTAAACAATTTGTTCAGCGCAGAATTTGACTCACGTTTTATTCACATCTACATATTAGATTGCTAAAGCCGTATATTTTAAGATTTACGATATTTCAGTGTTTTATACGTGTGGCGCATAAAGTAAAATTTCGAGTTTAGAAAAGCCTAATTTGGATTGGCCGCTCCGCTTCGCTACGCGGCCAATCCAAATTTTCAGGCTTTTCTAAACTCGAAATTTTACTTCATGCTTAGTCTGGGAGTGGAAAACCCTCCTTTAAACATTCAAATTAAAATCTTAAAAAAAAAACGACGAATGTCGTAAAATTTACCGTGTATGCGTGTGTATACCTGAAAGAAAAATTCCCTGTATTTAAAAATCACATTTAAGCACACACACTTGTGATATTTTATTGTAATAAAATGTTGTGTTTAATAATCTAATTTCAACAATTTAACTCAAATTTAAAAATGTAAATAAAAAATCTTAATGAAGTAGTATAAATAACAGTTTAGCAAATTTAAAATAATAAAAAAACAAATTCAACGTTTAAACCATGTTTAAACAAATTTAAAATTTAAAACGGTGTTAAAACAAAACCGTTTAAATCACGACGGCTGTTTTTAAACATGAATAAAACACGGTTTTAAAACAAAGTGTTTTAAACATAACAACCCTGGTTTCTATGTTAGTCTCTCCATGTTTTTCTGACTTGAGTTAAGTTTTTGATCTCCCTCCAGTCTATATCCTTTCTTTTCGCTTCTTCTCTGATTCTGTCATTCCATGTTTTTCTCGGCCTTTCCCAGTAATTTCTTCCTTGCACTCTTATTTCATATATTCTTCTTGCTACTCTAAAAATATTGAAGATACAAAAAACGTTTAATATGAAACTTCGTCATGTCATATTGTTTTATTCATTATAAAATATAAACACCTCAGTTATTTGTCCACCTAGGGCCTAAAACCTGGCTACTTTCCGGTTTAGGCCCAAAAAAACGGGCCCTGTATTCATTTTTCATCTCATTGCAACAATATTATTAGCTGTTTTTGGTCGCATGCCAGGCAATTTGTAAACTGTAGTTCTAATATCAAGTTTTAATAACTTCTTAATATGTACATTAGTTACGGTGATCAATGTTTCCAACTTTCGTAATTACTCCTTTCACGGAAACTCTTTCAGCTTAATAATTGCTCAATTTTAGCTAATTGTTTACCTACTCATGCTTTGGTGTATTAACCCATTAACCGCCATTGATGCATACACGCAATATTATTATTTTCTTGTTAATTAAATTACTAAATAAAGTAATTCAATATGTTATAGTATTTAACCTGACTGCAAAATATATGAAAAAAAAAAGATAAATATTTTGTTATTTAAATATTTCGCTTATTACTGATTTAAGAAAAAGAAAATGCAGTGTATTTCCAACTTCACAATATTTCAGTGTTTTTAACGCGTGGCGCATGAAGTAAAATTTCGAGTTTAGAAAAGCCCCGTGAAAATTTGTCTCGACAAATTTTCTACGCAGGGCTTTTCTAAACTCGAAATTTTACTTTATGCTTAGTCTGGGAGTGGAAACACTCGTTATAAATACATAAATAAATAAATAAATAAACCGTTATTTCTTTCTTCAAAAATACATGCATAGAAAAAGGAAAATACAATGTGAGAAAGAAAGTGCGTCGAAGATAGTAGTATACAATAATAATAGTAATAAAGTAAATTAAAGAAATATAAACGATATATGCATATGGAAGAGGTTACTACATATCTAGGAACTCCTCAATGGAGTAGAATTCATTTGCGCATAAATGTGTAAACAATTGAGTTTTAAATATTTTGATATTTTTGGACATTTTAATACTAATTGGTAATTTGTTATACAATATGATGCCTTTGTAATACAGAAAATTTTCTGAAGCAGTTAAACGATGACGTGGGATGTTGTATTTGTCTTTATTGCGTGTGTCATAGTTATGACAGATTTTTTGTTGCTCAAAAAATTGTCCGCATTTGTACATAAATGTTAAACATTCATATATATAGATTGAATGGAATGTTAGCAGGCTATTTGTTTTAAATACTCCTTAAATACTCCGATTTGTTGAGATTTATGTCGAATATAATTCGTATAATGCGCTTTTGTAATACAAATACATGAGAACTATACTTACTATGACCCCAGAAACGGATACCATATCTAATGTTAGCTATGAAGACGTTATTATACACACGTTTTAAACAATTCAAATTTGTAATCTGTTTTAATTTTCTTGCTGAGTAACATAATGCACTTAATTTTTTACATAGATTATCTATATGTTCGTACCATTTCAGGGATTCATCAATTTGAATTCCCAGGAGTTTTATAGATTTGTTGGCAGTAAATTCGTCTCCATTTATAGATATTTTTTGAGTTGTTGTCATTTTTGAATTGCTTTTAAATATAATTAATTTTGTCTTCTCTGCATTTAGTGATAATTTGTTTGTATCAAACCAGGTTTTTAATTTGTTAAAGTACGCTTCACATTGAATATTGAGTGAATTTATGTTTTCGGCATGTATAATTAAAGATGTATCATCCGCATATGTAATAATAATAATTGCCACTGACGATGCCACTATGAAGCATTAGATGGCGTTAGCTATCGAAATCATTAATAGTTTTCACATATTGGCTTGAAATAGTCAGAAATGTTCAGTATTCTTCAGCACTGGGTCGGGACCACACTGAAGAGGACCTTGAAGTCCGAAACGCGTCTGTGGGTACCTGGTGCCGGAATACTGAACACAAATTCAATTTTAATAATATTATGATTGCTTCCGATTGTGTTATAAAATATGTCATTGATATAGATTATAAACAGCAACGGCCCCAAAACACTTCCTTGTGGAATTCCGCTAGTAATAGTTTTTGTTGTCGAGCGTGTTTTATTGCCGCTACTGTTTACTTCGACTATTTGTTGTCTATTATTTAGGCATGATTCAAACCAAGACAGAGACGTCCCTTTTATGCCATATCGTTCTAACTTATCCAAAAGTATGGAGTGATCAACGCAATCGAACGCCTTCGAAAGATCTAGAAAAAATCCGCAGGCTTGTTCCTTTTTTTCCGAAAATCGACAGTACATTGTTTACACATTCGTATAGCGCTGTATCTACGCTTGTTCCTGGAAGAACCCCATGTTGGTGATTATTTAAAAGTTTACATTTTAGAAAGAAATTTAGTATGCGATTTTTTAAAATTTTTTTTATTGTTTTTGGCTTTTGCCTGGCCTTGGGAACTTGCCCATTGGCCAACATCATTTATTTATATTTGTATTAATTGTTAAGATTACAATTTGTAGTATGCTATTATTTCATACGGACAAACACTCACATTCATACCACACCCAGGGTCACGACGAGAAATTATTTTTAAATAAAGTCTCCCAGTGCACGGGAATCGAACCCGAGTTTGTGGCTCGTCGAGCGATACAGCCCGACGACGTTACCGCTCGGCCACCACCTGCCCTAGTATGCGATTGAAAACTAATAGTTCAATTATTTTGCCGAATGAAGACTAATGGGTCGATAATTGCCCATTTCATTGGAGTCGCCTTTTTTATGTAACGGTATGACTAATGTTGTTTTTAGTACATCCGGAAAAAATCCTGAGGTAAATGAATTGTTAATTATATATAGGAGAGGAATTTTCATGAATTCAAAGCTGTTGTATATTACGTGTATTGGAATACCATCCATGCCTAAACAAAATTTGTTCTTATTGTTCATATTGTATACAGCATTGAACAATTCTGTATCAGTTGCGGGTTTTAGGAAAAAGGACATATTATTTTTGGGAAATAAAAATTCACTGTGAACATTATTGTGGTTGATTTTGATGCTGTTCGTTATATTGATAAAAAAGTTATTGAAATCGTTTGCTAGTTCAGCGTCACTGGCATATGAAGGTAATTTATGGGTTTTAACTTTATTTCTTTCCATATTAATGACTTTCCACATTTCTCGTGAGGTGTTATTAGACGATTCAATTTTATTGCTGTAGTAGCTTGTTTTTGCTGCTACCAGTGCAGCTTTATACACTTTTTGGCGCATTACAAAGATGTGTTTGTAATGAATTGATAGCATTTGTAACATAAATACTTCCTCCTTAAGTGCTCTTATATCTGCTGAGATCCAGCGGTCACTTGGTTGTTTCCTATTATGTTTTAGTGGAAAATGAGCATTAAAATGAATAGAAATAATGTTTAGGAATATGTTGCATGCGTTATTTACTTCAGTGCTGATAAGTGAATCATGCCAATTTTCGTAAGATAAGGATTCAATAAATTCTATCATATTCTCATTAGAAATACATCTATATAAGTGGCGTGGTTTGTGTAAGGCAGTTGGTGTAATATTTAAATGCAATGTCAGGGAACAGTGGTCTGAGAAGCCTTGATGGGATACCGTAATGTTGTGTTTATATTCAGTATGTATTTTTTCACAAATTATGAAATTATCGATGCAGGATTTACTGACTGGCGTGATCCTAGTGGGTTCTTTTACAGTCAGATGCGATCCATATGAAGTTATTAAATTAAATAATTGAAGCGAAGTTCTATTTGTGGAGATGACGCTGATTTAAACAGTTCAATAGTTCATCTAAATTATTCAAAAATACTATAGGTTCGCTAGAAGGCGTTCGATATACGCACACAATGACATATTTTTTATTATTTATTTTAAACCAAGCTGCACAATATTCGAATACGAGGTTTTCGGCTGTTACATCAAAAAACATTGTACCGCAATCAGTAATTGAGTTATGGAAATAAATTGCTGAACCACCATGTTTATGTGAGTTTCTGCAAAAGGAATTAATTAATGAAAAATTTGTTACGTGTGTGTTGTTAATTTCATCTTGGGATAGCCAATGTTCGGTGACGCACAATATTTTAACGTTTGAGTTAGAAATTGCTGATATTAATTCAAAAATTCTAGTATTTAAACATTGCACATTATGATAGTAAATGTTAAAACTACTGTCTCTTTTTGAGTATGTTGCCGATTTTAGTTTTTTGAAGAGGCAGAGTTTCCAGAATTCTCCATGGGCTGAGCAGTTTTATTCGTTTCCTTTGGTTTATTAATGAATTTAGATATACATATTCCCTCGGGCCACATTACAGAATCTTTCACTTTATTTAGATCCGTTGGTAGCACAGATAATTTAAATGAAGAGTAAATATCGGGGTGCTTGGACTGAAGTTGAATACAGGTGAAATTAGAAACTCCCTGCTCTGTTAGGTGGTCGCGTACATTTTTGTCAGTCATAGTGGGATATAATCGGCTGACGTGAAGTCGGGACAAGAAAGGAACAGCTTTATATGCAACTTCATATTGCAGGTTTTTATATATACTCGACGACTGCCTGAAAGTTTACAGCGTATACATTATGTATATTTAAAAAAAATCACAGTATGTAATACAATAAGTCATTCATAGAAATCATAAAAAAAAGTATAGAATTGGACCTTAAATCAACGTTTTGAGTAAACTCTATCGCTGCTCGGCCGTTAATGGGTTAAGCAGTTTTATTTTGTTTGATATTATATAAAGTTTAAGGGATGTATTTTTATTATTATTAAACGTGGGTTTCTACTCCTAGATTAAGCATACAGTAAACTTTCGAGTTTAGAAAATCCAAATGTTCACTCTTTTCTAAACTCGAAATTTTACTTCAAGCGCCTGGCGTAGACAACACTGATTTAAATTAAAGTTTAAAAATGCATACACCATCTTTAATTAGTGTTGTATAATTAGGTGTGTGAGTTCTTGTTGAGGTTAATAACGGATGTGTTAACTGAAGAAACTGGGAACTTTTATTGAACTTGTAAATTACATTACGTCACTTTATAAACTGCCTGTTGATTTTCCTCACAAATCTATTTTCAATTTTGCCTACGACAGCCCAACATACGACAATTAGTATAACACAGAATTAGACATTTAGCCTAATGAGAAATAATCAGATTTTTTAGGGCCTCTCCAAAATATCTAAACCAGCAAATTTTGAAGAGAGACACCCTCTACAAGCGCAGGAGCATAAGGGAAGAAAAGAAACCACAATTTATGGTGTGTTGATGTTACAATTTATGACTTTATCTGTTTGAATAGCAGGTAGTTTCCCTTTTTGCCCTTTTTAAAGCGTTTTAAACGGTCGTTCATGTTCATTTGATGACTCCAACAATTTAACTCATTAATCAATATGTTATGCAATAGTATTATTTGGTTACGTTTTAATCAAATCGATTAAATAGAGCACGCTAATCTAGCAATAAAAAAAATGCAAAACAAGGTTATGATATGGGTTTAAAACGTGTTCAAAACATGTTTATAACACGTTTAAAACGTGTTTAAAACAGAATATACAGGGCGTTTTTCTTTTGAGTATACATACCCCAATAATTAAATTTTAAAAGTTGTGGGAAATCGTTGTTTTAATGCGGTTAATTTGAGGCTTTAAACGAGTGTTTTTCACTCCCAGACTAAGCATGAAGTAAAATTTCGAGTTTAGAAAAGCCTAAGAATTTGGATTGGCCGCGTAGCGAAGCGGAGCGGCCAATCCAAATTAGGCTTTTCTAAACTCGAAATTTTACTTCATGCGCCACGCTTAAAAACACTGATTTACAGTGAAGTTCAAAAAACACACACTTACAACAACTGTTGTAGGCAACCTAATGTACGTTAGAGTTTATGGGTTGCCTATAATCACTGCTTTAAACAATTTTTTCAGCGCAGAATTTAACTCACGTTTTATCTACATTTACATATTATGTGTATGTATCACACTTAGAGTTTATTATACAGGGTGAGCAAAACTCGATGTCTCCGCTTTATTATATGAAAAGGAAAAACTCTACAAAGTTCAGAAAAATTAGCTCTTTTGAAATATCCAAAAATATAGGTATGTTTCTGGGGGAAAAATATTCGATGACGTCATTACTTCACTTTCAAAATTTAGAAAAATATGCAATTTTGGATTAAAATGAACCTTACTCAATCCCAATTATGAACCTCTTTTCAGATTTTTTCGATCGGTTTCCCTTCCCTTTTAATAGAGCTGAGACATCGAGTTTCTCACCTTGTACATTTTATATGTAAAATGTTAATCTTTTGTTTTCGTAAAGATTCCCTTGGAAACAGTTGAGTAACACTTATTTGACAACTCCTAAGACCCATAATTTGCTGACATATCACCCCTGAAGACGGGCATCCAACGATACATATTTTACCAATTGTGATGTATTTTAAACTAACGAGTGTTTTCCACTCCCAGACTAAGCATGAAGTAAAATTTCGAGTTTAGAAAAGCCTCGCGTAGAAAATTTGTCGAGGGTCGCGCAGCGATCTGAGACAAATTTTCACGGGGCTTTTCTAAACTCGAAATTTTACTTCATGCGCCACGCGTATAAAACACTGATTTAAAGTGAAGTTAAAAATGCACTGAAAACCAACAAAACTTCGATATTTTTTTCCAAATTAGATGTGTTCTTTCCTATCCATGCAGAAAACCTTCAGATTTTTGTTGTTTTCTTGTAAAAAAACTTCGATTCCCTGTAGTCCTTCGGTCTCCGAAGACCATGATTGGTCCTTCGAGCTGTAACCTTTGTAAAGTTGTAATAAACTTAGTAAACTTAGTAGAGTGATTCTTTAATTTGAAACTTCTAAGAACGAGTGTTGTCCTCTCCCAGACTAAGCATGAAGTAAAATTTCGAGTTTAGAAAAGCCCCGTGTAGAAAATTTGTCTCAAGTGCGCAGCGACCCGAAACAAATTTTCACGGGGCTTTTCTAAACTCGAAATTTTACTTCATGCGCTACGCGTATAAACCACTGATTTACAGTAAAGTCAAAATATATAACATTCAGATGTGATGATCAATATTTACTGAGATGTAAACGTCAGATACGTTTTAAAAAAATCTATTGACCTAAAATTGTACCCGTAGACATAATTTCGACTTTATTTTACAAATGTCGTATTAATTATAATTACATTTTAAATAATTTCATAAATATCAAATAAATATTCCTATCAAAACCACCCCAAGTCGGACAAAAGATAACACTACGCGCTGGCTGAAAACAAATAGACTTCTTACTACCTGCTAATATCGGGTCGACATTGACATCAAAAAATGCGGTTGGTGTTCATAATGGATTACCCCCTGAGTACTCGGTCTCTTTCCCCTTACCCTCCAACATTTTAGGAAAGAGATAGAAATCTGAAAATTTTAGATATTTTCGTGTCGTCGCGATATTTTTTTGTACAAATCACCATTTATTTAACTGTAAATCCTATTTAGTATCATGCTGTCCTCAACCATAAGATATGGGGGACAGCCTGGCCTGGGGGGGCCGAGTTAATATGTATAACACCGCACGGCCCTGATCACATCCCATTTATTAATAACCAAAACGGCATTGCGTCGAGGTGCGTAGCCGGATCACCTTCGCATCCTCATGCTTTCCTTGTGGAACGGCCACACCAGCCACGCGTCACGTGCCCCGAACGCCCACCGCGAAAACGCGTCTTTTTTCTTCGACATCGCCTCCGTCGAGATCATGCTCTCCTACCACCCAGAATTCACCGTCGTCTTACCCCTTCACTCGCTATCGAATATTTGGAATTCCTCGAGGGCCTTACACCTTTCTCTCGGCGGCCTCTTATGCGTTCTGTTCTTTTGTTAGACATTCTGCTTAATTTCCGATAATTTCTGCATAAATTAAAGAAGCGAGCGCAAGGACACCATCTCGGGATTATGGTCGCTTGTGAGCGAATTTCGCCGACTCCGGCATCTGCTGTCAGTCATGTCCTCCTGACAGGCAGACACAGGTGGGGGGTTTTGATCCTCAGGATGTTGATAGGATAGGATGCACCTGTACGGTATTCGGGTGTTAAGTTATTGAAAAGGGAGTTAACTGTTGTACTTCTTGAAGCTCCTGGTTTCCTGATGCGGTATTGGATATCTTTCTTGAACACTCCCACGCTTTTCGCTCCGAACGGATTTTGCAATCCTCGGGTTAACCTGTGGGTTATAAATTAGTTTAAAGAGAAGAGGAATAATACATTCCTCCTTTCAAGTTGAAAGTTTACCGAATTTAGACAAAACTGCCATCAATGAGTTAACAAATTTTTAATTTTATGGTAACATCAAGAGAATCTTTGGATTCTTTAGAATTAGATAATGGTCTTCTAAAACAGGGCTGGCCAACCCAAATTGCCACGAAGGCCAAAACTAACACCTTAAATATTTTAAGGACCGCGCCTTATAAATATACATAGAGTTTTATGTAACACCGAACATTTTCAATGTACATTTTCGTATGTTCGATTTGTCAAGCCAAAGCTATTACATACAGTAACCTACTGTAAATGTAACAATTCGTTTGAAATTATTCAGGCTATCTATAGACGTGTTTTGAGATCTACGCTACTTAAAAGAAAAAAGTGGTAACTTTTTGAAAGTGGCGTAAATGTAGTGCGAGTTTGATTGAAACTTAGTATATGTGAACACTTGTCCTTTATCTTTAATAACTTCCACAATATGTATTACAAAATATCATCAAGTGTGCTTATGTCAAATTAAGTAAGATAAATGATGTAAACTTACTTTGTGCAGCACTTTATCATGTTTTTGTAAAAGCTACACTAAATCGTGTCGTTTCAGCACAAAACAACAGTTCACAATTAAATTGTCATTGTTATTAGCTATAAAAATACCGAATGTTTAAAGCTTTCAGAAAAATAAAAATGTGAAATGTCCGTAGGTGCCCTACATCCCAACCTGTCCCACGTTGGGCGCCAATTATCACGGGGGATGTTAAAGGCCTTTGGCTTTTGAAGTCAAAGGCTTCCGATAAAAATGAATTAAACCAGAGAAGCTGGCCTGATGCCTAATTCGGCATCCCCCTGATTACCCGATTAACTCTTGTTTGAACACAATCACTTTATAATTGAAAAAAATATATACTCACCCTATACATCCAATAAACAGTCGGTCAAGAACCACTCACGAGATTTTATTACTTCACGCCACCAAACCAAATTTTCAGGCTTTTCTAAACTCGAAATTTTACTTCATGCTTAACCTGGGAGTGGAAAACACTCGTTTAAAGCTTCAAATTGAATTCTTTTAAAAAACCGAGTGTCGGAAAATGTACAACGTATGTATATGTATAGTTCTCTGTATGAAAATTAACATAATAATGTTCGGTGTTACATAAAACTCTCTGTATATTTTTGTAAAAGAATTTTTTAGCATTTTTTTGATATATTTTCCAAAAGTTCATGAACCTAAAATTTCGTTTTGATTATATTTTTTAAATGTGCAGAGAAGTTTTTTTTTATATTCTGATACGTATAAATTTTGTGGAGTTCCTTGTTCAGTTCAATTTGAAGTTTCGAACGAATGTTTCTAATCCTCGATTAAGCATGAAGTAAAATTTCGAGTTTTGAGAACCCTCTACTGCAAAGGTTCTCAACCGGGGGGGAGGCAACATACTTCCTAAAAAGCAGGTGAAGTAAAATAACGCTATAACGGTGTTTCAATCTAACTAAAAAAACGAAATTAACACAAGGAGGGGGGCGTGCAGTTATGAGGGGGGGGCGAGATCTAAAAAAGGTTGAGAACCTCTGCTCTACTGAAATATTGTGAAATTTAAAATAACGGCGTTTCAATCTAACTAAAAAACGAAATTAAATCAAGGAGGGGGGCGTGCAGTTATGAGGGGAGGGCGAGACCTAAAAGAGGTTGAGAACCCATGCTCTACTGAAATATTGTGAAATTTAAAATATTCTTGAAGGAAGGGCTGAGTATGTACTTCTTGATACATGCATCAAGAAGTACTTATTAAACTTAACCAACTTGATACGATGGACTTCGAACCAATATTTAAAAAATATTCTTGATTAGCAATATACTTTTAATACTTCTTTAGCAGTAGGTATATTTTTAATACAGGCTTAGCAATATATTTTTAGTCCTGCTCTAGCAGTAGGTATATATTTAAAACTAGTTTAACAGTATATTTTTGATTTCACAATATTTCAGTGTTTTATGAAGTAAAATTTCAAGTTTGGAGAAGCTTGAAAATTTGGTTTGGTCGATCCGCTTTGCGAAAAATATAATAATGTTTAATATAATATTTCAATATACAGACGTATTTTCTTTTCTTTATGAAAAATAGTGATGTGCCCACTATAGCACTTTCCCCATCACCTAAACAATTGATAATTAACATAATAAATTTATTTCACTTGTTAGTTGGCTAAAGATCATTTCACATTAAATCAGCGTTTTATACGCGTGGCGCATGAACTAAAATTTCGAGTTTAGAAAAGCCTAATTCGGCTCGGTCGCTCCGCTTCGCTACGCGCCCGAGCCAAATTTTCAGGCTTTTCTAAACTCGAAATTTTACTTCATGCTTAACCTGGGAGTGAAAGACACTCGTTTCTGTCATCATTGAAACAATTGAAAATTGAGGTAATAAGTTTATTGTCGTTTTATTGACGGAGAATGTCAATTTTGATACAAGTTAAAAAGGATTTAAAAGATAATAGGTAAATTACAGTTAATTTATTGAGGAAATACTATCGACACGCCATAATAGTAAAAATACAGTTGACTATGATGAAATACTATCAAAATGTTATAATAGCGAAATTGCCGTCAAAATGTTACAATAGTCATTTAATGATGACATACTATCGGCTAAGTGATTTTAAGACAACATTTCATAATGGCTAATAAACAGTTAACGCACAGCAATGTCACAATGATCCTTAATTCAAATACGTCACATATAGTCGAAATGTCATGATGGAAACAGGGAGGGGTTAGGTTAGAAAAATAGCATTCGTTTTATCGAAACTTGTCATTTAACCTAACTTAATTTTATTAAATTATAAGTTGTCAGAAATGTTCTGAAATGTGATGGTTGGCCAAAATTCTCATTTTGTGTTAAAAATTCAAAAGTAATAATGACACTTTGACAAATGTTTACACTTTGATGAAAAAAAAACCACACGAAATACTGTAATTTGACTGTACTGACTATAATGATTGTACTAACTATAAGTAGACTTGCATTTTAATTGTATCGATTATATTAACTATTTTGACAGTACTGCATATATATCGACAGCATCGATTATATTAACTATTTTGACAGTACTGACTGTATCGATTATGTTGATTATATTGACAGATCGATTATATCGACCCTCTATACATTACTAACTATATTGACTCTATCCATTTTTATTTTAATAGTCAAAATAGACTTTATCTTGACTATAAATCACGATAATAATAATATTGTTACTTAAGAAAGACTCCGACATCAAATTTTCATTTTATTAGTCAAAATAGGCTTTATCCTGACCATAGATAACTATAATAGCCATATTTTTACTTAAAAAAGACTGCGATAGTTAAATTTTATTTTCAATGTGACGATAATAGTTAACTATTCTTTTCAAAGTGACGATACTAGTCAAATGTTGGGGTTATCATAGACCATAGATCACTGTAATCGTTACATTTTCACCTAAGATTTGACTATTGCAGTTCTTCAATAGTCAAATGTTCGTTATAATGTGACGCTAATAGTTAAATTTTCGAATCAAAGTAATAATAATAGTCACATGTTGGCAGTATCTGAACTGTAGATCACTATAATAGTCACATTTTGACTATAAAAAGACTACAATAATCAAATGAATGTTATAATGTGGCGATAATATTTAAATTATTTTTAGTGACGATAATAGTCAATTTTTCGTTTTAAACTAACAGCAATAGTGAAATTTTGGCTTTATGGTTTATTTAGAAGTTTTAAAATTTTTATGATAGTTGGTATTGGTGATATTTTTTGATGGACATATCACCATTTTTTTAAATAAATTTAACAATCAACTTTATCGTCTTTTACTTTCATATTTGAGGTGTTTTTTTTTGTTTAGCGTGTCGGAAATTGAAAAATGTGTATTTCTGGATGAATTCAGCGAGTTTCAAATAATTTCTTGAGTAAATGAATGTTTAGTGAATGTTTCAAAAAATGTCTACGAATCGCAAAATAATCAACGGTTTTTAATGAATGTAAATAAATTTTGACTTTGATTTCGATTTTTTTAATTCACTTTATTTTTACCTAAAGAACAGTGATTTTTTTATTAAACTGGAGGAATTTTGAATTGATTCAGTGATCTGTTGATTTTTCGCAAGTTTCCAAACAAAATAATCACTTGATTTAATTAATTGTTCGAAATGGAAATTCCAAATTTGAGTGAATATTTTGCAAAAACCAGATTGGAGATTTGAATTTCCTTTGGTTTTAGCAAAAAAACAGTGATTTTTTATTAAACTGGAGGAATTTTGAGTTAATTCAGTGATCTGTTGATTTTTTGCAAATTTATAAACAAAATAATCACTTGATTTAATTAATTGTTCGAAATGGATATCCCAAATTTAAGTGAATATTATGTAAAAACAGATATTTGAATTTCCTTTGGTTTTAACAAAAGAACAGTGATTTTTTATTAAACTAGAGGAATTTTGAGTTGATTCAGTGATCTGTTGATTTGTTGCAAATTTCCAAACAAATTAATCACTTGATTTAATTAATTGTTGGAAATGGAAATTCTAAACTTGAATGAATATTTTGCAAAAACTAGACGAGATATTTGCATTTTCTTTGTTTTTAACAAAAAAAAAACAGTGATTTTTTTATAAATTGGGGGAGTTGATTAGGTAATCCGTTGATTATTTGCAAATTTCCAAACAAAATAATTACCTGATTTAATTATTGTTTTCTTTATTAAAGTTTCAATTTTGTGTGAATATTTTACAAAAACCAGTTGAGACATTTTAATTTTCTTAGTTTTAGACTAAAGCAAATTGATTTTTGAATAAACTCAGCAAATTTTATGCTGATTATCTAATCTGTTAATTTTTGCAATTTTTCGAACAAAATAATCACCTGATTTAATTGATTTTTCGAAAGAAAAATTTCAAATTTGAGTGAATATTTCGCAAAAACAAGTTTAGATATTTGAATTGTTTTTGGTTATGACAAAAGAATAGTAATTTTTGAATAAATTTGGCGAGTTTTGAGTTAATTAAGTAATCCGTTGATTTTTTGCAATTTAAAAAACAAAATAATGGATTGATTTAACCATTTTTTAATGGAAATTCAAATTTGTGTGTAAGTATTTTGCCAAAACTAATTGAAAAATTAAAAACAAGTGAAGTGTCGAAGAATAAATGCGAGCATTTTTCAAAACAGTAGAAATAATAAATCAAAATAAGTAACAAGTGTTACTCGATGTATCTTTGTTTATTTGTACTTCAACAACAATTTTTACACTCACTTTTTTTAAATTGTTTAAAATGATTGTTTACTATTTATCAATACAGTATCTCAAAATATTTTGCCTGGCTGTATTTAAATTTCTAAAAAAATAAATTTTGTATTTTTTTCAATGAATTGGTTTTAGTTTTAGTGTAGGATTTTATATAAAGATAAACCGAAAAATAATTGTACGCATAAATAAATTGAAATTAACAAAAACTCAGAAATAATCAATTTTCATTTAATAACACTAACATTTTTAATATTCTATCTAAAATTGAAGTTATGATATGTCAAAGTGCATGTTAAAAAAAAATGGTAATTTGATTTCAATGTAGGGTTTTATTTGAAATGAACTGAAATTAACTTTACAACTTATTTCAGTTGTCAATTGCTTAAAGACCATTTCAAATTAATCAGCGTTTTGTGCGCGTGGCGCATGAAGTAAAATTTCGAGTTTAGAAAAGCCTAATTTGGCTCGGTCGCTCCGCTTCGCTACGCGTCCGAGCCAAATTTTAAGGCTTTTTTAAACTCGAAATTTTACTTCATGCTTAGTCTAGGAGTGGATAACACTCGTTTATTTTATCATTTTAACAAAATAATTAATAAATGACATAACTCGGAGGGTTTGAAATTAACAGAAGTTAATTTAATAACTTGTCGTCTAATCTAACTTAACAATTTGTCTAATACAGCTTGATAACTTTGTCATCTAACCTAACCTAACTTTACTAAATTTTAAACGAAAAAAATTGTCCCGAAAAAAACTATCCTAAAATGTAAATGTAATTTGATATTTTTAACATGAAATGACACGGTATGTCAATAATTACAAGCTACTTTAAAAATATCAAGTTATCATCGAATTTTTTCGTTTAAAATTTAGTAAAGTTATTTTAGGTTAGATGACAAAGTTAGATTAGACAAATTGTTAAGTTAGGTTAGACGACAAGTTGTTAAGTTAATTTCAGTTAATTTCAAACCCTAGGAGTTATGCCAATTATCAATTATGAAACAAACAAGACTAGACCCAGACTAAGCATGAAGTAAAATTTCGAGTTTAGAAAAGCCTGAAAATTTGGCTCGGGCGCGTAGCGAAGCGGAGCGACCGAGCCAAATTAGGCTTTTCTAAACTCGAAATTTTACTTCATGCGCTACGCGCACAAGACGCTGATTAATTTGAAATGGTCTTTAATCAATTGACAAGTGAAATAAGTTGTAAAGTTAATTTCAGTTAATTTCAAATACAACCCTAAATTGAAATCCAATTTCCATTTTTTAAACATATACTTTGTCATATCATAACTTCAATTTTAGATAGAATATTAAAAATGTTAGTGTTGTTAAATGAAAATTGATTATTTCTAAGTGAGTTTTTGTTAATTTCAATTTGTTTATGCATGCAATTATTTTTTGGTTAATTTTGAAATAAAATCTTACACGTAAACTAACACCTATTCATTGAGTGCTCAATGTTGCTCTTATACTAAATAGCATCAGACGAATTGCAGATTGAACAATAAGATTTTTACTAATCACAGTACAAGAATAATATTTTTTAATTATTTTTCACAAAATTTAGTCGGAGGTTAAGGGACTTCTTAGATGGACGTTTTAAACGCGAGGCGGAACGTGAGCGGGCGCAAGCGTTTGCGTTTTAACCAAAGCTGGGACGAATCCTCGTAAAAAGGATTCGAATCACGAATCCGAATCACCTAATATGATTCGAATCACGAATACTCGAATAAAGGATTCGTAAGAGATAAATATGATTCGAATCAAAGATTCGAATCCTGCGTTTTCGAATCACGAATACAAATCCTTTAAGAATAAATTTGATTTAATTATTTTTTTGCAACCATTAATATATAAATATCGTTACCAGTTGTTTTAACAAAAATATTCAAAACCCAATTATTTATTATTAACACTGAACATTGTTGATAACAGACTAAATATCTAACTTCCTGTTACTCTGATGAAAGACATATTTGTGTGTTTCTTAACTTCATTTCAAATCAGTGTATTGTACGTGTGGCGCATGAAGTAAAATTTCGAGTTTAGAAAAGCCCGAAAATTTGTCTCGGGTCGCTGCGCGACCCTCGACAAATTTTCACGGGGCTTTTCTAAACTCGAAATTTTACTTCATGCTTAGCCTAGGAGTGAAAACACTCGTTCAAAACTTCAAATTGATCTCTATTATAAAATCGACGAATGCCTAAAAATTATGTAAATAAAAAAATCACTAAATATCAATAAAACCGGAAAGTCAGAGAAAGGTCATGGAATTATATTCAAATTGGCCAAAACACTAACAAAAAAGCCATATGATATTATTAAATTTGTCAAAATCAGCAGGCAAATTACAAAACACGTAAAAACTTATAAAATTAACTTAAATATTGACAAAAACAATTTAACAAAATGGGGGTTATATTAAAAGACCAGGGAAAAAAATCTTGAATCAGTTTTACTTCAAATAATATTAAAAAAAAATTGAAAACTAGATTATTATATTTAAGAACATTTTCCGTCATTTAATGTTCTTATCAAAACATTCAGTTTGAAGTTTCGAACGAGTGTTTTCCACTCCCAGACTAAGCATGAAGTAAAATTTCGAGTTTAGAAAAGCCCCGTGAAAATTTGTCTCGGGTCGCGCAGCGACCCGAGACAAATTTTCTGGGCTTTTCTAAACTCGAAATTTTACTTCATGCGCCACGCGTATAAAACAGTGATTTAAAGAGAAATTTAAAAACACACAAAAGACATTTTTCATGTTAATCCTCACAATTAATTCGAATTATTTTTGACTATTCAAATCCTTTTGTAAGTATTCGAATCCTTTTATAAATATTCGAATCCTTTTATAAATATTCGAATCCTTTTATAAATATTCGACACTTTTTATAAATATTCGAATCCTTTTATAAATATTCGAATCCTTTCATAAAGATTCGAATCACACACATTTGGATTCGAATACGAATCCTCTTAAAAAAATGTAACGAATCCGGATCACGAATCCAGTTAAACTAAAGTATTCGAATGCCTCTTTTGAATCCTCTAAAAGGATTCGAATCCAGGATTCGAATCCTGAATGATTCGAATCCTGCCCAGCTCTGGTTTTAACACATAGGTTTATATGAGAGTCCGTAGACGGACGGGTGCCAGGCGGAGAAAACGCCAGCACTCGCGTCTGTTTAAATTTGAGCGGAGCGGGACGGACGCGTCTTTCAGTTTTAACACTTGGTTTCTTATGCGCCTTCTTATACGGGCGGGTGAAACGCGTTTTCAAAGCGGGCGTTTTTGGCAATATTTTTGTAAAAAATCGGCCAAGTTAAATTCATAATATTTTTCTTACAATATTTAGTCGTAACGCAAAAATAAATATTTTTGCTATTTGAAATAAAACAACGCCGTTGGGAGGGTTTCACTTTTATTGTTGAACACTGCAACATGTTTCACCACACAGTGGCTTCATCAGGCAGATGAAATAATGATTTTACAAAGTACAGGTAAAAGCTTATATACTAATGCAATTAAGTTATTAACATAATTGCATTAGTATATAAGCTTTTACCTGTACTTTGTAAAATCATTATTTCATCTGCCTGATGAAGCCACTGTGTGGTGAAACATGTTGCAGTGTTCAACAATATAAGTGAAACCCTCCCAACTGCGTTGTTTTATTTCAAATAGTATTATGGAGTTTCATCATGTATCCGCCTCATCAATTAAATATTTTTGCGTTTAGATAAGTGTCCAAAACTAAAAAATAAATAAACAAAAAATATAAATTATAATTTTTTAGGTAACTTCCATCTCTAAGATATGAGTATAATTTTATTTAATATTTAAAAAATCTTTGATATTTTCTAGAAATTGCGAAAAATAAAATAACTAACAATTTAAAATCTCCCCCAATCTCTTGTAAAAATAGTGTGATGAGAACAAAATAATTAAAAGAATTAATAATCATTTTTTTGAGAGCGGTCTCTGTGCTCGTAAATTTTGTACCGCCAGCAGCTTCTCTTTTCCCTGACTCTCCAATTGGCCAACATACTAGGGCAATGCCTATTTCACAGTCTATTTTAATATGCAGGTTATTACCCATCAAAGTGTGTGAAATGTTTGACAGAAATTTGTATACCGGTTACGGATTAAATAAAAGGAAAAAAAGATTGATTGTCTATTTCCTAGCGCTAAAACGTGATTTTATAAGTATATTTGATACAGAAAGTTTTATCTTAGAAATTCAGGCACCGCCCAAGGAACAAATCCATTTAAGTAATGTTTCATCAACATTAAAACAACGTTTAATGTTGCTGCACTGTTGATATAACGTTATTTGTTTGTTTTTTGCTCAGTGGGCGGAGTGCATGTGGAATTAGGTAAGTAATATTTATATTTATAAAAACAGTAAATACATAAATACAGTAACGTCTATGAATAATAAAGGATAATTAAAAAATAATATGACGCAATTAAATCTATTTCGTCCATGCTTATTACTCAGCGTAGAACAACTGAATGATAGACGGCACCGATGGCTCGGCGGCGAACTCGCCTAGCACCCGCTTGCAAAACGCGTTCAATCCGCTCCGTATAAGAGCTAAAAGCGGAGCGGAAAATACGATCCGTCCCGCTCCGCTATCGCGCTAAAAACGTTCATCTAAGACCGCCCTAAAAACCAATTGCCGATCGACAAAAAATGGTCCCGCGATCGACGGTTTGAGCACCCCTTGTCTAGATAAAATGCGTTGTGTCTAAGGGCAATTAGGTAAAATGCGTTGCAAGATTTTACATTGAAATAAAGGGCTCCGCGGCGAACTCGCCTAGCACCCGCTTGAAAAATGCGTTCAATCCGCTCCGTATAAGCACTAAAAGCGGAGCGGAAAAAACGATCGGTCCCGCTCCGCTATCGCGCTAAAAACGTCCATCTAAGACCGCCCTAAAAACCGATTGCCGATCGACAAAAAATGGTCCCGCGATCGACGGTTTGAGCACCCCTTGTCTAGACAAAATGCGTTGTGTCTAAGTGCAATTAGATAAAATGCGTTGCAAGATTTTACATTGAAAAAAAAAGGTACTGAAAAACAATATTTATGAGGAATATATTTTGAACTTCACTTGAAATCAGTGTTTTATACACGTGACGCATGAAGTAAACTTTCGAGTTTAAAAAGCCTGAAAATTTGGATTTACCAGGGCGCGACTTGCTTGGCTCGCGCGCCCCGTCAAATCCAAATTTTTAGGCTTTTCTAAACTCGAAATTATACTTTACGCTTAATCTGGGAGTGGAAATACTCATAAAAACGCGATTTGTCTCAACAAAACCCGAAATTATGTTTTATTTCGGACTATGTCTGTGAGCAGTAGACATTTCGCGTTTTCTCTAGACAAAACGCGAAATGTCCAATTTTGTGTTTTGTCTGTAACATATAAACATAGGTTTAAGTGCATGAGCCCCCCCTATAACCCCATAAGACGGGGATAGGCCCCCTTGAAGACGCGTAAGCCCCCCTAAGACAAATTTGTGGGTGCGTGCCTAACTATACATACCTTTTCTAAACTTTTAATTGTAGACTCATCCATCACTTGGTGAAACATTTTTTAAAACACTGGATTTAAACTTTGTTTAAAAAATTTATAAAAAAACACTTGGTTATTGTTTCACTATTTGTTTTTATTTTTGAAAAACTGACTAGTTTCGGTCAGACGACCATTTTCAAAGGTCTTACAAGAATGATGTTACAAGAGGAGCGGTGTGCGTTTTATACCTAAAGGGGATTAAATCATTACCTAATTGTTGTTGTTGTTTAGTTTAGTTTCTTGTAATAACTTTGAAAATAGTCGTCTGACCGAAACTAGTCAGTTTTTCAAAAATAAAAACAAATAGTGAAACAATAACCAAGTGTTTTTTTTTATAAATTTTTTAAACAAAGTTTAACTACCTTTTCTATTAATTCTGGCTCTGTGAAAATTTTGATTTGAACAGTTTATAGAAGACGGCTCTTACCACCAAAAAGACTGCTGATCCAATAACCAAATATTTCAAAATTCAAGCGCTTGGGGCAATTTGCTATCGGATTTTTTCTTTTAATTCTGCTTACATATTTCAAAGAAAAATGGTCGAATTTTCGAATTCGCTCTAATACCTAGGTGGTTAAAGCAAGCATCAATCCCAGATATAAATCAAATTCATTCCATCTCGATAAAAAGCCTCACCGACAAAATTTCCTAGTCCAATTTCCCCGTGTCTTCTGGTATTCCATCAAAATTCCTGTGTCCGTTGACCTCCAAATTGGGGTGTGGGTGAGCAAAACTTGCTCTACGTTGAATATCACGTCCACCAGGCACCCAGAAGCCGCAAGAAGTGCGCCTGCAGAAGAAACAAGCCTACCACCAAAATTAACGAACAAAAAAAGCGCCGGATTAAAGCGCCATCCCGATATGCATAATTACCACCGGCTCTTATTAGAGCAGCAGCTTACAAAAGCGGTGTGGAAGCTCCTCGCCGAAGCAAACAATCCAAACGGAGGTATGGATGGAGAGGCACCAATGCAAAATAAGGCCCGCGAAATATTAGGAGTGTATACGCATAGAAGAGGTGTTTGAATTCGAAGAGCTAACAATAAGCACGTGTGCTTACTGGATTAACCCCTCGTATTACAAAATGGGGGTTGGGGGTATAAAAGGTATCCTCTGCGTATATCCTTTTCACACATGTGTAATAAACAACCACATTAATTTCCATTCATTCAAGTAATATAATCAACATGTTTTGAATATTATTCGTTATGAAGATTTTAAAGTTTTCTGTTTCTGAACAGTCACTTTTATTCCAACGGACGTAGAATGGGCTTTGTTTGGAAATAAAAGGGGGTACAGAAAAACTGGTTACTCTCGGGCGCACTCATGCGTGAATTTATTGGAAATCAATTCCATATGATGAACAGGGCAGCAGAAGTTGAGTGAGGTCATTCGGGTAAAGACAGAGCGAGGACTTCTTATTGCTTCCATTCTCCTCTGGTTCTCGCTTTTTCGACTTTATGGATATCCTGCATAAGAACAAAATTTAGATACTTTACGAATCATCATAAACAAAGTAAATTCAACTTGTCTTTAGATACAAACAGATATTTCATTTAGAAATAATTTGTTTTTCATGATATTAATTTGATCAATTTTACAATTGATCAAATTGAAATCAAAAGGTAATGTACGAAAATAATTAGGTCGCTCTGTATTAATAAAAATCAACTTTATTAAAATTATAAAAATAACTAATATGGACATGGCAGAGTTGGGCAGGATTCGAATTCTTTTAGAGCAGGGCCGGCCAACCAAAATTGCTCCGAGTGCCTAAATGAACACCTATAACCTTACATTTTCTACAAAAGCAAGTATTTTACAGTTTATTTATTTATTTATAGAAATACCGGTCTTTCAGCTAACCTTTTTTCTTGTAAAATATAATAAAATGACATAAATAGTCATATTACAACTTATATTGTAGTAAACGCTGTAAATTTTAAAGTATCCGTTGTTAGTTGAAAAGTTTAATTTTAAGTGATCAATCCAAATGTTCAGGTTTTTCTAAACTCGAAATTTTATTTCATGCGCCAGGCTTTTCTAAACTCGAAATTTTACTTCATGCGCCACGCGTTTTAAACACTGAAACATTGTGGAGTTAGACATGCACTTTAAAATTGAGGAATATCTAAATAACAAACATTTTTCTTCACACATTCACAACTCAGGTCAAATAATACAATGTATCAAATGAAATTATTAAGTTAGTACTTAAAAAATATTATAATAATGTTGCATTAGTTTTAATTATTCTCTACCTTAAGTTGTAACGTAAGTACTGATTTGTTGAGTCGTTATTATTCACAATATATAAAAAATGCAAACAATGTCTTAATTAATAAGACAACTTGAGACGATAAATATCCATTGAAACAACTACTCTCCGTGCAAATACACCTCCGGATATTGAATTATACAATGAAATATTTAAAATCGTATTAAATTTGATTTGTTACAACGCTCTATTAAAGTATATGTAACGTTTAGGTCAAATTCTCTTCAAACCAACTAACAATATAAATTTAAAATGAAAGGAGAGGTAGCAACAAATTAGAAGTGAAAGGACTTGGATTAAAACTAATGTCTTGGGCCATCTATAGACGCGATTCGAGATTTATCTCTCTTCAGTATAGCTTTGCTTATGACGTTTAAAAAATTAGGAATAAAATTAAAACAAACTTACTTGGAAAAAGTGGTGTGTGTGGAATGAATTATTATTCACATTTGACATATCCTCACAATACATGACATTTGACACTTCTTTTATAAGGTACACTAATTATAATTTTTGAAAAATATAATTTTTTCGACCAAAATATTAAACAAAAAAACAAGAAATTGGGCATTATTGGATTCAGAAAAATTATGTCTAATGTTAAGCTCTCGATGTTGCCGAGGATTGTTATCGGAAAACAGCGAGGTGTACCAATTAATAAAACTGTAGTCGTTTCAAAACACTTTCTAATTTAACTATTAAACTACTAAATTTACATAATATGCGATTGCATTTATACTTGCTCAAGCTCTGAGAGTTATTCATGTTCTTCTCGGTCTCGTGACGGACGTATCTGTCTTGAGGGCCGGCCACCCCCCCCCCCACCCTTACAATAGGGTAACTTTAGAGGGAGGTGGAGAAAGCCTAAACATCTAATGTAATAAAATTTAAAAATTATAGGCAGCCATTTAAAAATGTAAAGTTGGCTATTATTTCAGAATGAAGCTATGATAAAAAAAAACAATTTCTTAGTATTTAAGCGGCCACTTACTTTGGTTTTTAGTTTAATAAAATCGGTCAATAAATACAGAGTTATGGCGTTGGGCGTTTTTTATCGAACACCCGGTATAAGACACTGATTTAAAGTTCAAATTATACAGATTTTTTTTCATACGTAAAAACTCTAATCAAATTTAACACTGTTTTACGTTATAAAATTCAATGAACTTATTGTTGATTTGATTTTTTTTGGGTGTGTAATAAAAATGAAGATAAATCACAACCGCAAACTGGTTAATTATGTCTGCAAACATGTTTGCTCGAATGTAATCAGTTTCCGTTGAATACCATATATAAATCTGCAATTGCATTTAATTTGCACGCATTTCCTAATTGAATTTGCCGAAAGTCGATCGTCTTTCTTTATTAAAAACAAAAAAAAATGTCACCACCAGTAAAAGAGCCGTCGGCTTACCAACTTTTGGAATACGCCAAAAGAACGGAGGTATGTTACTATGTAACTAAGTTTGCTGTTTTTAATTATAAGAAATAGATAAGTATTTATTTTTATCAACGTTGAGTACTTTTAAAGAAAAACATTATTTTGATAAATTTGAGTTACACATTTTTATTCTAAAACCTTTCAGCCTTATTAATCAGGATTGTTAAAAAAAACGTTTTTTTTTTCATTTTAATTGAAACAAACATTTTTTATTTACAAAACGTGTTTTTTGATTAAAACAGCGTTTAAGACATTAACAATTAAAAACATATTTAAAACACGTTTAAAACGTGTTTTAAACAGAATATACAAGGCATTTTTGTTTTTAATATATTGGGTTTTTCAAAAATAAGTCCTATTTTTAAAAATTGATATCTTCATCAATAATTGAGCAATTTTAAAATGAAAAATGTCTCTATGTGCCAAAAGAAATGGGATTTAATAAAAATATTACAATTATCGTAAATGTTGAATGTGGCCGCCATCTTCTTCTACAACAAGAAGTAGCCTTTCTTCAATGCTGTAAACCGCAGCTCTGAGTAGGTCTGGTATAGCCGCTATGTTCTGAGTAATGGACTCTTTCAATTCATCAATTGAATTAGGTTTCATTAAAAAACCCTTTCTTTTAGATATCCCCATAACCAAAAATCAGCAGGGTTAAGATCTGGCGATCTTGCGGGCCAAATTACAGGAAATTGTCTACTGATAATGCGGTTTCCAAAAGTGTTCCTTAAAAACTGTTTTACTGGGTTAAAGATGTGCGGAGGTGCGCCATCCTGCATAAATACGATATTTTCAATGTCGTGCTCTTGTAATAATGGTATTGCATAATCACGAAGCATATTCAAATAACGTTGTCTATTTACTGTAACTGTGTTTGTTCGTCCATCCACAATCTGTTCAAAAAAATATGGACCTATGATAAATCGTGATATAAAGCCGCACCAAACGGTAACTTTTGAATCGTGAAGTGCTTGTTGAATGACCGAATGCGGATTATTTAATGACCAAATTCGACAATTATGTGTGTTCACACCACCATTAAGTTGAAAGTGTGCCTCGTCAGTCCATAAAACATTATCAAGCCACTGTGGATTCACTTGAATTTCCGCTATTGTTTGCAGGGCAAAATCAGTTCTTATACCTTTATCAGCTTCCTTCAATTCGAACAGAACTTGCATTTTGTATGGATACATTTTAAGTTGCCTTCGAAAAATGCGCCAGACTGTGATGCCACTCATCTCCAGACGTCCTGCTATTTTATTGACACTAGATGTTCCATATTCGTATTCATTTGCTAAATTTTGCGTTTCTTGTAAAACTTCAGCAACTGCAACATCTGTTGCCACAGTGGGTCTTCCTGATTTCTTTTTATTCATAACAGAACTAGTTTTCTCAAATTTTGCTACCAGCTTTCGAAAAGCTTTTAAAGTGCATGGACCACCTCTTAAATCGTTACGGTTGCGAATCCGTCGAATACCTGCCAAAAAACTCCGTCCACTTTCGTAATAACATTGGACAAGTCCAATGCGAGTTTGCAGAGGCAAAACCATGTTTTTTCACAAAAACGGTATTTGAAAAATCTGTGAAGACACTTTATTCTTCACGCAACTGTTGTAAACAAGTTTGTTGCTATGACGACCGAAAGGTGTAAAACAAAAATCCCGCTTTCCCTGAGACCTGATACTGTTATTATTTTCAAAAAAGCATAAAAATCAGCCACGATACGAGTCGTTTAAAATAGGACTTTCTTTTGAAAAACGCAATACATGTCCCGATAATAACAGCGTTTTTTTTATTTTGCGGGATTTTTTTTTTCAAAGCGAGAAATTTGAGGCTTTTAACGAGTGTTTTCCACTCCCAGACTAAGCATGAAGTAAAATTTCGAGTTTAGAAAAGCCTAAGAATTTGGATTGGCCGCGCAGCGAAGCGGAGCGGCCAATCCAAATCAGGCTTTTCTAAACTCGAAATTTTACTTCATGCGCCACGCTTAAAAATACTGATTTACAGTGATGTTCAAAAAACACACATACAACAACGATTATAGGCAACCTAATATACGTTAGAGTTATTAGGTTGCCTATAATCAGTGTTTTAAACAATTTGTTCAGCTCAAAATTTGACTCACGTTTTATTCACATCTACATATTAGATTTCTAAAGCCGTATATTTTAAACTTGACGATATTTCAGTGTTTTATACGCGTGGCGCATGAAGTAAAATTTCGAGTTTAGAAAAGCCTAATTTGGATTGGCCGCTCCGCTTCGCTACGCGGCCAATCCAAATTTTCAGGCTTTTCTAAACTCGAAATTTTACTTCATGCTTAGTCTGGGAGTGGAAAACCCTTGTTTAAAAATTCAAATTGAAATCTTTTGAAAAAACAACGAATGTCGTATAATTTACAGTGTATCCATATGTACACCTGAAAGTAAAATTCCCTGTAATAAAATATCACATTTACGCACACACAGTTGTAATATATTATTGTAATAACATGTTGTGTTTAATAATGTAATTTAAAATATCTTCAACAATTATGCTAAAAGTTAAAAACATAAAAAAATCTTAATGAAGTAGTATAAAATATAATTTAGCAAATTTTAGATAATAAAAAAACAAATTCAAGATTTAAAACATGTTTAAAACAAAACCGTTAAAAACACGACGGCTGTTTTTAAACATGTTTAAAACACTGTTTCAAAACAAAATGTTTCAAACATAACAACCGTTATCAATAGACGCTAGCATACGGTTTTTATGATGATATTAGCATTTTCGTATATTAATGAAACATTTTAGTAGATTACTATTGTTACTTTACAACTAGTAATTATTATTCAAAATAGACTTATTTACAATTTATTTAATTATAATTTTATAAATTATTATAAATTGAAAATTGAAATACACGCATAGAGCGTAAAGTAAAATTTCGGGTTTAAAAATGCCAAATTTTGAGGCTTTTCTAAACTCGAAATTTTACTTCATGCTATATCAAGGAGTGGAAACACTAGTTAGAAAAAAATTTAAATTAAATAATTTACCAAAAGAAACACATTTTTATAAAGATAAATAAAAATAATGTATTCTTCTTTTAGTTAAGTGAAGTGTTTTCTAATAATTATTGTAGTAATCTCTTTCTTCACTGATTAGTTTTATTTACTAAATGTACACTTTGAACATTATGTGTTCATTCTCAATAGTGATACAATTGACAAATATGTTTATTTTATTAATTGACAGTGTCACTCAAACAAAAATTTCAAGGAGGGGATTATTTAGGTGGCTTAAATCGAAATTTAGTAGCTTATCTTTATTTTTAAACATATAAATTGCTTCTAACATATCTAGTTTATAAAAAATTGATTCTTTTAACAATTTAACATTATTTATATTAAATTTATGTCCGGTATTTAAGGTATGATGTGCTACTGAAGATTTATCTGTTCTTTATATCTAATTAACAAATTTCGTCTTGTTTGTCCTATATACATACAAATTCGGCTATGAAAATGTTAGGATTCATCCGCAGGATCTCACAACCATTTAAAAACATTCAAACAATATTGAAGCTATACAACTCATACGTAAGGCCAAAACTTGAGTATTGTGCGGTTGTATGGTCTCCTTTCTATATGTGTCACATAAAAGCTATTGAGCGGATCCAAAAAATATTTGTCAAATACCTTTATTTCAAACTTCATTCTACTTATTCTGATGAGTCGGTACGTTACAATGAAATATTGGCTATGTTCAACTTAAAGTATTTGGTAGAACGGCGAAACATACTGTCTCTGAGTACATTGTATCAAATAATACATAACAAAATTGATGATCCCAATCTGCTTAGACAAATCAATATTTATGTACCAAGATTTTGCAGTAGGAATAGTATGTCGTTCTTATGTAACCGCAGCAACACCAACGTTTATTATAATTCTCCGTTGAACACTATGATGCGAAATTATAATAATAGTATCCTAGGTTGCACGGACATTTATAACTGTAGTTTCAAATGTTTCATTAAACAAGTCGCGAATCTCCATTAGGTCTTAAATTTGTATTTGTATCATATTCATTTATATATTTACTTGTAGTTTCTTATTTTAATTTGTTAGCATTTATTCTATTTTATTTTAATTTTTTGTATCTTACGTATACACGCTTTTGTTACTTTTTGTTACTCTGTTTATTTTTTTGTTTTTGTATATTTTTCCCTGTAATAGGATAATTTTATATCTGTTGGGAAATAAAAGTATTATTATTATTATTATTATTATTACATAGATGTTTTCACAATTGTTACAACTTATTGAGTAGACAACGAATTTTTCCAAATCATTTACTTTTTTAAAAGTACTCCCTAGAATTGATTTTATTTTAATTTGTGAATACTACGCAGGAGTAATGTTAAATTTCTTAAAAACGCTGTCTAATAAACATAAATTTGGTTCGTAAATTAATCTAAAAAACTTTTTACTTTTTGGGATTTCAATACTTTCTAAACGAGTTGCACAGTGAATTTTGTATTTATTTAAATGTTTATTTATCAGTTTTTTAATAAACTAGACATGTTAGAAGCAATTTATATGTTAAAAATAAAGATAAGCTACTAAATTTCGATTTAAGCCTCCTTAATAATCCCCTCCTTGAAATTTTTGTTTAAGTGACACTGTCAATTAATAAAATAAACATATTTGTCAATTGTATTACTATTGAGAATGAACACATAGTGTTTGAAATGTATATTTAGTAAATAAAACTTATCAGTGAAGAAAGAGATTACTACAATAATTATTAAAAATAGCGTACCTTAATCTTTAAATTACTCTAAATTTATCCAGAGTGAAGTTGGAACACATGAAAATGCGGTGTTGCCACGTTAATATAATCAATAGTTCAGAACTAACAAATAGCGCATACAGATTTTGTTCTATTATTACGAAACAATATGTTTATAAATTTTATAAATATTTTTAAATTTGAATACCTACTACATTTTTTTTTGTTAAAATTATTAAAATTTATGCTAGTAGTATAATTAATTATCTTGTGTTTGGTTTTTGTTACTTTAAAACCTTTTAATATGATATTATTTTTAAACATAAAAAAGCTCTAGAAATAAATAATGACAAAACAGAGTAATTATTTATTAAGTACTCTGAAAGAATAGCGGTAAGAGTGGAGGGCCGGATTAACCTATTTTGGTTCCCCAGACAAACATTTCCTGCCGGACGCCCCACAAGCAATCGACCATAGAAAAAATACTCAAAAAAATAAATCAATAAATAAAATTGAAAAAAATGTATATATATTTCTGTGGTAATTAAAAATTTTAAACAAATGTAAATTTGTATAAAATAAATATATATAAAACAAATATTAAATGTTTGATAATGACTACCTTGTAGTCGAAACTATAGTCACTGAAAAGTAAAAATAAAAGTGGTAAAACAAAGTTAAGTGTTTTAATTAAATATTAAATATTTGTTGTTTTTCCAATAAAGGGAAAAGAGTACACTTCGGTTCGCGCGCCGGCAAATCCAAATTTTTAGGCTTTTCTAAACTCGGAGGCTTACTTCGTTCGAAATAAAACTATCTACTGTTTTACACAGCGGCGAATCGACAGCACCGCGGGCTGGGTTTCGTAATATTCTCGCGGGCCCCCAAAATTTGTGCTGAAAAAATGCGCTACGTTGCGAATGTCATAGCGCAATGTCGTGATGACCTAGGATTGTAAATTTACAGGGTAAATTTGTGAGTCAAAACCGGTTAATCGGTAATTTACTAGTAAATCACAATCGTTGTTTTAAGTAAAAACTTAATTAAGTGCGTGGACAATAAATAGCATTTAATGAACCCAAATTAAAATGATCTTAAAAATATGACAAAAAGCTCCCAAAAGATAATCAAAATTGATGAAAATCATGTAATTTGATACAAATTTCAATACATTGAAAACTAAATAAAATGAAATAAATTTGATCTGAATACGCTTAGATATTTTATGGCATTTACCTTTTTCCAGTTTTTAATATCTCTAAAACCGTTAATAATTTAAAAAATTAGGAAATATTATGAATGCAAACGTAAAAAATACAAATCATTCGTTTAAAAAACTGAAATTAAAATGTAGGAAACATTTTAATTTCAGTTTTTTAAACGAATGATTTGTATTTTTTTACGTACAAAAAAGTAATAATATAACTTTATACCGGGTGTTGACTTGGCGGACGCAACATAGGAAATCGCATGTTAATTTTATAGTGTTCGAATATTGGCTTCCCTATTTATTTTAGAGACAAAATGTATTTTACTTATTTATAGAGGGAAAAAATCTAAATTTATGAATGTTCACACTTTACGTTTCTCTAAGTTAAAATAATTAAGAAAAAGTAATGTGATTTTATAAAAATAATGACATACCATGGAATTGATACAACAATTGCGGATATTCCCTGTTTTTTTTAAGTTCAATTAAAAGCTTGAAACAAGTGTTTTTCACTCCCAGACTAAGCATGAAGTAAAATTTCGAGTTTGGAAAAGCCCTGTGAAAATTTGTCGAGAGAAATTTTCTGGGCTTTTATATTTATAAACTCGAAATTTTACTTCATGCGCCACGCGTATAACACACTATAATATTGTCAAATTTATATATATTCGAACTTCACTTTAAATCTGTGTTTAATACGCGTGGCGCATGAAGTAAAATTTCGAGTTTAGAAAAGCCCAGAAAATTTGTCTCGGGTCGCTGCGCGACCCTCGACAAATTTTCACGGGGCTTTTCTAAACTCGAAATTTTACTTTATGCTTAGTCTGGGAGTGGAAAACACTCGTTTAAAGCCTCAAATTAAACTCTTTTAAAAATCAACGAATGTCAGAAAATTTACAGCTAAAATAATTAAGAAAAAGTAATGTTATTTTATAATAATAATGCCATACCATGGAATTGATACAACAATTGCGGGTGTCAAAATAGCACAAGATATTGCTGTTACTTAATTAACGACAAAAAATATAACACAAACATCGTGATAACTGCAGTCTGCATAATACCACTTTATTAGGAGGATTTTTTCTTGTATAGTGTAAATCATTTCTAAAACATTTACTATAATCAAGTGACTGCGATATCTTTTGCCATTTTGACATCCGCAATTGTTGTTTCAATTCCATGGCATGTCATTATTTTTATAAAATCATATTAGTTGTTCTTAATTATTTTAACTTTGAGAAATGAAAGTGATAAACGTTGACACGAATGAATTCGGAATTTTTCCCTCTACAAAAAAGGTAAATACATTTTGTTTCTAAAATAAATAGGAGAGCCAAAATTTGAACATTTCAAAATTTACATGGGATTTCCTATGTTGTGTCCGCCAAGTCAACACCCGGTATAAGAACCGTAATTTTTTTTAAATAAAAATATTCACAAAAAATCTGTGTAAAAATTGCTGACTTTTACATGACATTTTCATTTATTTAAATATCTAAGAATATTGACAAACATTTTTACAGACATAAAATAAATATAAGTCACTCTTTTAGCGACAAACAATTAAATAATTGTAATTGTTTCTGTGGGATAGTCGTTTCAGATCTTTTATCATCTCTTGGTAAATTTACGGTAGAATAACGGTTGCAATTACCAGTATTAATTACCAATAACATCACTACTTGTACACATAATTTTTGGTGAAATTTGTCAAGTTGGCCTATTTTATCATTGTGTGTTTCTCTATATTATTGTGAAACTTGTCAATTTTTTTGTCAATTTGTGTAAATTTGAACTATTTTGACGGCTTTTGTTTACGTTTATGTTCGTTGGTTTTGATAATTTAATTTAAAATAATAATTATTATTTAAACTACAATATTATAATTTAAGATTTATGAGCTATGTTAATTTTTGAGGTATTTGATTTTGATTTATTGATTTCGACATTTCTTGTCTACTTTAATCAATGTTGGCGTTTTATCAAAAAAGTACAGATATGGAAAAAATTATAAATTAGTAAAGCCTGAAAATTTGGATTTAGCAGGGCGCGCGAGCGAACCGAGTTGCGCCCGGCAAATCCAAATTTTAAGGCTTTTCTAAACTAGAAATGTTACTTCATGCGCTAACTACATAAACATTAGTTTAATCCAAAGTCCATTGCTTATTTAGCACTAATCTGATGGTGATGATAATGAACAAGATGTATGTCAAATATATATGATGTTTGCATTATGAATGGCCATGATTATCTTTTTCTCTAAACTCTTTCTTTTATGCGTAGAAGACTAAAATATTGTTCAAGTTCAAACATATATATTAATTACATACAGGGTGTTAATTTTAAAACAAGCCAGCCAGAATATCTTTGGAACCGTAACAGTTAGAGAACATTTTTCAAAACTGTTTCTAGGATATGGAGGGGGAACCATTTTGAATTTGTCCGTTTTGGTTTGACCATCTTGTATTACCGAGAATATTATCCAATTTTAAATTACCCGTAATTTTACATCACTACGTATAGATACTTAATAGTATATTACGTAACGAGAGTAGTATGCAGCATATTACATATGAGCGGACATGTTGCGCACGAGCCGCGCAACGGCGAGTGCAGTATTCCGCGAGTATGTAATTGCCATACCACTCGAGAAACGTACGATACTTTACCTACGCCCTAACAAAATAAACAATGAGCATGAAAGAACAACTTATTTATTGTAATAATTTTTAATAGTACCATAACAATGATGAAAACTCAATGACTACTTGATCCATGTACAACAAAAAAAGCTGTACATTTTCCGACATTTGTTGTTTTTTAAAAGAGTTCAATTTGAAGCTTTAAACGAGTGTTTTCCACTCCCAGACTAAGCATGAAGTTAAATTTCGAGTTTAGAAAAGCCCCGTGAACATTTGTCAAGGGTCGCGCAGCGACCCGAGACAAATTTTCTGGGCTTTTTTAAACTCGAAATTTTACTTCATGCGCCACGCGTATAAAACACTGATTTCAAATGAGGTTCAAATATACAAAAACTTCACAATATTTTAGTGTTTTATACGCGTAGCGCATGAAGTAAAATTTCGAGTTTAGAAAAGCCCAGAAAATCTGTCTCGGGTTGCTGCGCGACCCTCGACAAATTTTCACGGGGCTTTTCTAAACTCGAAATTTTACTTCATGATTAGTCTGGGAGTGGAAAACACTCGTTTAAAGCTTCGGATTGAACTCATAAAAGAAAACAACGATTAACCAAAGATTTAAAGAAAATAAGCTGAATTTGGAATACGTATACTTTAAAGAAAAACTATCTGTACATCAAAAAAATGTTCTTTGGTTGTACGGTAAGCAATCAGCTGTTCAGCTGTCAGCACGTAATGTACTTGTCAAAGCTATTACGTGCATTTGTACGTAATGTCAATCATACTTGTCAAGATGACAGTGTGTTATGATGCGGTTACTAGATAGGGCGTAGGTAGTAATTTTGCAAAACATATAAATTTTTTTATAAAATTCTCACAATTCTCATGTTTTTGTCGTATTATTTTAAATAATTTTGATGAATTTGTTTAAGTTTGTAAGTGCTCAGAAAAATTAATTACCTATCAGAAAATAAATAGTAGTATTAATTATAAAATTCTTTTTACATTCTCTAACAACCCCCATTTTTATAGTCACAGAAAGACAGAATAACTGTATCATCAGGAAACCCAATCCCAGAAAAAGACGCCAGCTTGACCGTTGGTATCAAAGGCCCGATCCTCCTTCAAGACATCCCTAACATAGACGAACTAGGCCATTTCAATAGAGAGCGCATACCAGAACGTGTGGTCCACGCGAAGGGCGCAGGTGCATACGGCTATTTCAAGGTCACTCACGACATCACCCAATACTCGGCCGCCAAAGTCTTTTCGGAAATCGGCAAAGAAACCCCAATCGCGGTAAGATTTTCACAAGTTACGATGGAGACAGGCTCAGCCGATACGGTCAGAGATCCACGCGGGTTTGCGATTAAATTTTACACAGAGGATGGCAATTGGGATTTGGTTGGGAATAACACACCGATATTTTTTGTAAGGGATACGATTTTGTTTCCAAGCTTCATCCATATTCTGAAACGCAATCCAAAAACTAACGTGCGCGATTGGGATATGTTTTGGGATTTCTTTTCACTAAGATCAGAAACCACGCATCAAATGCTTGTGCTTTATTCAGATCGTGGTATACCAGATGGCTACCGCCACATGCATGGGTATGGCTCCAACACCTTCTCACTAATCAACGCCAACAAAGAACTAGTTTACTGCAAATTCCACTACAAGACCAACCAAGGAATCAGAAACATCTTTTCGGATACCGCTAGAATTATAGCAGGAACAGAAACCGATTATTCCGTTAAGGATTTATACAACAACATCGCAAAAGGTAATTTTCCCAGCTGGACTTTCTATATTCAAGTCATGCGTCCTGATCAGGTCGAACACCAACCCTACGATCCGTTTGATGTGACCAAAACTTGGCCACACGCCGATTTCCCATTAATCGAAGTCGGGCAACTCGTTCTCGATAAAAACCCAACCAATTTCTTCGCAGAAGTCGAGCAAATTGCTTTCAGCCCAGCGCACCTGGTTCCCGGTATTGACGCTTCCCCGGACAGAAACCTCCAAGGAAGATTGTTTGCTTACAACGACACTCAACGCTACCGCCTAGGTGTAAACTACCAGCAACTCCCAATCAACAGACCCCAATCAAAAGTCGCGAATTTCAACCGTGGAGGCCGTGCCGTTTACGACAGCCAAGGAGACGCTCCGGTTTACCACCCTAACAGCTTCAACGGACCGGAGGTTGAAGAACGTGCTGCACGTTTGACACCCAGCTACCAATTAAATGGAAAAACTATTAGATTTGACACGCTTTTGCAGGATAACTTTTCGCAAGCAACTATTTTGTATCAGAGAGTCTTACCAGTTGAGGAGCAAAACCGGTTGATTGATAATATTGTTTATGATTTGAGGAATGCTTCAAAATTCATACAGGATCGCCTGATTGGAAATCTTTTGAAAGTTGATGAGAGTCTGGGAAGACGGGTGAGGGAGAAGCTTCATTGGCATACCCTTTCTATTTAATCTGTGGACTAGTTGAAAATTGATTGATGTTATTGTTTTTATCTTGACATAAATAAATGTAAGTGAGCATTATGGGTTTTCTCTTTTTTTCCCACTTTTCCTTATTCCGTGGCCTACCTGTTCGTCTGTAAGCCCTCACAAACGACCCTGTCAGGTGAAGTGTTTCACCTGTTAATGTTTTGTTTTCCTTTGTTTTTAACGTAATAAAATCAATTTTTAGCTATACTTGATAATTATAGTCTAATTATTAAAATGCCAAATTACTGTTTAGTGTGTACTACACCTAACACACCCCACTTAAAATGTAGTAGCTGTGGCAAGTTTAATCATTTCAAATGCTTGGGAATAAGCGAATCAGATCAAGCTTCGATTTCTGCTTCAAATAAAAATTGGCACTGCACGAAATGTTTTTGCAATAATGAAGTCGTAACCCTCGACTCGATTCGTAAACTAATCGCCGAACAATTCAACACTTTCGCCGAGGACATCAAACAGTCTATTGCTAATCGTTTTATGAAATCGATAGTCGGATCTTAGTTCTTGAGGACAAATGTTCTACTCTTGAAACAGAATCTGATATCAAAAATGTATGCAACATATCTCAGAAAGATATAGTAAATGTATTTGAAGAACGGCAATGTCGACTAGCTAATGTTATTCTCTTTAATATTGAATAATCGAATCCGGAACTTGTTGATGATGCCAACACAAGGTTGTTAATATACTAAGAAAGAGAAATATTTCCGCTACCTCACAGAAACTAATAAGATTGGGCAAACAAAGATCCTCGACCATATCACGACCTTTAAAGATTATATTTGAGTCCAAAAAGTTGCAACTTCTGTACTTAGAAGTAATGCGAATGCTAGCATGGATAAAATTATATTCCATTCTGACAGGACTAAAATGCAAATTGACTATTACAACAAAATTAAACGTAATCTTGATGAGCGTAAATCGGCTGGAGAAAAAAACTTGAAAATAGCTTATCGCAATCGAGTTCCCTACATCACTACTGTACAAAATAGGACTTGAAATCAAGCGTCCTCAGGAAGCATTCATGCCTACTATCAGAACGTCCGCGGCATCAACACCAAGCTAACTGAACTTTATAACAACATCGAGGCTTACTGTCACAAACACGTGCTGTTTCAGTTAGAAGAATGATGTCGTATCTTCTAACTGAAACAGCAAATGTTTGTGGCAGTGAAATTCTTATGATCAATACAAATTATTTCGTTGTGATCGTGATTTTTCACTTTCTGGACGTACCAAGGGCGGTGGCGTTTTGATTGCGGCAAAGCATTGATATAATCTTGATGTCTTACCCACAGATCATATTAAATACCTAAGTCCACTTATAGATCTATTAACTTGTAAAATCAGCTTCAATTCTACCTAAGCTTATATTATCAATGTATACATACCCTCAGACCTAATTAGGTCATTTTTTGGTTTACTTGTGCAAATTAATTTTGACAACTGCCTCATAATTCTAACTGGCAATTTTAATTGTCCTCAATTAGTAGCGGAAACTAAATCTGAAAAGGCACTGATAATATCTAATGCGTGTACCTTCCTTGGCTTATATCAATTTAACAAAATTAATAGCCACTTGCATAGTACACTCGACTTAGTTTACTCTAATTTTGACTGTAAGGTCAAACACGAGCTTGATTCGTTCCTAAATGAGGACAATTATCATCCCGCACTTAATATTACTTTACTTTATAATTCGGACATGTCCGCCATCAATGAAAATGTTACTAAATTCAACTTTCGAAAAGGTGATTACGTAGGACTGTATTCTCACTTGACTTCTGTTGATTAGAATCTGCTCTTACAATTATCAGATGTGAACTTGGCCCTCAATCTGAGTCAACTTTTAAGAAATTAAGGGGGTCTTCCGGTATAATTTTTTCAAAAAATCGATTTTTTTTGTATAAAATCAAAGCTAAACATGTCTAGAATATGTGGGTAAAAGGATATTTCGATCCGGCAAATATTTACGTCGCTACAGGCCTTTGAATGCATCGTCGTCCCGAGCGGTATGGGTCGCGCAGGTATAACTTTAATCTCGAATTTCATAAATTTTGATGAGTATGAGTTTTTTGGTCCGCCATATTGGATCCGCCATTTTGAATTTTTCAAATTTGACCTCAGATTCGTATTCAGCGACCCCGAAAACCTGAATATTGACTACTGTTTGCGAATTTTCCGCCGAATACTTTGAATTACACAGAAAAAATGATTCGCAAACTTTAAACGCGTTTTTCTCGAAACTACATTTTTCAAAACTGCGAGCAATCTAGCGTTTGAACGGTTCAACCAATTGACTTCGTTCTTTGCTTCCGTTATTGAAAACACTTTTCTTCATGGAATGAACTAACCTCCCGGTGCAATTTGCAATTTTAAAGATTTTTTACAGCCTGTCAAAGTCAAAAAATCGACCGAAAAACACGACTTTTTTTTCAAATGCCCGCCATTTTGTCAAATTTTGAGTTTTTTCAAAATTTCGTAGTTCATTCCATTCTCTGAACTATACTCTTCAAGAAACTGAGCTGATTTTGTTTCTAGGTGACGAATAGCGACCCCTAGGCTGCTCGCAGTTTTGGAACATTTCCGCCGGGCAGCCGTCATATTGGACGCCATTTTAATTTTTTCGACTCGACAAAAATCCCAATTGTAGAGCAAGGATGAATAAAGATTTAAAAAAAAACCCAGGTCTCTAACTCTTACCAGTTCCCTGGAAAAAAAGTCCAAAGTTTGGGTCAATTATACCGGAAGACCCCCTTAAGGTCACTTCTCAAATCTAAAATCAAAATGGCTCATAAATCTTATATTACTAGCACAGATTTTGGACCTATGTGAATACAAAAAGATCACATGCTTCAGTTATACCGGCTGAGATGGTTAATGATGGTGAGACCTATGGAACGTCCGATGACATTGTTGATGGATTTCGTAAGCACTTTGAATCTGTTTTTGTCCCTCCTTTAAATAAAGCTTTCACTGATACCTTTTCTAATTTGCCTTCATTTTCTTTTTCCCATATTTCTTCTAATTGTATCCTTAAACACCTAAGGAAACTTACCAATAAGTTCTCCTCAGGCGACGACAATTTACCTGCCTTTCTTTTGAAGGATTGTGCTTCTATTTTGAGCAATCCTGTTTCAATTATTTTTAATTTATCACTTCAAACTTCTGCATTTCCTAGTAAATTAAAGATAGCTTCAATTTGTCCCATACCTAAAATCTCGGTAATTACCCGAAATATTGCTAACTACCGTCCTGTAGCGATTCTTTCACATATTGGAAAAATCTTTGAAAAAGTGCTTCATGATCAAATTTACCTACATGTTGCACCATATTTATCTATGCAGCAACATGGATTCATTCCTGGGCGTTCTACTGTTACGAATTTATCTGTTATTACACTTGACATATCTAGAGTTCTGAATTCATCGGGTCAAGTTGATGTGGTGTACACAGATATGTCTAAGGCGTTCAACAGAGTCGACCACAAATTGCTGTTGAACACTATTGCTTTTGGAATCTTATCTGAATAACCGTGAAACTTATGTCTCTGTTAATAATTTTAAATCAAAATCGTACTTTCCAAGCTCAGGTGTTCCACAGGGATCCATTTTGGGCCCTTTACTATTTAATTTATTTATTAATGATCTCTCGGCTGCACTTGAGTGTAAACATCTTTTATATGCCGATGATTTGAAGTTATATACATCTGTGTCATTATTGACTGACTGTGAGCAGTTACAACATCAACTAGAAATAGTTTCAAACTGGCCTACTTCAAACAATTTATTGCTGAATGGTAGCAAGTGCAAGTTTATGAGATTTACAGAAAGATGACCATTGTCAAGTTCGATTATAATATTTGCAGTAATCAGCTGGAAGAGGCTAAGGTATTCAGGGATCTGGGTGTATGGTTTGATGATTAATTTACCTTTAATATGCATGTACAAGAAACTGTTCGTAGCTCAGTTAAGGCTTTAGGTTTCATACACCGAAACTCCTTGGATCTTAAGAATGTCACAGCCTTGAAATCACTTTTTAATGCCTTTGTGCGATCAAAGTTGGAATACGCATCTTTGATTTAATACCCTCAAATTCTGCTGCGCGACCCTCGACAAATTTTCACGGGGCTTTTCTAAACTCGAAATTTTACTTCATGCTTAGTCCAGGAGTGGAAAAGTCTTGTGTAAAGTTTAAATTGAACTTAAAAAAAACAGGGAATATCTGCAATTGTTGTATCAATTACTTTAGCTGTCAATTTTTTGACATTCGTTGATTTTTAAAAGAGTTCAATTTAAAGCTTTAAACGAGTGTTTTCCACTCCCAGACTAAGCATGATGTAAAATTTCGAGTTTAGAAAAGCCCCGTGAAAATTTGTCGAGGGTCGCGCAGCGACCCGAGACAAATTTTCTGGGCTTTTCTAAACTCGAAATTTTACTTCATGCGCCACGCGTATAAAACACAGATTTTAAGTGAAGTTAGAATATACATAAATTTGACAATATTATAGTATTTTATACGCGTGGCGCAAGAAGTAAAATTTCGAGTTTAGAAAAGCCCAGAAAATTTACTTCATGCTTAGTCTAGGAGTGGAAAACACTTGTTTAAAGTTTAAATTGAACTTAAAAAAAACAGGGAATGTCCGCAATTGTTGTATCAATTCCATGGTATGTCATCATTTTTTTAAAATCACATTACTTTTTCCTAATTATTTTAGCTGTCAATTTTCTAACATTCGTTGATTTTTAAAAGAGTTGAATTTGAAGCTTTAAACGAGTGTTTTCCACTCCCAGACTAAGCATGAAGTAAAATTTCGAGTTTAGAAAAGCCCCGTGAAAATTTGACGAGGGTCGCGCAGCGACCCGAGACAAATTTTCTGGGCTTTTCTAAACTCGAAATTTTACTTCATGCGCCATGCTTATAAAACACAGATTTTAAGTGAAGTTAGAAAATACATAAATTTGATAATATTATAGTGTTTTATACGCGTGGCGCGTGAAGTAAAATTTCGAGTTTAGAAAAGCCCAGAAAATTTGTCTCGGGTCGCTGCGCGACCCGAGACAAATTTTCACGGGGCTTTTCTAAACTCGAAATTTTACTTCATGCTTAGTCTGGGAGTAGAAGACACTTGTTTAAAGCTTTAAATTGAACTTAAAAAAAAAACAGAGAATATCCGCAATTGTTGTATCAATTCCATGGTATGTCATTATTTTTATAGAATCACATTACTTTTTCTTAATTATTTTAACTTAGAGAAACGTAAAGTGTTAAGTGTGAACATTAATAAATTTAGAATTTTTCCCTCTACAGAAAAGTGAAATACATTTTGTCTCTAAAATAAATAGGGAAGCCAATAATATTTGAACACTTTAAAATTAACATGCGATTTCCTAGGTTGCGTCCGCTAAGTCAACACCCGGTATAGTAAAAGCACAAGTAAAATTATGTAGATCGATGTTTGCCTCTCAGTATTTTCTATAAATGTGTTCAATATTATTTGATTTACACTCCTTGGTTAAGCTTGAAGTACATATTTTGAGTTTAGAAAAGCTAGAAAGTTTGGTTTGGTCGATCCGCTTCGCGGAGCGACCAAACCAAATTTTCAGGCTTTTCTACACTCGAAATATTTTCTTCATGCGTCAGGGGTATAAAACACTGACTTATTTTGCAGTTCAAAAACACGCACTTCAATTTTAAATAGACTTACATAAGACTAAATTATTAAGTAATGAAGATTCTTTACGCGTTAATAATAAATATTTATAGTAGGATTTTACCCGATTTAGTACAAAATAGCTTCTGCAGTTAATACAACACTTCTTGGCGTTTTTACAACACTGGTTGTTGCGTTGTTTACGCTTTCTCACCCGCGAATGAAATCAAATTTGCGGGGGCGGTATGGTCGAAAAGTGACGTCAACACCCGACCAGGATCACATACCACCGCAAGAGGTAACCCCCCTCATCCTCTTTTTCCTTCTTCTCCTCCTCAGCCGATCGGTACTAAGCTGACAGTGAGGTCAATAGTTGCAGAGCCCCAATTTCCATAAATAGGAGGCGCTATTGCAAGATGACGTCAACAACAAACCAGGATCTCATAAGAGCGGGAAGGCGTGGCGGAGGAGGCCAAAAGGACGTTCATCCCTCTTGCGGATGGATATCCGAACACGTGCGGTTAGTTCTTATTGAGGCCCCTCCGGGATGAAACGAAAGGATCGTCAGTAAACAGGCTCACATGAAGAGGCTTGAGTCTTTGCGGAATGCGTTTTATCGCGAGGACCGTGGACTCTGCACCAAAAGGCACATGCATATCCACTGCATGAGATAGAATGAGCGATGATTATTGACAGAGCGGAAATGTTAACTGTGTGGTTAATATTAGATAACTCATTATTACTAATTTAATTTTGCGGCCAGAATTTAAACAATTGAAAATAAGAGACTGTAAAACCTGCATCTAATAAAAATTTGTATTTTAATTACACCGCTTTGTTTACTTAATAAAGTAATTCAGAAAACTTGAAATGTTTTGTCGATAAATTCATTCTCATCATTTCAAATTTATATAAGCAATTATACCGGGTGTTGACTTGGCGGACGCAACATCGCATGTTAATTTTAAAGTGTTCAAATATTGGCTTCCCTATTTATTTTAGAGACAAAATGTGTTTCACTTTTTTGTAGAGGGAAAAATTCTAAATTTATAAATGTTCACACTTAACACTTTACCTTTTTCTAAGTTAAAATAATTAAGAAAAAGTATTTTAGTCTGGGAGTGAAAAACACTTGTTTAAAGCTTTAGATTGAACTTTAAAAAAACAGGGAATATCCGCAATTGTTGTATCAATTCCATGGCATGTCATTATTTTTATAAAATCACATTATTTTTTCTTAATTATTTTAACTTAAAGAAACGTAAAGTGATAAACGTTAACACGAATGAATTCAGAATTTTTCCCTCTACAAAAAAGGTAAATACATTTTGTTTCTAGAATAAGTAGGGGAGCCAAAATTTGAACATTTCCATTTACATGGGATTTCCTATGTTGCGTCCGCCAAGTCAACACCCGGTATACATACAGGGTGAAGTAAATAAACATTAATTAAAATAAAAACAATTTCTGGTGAATGACCTAATTCAAAACAATTCATTTGAAAAACAACACGGATTTACTGTTTTTATATGAAACAAAAATCTTTTTCTTGTACGTTAGATTTGGTTCGCCATTTTTTTTTAAATTTTAACAGATTCTGAATTAGCATGCGTAAAAAACACGGGTGTACTGTTTTTTATGGAAAAAAGAAACATAATTACGTCATATATGGTCCGCCATTTTGTTATTCGATATTTTAAAATCAGATTCTGAATCAGCATGCTCAAAAACCTCGATATTTGCAATTTCAGACAAATTGCCTTAAGCTCTTATATTTTGGCCAGTTTTTCTGGATTCGGGACCACTGTGCGCCGGGGAGTACAGAGTTCCAAGATCGTGTATGAAAAAAAAGGCCCATAGCTTGTTAAAGTATTTTCAATTGCGCTCAGCATACACTTAAATCTGGAAACAAAAACTGATATTTTCATTTAAAAATTCGAAATGACAAAAAGGCATGATTTTTAACATGTTTTTTCAACTTCAATAATTAAAAAAAATGTGTTATTGAAAGAAATATAGGTATATGCTAAGCGCAGAGCTGGGCAGGATTCGAATCATTCAGGATTCGATTCCCGGATTCGAATCCTTTTAGAGGATTCAAAAGAGGTATTCGAATACTTTAGTGAAAACAGATTCGTGATCCGGATTTGTTACATTTTCTTAAAAGGATTCGTATTCGAATCCAGACGTAGATGATTCGAATCCTTATAAAAGGATTCGAATTCTTATAAAAGGATGCGAATCCTTATAAAAGGATTCGAATTCTTATAAAAGGATTCGAATTCTTATAAAAGAAATCGAATCCTTATAAAAGGATTCGAATCCTCATACACGGATTCAAATCCTCTTAAATAATTCGAATCATCGCTATTAAGGCTGGGATTCGAATTCGATTAATTCAAATAGTTAAATATTCTAATATGAGTAGATAACTTTAGCCGATACGGGGACAATTCATTCCCTTCCCGGAAGTTCCGGTTTCCACTTCCGGTTTCCGGTTTCCGGTTTCCGGTTTCCGGTTTCCGGTTTCCGGTTTCCGGTTTCCGGTTTCCGGTTTCCGGTTTCCGGTTTCCGGTTTCCGGTTTCCGTTTCCGGTTTCCGGTTTCCGTTTCCGTTTCCGGTTTCCGGTTTCCGGTTTCCGGTTTCCGTTTCCGGTTTCCGGTTTCCGGTTTCCGGTTTCCGGTTTCCGTTTCCGGTTTCCGGTTTCCGGTTTCCGGTTTCCGTTTCCGGTTTCCGTTTCCGGTTTCCGTTTCCGGTTTCCGTTTCCGGTTTCCGGTTTCCGTTTCCGGTCGGATGTTGATTAGATAAGATAAGATAAGGTGTTTCCGGTTATACAGGATGTAGATAAGGGTTTCCGGTTATACAGGATGTAGATAAGGGCTTCCGGTTATACAGGAAGTAGATAAGGGGTCCTGGCTGGTAGGAGAAGGTGGTGGGAGAAAGTGGTGGAAGGTGTGTGCGTTGAATATACATTGTCGCAATAATGCAGTTTACAAATACGGAACCAGAGCCTCTAATGGATCGCATTAACAGTGCCATAGAAGCATACCACGAAAGTAAATTAACCTCCGAACACTTCAAATATTTACCAGAATATTACTTGAAGAGGTTGGAGCTTTTAAACATCTGGCCATTTTTACCGCCGAGCTTCAGGGACAAGGAAAGATTACCCTGTTTTGAACACTACAATACGGGAAGGACCCACATCGATGGACCACCCTCACCAAAATATAAGTGTCATCAGTGTTTGAACACATCGAAAATTTCATTCCCAGGCAGTGAGAACTCCACATAGCAGACATTTCATTCCCAGGCAGTGAGAACTCCACATAGCAGACATTTCATTCCCAGGCAGTGAGAACTCCACATAGCAGACATTTCATTCCCAGGCAGTGAGAACTCCACATAGCAGACATTTCATTCCCAGGCAGTGAGAACTCCACATAGCAGACATTTCATTCCCAGGTGGTGACAACTTACCGACAGTTAAAATGAATTATACCAATAATTCCTCAGTAGCGTCAGATGAAAACATCACACAGCATTTATGGGTTCCGTTTTGGTCGATAATTTTTGTAATTATATTTATTATTATTTATACAATATTACATTTATGTAAAGGTTATAAAAAATAAATAATTTTAAACATATTTTATTTTAAATTCTCCCTACATTATAATAATTTATCACAGCTATTAAATACAGTTCGGTGTGAATGTGTTCCATAAATAAAATGGTGATCCTTAAAAGGACCGTTTTTAATCCACGGTTGTTAATGAAAAATATTTTGGGTGAAGGAGGTGATGTATAAAAAAATAATTTTAAGGATATGGAGCTGCCGCAATATCTATATGTCCCCAGGCTAGAGTTTCGATACCGTCTTTACATATATAACGCTTATCATCGTGAGGTGATAGGGCCAATTTATTTTGACTGTTTGAAAAAATAGTATGTTTAATAGAGCGGAATAAATTTTGTTTCCGAGTGATGGTGACAGAATTGTTTAAACAATTTTTGTAATCATCACCCGAAATATCCTTGACCACCACATTTTTCTTAACCCCCTTCGCCTTCTTGGACCAATCACCCTCGACGTTATTGGCATACATTTTAGCCCTGAGCCCAACAAATTCCTCCATAATTTTGCCTCCATTCTCATCCTTCATCAAACCTAAAACGGCCTTATTTTGCTGTGGGATACCATACTGATTGTGTGAGTCAAAATTACTTGTATCAAATTTTGTTAAGTCCTGCTTCATGTCATCAAAAACGTCCTCAGTATCAATTTTAAGTGTCAAACTATCTGTGTCCATATAACATAACCTCACTTTATTACCATATTTGAACTTTAAATAGTCGTAATAAAAATCGTACATTAATAATTTACTAAGATCTAAAACGGAAAAACCAATATAAATGGGCTTGTTGTAAACAGCCTTCAATCTATCTAATTGGATCGCTACCAAATTTTCGGTGAAAATTGAACAACAGTTAAAGTTTAATTTTGCAATTAAACTCTCCGCGCCTTTACGGTGACCGATATCCTCCCAATGATTCACCAATTTTACATCTACACGCTTATCTACATTTTCCATCGTCTTGCCGAACACTGAATTATTCATCAATTTGTAAAAATCTTTTTCGAAATCGTTTTTAGCATTTTGACGCATGGCAGTATTTAAATCAATATATTTCTTCAACCAATCCGATTGTTTGAAAGAAATTACTCGGTGAATTTTAGTTAAGTTTAACCCGTTACGTAGAGCCTGTTTTAGGTTACGATAATGAATAATGTACTTTGATTTATTATTTAAATTTGGAATTAATTTAGTGTTGACAAATTTAGAAGTGGGAGGCACAACGTTTTCCGCAAGAAAAGGTAGATCGTTGTGTAGATTATGGATATTTTCTGGATACTCAATGTCCACCTCCAAAAAGTATCCCGTTGGTGAATCATCGGGCACATTTAAAACATTAAAAGTCGCAATTTCCATCGCGCTTAACCACTGAAAGTCCGCGTATGGTAACATCTGAGACATAGCCCATCCATATAAATTGTTCGCGTCCCAGTACGTCAGATATGTGGAGGATTTTTCAGCATTAAATTCAGACATGTACTTGTTATTCGCTAGAGCGTAACGTAATGAGCATTGACTTATACCCCCACGAATACCTTTCCGAATAAAATGATGCATGTCCAAGTCCGTAAGTAGTTCTAATTTAATATCTGTCAGTTTAAGCATAGCATCCCACGACAAGCCAGGAGCTGTGTAATAGTGAGCGGGATCCAAATTATATGCGTTCAAACAAACATCGCGAAAATTTTCAAAAATATCTGTTAATAATAAAACATCAGTTTTTAAGTATAGATCCGAATATTCCTGGAGATTTTGACAATTAAATTTTGACCAAACGTTTTCAGCATGCTCATACTCCGCAACAGTAATATCTGCGTTTGTTAACGAGTTAAAAAATGATTTTTTAGGCGGTAATTCTGTTTCAGCCAATTTAGAAAAATCATCCATATATTGATATGGAAAAACGCCCTTCTTTGTTAACAATTCAAAATGTTCTTGATTAGGAAAATGTGTGCGAACTGTATTTAATTGATTCATGTTTAAATTTTTAGCCAATTTTTCTAAACTTGACGCCATGAATCTAAAAGAATCTAAAAATCTTAACTTAAAATATATATCCCGATCAATGCCTCGTTTATCTGTATATTTATCGACTTTAATTGACTTTGAGAAAGAAATGTATTTCTCCTTATTTTGAGGGATTATATCAATTTTATCCGTATCTAAACCAAATTCTTTAATAAATAGATGGGAATCGTACCCACTTAAATTATGGAAAAATATAGGTAGAAATGTCGGGAGTTTATAATTCAAATTGCATTTAGAGTGGGCGGCTCCAATAAATTTTCCCGTCAAGTGACAATGATCTTTAACTTTGTCACACACTTGAATTTTTTTATTACAAATATGACATTCTGTCGAAGAGTTAAATAAATATTGTTCTTCTGGAGTTAATTTAGATATTTTAATTATCGGCTTTAAATGTTGATCATAAATTAATTTCGCATCTTCGCTCAATTTTTCCATGAAAACTTTAGGGCAGTCCAAACCAGTATATGTAAAAAATTTATTTAAGTTTTGATTAAAACTACATTTAATGTAATAAGCAAAACTATACGGAGTATGAATATGTGTAGAGTAAGTATAAGATTTTTGTGGATCCGGTTCACAGGTTTGAATCGGGATGAGAAGAGATTCAAAATCAGCATAAACTACAAATGGTACCCGCATTTTAGAATTGAAATTTGAAAATGATAATAAATTTCCTGGTATCATGTCACCATTTTTATTTTTTATTAAATTGGTGGTTGGCATTACTGTATAGACTTTATTACAGTCATATTGAGAGTGAACCGATAACGCGTTATCGGTAGAGAAAAACGTCAAACACCCATCACATAAGAATTTTTCGTGCTCATGGCTAGACACTTGGGATGATACGAGTCTGGACATATCTTTAATCCAGACATAATGACTTTTTAATCCATCCTCGATGTAGAGGAGGTTAACATGTCTGTCGCGCTTGGATTTTGTAAAATAAATCGGCCCTACCACCTCGTGGACATGTTTTTCAACGTTAAACTCCAACCCGTACACATTGATTGAAATATTATTAGAAATTTCAAATTTTGAGATTTGTTTTAATTTAAATGGTAGCTCCATACCCGTCAAATTTAACACCGTACTGTAATGCGGATAAGAAGAGGGACGATGTGGAGCGTTTCCGTGGGCAACTGGATACAGTGCTGACGTCACTGACCACGCGAAACAGGCATCATCATTGTTTTTGATGTTAATACATGCTTGCTTCTTTTTGATGTTGGGTGGAAGATCTATGTATGAAGAGCCGCGGATGGGGGTATACTTATTGGTGTTCACCTCCAGGTGGGACACCTTTATCAAGGCCCATCCGCTGTCTCGCTCCTGCAAGCGATAAAAAGCGCTTATAAATAAATGCGTACATTAATTAAATCAATGATTTTTACAATAAACAAATATTTTAGAAAACTTACTTGGAACTCTTCACTCTTTGTTAGCACGATGTTACACAAATTCTCGTATACCTCCTCCAAGTCGTCGGTTGGGGTTACCACCACGAAGCGGGTGTTGAAGGATTTTAGATCCGGTTGACACTCATCACCGGGTTTGGTGTACAACCCAAAGAGCTCAATGTTGACCTTCAACACCGTGTGCAGTTGACGTTCCACTAGACGGATAAACTTCTCTTTACACTTCTCGAGAAATGTTGGGATGTCAACCTCTTCATCCTCCATGACTTGAAGGGCATAGCTGGCGATACGGTTCTTAAAGGCCGACATAAGTACCTTCACTCCCTCATCGTCATAGCGCGCAACATTGTTAATATGTCTCTGGGACCTCGAGTGTCCCGCAAGAAGTTGGGGTGTGGCAAATTCCTCTTGACATTGATTACACCTTAACAGTTCAGCATGTTTAGGTGTGGAGGCACTAGTAGAGGGATTCACATTCTTCCTCTTTGGTGTAGGGACACTTTCACTGGGATTCACATTCTTCCTCTTTGGACCTCTTTTAAGTGCTAGAGGTATTTGTTTTTCCGGATGAAATTTTTTTGTATGTTTCACTCTATTAAAGTTCTGAGCGAACGTTGCGGAACAAAACTCACACGGAAACATTTTATTAATACTATTATTGACGAACGGAACCGTACTAGTGTTCTTAGCAAACTGAATAGCTTTTAAGTTGGAATCACATTATATATAATGTGAGAATAGGTGGTGGAGATTAATTTTTATCATCAACGATTAGATGGAAGTTGTGGTGGAGATTAATTAATATCATCAAAGGAAATTCAAGATTATGTGGAAGTTGTGGTGGAGATTAATTAATATCAGCAACGGAAATTCAAGATTATGTGGAAGTTGTGGTAGAGATTAATTTTTATCATCAAAGGAAATTCGAGATTATGTGGATGTTGTGGTGGAGATTAATTTTTATCATCAACGATTAGATGGAAGTTGTGGTGGAGATTAATTAATATCAGCAACGGAAATTCAAGATTAATCTTGAATTGTTGTTGATATTAAGAATGTAATCACCACCTCCACCTATTTTCGCAATATATAATGCGATTCACACTTGAAAGTTATTCAGTGTTACGATTAAGTTTTAACCTAAGAAAAAAATAATGTGTGACGAATTTACCGAGGGTACGAGGTGTGGGGAATGCCCAATTTGCTTAACAAATTGGGTAGGATTTGCATTGAAGTGTGGTCATTTATTTTGTGGGGGTTGCATCGCGAAAATCCGTAAGTGTGCGATCTGTCGGAGACGGATCTGCCGTGAAAACGTGCTGAGGATTTATTTGAATAATTCCAGCCCGAGTGCGTCTTCAACAGATCGCACACTTACGGATCCTACTCCATCAACCTCCACATCAACTCCGCTCACCTCAACATCTTTTGCTACCACGCTCGCCTCAACATCAACTCCCCCACAACAAATGTGGGAATTGTATAGAAGGGAGAGGATGCGAAGGGATCAAAGAGATGAGAGGATTAGGCGAAGGGTTCAAAGACAGGTTCGAAGATTGGAAGAGTGGAGGAGGAGCCGGGAACACTTAGAGCAACTATTTGATCTTGACCACCCCGATTTTAGTTGGATATTAGGGCCGGAACCGCAGGAATCTGCAGAATCCGATGATGGAGAATCCGATGAAGGGATCTTTGATGCAGACACGGAGATTGAAAATTCGGATGAGGAACCAACGGCACCATTAGCACCAACGGCCCCAGTAGCGCCAACAGCTCCAGCTGATGATGGTGATGACAGTGATTGGTAGTTCCAAATCATTAAAAACGGACCAACAATTTATTTATGAAATATATTTACATTGCAAGCCAACGGTCTACGTATTAGTTTTAATCACTAACATTATTTTTTAACTATTAGGGGAGATGTGAGTAATACTAAATAATAACAGTAGAGTATTTTAAAATATTTTATTGAGTAAGTTTCTTAATTTCAAAATCAATACAAATTTTATTAAAATGTATATGCAAACATTCCAACATCAAAAATGAATTTTGTTTATGCTTATAAATAGAAATCCATTTTAACACATTTTTATATAATTCATTACTATTTGAATCCTTTGTACAAGATAATAAAATTGAACAATAATATGAATAAAATTGTAACGCTTTTAAATTATTCAATTTGCATGTAATAAGTTGTTTCAAACACATCAAATTACAAAATGTTTCTTCCGATATAATAACACTCAACTCCCTCTGCTCAATCCATATAGCCATAATATTTTTATATTCATTCTTGGTAATCTTGTGATCTCCAATGGTGATGGGCCTTTGTAAATTATTCTGGTTGATGTTCATAAATTGTAGCCATTCCTCCTCAGTGAAGAAGATACATGAATGAGCGCCCCAGATTTTCACAACTGGAATGAATCCTAGGGCTGGGCTTATTCCGATGCTCACGCTCTTTGTAGCTGATTTGTTTAGAGGATATGTTGATTGACCCAAAAGTGTTAATTCAATCTTGAACGCATTATCGTAATTTGAAATTTGATTGTCAATGACATCATTGAAAGTTATTTCTTGATTTGTAGCAGACATCGTTGAATGATTCTGGACAACTAATATTTGATTGAAAATGTGTGCTTTCGTTGAATGATTCTGGTAAACTAATATTTTATTACAAAAATGTGTGCTTATATAGCGATAGTCTTATCTACATCCGGACCCTTATCTAACCACAAACTCAAACATGCCTAAACTTGTTCAAACCAGTTCAAACTTGTTCAAACCAGTTCAAACTTGTCAAGGTTAAACTTGTCTGTCTTTTAAAACAAAATATTGAATAATGCTTTAATAAAAATTTAAAAAATTATTTTCATCTAAATATCCAGACTGATGTAAATATTTATTCACATCAATTTCAGAACTTGCATTGATAAAGATTAAAAGCGTGATTAATTTGATAAACATCTTGTTGTGTTGAAGGTTAATAGAAAAACTGATAATAATTACCATCATTAAACATATTTTTAATAATACAAACATTTACATTTATGTAGTTATAATACATTTGACTTATCTATCCAGCTATTTTGCGATTTATCTAATCCTAACCACTTGACGTACACTTTATTTCCCTTTTTCCTCAGCACTTTTTCCACTAGGTAAACATCCTTATGTTTAGTTTTTAAAAGTTCTTCAGCATAAAACGCCCCCTGGATTGGATCCCCCGAACTATCTTCTAATAGGTAAACGGTTGGATTTGAAACTTTTACATGTGCTATTTTAAATAATTCAGTTGTCCAATTCGGTGTGTAGCCTTTATTAAATAATGCTTTTTGTTTACTAATACGGACGATATCACCCACTTTAAAAATCTTCTTTCCTGCTACTTTGATATGTGAGTAAATTGTTTTTAACAACTGCTTCTCCTTATCTTTCGTGACATCACAGGGTCGCATTCCAGTTGTACTGTGTTTCCGATTATTGTAATTGGACGTAATTTCACTTAAAACATCTACCCATTGATACTTTCCACGCAAACTAAATGCGCGATAAAGATGTTCTTTTAAAGTTCTTATCACACGCTCTGCCATTGCGGCTTTCATGATTGTGTAAGTAGAATAGTGGTTAATTCCGTTGCTGTGCATTACCTTCCTAAAATGTGAGTTGTAGAATTCATTTCCTTGATCAGTTTGCAAGTTTGTAGGCGTTCGTCCATCTTTTAAAATATTTTTAAATGCATTAGCCACATTTACACCGGATTTATCTTTTAACGGAGCGGTCCATAGATATTTTGAGAAACAATCAATCACTACTAATATGAATTTAAAACCCTTGTTTTCTCTTGCATAAAGACCAAATTCGGCTAAATCTGCCTGCCACAAATCGTCTAATCCTTTGATAATTGTCCGTCGTCGTGGGAATTTTTTTCTTGCAGGTTTATGTAATTCTTTTACAACATCACTTTTTATCTTGCTCATCCTCACCTCTGTCGAATTATATGTATGGAATCCAATTAATCCCAAACAATACTGACGATTTGGATCGAGATCAATGGGAGGGTTTACCAAGTAAATCAAAATCTATCTTAGGCAGCTTTGGGAGTTTAGGTGATATTGAATGATGCACTGATGCTGGTGTGTCCGCATGTGGTATCGAAGTATGACTAATATCTATATGTTGTCGTTTTAATGCATCAACAAGTTCAGACATTCGTGTAAATGGATAAAATCTACTATTCATTTGCTCTACACTTCGAGATTGTACCAATTTTTTATATTCCTTCAGATCATTGTTTAGCATGGTGATATTTTTGGACAGTTCATCTGTCGTCGTTCTAAGTTCTACTAGTCCGGATCTAGTTTCTTCACTTAATGTGTATTTAAGTTTGTTTAATTTATCTTGAAATTGTTCAGATTGTTCAGTATTGTATTTAAAAAGATTATTTTCAAATGTTTCAGTATTTCTTTTAATAAGATTTCCAAGTTGCTCAATTTTATTATAATTGCTTTTAATAAGATTTTCACTTTTATTGAAAGTTACGTTGAGTTCATTTAATTTTGATTCAGTTTGTTTACGTTTATTATTAAAATCATTCTTGAGGGCATTATACATATTTATAGTGTTGGTTGTGCTATGATTTCTTGTTTTGCTCGCAACTGTATCCACATATTGTTTTGTAGCACAATCGTTTGAATCATCCGGATTCATGACATTTTTTAATTGTTTACTTCCAATGTCAAAATGACCATGATGTGTAATAACGAATCCAGGACCGGGAGGACCGCTAGGTCCGATCGGACCGATCGGACCGGGAGGGCCTCTATCACCTTTATAACCGGGGGGACCTGTCAGACCGTGAGGCCCGCGATCACCGGGGGGACCTGTCAGACCGTAAGGACCGGGAGGGCCTGTTGGACCGGGAGGGCCTGTTGGACCGGGAGGTCCGCGAGCACCGGTCAAAGACGTGTTGGAATGACGTCCAAACTTATCGACAGAGATTATGTGAATGATGTGCAACAATTAAATTAATAAATTATATCAGCTTCTCTCAGTTCTTCCTCGATCGATGCAATTTCATTGTCGTGAGAATTATTTCCAGCTCGTCGTGACGCATGTAATAACCATAATCTTTCAATTAATTCATTAGGATCATCCCAATATGTATATCTGTGAGTTTTATTTTCTACTATTAAATTTGAATCGAAACCACGACCGCCTTTAGACCTGTGCGAGCTTGCTTCAGACTTTGATCTGTGTTGTGAATGTGGCAACAATGGTTTAATAATATTTCTATATTTGTGTGACCGAGTGCCCTGAAGTTGTTGCCCAGGATCAAAATGTCGATGTAATGAATTGGTTCTTTTAAGAATATCCACATAATTTATTCGATCTGCTTCCTTGTATGCTACAGGATCCTTTCTGAATAGTAATTCATATAGACCAGAAGTGCCGATATATCTAACTCCGTCAATGATTAAATCATTTTCATCTAAATCAATGTCAGTATTGCCAATTTTAAATTTAGCATTATCCTGATTGAAATTTATACCATGAATTGTGTCAAAGTCATCACCCCCCTCATTTATTAATTTTTCCACATATTGTCTTGGTAATGCGGCGAATTGATCCAAATATTCCCGAATTATCTTAGAATCAGGTTGAGAAATTGTTGAAATATTTTGTTCCGACGGTTCGTGTGTAAAAACGTCTCCATCATCTATAAAGTCCAACCTTTTTGGCTTTTGTTTGTATTGCGAAAAGGGAGATGAATGAGCAATCTTATCAACATGAATAATATTACTGAAATCATATTTTTCCTGGATTTTCTCATTTTCTTGTTTTATTTCTTTATTTTCTCGTTTTATATCTTCATTACTCTTAATTATTTCTTCGTTAGACTTAACTAAGCTTTGTAAAGGTTCCGTAATTGGTTGAAAAAAATTTTTCAATCTGTCATCATCTTCACTACGATTTAATTTTAAAGCCAGCACTTTTTTTCTAATATCCTTTTGAACTTGTATTAGTTTCTTTTGAATGTTGCTCATCTTAATGAATGAGCATCTTTTCTTAATGAGCCTCTTTTCTTAATGAGCCTCTTTTCCTAATGAGCCTCTTTTCCTAATGAGCCTCTTTTCCTAATGAGCCTCTTTTCCTAATGAGCCTCTTTTCCTAATGAGCCTCTTTTCCTAATGAGCCTCTTTTCTGAATGAGCCTCTTTTCTGAATGAGCCTCTTTTCTGAATGAGCCTCTTTTCCTAATGAGCCTCTTTTTCTAATGAGCCTCTTTTTATAATGAGCCTCTTTTCCTAATGAGCCTCTTTTCTGAATGAGCCTCTTTTCTGAATGAGCCTCTTTTCTGAATGAGCCTCTTTTCTGAATGAGCCTCTTTTCTGAATGAGCCTCTTTTCCTAATGAACCTTTTGACGTAACACGCGCAACGTTTGTTGTGATAATGATGAGAGTGGTTGCTTAGTCTATGATTATATACTCATCGAATCCATTGCGGTACCTACCCGCATCAGAATCTTTATCTATTGTAATAAAACCATATTTTTCTTTCCAACACTCTGCACACAAAGACTTGAATTTTTCAAAAGTCATATCACTACTTACGTGATCAGTGTAAACGTGTTTTAGGTTAAGATCATCCTGTTTAAATAATATAATTAAATTTGCATTATCACGAATCAAGTGTTTAGGTATGCGAGTATATGTCTGGCAAAGGTAGAACGAATCAATGTTATTGTGTCTACCCATACTGAAATATTCACGGATTTTATCCTGCTTATCACATGCTACATCGTCAAAAATAAAAATTGAGTTTTCCTTAGCTTCTTCAGGGCTAATTATTTCAGCATTCTCTCTATACGGGAAATATTCAATCTCTGGTATCCCACTAATGATATCTTGCAAGTATTTATATTTTGGTTGATAAAGAGACTTTGAATAAATGTAAATGTTTTCAAATTTCAATCCGTTTACATTAAACAAGAGTGTTAACATTGCATTCGATTTGCCACAGTTAGATGGGCCGCAAATAACTGCTCTAATAGAATTTGGTAATAGATTCCCATGTTTTTTCTTATTATTTTTTAACACATCCCCCACTACGTTGTCAAAATTTGTTACAGTAAGAGATTGTTTCTGTTTAACAACTTTCATCGTACTGTCACCAACGATATCTTTCAGGGGCTATATATAGCGAAGCAGTCCTGATGAACGCTCAAATGATTGCGTACAGCGGCAGAGGATTCATCAATTCCATAATCAACAAGTTGCCCATTGAATTACATATCCCCGGCTATCAGTACTGTGGACCTGGCACACACTTGGAAAAACGGTTAAAAAGAGGTGACCCCGGCATTAATCCATTGGATGCTGCCTGCAAACAACACGACATTGCTTACTCTGAGAATAAGGATATTAGCGAAAGACATAAAGCGGATAAAATCTTGGCGGAAGCTGCGTGGAGTAGAGTAAAGGCTAAGGACTCTAAATTCGGTGAAAAAGCAGCAGCGTGGGCTGTTACCAACGCGATGAAGATTAAGACAAAAACGGGGATGGGTATTAAGAAAACAGCTTTGAGAAGTGGAGTAGTTATGAAGGCTCGGAAAGCTATAAAAAATTTTCGTCGAAAAATTGATAAGCCTGGAGGTGTTAAAGAAAGTAGCAAGATTGCATTATCAGCCGCAAAGATTGCTGTAAGAGCTGCTGGTGGAAAAAAGAGGATTCGAACTCCTAGAATTATACCTATTCCAAAGCAGGGTGGTATTTTGCCACTTATCCCGATATTTGCCGGTTTAAGTGCTCTCGGAGCCCTCACTGGTGGAGTCTCCGGCATTGCAAAGGCAATAAGCAGTGCCAAGGACGCTCGATCGAAACTTGAGGAATCACAGCGGCATAATAAAACGATGGAGGCTATAGCTCTAGGCAAGCAGGGAAAAGGTCTATATTTAAAACCATATCGAAAAGGAATGGGACTCTTTCTAAAACAGCACAAGACAAAAAACTGTTAAACTCGCTACCCAACCGCGCACTAACCGATACAGACTTGCTAAAAGGGGCTCGAAACGTGAAACATTTTAGAGGAGTGTTTATGCGTGATTCACTACCATCTAAACCTCTTTATATAGAAGCGGGTATTATTAACTTGGATTCCCAGGATGGTCGCGGTACGCATTGGGTGGCTTATAAAAAAGTAGGCAATAGTGTTCAGTACTTTGATAGTTTCGGAAATCTTCCACCACCTATGGAAGTAATTAAATATTTTAAAAATTGTAAAATTAGATATAATCATGATCAATATCAGACCTTTAATACGTACAACTGTGGACACTTGTGTATAGAATTTTTATATAAATAAATAAATTTTTTCTAAATGTGTCAGTCATGTCTCAGACCTTCACCTTACAAGGTACAAGCAGTGTACTCTCCACAAACTATTATCCTCCTATAGAACTTGAACCAAATCGACAGTACTGTTTGGGGTTAATTGGACTTCATACATATAATTCAATACCAAATATTGAATTCGGTGTTAATAATAAATTTATTTACGGCAATAAAACAGTTAATATACCTACGGGCTCATACGAGGTTACAGACATTGAAACTTATTTGCAAAAACAGCTGTTTGGTGATAAGAAAAAAGAGGAAGTTGATAAACTATTTTCGCTTAAACCCAATAATAACACCTTACAGTGTGAACTTAAAAGTAAATTCGATATAGATTTTACATCTGATAAAACTATTGGTAAATTATTAGGGTTTTCGAAAAAGCTACTAAAGGCCGGTCAACTACATACATCAGATTTACCCGTGCAAATAATTAAAGTAGATAGTGTACGAATTGAGTGTAATATTACTTCAGGTGCCTATTACGACGAAAAATTATCACATACGTTGTTTGAATTTAGCCCCTCAGTTGATCCTGGCTTTGCAATAAATATAGAACCAAAAAATATATTATATCTACCGTTAAATACTCGTGATAGGATTGATAATATTACTCTTAGAATTATCGATCAAGAAGGCAAATTAATTAATTTTAGAGGAGAAAATATTTTGATTAGACTAGAATTAAAAACATGGGGATAGTTTTTGATAAAAACGATAGGACATTTGTCAATCCCGTTATTCAGAGTTCATCCCTCAAACAGATAACACGTATTAATCTGTCAAGGTTAACCTCCCTTGGATATAGAATTAAAAACTATGGAAAACGTTTTCGAACAAGTGCGGTATGATGATCGCATCAGTAAATATCAATACCACACTTATCAGCCTAGAACTACAAACTTTGAAAATAACGATGAAATTCGAATAACAATTCAAAATCAAGACATTTACACCTTTCCTGGAAACAGTTATATTTACTTGAGTGGTGAGGTTGAACACAATCTCACTGCTGGTAAAAAATTTGAGTTGGTTACAAACGCGTTTGCTTTCCTATTTGAAGAGATAAGGTATGAATTAAATGGTGTGGAAATCGATCGAACCCGAGACTTAGGGATCGCGAGTACTTTGAAAGGATTATTATCCTATAATGATTTTGAGGATATGAAAGAATTAGGGATAGCTGGATGGGCTAAAACTGGACATATTAAAACATATTTTCCCAACAAAAATTTTTATGCACTGATACCTCTAAAATGTTTATTGGGTTTTGCTGAGGATTATCAAAAGCTGATTATTAATGTTAAACAGGAATTGGTTTTACTTCGCTCCTCTAGTGATGTAAACTGTTTTGTGTGTGATGATAGTGCTCAAGTTGTTTCACAAATTAAATTTAAACTGAATAAAATTGAATGGAGAGTACCACATATTCAACTGAATGATGATTTAAAACTGAAACTGATGGAACAAATTAAAAATGATCCAAATATTTTAATTCCATTCCGAAAATGGGAATTACATGAATTACCAACCTTGAAAAAATCTAGAGATGATATATGGGCCGTTAAAACCTCGAGTAGTTTGGAGAAACCAAGATATGTAATTGTAGCCTTTCAAACAAATAAAAAAGGTGTAGCTAATGCGGATGCAACAAAATTTGATCACAACAATATAAGGAACATAAGAGTTTATCTCAATTCGGAATCATTTCCATATGATCACTTGAATTTGGACTTTAAAAGTAATGATTACTTGACTGTCTACAACATGTACTGTCAATTCCAGCAGAGTTATTATAATCAAATAAACAAGCCCTATTTATCATTCACTGATTTCAATAATTGTGCTATGTTTGTATTTGACGTGTCCAAGCAAAACGAGAGTGTAAAATCTTCAGCGGTGGACCTGCGCATTGAGATGGAGGCCACTGAAAATTTTAAAGATAATACCCGAGCATACTGCCTCATTTTGAGTGATTCTCTTCTTGAGTACACACCTATTTCGGGAATTGTTAAAAAGATAATTTAACAAGTTTGAGCTTGCGGTTAGATAAGTCTATCGCTATAAAAGCAAACAATTTTCAATACAATATTAGTAATCCAGAATCATTCAACGATGTCTACCACAAATCGAGTATGCTTTGACTTGATCCCTGTAACATTTACATACACGTTAGATGGCAGTGACGATGATATAAACTGGATGCAAGAAACTCTTGATAGACTTCGTTTCAAGAGACGGGTTCGTAATATGGAAAAAGTATTAAGTCCAATACTCTTAGGGAGAATTACATCACCACCAACACCTCCGCCGCCAAAAGTCTTGTTTATAGACATCCAGGGTTTCAACATACCCGACTTTACCCCGAAAGAACTTGCTGCCACCTATGATGGTAAACATCCCATCGTTTACGTCTTCAAGCCTCCTACACCATTTCGTAATCTCAGCTTGGACTCTAAGAAACAAGTTAGATGGCTGGAAAACAATTATCATGGGATCCCATACAGCACAAATGGTAGTGATTTAAGTGAATTACCAAAACTATTTAAAAAACTATCTGCGGATATTGTGTATGTAAAGGGTAGTCAAAAATTTACTTACTTGAAACAATTTTATGATAATGTTGTAAATTTAGAATTTGATGATCAATGTCCTAATTTTAGTAAAACTCTGCATGCTTGTCAATCACATAGGATTAGGTTCAGTATGTGTAGTATTGTAAATGTAGAAAAGTTGTTTAATTATGTAAAAAATAATAAAAAATAAAAAACAATTTTTATTTAAATATATTTTTATTTAAATTTTATGTTCATCCCAGGAACCTTAATACCCCCACAAATAATACATACAACTATTACAATAAATAGCACAAATCCTGATGATAATATAAAGGTGGTATAATTCATTTTAACTGTCGGTAAGTTGCCACCACCTGGGAATGAAATGTCTGCTATGTGGAGTTCTCACTGCCTGGGAATGAAATGTCTGCTATGTGGAGTTCTCACTGCCTGGGAATGAAATGTCTGCTATGTGGAGTTCTCACTGCCTGGGAATGAAATTTTCGATGTGTTCAAACACTGATGACACTTATATTTTGGTGAGGGTGGTCCATCGATGTGAGTCCTTCCCGTATTGTAGTGTTCAAAACAGGGTAATCTTTCCTTGTCCCTGAAGCTCAGCGGTAAAAATGACCAGATGTTTAAAAGCTCCAGACCTTCCAACCTCTTCAAGTAATATTCTGGTAAATATTTTAAGTGTTCGGAGGTTAATTTACTTTCGTGGTATGCTTCTATGGCACTGTTAATGCGATCCATTAGAGGCTCTGGTTCCGTATTTGTAAACTGCATTATTGCGACAATGTATATTCAACGCACACACCTTCCACCACTTTCTCCCACCACCTTCTCCTACCAGCCAGGACCCCTTATCTACTTCCTGTATAACCGGAAGCCCTTATCTACATCCTGTATAACCGGAAACCCTTATCTACATCCTGTATAACCGAAAACACCTTATCTTATCTTATCTAATCAACATCCGACCGGAAACGGAAACCGGAAACGGAAACCGGAAACCGGAAACGGAAACCGGAAACGGAAACCGGAAACGGAAACCGGAAACGGAAACCGGAAACGGAAACCGGAAACGGAAACCGGAAACCGGAAACGGAAACCGGAAACCGGAAACCGGAAACCGGAAACGGAAACGGAAACCGGAAACCGGAAACCGGAAGTGGAAACCGGAAACCGGAAGTGGAAACCGGAACTTCCGGGAAGGGAATGAATTGTCCCCGTACCGGCTAAAGTTATCTACTAATATGAATATTTAAATCACTAAATTATTCATATTTGAATATAAATATTTAAATTTTCGAATAATTCAAATATTTGTGAATGCATATTTGGTTACTTAACCATGAAAAATATCCAACGTTAATAGTATATTTTTAACTTCACTTGAAATCAGTTTTATACGCGTGGCGCATGAAGTAAAATTTCGAGTTTAGAAAAGCCCCGTGAAAATTTGTCTCGGGTCGCTGCGCGACCCTCGACAAATTTTCTATGCGGGGCTTTTCTAAACTCGAAATTTTACTTCATGCTTAGTCTGGGAGTGGACAACACTCATTTGAATTTTAAATTTACCTTTTTTAAAAAATCGACGTATGTAATATAATAAATCATTCATTGACATCTTAGAAAAAGATGCAAAATTTTACCTAAAATTAACTTTTAGAGATAACTTTATAATTTGCTCGGCTCTTAATTTAATTCTATTCCTGAAAAAAACCGTTTTTATTTAATATTAAAGTTGCATTTAATACAATAACAAACTGTGAATAAATCGACATAAATCAAGAAATAACGAAAATCTCGACATGTAGAAAATCTTGACGGTCCACTCCCAGACTAAGCATGAAGTAAAATTTCGAGTTTAGAAAAGCCCCGCGTAGAAAATTTGTCGAGGGTCGCGCAGCGACCCGAGACAAATTTTCACGGGGCTTTTCTAAACTCGAAATTTTACTTCATGCGCCACGCGTATAAAACACAGATTTAAAATTAAGTTCAATAACACATATATCATCATTAATTAAAATCATTATATAATCAGATATTTAGTCGGTAAATGAACATTTTTGTTAATAGAAACTGATGGAATAAAATATTACTGGTTGCAAATAATAGATTCAAATTTATTTTTAAAGGATTTGTATCCGTGATTCAAAAATGAGGATTCGAATCTTTGATTCGAATCATATTTTTTACTTACGAATTCTTTATTCGAGTATTCGTGATTCGAATCATATTAGGTGATTCGGATTCGTGATTCGAATCCTGTTTTTGAGGATTCATCCCGGCTCTGGTTAAGCGCAATTTAATATTCTTTAACAAACCATCTATGTGCCTTCTTTGTTTTAAACACGATCTTGGAACTTTGTACTCTGCCGTGCAGAAGCGTTCACTCCAGGACTCACCTTTATTTTTTAGTTTTTGAATCTTTTTCAATTTTTTTTTTAGTGATTCATATTTCATTTGATTAATAAAAGTACAATTAATTAATTGCAAAAGGAGCGAAAATGATTGGTTAATTTCTCTTCTTCCAGTCGACTCCTAAAGTTAGGCCTGGTTTCGAGGCGTTTACACAGGGTTCCATCCTTATATTTAACAATCCTATCTTATTTTAATTTTCAGTCGGTACCTGTCTTGGCCACAGCAGATTTTTTTAAATATATTATTATTACTAATTTTCAAGATCTTTGCAGTGTTGTTAAATCTCAATCTTTCCATGATTGTAATTAATTTTTAATTTAATTAACACTTACCTTCATACTTTAATTATACAGGATGTCAATTTGAAAACAAGCCAGCTAGAATATCTTTGGAACAGTTCGAGAAAATTTTTCAAAACCGTTTCTAGGATATGGAGAGGGAACCATTTTGACCCACATAACAATCTTCTGCAACCAACCCCTTAGGCTGTAGCCATTCTTGCCCATTTTTTTTTAAATAGCACGATCCTACTTGTGATATATCATTAGAAAGGTCATTCAAAATGCTAATCAGTGGTACCAACTAAAATTGTTATTGTTACATAAAAAATGTAAAAAAAAAATAATTATTAAATTATTGTATGCTCAAAATGATTTCCATTCTTTTCGAGACAATAATAAAGTCTATTCTCAAATTTCTGTCATACATTTTGGAAGATCTGTCATGGAATAGCTCGATATATCACAATTGGGGTCATGCCATTTAAAAAATGGGCAAGGGTGGCTATAGCCTAAGGGGTTGGTTGCAGAAGATTGTTATGTGGATCAAAATGGTTCCCCTCCATATCCTAGGAATGGTTTTGGAAAATTTTCTCTAACTGTTACGGTTCTAAAGATATTGTGGCTGGCTTGTTTTCAAATTCACACCCTGTATGTGTATACTTCAGAAGATCTTTCATAAAAAAGTGTTATATTCAACATTTATTTAAAACATTGTTTAATACTTTTCTTTAAATGTAGTGTTTTATTGGTTTTTTAAACATAGGTTTCCACTCCTAGATTAAGCATAAAGTAAAATTTCGAGTTTAGAAAAGCGTGAAAATTTGGATTAGCCGGGGCACGCGAGCGAAGCGAGAAGGAGTTATTATTTTAACTTGATTTTTTGCCAGTATGGTAGTCTTACATCAAGAATAAAATGATTACATTTTCAAGAAATTTTATTAAAAATCAATCTAAAAAAAATTAATAATGTGTTTGGCGACCCCTTTGCTGTATACACTCCTGTAGACGTCTGGGCATCGACAAAATGAGATGGTCGATGTCTTCTTGAGGCATCTCGTTCCAAGCAACTTGAATTTCATCGATCAACTGTGCTAGAGTCTGTGGAGGATGGTGCAAAGAGAATATTCTTCTTCCCATGATATCCCACACATGTTCAATGGGATTTAAATCCGGCGAACGGGGCGGCTACGCCAAAACATTAACACCAGCTTCATTAAGAAAGTTCATAGTTCGACGAGCAATTTGGGGACGTGCGTTATCTTGTTGAAAAAGTACGTCTGGGCGGCCATCTAAATAAGGCAACAAAGTCGGTCGTATGACGTCTTCAACATAACGCGCAGCTGTCATACTGCCTCGAATGAATACAAGAGGTGATCGACTACCATAAGCAATAGCCCCCCAAACCATTACTCCAGCAGTCCTGTGTACATGCCTCTCAATAGCAAACCTAAGATCAGGTCGTTCTCCACGGTAGCGTCGTACCCTTCTACGGCCAGCATGCGTGCCTAGACAAAATCGTGATTCATCGCTGAATACGACATCGTGCCATTCTGCCTCCCAATGCTGCCGTTCTCTGCACCAGTCCAACCTTTGGCGACAGTGTCTCGCTGTTAAAGGAAGCACTAATCTTGGACGGTACGAAAGAAGCCCAAAGGAGTGAATGCGGCGATATAAGGTTCGCATACTAACGGGCCTACCTTCTTCTCCAATCCATTGATCACCGATTTGACGCGTAGTAGCGAAACGGTCTCGCAGGGCTATTTGTCTTAAGCGCCGATCTTGACGTTCTGTGGTACGCCTTGGTTGACCAATTGGTCTTCTTCTTGCTCCTCTACCTTCTTCTGTCCATACCTGATACACACGTATTACAGTTGCTGCAGTGGAATCAATACGGCGGGCAATTTCGCGATAGGACATACCGACATCTCGATAAGCAACAACTCGACCCCGGTCAAAATCGCACAAATGGTGATATTGTGGACGTCTTCGGACTCGAGGCATTTTATTTAAGCTTAACACACTCAACGAAAACACTTATACTAAACAGCTCATATAAATAGTTTTATCAAAAAAGAAAAAGTGCAATATTTTTTTTTTCACAATAAATATAAAAGGCACAAGGTTGAAATTGTTATCAATATATGCTTTAAATATAGTCACTCTGTTGCTAAAATATGAATTCAAAAAAATCATTCCTTCTTGGTGTTACGCTTCTAATGTCATTGAGTATATATATATATATATATGTACATATACTAGCACTGCGAGCCAAGTTGACCCATGGCTTGTTTAACTATTCTTTTCCATAGATTTCTATCCGTTGCTTTCGTTTTCCAGTCCTTAATGTTCAGTATTTGTATGTCCTTGTCTGTTTGATCCTTCCATCTTAGTTTAGGTCTTCCTCTTCTTCTTCTTCCCACAATACTACACTTTAACACTAATTTTGGTGATCTTGTTGCTGGCATTCTCTCGACATGTCCCAACCATCTTACACGCTGAGCCTTAATCACTCCTACTATATCTGGCTCTTTATACATATCTCTTATTTCGAAATTCGTTCTTCTTGTCCATATACCGTCTATTTTGTTCCCCCCAAATATATATCTTAGTATTTTTCTTTCCCATATCCCTAGAGTTGTGTGATCCGTTTAGTTTAACGTCCAAGTTTCACAGGCATATGTTACAATAGGTCTAATAACCGTCTGATAGACTCTTATTTTTGCCTTTCTAGAGATATTTTTGTTTCTTAAAACATTATTTAGCGCGCCTACACATCTATTTCCTGCCGTTATTCTTGCCCTAATTTCCATCGTATCCGGTTTTCTTGAAAAGAGTACAGAGTACACCCAAGTATGTAAACTTGTCTACTTCTTCAAACTTGTATTCTTTCCCTCCTTCTTCATGTATTTTCAAATAGTTTCCCTCTTTAAAGTTTGTGTCAGTCCATTTCATGTATTTTGTCTTTTCCTCATTTATGTAGAGTCCCATTCGTTTTGTGGCTTTTTCTAATTTTGCTGCTATTGTTTTTAGTTCTTCTTCACTTCTTGCTATTATTACAATATCATCCGCAAATGCTAAGCATTGATGTTTTTTATGATAAATGATACCGTTTAGGTTGATGTTTGCACCTCTCATTGCTACTTCTAATACTATGCTGAATAATATTGATGCCAATGGATCACCTTGCTTCACTCCTTCCTTGATTCTAAATGTTTTCAATGTTTTATTATTTATCTTTACCATACTTTCAGTGCCACTGAGCGTTGCTTTAACCATATTTATCAACTTGATGGGCACATTTATAACGCTTCGTATATTTGATTTCTCTTGATTTTATCGAAGGCTTGCTTGAAATCAATAAAAAGGGCAGCTGTCGCTTTTTGATGTTCGTAGCTTTCCGCTTGTATTTCTTTCAGAACAAAAATGTGGTCAGTCGTACTTCTCCCTGGCCTGAAACCACATTGATAGTCACCCATACTTACTTCTGTTGCTTCTATCAACTTATTCTTTATAGAAGTTGCTAGTATCTTGTAGGCCACATTCAATAATGATATTCCTCTGTAGTTCTGGCATTCGCTCTTATCCCCTTTCTTTAATATTGGGCAAATCATTGCCTGCAGCCACTCCTTTGGAAGCTCTTCTTTTTCCCAGATTGTTTTTATTAATTTGCAAAGACTTTCTAGCAAACTCTGTCCACCATATTTAATGAGTTCCGCTGTGATCCCATCACATCCTGAGCTTTTATTATTTTTTAGTTTTGCAATTATTTCTTCAATTTCATTAATTGTTGGTGCTGTAATGTCTTCCTGATTTTCATTGTTGCTTCTTCTATTCTGCTCATTTTCTATTTCACTTTCCTCGTTAAATAGATTATCGAAATATTCTCTCCATCTGTCCAAGATATCTTCCTCTCCCGTTAGAAGTTCTCCATTCTTGTCTTTGTAGAACACTGTCCTCGCCTGACATCCCTTTCTTTCATTTTTTATACCTTCGTATAAATTTCTAATATTTTTGTTCCTAAAGTTATATTCTATGTCTTCCAATACACGTTCGTAATATTTTCTTTTAGTATATCTGATTATTCTCTTTGTTTTATTTAATGATAGAACAAGCATCAAGTAGTTTTTATAACGATACAAAAGAATTAAGGAAGAAATGGTATAATGAAGAATGTAGAAAAGAAATTGAGATTAGAAGAAAATTGCGAACAAAACTGCTAAGAGAAGAAACAGATACAGCAAAAATGGAATATGAACACCAAAGATTAAATTAAAGCTCATTTAATTCTAAACTTAAAGTAATTACGTAGAACATATGTATGCACTATAAGAGTATTTTTATATAAATAGTCGTTTCGGGAATTTTTCACTATTTTCACACGCTCTCTGGTTTCTATAACGTCCACTTAATTTTAGTATTTCGAAAAGTGTATATTTTTTCTTGCAGTACTTTTTCGATGCTTACAAATGCGACGACACGGAAATGTCTAAAATCTTCCGATTTTTATCTCTTTCCTTAAATGTTGGAGGGTAAGGGGAAAGAGACCGAGCAGTCAGGGGGTAATCTATTATGAACCGCATTTTTTGGGTGTCAATGTCAACCCGATATTAGCAGGTAGTAAGCAGTCCATTTGTTTTCAGCCGGCGCGTGGCGTTATCTTTTGTCCGGTTTGGGGTGGTTTTGATAGGAAGATTTAATTAATATTTATGAAATTATTTAAAATGTAATTATAATTAATACGACATTTGTAAAATGAAGTCGAAAATTATGTCTACGTGTATAATTTTAGGTCAATAGATTTTTTTAAAACGTATCTGACGTTTACATCTCGGTAAATATTGATCATCATCACATCTAAGCGTTATATATTTTTAACTTTACTGTAAATCAGCGGTTTATACGCGTGGCGCATGAAGTAAAATTTCTAGTTTAGAAAAGCCCCGTGAAAATTTGTCTCGGGTCGCTGCGCGACCCTCGACAAATTTTCTACGCGGGGCTTTTCTAAACTAGAAATTTTACTTCATGCTTAGTCTGGGAGTGGAAGACACTCGTTAGTTTAAAATACACCACAATTAGTAAAATATGTATCGTTGGATCAGGGGTGATATGTAAGCAAATTATGGGTCTTAAGAGTTGTCAAATAAGTAAGTTACTCAACTGTTTCTAAGGCACTCTTTACAACAACAAAAGATTAACATTTTACATATAAAATGTACAGGGTGAGCGAAACTCGATGTCTCAGCTTTATTATAAGACAGGGAAAAACGATAGAAAAAATCTGAAAAGAGGTTCATAAATGGGATTTAGTAAGGTTCATTTTAATCCAAAATTGCATATTTTTCTAAATTTTGAACCTGAAGTAATGACGTCATCGAATATTTTTTCCCCAGAAATATACTTATATTTTTGGATATTTCAAAAGAGCTAATTTATCTGAATGAACTTTGTAGAGAAAAAAAAAAATGCAATCTTCTTTCATTAAAAAATTAAAAGTAAACTTAAAAAAAGTATTATCCAAAATTTACAATTTTCACGACTTAAACAAGTAGCCTTTAGAAGCAAATAACAAAGCCGCATCTGTCAATAATTAAACTAATGGTTGACAAATATTGTTTTGTTGTCATTTGATTTTAGATTTCAGATTTTTTCTATCGTTTTTCCTTTTCATATAATAGAGCTGAGACATCGAGTTTCCCTCACCCTGTACAATAAACTATAAGTGTGATACATCATTGAATTCTGAAAAAAATATTCTTTCAAAAAATATGACAATCCAAAAGAAAAAGAAAAGTTTACCCAGGGACCATGGGTAAATTTTATAGTTATCTTAAAATAAAATATGTTACTAGACTAATCGTTAAAAAGTGCCTGTATAATGTCAAAGTTGTAAATGTCTGGATTCAATAGTTTTTAAATAAAAAAAAAACGAAATTTCAAAAAATCCGTTTCTGACAATACCTCAAAAACGAAAGAAGATATTTCAACTTTGTTTTTAGATTATTATTGGGCCCTACATTACGGAACTTTGCCCCAATTTAACCGACTCTTTATCTCTTCAAATAACCGAGATCTCCATACATTCTGTTCAAATATTTAGAAAACGTAAATGGTACGTTTTTTTTTATAAATAAATGTTGTTTTGTTTGATTTTTCGATTAGAATGCGGAGAGTTTAGTGAGTAATGCTCAATAATTATTTTGGATTAAACCAATATTTTTTGATAAATTTGAGTTTATAAATGAGGATTTTCTAATTAAAAAAAATAATATCTCGAAAATGTTTGGAGATCTATTTTTTAAAGACCATCAAGAACCTCCTCCCCCCTCCTTGTGTGATCTGAATTTAAATTAAAACACATTTAGAACTAAGGTAAGCTTCTTTTGTTTTAAACCCGTTAAACAATATACTAAAACGAAAAATTAACCACGGTAATTAACCACTGTTAAAATATATTGCTATTATTTGTTATTAATAAATACGATCGGTATGTATGATTGTATTTATTAAAATTGTTTTAGTAGCATAGATAGCTTTTTGTGATGGGGAAGGGATTTGAGTTAGTATGTTGTTTCATTAATTTATTTTCTAAAGTTATACAAAAACAAGTACAAAAAATGATTATATGTTCATTATAGCACTTTTCCGAATTGATGATTGGCGTACTAAACGTATTTCACTTGCTAATTGGTTGGTTATAGACCATTTCACATTAAATCAGCGTTTTATACGCGTCGCGCATGAAGTAAAATTTCGAGTTTAGAAAAGCCTAGTTTGTCTCAGTCGCTCTGCTGAGCTACGCCCGAGCCAAATTTTCTGGCTTTTCTAAACTCAAAATTTTACTTCCTGGTTAATCTGGGATTAGAAACAATCCTTAGATGATCAATCATAACCAGGGTTGTTATGTTTAAAATACTTTGTTTTAAAACAGTGTTTTCAACATGTTTAAAAACAAATGTCGTGTTTTAAACGGTTTTGTTTTAAACATGTTTAAAATCTTGAATTTGTTTAAAACATGTTTTAAACGTTAAATTTGTTTAAAACCGTTTTTATTATCTTAACTGCTAACAATAAATATTTGCTTAATTATATTTTATATTACTTCAATAAAATGTTTTGTTTGTTTTTAAATTTTAGCTAAATTGTTGAAGATATTTCAAATTACATTATCTAACATAACATTTAATTACAATAAAACTATGTGTGCATAAATGTGGTTTTTAAATATAGGGATTTTTTCTTCATTCGTTGTTTTTTTCTTGTTCAAGATTTCAATTTAAATCTTTAAACGAGGGTTTTCCACTCCCAGACTAAGCATAAAGTAAAATTTCGAGTTTAGAAAAGCCTTAAAATTTGGATTGGCCGCGTAGCTAAGCGGAGCGGCCAATCCAAATTAGGCTTTTCTAAACTCGAAATTTTACTTTATGCGCCACGCGTATAAAACACTGAAATATCGTAAAGTTTAAAATATAAGGCTTTAGCAATCTAATATGTAGATGTGGATAAAACGTTAGTCAAATTCTGCGCTGAAAAAATTGTTTAAAACAGTGATAATAGGCAACCCAATAACTCTAACGTATATTAGGTTGCCTATAATCGTTGTTGTAAGTGTGTGTTTTTGAACTTTACTGTAAATCAGTGTTTTTAAGCGTGGCGCATGAAGTAAAATTTCGAGTTTAGAAAAGCCTAATTTGGATTGGCCGCTCCGCTTCGCTAAGCAGCCAATCCAAATTCTTAGGCTTTTCTAAACTCGAAATTTTAATTCATGCTTAGTCTGGGAGTGGAAAACACTCGTTTAAAGCCTCAAATTAACCGCATTAAAACAACGATTTGCCACAACTATAAATAACGCTGTAATTATCGGGATATGTATACTCAAAAGAAAAATGCCCTGTATATTCTGTTTTAAACACGTTTTAAACGTGTTTTAAACATGTTTTAAACACGTTTTAAACCCTGATCATAACCTTTCGCATTTTTGTTATTGCGTGCTTTATTTAATCGATTTGATTAAAACGTAACCTGGTTTAGACTGGTTTAGACTGGTTTAGACATTTTGGAGAGGCCCTTTACAAATTGTGTTTATAATAATCGCTTGAAGGTGAATTTTGTTGGTTCGATTTATTTTCCATGATTTTTAAAAGCGGTAAAAATAAGGGAGACAAATTTTTCTCATTGAGAGTTTTTATATTTTTATAGTGTCGGTGATTTTTTAGATTTGTAATTACTTGTGTATAACTATTATACCCGATATTGGTAAGGACCCTCCTACAATCAGGGGGCCACCCTGCGTTACGGGGTCTTGCACCCTCCGACAATATTTGTGTCTACGTAATTCGTCTAAGACGTTTTTGTTTCAGTGCTGGTAATTCATTTCTTTTCTCTTTTTCTATCGGAAATCGTTGTTGAGTGTAGAATGGGCGGAGCTGAGCGCAACTCACGTGTCGTGCCCTCTTCGATATCGAAAATCATTGCCGGACGGTGCCGTTCGTCAGTTGGGCACCGTCGAAAGTATCGGAAAGGGATAGGGCTCCATAACCGAGCGGGGGTCGCGTTTTTGGTGCACCCGCCGCCACAGGACCATATCGGAAATCGTTGCCCAAAAGGCCTTCACCATTCACACCCTCTTATACCCCCATTTCGAACACGTGCGCACACCATTCGCGACCCCGGATGTATCGGAAAATGTCAGGATTCCATAACTTACAAAAGGATCATTTATAATAGTTATTATTATGTTATCATTTTAATATCAATTCATTGAAACATTTAAGGAAAAATGCCAAAAAATCATTTATATAAATTATTTAACATTTTAATATCAAATCACATCTTGTTAGGGTGCTTATTTGAAGACAATAGGTTGAACAAACAATTAATAATTATCAATGGATTATTACCAAGATAAATTCAAATTCAAAACTATTTAAATTCGAGAAAAACAGCTTACGCTTTTTATAGTTTGCACACTTTAAACATAGTATATAAAATTACGAAAATGGTATTCGTGAAAATGCCAACAATGTCTTAATTAATTAGACAACTTAAGACGATAAATATCCATTGAAACAACTACTTCCCGTGCAAATACACCTCCAGATATTGAATTATACAATGAAATATTTAAAATCTTATTTAATTTGATTTTTTACAACGCTCTATTAAAGTATATGTAACGTTTAGGTCAAATTCTCTTCAAACCAACCAACAAATACATTAAAATTGAAAGGAGAAATAACAAAAAGTTAGAAGTGAAAGGACTTGGATTAAAACTTAGGTCTTAGGCCGTCTATAGACGCGTTCCGACATTTATCTCTCTTTAGTATAGCTTTGCTTATGACGTTTTAAAAAATTTAGGAATGAAATTAAAATAAACTTACTTGGAAAAAGTGTTGTGTGTGGAATGTACCTGTTTATTCCACAAACAACACTTTTTCCAAGTAAGTTTATTTTAATTTCATCCCTAAATTTTTTAAAACGTCATAAGCAAAGCTATACTAAAGAGAGATAAATGTCGGAACGCGTCTATAGACGGCCTAAGACATTAGTTTTAATCCAAGTCCTTTCAGAAATGGATTGAGTGAAAAATATGGTCGGTATTTATAGGTAAAAAGGGGGGATTATGTCATTAGCAGGTTGTCTTATTAATTAAGACATTGTTTGCATTTTCACGAATTACATTTTCGTAATTTTATATATTATAACATTTTAATATCAAATCACATCTTCTTAGGGTGCTTATTTGAAGACAATAGGTTGAACAAACAATTAATAATTTTCAATGGATTAATACCAATTAATACTAGTATTTGGCTATTGATTATAGTCAATTGGTGTCCGAAATATACAGGGTGCAGCGTTTTCGATGGTATTTTTAAGTAAAATACAATTTACATAAATGTCATAACTTCTTTATTTAAAAAGATATTGACATGCTGTAAATACTTTTCTAAACACGAAATTGTACTTCATGCGCCACTTGTAATAAACACTAAAAACATTGAAATATTGTTAGCAAGTGAACTTCACTTGAAATCAGTGTCTTATACACGTGGAGCATGAAATGCAATTTCGAGTTTAGAAAAGCTTGAAAATTTGGTTTGGTCGACTAAATCAAATTTTAAGGCTTTTCTAAACTCGAAATTTTACTTCATGCGCCACGCGTATAAAGCACAAATTTTAAGTGAAGTTCAAATATACATAAATTTGACAATATTATAGTGTTTTATACGCGTGGCGCATGAAGTAAAATTTCGAGTTTAGAAAAGCCCAGAAAATTTGTCTCGGGTCGCTGCGCGACCCTCGACAAATTTTCACGGGGCTTTTCTAAACTCAAAATTTTACTTTATGCTCAGTCTGGGAGTGGAAAACACTTGTTTAAAGCATTAAATTGAACTTAATAAAAACCAGGGAATATCCACAATTGTTGTATCAATTCCATAGTAAGTCAATATTTTTATAAAATCACATTACTTTTTTTTAATTATTTTAGCTGTAAATTTTCTGACATTCGTTGATTTTTCAAAGAGCTCAATTTGAAGCTTTAACGAGTGTCTTCTACTCCCAGACTAAGCATGAAGTAAAATTTCGAGTTTATAAAAGCCCCGTGAAAATTTGTCTCGGGTCGCGCAGCAGACAAATAGCACAATAGCACAATAGCACAAGATATTGTTGTTCCTTAATTAACGACAAAAAACATAACGCAAACATCGTGATAACTAGAGAGCGGATTTTATGCAAAATGCATATTTTTACATATTTTGCAAATTTACTCATAGAATGCATATTTCGCCTTATAATGCATATTTTAACATATATTGGAATATTTAACATTTTGTCGCACGGTACATTGCAACACGAGCAATTTTCGATTTCGGCCATGAACCAAAACATGTTGTCATTCGGGGTAATACCGGCCAAATTGATCAAATTAATTGCCAATTTGTCTTGCGATAAACAGTAAATTATGTGTTCCTATGTTTGTGTCGGTTTACTTTGAAATATGCGTAATGCGGCATTGGATCAAGCGGTAGAACGTGAAAGAAATAGTTTCGTGCGTAAGGGAATTCTCATATTTATTTAGAGGCGAGCCCGCCGATTTAGTGAATGATTGCAATTACGAAGTTTATTAAAAAAATAAATAGCCCCCCTATACCGTATTCATTCACAAATCTTCAAGTGAATGAGAAGTACATATAGAAATTGTTGAAATTAATTCACTAACATTAAGATGCCGAAAGAAAAAAATAATTTAGTTCCGGTATGGATCAAAAATATACCCGAGCTCCGTCTAGACGGCGCAAAAGTATTTTGTACCGCATATGGAAAAATAGTAAGTTACTTTACACATAATTCTAAATTAACCATTCATATTGAGTGAGCATTTAAATTTCAGGTCTAGTTATTAATGAAAACTGTAATAATGTTTTCAATTAACCCATAATGGTTTGAAAGTTCATAAATGTCACATGGTAAGTCGATATAACTATTAAACAAAGGCGTGGAAAGCATTTTAATGGATCTATACCTAAAGTCTAAATGCTCACACAATGTGTAAAGACTATAATTAATTTAGACTATTGTATTAGACTTGTATCTTATAAATTGTGTTTGTTCGAAAATAAGATGTTATAAACAGCATGCGAAATCTTCAAAGTCTAAGACGAAATCTATTGCAAACAGTATTTTTGAATTTGGTTCCAATTTTAATATTGATGCGTTTTTTAGATCACATCAGAAAGAAAATCACAAATTACGCAGCACATAGAAACCTCTCTCCATAAAAAAAAAAATTGATGAAATGAAGAGAACCAAATTTTCGCAAACACTTGCGAGAATCTTTGCTTGGGGAAAAATCGAAAAGGAATGAACAAGAGGAATTCAATTTTGCATTATGCAATGCTCTTGTTAAGGCAAACATTCCAATAAAAAAACTTAATAATCCTACTTTTAAGTCATTTTTACAAAAAATTTGCAACAAACAAGTGCCTGATGAAAGCACACTCCGAAAAAGGTATGTCAATGATGTCTATCTCGAAACAATGGGACATATAAAAGAAATAGTAAAAAATAAATATCTCTATTTCGTTGTGGATGAAACTACAGATTGTTGTGGACGGTATGTTGCCAATTTAATGATAGGGTGCTTAAGTGAAAAAGAGCCTAGTACATCATATCTAATTGCATGCAAAGTCCTTAATAAAACAAATCACTTAACAATAGGGCGATTCATTAACGAGACATTTATGCAATTTTTTCTTCCGGATATTGTTCCCACAAATAAAATTATTTTGATGCTGTCCGATGCTGCACCTTATATGGTAAAAGCGGGTACCCAATTAAAAATATTATTTGCAAATTTAATTCACTTAACATGTTTGGCTCATGGTATAAATAGAGTGGCAGAGGCAATTCGCAATGAATTTCCGATTGTTAATACTTTAATAAGTAGTATAAAGAAAGTGTTTGTAAAGGCCCCATTACGCATTCACCTATACAAAGAAAAACTTCCTAATATTCCTCTACCGCCTGAACCTGTAATTACGCGCTGGGGAACGTGGCTCAGTGCAGCGCTTTTTTATGCAGAACATTTCGAAATAATTAAAGAGTTGGATTTGGAGGTTTCTGATAATTCCAATACATATATTAAGAAAGCACAATCTGTTTTAAAGAATACAGAACTGCGCACTCAGTTAGCCTTCATAAAAGCGCATTATTATTTTGTAAGCTCAACTATTTCCAAATTGGAGACAGAAGCATTATCGCTAAACGAATCCGTAAAAGTAGTGACTAAATTTCAGCAGCTAATTTCTGGTGTTCCTGGTAATATTGGTGTAACTATTTCAAATAAATTAAATGAAGTATTACATAAGAACTACGGATATCAGCTGTTAAATAAAATTAATAACATTTTGACACTCAACGAAAACTCCGAAACCATTGATATAAATTTAGACGTGTCTATATTAGCCGCTTAAAAAAATTCACCAATAACATCTGTAGATGTGGAAAGAAGTTTTTCATCATATAAGCATATACTGTCTGACAGACGTCAAAATTTTCTTCCTGAAAATTTAGAAAAACATTTAGTTATAAGTTGTTACGCCAATCAAACTAACCATAATCAATAATTGTTAGTAAGGTACATGCTGTAGTACCTATAGTTTATATATTACCATAATTATTAACATAAACATGATCAATTAAATAATATTAATAAATGAATTAAAATAGGAAACTTTTTGTAAATCTACATTTAAGAGTCTTGTGAACTTGAGACTTTTTAAAACTACTTTCCTGGCTAGTACCACTACGAATATTGAATTATACAAAAGGACGATTTGCGATTTTTGTGTAATTCAATATTCGTCGTGATATTAGCCAAGAAAGTAGTTGTTTCAAAAAGTAATTTAGTAATTGTAGTATTATTAATAAGACTAATTATGTACAAGTATAGTATTTTTCATTTCTTAGTATTAACAGTAATAAATGTATGTGACTTTTTTTTTATTAAAAATGTATATAAACAAACTTATGTATTTTTTTTATTGACATATTTCAATTTATTACCTGCATACTTTAAATTGACAATGCATATTTTCGGGTTTTTAAGTGCATATATATGCACATATTTCACCATTTTATAATGCATAAAATCCTCTCTGATAACTGTGGTCTGCGTAATACCACTTTATTAGGAGGATTTTTTCTTCTAAGTGTAAATCAATTCGAAAACATTTACTTTAATCAAGTTATTGCGATATCTTTCGCCATTTTGACATTCGCAATTGTTGTTTCAATTCCATGGCATGTCAATATTTTTATAAAATCACATTACTTTTTCTTAATTATTTTAACTTAGAGAAACTCCTTTTTTTTTCCACATGAGGTGGTATCGCTTTGCGTGCCTGCACTACGGTCTCCGTGGTCCTTTTGCGCTCTAGAGAAACTCCTACTTGAGCTTATATATTATTCGTAAAGCTCTCTTTTGAACAATGAATATTGATTTGAATAATGTACTACTTCGCCAAAATAAGATGCCATATTTTAGAATAGAAGTAGGCATAATAAAATGTTTTAGTTATCGATATGTTGGTGTTTTTTGATAACATTCTGAGCTATAGCAAGCTTTATTCAATTTACTGCATACATTAGTTATACGTTGTTTGTAGCTAATAGTTTCGTCTAATGTAATTCCTAGAAATATTTATGGAGGTGCTATTACTTGGTTTGAAAAACATTAATTTGGTTTTATCTTAATTTAATATCAGACCATTTTTACTAAATGAATATTCCATGTTTTGAATAACAGCACTTCCAATATTAGACATATCCGGAAATGTAGTAGCTACTATCAAAACGTTAGTGTCATCAGCGTAACTAACTATTTGACTGCCCTCAACAATAGTATTTATATCCTTCATATAAATTATGAATAATAACGGGCCAAGGGTAGTGCCTTTCCAAATCCTCTACAGGAATTTCTTCCATGATCCCGGAAAGTTTAGAAAGGATATCAAATCCTTCATTTTTTTTAATAACGTCTTCGAATTTTTTATTAACCGTATCTCCAATCAGGCCTCAATTTCAATTTCAATTTCAATTTATTGATGTTATAACAAAAGTTTTACACAAGTCAAGTTACAATGGATAAATAATAAATAAATGTACAAAAAAAGTGTATAAAATACAGAAGATACATTAACATGTAGTCGAACAAACAAAAAAGGTACATACAGATTAAAATAGACAATATGCAAGAGTATAGGTCCTCGAACAGACTTTACTTTTTTTCAAAATTTGAAATTATTTCTACGGAATCTACAAGTGTTATATTCTTATTTGTTTATATACTGGCTGATGAACGCATAATTTGATTGGAGAAACGCAAAATTTTGTCTTAACAAATTGTTTGTTAAAATTCTGTGACATTTCTCGATCGATAATGCATCATCTTCCGGTAAATCTAGCACAAATTCTTGAAATATTTGCAAATATTCTTCATAATACATTGCAGCTTCCAACCAAGTTTCCCACCTCGTTAATATAGGCTGGGGTGGCAATTTAATATCCGGATGTTTGTCTTTAAAAGCCTGCACTCGAAGAGGCGCTTTGACAAAAATGCGTTTCCCATTTGCTTTTAACTTATTGACTAATGGAAACTGAAGTCTTAGTGTTTCAGCAACTCGTGATACTCCATGAGCTAGGCAAGTACAGTGTATTAAATTTTCATAAAATACTTTCAGGGCACCACAAATTTTGCGTGTCCCAACATTTTATTTCCACCGATGGCATCTATATTATATTAATTTTGTATATTTCTCTAACAGCTTTCATTTCAATTTTTAATTAAGTGTATTGAAAATGCTTAGTTACAATATTTACCTGCATTAATTTACTTCAGTAAAAAAAAAAAAACGAGCATAATGTATAAAATTACGACAATGTTCGTATAATATCCACCTATAGGAACAACTATTTCCCGTGCAAATACACGGCCGGATATTGGATTATACAATGAAATATTTCAAATCTTATTTGATTTGTTACATTTACGAGTTTTACGGAGAATAATAAACTAATTGAAAACACACACCTCTGCTAAACGAAACAATAACCTTTTATTAATTTTTAATTTGGCAGCATTTTCATAATTATATTTCGTAATAAGTAAATATCTACAGCGTGTACAGAATAACAGAGTAAATAACTATTATTAATTTCTAAGAAAATGTTTTGGCATTTGTCACCACTCGGAACACATACATTTTAATTTATTATAAATATATGTAACATTTTATTTACCGTTTTCATGCAACATCTGCAAAATATTCTCGACCCTTCCAGGACTAAATCAGGGTAATTTTTCAACCAACTTGCAGGCAAAGATTTGTCTTTGACTTTTTGCATTTTTTTTTTAGCACATCAGTTAGTTTCACTACACTCTATACTACATTTGAGTTATAATTTTGCAGTGATATAAAATATAGCACAGTATAGCTTCGACAGTCCGAAGAGTTTTGTGTTAATTTCTCTCAAATCTGAGCTCACGAAAGTCTTGTAAAATCTTGTAAATCACGTACTCAGCCCGTAATGAACATCAGTAATTCTCTATTTATTTACCAAAACATTATTCACGTTACTCGGGGATTTTCCGATTTTTGTGCCAAGCGTAATAGTATTTCCGCTATTGAACGTTCGGCATTTATGCCCGTGTGAAAAATCAAACAATAAAAAAATAATGTGTGCAATAAAATAGAAAAAAAATATAAGCACACGAAAGCACGAATACGCACCGATAAGCTAAAATTGGCAAAATAACAAAATATTTTAAAATATGCAGAAAAAAGCAAAATAAGCAAAAAAAAGCAAAATAAGCTAAAATATGCAAATAAGCAAAATCAGCTAAAATATGCAAAAAAGCAAAATAAGCAGAATAAAAGTAGTCAAACGATAGCATTTTTCGTGAAACGTGGATATTTCAAAACCAATCTGTTCTGCTTATAAAATTGACAATAAGCAAAATGCTTAAAATCCGGACTCTAGTTATCACCGTTTACAAAAATGGTCTGTTTATTTTCCGAAAGTATGTTTTCATAAAAACATATGTCCGTTTCCTCTCCTTATTTAAACCTATTAAGTGAACATATGCCCAAACAACAATATCCACCATATACGCCAACTTAACTAGGCATTGTATAAAAATAGCCCCTCGTGCTCGCGTGTTCCCTCCTGGACGCGTTTTCAGGGGGATTCCTACAGGTGGGTGAAAGCTTTCAGAAGCTTTCACGGGACCGTCGACGCCTTCACCAGGCAACCAGGAGTGATACGTGGGCGTCGGGACGCCGGATGCCCGGCGTCGACGTCGGATTATCAGAAATAAAAGCGGCGCCCGTCGCTCTTGTAATGTTATATCTATCCATCCCAAAGCGGGGATTTAGCTCGCTTTGGGTGTAGGCGTGGGAGCTTTAGAAGAGATTCCGCTAACAGGAGAACATGAGGGCCAGGAAGGGGTGTGGATTGTCTAAATCCCCCTTCGATTGTTAGTGCCTGCATGTGGTATGGGATCAATAGCCATATGTAGGTATCAAGGGGGACTTTAATAATAAGCTAATGGAATTTAGCTGCTGTCGTATGGGTATAGAGTTGTAGCATAATTTCAATGTTGTTGTGGAGTTAGTGTTATTACAACTCAACTCCTGTAGTATTGGATTCAACGAAGATACCACTTGCTAAATGCACTACTCGGAGATCATTTTTAATAGGTACGATAGGATTTTGTAACTTCAATAATACCACGATAAAAGAGTACCTTTCCATGTATATTTGTTTAATTTTTCAAAGCGATAAACTTTTTGAGAAACTCCGATTATTTCCATGGAATGGTAGCATACTTAGCTGTAGGTTTTCAATTTATGAGCAAGACAGGACTACGCGACCAAACCAAATTTTAAGGCTTTTCTAAACTCGAAATTTTACTATATGCGCCACATGTATAAAACATCGAAATATTGTGAAGTTAGAAAAAAGTGAGTAATAATAGAAATATTTAAATAACAAAATATTTACATTCTTCTTCACATATTCTCGAGTCTGGTCAATAATACAATGTATCTAATAAACTTACTTAGTTAGTAATTAAAAAACAATATTATAATGTTGTAAGCACTACTTGTTTATTCTATTCTATATGACATTTGTCACTTTTTTACAAGGCACACTAATTATAATTTTTGAAAAATATAATTTTAAATTGAAGATTTATTTTAGTTTTTTTTTCGACAAAAATATTGAAAAAAAAAACTAGAAATTGGGTATTACTTAGAAAAATAATGTCTAATGTAATAAAATTTAAAAATAATAGGCCATTTAAAATGTTAAGTTGGCTATTATTTGGCAATGCAGTTATTAAAAAGATGGCAGCCAACGAAGGTGCTTCTGAAATTCTGTGTGGTAAATGCAGATCTAAAGTAGTAGATTTTATTAAATGTGATATCTGCGACCTGTGTTTCCATCCATCCTGTTTAAAGGAACACATGAAAGCTGCATTAAAAGGGAAATGTCCCACAAGGAAAAACTCAGAAAGGGATATTGCCGGTGAGTGCACTTTACCTGTAATATCGTCCGACAATGCATATTATCTTAAACGTGAAAACGATACTCTACGTCATCTTATTAGAGAAATTGAGCATAAAAATAAGATCCTCGTTGATCACGTTGAATTACTCAAGGAGAAAATGTTTTACTTTAACTTGAAAATGAACTTGAAAATAAACAAATCCTAACCTATTCGTCTAAACTGCAGGTTTCTGAAATTAAAAATACCGAACGAGTAATTTCTAATGTTAATAACAAATCACAGGTGTCTCACACTTCAACCAAGACATCTGCAAACCAAAATGATTAACATGCACCTGGCGAGGCATTGATTTCAATGAAAAATCACCAGATGTCAGATATATGTCCGAGCAATCCGATCCCTGCAAATTTAAATCGAAATCGAAATGTAGAACACGGAAAAAATGACATTCTACAATCGGTGCCTGATAAGAGCGGAGTCGATTCCCATCGGAGAAAAAATATAAAAAATATAAATACAAATAAGGAGGACAATGAATTCAAAACAGATGCTAAACAAAATGCAAGAGATAATGTAAATAAAAATAAAAATAAAAATAGAAATTCTCATCAAATACGGGGAACCGCAACTGATAGCGGACTAGAATTAAAAAGAAGAGTTATGTTCCATGTTTGTAAACTTAGGCCTGACGCAACTAGTGAAGGCCTAACTTCTTTTCTAATGAAAAACGGCTTTAATGGCGTCGATTGTACAAAGATACCAGGAAAAATGTCTAAGGAATACTATAGTTTCAAAGTAACTGCTCCGATAGAATTCTTGGATGCGCTGAACAATCAAGATAACTGGCCAGTTGGAGCAATAACGTCAAGGTTTTTTCACCGTTACCTGAAAACTCATCAAACAGGGTAACACTGTCACATTACCCGACAGTGAAAATCGACGAAGATGAAACAGCAATTATACATATAAATGTAAGATCATTATGTAATAACATACTAAAACTAGAAGATTTATTGAAAACACACAATACATGCAAGATACTCTGCATTACTGAACACTGGCAGAACGAAAATAACATACAAAATCTAAACTTAAAAAACTTTCAACTGGCTGCCCATTTCTGCAGAATATCGCATACTAATCGTGAAACAGCATACGGGGGAGCAGCTTTATATATCCACAGGAGCCTCAAAGTCATCCCAAGGAATGACATAAGCGCGTTAGGGGAAGAAGGTGTGTTCGAATGTACTGCTAGTGAGGTGATTCAAGAAACATTCAAGTGTGTTTGTGTAGTTATTTACCGGTCACCAAACTCGGATTGTGTAAGATTTTTGCTTAAATTAGATGTACTTTTAGATATACTATTAAAAGAAAAAGTAATATTTTTTATAAGTGGCGATTTTAACATAGACATTAACCAATCATCAGCAGAATCGTCAGAATTTTTAAATATTTTAAAAACATTTAATGCAACAGCAACCATAACAACACCTACACGAATATCAAATAACAGGCAATCAGTAATTGATAATATAATAACTAACTTTGATGGAGCATATGAGACCGATGTTTTTCCAAACTGTATATCTGATCATTACGCTCAAAAACTTTCCTTCCCTTGTAAAAATGTTACTACAAATTCAAAAACTTATTCGAGAATTTACTCAAACAAGAATATCACACAGTTCGTAAACAATCTAAAAGGTGACGAGCTGTGGAATGAACTTTATACGCTTGATAACACGGATGACCAATGGAATAAATTCTTCTATATCATAAATGTTAGTCTTAACAAAAGTTGTCCTATAAAAAAAAATTGTAATAAAAAAAGAGACCATAAACAACCATCAACAGCTGAAATACGCCAATGTAAAAACCTACTCGATTATTTATATGTAGTCAAACATCTTAATATAGATGCTAAAATTCAATATAATGCTTTAAATATAAAATATAGCTCACTTTTATTAGAAGCGGAACGTAACAGAATCGAAAGTACCATACTCACAAGTGATAACAAAATGAAATCAACGTGGTCAATTATCAACAACATTCGGGGGAAATCAAAAAAAATAAATTGCAGCAATACAGAAGATTTGAATAAATAAATTTAACAATCACTTTATAAACATTCCTATTCAATTAACTAAACATATTAATCAAAACACAAGTACATGGAACATTAAAAAAAATAGTAATACTCTATTTCTTACTCCAGCTACGCCGACTGAAATATTTAACATCATTCATGATATGAAAAATAAAGTAAGTAGTGGATATGATGAAATAAATTCTAAATTATTAAAAGCTGCGGCTATAGAATTGGTTGAACCTCTAACGTACCTGGTAAATGGTTGCTTGGAAACCGGCATTTTCCAGAATGCCTTAAATTATCATTAATTACCCCAATTTACAAGAAAGGTAATCCATCAGATCCGAGCAACTATAGACCAATATCGTTACTAAGCGTTTTTTCGAAAATTGTAGAAAAAGTTATTGCTAATCGATTAGTCGATTTCTCTGATAATAGTAATTTATTTAGTTCATCTCAACACGGTTTTCTGAAATTGAAATCAACCAGAACGGCTTTATTTAATTACTTACAGCATATTGTCGAAGCTTTGGAGAGGTCAGAAATTCCCATTGAAATATACCTGGACCTCTCCAAAGCTTTTGACACCATGAATCATGGAATATTGCTATCAAAACTTGAGATGTATGGAGTAAGAGGAGTATGTCTAAATCTAATAAATTCATTCCTAAAAGATCGCCGCAAAAAAACTGGTTGTAATAAAACATACTCGTCGGTCGGAAAAACTAATATTGGGGTGACCCAAGGAAGCATTTTGGGCCCTTGGTTATTTGTTATTTACACCAATGACCTTCCCAATTTGGTTCAGGGGAATGATGGAATTATTGAAATGTATGCAGATGATACTAATTTATTAGTTATTAGCCAAAATATTAACGATCTTCAGAGCAAAGCAGCTAAAATTGTTGGCATTACTAAAAACTGGATGTTACAAAATAAATTAATTCTGAATGAAAATAAAACTAATGCAATACAGTTTCATACAAAACGTACGAATATAAAACTAAGTCGATTAAATCTTAGAACTTTTGATCTTTCGCTAGATTCTAGCTGTAGAGTACTCAGAATTATCATGGACAGTGAACTAAATTGGAAAGGTGATTGCGTGGAATTACATTCCAAACTAAACTCGTTGTGTTTCGCTATGAGAGTACTTAAACCATTGGTTAACTTTAAAGCACTTTATATGGTTTATAAATCCAACATTGAGTCAATTATGAGGTATGGTATTATTTTTTATGGAAATAGTACCATGGCGAATAATTTATTTATTACGCAGAAACGTGCTGTTCGAATATTATTGGGATTGAAATACAATGAAACCTGTAAAAGTCAATTTAAAAGATTGGGCATATTAACAATACCAGGGCTATATATCTACGAAATTTTAATATATAATTTTAAATACAAGCCAACATTTCAAGTATATATAACTAACCACAATTATAACACGAGGAATGACAATTTGTATGCTTATCCTGTACACAGGCTAACCCTCTCAGAAAAATCTCCCATATATAACGGACTTAAAGTTTACAACAAAATGCCACAATATATAAAGAATATTAAAACATTGAAACGTTTTAAGCAAGAATTACTTAATTATCTGGTGGACAAAGAAATCTACAATATTAATGAATTATAATAAAATAAACATCTATGTACAATTTTATAATTTCGATTCTGTTACGTTGTAGCTTAGTATTCTAGTTATCTGACGTTATTCTCTGTAATGTGCAACCTTTTGTTTATGTGTATGTTATTTATGAATAAAGATTATATATTATTATTATTAAAAAAACTCAATATTGATATCATTTCTTAGTATTTAATCGGCCATTGACTTTGGTTTTAGTTCAATAAAATCGGTCAATAAATAAAAGAGTAATGGCGTTAGGCGTTTTTGATCGAACGCCCGGTATTTTAAATATCATTTTTTATATACGAGTTTGTTGTCGATGTTTTAAATGTTGACGTCTTTAGTCAATATTGATCATTTTAGTTTTTTTTCTTTCTAATTTTTTTTTTTTGTTGAATCTATTAATTATGACGCATTATTTTTGAATTTCTCAATTTTTACGATTATTTATTGATTCAGTCAATTTAAATGATTTTTTTACAATATTAACGTTATTTTAATTTGTTTAATATTATTTCATTATTTTATCATTTATACAATTGCAGTTAGCTTTGACAAAACTTGATGTCATCATATTTTTTATTAAATGTTGACAATTTTCATAATATGAGTAAGATTTTACAACATTCCTATTATGAATTATATAAATTTAAACAATATTTACGATATTAAACAACTTTGCAATTTTCAACAAATTCTATAAATATTGTAGATTTTTATTTGATATCTGATCATTTTAATTTACTTTCACAATATTGATAATGTTTATCATTTTTTATGATTCCTGTTAATCGTCATCAATTTAGAAATTTTTCATTATTTCTTTAAATGATTTATTTGGCGTCGTGATATCCAGTTTCTAATAAAGTTCATAGTAATTAATAGGAACATAAATAATTCAAAAGGTACATAAATGCTTTGAGGATATAATGGGCAAATTGTGTTACTATTACGTATTAGGTACCAGAGCTGGGACGAATCCTCGTAAAAAAGATTCGAATCACGAATCCGAATCACCTAATATGATTCGAATCACGAATACTAGAATAATGGATTCGTAAGAGATAAATATGATTCGAATCAAAGATTTGAATCCTGTTTTTTCGAATCACGAATACAAATCCTTTAAGAATTAATTTGATTTTATTATTTTTTAGCAACCATTAATATATAAATATCGTTACAAGTTGTTTTAACAAAAATATTCAAAACCTAATTATTTATTAATAACACCGAACATTGTTGATAACAGACTAGATATCTGACTTCCTGTTACTCTGATTAAAGATGTATTTGTGTGTGTCTGAACTTCACTTCAAATCAGTGTTTTGTACGCGTGGCGCATGAAGTAAAATTTCGAGTTTAGAAAAGCCCGAAAATTTGTCTCGGGTCGCTGCGCGACCCTCGACAAATTTTCACGGGGCTTTTCTAAACTCGAAATTTTACTTCATGCTTAGCCTGGGAGTGGAAACACTCGTTCAAAACTTTAAATTGAACTCTAATATAAAATCGACGAATGTCTGAAAATTACGTAAATAAAAAAATTACTTAATATCATTTAACCGGGAATGTCAGAGAATAGTCACGGAATTATATTCAAATTGATCAAAACACTAAAAAAAAGCCATATGATATTATTACATTTGTCAAAATCTGCAGGCAAATTACAAAGCACGTAAATATTTATAAAATTAACTTAAATATTGACAAAAACAATGAAAACAATTTAATAAAATGGGGGTTTCCCATAGAAGAAAGTTATATTAAAAGGCCAAGGAAAAAATCTTGAATCGGGGAAATTTCGGAAAAATTTAACATTTCAGATTTTGGCTACCATGTCAGTTTTACTTCAAATACTATTAAATAAAATTTTTAAAACTAGATTATTGTCTTAAAAAACATTTTCAGTCATTTAATGTTCTTATCAAAGCATTTAGTTTGAAGTTTAGAACGAGCGTTTCCACTCCCAGACTAAGCATGAAGTAAAATTTCGAGTTTAGAAAAGCCCCGTGAAAATTTGTCGAGGGTCGCGCAGCGACCCGAGACAAATTTTCTGGGCTTTTCTAAACTCGAAATTTTACTTCATGCGCCACGCGTATAAAACAGTGATTTAACGAGAAATTTAAAAACACACAAAAGACATTTTTCATGTTAATCTTTACAATTAATTCGAGTTATTTTTGATGATTCAATCCTTCTGTGAGTATTCGAATCCTTTTATAAATATTCGAATCCTTTTATAAATATTCGAATCCTTTTATAAATATTCGATTCCTTTTATAAATATTCGAATCCTTTTATAAATATTCGAATCCTTTTATAAATATTCGAATCCTTTTATTGGGATTCGAATCACCCACATTTGGATTCGACTACGAATCCTCTTAAAAAAATGTAACGAATCCGGATCACAAATCCAGTTGAACTAAAGTATTCGAATGCCTCTTTTGAATCCTCTAAAAGGATTCGAATCCTGAATGATTCGAATCCTGCCCAACTCTGTTAGGTATCTAATACATTTTCACAGTTATATTTAAAAGTTGGTATTACTAATGTTGTCGTATAAAGCAGACTTTAACTCATATTATCTGTTTCCGGACAACTTCAAGTACGTTCCCTCTCCACCATGTAATGCAAATACGCGGCTTGATAACGACAACTTTCCTCTTTTGAATTTTGGCGTACTTTCCGAGTGGTTAATTGTCCTTTTTGTGTGTATTTTGTCAGTGGTTATTGTTATTTGTGATTATTGTTGTTGTTATTGTTTTTTGTCGTTATTGTTGTTATTGTTAATTGTCATTTGTTGTTATTTTTATTTGTTATTGTTTTGTACTCTGCGGTTGTGAGTGTGAACTTTTTTATTCGAATAGTTGATCGAGTATTATTATCTTGTCAAAAAAACGCCAGAGGAGAGCAAATTTCAGTCCCGCTGAAATAAATCGAGATATTCCAGTGGATAGTGGATGTCGAGATAGCTCTCAATTATAAGGAGGTAATTTAAAATAATAAAAAAAAAAAACTGTTGCCGTAAGTGGGAGGGAAAAGAAAGAAGCACGGAATAAGATCGCAAATTGCTTCAATTCTAAATCCTTTAAAGATACTTACATAGATGTAAAAACGTTGCGTTTGAAGTATGATTGCATCAAGCCCAACATTAAATTGAAAAAAATGCCCAGAAAGAAGTATGTTGGTAATTTGTTTAGAAATGTATTCAACCTGTCTGTACGATGTCTTATATTAGCCTCAATTAATGCTGTGAGATGGAGCGTAGTTTCCTTTGATAATCGGAATCTCTCACTAAATTCCATATTAGTCCATCTTATAAAATTATCGTTTATATTAACCATTCGGCAAGGCTGCCTTATTCTTCTTACTAAGCCTGCTTTTTGCAATTAGTCAATTTCTGGATGCTCTAATAGATCATCTATCTCTCCAATATTCATTTTTACTATCAAATTTGAGGTTAAAATTGAGAAGAATAGAATGTGTTATTGATGCCATATTTTATATACAGAGAGTTTTATGTAACACCGAACATGCCGTAAATATTGAATTTAAATTTTCATATGTTCGATGTGTTCTGGGATGCATCAAAGATTCAGTGTGATTTCATCGTCTCTGATTTTAGTAGTTCTAACGCAACTTACATTTAACGTCAAAATAAAATGTGTCATTCATTAATCGCCTAATGGAATGTTAATACTAAACAGAAAAGAAAAATGAGAAAGAGGAGAATAGATTTAGCTTAAATGCAAAAATAATAGAAAAACAGATTCCTGTTACTTTCGATTGCTAATATTTCAAGATAGGATTATACATTGCTTCAATTTCACTGGAGATTATTAAGACTCAGATTCAGCGTATTGTGTAAACCATTTGATTAGGACCACCCTAAGTACGTTGCTTTGGGTGTAGCAGCAAAAATCCCGTCACAAAACTGCCTTTTGGCAGTTCTAAATATAAATATTCTAAATTTGAAAAGCGTGGCGCGGCAGGTTTGCAAATACCGCACCTAGGTCTGCTGCTAGCAGAACAAAACTGGGGTGTTAGGTGTGCTGCTTCATTCGGCAAACATTTCAACTTTCATTTATTTGTTAACATAATACTCAATAAATATAACGTAGGTGTATTTATTACTTTATTGACTGCGTAACTCACATTGAAGATACAGTTCATTTTTTTTTTTAGGTAAACATGCATAGGCTGTTATTTTTCCGACATTCGTTGTTTTTTAAAAGAGTTCAATTTGAAATGTTTTCCACTCCCAGACTAAGCATGAAGTAAAATTTCGAGTTTAGAAAAGCCCTGTGAAAATTTGTCTCGGGTCGCGCAGCGACCCGAGACAAATTTTCTGGGCTTTTCTAAACTCGAAATTTTACTTCCTGCGCCCCGCGTTTGAAACACAGATTTCAAGTGAAGTTTGAATATACATAAATTTCACAATATTTTAGTGTTTTATACGCGTGGCGCATGAAGTAAAATTTCGAGTTTAGAAAAGCCCAGAAAATTTGTCTCGGGTCGCTGCGCGACCCTCGACAAATTTTCACGGGGCTTTTCTAAACTCGAAATTTTACTTCATGTTTAGTCTGGGACTAGATAACACTCGTTTTACGCTTGAAATTGAACTCTTTTAAAATTCCAAATTCAGCCTATTTTCTGTAAATCTTTAGCCAATACCACTGTTTAGATATTCCTTGTTTTTTTTTTTTTAATTCAATTTGAAGCTTTAAACGAGTGTTTTCCACTCCCAGACTAAGCATGAAGTAAAATTTCGAGTTTAGAAAAGCCCCGTGAACATTTGTCGAGTGTCGCAAAGCGACCCGAGACAAATTTTCTGGGCTTTTCTAAACTCGAAATTTTACTTTATGCGCCACGCTTATAAAATAATAAAATATTGTGAACTTTATGTATATTTGAACCTCACTCTAAATCAATGTTTTATACGCGTGGCGCATGAAGTAAAATTTCGAGTTTAGAAAAGCCCAGAAAATTTTCACGGGGCTTTTCTAAACTCGAAATTTTACTTCATGCTTAGTCTGGGAGTGGAAAACACTCGTTTATAGCTTCGAATTGAATTAAAAAAAAAACAAAGAATATCTAAAGATTTACAGAAAATAGGCTGAATTTGGAATACGTATACTTAAAAGAAAAACTCCCTGTATGTTTCACGACAGTATTAATCTTGATTGTCTTGAAATACCGATAGTTTGCTTTGGACAAAAAAGTATATTCTATATTCCCACACACTGCACTTACAATAAACGCACAAGATTTAATAACTGACATATTTTATTTTGACGTTACATGTACCCTATTTACATTAGTCCTAGTTTGCATTAGAACTACTAAAAATCGTAACCAATGAAATCACACCCAGAAGAATGTAAATTGGGTTGACTATATTACTATTGGAAATTGTAGCCAATCACATCGCACTCAATGCTTTGATGCGTCCCAGAACAAATCGAACATAACAAAATTTACAGTGAAATTTTTCTGGCATGTTCGGTGTTACTTAAAACTATCTGTATGTAGTAATAATAGATACCTGTCTAAATATATTTCTGATGAAAATATAACCATAAAAAAAACACAAAATAATGTTAATCCATTGTCTACTATATTTATTAGGGGCTTAAACCAGCTAATAAGTTATTCACCAAATAAGCCAGTTTATTAGGTACATAAAATTTATTAGGAGGTGGATATCATGAAAAATTATTCAAGAGGTGAATAAAGTTATTAGTAGGTGGATATCACGGCCCTTAATTATTCTATTAATTTATTTGGTCAATGTTTACGATTTAAATTTGGCTCGAATAATTTCAAAAATTGAGAAACACGTTGATTACATTTCTAACGCTTTTAATAAGAATTTCGACAGTACAATCAAGTCTAAAAATGTTAATTTCGACAAATTTAATAAAGTATAGCATAATAATGTATTCATTTTTTTATCTAAAAAATAAATGACAAAATAAGCAATTGATATTTTATAACAAGTGTCTTCCACTCGTCGATTAACCATAAAGTAACATTTCGAGTTTAGAAAACCCTAAAAGTTTGAATTTGCGGCGCGCGAACTTCGTGCACCATGCGTATAAAACACCAATTTAAAGTGAAAACATTGGCATTTTACAATAAATTATATCACGATTTCAACCATTACAATAATCTAAGTGTGATGAGACATTAGGCAGGTTTTTTGATTTAATAAATATCACTACTAACGTAATTATTCTCCTATATTTTAAACACCTTTTCATTTCATACAATAAACAGAGACGCGCTGGAGCCGTGCTCGCACCTGTGGTAACAACAAAGGCGTAGCGTGAGGGGGCAGAGGGGGGCTCATTGCCCCGGGCGCTGTATCAAGTGGGCGCCGCGGCGGGACAAGAAAAAAAAATCAAAAACAATAGTGATTATAGAAAGTCGCACATAGCCATACCCAGGAGGGGTGTGTATATTATTTACATGTACGAACGTTTCTTAGGAGCGTTATATATAGTCAACACTAAAACAAGCTATATCTGCAAATTTAAAGCATAAATGCTGTAATTGGAACATGTATACTTAAAAGATAAACTGGGACACAAATTTCAGTTAAACTGGACATAAACACATTGGATTAGTCACATTATTCAAGAAAATAGGTGTTTTGAATGATAATAATTTCCTCTTGATTCTGCGACAAATTGTGTGTGATTAATCTATATAGATCCTCTTTACTTCTAATTATTTTAATTATTCAATGAATCACTTTTAACTTTGTTTGTATAACACGTTTTATTTAATGTGACTGCAGTTTCGACAAATTTAGCTTGTCATTATCAAACATGGAGTAACTTAAACTAGAGGTTTTACAGGTATATATACACAATTACAAAACAGCGGTAAAAATGTGTAATTAACATGTATAACGAAGTAGAAGCCTCCACAATACAAAATTTTAATTATTCTTTCACTTATTGTTAACGCAAACCTTTTGCCCACTATTGAAAATCCGGTATGTTTCTTCCTTAAATAGTTTCACTATAGTTCGAATGAGATTTTGAGCATTTTTATAAAATTGATCCATTTGAAGGATTTTGACAGGCGTTATGAACATTATGACAATGGAAACCGGAAACTTAACATCCGACATGAAACTTAACATCCGACATGCCAAACAATTGAAGATGTTCTGGTTCAACCATAATCCATTGATTGAAAACAGATAGAACATAATGACGTCAAGGTAGAAGGGTAATGTGTTTACCTTGATTGATTGATCTGGAATGTGTGGTTCAAATTTTTTAGAGAGTTTATCGACAGTTGTATCTGCAACGATTGTTCTTAGTTGTGTCAAATTTTGACGTTACATGACAATGTCATACTCTTTAGGTCGGGAGTTTATTAGTTTTCTTTCTGTTAGAAAAGCATTTAATTACAATTTCTTGCGATTTTTTTCTATTGAGTATACATATCCCAATTACGTGTTGTAGGTTTTTAAATATTCGTTGTTTTCTTAAAAGAGGTCAATTTAAAGTTTAAACGAATGTTTTCCACTCCCAGGTTAAGCATGAAGAAAAGTTTCGAGTTTAGAAAAGCCTGAAAATTTGGTTTGGTCGCATAGCGCGAAGCGCGGAGCGACCAAACCAAATTTTCAGGCATTTCTAAACTCGAAATTTTACTTCATGCGCCACGCGTATAAGACACTGATTTCAAGCGAAGTTTACTCGCTCACAATATTTCAGTGCTTTCAGTGTTTAATACGCGTGGCGCATGAAGTAAAATGTCCAGTTTAGAAAAGCCTGAAAATTTGGTTTGGTCGCGTAGCGCGAAGCGCGGAGCGACCAAACCAAATTTTCAGGCTTTTCTAAACTCGAAATTGTACTTCATCCGCCACGCGTATAAGACACCGATTTCAAGCGAAGTTTACTCGCTCACAATATTTCAGTGCTTTCAGTGTTTAATACGCGTGGCGCATGAAGTAAAATGTCCAGTTTAGAAAAGCCTGAAAATTTGGTTTGGTCGCGTAGCGCGAAGCGCGGAGCGACTAAACCAAATATTCAGGTTTTTCTAAACTCGAAATTTTACTTCATATGCCACGCGTATAAGATACTGATTTAAAGCGAGGTTTACTCGTTCACAATATTTCAGTGCTTTTAGTGTTTAAAACGCGTGCCGCATGAAGTAAAATTTCGAGTTTAGAAAAGCCTGAAACTTTAGTCTGGGAGTGAAAAACACTTGTTGTAAGCTTCAAATTGAACTTTTTTTTTAATTTGATGACTATTTGCCAAATCTACTGAATGCGCATTCGATTCAACTGACATTTTCGTTTGAGCTTACACAAAATCAACATAAATGCATGTAACGGTTAAATTTCGCATTAGGATTTATAATTTCAAATTCGGAAATGGTATGCAACCCAATAATTTAAATTCGGGAATGGGCATTTACCATAGGCAACTTAATGAGCACCGCAGTGTTGCCAATATAATTAGTGGTTATTATCCGGTTTGTATTGAAAATTCGATACGTCGAATCGGGTTATTTTCATATAGACTACCGGTTTTTTACTACTGTGACGTACTATAGCTGCTAGGCTACCGTATGGCGGTGTTATTTGAATTTATACTAAAGTATAAAACGGCTTAGTATCGTGATACTAATTTCTATGATTTCGAAAGGGCTCTTCCTATAGAAGGTTTTTCCATTATACTTATCCGGAAGTAGAAGTATATTTCCTCCCCGTATTTTTGTGGATTTTGTTGGTGCGATCATCTTTTGGATGCGGAGAAGGATTTTTCCAACCATTATTTTGTTGCTGGTTCCTGGAGGTGTAGGAAGTGAGGAGAGGTTTCCAACCGAATGCAAAGAGAAGATATACAGATAAGCAAAAGTCATTTTAATTTAAGCATTATTGAATTTAGTTTATGGTTTACTGTTTGGCTTTTAAGTTGCGAGTAACAGTATTTATATTTTCATCTAATACACAGGGTGAATCAGTATGCTACATATATGGGAGAATATATCATATGTTCAATTAAAAAAAAAACCTCTAGACCAGGACCAAGTGTTTTATTTTATTCTATCAACCTTATATAAAAAGTGTAAAGATGTTTCACCAAGTGTTAGATGAGTCAACAATCAAAAGTTTACTCTAGAGTGCTATGATTTTATCTCTTTTTATATTTTTGTTGGCTACACGCTTTAGGAATTGTCATATAAAACGTCAAACATAATAATTATAATGTATAATTTTAGAGTTTCCAACCTACAATATATTGCATAGCACTCTAGAGGTTTTATTTTATTGAACATGTCGAGTTTAAGTCAAGCCTAATTGATTTAATTTAGTGTTAATAAATTACAGAGACATGGTATTAGAGGGGGTTTTAATATTTACCTGTATTTAGAAAAACAAAAATGGCAGGGTTATTTATTTTCATACAGAGAAGCAGAATTATGATTTAATTATTTTGTTGTGAATTATACTTCAACAAATAGACAAATACATATATCTTGGGACAACAATTACCAAAAACGGAACAATAGACGACGAAATAAACGACAAACTGGAAAAGCAGGGACACTTTTCAACATGACAAAAAATGTCTTCTTTGGAAATAAAGAAATCCCAAAGACAATAAAAACAGTAATATTGAAAAAAGTGATTAGACCAACTATAATGTATAGCAGTGAAACATGGACCATTACAAAGAAACAACAACGAAGAATAACTGCAATGGAAATGAGATTTCTTAGAAAGATCGAAAATAAGACAAAAAGAGACAGAATAAGAAATGAAACATACAGACAAATCTTAAATATCGACGATATTAACGAAATAATAATAGAGGGCCAGTTGAGATGGTTTGGTCATGTGTGCCGTAGAAAAATCAAAATAATATTCGAAACACGAGCTACAGGGAAAAACTGCAGAGGAAGACCAAGAACAACGTGGATAGATGGAGTCAGAGAAGGAGCTGTAAAAAGGGCATAAAATGGAAAGGAATTAAAAGCCTTACGCAAGACAGGACAAACTGGAGAAGTGTGTACTCTACTAGACAACAAATAATATAAATACAAAATGTGTTGTATATATGGGTGTATATTGTATATATATATATATATATATATATATATATATATATATATATATATATATGTATATTTTGCCTTACACCACACAGTGGTAGAAAGGTCAATGATTAAAAAAAAATTAACGAAGTAAGGATAATATATTTTGGGAAAGTTCAACAAGTAAACATTAAATTCCGAAACAATTTTGTTTTATATTATAAGAACTAATGTGATTCTGGAGTGCACTACAGGAATTAGAGTCAAGTTGTAATCAGCGACGGCTCGCAGGCTAACTTCAGGGTCGGCCACAGCGCCAAGGCACACAAAATTTGAGGTTGGGATCGCGCATTATAAATACAAGGAATTGCACAACAAAGTCTCCTTTCAATAACGGATACAAATTACCTTGGGTCTCTGGCCGACCCTGAAGTTAGGCTGCAAGCCGTCGCTGGTTGTAATTGTCTATATAGTACAGGAGTCCTTTCATTTACTCATAGTTCCATATTATTATTTTAAGGTATCTTTTTGGTTAATTAATTTATTTCTTGGGTTATATTATTATGTTTTAATTAGTAACTGAAATTAAAGCTTTATTAATGACGTATTTTTTTCTTTCTTCCGTCGGAGCTGTATGTTTCGTAATTTAAGTTCCAGTTTGATTTACCTTACACTGTGTCTTTTGAGAAAAATTACGTGGCGCCCCTTTGAAATTTAATTCGATCACTAAGTGATCTGGGTAAGGCATAATTGTCTATTTTGAGGAAAGGTAAGTTCAAAGATCCTTACGTAAAGAAGTGACGTCACATGCATTATTTATTTCTGTAAATACCTGAACTATTTAGTAGATATGTAAATTGGAATTATACCACCTTAACTCACATTTAAAACGATTGTGCACATTAATTAAAATGATTTGTGGCTGGGTTTTTGCTTTACAAAGATATTGTCAAAATGTGACGTTTAACCTTGAAATTTTAAAGCTGCATACCGGAGCATACGATTTCGCATGTTCCATCTAAAAACCATAGCAGACATATTATGAAGTTTTCTTTCTCTTTTCACACACGTAATCTGATGACATCAAATCCAGGAAACCATGAGACACCTCTCGTGAATCGTACCTCAATCGATTTATTTAGAATTTGTTTGATTTATGTTTTGAGAATTTTTATTATTTTTCCGAATGTTATTTTTCATATTGTATTTGTTTTATTTTTGTTAATTGTTTCTTAATTAAATATTTAAAAACTGCGACAAATGCATGGTGTTTTAATTTAAAAAAATAGTTCAAAATTTAGATGAGGAGGGGCGCAAATTTGTTAAATTGCCCCAGACGCTTAGTACTCTCGCTACGCCTCTGGTACACAAAAACTAGAGCTTTTTTGTCACTGCTCCGAAAGTAAATAAAATACAAATACACCACAGTGACATTTAGATATCAATTGTCATTGTCGACAAATGTCAATATTAATAGACCGAGCGTTAAACAGAAAAATGCGGCAAAAAATACTTTGCGTAGAATTTATATTTCTTGAATAATTTTCTCACGTATCACTTGGTGAAACATTTTTAAATATTGATGAAGGTTTGAATTAAATTACACTTCGTTTGTTTCACAATGAAAATTGTGAAACAAACCAAGTGTAATTTAATTCAAACCTTCATCAGTAGAATTTATGTTCTGTGTGTCTACCTACACAACATTTACTGATAACTTGGAATACCAATACAAATGAAAATATTTAAAGACGTAATTATTTTTCTGTTCTACTATCAAATTATAAATAATCGATTAATTATGTTATTTAATCTTTGATAGAATCTAAAAACTCTCTCTCTTCAAACGTCTATTAATGTTATTAGAGTTGGATCGAAAATCCTACTTTTGATTATTTAATACAGAAAATAGAAATGTTCACACTGAAATTTATTTATAATCATGTTAATCTATACATCAAAAAAATACAGGTACATGAAACACTATTTATTTCAGAATATTCACTCGTTTTGAAATTCTTGGCATTCCTTGGAAGCTTTCACGACAACCTCCGAACATTCTGAGTGACAGGCCCGCAGAAAAACCTGGAGTATATTTAGACGGAGCGGAATTCCGTGCACGCAATGACGAGTTTCTTGTTTATATTTCAACGACCTAGACACTGGCGATCGCATTGTACATGCTCACACCTGCACTTTAGGGCAGGTTATTACGAAAGGGTTGAGCGCGTGGGAGGCAGAACAATGGAACTTTCGTCAACTTGGTAACAGGAGAATAGGATGTTGGAAGAGGGAGGTTTATTGCATTACATCCCTTGCCCGTTTATTTTGTGTAACTAAATCTTTTAAAATTCAAGCCACTGAAGCTATTCGCTTTCGGATTTTTTCTTTTTATTATACTTACATATCCCAAAGAAAATTGTTCGAATTTTAAAAACGTATGATTTTTTTACTCCACATGTGGAGGCAATGACTTTAGGTAACATGACTTGTAACAGAGAAAATGTCGGTCAATTTTTTGTATATATTTGGATTGCGACTTTAACCTTTATTTATTTTACTTCTTTAACTATACTTTTAAAAATAATAAAAGCTAAATTAGTTGTTTTTGAACTTATAATAAATCTGTGTTTTATATGCCTGGCGCATGAAGTAAAATTTCGAGTTTGGAAAATCCTACCAATTTGATTTGCCGGGTGACGACCCGCTTCGTTCGCGCGCCCCCGCAAATACAAAATTTCACGCTTTTCTAAACTCGAAATTTTACTTCAAGTTAAATCAAGAAATAAAAGGGACTTATTAGAATAGTGTTAAGAACTTCAGTAAAAAACATTGGTTCTGTTTCATTTAAACTATTATAACTTGTATATTTCATTTTAAATATTGTAATAGTTTTAGTAGTCTCCAATATTTACGATTTTCTGTCAATCATTTTTAGATACAATCTACACAGACTTTCCAAAGGCGTTTGATAGAGTTAACCATGACATAATAATTGGAAAACTGAGGGCTGTAAACATAAATGATGGTGTAGTTAATTAGATAGAGAGTTTTCTGAGGCATAGATTTTACTGTGTGAAGATAGATAATTGTATTTCTAATGCAATATGCGTAACGTCGGGGGTACCTCAAGGCTTATACATTGGTCCTATTCTCTTCAATATCTTTATAAATGATATCGATACCGTAGTTATGAAAAGTCAATTTCTATTATACGCCGATGACATGAAATTATTTACAACCGTCAGAACCATCACAGATTTTTATAGCCTACACGAAGATTTAGATAGTGTTGGACTACACCTTAACATACAGGGTGTTGACTTGGCGGACGCAACATAGGAAATCGCATGTTAATATTATAGTGTTCAAATATTGGCTACCCTATTTATTTTAGAGAGAAAATGTATTTCACTTTTTTCAAGAGGGAAAAATTCTAAGTTTATGAATGTTCACACTTAACACTTTACGTTTCTCTAAGTTAAAATAATTAAGAAAAAGTAATGTGATTTTATAAAAATATTGACATACCGTGGAATTGATACAACAATTACGGATATTCCCTGTTTTTTTTTAAGTTCAATTTAAAGCTGTAAATAAGTGTTTTCCACTCCCAGACTAAGCATGAAGTAAAATTTCGAGTTTAGAAAAGCCCCGTGAAAATTTGTCGAGGGTCGCGCAGCGACCCGAGACAAATTTTCTGGGCTTTTATGCGCCACACGTATAAAATACTATAATATTGTCAAATTTATGTATATTTGAACTTCACTTAAAATCTGTATTTTATACGCGTGGCCCATGAAGTAAAATTTCGAGTTTAAAAAAGCCCAGAAAATTTGGCTCGGGTCGACCCGAGACAAATTTTCACGGGGCTTTTATAAACTCGAAATTTTACTTCATGCTTAGTCTGGGAGTAGAAAACACTCGCTTAAAGCTTCAAATTGAACTTTTTTAAAAATCAACAAATGTCAGAAAATGTACAGCTAAAATAATTAGGAAAAAGTAATGTGATTTTATAAAAATAATGACATACCATGGAATTGATACAACAATTACGGATATTCCCTGTTTTTTTTAAGTTCAATTTAAAGCTTTAAATAAGTGTTTTCCACTCCCAGACTAAGCATGAAGTAAAATTTCGAGTTTAGAAAAGCCCCGTGAAAATTTGTCGAGGGTCGCGCAGCGACCCGAGACAAATTTTCTGGGCGTATAAAATACTATAATATTGTCAAATTTATGTCTATTTGAACTTCACTTAAAATCTGTTCTATATACGCGTGGCGCATGAAGTAAAATTTCGAGGTTAGAAAAGCCCCTGAAAATTTGTCTCAGGTCGCTGCGCCCCAACCCCACAAAAAGCAATCTGAACCGTTTCAAACAATTCAACAATGATTATAAATAATAAAACATTATAAATAATAATACATTAAAAATAATATTATGATTTATAAAAAGGATACCGAACATTTTCTATGTTTATTAAGATTTTAGCCAAGAAATAAATGGAAAATTCACAAATAAATTACAAAAATATACATTTAAACCGTCCACATTCATCAATATCTTTTGGATTAAATGTGTTGAAGAATTCTAAGCTTTCTGTCTGATATGGTTTTTTTAATTCTACGTTGCTCGATAACTTCTCTTGACAATCTCTTACAATACCAGGGTAAACCCACTTTACAAGTACTTATTATAATATGATCTCTATTAATTAAGGAATGAGCTGTATATTTATTTAGGAAACTATAATCAATTGATTCGCATAAATAGAGAACATGTTTTTTGGTTAAATTAATTTGTGATCTGTTGTTTTTCAAATATTCCTCGATGCCTGTTATAGCCTTACCGACAAAAATAACTTAATTTTCTGATGGATAGTGAAATTGGATATTGTTTTGATTTGGCTCTTTAGAGTAAATAAATTTATTACATGATTCGAATTCATCAGAGCATAACACGGTTGAACAAATATCGCAGGAAAATTGAAGAAACAACCTTTTTACAATATAGCCGGCAACATAAGCTACTGACAAGCAATTCAAGGCTCCACTTTCAACAAATCCTGCAATATCTAATGATATCCTGTCAAGAGTTAATTGAGATGTGGCTCATCTAAACTTATTTGTGAATCTTGTTTTGATTGTGTTTCTAAAAGTGATCTTAAGTTAGACAATAACTGAAAGTCATCCTTTTCGCAATTAGTGTTTTTAAATGATTGATTGGCCAAATTATTTACAACTTGTGTTTTAAATGAAGTAATAAATTGAGGCACTGTTGGATTATTATTGCACCCACAACCAGAACGAATGGCTCCAAAAAGGTTTTCTTATGGATCCTGATTGAACGATCTCGGTATAAATGACTCTACTCCATGTTTTTTAAGCAGTTGTTGTATCCCAATGAAAGCCTGAAAGTAAATTATATATTTTAGATATTAAATGAGGAGACTAAAATAAAAAAAGTACAATCTCCACTTCTTGGTGAACATAATTTATTTTTTTCTGTTAAAAGTAAATTATTCAAATATAACTTAAATGTTCTCTTACCTCTAATGTATGTAGCCAACCTTTTTGACTAGGTGGCTTCCACATTGACTGACTTGAATTGGGATTTCTCATGAAACGCCACTGCTTTATTTGCTCCCTAGACAATCGCCAGTAATAACTGTGACCCGATCCTTTACCCACCATACATTTAAATGGTTTGCCTTCAGGACCATCTTCAGCAGTACCGTTCAAACTATCAAAAATGGAATCTACTGACAGTGCAAAACTAGCTGTAGCTACAGCTCTAGGAGGTAGGATGCCACGTGTGATAAATCGCTATCGATTTACTTAAAACCTGAGCAGCTAGCTTCACCTTCATGGATTTTTCTCTTGTGGGTGCTAAATGAAAATCTGTCAATTTATACAGTGCTCTAAAAGAAAGAGAACTGTGTTTATCATTAATGTAAACAGTCTTTAAATCTGACCAACGATCTTGAAAACCTGTTTTTCAGAGTTTAAAGTGGCCGTTTTAGAAACTGGCATTTCAATATTATATTTCTGAAATACATTTCTAGTGCACTTTAATATATGAGGTACATCAAACATTGAATAAATAATCCTGCAATTCAGTTCAAAAAATGGTTTGTCTACAGTACAACCTAAGTTTTTCAAAGCATTTGCGTTTGTCGTTCCCATGTCACACACTGTGGTAATAGCTGTAAGATTTACTGTTTCCATAGCAGACAAAATATCTCTCAGAATATCTTCTAGATGATTACTTTTGACTCCCCCCTTAGAAAAATAAAATGCAAGTGGTTGTTTCCAGGATTTAAAGATGCCTTGTACCATAAAAACTAAAGCATACGAGGGTAGATTGAAAAGTTTCCGGAATGGCAGAGCGATACACTTTTCCCAGCGGTGCTCCAACTTATTTAAGCCTTCAGAAAAATATAATTTCGGGAACTCTGCAAAATAAGCTTTAGTGGCGGCGATGACCTCCTCATTTGACGTAAAGCGCTTGCCTCCGAGCCAAGTCTTCATGTTTGTGAACAAAAAGAAGTCGCACGGGGCCAGGTCTGGAGAGTACGGGGGATGCGGTACCACCTCGTAGCCCAATTCACCAATTTAGCATTGGCGATTCGGGATGAATGGGCCGGCGCGTTGTCGTGGTGGAAGAGCACTTTTTTCCGCTGCAAATGAGGCCGTTTCTCCTTCAATATGCCGTTGAATTGATCCAATAAATCGCTGTAGTATTGTCCCGTGATAGTTCTTCCCTTCTGCAAAAAGTCAATGTGTATCACACCTTGCGAATCCCAAAAAACGGTGGCCATGACCTTTCCAGCCGATGGGACAGTCTTTGCCTTCTTCGGAGCAGATTCGCTTGGAGAAATCCACTGCTTCGACTGCTGCTTGGTTTCTGGTGTGTAGTGGTGGATCCATGTTTCGTCCACGGTCACGAATCGGCGAAAAAAATCCGTTGGATTACGCTTTAACAAGGCCAAACACTCTTTCGAAGTGGTCACACGATTTCGCTTGTTGTCCATAGTCAGCAAACGCGGCACCCATCGCGCCGACAGCTTCCTCATGCCCAAATGTTCGTGCACGATATTTTGCACACGTTCATATGAGATGCCCGTGGTCTCTACTATTTCGCGCAACTTCACTCGTCGATCGGCTAACACGAGATCATGGACTTTGTCGACCATTTCTTCATTTGTGGCCGTTTTTGGACGTCCACTGCGTGGTTCATCCTTGGTGCTCGTACGGCCACGTTTGAACTCGCTCACCCAGAAACTAATAGTCGAAAATGAAGGTGTGGATGTACCATGAACTTCCTGCAAAATATCTCGTATCTCCGTCGCCTTTTTCCCATCCATCCAGAAATGTTTGATGACTGCACGAAATTCGTTTTTATCCATTTTTCCAAAGGTGCCTGACTTGCTTCACAAGATATCCTAGTAAACAAAAACGAAACGACGCACGTGTCTGAAAATTTGACAGCTTACCTAAAATAGGTTAGCCTTGACAACCATCATAATAATTTCACGATACGCGCGCCATCTCTTGCCCATTCCGGAAACTTTTCAATCTACCCTCGTAATTTGCAATTTTATCTGAGCGAGAATTGCCAAAGTCTTTAATTCCAAAAATAGAGTCAGTTTTTGCGTTATAAGATACGTGTTTTTTCAAACTTACTTCGTCAAAAGACAGAATGCATAACCGATCTCTATTATTAGACGAAGACAAGCAATCGGAGAGGTGAGCAAGCACATGATCATTTACTCCAACATCAAATGGAACATTATTTAGAACTGATAATAAAGTTCGTCTTGATGGCAAAGCAAACAATTTACTAAAGAAGTTGTAACACCTTGGACTTCTTCTAATTTGGGATATTAAAAACCGTGAAGTACTAGCAAATATTTTTTTAAACATTTTTTGATACATTAAGAAATCGGAAACTGAATATGATTTTTTTATTTCAAACTGTTGTTTATTAAATTTATTTTTCAATAACCTGATATGACGTTCCTTTTTTAATAGTATTTACTAAGGCTTTATTATGAAGGGTAATGTCAATATTTGGACAAACAAATAACAAAGGTTTTCTGAGCTGTCTAATAGAGGGAGTATAAATGTTAGGAAGTGTTGATGAAGAGGACGGTTCCGCACATGGAACCAAAAAAAAAACCATTTATAAATATGCACATATTTCCTTGTTACACCTTTACCTTTAGTGGAATTAAATCACTGTCAATATTTGAAGAAACAGTACTCAGGTCTGCAACAAAAAGAGACGGGATAGCATCTTGTAATAATCGCATACTTACACTAAAGGGAACAAAACATTCCTTAGAAAATGCCTGTCGCAGATTCTCCAATTGCATTGGGACACATCAGATACAATTCCGAGAATATGTTTCCACGTCTCACATCTAAAATGGTACATTTAAATTAAAAACTGTTTTAATAAACAGCTTGAATCAAGAAAACAAGCATCATATCAGCATTAAATGTTGACAATCATAATCCGATTTTAGGTTGATTATATAACATCACAGGGTGCAGTAATTAACGTCACAACAACAACAAAAATCTACTCCATTTTAGTTCACAATTTGTTAATAAGTAAGATTAACAATCGTAATTATCGGATTTCTATATCCGTTACCAAAATCCATTCTACCAACTTCACAGATCAATTGGATTTTTTAAGTTTAATACATCTCGTCTCAAATTAACAAGAGCAGGTTTTCGCAAACAGCTAATATACACCGTTCCATTTGTTTCTGGATCTCGCCTAGCCATGCTTTCGTGTTGTTATGTTGCAGTATCACCATTTACATTTTTTATTAATTGGCACTCCTGATTCCTTATTTTAACAGTGTTGCAATAATTTATGATATCATAAGTAATCCTCTTTTTAATTTTCAAGAGGTTTATTGTTAATCTTGCAACAATTATTTCGCCACGCGGTCGCTTCTTCGAGCATTTTATTATTAAATCAAATTAATCTAGTGTTGCAATGCTGTGTCAATGTCAAAGTGAAAAATAATTTCAGGCACATATTAAATATTAACATGCCAAAGATTATCTCTGAATCAAAAAGGTTACAAATTCTGAAATCCTACAAACATTTTAGGCAAAGTAATCCTGCTTTGGCTAAGCTTTCAGGGAAATGTGTAGTTATTATGGATAATGCTGCATACCATTTTGTGCAATTAGACAAAACTCCTTCATTTTCTTGTAAGAAATGCGAAATGCAGGAGTAGTTGGTTAAACACAATGTAAAATTCAATCCAAAATTAACCAAAAAGAAACTATGGGCTTTATTTATACCTTTTCGATCAAATGACAAAATTTACGTAGTTGATGACATTTTGAGAAAGAACGGGCACGAAGTTCTTAGATTACCGCCATACCATTGTCAATACAATCAATTGAAATGGCATGGAGGTTTTGTAAGACTTACTACAATAAGCACATAAATTCTAAGCAACCATCTAAGGATCGTGTTCAGAATTTATGGCTTGAGTCTCTCTCAAAATGTACATCCGATATGTGGCAAATTTTCTGTGATCATTGTGAAAAACTTATTTCGGATGACTGGACAAAACACATGGGGAACCTTTCTTTTGAAACCATTCCTCCTTTTATTATTTCGCTTGGGGAATCTGGCTCAGAACAAACATCAGAAGATTCAGATGCAGGTTCTCTTGACTAAATAATAAAAGTGGAATGAGGGCTTAAAAATTGTTTGACATGAAAATTATCAGTATCACAAGAGGGTGGGAATAAATTTGTAATTCTACAAAAAAATACTGAGGGCCAACAGAAAAGAGAATGACCAAAATTAAGGTGGATGGATGGAGTTGATCAAAATGTGTTAACGGGAAGACCCAAGCGAGAAATACAAATGGATGACGAAATAAGTTTGCAGAGCCGAATTCATTATATTTGTTATATACAATATTATTGCTGTGTTTGTATGTACAAAAACCAAGTAGTAAATTTTGGTAATCTTAAAACTGCATAATATTATCCTTTTATATCTGAAAATTTGTAAAACAGGCAACAGTGTAAGATCACAATAGTCAGAAATTATAACCTTAAAATCGAACATCTGACAGTGACATTTAAAAACCCTGATTTAAAACACAACCAGCCCCATTTACAATACTTAAACTGTCACTTTTCCATAGCTAGGCGAGATCCAGAAACAAATGGAATCGTGTATATATACAACATTTTAGTGCTAATTAAACAATAAATTAAGTTAATTTGTTATCATGTTTTATTTGTTACACAAAAACAACATGCATATACATTATATTAGTGATGTGTATAATCAGTTATAATCTTTAAAATGGTACTGCATTTGTGCGTACATAAAAAGAAAGTGCCGTTCGATTAAATCACAATTTAAATTATAATTGGTTAAAACAATCGATTCAGCTCATCACATTATATTGAATATGTTTATTCCTAATGTAATAACTGAATTAAAACCTGATAAAATAGATATCACTTGTGCAAACGCGTGCATTGTTACATATTTAGGCTATAGCCCATATTTTAAAACTAAAATCAAAACTCACTTACTCGATTTCACTTTATATAATTCTGCAATAATATAAGTATTCGGTGAATATAAATGGTAATGGTAATAAGGAGGAAATGAGTAATTGTAAATACTTTGAAATAATTACAATTTCGGATTTCGTGGTAAACAGAACAATTTCGTCACTTCATCTTCTGCACAACCACAAATCATGCAATATTTCACTCTCTCTCGACTCATATTGCAAATTTGATTCCCAAAATATCCAGGAAAATCGGTCTAACCTGCAAACAGAGCAAAAGATTATTTACAAATGGCGTGTCACGTGTAGAACAAAATTAGAGGCAAGCAGACAGATGTAAAGACATCTAGTGTATTTTTGTTAGAGCATTTTTGTTAAAGCATTTTTACAGTTTCCTATAATAATTTTCCAGTGGCGCCGCCTGCGGCATCGAAATCCTTGACTAAACCATTTTGCTGTTGGTTTCGCAATTCGACATTTGGCCGTCATTTGGACTATAATGTCAGATGACATATAAGTCGGCGCCAGCCGACATTTGGACTATAATAACAGTTGACACAAGTCTGCAGTAGCCGACATTTAAACTATAATGACAGTTAACATAAGTCGGCGCAAGCCGACATTCAATCAATCGTGCCAACTTGACGCGAGTTTGAATTGAACACTATTTCATGATGGCGTCGATACATCATACTCGATCGCTCTCAGAAAATGATTTGTTAAATCAGACTAGTACCAATCAAGATAAGTCATGTTCGGCCTGTGACCAAACCAAAGTATCCATCAAGTTTGTGAAGTGCAACATCTGTCTCGAAACTTTCCACGAAGACTGTTTTAAATCGGAAGACAAGTTCGGCACAGCAGCATGTACGCGCTGCGAATAACAAGGTATCCAAGGAGCTACACTTCAACTAGTTCTTAAACTAAGGGATGAAGTAAGTGAACTTCACAGCCAATTATCATCAACTTCAAAACTATAAGAGAACAAGATAAACTCATAAACACTCTTACTTCTAACCTCAATAACATTACCCACCAACAAATAATCAAGCCATACTCAAAAGAAATTACACAGGAAACTGTAAAAACGCCAACAAACTTAAGTAAACATTGATCTATAACAGCACTCAATACTAAGCAGCATCAATCCACTCGCAAAGAGATGGCAGAAACATCGAAAAGAAACACTCAGCAGAAATACTAAGCAACAACCCGCGCAGATGACAGAATCATCGAAAACAAACACTCCTCAAGCCAATGTGACCGCCACGTCACCGAAACTACAAGCCGCGAAATCCGCACCGCAGCAAACCGAAACCCAAAACAACAAGGAGGAATGGACTACAGTACATCACCGACGCAAAAAACCTCCATCTCATTTTCAAGGATGCGCCGAATCAAATAACTTAGCAACATGCCCGCGTATTACACGTAAATAGTAATTCTTTCCAGAATTCAAAAAGGCGTCCCTCCCCTGGAAATTCAAAACTATATAGTAGACAAAACACGTTCTTTTGGACATGATATCCCAGCCAAGCAAATTATTATCGAAGAATTGGAACCCAGATTCAAGAATGGCGATTACGCGTCATTCAAAATTGGCATCCCTCATGAATTCTCAGACATAATTATTCAGCCCGAATTCTGGCCCGACCATGCTTTCATAAATCGGTTCTACATTCGGAAACCCGGCAACTCTACTCACAAACATTTTCAGACATCTCCATCACCCATACAAACGATATAAAAAAACAATAGTTACGATCTGTCACTACTTAATATTAGATCTATAAATGATAATAAACTAAACCAAATTGTAATAGACTACGGCCAGTATAATCTAAATTTTATTTGTCTCACTGAGACAAGGATTAAATACGATGATCTAGCTTGCAAAAACATAGAAACCTTTTCACTAGGATCGCATTACTGCCGCTCCGGTCGGGGTGGTGGTGTGGCCATCTGGTACAAGCAAAATCTAAACGTCACCATGCTCGATATCGATAAATTTAGTGCCGACGGCATCATAGAGATCTGTGGCGTCTTATGGGAAACTAAACGCGGAAAAAACATATTAATTGTCACATGCTACCGACCACCAGCGGGCAATTTCGTCATTCGTTACCTCATTACAAAACACCCTACACCACATTCATGATACTAAAACTAAAATAGTACTCAATGGCGACTTCAATATAAACTACGATCCGCGATGTAATAATTTCGTAATATTAAAAAATCTGTTTTTGTCATACGATCTACACCTAATAAATAATGTACATACGAGATGCATAACAACCTCTGCATCGTGTATAGATCATATGTACACAAACTTGTCTTCCACAGATACACTCACAATAACAAACACCATATCTGATCATAAATCGGTATTATACAAATTTAATATTTGTCACATTGTAGACAAAAATACAACTATCACTCGCAATTATAATGATCACAACATATATAACTTTCTCAAAGATTTATCTTTTGAATCATGGTTAAATATGTATGAAGTAAATGACTTTAATACTAAATTTATTTTTCCTTCAGTAAACACTTCAATACAAATTTTCCGCTACAGAAAAAGAAGGTCTCAAAAAACAAACCATGGGTGAATTCTGTAGTCACATCATCAAGTCAAAAACTACGCGATTTATTTATTCTCAAATCACAACATCCTCAGTTAACTTCAGCATACAACAATTTAAGAAAACAACATTACAGATTAGTATCTACAACAAAAAAAAAACATTTTATCAAAATAGAATAAGACAATCCGATAACATGGCGCGATCTGTTTGGCAAATAACCAATGAAATCACAAATAAAATAACACCGCGGAAAAATATCAATCTTAAATACGAAAACATTCACGTAAAAAATCCTGAAACAATAGCAACACTATTCAACGATTTCTTCAGCAACGAACCTTTAAATCTAGTGAGCAATATCAGAATAACTCCACTGATAACACAACAGTACAACACACAAAGGCAATCCATATTTTTGAGACCTTATGAAGAAAATGAAATTTTGATCATGATAAATAAATTAAAAAACAAAAAATCGCATGGCTTTGACAACATTCCTGACTTCATAATAAAAACATCAGCATTACAGATATTAAAACCAATAACACATTTAGTAAATATATCGCTTGAATACGGAATTTTCCCAGATAAACTGAAAGAATCAATAATTATTCCAATTTATAAAAAAAACAACGAGCACATCCAAAACTATAGACCAGTAGCCTTAGTATCTACCTTTTTTAAACTGTTTGAATTATGCATGCACAATAGATTAACAGAATACCTAAACAAATTCAACATCATCACACTAGCACAGCACGGGTTTCGAAGAAGATTTTCGACCACTACTGCACTCAATTCCTTTTATTCAATAATTACAGAACTTCTTGAAGCAGGTAATTAACCCGTTGGTATCTTCATCGACCTCAGCCGTGCTTTCGATTGCTTAGATATTGATCTTTTACTAGACAAACTGTATACATACGGTATATGAGGTACAGCATATAACTGGTTCAATTCATATCTCTCTAATAGACGACAACGAGTAAAAATACCTGACTATGAACATGATACCCCCTATAACATAAATTCACACTACGTAATAACCAATATAGGTGTTCCTCAAGGATCCATCCTCGGACCTCTATTATTTTTAATCTATATCAATGATATTGTCAATCACATTTCCAACGCTTCGATTCTCATGTATGCTGATGATACCTCAGCTATTGTAAGCCATCATAAATCTCCTATTTTAGAGAACTCTTGTAATGCAACATTAAATAATTTATCCCATTGGTTTGCCTTCAACAAACTTTCTATAAATTTATCAAAAACTGCGTACATTAGATTTAGTACCAAACAAACTAAGAAAGACTTGACACTAAATATTACACTAGATACCCACCAGCTGACGCCAGTTGATAATACAAAGTTTCTAGGAGTATATATTGATCAAAATCTCGACTGGAATATACACTGCGGAAAACTAGCTTTAACAATTAACAAATATTGTTATAACATACGTATTCTCAAAAATTATCTTACTTTATGTCAGCTTAAACATTTCTTTCATGCCGTCATTCAGTCTCGATTGAGATATGGAGTCTGCTTTTGGGGCATGTCTAGTTCATGGCGAGAAGTGTTCAATGCCCAAAAGAGAGCCCTTCGAGCGATGGCTGGTATCGGTAGAACAGATTCCTGTAAAGACTATTTCAAGAAGCTTGGTATACTAACACTACCATCTCTAATTATTTACGAACTATGTCTGTACGTCTATAAAAACAAAAATGATCTTGCATTTTTATTAAACAAACAAATACATAACTACCCTACGAGGACGGCTGATAATCTATACATAAAACAGTACAAATTAAATATTTTTAAGAACTCCCCCAATGTACTCGGACATAAAATCAAATAGCAGTATGAAAACTTTTTGTAATAAATTACACGCCTTTCTGTTAAATAAATCTATATATAATATAAGCGAATATTTTAATAATTAATTGTTAAGATTACTATATGTATATTGACGTGTCTCATATGTATGTATGTACATTTTCGACTAATAAATATTATTATTATTATAATGAGATCGCCATGTTATTTTTTTTCTTTGTGACAGTTACGGTACACATTTTACCACTTTAAAGTAACGAGTGTCTTCCACTCCCAGACTAAGCATGAAGTAAAATTTCGAGTTTAGAAAAGCCCCGCGTAGAAAATTTGTCTCGGGTCGCGTAGCGACCCGAGACAAATTTTCACGGGGCTTTTCTAAACTCGAAATTTTACTTCATGCGCCACCCGTATATACCACTGATGTGATGATGATCAATATTTACCGAGATGTGACGAAAACATTTCTTTTTTTGTGGACAGTTTTGGAATAATAATAATAAAAGTAGAATACAATTTATTTAAGCAACTAACCAGGTAGGACCCTTAATAAAAAAAAGCTGCACTGCAAACGAAATGGCAGCTAGTTTTTTGCTGTTTATTTTCACAATAGCATTACAAAAAAGGTGGCGTTAAGCTTTTGGCCGAACACGGCGGAACAAATAACTTTTCCTTGTTTAAAAAAATATTTTTATTATTTTTCATGCAGATTATCATTGGCAAAGATTGTTAATTATCAAAATAATAAATCATTTTGATAATTTTTATTATGCAGTCAATAATTCTACTTACTTTAAGGAAATGAATCGATTTCACAGATCTAAATTCCGTTAACTACTCGCTTATAAATCCACGAATACAAAACTTGTAAAAATCCCGCAATTGTGTCGTCAGATGTGCACCGCTCCAGAGGTACTTTTGAAATTGGCACTACGGTTAGGTGTAAGATATAAACGGTAACTGCATAGAAAATTTAATAGAGCTAATACTAATCTATCAAAATGGTAACGTCAAAATCCACAAATAGCAATTTTATTTTTTCACTTTAGACCAGTTTTTCGGAATTCTGATCTACTGTTCGGCGGCAAAATCAGCCATTGATCGTAACCAAAATATGGAAAAATTTTAAGAAAATAAGTACGTTAAAAATGTATTTTTGTTTATAGTATCACTCAAATTTCTTTGAGTGTAAGCAAGCACACATCGATTTTATTTATATATTTATTTCGGTTCCTTTCGTGTTCATTCACGAATTGCCGAAAAGTGCGTGGCCCTGAGTGGTTGTCACATGACGAGGCCCGAATATCAGGATATCATGAAACCTGAGGATAAGACTGTCTGATAAATGTCTGCATATCTGTCTGGTCGTACGGTTGTTTGCGTCCTCGAGCAAGTTCAATAACACCAAATTACAAACAAAAAATGAAGAAGAAAATCAATGACGCTCGGAGGGCTATTCCAGGCTCGAATTGACGTCAACAACCTACCAGGAAAACATACCTTACAAGAGATTGTCTGTAAACAAAACCTGCGTTTCATAATTTCAATCAATTAGAGTGAAAGTAGGTACATTCAAATTGAACTAAAATAAAGTCAATATTGAAACAATTCTAAATACAACAAATAATACTATATGTATGTATATTTTGATAAAATATCAACTACATACTAGTAATTAAACACTTTTATTTATTATTTATTTTTAATCTTGGAAAATGTTTATAATTACTATTAATTTCGGCCATTTGTTTGTTTTACTTTTAAGAATATAAAAACTAACAACATGTTTTATAATAATACTATATGTATGTATATTTTGATAAAATATCAACTACAAACTAGTAATTAAACACTTTTATTTATTATTTATTTTTAATCTTGGAAAATGTTTATAATTACTATTAATTTCGGCCATTTGTTTGTTTTACTTTTAAGAATATAAAAAGTAACAACATGTTTTCTTTTCTTATTTGCAGAACTTTTAAGCGGTTGTTTCGCGTATGATGATTCGATGCGAGCACCTGGTGAATTGAGGAAAGCGTGTTCAAGAAGAGGAGCGGCAAAACCGCCTCCGGGAAGGGTGTTTACAACACCCAGGTTGAAAGCTCTGAGGGAGCTGATGCAGAGCGAGATTCGCATCAGAGATAAGGCAATAGATGCTTACATCGTCACATCAGATGATGAGCATCAGGTATTTTAACCAAATATTACTAAATTGAAAATGTGTATCATATATTTTTGTTAAAAGACTGCGACATCGCAAATATCTTTTCATTGTTTTCATTATTAATTTAGAGAGAATAAGTTGAAGTAGATAATATTTTTTAGTTGGTTTTGTCTTATTGTTAAGGCGATTAAAGTGTTTTTTTTTTAACTTCACACTAAATCAGTGATTAATTCGTCTAGCGCATGATTTATATTTTCTTCATAATCACGAGTACTTACGTACTAAGTACTGAGCACCATAAATGAAAATTCGAAAAACTATAATTTAAAAATGTTTTTTTGTATATATTTAAACTTCATATGAAATCAGTGTTTTATACGTGTGGCGCATGAAGTAAAATTTTGAGATTAGAAAAGCCTGAGTTTGGATTTGGACGCTACGCGTCCAAATCCAAACGCTCAGGCTTTTCTAAACTCAAAATTTTACTTCATGCTTAATCCGGGAGTGAAAAACACTCGTTAAACAATTGTTTGATTTTTTTGATTATCTAATGCAGAAAACTTAATTTTTTTGGACTATAATAAACACACATACACAAAATGAAATGTTTATATTTTCTGTAGACTTTCATTAAAAGATTCACCAAAAATTTAACAATAGCCGATATTATTTATAATTACAAATATTCCATTTACAAATAACCATATTTTATTATTTAATTCAGAAAAACGAGAAAATTCTGGCATACCGGGTGTTAACTTGGTGGACGCAACATAGGAAACCGTGTGTTAATTTTGAAGTGTTCAAATATTGGCTTCCCTATTTGTTTTTGAAACATAATGTATTTCACTTTTTTGTAGAGGAAAAAATTCTAAATTTATGAATGTTCACACTTAACAATTTACGTTTCTCTAAGTTAAAATAATCAAGAAAAAGTAATGTGATTTTATAAAAATAATGACATGCCATGGAATTGATACAACAATTGCGGATATTCCCTGTTTTTTTTAAGTTCAATTTATAGCTTTAAACAAGTGTTTTCCACTCCCAGACTAAGCATGAAGTAAAATTTCGAGTTTAGAAAAGCCCCGTGAAAATTTGTCGAGGGTCGCGCAGCGACCCGAGACAAATTTTCTGGGCTTTTCTTAACTCGAAATTTTACTTCATGCGCCACGCGTATAAAACACTCATTTCCAGTGAGGTTAAAATATACATAAATTCCACAATATTTCAGTGTTTTATACGCGTGGCGCATGAAGTAAAATTTCGAGTTTAGAAAAGCCCCGTGAAAATTTGTCTCGGGTCGCTACGCGACCCTCGACAAATTTTCTACGCGGGGCTTTTCTAAACTCGAAATTTTACTTCATGCTTAGTCTGGGAGTGGAAGACACTCGTTACTTTAAACTGTGTCACAATTGGTAAAATGTGTACTGTAACTGTCACAAAGAAAAAACAAATTTTCTGGGCTTTTCTAAACTCGAATTTAAACTTCATGCGCCACGCGTATAAAACACTAAAATATTGTGGAAATATACATAAATGCCACAATATTTTAGAGTTTTATACGCGTGGCGCATGAAGTAAAATTTCGAGTTTAGAAAAGCCCAGAAAATTCGTCTCGGGTCGCTGCGCGACCCTTGACAAATTTTCACGGGGCTTTTCTAAACTCGAAATTTTACTTCATGCTTAGTCTGGGAGTGGAGAACACTCGTTTACTGCTTTAAATCAAACTCTTTTAAATTTAACGAATGTCAGAAAATTTCCAGCTAAAATAATTAAGAAAAAGTAATGTGATTTTATAAAAATAATGACTTACCATGGAATTGATACAATTACGGATGTCAAAATAGCACAAGATATTGCTGTTACTTAATTAACGACAAAAAACATAACGCGAACATTCGAAAACATGTACTTTAATCAAGTGACTGCGATATCTTTTGCCATTTTGACATCCGCAATTGTTGTTTCAATTCCATAGCATGTCATTATTTTAATAAAATCGCGTTACCTTTTCTTAAATATTTGAACTTAGAGAAACGTAAAGTGATAAAAGTTAACACGAATGAATTCAAAATTTGTCGCTCTACAAAAATGGTAAGTATATTTTGTTTCTAAAATAAATAGGGGAGCCAAAATTTGAACATTTAAAAATTTACATGGGATTTCCTATGCTGCGTTCGCCTAGTCAACACCCGGTACGTTAAAGTTATAAGATTTCAAAATCAATGCATGAAACTATGTTTTTTTTATATAAGAACAAAAATTAACTAAAGAATGATTTACGTTTGAAATTATTTAAAATCATCAACATTATTTTAGATTAACTATTTTTGTATATATTTGTAATACAGAAAACAAAAATATCAAAGTTATAAGATCCCAAAATTAAAATATAATATTGTATGATATGAATATAATTGATTTTCTTCTAAGACTTTAATATAAAAACTAATTAAAAAATGATATACATTTAAGATTATGATGCGCCGACATATAGAGAGTTTTATGTAACACCGAACATTTTCATAACGAGATATTTTCTTTTAAGTATCCATATGCATACGTTGTATATTTTCCGACGCTCGGTTTAGTAAAAGAATTCCAATTGAAACTTTAGGCGAGTGTTTCCATTCCCAGACTAAGCATGAAGTAAAATTTCGAGTTTAGAAAAGCCTGAAAATTTGGTTGGGTCGCGTAGCGCGAAGCGCGGAGCGATCAAACCAAATTTTCAGGCTTTTCTAAACTCGAAATTTTACTTCATGCGCCACCGGTACAAAACACTGATTCAATTTAAAGTTTAGCGGTGCGTTTTAAACTTCGCAATATGTCAGTGTTTTGTACCGGTGGCGCATGAAGTCAAATTTCGAGTTTAGAAAAGCCTGAAAATTTGATTTGGGCGCTCCGCGCTTCGCGCTACGCGACCGAATCAAATTTTCAGGCTTTTTTAAACTTGAAATTTTACTTCATGCTTAGTCTGGGAGTGCAACACACTCACTTTATGTTTCAAATTGAACTCTTTTTAAAAAACAACAAGTCGAGGCATTAATTGTGATTGATTGGCTACAATTTGTAATGGTCATACAGAAACCCGATTTGCACATAACCTGAAAAATGAAAGGTGTCAAATCGTGCTTTGGTTTGATATATAGAATATACGAAAATGAACATTGAAAATGTTCAGTGTTACACAAAAGTCTCTGTATATTTTTTGTTAACGAAGTATTTCTTTCAATAAAACGTTATAGTATTTAACATTATTAGCATTGTTAAAACGGTTTTTACTGGCGGACAGAAGGATATGACTGGCGAGTCGCTAGACGAGCCAGTCACCTTCTGGAGCCAGTAAAATCCGTTAACTTGCGTATATTGTTATATATTTTATTTGTCAATCATTTGTAATTAATTAAAATACACTTATTTGGTAAATTTAATCAAATTGGAATTACAAAACAATATATAGTTACTTTTTGAATCCTACAAATATTAATGAACACCACTTTTTTTAATATTTTAACATTGAATACCTGTGAACTAGAACATTTTCCTTCATATTAAACCATATTTATTCCAGTACTAACTTGTTAAATTTTAACAAGTTAGTATACTGACTTGTTAAAATTTTACAAGTCAGTAGCTTGAAAACATAACCTTACTTGTTTAATACTGTCTATTGATAAATTGACGATTACAAATGAGAGACAAATAAAATATTAAAACTAGTTAACATCCGTAATTTCAAAATGATTTAACATGTACCAGACAGAATATGTTTCACCATACGACAGAAGACGCGAATATATTTCGGGCTTTAGCGGAAGCTCAGGCGATGCCATCGTAACCCTGACAAAAGCAGCCTTATGGACAGACGGCCGATTCCACCTCCAAGCCGACGACCAGCTTAACTGCGATTGGCTCCTGATGCGGGAAGGCCACAGCAAAATCCCTACAAAATCCCAATGGCTCCGCGAACAACTCCCCGAGAACGGAAGAATCGGCGTCGACCCGAAACTAATCTCAGCAGCAATTTGGAACGAGCTCAAAGCAGAACTAGCCAACTCCACTTTAGAATTAGTCCCATTACACCTAAACTTAATCGATATGATCTGGTTGAATCACAAAGACACGGTCAGTGATAAAGACGCGTTCGTTTGGGAGTTGAAGTACGCTGGGAGAAATTGGACTTCCAAAGTGGAGGATGTTAGAAAGGAGTTGAAGAGGGGCGAGGTTGATGCGATGGTGGTGACTTCTTTGGCGGAGATTGCTTGGTTGTTAAACATCAGAGGGAGGGATATTCCTTACAATCCGTTTGTAAGGGCTTACGTTGTTTTGAGTCACGCTGAGGTGATTTTGTATGTTGATAACTCGAAATTGATCAAGAATGATGTTAACAAGCACCTTCGTACGGATTATGGCGTTAGTTCTTATTCAGTTATGTAAGTATTTTCAAATTTTTGTTTTGTAATTTGATTAGACTTTGTGTAATTGATTATGGCGTTAGTTCTTATTCAGTTACGTAAGTACCATATGATCGAAAACTTTCCTCCTCTAGAGTGCCTTGAATTTTTTATTTAAAAGAAATTAGGTTGACAGTAAAAGTTACCAGACGTTATAGGTTATATTATTCTAACAAAAGTTCCGTTCTGGACCCCTAACAGAGCGGACGTCGAGCGTGAGTTGTGCGTTTCATCCCTGCTCGTGTTTGACCGACACGTGGTTGTTTCGCAAGTCCTTTTGCTATCTGTTTCATCCTTTACAATCAACTATATCCTGAAAATGCATTCATTTATTACTTATCCTTGCAACCACGTGTGTATTTTCCGTAAATTCCTTTCCTTTACTCGGAGATAGCGAAACTCTTATTTATTCAATTGGACAAAATTACTGTGACTGGTCAACAGGGCCTAGTAGCCAAGGCCATTAATTAAGCAGAAGAAGAACAAGAAGAAGATTATTCTATTAAATTAAAGAATAACAATAATGAATTTAAATGTAATAGCAAGTATTATAGGTACAAGTAGAGCTTAAAAAATCTATAACAAACGTTTAAAGTGTTCTCCTTTATTATTTAAACATGACGCCACTCTTCGTTTCATATTGTCAAACGCACTTACTAAATAATCCGTAGTAATTGAATTGAAAACATTTTCTATCGCTTCGGTAAGTTCTTCATGGTGTAGAGGCAATTTTTATATACTGTATTTTTAAGGTAAAAAAAATAAAGTAGTCGAGGAGTCCGGAGACCTTGGCAGGAACTCGAAAGAAAAATAAAGCAATAAGCTTGGCGGGAACATGAAAAAAAAATACAATAATCTCATTGTTTCTGCTGCGGTGGCGTTGTCTTGTCATGCGTTGTCTTGTTGAAAATATCCATTTCCAAGTTCGTCATCATGTAATTGATTTATAAAATGTTGCAATAAATTATGTTGGTACCTATATGCATTTACAGTCCCATGAAAAAAGATTGGTTTAATAATACGTCTTCGTGATATGGCAAACCAGACTCCTATTTTTTGAGAATGTAAGGGCGTTAACGTAGCGTATCCTGTTAAATAAAACCATGCTTTATCCATAAAGAAGGATGTGTCAAGGACATCGTTGTTGTTTATGTTATTATGGAACAATTGGGAACAATTAATACGGTTTTGGAAATCGAGAGGCCGGAGCTCTAGCACACAGCGAAGCTTTTACGGAATTTGTGAAGATCTTTTTTAAGAATTCATTGACATTTCATATGGAACATTGGAAGATCTACTTGTTGTGAAAGCCTTCGAATAGATTTTTTGGGCGAATGATTTATTCGTTCCTCTGCATCTGCAACATTTTTAGCCGTCCGTTTGGTTGGTCTGACACCGCCAGGTCTTTTAATTACAGCTCATGTTTCGCGAAACTTTTGAACACATTCTTTAATAACATACCGCAAATCGTCGTAGGAAACTATAATATCGGGAAAAGCAGTGCGAAATTTGTTGGTACATGGTTGTAGGTAGTACGCCCATTCTTGATTTTCTCTCTTTTTCCCATTTCGAAAGTAACTTGCGACAAGGTAAACTTTATGTTCGGCAGTGAACATTTTTATTGATTTTCACCATGAAAGAAGAGGAAACGACATCCCGTTGTCCTTGTTTTAAGGCTCAGTTTAGTGCAATCTAGTTGTTCTCAACCAAACTAATCTAACACACACACGCACACGTATACATGTATACGCTTTCTGTTTGCATGTATGAGTAGTCTGTGAATTAGGGCCAATTCCAGAAATATTTTGAACCAAGTTTTATCCTGAATAGAGTTCAAAAGGACATCAAACGATAGAAAATGTCATTTTAAACTGCAATTCAGAGATGAATACAGTTCAAAATGTTTATGTGGTTACTCTCTAGATGGAAATACTCCGATTTTTGAATTGTTTTAAATTAAGGTGTAGACATGTGTGGGACACACAAATGTTAGGATAAAGTTCTTTCGGAGACTTACCATTTAACCGCAAATCGTATTTTAAGGTGCGATTTTGAGGTTATATACGTTGGTATTTTTGGGTGAATAAGCATATTACAGTTATAAATTGTACACATAATGAAATTATCTCCAAAATGATGACGTAATTAATCCAAATTGTAGTATTATCTTCATTAATACAGCTAAAATCACAATATTAATTTCACACTAAATCTGACGTCGACTGACGTTTATTTAAACTAATGGTTATATAATTCTAGATTGATTATAAGTTATGTTTAGATTATGAGTATTTTAGCTTTTGGTATAAAAAAATAGATGGCGCAAAGTGTATTAAAATTTTCAAAAAGATCCGCTTACTAAAATGTTTTTCCAATGACTGGGATTATAACGTAAACAATTAATTTTGTAATTGAAATATTCTAATTTGTCTATAACTTCTATAACCATAATTTCTAGTTGCGTTGATGGCCAACAATTTTGTTATTACCCCACTGCTGCAACCCGAGTTGATTTTCGTAAACAGCAAATGTGAATTTATTGAAAATAAAAAGTTAAGTGTTTACTATAATTTTATACATAACAGTACATGGTGATTTTAAAATTACAGTATATGTGATATTGTTACGAGATAAATTTACTAAAAAGTAATGGTACAATATCATAATATTCTCGTTTCCGCGTAAAGGTAGCGCCATCTACTTTTTTATATCATAAATTAAAATATTTGTAATTTTCTAATGGATCCAATTTATATATCCATTATTTCAAATAAACGTCAGTACACGTCATATTTAGTGTAAAATAAATATCGTGATTTTGGCTGTATAAATAAAGATTATACTACAATTTTGATTATTTACGTCATAATTTTGGAAATAATTTCATGTGCACAATTTATTCCTGTAATGTGCTTATTTACCCAAATATACCAACCTATATAACCTCAAAATTGGAACTTAAAATACAATTTGCGGCTAAACGGTAAGTCTCCGAAAGAACTTTATCTTAACATTTGTGCGTCCCACACACGCTTACTTCCAGTTCCGCTGGCAAACTCTCAAAAATCTTAGTATTCCGTTCTGGAGAAAACCCAACATCTTTCCTCTCTTTCTCAAAGTGTATACTGGCGCCATCTAGGAATCTGCAACCAAACTACATTTTTAAATTTGATTGGACCATTGACGTCTCGCTCCCCTGATTTTTACAATATAATGACAGTGACGTCTGATTTGTTTTTATTTAACAGAATTTAAAATAAAGAAAAAAATCAAAGCACTCTAGAGGCGGAAAGTTTTCGATCATATGGTATTTTCTGATTTTTGTTTTGTATTTTGTTTATACTTTGTGTATTTTCAGCGTGAAATCGTATGATGAGATTTGGACTGATCTTCCAACTTTGTGTCAAGCTTGGAGGTACGTTTTAGTGCCGTCTGCAAATGTTTATAGTTTAGGTGCCAGTTATGGGATTTATTCTTTGGTGGCGGAGGAAAAAAGGATATCCAGACCTTCGCCTATTATACAGTTGAAGGCGAAGAAGAATCCGACGGAGATTGAAGGGATGGAAAGAGCCCATATTAGGGATGCGGCAGCCATGTGTGAATTTTTGGAATATTTAAAAAATAGGGTATGTTCTTTTAACTTTAGTATGTTTTATAAACAGTGGCTCAGCCAGGATTTCGTCTTAGCTGCGGAGAGCCAATACAAATCAAATACGATCACGTTTTCAAAAACACGAAAATGTGTCTAAATTAGTGAAATTATGCATTCATTTACTTGAACATTGACAAAGGGCTGAAGAAACTTATCAAAAGCATTGACAAAAATCTTATAAAATTGATAAACCTATTTGTATTCGACTTACTTTTCTATATTTGGATTCACCGAATTTACTGCGAATACTCGAATATTATTAAACAGAGCCTGAAGAAGTTGTAATGGAAATAGAAAATAAACATGGAATTAATACTTTTTTTGTTTATTTCGTTTTATAAGTTGTTTTGAAAATTACACACTAAATCAGTGTTTAATACGCCTGGCACGTGTATTAAATATTTGGAGTTTATAAAAGCCAATCCAAATTTTCAGGCTTTTCTAAACTCGAAATATTTACTTCATGCCAAGTCAATGAATGGAAAATACTCGTTAAAATATTATTGAACACTTAAATTAATATAAAGATTTGAAAGTAGTAAACTAAACTAAATACATACTTTAACCCTCTCATGCACAACTTTTCAAAATTAGATTTTGTGGTGAAACAAAAGTTAATATTGGTTGGAATTGAGCTTTATATTAATAAGAATAATAAAAAAGTTGAAAATTTTTTAAAACTTCATTTATTTTGGGAAAAAATAGAATGTACACATATGTGTACACAGTGCACTTATGGTAAGAAATAAATACACATATAATATTATACTATAAATGTATTGTTCACATAGAATCTGAAATATTTCATTTTATTATGTATGATATACCTCAAAACATTCGGGACACAACGCTATTTCCCATCTTTTGCACATATATCGTGTTTTTTTGAAGAATTTACACTTTTGCAACGTGCCGCATTTTTTATTTTAAGTTTTTTTGGAAAATGTGGCCCTTTATCTAATCGTTTCTCTGTGGGAACCACTGCACGCTTTCTTTTTTTATAGCAGGAGGAGTTGTACTTTTTGGACGACCCTTTTGTCGTTTCATCTGTGCATCTCCACAGAAAATTAGACAAGTTGCAATGCGAATTTTGAATTGTAGTAAATCCAACTTTTCTATTAAATTGTTGTTATCCCAACGCCATAAAATCCAAGAATTTACTATAGCTACATTTATTTGGTGGTAAAATATTCTCATATACCACCTGCGGTTTCTTTACTGGTTGGTATATAAAGCTGTTAGAGAGTCCATAAGATCAACACCTCCCATGTGTTGATTGTACAACTTTATTGAAAATGGTCGAGTAACTTTTATTCGTTGTTTTTCTTTGAGGCAAAATCTTTCAGCAGTATCGATGGAGAATACTCCTGCGTAGTTGGATACTGTGTGTACTAAGTTATTGTCGTGCCACCTTACCACTGTGATGTTATTATCAGATGTTGCAAACGAATAACTTCCACGACCATCTTTTTTCAATAACTTCTCCGATTTCAAAATTTTGTCAGCTCCTTTCAACCTATTTAATCGCATTGTTCACCTATACCAAATTTTTTTCTGCGTTAACGCGCCTATCAGAGGGATACTCGAAAATAGATTATCGGCATAAATTTTGTAATATTTTGTTGTCAATATCATGACATAATCTTATCACGACATCTCCGGCTGCACCAATTTCAGAAATATCTTGCCTATTACCAGAAGTACCTTGAAATATTTCAAAACTATACACATATCCAGATGTGCCTGCCCGGACCCATATTTTATATCCTCATTGTTTGGGCTTTTTTGGTATTGTTTCAATGATGAGCGTCCTTTGAAAGGTACCATCATTTCATCAATTGACATATACCGTTCAGGATCAACAGCCGAATGAAAAGTTTCATGAAGATGAGCAATTACAGGACATACGCGAAATTGCTTATCCGTATTATTTTCTTTGATTGTGAAAGCATCTACAAAATGCAAATATCTTTGAATTTCTTCAAACTGTTTCTGAGACATAGCATCTGCTATGAAATTCATCCTGAATCCACCTTCAGAAGACCAATATTGCCTAATTCTTGGGTATTTGATGTATGACATCATAGTTGTAATACCCAAAAATATTTTGAGATCACTAAGTGTCAGATTGAAATTTATTTTGTTATTCTGATAGGCATATAAATTCGATTGGAAAACAATTGTGTCTCTCAAAAATGAATTAGAAAATAATGGTTGAAGTAATCTATTGGTGAATCACCATGAACATGTACTTTATGTTCTTTACTGGCGTTGAGAATATTAGCACCAAATAAATTTTCTTTATTTAGAACCCAATTAGGCGAGCAATCAGGTTTCTGGGTAGAATTTTTGTTTCTCTTTTTTTTTTTCTAGTTGTGTTTTCTCCATATCTGCCTCTTCAATATCATGCTCCTCTTCGACAATTTCTTCTTGATCGCCATTATTTTCAAACACGGACTCTATGTCTTCAGAATCGCTATCTGATATGATTCCATCTTCTGAGTCATGGGTATATAACATTGACTCAATTTCCGCGTCGGTCAATGGACGTCGTCTTTCATACTCGCTATATTTCGTTTTTATTTCTTTACTTGTTACATTGATAGATTTTTCAGTCGTTTTGCTTTCTTTCTTTTCACGTTGATAGATTTTTTAGTTAACACATTGTTAATTTTATTATGTTTATTTTTTTCTTTTCCTTGAGAATCTCCTTCACTATCTTCAGGTAAATATTCTAACTCACTATCCGATGCCATCAATATTTTCTCTAGTTCAGCTTGAGATAGAGGACGTTTTGGATCAATCTTTCTGCTTGAAGTCGAAGCAATAGGTGGTAAATTTGCTGTAATTTTGGTTAGTGATTCATCATACAGATCACAATCTATTAGTAATCAATCTATCTGTTCATCAGTAATACTATTTTCTTCATGATCCATTTTTAGCTAGCACCACTTCAACTGAAGTTACAAAAAGAAAAAAAGTTATAAAATATATATTTATACAAATAAAAATCACATTACTTGAAATATTTCAACGTATGTTTTCTTTTTTCTAAAAACGTTGTTTACAATTTTTGTGCGCGCTTTGTTCGTGTACAAATATATTTTATCCATTTTCGTAAATATAACGGACTATTTTGTGAGGGCAAGTTATTAATTTTGAGAACAAACTATTTTTATAAAAGAAAACATTTCTTACTTACCTAAAAATACTTTATTTTGTCGTAAACAGATTTTTTTTCTACAGTCTTTGCAGAAACTAACCATAAGCACACAGAGCACATGACGACTTTTTCACAAACGATTATAATATGCAATTCAGTATAACTAGCTAACTAGCGAAAATATATGTCCACAAATGTGTACTAAGATCACTTCTATAAGAATTTAACTGATACTTTTGGAAATAAATAGAAAAACAAATGTGTCCACAAACGTGGACGTGGCGCATGATAGGGTTATTATACTTAAAAACTGTTTACTTAATTTAAAGAAAACTAACTTGTTTTTTTTAAATTACTAAGCCATAATTAAATGTGATTTGACTGAATTTACACAAAATTTAATTACATTTTCAAGAAATGTAAGTCGATTTTGATTTAAATGCTTTACTTCATTGTTCGTTCTTGGTGTAGGGCAGTTTCATTTAATATTTAATTCTTATACTTATATGCACATTTTATATTTTCTTTTCGTTTCGGTGACATGTTCTATAGTCAACACATTACCTTTCTACCCTGACGTCATAACCTTTTTTTCTTAGTTGAATTAATAAAGGTTCGTTAAAACAGAAAACAATTGTTTGGCATGTCGATATTTAAGTGAAAGCTTGCACGATTATTTTGAAAAATGTCATGTAAGTACCTACACTTGCCATAATAATTAAAAATGCCAGCAAATAACGAACACGCTCAAACACTTATTGCCAAAGGTACAAAGTTCTTTGAACAAGAAAAGAATCGAGTTTCTCAAGGGCAAGAGTGTTTTATTTCGTAAAATGTATTATTAAAGTAATCATATGTGCTCCAAATCTTTAGATGTTCGTTGTTTTTATGAAACTTCAATTTGAAACTTTTTCTAAACTCGAAATTTTACTTCATACGTCACGCGTATAAAACACTGAAATATTGCCAAGTTCACAATATGCCACTAAAGCAGTATGCTAAAGACGTATGTTTCGGACTTCACTTAAAACCAATATTTTATACGCGTGGCGCATGAAGTAAAATTTCGAGTTTAGAAAAGTCTGAAAATTTGGTTTGGTCGCGTAGCGCTACGCAACCAAACCAAATGGTTAGGCTTTTCTAAACTCGAATTTTACTTTATGCTTAATCTGGGAGTGGAAAACACTCCATTAAAGCTACAAATTGAACTCTTTTATAAAATAACGAATGTCGGAAAATGTACAGCGTATGTATACTTAAAAGAAAAATTCTCAGTAATATATACTGGGAATGTTTCTAATTTTCTGATAGTATGTTATTTTCTTCAAAACTTTATAAAAATTTGACTTCTCACTGATAGATTTATAAAAAAAAAGATGGGCACAGACATGCGCTTTTGTCGTTTTATTTCATTTTTATGACGTCACGGTAAAAGTGTTGACTATACCAGGTGTTAACTTGGCGGACGCAACATAGGAAATCGCATGTTAATTTTAAAGTGTTCAAATATTGGCTTCCCTATTTATTTAATTTTAACTTTTACTACTTTTCGTAGAGGGAAAAATTCTAAATTTATTAATGATCACACTTAACACTTAACGTTTCTCTAAGTAACAATAATTAAGAAAAAGTAATGTGATTTTATAAAAATAATGACATACCATGGAATTGATACAACAATTGCGGATATTTCCTGTTTTTTTTAAGTTCATTTAAAGCTTTTAACAAGTGTTTTCCATTCCCAGACTAAGCATGAAGTAAAATTTCGAGTTTAGAAAAGCCCCGTGAAAATTTGTCGCGCAGCGACCCGAGACAAATTTTCTGGGCTTTTCTAAACTCGAAATTTTACTTCAAGCGCCACGCGTATAAAAGACTGTAATATTGTCAAATTTATGTATATTCGAACTTCACTTAAAATCTGTGTTTTATACGCGTGGTGCGTGAAGTAAAATTTCGAGTTTAGAAAAGCCCAGAAAATTTGTCTCGGGTCGACAAATTTTTACGGGGCTTTTCTAAACTCGAAATTTTACTTCATGCTTAGTCTGGGAGTGGAAAACACTCATTTAAAGCTACAAATTGAACTCTTTTAAAAATCAACGAATGTCGGAAAATTAACAGCTAAAATAATTAAGAAAAAGTAATGTGATTTTATAAAAATAATGACATACCATGGAATTGATACAACAATTGCGGATATTTCCTGTTTTTTCTAAGTTCAATTTAAAGCATTAAACAAATGTTTTCCACTCCCAGACTAAGCATGAAGTAAAATTTCGAGTTTAGACAAATTTTCTGGGCTTTTCTAAACTCGAAATTTTACTTCATGCGCCACGCGTATAAAAGACTATAGTATTGTCAAATTTATGTATATTCGAACTTCACTTAAAATCTGTGTTTTATACGCGTGGCGCATGAAGTAAAATTTCGAGTTTAGAAAAGCCCAGAAAATTTGTCTCAGGTCGCTGCGCGACCCTCGTCAAATTTTCACGGGGCTTTTCTAAACTCGAAATTTTACTTCATGCTTAGTCTGGGAGTGGAAAACACTCGTTTAAAGCTTCAAATTAAACTCTTTTAAAAATCAACGAATGTCAGAAAATGAACAGGTAAAATAATTAAGAAAAAGTAATGTGATTTTATAAAAATAATGACATTTTTCTTGTATAGTGTAAATCATTTCTAAAACATTTACTTTAATCAAGTGACTACAATACCTTTTGCCATTTTGACATCCGCAGTTGTTGTTTTAATTCCATGGCATGTCATTATTTTTATAAAATCACATTATTTTTTCTTAATTATTTGAACTTAGAAAAATGTAAAGTGATAAACGTTAACACGAATGAATTCAGAATTTTTTCCTTTACAAAAAAGGTAAATACATTTTGTTTCTAAAATAGACAGAGGAGCCAAAATTTCAAAATTTCAAAATTTACATGGGATTTCCTATGTTGCTTCCGCCAAGTCAACACCCGGTATATGCTTGTTTAGTATTCAAATTCGGACCTACATTTTCCGTTTGCGAATAAATTTGAAATCCCGAAGGAAGATCATTTTTTATTTTTTTCAATCTTGCGAGATTTAGACTGTGTTTTTAATGTTTTAGATTTATTCTGGTGATTCGTGGACAGAAATGGATGTAGCAAAAGTGATCAACAACATAAGATTCGAGCAGAATTTGAGTTTGGGTAACAGTTTTGAGACGATAGTAGCCTTCGGTTCGAATGGAGCTTTGCCACGTTACGAACCAACGATGTCCACAAACGCGGGCATCTTTCATAACAGCACTTTGGTAATTGATTCTGGTGGTCAATATTATGGTAAGTTAACCATCAACAGCTATTTGTACAAACAAAACATTCAAGCCAACGAAATTTGATTCACCTAGTCCTGACTTTTAAAACGTTAAAAGCAATAAATAGTAGATTTAATGGTAAAAGACCCTGTGCATTTTGGAGATGCCACATATAAAAAACTTTTTTATTTAAAGAGATATTAAAAAAAAAAACGTGTTCGCGAGCCAGGGTCACTTTTTCGTGTTTCGTGTTTTAATCAAACAAAAAGTGACCTAGGCTCGCGAAAACGGTTTTTCAATATCTCTTGAAATAAAAAAGTTTTCCATATGTGGCACATCCAAAATGCACCACCCTGTACATAGAAAATGAATAGCAGTTAGTAACTTTTACTTTAAACCAACGACATGTAAAGATTATCATTGTAGTAAGTGCTTTAAAAATCAGGTGACTATGACCTCACCCCACCAAAAAAGCTTAATTTATGCTTCGATTAATATGCTTGAAGCTCTACTTTTCAGCACTAGTCGTTAAATGACCAATGTATTTTAAGTGGGAGTTACTTTTTAAAACGATTTACATTATTATCATGTATGACAGTGAAATTAGTTGAATGGATTATTGGGAATATAATTTACGAAAACTTTCAGAAACTAATTACACAAGACAAATGTAATAAAGGGTGATCTAGATTAGACTTTAGGATTTGTTATTTAAATAAAATACAAGATATTTAAAAAATAATTTTATTGTTAATAGTGTAAAGAATAGACTTGGCAATTATGTAAAAATATGATATCGGCCAAACGCCCTCCACGACTCTGCTGACACGATACCATTCTTTTAGCGATGTTTTCGGTACCAAGTTCCAATAAATGAGAGATAACATGACAAAGAAATTTGTGACATGTGGCACCATCTTGTTGAAACCACATGTCATTGAAAGTTCAAATAATTCTTTTCATGGAAGAAAAAGTTGTTTAGCATCTCCCGATAGCGTACACCAGGTATGGGCAATCTTTGCTTAGCTGAGGGCGTAATTTCGGGACATAATCAGGTCGCGGGCCGTAGGTAAGAAATAAGTGGGTAGTAGTGAATAAAAAGGCGATAAAAATTCACAAATTTTTTTATTAATTACAATTATAATAGCATAATCAAACATATACAAGCAAATTAACAAAAAAGGATAGAAAAATAAAATAAAAATTAATGAGAGACTTGAGTTTGAAGCTGAGAAAAAAAAAAGATCAATGTTGGGGTCAATATCACTAGTACATAGGCTCAAAGTGTTTTCTAAATTAATATCTCTAAATATTTAATTGATGAGACGGATACATGATGAAACTCCATAATACTATTTGAAATAAAACAACGCAGTTGGGAGGGTTTCACTTTTATTGTTGAACACTGCAACATGTTTCACCACACAGTGGCTTCATCAGGCAGATGAAATATTCATCTGCCTGATGAAGCCGTTGTGTGGTGAAACATGTTGCAGTGTTCAACAATAAAAGTGAAACCCTCCCAACTGCGTTGTTTTATTTCAAATAATATCTCTAAGCCGAGTACGATGCTTATTTTTATTAATTTTCATGATTTAAAAAAGCTGCTCACATTTATAAGTGCTTCCGAATGTGCAAATTATTTTTTTTGCGAAAACTGTCAGATCTGGAGACATTTCTTCGGAAAGGTATGTTCTGTAAAATTCGCTTAGTTTCACATCATCAAAATTAGACTTCAAATATGAGTCTTCTTGAACCTCGATTTACTCCATTTGTAGGCGAAGCGGAGCATCTTCCACATTACACTTAGACGGATTTGTAAAAATATTGAAAGTGCTATCCATATTCTGAAAATCGGAAAACCGATCAGTGAATTGCTCGGACAGTAGCTTCAGTTCTTCAGCATAGCGACCGTAATTATTATTTTTGTGACTAGATAATGCTACTAAACAAAAACAGTTGTTACTTCTGATTAACCAATAGCCCTTGTATTTGAAGCTTCAAGTTCAGGTCGTTTCCTGTGATGTCTACCAGTCACAAAGCCATGTTGGATCACAAATTTGCGGCAATGGTTTCTCTTTTATTTCCATAAAATCAGCTATTTCTTTTCTAAGGTCATAAAACCTTTTTAGCATTTTGCCTTTGCTTAGCCACCTTACTTCGCAATAGTATGTCACATCATCGTGTTCTAAAGAGAGTTCATCCAAAAATGCTTTAAACTGGCGATGGTTAAGACCGCGGGATCTAATGCAATTGATGGTATTTAATACCACATCAATAACGTTCATCAGTCGAATGGACTTAGAGCACAAGTTATGTTGGTGAATAATGCAATGCAGAATTATTAAATCACTCACTTACACATTCATAGCGGTTGCTCTTTCCTTCAGAATTCAGATAAAACCTTTTCGTGAACCGACCATTGAAGGCGCATCTTCTGTGCACAGTCCAACTAATTTACGCCACTGCAAACCATATTGCTCAAAGGTACTTTGCACCTCAGCAAAAATATCTTTTCCAGTAGTGGTCTATTGTAGCGGCCGTAAAGCCAGTAATTCCTCTGTCACTACAAATTCTTCATCAACACCTCATATAAAAATAGCTAACTGGGCTGTGTCAGATAAATCTATACTCTCATCTAAAGCAATCGAAAATGCGTGAAAACCATACAATCTATCAGTAAATGTTTTTTTTTGATATCACTAGCCATCAAATCTATACGTCAAACAACAGTACGTCGCGATAAGCTCACTTTCTTAAACTCTTTCTTCTTTTCTGGGCACAAAAGTTCTGCAACATCTACTAGGCACTCTTTAACAAACTCTCCTTCAGAAAATGACTTCGATGTTTTCGCTATTTTGGAACTAACTATTAAGCCAGCTTTAACAACAATGTTTAGATTTGATCTTTGTGAATGGAACATTTGTTGCTGTTTCCCTAAATTGGTAATGAGTTTTTTAATTTTATCCTTTCTTAACTGGCAAGTAAGTAAATTATATTGAGCGAAATGCTTGCTGGAATAATGCCGCTTCATATTGTATTCTTTTAAAACAGAAATTGTTCCATTGTACAACAAACACATAGGTTTACTACTGTGCATGATAAAAAAGTATTCATCAGTCCATTTGTTTTCGAATTGAAAACCAGACATCTTGATAGATTTCTTTTCTTATGTGCTGAATTTGCTTAAATATTTCCCGCGTCTTTCCTTATCAGTTGTTAAGAAGGAATGAGTTGGCACGCGCGCTGAGCGGTTTATATATTACCCGCAATAAGCAACTAGGTTCACGGTCATTAGGCGGCTTCCCGAATGTTTATCTGTTTGTCTCTTTCTAACGACTATCTCTGACTCGATCTGTGGCGTTCCACTGCGTACGCTTAATAATATTATTTGTCGAATTTAGTCTTTATGATTTGAATAGATACAGTTTTAGGTTCGTTGATTATAATTACAAATAAACTATGTATGCTAAATCTTTAATTTTTTGCGCGTTATTTGAAATTTCTTTTGCGGGCCGGATCCGGCCCGGGGGCCTGGGGTTGCCCATATTTGGCATACACCGTTGATTGTAACAGCGCTACCGGCTTTGTCCTTACAAAAGTACGAACCGATGATTCCTGCAGCTCACAGTGCACACCAAACAGTGCACAGTTCACCATGTGGATTTTCACTACCCCAGATGCGACAATTTTGGTGATTCACATACCCATTCAAATGAAAATGGGCCTCATCGTTCCATATGATTTTCTTGTAAAAATCAGCATTCACTTCTTTGTTTTGTGAAACCCAGTTCACAAATGTATGGCGTTTCTGGTGGTCCGCTGGTTTAAGTTCTTAAGTCAGTTGAATTTTATACGCCTTTAATTGCAGGTCTTTTTTAAAATTCGTTGAGTAGTGCCATATGAAAGATTCAATAGCTGTTAACGGTGACGGATTGACGTGATTGGTTCTTCTTGCACACTATCACAGATACGAGCAATATTTTCATCTGAAAAACCTCTGCGTTGATAATGAACTCTTGGTGTATTAATAACCATACCACGTGCTTCAACTTTGTACAGTAGATCACGAATTACACGCTCACTTGGAATATTATTGAGTCCAAACAGTCATCGAAGTTTTCGTCGCGTAATCGTAACTGATTGTCTGTTTTCATAATAAACTTGCTGCACTGTATACGACGCCATGATGAATTTGCCATGTGTTTAGATACCAACTGTTAAAGTGCAAACTTTCAACATTTAAAGAACGAAAATGGCGCGTTCAAATCTTAAAGCCCAATTTGGATCACCCTTTATTACAGTTTTTCCAAACTTGAAATTGTATTTTTCTATATGTATGTAATGTTGAACATTTTTGTTTTAGACGGTACGACAGACGTAACAAGAACGTTACATTTTGGCATTCCAACCGAGGAAGAAATCAACGCATACACTAGAGTTTTAATGGGAATGATTCAATTGAGCTCGTTAATATTTCCTGAAAATATGAAGTCTTCAGTTGCCGATGTATTGGCAAGAGCACCGTTGTGGGAAGTCGGTTTGGATTATTTGCACGATACAGGGCATGGGATAGGCACCTTTTTGGGAGTTCATGAATGTGAGATATTCAGTGTATACAAGGAGTTTCACTCGCTTATAAAATTCAAATAATTGGACACAGATGTTTAAATTTACTTAATTTATTGCGAAACAAGAATTAAATATTACATAAGCCTGCAGTCATAAAACTATATGCTAATATTTGCTGATATTTGACATACAGGGAGTGTTTTTTTGAAGTATACATACGGCAATATATACTTTGTAAATTTGCAGGCATTCTTTGATTTTATAATAACGTTTAATTTAAAGCTTCTAACAAGTGTTTCTACTCCTTGATTAAGCATAAAGTAAAATTTCGAGTTTGAAAAGCCTGATAATTTGGTTTGATCGCCTAGCGAATTGGAGCAACCGATCCAAACTTTCAGGCTTTTCTAAACACGAAATTTCAGTTCAAGCGCCACGCGTATTAACACTGATTTAAAGCGAAGTTCAAAATATTCTGCTTAAATTTGATCTCACGTTAATAATTTTTACAATAATTTATTTCGTATAACCAAATCTTGCGCTTTCAAAATACGCGCAATTTGCTTTGGGATATGCAATTATAATTAACGCCCGGTTTTAAGGCGGTTGTTTAAAAGCGATTAATGTATGGCTTTTAACGAGTGTTTTCCACTCCTGGACTCGGCTTCAAGTAAAATTTCGAGTTTAGAAAAACCTAAGAATTTGGATTGGCCGCGTAACGAAGCGGAGCGGCCAATCAAAATTAGGCTTTTCTAAACTCGAAAATTTACTTCATGCGCCACTCTTAAAAACACTGATTTACAGTGAAGTTCAAAAAACACGCATGAAAAGCCTAATTTGGATTGGCCGCTCCGCTTCGCTACGCGGCCAATCCAAATTTTCAGGCTTTTCTAAACTCGAAATTTTGCTTCATGCTTAGTCTGGGAGTGGAAAACCCTCGTCTTAAATTCAAATTAAAATCTTTTAAAAAAACAACGAATGTCGTAAAATGTACAGTGTATGCATATGTATAACTGAAGGAAAAATCCCTGTATTTAAAAATCACATTTATGCAAACATATTTGATATTTTCTTGTAATAAAATGTTATGTTTAATAATGTAATTTGAAATATCTTCATCAACTTAGCTAAAATTTAAAAATGTAAGCAAAAAGTCATCATGAAGTAGTATAAAATATAATTTAGCACATTTAAAATAATAGAAAAAAAACGTATTGAACAAATTTAACGTTTAAAACACATTTTAAACAAATTTAAGATTTAAAACATGTTTAAAAAAAACCGTTTAAAACACGACGGCTGTTTTAAACATGTTTAAAACACTGTTTTAAAGCAAAGTGTTTTAAACATAACAACCCTGCACAAAACACAAATGTGTCATGGCACCACTGTATTATAATTAATTTAAATTCTTAATAACGTTATTTATTATCCCTATGGCCCGGTTTAGTGGTTAACACTTGGTATATTGAATACTTAAAGTATGATTTTGGTATACCTAGGATATAAATATATCGTACATAAAGCAAGTGAAATTAATTTTGCAATTATTTATTTTTTAGCTCCAATTTCGGTACATTACAATTCACACAATCGACAGCAGCATTTCAAAGCTGGGTACTTTTTTTCAAACGGTAAATATAGTTTCTTTACCTCATTAGTAACCGTCCTGGTAAATATCCTACTTCACGCATTAGTTACTTAAATAACTATTTTTGTTTGTAATAAAATGCAATATCACAGTAACCGATATTTTTGGGGAAACTCGAATTTAACTTCATGCTTTATTATGCATTAACATTCGTTGGAAGTAGATTTCAATTAAATAATTCAGCAGAAAACATACATTTTCATAAACATAAATAAAAACAGTATAAAATAACCTCTAAATTACTCCAAATGTAACCAGAGTAAAGTTGGCGTGTATAAAAATGCGATGTTTCCACGTACATTTCATCAGTAGTTCAGAACTAACTAATAGTAGCATGCAGATTTTGTTTTAGTAATATGAAATGTTAGTATTAAACCTGCGATTCTTTACACAATCTACAACAAATAAGAGTATTGGCAATTTAATTTATATTTATGTTTATACTTTACGGTAATGTGGCTGCCAATCTAAGTTGCCAACTTGTTTTAAGTGAACGGCGAAGCTATACTGATGAGATATAAATCTCGAAACGTGTCTATAGATAACCTAAATAACTTGACTCAAATTGTAACATTTGTAGTAGGTTACTGTATGTAACAGCAAAAAAAAAACACTTGGTGTATAATTCAATGTCCGTTGGCTCGGAAAGTAGTTGTTTCAACAAGTGTTTGATGTATTCTTTGTAAAACTAATTTGTTGTAGATTGCGTAAAGAATCGCACTTTTAATGTTTAACCCTTTCGGCCCCTACGGTAGCATTTGCCTCCACTAAAATTTGTTAAACATACTGGGAATTTTTCTTTTAAATATACATGCATGTATGCACAAGCTGTAACTTTTCGTTTGTTTTTTGAAATAGTTTATTTTAAGTCTTAAATGAGTGCTTTCCACTCCTAGATTAAGCATGAAGTAGAATTTCTACTTTAGAAAAGCCTGAAAATTTGCGTAGCTATGCGACGAAACCAAATTTTCAGACTCTTCTGAACTCGAAATTTGACTTCTTGCTTAATCTGGGAGTGGAAAACACTCGTTAAAAAGTTGAATTTGAAATATTAGAAATATTTGAAAAAAGAACAAATATCTGAAGATTTACAGCGTATATAGTATATTTAGATATATGTATATCAGGTCTGTAAATATGAAACCGAAATTTGTTTATAAATGGCTCTAGTTGTCAATATAGTGACTGTTAAGTTACGTTATTGGTCCCATATTCTTGTGTTTACATTTGTCAAAGACTTATAACTTACAAGAATACACGTTTATTACAACTACATATGTTGTTACAGCGTTGAAAATGACTGTTTTTGAGCCTAAAAATTATGATTTGCAGACAGCATTGATTTTCTGTTACCATTCGAAGAAAACTGCTGCAGAATCGCATCGAATGCTTGTCGAAGCTTACGGTGAGCATGCTCTTGGTAAATCACAGTGCTTTGAGTGATTTAAAATATTAACGTGACAATTTTTACGTGAGAAACCCAGAACGTGAAAGACCACCGAAAAAGTTTGAAGACGCCGCATTGCAAGTATTGTTGAACGCAACAACAGCTTGCATGTCAGTTAAATGCGACACGAGAAGCCGTCTCCATACGTTTGAAAGCCATAAGAAAGATCCAGAAGGTAGGAAGATGGGTTCCACATGAAATACTTTCGCATGCGGCTTACTCACCAGACTTGGCTCTATCCGATTACTGCTTATTTGCATTGATGGGACACGCACTTGCTGAGCAACTCTTCACTTCTTACAAAAATGTACGAAAATGGCTCGATGATTGATTTGCCTTAAGCTATCAACAGTTTTTTTGGCGTGACATCCAAAAATTGGCACAGCGATGGAAAAAAATGTGTAGCTAGCGATGGGCAATACTATTAATATTTTGTACCATTTTCATACAATAAATGTGTATTTTCTATAAAAAAAAATCAGTTTCATATTTACAGACCTGGTATACTTAAAAAAAAATTCTCTGTATATCTGAGATAGTAATAAATAATATGCAGTGCACAAAACATTTTTTTGGGCACCAGAAAAATTCCAGGGCTGAAAGGGTTAAGGTATTCTACAACCAAGTATTGGCAATTTTATTAATACTTATTAAATGTTAGTATCGTGTTTCCTTATCCGGCTATAGGGCTGTGAGTGTGTGTATTTACCTAAGAGTTGGAGATTCTTTTGAACGATATCTTTCGCATGACGCTGTGCGGGGGTGTATCATGAGCTATAAAATACATTTCAAAGTAAAGATATCGCCCTCTCTAACATTTGAAAGGCCAATTATCAATAGAAAAAAGGCTTCTTTAAACCCCAAAACCAAAATTATTTGTACAATACCAAGAAATAATTGTACCTATAATGCAGGGTTTCTCAATCGGGGGGCACGCCCCATTAGGGGTGCGCGACAGATTTCCTAGAAAACAGGTAAAGTGAAATAAGGCTATAATACTTTCACTGAACACGGAAACATTTTAAAATTGCACGAATATTGAACATAATACTAAAAAAAAACATTGTATTAAAATCAATACAAGAAAGTTTTAGCACCGTTACAAACATTGTATAAACGTTTTCTGTGCAATATTGATTTATATATATATATTACCTAAATGTTAAAAATGATACTAAAATTTAACATTGTTATATAACGTTTCAAAAATATTGTGGCAAAGTAACACAACGTTATACCGAGTGTCAAAAATAAGAGGCGAACATAAGATTTTAACATGTTAAAATGAAACACACGAGGCCTGTTCAAATAAAAACAGAACAATTTGAATTACGCGCCAATTGAGATATTTAATGATATGCACTGCCTTGCGCATAACCTCTTTTGTAAGCGAATGTTTTTGTATTGTTGATATCTGGTTTAGTTTTTGTGATATTCTTATTTTAGTGCACCGTGTTTAAGTGATAGTGGTGATTTTTGAAATGTACTAGTTTCTGGAGCAACGATGTCATGGAATGTTTTGCGTGACACTGAAGAAAAGTTCACAGAAACGTTTAATCTTTTGAAACAAGCAAGATGATGCTCTGAGTCGTACGCAATGCTGCGAATGGTTTTCACGATTAAAAAGTGGTCGTCAGTCAATTCAAGATGATTCTGGACCAGGAAGGCTTTCCACTTCAACTGATAACTTCCACGTTCAGAAAATCAACGATCTGATGCGTGCAAATCGCCGATTGACTGTCAAAGAACTTGCAGAAGAGGCTAACATGCTATACTGGGTTATGCCATGCAATCTTGACTGAAAATTTAAACATTGGTAGAGTTGTGGCAAAATTTGTTCCTCGTTTAATGACCGAACAACAGAAAGAAGATCGAGTGGACATTTGTCAGCAACTCCTTGAACAAGCCAATAATGATGATGAAACTTTCGTGCAAAAAATCATAACGGGAGACGAAAGCTGGACTGGAAAAGGATCCCAACGTTCCAAAAAAGCACGTCAGTGTGGATCCAATGCCAAAGTGACACTTCCAGTTTTTTTGACTTTCAAGGAATTGTGCATTCTTGCCTCAAGGTTAAACAGTGAACCGTGTACTATCAGGGCGTTTTGCGTGAAAAATCCGCAAAAAGAGACCAGAGTAGTGGCAAGGCAAGATGGTCCTTGCAACGCGATAATGCGCCCGCACACTCGGCTTTGGTAATTCGTCAGTTTTGTATCAAGAATTAGATGAATGTCTTCCCGCATCCTATTTTTTGCCAGACTCCATGCGATTTATTCATATTTCCGAAATTAAAATCAGTGCTGAAAGAACGCCATTTTCAGAGTATTTAAGATATCAAAGCAAATTCGTCACAGATCTTAAAGGCCATCTCAAACGAAACTACCCAGAATTGCTTTCCGAAATGAAAACACCACTGGGAAAAGTGTGTGAATAGGGGAGGAGAGTACTTTAAAAGGGACAAAGACGAATAATTTGTAAAATAAATAATAAAGTTTAAAAAAATAGAGTTCGGTTATTATCTAAACAGACCTCGTATGTCGTCATTTAAGTTTCAACATAGTATATTTCACTGTTGGATTTATATTTACTTGCCATTGTGTTGGTAGCAATCTCCTGTAAAGTAGGGAAAAGTGAGATATGCGATGTTGAAAGTTAAACGCCAATGTAATTAATTACTAGCTCCCCTATTCGTTTTAGAGGAAAAGTACAAGAGTAAACAAAAATTAAGAAAAAAATCCTACGTGGTATGGTTAAATTCCGACGTCGTTTACTATTTTTTTATCGAGTTATAAAAACTACAGAAATTTAAAATAAAAGGTCTCAGAAACACCCTGCATTTATCATTTTTGATATATGCGCGCTAGAATCGCGGAAGGGGCATTAAATGACAGCTACGAGTTTAGACCTCTAAATGCCCTCATTTAGTTACCCGGCTTGAGGCTATTTTTATATTTTCGTTTTTTTTTAATTGAAAAAAAATAATTGTAAACGACGTCGGATTTTTACTAATGCGGCCATACCACGTAGGGTTTTTTTCTTCATTTTTGTCAACACTTGTACTTTTCCTCTAAAATGACCCTAGAAGCAGGAAAATGCATAAATGTGATTTAACATGTTAAATCCTTATGTCCGCATCTTATCACAGGCACTCGGTATAATCATTAAAATTTGACTTTTATGCAACATTGTATTGTAAACATTGGATATATATTTAAAATGGTAACATTACATTGTTAATATTGTATAACTGTTGAAACTGTTGCTGTAATGTAGCATCGTTCTTTACTCATTTCATGAATATTGAACATACAGAGTTTTTCATTTAAGTAAACATTTCCCAATTATTCTTTATTCTTTATTACGATAGACCATTAAAATACAACAATATATACACAATAATCACAAAACAATACAAAAACAAACAAAAAATGTACAAATGAATACAGTCAGAGACAGAAGTTACATCTAATAAAAGAGGACCAAATAAATAATTATATAAAGGACCTTAAGAGGAGTTAATCGATCTTAAAGAAAGTCTTTTAAAACGGTTCAACGAGACACCAAAAAATCTATTGACACGCCATAAGAATTAAAATATCTTATTAAATTGTTTTGTGAGCTGTTATAGCCATACAGAGTAATGTGGTGTACGTCAGCCAGACATTTTTGTTGTCTGGTTGAGCGAACTGGAACGTTAATGCTAATAGACGACAAAATGGATGGGCAAAGTATCAGTCCATTCATTATACGATATGCGAAGCATAGCATAAAATAAATCCTTCGTTTTTCAAGAGACAACAAACCGAGATATGTACGAAGTAGGTCATAATTATTACTATCGTACGAAAGGTTTGACCGGTAGCAAATGAGTTTTATCATTTTACGCTGCACACGTTCAAATCTATCAATGTGACATTGATAGTGCGGTGACCAAATTATGCAGCAATAGTCTAGAATTGGTCTGACTAAGGTGGAGTATAATGTCATTAAAGTACGGATAGATTTGAAATGTATAGTAATACGCCGTATGAAACCAATTCTTTGGAATGCTTTTGCAATAATTAAATCTAAGTGCTCATGAAATTGAAATTTACAGTCAAGTAGAACGCCTAAATCATTGATTTTATAAACCCTCTCTAAAGGATTACTATCCAGAAAATAGATAGCCGGTAAATAGATCCCTTGTTTCCTTGAAAAACGAATATATTTGCATTTAGTTGTGTTCAAATGCAAATCATTACTGGAGCACCATATAATAAGCTGATCCAGATCATTCTGCAAGATGCGACAATCGTCACTGGTGGTGATTTTACGATACAGCTTCATATCATCTGCATAAAGCAAAACATTTGATTGAATTTCTTTACCAATATCATTGATAAAGATGAGAAATAGCAATGATCCAAGGTGTAGAACCCTGGGGCACACCTGAAGTTGCATTTATTACAGAACCAGAAACTGCATCATTTATTTTCACCACATGTTGTCTACAACTTATGAACGAACGGAGCCACTCAATCATGGAGCCAGCAACACCATACATTCGAAGTTTGTATAAAAGCCTACAGTGGCCAACTCTGTCAAACGCCTTACTAAAGTCGGTATAGATCGAGTCTACCACTGCCCCTTCCTCCATCGCGTCGATAATGAAATTGAAGTATACAAACAAGTTGGAAGCAGTAGATCTTGATGGAAAGAATCCATGTTGTTGCTCAGATAAAAGTGGCTTAAAAATGTTTAACATATACTTCGCAACCAACTTATCCAATAATTTAGGAAAACATGATTGAATAACTATCGCTCTATAATTGTCAACAAATGTTTTTATGCCTGATTTAAAGACCGGGACAGTGTAGCATCGCTTCCAAAGAGATGGGAAGAATCCATCTCCTAGAGAACGATTAAATAATTTAGTAAGAGGTAAAGACAGAGCCGATGCGCAGGCCTTTATCAAGGCAGGCGGTATTCCGTCAGGACCTGGTGCAGCACCATTTTTAATTTCAGATAGGCATTCCATAATATCTGTTTCACCAAATTGTAAGTTATTAAATATTAGGTCACTAAACTCACTAACTTTAGGACCAATGGTAGTTGGACATGAATATGAATTTTGAAAATAGTCTGCAAATAGATCCGCTATGCCATTAACCGAGTTTGCGACCAGCGTTCCATATGCCATACTGGATGGAAGACCTCTACCACTGCCATTTTTAGATTTACAATATTTATAAGTATATTGATACCATAAGGTATACTCCTCTCAACATCCTCGATATAACCCATGTGATCCTTAACAATAGCATCTTTGCAGACAGCACGTAAATTAGAAAAAATTGAGTAATCATTTCTAGATGATGAATTAATTTCTCACTTAACCCGTGGTGAAACATATTTAATTAATAAGCTTTGATTAAAACACTTGGTTTGTTTCACTGATTACACTGAATCAGTGAAACAAACCAAGTGTTTTAATCAAAGCGTATCATTTCTAGAGCCTGACCGTTTAAAATTTCTGTGAGCTGTTCGCTTTTCTTTAATTAAACTTATAAGAGATTTCGAGAACCAACTAGGAAAATGCGATGTTGATCTCTTTCGTTTAGGGACATAACGATTAAAAGCATCTTACAAGATTTCGTACGATATGTCAATGTCATATTCTATAGCTGCCAATATAATTACATATACCTACAATATCAGCATTAGAGAAATCGTAGTGAAATGCTGTAAATCTTCAGATATTCGTTGTTTTTTAAAAGAGTTCAACCGAAAGCTTTGAGCGAGTGTTTTCCACTCCCAGACTAAGCATGAAGTAAAATTTCAAGTTTAGAAAAGCCCCGTGAAAATTTGTCGAGGGTCGCGCGTATAAGACCCTGATTTAAATTGAAGTTCATGCACTTGTTAACAATATTTTAATGTTTTCAGAGTTTAAGGGTACTGGGTACTTAGGTTCCGAAGTACTGTCTCCCCTAGACTACGTATTACTTTTTGTAGGACAGTTTTTTTCTTGTTACCAATTAAACCCAGAAATGAATTTTGCATTTAGATTACGAGAGAAACGTTTCTATAACGTTCACTTAATTGCTGCACATCGGGTTGTATACAATACGGATTCTATGTATTTATCTTATACAACTTAACATACATACATTCGTATATTGGGTTGCATACAAATGAGGGTAATCGCTCGTGTTGCATAGGCGTTCCTGTCAACGGTGCAGCAACGTTTTTCTTCGAACGTTAGCATGCAACGTTCCTGCAGGCGGACATTCAGCGTTTATTCAACATTCATGCAACTTAAAACGCAACGTTTCGTGTTGCGCGGTTACATTGATGCAACGTTTCTTTACTCAGTGGGCTGTTTCAATCTAACTTAAAAACCTAAATTAAATCAGAGAGAGAGAGGGGGGGGCACATGAAAAAGGTTGAGAACCCCTGCTGTAATAGATCTAATGATACTGAGGAAAGGTGTTCCGGTTATTTGTATATAATTTAATAAAAAAACATTTACACAGTTATTGAGGTGGGAACAGGACGCGACATTTTCTATGCATGATTGCATTATTTATTTCATCGCAAAAATATTTCTATTGAGAAATCAACAAATCTAATAAGCACAAGGTCTAGTAAACCATAGTATAGTTAATCGTATGAACACAGAAATGAGATATTTTAAACAGTTTTTCTTTAATTTGAGTTACTAGATTACATTGGTTCTCTATAACCGTTTTTACACGCACAGTTCTCTTAACCAGCATAAAACTATAATAAGTTCTTTCATATTAGATATTTTATACATGTACAGTTGCGAGAGAAAAAAACGAGCACAGAAAAATATTTGGCTATGTGAATTGGACTCTTTTTCAAATTAACAATCACCGTCTTATTGGCCAAGAAAAAATGTTTTGCTAACCTGTACATGACAAGTCTCTTTTACAAGAAAAAATACGATATTTTAGAAGTGGCTAAAGCTCCCGGCTGTACTAGTTTTTTTTCTCTCGCAAGTGTACGGTCTTAGATCTTTTCATGATAACGTATTTCTATAACATAATTTATAGCTATTGTATTTTTCAGAGCCAGGATATTACAGCGCAGGATATTTTGGTGTGAGGTTAGAGAACGTTTTAGAAGTCGTCTCAAAGCCGTGGCTGAAACACGTTTCAGGCCAATCGTTTCTTGGTTTCAAGGATGTGACTTTGGTGCCCTTCGAACCCAAACTTATCAACATTGACTTACTTAGTAGTTACCATGTACGTAATCTTTTAACTTCATATAAATTCACGCAAAACTGTTATTATTAAAGATCATTCCATTTAACTAGGCGAGGAATGCAGATATATGGATAGATATTTTAAGGTTGCCATTTAGTATTGGTAAAATCCAACGTTTTGGGTAATCACTAGTTCCAGCCAAGGTTGTTTAAAAAACGTTTTTTTTTTTTCATTTTTATTAAAACAAACAGTTTTTTTTTTAATAAAACGTGTTTTTTTCCATTGAAACAGCGTTTAAGACGTTAACAATTAAAAACATGTTTAACACAGAACATACAGGGCATTTTTCTTTTGAGTATACAGATCCCGATAATTACAGCGTTTTTTAAATTTGCGGGAATTCGTTGTTTAAAAGCGGTTAATTTGAGACTTTTAACGAGTGTTTTCCAATTCCAGACTACTAAAATTAACAACAATCTACGAAATTTAGGATTTTGAAAATCAAGAGAAATTTCGTCTAAAAATTTAAATTAAAATCTTTTAAAAAAACAACGAATGTCGTAAAATTTACAGTGTATGCATATGTATACCTGAAAAAAATCCCTGTATTTAAAAATCGCAATTATGCACACATATTTGATATTTTCTTGTAATAAAATGTTGTGTTTAATAATGTAATTTGAAACATCTTCAACAATTTAGCTGAAATTTAAAAATGCAAACAAAAAACCTTAATGAAGTAGTATAATATATAATTTAGCAAATTTAAAATAATTAAAACAAAATTTAAAACATGTTTTAAACAAATTTAACGTTTAAAACATGTTTAAACAAAACCGTTTAAAACACGACGGCTGTTTTTAAACATGTTTAAAACACTGTTTTAAAACAGTGTTTTAAACATAACAACCCTGGTTTCAGGACCATAGATGTTCTGATTACGGGACAACATTGCATATACATCAAAAAAATGCTAAAAAATCTAGAATCTTAATGTCACCAATTTAAAACGATTAAGGTAGTTACTTTTTTTCATAAAAAGAATCTGAAAATAGCTATTTTTGCGTTATTTATATACTCATTTTTAGGCAACAAAAACTTGTGCTACATAAAATTCAAAAGTGTTCGTAAATTCTGCATTCAATTAGCTCAATATTAATTTTAAAAAAAGTTCTTTATATCTTACGTTTACTTTTTTATGCTGCAAATAGTAATATAGGTCTGTCTCACTCTAGCTAACAGCTGGAAAGAGTCTGTCTCACTCTAGTAAACCACAATCTTAATGTTTGTGGAGTTCATCTGAGTAAATATTTAAGTAATCTGCATAAAAATAATGACATATCGATACCATAATTTACTTTTGATAAGTTAAAGAACTCGAATCTTAGGACTATTACTATTATCCCACTGAGCAAATCTGTTTTAGTAATGTTTCAACAACATTATAACAACGTTTAGGGCGTTCTTATATGGACGTTTTAAACGCGAGGCGGAACGGGAGCGGGCGCAAGCGTTTGCGTTTTAACACATGGGTTTATATGAGAGTTCCTAGACGGACGGGTGCGAGGCGGAGAAAACGCCAGCACCCGTCCGTCTAGGAACTCTCATATAAATCCATGTGTTTAAACACAAACGCTTGCGCCCGCTCCCGTTCCGCCTCGCGTTTAAAACGTCCATATAAGAACGCCCTTAACGTTGCTACAATGTTGATATAACGTTATTTGTTTGTTTTTTGCTTAGTGGGATGTGCTCAAATTAGCGATGTAAAATGCGGGCATGACGGGGAAACTGTTCGGTGGGGCATGCGGAGTTTGCGTGCGCGAAGTGCGATTGCAACTTGAGTCAGCGTATTTCGCTAAATTCGCGGTAGAATGACGGTCTGGTTCGTTCGTTCGAAGGGAATCGCGGGTCTATTTTCGCTGACCGAATACTGTGTAATCGGATATTCTTATCGCGTTGTTTGAATTTCGTGCTCATAAGAAAATCTTACTGCTTAAAATGATATATTTTGAATAAATTTTGAAATAATGAATCTATTTTAATATATTTTTAATATTTTTTTAATATTAGATAGTTATTTTAATTTACATAAATAATTATAATGAAATAATAATTATTATTTTAATTATCTTTTAAATATGAAATAATATCAAAGTAAATTGAGTTAACATTATTTGCTCATTTTAAATATGCAAATTGCAATGTTGAGAGTGGTCCATTATTTTAATTTTATTTACTAATATTTAAGATATTTTTTAAAATTATTGCAAATAAATCGTTAAAATTATAATAATGCCCGGTATTATAAACGATTAATAAATTATTAGATAACTATTTGTGGAGTAAATTTATTTACCTAGTAAACTAATGGGCAAATAAAATTGCGTATTATAAAGCAAACCTACCAAATAAATAGCAATTCTAGAAATAAATAATTTAATTAGTAGATTACAGACCGATATTAAACATTTTCGTTGTGGCCATAGCTAGAACCACCAATTTTTTAAATTGAATTGTCAATATTTCAAATTAAATAGTCAATCAAATTGGAAATATAGCATCCTTTAAATTATCAGTGCTAACCTCTGAAGCTGACATCGTGAAGCAACCAAATACATGGCCTGAAGGTGTTTACGTAAACCCTTTTATACCGCGCCTTCAACATCTCACCAAGAAATAGTAACGACACCAATGTTAGTGGAGTGTCAAAACGGTATCAAAATAGCTCATTTAAATGTACAATCATTATTAAATAAACTTCCATTAATGGATTTATTCTTATTGCAGGAACAGATTGATATCGTATGTATATCTGAACATTGGTTTCCAAACAGTGCACAATTGCCATCGATAGAGGGTTATTACCTTGCTAGCCAATTCTCCAGAGATCAACGTATCCATGGAGGCGTTGCAATTTATTTAAAAGACAAATATGTATGCATAGAATTAAACTGGGGATTATCAGTTGAATTAGATTTTGAATTTTGCGGTATACAAGTTACTATAGGTGATTTAAATATTATAGTACTGAGCATATATCGATCACATCAGGGCTGTACTGATATATTCTTTGATAAACTTAATACATTATTAAATAGTTCAGTATGTAAAAATTGTGAAATATTCTTGTGTGGAGACTTAAACATTGATCCAAAAAGTAATGCTAATACTTTCAAATATCTTGATAACGAGTTGCTATTCTATGGGATCAAAATTACTAGTAAACAACCCACAAGAATATTCACAAATGTTAGTGGCAGCACATCTGTATCATGCATTGATTACATTGCAACTAATTATGACCTGAATCAGATAAAAATTAAAATTCTCAATGTAAATATTGGCGACCATCTGTGTCTTGTAGCAACAGTAAATCTTAAATATATTGATCATAAAACACAAATATATCAGAGACTGTTGAGCGATTTCAATTTATCTGTTTTAAATCACCAATTACAACTTATGGATTGGAATTGCTTGTATCAGGAATCTGATATGAATTGTAAATTTAATCTTACTTTGGATTATACATCACATTGTTTAGATGCCTGCTGTCCTTTGATATGTCTAAAATTACAAAACAAAAACAACAAACAATGGATAACCAACGAAAAAAAAAAAATAGAAGTGCTAATCTTAGAAACCTGTTTTGGCTTACTAAGCAAACAAACGATATTAGCACTCTTAACAAATATAAAATTGCAAAAAAAGAACTTAAAAATGAAATTTTATATTCCAAAAAAAAATATTATTCCAACATAATAAACAGCTCGCCAAATATTACAAAAACAACATGGGACATAATTAATTCTAACTTAGGTCGTAAAACTAAACATAAAGTTCCTCAATTGCTTATAGTGAAAGACACAGAAATTAATAATCCTACTGAAGTTTCTGAGTGCTTCGCGAATTATTTCTCTACCATTGTTCCAGAACTATTGGACAATGCATTTAGTAATAAACAATCTGAAAGCTGTACTATCTCAAACGAAGTTATATCTAAAACATTTTACTTTACACCTAAAACTGACTGTGATATCTTCAACGCTGTTGATGGGTTAAAAAAAATGCCTCTGGACCCGACGGCATTTCTCTAAAAATCTTAAAATCAATCATCAATACTTTGCTACCACACTTAGAACATATTTTTAACGAATCGATTATTACTGGGGTATTCCCACAGTGTCTTAAAATAGGACGTATATTACCAGTTTTTAAAAAAGGAAATAATGAAGATACTAGTAACTACAGACCTCTATATATGCTTTCTCTTCTCTTAAAATTACTTGAAAAGATAGTATTCAATAAAATGTATGCATACCTAAAACAAAATCGAATAATAAATGAAAGTCAACATGGATTCATGCCTCGAAAATCAGTTGAGACTGCACTCTGCTCATTTGTTGGCCACATTGTATCCGAAATAGACAAAGCTAAGTTGGTAGTTGTTTTGCTCTTTGAACTCGTGCATTTGATAGTGTTGACCCAACCATATTATTAGAAAAACTCAATGCATACGGTTTCAGGGGCCATATATCGAACTGGCTACTATCGTACTTAACTAAAAGGAGTTTTTATGTTGAAGTCAACCAACAAAAGTCCTCAGTTAAATATACATATTACGGGGTACCCCAAGGATCGGTCCTTGGGCCACTTTTATTTTTACTTTTCATCAATGATTTACCAAATTACGTCTCAGGCAACATTTCATTGTTTGCAGACGACACTGCTGTCATAGTATCATCTGATAATCCTATTGACCTGAAAGCTAACATTAAAAAGGTGATAATTGAAATAAACTCATGGTGTAAACGCAACAAACTGCTGCTCAATTCTGCAAAGACTATGTGTATGCATGTAAGCAAAAGAAAACAATTACCAACCAACTTCACAATCAATGTTGATAATGTGGAATATATTATGAGCGGTTGTGTAAAATATTTGGGTACTTATGTGGATCATAGCCTCTCATGGAAAACTCAAATAGATCATGTATGTAAAAAGCTAAGTCAAGCCCACTATGGGATTCTTCAAATGAAAAAACAAACAGATATTGATACTCTTTTGACTATCTACTATGCTATGGCCTACTCCCATATGTCATTCAATATCCTGGCTTGGGGCAGGAGCTCTGATTCAAATAAAGTATTTATAGCCCAAAAGAAAATTATCAGGACTATGTTCAATCTAAACAGAGCAGAATCATGTAAAAATGCCTTCTTAACTTATAAAATATTAACGTTTCCAGCAATCTACATCTACAAAATGGTTTGTTACATTAAATCTAATTTAAATCAGTTCGCTACCCATAGCGAAAATCATAATTACAAAACAAGACACTGTGACTTAATACGAATTGATAAACACACTACTACTCTATATAATAAATCATTTATAAACGAAGGTAAAAAAGTTTACAACACATTAGATAATGACATTAAAAATCTTGGTTTTCCACAATTTAAAAAGGTCATAAAAAAATATGCTACTAAATAGAGTTGTATACACAATTAATGACTTCAAGTTTTAACCTCGATCGGTGGCAAAAGTGTACCTGTACATACTATACAAAATTTGTTTTGATATTGTTTTGACGCTTCACATCTATCATATACAATGTAGTGTATCATTGCATTATGTAGCATACGTGAATAAAGCTATTATGATTATAATTTCTTATAGTTATAGAGAATAAACGAGTGTTTTCCACTCCCAGGCTAAGCATGAAGTAAAATTTCGAGTTTAGAAAAGCCTAAAAATTTGGTTTGGTCGCGTAGCGCGAAGCGCGGAGCGGCCAAACCAAATTTTCAGGCTTTTCTAAACTCGAAATTTTACTTCATGCGCCACGCGTACAAGACACTAATTTCAAGTAAAGTTCACTTGTTCACAATGTTTCAGTGTTTTCAGTGTTTAATACGCGTGGCGCATGAAGTAAAATTTCGAGTTTAGAAAAGCCTGAAAATTTGGTTTGGTCGCTCCGCGCTTCGCGCTACGCGACCAAACCAAATTTTCAGGCTTTTCTAAACTCGAAATTTTACTTCATGCTTAGTCTGGGAGTAGAATACATTCGTATAAACTTTAAATGGAACTTATTTAAAAAAAGCGTATGCATAAGTATAAAAATCCCTGGTTGTCTGACTTAAAAAACTCTAGGTCTTCGACTCCTTAGAATGTCTTGTGGTTCGAATTAATCACTGTCAGGGAAGATACTTTGAGCGAACTTAAATCTGACATGAATGATATGGTAGGCATGATAACCGTAATGAAATTAATAAATACGAGTAGTAGAATCTAAAGTAATTATAATAATATAATAGACTTTTGACTTTTAACTGTCAAATTATTTAGAGAATAAAATTTACTTCGTAGAAAAACAAACAAATAATTTACTGAGGGGATTTATTAGCCAAATAAAGTTATTTTGTGTTTATAATACCGAAATCTTTGGAATAAATTAATTTATTCCTAAAGTAAATTTCAAATACATATCCAACTCTAGTAATCGCCCAAAAGCGATGTGGGATATATTAAATCACAGTAAAAAAGCTAACATTCAATCAGAATTTACTCCCGCGATAACATCTGATGATTTTTTGTTAAAACCGCGGAAATAATGGTAAATCAAATTAGATCTCAACCACATGTTGCAAATCATCATTATTCCCACTATCTAAAAAATACTAATACAAATAATTTTAATTTTACCGAAGTTACTTATAATGTTAGAGATATAATTAAGCAACTTAAGAATAAGAAGAGTAAAGATATTTATGGTATGAACAAAGACTTAATAATGACAATAATTATCATTCCCTTAACAAATTTGATAAACGAATGTATTCGTGAGGGTGTTTTCCCTTGTCCGTTAAAAATCTCAAAGGTTGTGCCTTTGTACAAAAAAGGTGATGTAAATAATCCAAATAGTTTTAGGCCCATTTCTATCATTCCAATTATTGGTAAAATTTTTGAGGTGATAATAAGAAACCAATTACAAGAATACATCGAGAAAAACGAATTTCTGAATGTCTCTCAGTTTGGTTTTCGAAATGATAAATCTACTAGTGATGCAATCAGCGATTTGGTGATGCACATTATTGATGGGTTTGAAAATAATAATTACTCTGGTTGTATATTCTACGATCTTTCAAAAGCCTTTGATTGCGTATCACACGATATATTGCTACACAAACTAAAATATTACGGTCTTGGAATATCTAGCATCAAACTTCTAAGATCGTACTTAAGTAATCGTCAACAGATAACACTATTTAATGGTTCTGCATCCCAGCGTAAGTGTATAACAAGTGGTGTTCCGCAAGGATCTGTCCTAGGCCCGTTGTTATTCATTATTTTTATTAATGACCTCATACTGTGCGATAATACCTCCAAATTTACTCTATACGCCGATGACACTACGTGTTATCAATCAAATAAAGACGTGAACTATTTATTAAACTCTCTTAAAGATACACAAACAAAGACTAAACAATGGTTTACATCTAACTTATTAACACTAAATGATGATAAAACAGAAGTCATGTATTTCTCTCTCAAAGACTTGTCATTAGTTAGAAATATTGATAAGGTAAAATTTTTAGGTGTAATGCTTGACCCTGGATAGTCTGGCAGGAGCATGTTAACTATATTTGTCCTAAAATTTCTAAAGCTATTTATTTATTTAAAAATTTGGCAAAATTCTGCTCAAAACAAATCTTAATAACGGGATATCACGCATTGATATCTTCTCAAATAAATTATGCAATTACATCATGGGGTCACTCAGCGCATGCAAATAGAGTATTTGGCTTGCAACGTAGATGCTTAAGAGTAATTCTACAGCTTGAATATAGACATGATGTTCGTGAACATTTCGTATCACTGGGCATATTGACTGTACCCTCCATGTACATTTTAATCTGCGTTCTACTAGTAAGGAAACACTTTTCCAGCTATTCTACATCATATCAACACGGCTATAATACCCGGAGATGTGGAGATATTCCAGTAGACTATACACGTGTATATAGATCGCGTAATTGTTTAAATTACTATGGTCCGCTTTTTTACTTTCCCCCGTATGTAATACAAAGGGAAAGTATTGTTTTCGTGATAATTTTCGAATCAAAAATGTTAGCGGAAATATCCGTTTTGAGGTCCCCTGAGTCGAATAAGACTATTTTTGAAAAATGTCTGTCTGTCTGTGTGTCTGTGTGCGCTGTACCACAAAAACCGCTAAAAATATCGAGATGAAACTTAAAACTTAAGCTTTTTGTTACAATCGGAAGAACTGAAAAGCTTTTGGTGAAAATCGGAAAACCGGAAGTGGTACTTTACTCTTAGCGTTTTTCAGTTTTTTCAGATTTTTTCAATAAATGTTCATCAAATAAAAAATTCTTTCAAATAAAAGTTGTAGATAATAACAAAATGAAGATGTATTGTTCACTTACTTTTTGTCATAGCACTCTTAGTTTTTGAGATATTTCAAAAGTTGTGTGTTTTGTCTAGTTATTGGTGTGTGACAGTGTATGTGTCGATACAATTGAAAAATGTTTCAAATAAAAGTTGTAGGAAATGAAAAACTAAAGATTTTTTGTAGATTCACTTTTTGTCATAGCACTCTTAGTTTTTGAGATATTCAATAAATAGTGTTTTTTATCTAGTCATTGGTTTGTGTCAGTATGTGTTGATCCAATTGAAAAATGTTTCAAATAAAAGTTGTAGTTATCAAAAAGTTGAAGACATTTTGAAAATAATAATGCTACAAATATTTTAAAAGTGATTTAATACGCAATTTACGGGGGAAAGTACTATGATGGACACATCACCATTTTTATAACAAACTTCCCGAGGGAGTTAAATGTGACAATTACACTGTCTTCAAAACCAGAGTTAAAACATTTCTGTGCAGTAAAGCTTACTATCATTGGAAAGATTTTTTGGAAGACCAAATTTAAATGATTAACAATCTCCTAACTGGCCTGTATTATTATTATAAACTAAGATTGTACTAATTTTGTTTAATTTCATTCATATGTATGTATATTTTGACTTGTGTATCGTTTTGGATTTGACATTAATAAAGTTATTATTATTATTATTATTATTATTCAGAAAATAAAACGTTTTATAATACCAGGCATAAATGTTTTAATAAATAATAATTCAAAATATAGCATTTGAATGTAAAGTAATTAGTAGGTACTAACAATACAGCATTTTAAATTGTAAGATCCTCTTATAAACATGAAATCGAAACAACGCAATAAGGATATCCGATTAGACAGTATTCGGTTTCACCGAAAATGGGCTTGCGATTCCCATCGAACGAACGAAATAGAGCGAAATTCGGATGCGGATTTTAGCGAAATATGCTGACTCAGGTTGCGATCGCACTTCGCGCATCCAGGTGCCGCATTCCCTCTGAACAGTTTCCCCCGCATGCCCGCATTTTACATCACTAGCTCAAATGTATTTCAATTTCTCGCCTAGCTAAATGGAATCTGTGTGGAAGACCTAGGTAACTTAGTAAATTATCCATAGACTATAGTTATTATGTAATATTTGCATAACATCTTCCATAAAACTTAATCTTTTATAAGAAATTAAGAAAATTAGAGCAGCAAAAGTTCCTAATGTCCTGAATATTCTTATTAGTTTAATAATAATGAGTTTGATTATTATTTCCGTCCGTGTAATATGTATATTAATTTAGAGACGTTGGTTAAATGAATACAACGGAAGAATCCGCGAGTTGGTCGGCAAGGAGTTGAAGGAACGAAACAAAATGGAGGCGTTTTATTGGATGATGGACAAAACGAAACACATTCCAGGAAAAGCCAATCACGTGACCGCCCCACCAATCTTCTTAATCGCAAATATTCTTATTTACACCACAATTAGTAATATATTTTAAACACAAAATAAGCATACAATATTTATCCATTCTGGGCTTCACAAAACTGCCTTACTTAGTTTATATGATTATTATGATCCATGTAGATGAAGAAAAAAAACTTACAAATTTTATAAATGTCTTTTAAAACGTTTGTTGCTGTTTTTCTGAAACACCAAAAATCCTAAATAAATCAAGGGCGATGGTCAAATTCGAGTAAGAATTTTTCTAACGCTCAAAATTTTAATTTGACTGGTTTTCCATCACCAGTAGGGATGTTCCGAAGTATCGATTATATTTTATTAAAGTATCGATACGGTAAAATATCGTTATAAAAAGTATCGATATTCAAACTATCGATAGTAGATATTATAGATTTAATATTTATTATTATTTAATACTGCAAATATTTCTTTTTAGACGTTCACTTTAGATAAATAATATCGCCAGGAATAGTTTATTGACGGTTATGAAATTATCAAAATTCACTTTCTACAAACCAAAATATAATAAGTCAATGTTTTATACGGGGGACGCATGAAGTAAAATTTCGAATTAAGAAAAGCCTGAACATTTGGATTTGCCGGGCGCGACTCGCTTCGCTCACGCACCCCGGCAAATCGAAATTTTCAGGCTTTTCTAAACTCGAAATTTTACTTCATGTTTAATCTGGGAATTTCTTGAGAACTTGCAATTAATTTGTCTAGCGTTAGTCACAAATAAATGACTGAATAATAAGCGAGTTTAGGGCTGTTATAAATAAAAACATAATAATACTAAACTCAAAACATCGTAATCATCGTAATCACGAGAAATCGTCAAGAACTTGAAAATTATCGAAAATCGTGAAGATTTAACAAACATTATAAAATTCACGAAAATTGTCAAGATTTTAAAAATGTAACCAAAATCTAGGAAATTTAGGAAAACCATCCAAATTTTTAAAACTTAATTCCGTTTTATATATTTACGAAAAGCGTCAAGATTTTAAAAATGAACCAAAACTCGGAAATTTATGAAAAGTTTTTGAAAATTAATCAAAATGTGTAGCGAGCACGCCGAGACGCGTGACCTTCGCAGGTAGCGTAAGCACCCGCACGTACCGCGTTCGCACCCACCACTTCCCTAGAACTGCCGCTTCCAACTCCCACTACCCTGACCACCCCGAACAAAGGGCCAACACCCTATAAAACACTCTGCAGCCCCGGCAATCGTCAGATTCTTTGAGCACGTCTCGACGGCCTTAGAACTCAATCTCTACAAGCAACCGACCTACCCTACACTAACGTACCTTTCGGGGACTTAGTGCTAGCCGCATCACAACACGTTATCGCGTTCGAGCCAGACTCCGCACCAGTACGAGCCACGCCGCTCCAAGCCACGCCGCTGTGCAAGCACCCAAGACCGCACCACAGCCTCACCACGCCGCACCAGGTGAACAATTCACGCCCAAGCTCCACCGCATCGCCGCCCAGAGCCGAGCCAAGTCCCGCCGCCCGAAGCCGAGCCAAGCACTGCAGAACCGCCCTAAACTATTTGTACATAACCACTGTATATACTGTTCTCTCCTGAATAAACTTGTTAAACAGCCACGAGCATTATAAATGGTGAAATTTCCCTAAAATCGAAAAACATTTTAAATCAAACAAAAATTTAGGATATTCACGAAAATTGCCAAGATATTGAAAATCAATGTCAAGAGACGGCATTTTTAAAATTAACAAAAATCCAGGAAATTTAAGGTAACCGTCGGAATTTTGAAAATCAAGACAAATTCTTTTTGAAATTATTTTGTTTTTTAAATTACTTTTGTTTTCCGAATTACGGCAAACCCATTTTACAAACAAAATATTATTTTCATGAAATTCATGAAAAATTTCATCATTATTAAAACTAACGAGTATTTCGGAAAATCTTGAAAATTCATGAAATTGATACTTTTCATGAATTTTCAAGATTTCTTTTTTAAATTAACGATAGTCTTGAAAATTCATAGAAATCGTCTACATCAGTGCTATCCAAAGTGTCCGTGGCCAGTCGCCGCACAGTGGGGCCAAATGGTCGAAAAAGCGCGCATACAGTCTATGCGCGCTTTTTCGACCATTTGGCCCCACTGTGCGGCGACTTCATAATTTCACTGTATGTGAATCTCTGAAAAAGGTTTTTTATAGGTTTTGTGGTCCACATAGTTCTAATCAACAATTATTCTGAACAATGGACAATTGACAACATTATAAAATTACGTTTTTTTCAACACTATTGTGATGGTTATAGATGATTTTGAGTAAAATTCACTAATTTTATATTTCTACTAGTCTTGGCTTAGTGCCATTATCATCCATTGTTGTTTATTTTTAAATTATTAAAAAAAATATTACATTATAAAACTTAGTACTGTTAATTAAATTAAACTATTCAAGTAATTACAAAAATAGTGAAATACAAATCGATCGATATTTGAAATTCTATTATTAACCCTAGTAGAAATGAATCTTGTATTTACATTGTAGCAATATTGTCTTAAAGAGTTAAATATTGTGTACATAATATTGTCACAATGTAGTTTTCGGTAATTAATAATATAGTAATACTTATTATAGATACAATATTGTATAAATTTAGTATAAAAATAATTTAGTTTCCAACATTGTATCAATAATGAAAATTGAGTGATATTCAATACATGTCAATATTTTATCAGTAATCAATACTGTTGAATAATTTTTAGGAAGTTTCAAATAAAAAATATTTTTGTATGTATTTATCTTAGTAGAAATTAAAGTTTTTGTGAATAAAAATTGAATAAATTGCTCAATATGTATATGTACACTTATGTAAAATGGAGATTCCGTTAATAAATAAATAAATAAATAAATAAATGGTGTATTAACATGTATGATATAATATAGAGGACAAATATATTCTCAATAATGATTTTTATATTTTAATTATAAAGTGAATTTTTCTTTTAGGTAAACATATGCATAAGCTCTAAATTTTCCAACATTTGTTGTTTTTTTAAAAGAATTCAATTTGAAGCTTTAAACGATGGTTCTTCCCTCCCAGACTAAGCATGAAATTTTGACGCCAAGGAAAAATTAAATATTTTATTTTGCAATATCCAAAGTCTTAGAAATAAAATAGAGTTATTAGAAGCGCTTGTATGTGATACTAATTTTAATATTATTTGTTTAGCTGAGCATTGGCTCAAATTAAATAACTATGTTCTTGCGGAACACTTCTCACGCAGTATATTTATTCACGGCGGTGTGATGATTTTTATAAATAAATATCAGCATATCTCTCTTAATATAAATTTCAACTCAGTTGAAAAAGAATGTGAAATAACAGGAATATTAGTAGAACAATTTAATTCGATTATTATTACACTATATAGGTCTCCCTCGGGAAATTTTAACCGTTTTTTGGAAATTCTTAATAATGTTCTGTCTAACTTAAATGTTTTTAAATATAACATTTTTATATGTGGTGATTTTAATTGTAATTTTAGTAATGTGAATGATATGAATGCACAATGTTTGTGTGATTTTTTCAGTAGCTACCACATGTATGCTTTAGCAAAGTTTCCTACACGAGGTAAGTCATGCCTTGACAATATATTTACCAATATCCACAATATTAACTTAGGAGTCAAACTAATTAGCATACCATTTTCTGATCATGATGGTATTGGATTAAGTGTTGACTTAAAACCACCGCGCCTTAAAGACAGTTATAGAATTGTTCGTCCAATTACGTCTTTGGGTAAATATAATTTCTACAATTCTTTAAATCGTACTAATTGGGATTTTGTTAGCAGTCGTGATACTAATTCGTCATGGCAAATATTTGTTGACATAATTAGAGATACTTTTGAAGCATGTTTTCCTACAAAAGTTAAACAAAATAATAAGAACAGCCAAGGGAGTAATTGGTTCAATGATGATTTGAAAAAAATGCGGGAACAAGTAAACCTTGTCCATGAAGCTAGTGCTAGAATTAATAACGCTGGAATGAAAGAACTAAAAACAAAACTCCAGCGTGATTATAAAGAGGCAATAAGAACAGCTAAAATTTGTGCAAATGATAGATTGGTGGCTTCAGCAAATAGCCCAATAAAAGCAATGTGGAATATCATTAATAACCAAAGAAATAACAAACCATCTGTGATAAAAAAATGTGATATAGCACCCAGTTCATTTAATGATTATTTTATTAATATTCCAAATGTGATTACTAAGCAACTACCTGTCTGTGATATTGATCCTATAGATTTAGTAATTTCAAACATATCATGTGATCTCTCACAATTTAACTTTCGGCTAGTATCTCAAGTATGTGTGAGAGACATGGTCAATGAGATAAGGTCTAGCGCGTGTGGCGACATATACGGTATAACAATTCAATTAATAAAAGATGTTGTTGATGTTATTATTGAGCCATTCACTAAACTTATAAACTCGATCATTGAGACTGGTAAGTATCCGGATGTGCTCAAAATAACAAAAGTAATACCACTGCACAAAAAAGGTGATCCAAATGATTGTAATAATTATCGACCGATCAGTATTCCTCCCATTTTCTCGAAAATAGTAGAGAAAATTTTGTTTAAACAAATTATTGAACATTTTGAGGAAAATAACTCCCTAAGCGACAATCAATATGGGTTTAGACAAGGGAAATCAACAACCGATGCAATATTAGATCTGTGCCAGAGTATTATTGCATCATTTGAGAAAGGTGAGTATATGTTCGCCTCATACTTAGACCTCTCGAAGGCGTTTGACTGTGTTTCTCATACATTATTACTGAGAAAATTATATATGTATAACTTCAGCCCACCTAGTTGTAGATTATTAATATCATTTCTTTCAAATAGATTACAGTCTGTGATTCACAATGGCAAAATGTCGGAATTGCTAGAAATCAAGTGCGGTGTCCCACAAGGGTCAACCTTAGGACCTTTACTGTTCTTATTGTTTATTAATGATTTTCCTAATTATATGTCAAATTGTAAAGTTGTGCTATTTGCGGACGATACAACAATTGTCAATTCCTCACAAAACTTGAATTCCGGTTTGCACGAAAACAAAAATCTTCTTGAAAAAGCAAAAATTTGGTTCAATGCTAACCTCTTGACTCTGAATTCCAATAAAACAGAAACAGCCATTTACAGTTTGAATGCGCAGCAGCCTTATCAACACAAAACGGTCAGGTTCCTGGGTATTCATATTGATGATCAATTATTGTGGAATAGTCAAGCTGATGCACTAGCAGCAAAGTTAAACAAAAGCGTATTTGTCATTAGAGGACTTAAAAACAACATTACACCTCGTATGTTAAGAACGGCATACTTCTCTCTGTTCCAGTCACATCTCTCTTACAATATTGTGGCATGGGGACATTCCACAATCAGGCATAGGCTATTTGGCATTCAGAGGAAAGTGGTACGCATATTATTTAACCTAGGCTACCAAGCTGACTGCAAACCGGCATTCATAATGTTAAAAATATTAACACTACCTTGCCTGTATATATTACAAAGTCTGTTATTAATCAAATCATATCACGACGATAACAAAATAAATCAACAAAATCACAATTATCATACGAGAACTAGGAGTAACCTAAGTATTCCGAATCTTAGGCTACAAAGATCTAGGAATTGTGAAAACTATTACGGTCTGAAATTTTTTAATCATTTACCACACAGGCTTAGGGTACTTGATATAATACAATTTAAAAATGAAATCAAGTCTTTACTTATTGAGAATGCATTCTATACCACAGAGGACTTTCTAAAATATACGTTCTAGTTGCGATGTAGGTATATGGTAATTATATATCGCTGATATATTTTTAATTTTTATGTAAACAATATTCTTAAGATTTTTTATTTTTTATATGTGTGTTTTTTCTATTTTTTATTATATTATCACAAATACTGTACTCCTTGACGTATGTAAGCACTGCTTTAACATAAATAAACATTATTATTATTATTATTATTATTGAGTTTAGAAAAGCGCCGGGAACATTTTCTGGGCTTTCCTAAACTTGAAATTTTACTTCATGCGCCACGCGTATAAAACACTGATTTCAAGTGTGGTTCAAATATACATAAATTCACAATATTTTTGTTTTGTACGCGTGGCGTGTGAAGTAAAATTTCGAATTTAGAAAAGCCCAGAAAATTTGTCTCGGGTCGCTGCGCGACCCTCGACAAATTTTCACGGGGCTTTTCTAAACTCGAAATTTTACTTCATGCTTAGTCTGGGAGTGGAAATCACTTGTTTAACGCTTTAAATTGAACTTTAAAATAAATCAGGGAATATCCGCAATTGTTGTATCAATTCCATGGTATGTCCTTATTTTTATAAAATCACATTACTTTTTCTTAATTATTTTAGCTGTGAATTTTCTGACATGTTGTTTTTTAAAAGAGTTCAATTTGAAGCTTTAAACGAGTGTTTTCCACTCCCAGACTAAGCATGAAGTAAAATTTCGAGTTTAGAAAAGCCCCATGAAAATTTGTCGAGGGTCGCGCAGCGACCCGAGACAAATTTTCTGGGCTTTTCTAAACTCGAAATTTTACTTCATGCGCCACGCGTATAAAACACTGATTTCAAGTGTGGTTCAAATATACATAAATTCACAATATTTTTGTTTTGTACGCGTGGCGCATAAAGTAAAATTTCGAGTTTAGAAAAGCCCAGAAAATTTGTCTCGGGTCGCTGCGCGACCCTCGAAAATGTTCACGGGGCTTTTCTAAACTCGAAATTTTACTTCATGCTTAGTCTGGGAGTGGAAAACACTTGTTTAACGCTATAAGACACAGATTTTAAGTGAAGTTCGAATATACATAAATTTCACAATATTTTAGTGTTTTAGACGCGTGGCGCATGAAGTAAAATTTCGAAATAAAATGTTTTTCGTGGCAGCATTTTCGATGAAGTGAGATCATTTTTAATCTGAAAGTTTAAATTTCGCGTTTTCAGGGACACTTCAAACTTCTTATATTCTGTCCCGAAACTCAAAACCGAATGTTTATGGTACAAGTATTGAACATTATTCTGTCAGAATGAATATTCCATATGGAGTTTTCAATGGGACTGATAATTTATTATTAAAGAAAATAGGATAATATATGACCAACGAAAATACAATTTTGATACTTTTTGCAATTCCCGTTTCAAAACCAACATTTTCACGGTCGCAAGTGGACGCAGCTGCAATTAAGCTTAAAATCTGGCGATAGGTGGACTTGCACAAAGTGTACTCCTGATGAAGAAAACGTTCCCTGTATTGCAGAAAATAAAGATGTTATTAGCATCAAAAGTAATGAAATATTATTAATTGAAATCAAAAAAATGATTGAAAATGTTATAGATAGTCGCTTTATAACATTTAATACCAACATTAATAAAACACTGGCAGAATTTACCTTCGCACTTGATTCAATTACTACTAAGTTAAATAATCTTGATATGGAGAATAAAAAACTAAAAGCTGAAATTGAAAAAATGAAGAGTATGCAAAGCATAAATCCTGAATCAAATAATAATATCATTAACGAAATTGAAGAGCGAAATGTCAGATCTAAAAACTTAATTATTTTTAACATAAAGGAATCGATGTCTAGCAATACTCAGATACGTATTAAGGATGATATGTCTGCAGTTCATACATTGTTTAATAATAACACTGATATTAATACAATAAAAAATGTGCTCCGTATTGGTCAAAGGAATGAAAGTAAAATACGACCTATAAAAGTTATATTCATTAATAGAGATGCTCCTTTAGTTGTATTAAAGAATCTAAATAAACATCTACCGGAAAACACAAATATTAAAATTAAATCTGATCTAACAATGATTCAGAGACAATATATTAAAGACGTTTACAGCAGTATGAAGGAAAGAAAAAATAAAGGAGAAACGAACTTAACTATACGATATATTAATAATATTCCAAGGATAATTGAAATTCAAGAGGAACATACATCAAATAAACCGGTAAACAGCAAAAAAATAAAAAACTAAGTGTATATGTTCAAAATGTTAGTGGAATGCGTACAAAAATTGAAGATATAGTAGTAAATATAAATGTATGTAATTATGACGTCATTGTTCTCATCGAAACGTGGCTTAATGATGAAATATCAAACAGTGAACTTAATTTGTTTAATTATAATATTTATAGGTTAGATAGAAATCAGTTTAATAGTTTTAAAATTCGAGGAGGGGGTATATTGATATGTATACGAAAAGATATTTGTTCGAATGAATTGAGTATCTCTGAGGTTCGTGTGGAACAGCTTTATGTCTTATTGACGATAGGCGGCACTAATATTGTTATAGGCGGCATTTATATTCCTCCCAGCTCTAACCTTGATAAATATTATTTAAATAGCTAATTGTCTATCAGAACCTATTCATGTGCCTTCTGGGGTTCCGCAAGGAACCCATTGCGGACCAATCCTTTTTCTTCTATTTATAAATGATTTAAGCAAGGCATTCATAAATTGCGAATATCTGCCTTTTGCAGACGATTTAAAACTATTCAAATCAATTAAATGTCCTGCTGATCAGCGTCATATTCAGTGTTGTCTTGATAAGCTTGTGCAATATTGCGATATTAACGATTTAGCCTTAAACATTAAAAAATGTAAATTCATTCAATTTTCACGGAGGTCTACTACAATTAATTTTAGTTATGAATTAAGCAAATCCAACTTAATGCAAGTTGAGTGCATTAACGATCTAGGAGTAATGTTTGACGCTAAACTGACATTCAATCAGCATATTGATTTAATTACTAAGAAAGCACTTAAAACCCTCGGTTTTGTGTTTAGGAACGGTAATAAATTTAATCTATCAACCATTAAATTACTCTACTGCTCTTTGGTTAGATCAAAATTGGAATATGCTAGTATGGTGTGGTCTCCATTTTAGTACATATATTACTAAACTGGAAAGGGTTCAAAATAAATTTACACGATATGTTTCATTCAAATTCGGCATTCCAGATAAAAACCCAAATATTCTATTAAATAATTTAAACCTTGCTTCATTAAGATCTAGGAGGATTGAACTGGATTTATGTTTTTTTCATAAACTTGTCTCTAGCGAGATTAATTCTATTAAGTTACTTGGTTTGGTAGAATTTAATGTAAACCCATATTTAACTAAAAGTAGAAGTAAGGATGTGTTTTTATTAGTAGATGCAGAAATAATTACACTTTCAATGGTCCTCTTAATAGAATTATGAGATGCATTAATCATTGTAACGCAAGCGACACTTTCGACATTTTGGGCACTGATTTTGTTTCTTTTAAAAGGAAGTTAAAACATTTATTTTGAAATTGCGGTCATTCTATTGGCAGGTTGCTATTTCTAGTTGGTTGCATGACTATTATTATTTAGTTTAATTGCATAAGTATTATTTTGTTAAAGTTTGGGGAACTTATATATGATTTTTTTTAATTTTTAATTTTATATAATTGATTGTATCATTAATTACGGGCGTGATTTTAGTGTAGTTGAATTATTGTTTGTTTTTAATATATTGTGAAAATTTTGGTATTCTATATTTGTGAAATGGTGATTCCGTTTAATAAAGATTATTATTATTATTATAAAATATTGTCCATTGAATGGACATCATTTTGGGAAAATCGCAGGTTTGTGCTTCGACGTGTTTAAAAGTTGTATCATTTTTAAGAAACACGTAAATTCCCATTGAATTTATATGGAGAAAGTATTATTGAGTTAAAACCTTCATATTATGAGCGTTGTCATGATAAACGACATGATCTGGTATTGCTACAAATCTTAAACATCACTTAATATCGATTTAAACACCGTAAGTATTTATCAATTTTGCCGTTACAATGACTTTTACTTTTTCTTCCTATGCGCGTCTTTTTTCTGATTTGGGCCCATTGTGCGCCGGTCCGCTAGGCTGATTCTGCCGGTCCCACAGTGCACCGCGCTTATGGAGAAATGAGACAAAAATCATATTTCCATTATTAATAAATAATATTATATTTTTTTAATATAAAATGTTATATTGAACCGATATGCACCTGTATACAACAAAATATTTTAGTGCGGTCACCACACGACTTACCTGATGTATAAAATATTAAATTTTTTTATTATGAACGGAGAAAAATATTCTAAGCAACTATTAAATATATAATGGGTTAAATTAAATCAATACCTCTATTCAACATATTTATTTATAAATAAATTAACCAAATTAAAATAAAAAAGATACATAATTACATTAAAATTCAAATTAAACTATCTTCATCTGAATTGTTCTCTTTGTCAGAATCATCAAAATTGAAAATATCATCATCTTCACTACATTCTGTCATATTATGAGCGTTGTCATGATAAACGACATGATCTGGTATTGCTACAAATCTTAAACATCACTTAATATCGATTTAAACACCGTAAGTATTTATCAATTTTGCCGTTACAATGACTTTTACTTTTTCTTCCTATGCGCGTCTTTTTTCTGATTTGGGCCCATTGTGCGCCGGTCCGCTAGGCTGATTCTGCCGGTCCCACAGTGCACCGCGCTTATGGAGAAATGAGACAAAAATCATATTTCCATTATTAATAAATAATATTATATTTTTTTAATATAAAATGTTATATTGAACCGATATGCACCTATATACAACAAAATATTTTAGTGCGGTCACCACACGACTTACCTGATGTATAAAATATTAAATTTTTTTATTATGAACGGAGAAAAATATTCTAAGCAACTATTAAATATATAATGGGTTAAATTAAATCAATACCTCTATTCAACATATTTATTTATAAATAAATTAACCAAATTAAAATAAAAAAGATACATAATTACATTAAAATTCAAATTAAACTATCTTCATCTGAATTGTTCTCTTTGTCAGAATCATCAAAATTGAAAATATCATCATCTTCACTACATTCTGTATTTTTTATAACTAAATATTCAATTATATCATCGTTTGTTTTATTTTTTAAATTCGAGCTCTATTTTTTGCGAAAACTTGCCAAGTAGGGATCCGATGATAATGTCAGCATATTAAATAAATCGTTATTTGTATCACATCGCGATGTTTTGCGTGTGTGACACAGTCTATATTTTCTAATTAATTTATGAGTAGCCTCAAGAGAAAAGCCTCAAGAGAAAAGTACCGAGTAGAAAAGCACTTTATTAAATACAGGTAATTCTTCTTAAAAACATAACCCTGCGTGGACGTAGATTTTTACTTTATGTAACATGTTTTATTTCTTTCTTAATTTAAGCGTCTAATAAATAGCGAGTATCGCAGGTAACGACATCGACCATATGGTACCGATACTAGCGATATATAGGAAAAAGAAATATCGATTATTTTGCATAAAAATATCAATATTTCAAGATATCGATGTATATCCAACATCCCTAATCGCCAGTACCTGTAATTTGATATTTTACTTTGCATTGTCTAAATATTATAAATCCTTTAATAATTTATACACTGCCTGAATTCAGATTTGGTCTTCAGCACCTCTTCTCCAATAGTTTTTTTACCATCACGCAACTAAAAAGTGTTTTGGGTCAAATTTGAAGTTATTTTAAAAAATATTTATCACAAATGTTACTTACCATTGTCACTGGTTGAACTAAATGATGAAAACCTAAGTTAAAAAAGTAAATAAAAAGAAAACAAGAAGTAAGTTATTATTTCTTGAGAGCAATAAATTAAAGAATTTGTCATCGGTGAGAACTTGCACTAAATTGATATTATTTTGGGAATAATTTACCAAACTGTATAAAGTAAAATGACGTCATTTTGATAAGACAAGTCATCGATGAGAAAATGCATAAGTACTGCGAAGAGCCCCCCTAGGATGTTTAATCCTTCAGGTACATTTGAGGACTGAAACTCGCCATGTGAATGTTTAGCCAAAGTTCAGTTGGCAAGTCTGACTAGTCATTCAAATTTTGCGATAAACAGAACATTAGAAAAGAAACTACCTGTCAATGCAAACAATGTGAAGTACCAATGCATTTACTGATATGCTTTGAAAAGTATCACACTGTAAAAAAATATTAGAACCTAACTTGGTTCTTGTTTTATTTATTTTTTCTAACCTGTTTCTTTTATTTATTTATTTTTGTTGTGTAACTGAAATCTTGTTTTAATTAATTATGCACCTATACGAGGGTTGCCTTTTATATTTCGGGATTAGAGAACAAAAATAAATATTAATCATTGAAAATCGCTTTATTGTTTTTCAAAATATTCCCCATTAAGATCTATACACTTTTGCATGCGTTTGAACCAATTGTCGAAGCTCTTTTGCCACTCTGATTGAGGTATCTCCAAAACATGCATTCTGAACGCATCAACGGCTTCTTCAGGTGTCGAAAAACGTTGACCTCTCATTTTATTTTTTTTGGATGGGAATAAAAAGAAGTCATTCGGTGCCAAGTCAGGACTATATGGCGGATGACTCATCAAATCGATGTTTTGCGTGCTCAAAAATGCAGTTGTTTGAGCCGATGTGTGAGAGCTCGCATTGTCGTGGTGAAGAGTGATCTGTTTTCGGCGGTTGGTTTTCCTGATTTCTTGGATGACAACTGGCAAACGAATGGTTGTGTACCACTCAGAATTGACTGTTCTGCGTTGTTATAGTGGTACGGTTGCGACATGTCCAGTTTTTCCGAAAAAACAGGCGACCATTTGCTTGGAAGTGCTTCGTGCGCGAACAACTTTTGTTAAATTTGGCTCATCTTGAAACACCCATACGGTCGACTGCTGTTTACTTTCGGGCTCATACGCGTAAATCCATGATTCATCACCTGTCACGATGTCATAGACGTGTTTCAAAGCACCGCAATCGTATTTTTTGAGCATTTCTTTGCACCAATCGACACGAGCCTTTTTTTGAGCGATTGATAAATTGTGTGGGATCCAACGCAAACAAATTTTTTTGACAGTCAAATGTTCATGCAATATTGAATGTATGCTAGTCCCACTAATGCCTAAGGTTGTCTCAATCTCACGATAGGTCACATGACGATCTTGCAATATTTGTTTGCGCACAGCATCAATGGTTTCCGGAACAACAACTGATTTTGGACGACCTCCACGAAATTCGTCTTGGAGTGAACTACGACCTCGGTTGAATTCACCATACCATCGATAAACACTCCCTGATGGAGCTTCATCGCCAAAAATTGAATTAAGTTCATCCATGCACTGTTGTTGAGTTAATCCACGTCGAAAGTTGTAAATAATAACCGTACGAAAATGTTCACGATTTAATTCCATTCTTTGGCCGAGATAAATCTTTTAAGTTAGTGTAAACGACACAAATAACGCTCATATGTCAAAACGTTCTGAGTACGTATAACCTCAAAAATGTCAAACTTTACGATAGAGCTCTCAGTTGCCAGATTGCAACACTAGGGTTGCCCAATCCTGAAATATAAAAGGCAACCCTCGTATCAACTAATATAAATGTATCCTTACATAAAATCTATTACTTTTACATACCAATCCAAACATCAACAAACTAAATAAAAATATATATGCAGAAAAATCTTCAAATAAATCGGTACTCAAAGGATTAATTATCAAGAGGAGAAAAAAATCAATTAAACGCACATAAATATAAAAACCAATGTTTGATATAATCATGTTTTTTTTTGTAACAACCTAACTTAATAATAATAAATAGTATAAAATGACGATGCTCACTAACTACATGTACATACATTATTTGCATTTTCAATAACTGATAACTCCTAAGACTAGAACTTACAACAGTAGTTAGATACACTTTTCCTTCTTCTTCCTCACCTCATTTCATAATATAGTCTAGATAAAATATATAGAAATATACGCAATATTCAGATTCATCAAAATATATATAATTTACACACACACGAGTGCACGATATATAAATGATTTATTAGAATTTAAAATCAAGCGACTTTAGAAATAGAGTGCCTTGGAGTGAAATGGACTCCGTCGACTTCTGACGAGCAAACAAATCTACACCAGATTGGAACAGAAAAATTCATAACGAATAATTATTTAATTTATTCAAATAATATTAATGTATGTTTGCACCAGTTCTTGTTAAGGTCTTCGTTAATTTATTTTGTAGTTAAAAGACAAAATACCTAGCAATGCCACCTATGTTATACTTAAATCTGTCACATAAATTAATCCAGTGCATAGGTTAGGTTTAACAAATACATAAATTGTTAACGGTGGAGGCTTCTACTTATACATCATAGTTCATATATGAAACACGATTTTAACTGTGTTTGTATAACTGAGACTTTATTAAGTGACTATAGTTTCGACAACCTTAACTTGCCATTTTCAAACTCAAAGTGAGTACTTTGAGTTTGCAAATGATAAGTTAAAGTCGTCGAAACTATAGTCACTTAATAAAGTCTCAGTTATACAAAGTTATAATCGTGTTTCATTTTTGAAATACATAAATGTATGTATTTGTCAGTTATGTCCAAAATTTTGTCTACATAGAAATGTAACCATGTTTTATTAACTAATACATAAGACTTGAAATTTATGTTGTCGATAGTTAACTAATACATTAACGGATACTTGTGTTGTGTTTTATTAACTGATACATAAGACTTTAACGGTATGTTATCGTTAGTTAACTAATACTTTAACCGACATGGTGCAAACGGGTATAAGATGATTATTAAAAAGAAAAACTAGCTGCCTTTAGATGATATTAATATGAAATTAAATATTTAACGATGAAAGATGATCATTATTGTTGCAGCTAATGAATTATTTAAGCATCCGAGTTAAAAATTATTTACATTATTTATTATACAGGTCGTCCCATTAGCGTGTCCACAATAATATACTATCGGTTTAGACCAAGGCCGTAACCAGGGGAGGGGGATATGAGGGTTTAAACCCTCCCAAAATTTTCGATATGTTAAATTTTTGTTTTTAAAAGCGGCCCCCCGAAAGAGCAAAAACAGTATTTTTACCAGTAAAACCCCCCTCGAAATTTTGATAACCCCCCCTCCCCCCACGAATTTTGTTTCTAGCTACGGCCTTGGTTTACATGTACAAATATTCAAGTACATATCAAATCAAAAGTGCTTAATGTCTTATATCTTTAAACACGTTATATTAGTTTGTGTTGAAGACAGCAAATAAAGTGTTCCTATAAAAATGTATGATTTCATTGCCTAACACAAAAACTGTGCGATCATTTAAAATATAAATTACAGCAGGCTTTAAATTTAAAGTTAGATTGGCACAACTGACTGTCAACACATAGTTTACTATAACCTCAAATTTATTCCATCATTCAATTAGCATTCTCAGCAACCGCACAAAAAATGCCACCTACTCTATTTTATAATTTAAACGATCGTACAGTATAACGCAACATAACACCGACATGAGAAAAAATAATAATCAGTTAACCATTTCAAACTTGCACACAGTGTTGCCATATTTGAAGAAATGTATTCGAATATGCAGAATTTCAGCCATAAGTAATGACTAATGAAGAAAAACAGAATATTTTTATATTTTAGAGAATTTTGTGTTATTGTTAAGATAAATAAAGTGTGCCAAAATTAAGGTTTGTAAAATTTATGAACGTGAGATCAAACATACAATATTTTAAATTTTAAAGAATTTTGTTATTGTTAAGATGAATAAAGTGTTCTTAAAACTTCACACTAAATCAGTGTTTAATATGCCTCCTGGTACATGAAGTAAATATTTTGAGTTTAGAAAAGCCTGAAAATTTGGATTGGTCGCTCCGCTTCGCTACGCGACTAATCCAAATTTTGAGGCTTTTCTAAACTCAAAATATTTACTTCATGCTTAATCAAGGAGTGGAAAACACTTGTTCAATAATATTGCACACTTAAATAAATATGAACACATGAAATGATAAAATCAAACTAAATACTTACTTTAAATTAGGACAAAATACAAGTTAAGAAAATGTGCGAAATTAACAGATTATTCAGTAATAAATTCATTGAACTTACACAGAATTCAATCAATTTTAACACTCTTTAAAGAAAACGTAAATATCTCAACAACATTTTCATACACCGAATTATTCTTTTGAGTTTTTGTATCCTGGTAAATAAGTTGAACATATCCAAATATTCATTGTTTTTATAAAATCAATTTGAAGCTTCTAACGAGTATTTCCAATCCCAGATTAAGCATGAAGTAAAATTTCGAGTTTAGAAAAGCCTGAAAATTTGGATTTGCCGGGCGGAGCGAAGCGAGCCCGGCAAATCCAAATTTTCAGGCTTTTCTAAACTCGAAATTTTACTTCATGCGCCACCCGTATTAAACACTGATTTAGTGTAAAGTTTAAAAATTAAAAACATATTTATCTTTACAATAAAACAAAATTCTTGAAAATGTAAAATATATTGCTCATGTTCGATCTCACGTTCATAAATTTTGTCTAAAATTTAGATACTGAAAATATAATCATATCCCTAAGCAAATTGCTTGGACAAAAGCAATTTGCTTAGTGATATTACTAAATTTTCACTATCTGAATTTAAGATAAAATGTACTCATCTTAATTTTATGAGGTTAAGAATTACGAATGATTATAAAGAAATATTATGCTTCGAACAATAATTGCCTGCAAATGACAATATTTTAAGGTTATGTAACTCTCAAATTGTAGCAACTTTGGTGCACAAACGCCTTGTTTTCTATCTTCAAACAATAATCTGGCAACAGTGCATCCACATGACAATATTTTAAGGTTATGTAACTCTGAAATTGTAGCAACTACGGTGCAAAAACGCCTTCTTTTCTATCTTTAACGATGCAAGAACCCGATAATGGGACACCCTGTATGCAGCGTGAATGAGATAGAGATCCTTTTTTTAATTTAAATATAATTTGCGTACAATTAAAAGAAAACCAACTCAATTATTAATTTAACAAGAAAATCAAACAGATACAAAAATCACATTTCTATTAAATTGTACCTACCGGAAAAAATTAAAATAAAATAAAATAAAACAATAAATTAACCTAAAGAGAAAAAAAAAACTATGTATACATATATCACATTAATAATGCTTCCTTGTTTATATTATTCTCATAATATAATAATAAAGCTCGACTTATTGTTTTTTCTTCATTCTTTCAGCATCTTTCGGAAAAATACAGTTAATCAGTCTTAATAAACGTGTTTTTTGTATATAGATCGTCCATATTGTCTCCATACATAGGTGAGTATTTCGGTCTTTACAATGACTTTCAATTCTCTAATCACTGAGCAAAAGTGATTTAAATAATGTTGTATCAACACGAAACGTTGTTACGTTAATCAAAAATTGCATGTTTTTTTATGTTGTTCAAACGTTACTTTCTTCTTCTTGGAAACCTAATTGCCCCTAATTAAACGTTACTTGAATAAAACAACACAAAACGTTGTTACATTGATCAAACATTGCATACATTTTTTGTTATATGGTTCAAATGTTACTGGCCTCAGCTGTATAGCTTTATTGACAAGTCACAGCTCAAACGTTAATTAAATGTTGATTAAGCGTTACTTGAATAAAGCAACAAGAAGCATTGTTATGTTGATCAAACATTGCATACATATTTTGTTATGTTCTTCAAACGTTACTTCATCTTCTTGCAAACTTAATGGCCTCACCTATACAGCTCTGGTGATGAGTCACAGCTCAAACTATAGTTAAAACACATTTTTGTAATAATTGTTACCCGTTACTTGAGTACAACCAGAAACGTTGTTACGTTGATCAAAAATTGCATAAATATTTTGTTATGTTCTTCAAACGTTACTTCTTCTTATTCTTGCAAATTTGATGGCCTCGGCTATACAGTTCTGTTCACGAGCCACAGCTCAAGCGTTACTTAGATGTGTTTTTCTATGGTTAATTAAACGTTACTTAAATAAAACAACAGGAAACGTTGTTACATTGTTCAAACATTGCATACGTGCTTTGTTATGTTGTTTAAACGTCATTTTTGTTCTTCTTGCAAACTTAATGGTCGCAGCTATACAGTACTGTTGACCAGCCTGAGCTAAAACATTACCAAAATCTGTTTTTGTAATTTTGATTAGACATTACTTGAATAAAACAACACGAAATGTTGTTACGTTGATCAAACATTGCATATATGTTTTGTTTTGTTGTTCAAACGTTATTTCTTCTTCATCTTGTAAACTTAATGGCCTCGGCTATACAGTTCTGTTCACGAGCCACAGCTCAAGCGTTACTTAGATGTGTTTTTCTATCGTTAATTAAACGTTACTTAAATAAAACAACAGGAAACGTTGTTACATTGTTCAAACATTGCATATGTGCTTTGTTATGTTGTTCAAACGTTATTTTTGTTCTTCTTGCAAACTGAATGGTCTCAGCTATACAGTACTGTTGACCAGCCTGAGATAAAACATTACCAAAATCTGTTTTTGTAATTTTGATTAGACGTTACTTGAATAAAACAACACGAAATGTTGTTACGTTGATCAAACAATGCATATATGTTTTGTTTTGTTGTTCAGACGTTATTTTTTCTTCATCTTGTAAACTTAATGGCCTCAGCTGTACAGCTCTGTTGACGAGCCACAGCTCAAATGTTAGTTAAATGTGTTTTTGTAATGTTGATTAAATGTTACTTTAATAAAACAACACGAAACGTTGATCAAACACTGCATTAATGTTTTGTTATGTTGTTCAAACGTTACCTTTTCTTCTTTTTGCAAACTCAATGGCCTCCGCTATGCTTTCAGCCACAGCTCAAATGTTACTTTAATGTGTTTTCTGCAATGTTGATTAAACGTTACTTGTATTTGTTGTTATGTTGATCATACATTACTTAAATTACTCACGACATGGAGGCTATGCGAATACTCTCCTATGTACGGTGGGAAAATAAACGGACGGTATATCTATTGAAATGTTATTTTTGCATGTTAGTGTTAGGTCGTAAAAAACGGTGTACCATGTGTTAGTTGTTTAGGAAAGAAACGCAGCTTATAAGGAACATGTAGTTTTCGACTAACCGGGCGTAGAGCTCGCGTCGGACCTTCGCCGTGAATTTGTTGATGATGCACAGGGTGGCGGCCACGGCGAATACCAGGTTGTACAGGAGGACTATCTTGAAGTTCCCCAGCCATTCGATGCTGCCGTAATCGCCCAGTAAATCGAAATTTGTTATACCTAAGGATTAAATATAGTTCAGAGTTCACTCTTTAGATATCAGAGTTCGGAAATATCTTGATATTTACATAAATATCAAAATATCGAATAGATATCGATATTTACCAACTTCTTGGTAATTATTCTTGTTCATAAATATTAATATTTTTATTGTTTATTAATTATACAGGGAGATTTTTCATTTAAGTGACCTGGGAATAAACTGTAAAGCTTTAGAGATTGGTTGTTTTTTAAAAAAAAGTTCAATTTGAAGCTATAAACGAGTGTTTTCCACTCCCAGATTAAGAATGAAGTAAAATTTCGAGTACAGAACAGCCTGAAAATTTGGCTTGGTCGCGTAGCGAAGCGTTACTAAAACAGTTTGTTTCTATTTTCGAAAGTCTAACATATACTGCCTTTTAAAAAAATCAGAACACAAAGTATTTATTGGACGATTTTAATGAAATTTACAGAATTTGATCATGTAAATGAACTGCATCGATGATCAAAAAATCAATTGTTTTGGTTACTATTTAATGGTATTTTCCCTTGATTTCACCATTATGAAGAGCTGCTGATTTTTTAATGTAATTGCTTTTAATATCCAAGTAGCCTCTGAGTAGTTTGACGTTTCAGTTTGTAAAACATAAAAAGATGCCCCGTGTTCGTCGGCGTGCACAATATCATCATCTAAGTGAATTTGAAAGGGGTCGCATTATTGGAATGCGAGAAGCGGGTTTTTCGGTTCGTGCTATTGCTGAAAGGGTAGGCCGTAGTGTATCGGTGATCGTACGCTGCTGGTCTAGATGGTCCGAAGCTGGGGAGAATCGACGTAGACTTGGATCAGGACGTCCAAGAAGCACCACTGAGCGTGAAGATCGAGCTCTTCGTCTTACAACTTTAAGGGACAGATTTACAACGTCGCGGGCATTGGGAAATGACTGGTTGGCTCTAAATGGCCAAAGAGTATCCATGACTACTGTTTACACAAGAATCCGCAGTTTTGGTATAAGATCCTACCGTCCACAATTGTGTCTACCTCTTACTCCGCAGCATCGCAGAGCAAGACTTGATTGGTGCAGGGAAAGACAACATTGGACCCATGAATGGAATAACATTATCTTCAGCGATGAGTCTCGGTTCTGTTTATGGGCTCATGATGGTCGCAGAAGAGTGAGACGTCGACGCGGTGAACGCAGAATTTTACAATTTGCTGTTGAAAGACATACGGCTCTTACACAGGGAGTTATGGTTTGGGGGGCGATAGAATATGGTAGTCGGTCTCCTCTAGTTTTTTTAGAAGCAAGTCTTAACGCGATTCGGTATATTGACAACATTTTACGGCCAGTGTTAGTGCCCTATGTAAATGGCTTGCAGAACCCCATTTTTCAGCAAGATAATGCTCGACCTCACACAGCGGCCATTACAAGACAGTTTTTTGACAGTGCCGAAATCAATTTGTTACCTTGGCCATCTTGTTCTCGAGATCTATCGCCAATAGAACATGTTTGGGATATGATAGGTGTTAGAATAAGTAACTTACAGCGCCCCGCTAACACTGTAATGGAACTTAGAGGTCAAATTATCGAAGTTTGGAATGAAATACCCCAAGTCGATATTGACAGCCTGATTTCTAGCATGCCTCGACGTGTTAATGAGTGTTTGGGAAATTGTGGAGGCCCAACACATTATTAATTTTTATTCATTTGTTTTTTTTTGTTTTTCAACGTGATTTTTTGATCATTGATACAGTTCGTTTACATGATCAAATTGTGTAAATTTTATAAAAATCGTGCAATAAATACTTGGTGTTTTGATATTTTTGAAAGGCCGTATAAATACTACACTACTACAACGTAATGTAAACAATATTGAAATAGGAATGTATAAATATTTATGTGATCAATATTTTGAAATAACTCACTTTCATAGAGATCTGCTACTAGTTTGATTCATAAGATACCCATTCTAACCACAAATTGTTTACTTACCTAATATTTTGGCTAGAAGAGGTAAAGCGGAGCTGAGTATGAGCACCAGGGTACAGTTGCCGATGATCAGGTTGAAGGGCGTGTTCTGCTTCCTCGGCCGGATGTTCTTCATCAACGGGGAGGAGTAGAGGCCGATCGACGAGGTTACGATCAAATAGAGTATTAATATAATCTCTATGACGGCACCGGCGGTGCCCAATCTCGACAGGGAACTTATACCTAATGTAAATTGCTGCAAGAATAATATATATTTATAATAAGAATCTAACGACGATAGATAGAGCTTGAGGGCTAGGGTTTGTCTTAAAAATAGGAGGATCACAATAAAAATTAGCTGAACAAATCAGGCGATCTTATTGGCTGCAGAAAATGAAGAATACAGATTTAAGCACGCAAAATTGCGACTGTCATGTTAGAATCACAACTGACGTTTATTTACCAAGTGGTGGTTCCTGTAAAATTAGTTTAAGTGGAGATTGTCAGGTTTGTATTTAAATATTGTTAGGTTATTACTTACTCTTGAGCTTAACGGTAATGCCTTGATCCCGATCAATATTTCCATAGTGTTTTGTACGACGATCAGGACCGTTATACCGGTGAGTCCTATCAAGAGCAACATGGCCACTGGATAAACAACGTTTCTTCGTAAAGAAGACGTCTGTCTTTGTTTGTCTAGAAACAATAAAACACAAAGTATTAGACTCAAACGACTAATAGTAAAAGAGGGCAATAACAATAGTTTTGCCGCTCATTAGGTTCGTTCCAAGTCGATTCACAGGACGGTATTCCACATGTGCAGTAGACATGTTATGGAATCGGAATGTTACCTGTAAAGTGTTGAATGTGGAAAAAAAGGTTTTCTATTTTCGTCTCTTGCCATTTGCTTCAGAAGCAGAATACGCACAGAGTGATAGAAGGGAATATCAGTATTTAGACAGCCCTAAACTACAACTAGAAAAAACCCTTGTGTAATTTGTGCTTGTTAAGAGGATACTGACTGGGTATAAAACTAGCCTTATTTTCCTGGTAAAATATCATAATTTATGCTTATAAAAGATCGTTTAGACTTTTAAGAAACCTGGCAGAGTAATTTTAATTGAAAGTAGAGATGGGCAAAACGGTTCACTCAAGTGAGTGGTTCCGAACCGGTTCATTCGTTTTAGTGAACCGGTTCAACGGTTCTTTTAGTACATGTATGGGCAACCTTTGACATGTTGAGGGCCTTTAGCGTGCAAATACGTTCGCGGGCCGCGTTTAAAAGTACTTAGTGCATATTAAAGTAGTGATAATATTTTTTGCGATAGATATTAGACATGAAATAATACGACAATGTTATTATACACTGGCGAAAGAAATTAACGCATCACATTAATTTTTTTTATTTTAAAATAAAGTTTTGATGTTTAAAAACAAGAAAAATAACAACAAAACCAACTGAACTATAATAATGATTTTCAACACATTTTCTTTCATTAATGACTAAAATAATGTCATAAATAAAAAGAGGAAAAAAGTTAACATGTGATTATAAGACTTAATATCTAGTGTCTCCTCCTCTTGCTCGAATAACTGCATGACAGCGACGGCTCATACTGTTAATTAATGATCCAATTTCATCCTGGTTAATATCTTCCCAAATTTCCTGCAATCTTTGTCCAAGCTCTTGTTGATTGCTTGGACGCCGAGGAAGTGCTCTAAGGCGTCTACCCATCGCGTCCCAAAGGTGTTCGATCGGATTAAGATCGGGACTCCTGGTTGGCCGTTGCATTGTGTTGATACCCACTAGGTCAAGATACTGTTGTACAATTCGGGCACTGTGTGGTTTTGCATTGTCATGCATAAACAGGAAATCGTTTCCTCCAAAGAGAGCAAAAGGCATTACGGATGGTTCTAAAATGTTTGCAATATAAGACGCTGCCGTGATGCTTCCTCTTGGTATGACCACCAACTCCGTACGAGCCTCTAAAGTGATACCACCCCACACCATAACAGAGCCTCCACCAAACATAACAGTCGGAACAATGTTACACTGCGCATAACGTTCACCTGGCCGTCTGTACACATGCATTCGTCTGTCACTGCCGTAAAGACAAAATCTGGACTCGTCGCTAAACATAACAGTAGCCCAATCGGCCTGTAACCAGTTTACATGTTCTTGCGCAAATGTTAACCTGGCTCTGCGATGGTTTGCGGTTAATTGTGGTCCTTTTGCCGCTGTTTTCGGAGTTAAATTAAAACCACGTAACCTTTTTCTGATGGTAACGGAACTTACATGAACATTGTGGATCTCTGCGAGCATATTTTGTAGCCTAGGAGCCGTAATAAACCGTTCGCGTAACGTCTGCATCATTAAAAAACGGTCTTGAACAGCAGTTGTGGCCCTTTTTCTCCCTTGTCCTGGCCTTCTTGAGTATGCCTGAGTTTCCCGATGTCTCTTCAAGACGCGGGATACGGTCGATTGATTAACACCAAGACGCTGACTGATGTAACGCTGACTCCTACCTTCTTCTGCAAGTGTAACCACAATCACAGCTTCTTCACTGCTTAAATTAAGATTCGGACGTCTATCCATATTCATTCTTCACTATTTAGCACTTAATTTTAACAATTACTTGAAAACAAACTCAAAAAGAAATTTTATATGAACCTCTCTTACAGTCAGAATATTGAAAAGTGCTTCATTTTATTTATTGACAGAAAACCATGAGAACAAAAGACAAAATACAACATGTAAAACAGCATGCTTGATAAGATTTCTTATTGTAAAAATATGTTTGTGTTCAAAGAAAACTCGATTCCAAGATATCAAAAAAATCACAAATGATGCGTTAATTTCTTTCGCCAGTGTAGTACAATTTATTAAAATAACAAAATTAAATTAAAAACAATGGTACATTATAATTAAATCGTTAAATTTGCAATTGTTACAAACTACGAAAGTTAAATACACCGAAATCAATGAGACACTTGAGCTTGAATTTGGGAAACTAATCGTTATTTGGATTAATTCCACTGACACAAAGACGTAAAGAATTTTTCAAATTATCGTCAGTAAGTCTTGTACGATGTGTTGATTTATTAACTTTCATCAATGAAAAGAACTGTTCGCATTTATAAGTACTGCCAAACGCACAAATCAATCTTCTTGCGAATTTTCTAAGCTGCGGAAAATTGTCTTCTTCTAGGTATTTTTTGTAGAAATCGCACAACTCTACGTCTTCAAATTTGGATTTTAGGAGTGAGTTTTCTTGAATCTCGATCAACTCCATTTGTAAGTGTATTGGAGAATTTTGTACAATATATGTTGTAGGAGTAGCAAATAAACTGAAACAGTCTTCCATGTTTTTAAGTCGCAAAATCTGTTCAAAAATTGTTCCGACAGTAACTTGAGTTCTTCAGCATATTGAGCATAAGCAATATTTTCATACGCAGAGAGCGTGTTGAAATGGCAACTGTTGCCAGACAGCATCTGTGACTCCCACAAGCGTAGTTTGATCTGAAACGCTTTTAAATGGCTGTACAAATCATTTACTAACTGTCCTTGTTTTTGAAGTTTCAAATTTAAATCAGTCAAATAGCCTGTAAGATCGAACAGAAATGCTAAGTCACATATCCAGTTTGGGTCACTTAATTCAGATAGTGGTTTATCTTTTATTTTCATAAAGTCTGCTATCTCATTTCTAAGCTCGTAAAACCGTTTCAACATTTTTCCTTTGCTCAGCCATCTGACTTCACAATAATATGTTACGTCGTTATATTCAGCTGATATTTCATCCAAAAACGCCTTGAACTGACGATGGTTAAGCCCTCGGGATCGAATAAAGTTGATGGTTTTTACTACCACATTCATAACATTCTGGAGTCGAATGGACTTATAACATAAGTTCTGTTGGTGGATAATGCAATGAAGGACTATCAAATCATCATTTTGCACATTTAATTCTGTTGCTTTTTCATTCAAAATTCCGATGAAACCTTTACGTAAGCCGACCATAGAAGGTGCACCATCAGTGCATACTCCAATTTGTTTTGACCATGGCAAGCCAAAACTTGTGAATACCTTTTGAACTTCAATAAAAATATCCTCTCCTGTAGTGGTTCCTTTTAGCGGCTGTAAAGCAAGCAATTCCTCAGTAACAGTGAACTCCTTATCAACACCTCGAATAAATATAGCCAGTTGAGCTGTGTCAGACAAATCGGTGCTCTCGTCTAATGCTATGGAAAATGATTCAAAACCAGCCATACGGTCAGTCAATGTTGTTTTTATATCATTAGCCATCATTTCTATACGTCGTACAACAGTTCGTCTTGACAAACTAATTTTTTCAAATTCTTTTTTCTTTTCAGGACACATAATACCGCAAACTTCTAACATACACTCCTTGATAAATTCTCCTTCGGCAAATGGTTTTAATGCCTTTGCCAATTTTGAGCCAACTATAAAACTAGCTTTCACAACATTATCAAGTTGTGTTCTTTGTTTATGAAACGTTTGTTGCTGTTTTTCCAAATTTGCGGTAAGCTTCTGGATTTTGTCTGTTCTTAATTGTCCTGTCAGTGAGTGCAGCGTAGCATGCTTAGTTGAGTAATGCCTCTTTATATTGAATTCTTTCATTACTGAAATGGATTCATTACACAGCAATCAAATAGGCTTACCATTGTGCAAGATAAAAAAGAATTCTTCAGTCCATTTGCTTGAAAATGGCGACCCTCTGTATCTACTTTTCGTTTCTTTCCACCAGACATCATTATTGTTTACTTTTCGTTCAATAAACTTAAGAACAAACTATAGTTAGTAACCACTCAAGATGCACACAAAGTCACAAAGCAAGTTGACGGCTCGAGCAGTTCGCTAGGATATCGCTTGTCCAAGTTATCACCTCGGTAGCTCAAATAGAACTGAACTAACGTTCGGGCCATCCACCCGCTTATATAGGCAAAATGAACGAATAATCTGGAATAAACTAGTTTAGAATAATTGAGAAGCAATAAATCTTTTGATGTGTCACCCGAGAGGCGGCAAACCTCAAAGAATTTGATCGAACAAGTCGAGTGGCGGCGATTATCAAAGAGTGAGGCGGCAAACATCAAAGAATTTCATCACTGTCACTCCCGTGAGTATAAGTACCTAATGTAATATTTTTTTAATTGGGTTTTTTCAAAATGTCTAGCGGGCCGGATCATATCTTACAGCGGGCCGGGGGTTGCCCATATGTGTTTTAGTACATATTCATGTTTTCATTTACTTGATGTCTCATGATATGTTTTCGTATATATCATACAGGGTGAGGTTTTTTATGCTCTCCATGGGAATTTTGGAAACTCTAAGAGACAGAGACGCCGTGTCTATCTGTTGCTTTTTTATTATCTTACATAGTATTAAAACATTTTAAAATCGATGCACATGATAGCCTTGTGATTATTTCACATGATGAAAAGGATTCTATTTTTTGTATTTTTTATGTAGCTGTTTCAAAAAAAAGAAAGTTTTTAAATTTTGTTCGACATGAGAATGCAAGTTTACGCATTCTTAACTTGTTTATAAATCTATTTTTCCTCACTTATTAAAATAGATAGAAAAACAGTAAACATTTCAGAGTAAATAATAAAATTGTATTAGATTTTTACTTTCCCCCATACATAAAATAAAGGAAAAGTTTTGATTTCGCGAACATTTTCAAATCAAAAATGTTAATGGATATATCCATTTTGACGTCCCCCGAGTAGATTAAGACCAATTTTGAAAAATGTCTGTCTGTCCTTCTGTCGCGACGATAAAGTCTAAACCGATTGAGCTGTTAAGATAACACTATAAACTTAGGCCTTTTATTACAATAGTAGTATTTAATCAACTTTTAGTGAAAATGCGTAAACCGGAAGTGGTAGTTTGATCTTAGCATTTTTTTTTAGATTTTTCCTTAATATTGATCATATAAAATAATGTTGTTAAGGAAAGTTGATAATCGAAAAAATTCACTTTATGACGTAGCTAACTAATAGAGTTATTTTTTAATAATGTTTTAAAAATGTGAATTTTTTAAATTAATTACTCTGAATAAGTAGGCTTTTACTATAAATTACTTTAGTTTGGCTTTGTCATGATTAATATTTTGTGGAAAGTGAAAACATAAATAAGGCTTACGAAAAATGTTTAACAGGAACAAGAAATAATTGTTGAAAAATAAGACAGGTTTATGCTATATGAATTTTCTCTTAACTTTATAGATCATAAATATTTTCAAAAATTCTGAATAGCAAACCAGTTTCTATATGTACCCAGTTGTTAATTAGTAATACTGAAAGACAACAGATAAAATTACTGATTATGTGTTATTTTATTTAAATATATTGTTTTGATGTAGTTTTTAAACTTTACTTTAATCAGTGTTTTGTACGTGTGGCGCATGAAGTAACATTTCGAGTTTTGAAAAGCCTGAGTTTTACTTCATGCTTAGTCTAGGAGTGTACAATTTTCGTTAAAGTTAAAGTCATCACATGCTTATTAATCGTCCATGTATTAATAAGCTTTATCTGCTGTGATCGATCATAAAACTTGCCAATTTTATGATGCAACTACTTTAGTATTTATTTTTTTTAATAATTTCATTTATGCTAACTCAAAAACAAAACAAATTTTTTTTTTCGTAATATTTTATTTCATTTGTCAAATCAACAGAAACCATTTACAAAATGGTGGATGAAATTTGATGAATTTTTGAGTTTTTGGAACGCTCAAAAATTCATCAAATTTCATCCACATCGACCGAAGTTATGGCTGTTTGAATATTCACGAAAAAACGTGAATTTTCAAGTGGCGCGTTTTCTTGCGGTCGGGTGTATTATAAGTACATTAATATTTCAAAAATCTGAAATTAGTTTTTGAATTTTAAACGTATTTGAAAATAAATTTCATATCGCATTAAAATAACACCGGAAACGATTGTAAAACAAACAACAAAAATATGCACCGTTAGCGCTTCAGAATGCACGATCCGGTAAAGAGCGGATCCTAACTCACTCGCTCCTGACCCGTTTCAGGAGTGTCACTCCCGAACCACTCATTTCGCGAACCGGTTCAGGAGCGGGTCTTAACTCGCCCACGAACCGTTTCGTGAGTGTATCACTCCTAAACTATTCATTTCGTGAGCCGGTTCAGGAGCGGATCCTAACTCATTCAAGGACCGTTTCGCGAACCAAACTCCTTTTTCGCGAACCGGTTCAATTAAGTGGTTCAGGAGCGGTTTGACTATCTCTAATTGAAAGTGACTTTAACTGCTAGTTACTTTACTATCCTGTGAAAGAGTAGTCAAAGTTTTTGCGTCATAAATATTAGCGACCAGCATTCCATCCAAAATTGAAGAACTAGATTCTCTAAAGCAAACAAAAAAGTCAAATTGTGAACGCAATGGGTCCACAGAATGTAAACGCCCGGTAATGTAAACAAAACAATCAACAGATGCCAAAACTATGAACATTTTTTTTGGTTAAACACTTACCTAGTAATTTTCTTCGCATGGCGATGTGCGTCAGCCGGCTGCTTAGCCCGGACTGCAGCTCGCCGTTGCGCAGCTTGAGCAAACTTTTCGGCAGGTGGAACTCGTCTTCGTGGACGGGCCCTTGGTCACCAACGCCGACGGACATCGGTGCCGGGGACACGTACGAGTTCCCCGTGCTCTGGGCGTGTTTCAGTCTTCTGCGCAGTGTCTCCTCCTCCAGGGCGCACGCGAAGTACTCGTCGTCGATATCGCGCAGGAACTGGGGCTTTATCAGAAACTGGCCTACCACGTCGAATAGGCGTACAAACCCCAACGGAGTACATACTAAACAATACAACAATAATAAATCAAGTTTAACTTAATTAATAACACATACAATTATACAGACAGTCTATGGGATAGTTAATTCAGGAAATCAAATTATGATTAAAACATTATTAATCAGATATAATCATTCTAAATTTGAAGTACGCAGTCAATTGATTCATGCGATTATTTTATTTAACCGTAAAAGCTTCCTAGATTCCAAAAACTACCTCACACTCTAATCCTTGATTCCATTTTTTGGCGTCCAAATAATTACATTGTGCTGTATGTCTGTATAACTGTGGTAATATCAAAACCAGAATACGAATACTTTCTTTTTGATTAATGGTATTCGAAAGTCAAGAGAATTGAACTCACCTAATAGCATTAGTACTCCAACAAATGATATGCAAGAATAAAGGAATGGTAAGTGATAACTCCACAGTCCTGTAATGTAAACAAAAAAGACGTTATAGAAAACCAATATTTTCGGTAGTATATGTTAGTTTACTGACCTAGTATACTTTGTATACTCGATTTCTCCTTATCGATCAGTGCCGAGATCACGTAAGTCATGCCGAGGACGAGGGTTCCCAGCAAACATAATACAGTCAGCGTCTCATAGACGCGGCTCATAAGGCCCTTCCGGTGCCCGAAGAATCCCTCGGACTCCGTGAACAGGTACGCAAAAGGCAACAGGAGGAACAGGGATATGAACGAGAGTAGGAATATATAGTTCCACAGACCTGTAATTTTAATTTAGTTAAACAGAATAAAATCGACTTCGTAACTAATGGATACGCAAAAAAAAACAACTACACACAGAGAAAGAATTTTTCATCAAGAAATCCATGTTTGGAACCATCAATGTAAAAATAAAGGAAGAGACCTCTTTTTAAGTTGATGTTAGTGGATCATCTAAGTATCAAAAAAGTTTTCTAGACCCAAATGTACTCATTTTTTAAGGATTTGTTGATGTTGGACAGCCTCATAACAAAACAGTGTTTATTTTTTGGTATCCCCAATGGCAGAAGCTGTAATATATTTGATTAGGTTACCTTGTATTAGTGAAATATTCAGCCATTTGACATAGTAACTATTCGGGTAGATGATAAGGACCTCGTTCGAGACGGTCGATATGGGGAGGAGCAGGACAGCGCCGATCGACACCGCCAGCGAGAACGTGCACAGCCATGTGCTGATTCTGTAAACGGTGATCTCGTCTTCGTCCGTGCTGTAGTAGTCCTCTCTGCCGTGCCGCTTGAATCTGTCCAGTAGGGTAAAGCTCGCCACGTAGAGGATGATGAACAAAAGAAGGAAAATCTAAAAAGAGACAACATTCAATACTATTAGATCATCATCAAGACAAAACACATAAAATAAATAGTATTATATCTTTATTACCATCACTAAGATCAAGATAAGAGGAATAAGGTAGACTGAAAGATAAGCGGATATTAATATTAACAAAAATGCAGGTTAATTAATATTGGAAGAAAGGGTTAAAGATACAGGGATTTTTTTTTTAAGTAACATATCCTGATGTATACTCTGTACATTTTCAGGCATTCAATGTTTTTGAAAAACGTTCAGTTTGAAACTTCTAACAAGCTTTTTCACTCAGTGATTAAGTATGTAGTAAAATTTCAAGTTTAGCAAAGCCAAACCAAATGTTCAGGTTTATCTAAACTCGAAATGCGTATAAAACACAGATTTAAAGTAAAGTTTAAAATATAATGCTTATGTTTGATCTCGTGTTAATCGATTAAAAAAATGTTTCAAAAATCGAACGTCTAAAGCAACTTGCTTTGGGATCTGTGAAAAAATCCCTGTATATAAATATCTCTCAATCATTCTGTCTTTACGTTCAATTACAAGACGATCCTTAATGTTTTAGATGAACTAAAAACCCATCAACATTATTATCATCATCATCATTGTGATTACAATGGAGTGATGCCAATCCCTTTTACACATATTATTCATTTATTTATTATCGACATTGCCACACACGCACACAATACAGATAACTCTTGTCTATTCTCCACCCACATTTCAGCATTGTTTTTGACCAGTCTGCCGATAAATAAGCAACATTACGCAACACTGGTAAATAGAGCAAGTGATGACAAGCACACGTGATACGCACGTAAATACAAGTCTTTATCAGGATGTAAAAAATTAACAAGGCGTGAAATTAACAAGTATTTCATTCGATTGTAAATAATGAATTATCAAAAGATAATCATTATTATGAAATATTTAATCTATACCATAAATCTTAGTACGAGTACTGCTAATTACATGTTATTCGCGCAATTAATTACTGACATTTGTCTATACTAAAATAAAAAATACGGAGTCATCGACAATGATTGCTGATAAGTCGATGGACCATAAGACATTTGGGAGTAGCGAAAGGCTCATAAAACTTGCGATAGTAGTCGAAGGACAATAGGGTACAACTTTAAGGCTCAGTTGCACCAGAATCGTTCAAGATGAATTAAGTTCAAGATGATAGTTCCTATTGTAACAATGTCACTTCAAATTTGAGTTCCGAGTTAATGCAGTTTAAGGTGTTTGGTGCAACTGGCCCTTAAAGTTCAAATGATAGTAAACCACACAAGAGGTCCTTTAGCAAATGTTAGTTTTACTTAATAGATAGTTTTAAGACTTCACAGAGTGTATTATTTTTTTCTTAGTAAAGCTTTGAAACCCTATATCAACTTCTATTAACAAGATACTGTAATTTTAAAAATATGAATTGTAAAAACTATCTAAAAATTTCAACCAATAAATCAGTGTAACCTTAAAGATATTATCAATAGTAATACCACGAGTAGGTTAAATACTCGAAATAATTCTGTCGATTTATTTACTAACGAAATTGTGTTGCTTAGTAATACAACGAGTCCGTAAGACGAGTTAAGTTTCTTAAATCTCAATTGTGTTGAGTTAGTAAATAAAGGATAGAATTATAAGATGTATTCAACCCACGAGTGGTATTTTGCAAACAAATTCAACTTTCTATATAAATAAGAAGTCATATTTTTAATATATTTTATGAAATTTATATCAATATAACATATAACTGAAAATACACAATTTTTAAATTACAACAATAAATATAAATATTAATAATCCAACAATTATTTGTAGTTATAAACTGTACAATTTATATTTGAACTTTGGCAATTTAAACACGATGCTGCTGTCTTACTTTTGAAATAATTTTTATATAATATTCTTTGTTTAATTGTAAGTAAGGTTTAAGTGAATTTGAGCTATGATGTCCCGTTATTTTCATTGTCTCTTGTTCCCTAATTCCATACTGAATTAACTGACTAGCAGCAGTTGCCCGATTTGAGTGATTTGTGATTTTTTTATTTTTCGTATCCAGGCCTATATTTTCCGCTGATGTTTTGGTTCATTTTTTAATTGTATTCATTGCTGGTTTTTGCATTCTTCCAGTGACAAAAAAAAATCGGTCGGTTGTTATATGGACACTTCTCATAGAGATCAATTTCTTAAATAATCCAACAGGACACATATCTGGATTTTCTATATTTGAAATTAGCCATTTACTTATTGCACATTGTTGACCTCCACCTTGACGTCTTTTGGAAAATAGTGGATTATTTTCTATTCTACCCGTTAAATTTTCTTTGTTGTCAACTTCATCTTTAAAATTCGATAGTAAGCAAAATACTGCTTCACATCCTCTCCATACAAGTTCTACTACGGCGATATGGAAATATTTCATCTGTAGTCCTAACGGCTTTTTATCATCACATTGTTTGTATATTTCTTAGTCTCTTCATGAGTAAAGGCAGTAGAACTGACCTTTTGTTTTTCGGGAAGGTTTCGTAATTCCTTTCTTTTCGTATATCGTGCTTTTCTTGCAGATAGAAATGCAATATCTTTAAATGGATTGAAAATGTTACCAAATTCATTAAAATACATTTCTTATAATAATTTAGCACTTGTATTCCATACAGTTTTTATCACACATTCCTTATAATGCGTTCCGTCAAGCTTTCTCATGTTGTAGCCCCAATCTTTCAAAATGAACGCCAATCTTTCCACTGAAATTCCTACATTCATTTCGTATTTTTTTTATATACAAAACAGCGTAAACTTTTTCTACGCGAATCGTTTTGATTTTGTTGTATTTGTCGGGAGATTTTCTTTTATTTTTGTATCGTGTTGACATGTTAGGCGAAACTGTGAAACTCAATCGTTGATTTGATAACCATGACGACTCGATTTAGAAACATCGACGATTCAAGTTTTATTAGAACCAATAAAGATATAAAAGTAACATGGGATTGTCGCGGCATCATGGTGCTCGACTAATAGAATTTAACTATTTCAATACTGAGTTGAATTCTCGTGTAGAATCCATTCAATGATTTATTTTCAATTATATTTTTTGTAATTCACGTTTGTATTTTATTTAAAATATGCTATCAACAAATGCTAGTAGTGTTGGTTGTATCCAAGGTCTACACAAATTAAGCCTACGTTGAAAACATGTGCTATTACAATTGGCGCCCGCAATAACTACATCTTGACTAATTCGAATTCGACGGCCTAACAATTATTACATCATTTATTTACACGATCTTGGAACTTCGCAGCGTGCTCACGTGGCATTACTGGAATGCTTCTTTGTGCATTCGTATTAATAATATTACATTTTGTAAATAATACTAATAATACTAACATTTTTTTTATTTAAGTTGGATTGGTCGCTCCGCTTTGCTACGCGATCCAATTTTCAGGCTTTACTAAACTCAAAATTTTACTTCATTTTTATTCAAAAAGTGGAAACACTTGTTACAACCTTTTGCTTAAACGCTTTTATGAAATCAAAGAATACTCAAATATTTACAGCGTATACAATGAGATATGTATACTTGAACGAAAAATGTCTTGTATAATAGTGCGACAGAAGAGCAAAACTGCTATTTTATTAATATCGTAACACACGATTTATTTATAAATAAAGATATTATTTAAGAACAACACAGCTTACTCTAAACGTGAGAAAATAATAATAATAATAACAAAGTGCCGACCAATTTTAAATCTTCATTTTCTCTGGCTTTTCCCTAATGCCAGATATTTTTCCCTGACCCCTGAAAACAATTTTATATAATCAATCCAAATATAGGAGAGAAAAAAGTGAATCGAGTAATATTAAGAGGTGAAAAGAAAATATATTATAAAGCACGAATTTAGAAGCAAGATTTGATAATACTTTTCTAAAATTTATAAACGCGAAATCAAACATAAGCAGTATATTTTTAACTTCACAATATTGTCAATGTTTTATACGCGTGGCGCATGAAGTAAAATTTCGAGTTTAGAAAAGCCTGAAAATGTGGATTTGCAGGGGCGCGGCTCGCTTCGCTCGCGCGCCCCTTCACATGCTTAGTTTGGGAGTGGACGACACTCGTTACAAATTTCAAATTAAACTCTTTGACAATATCAACGAATACCCGAAAAATTATATGGTGTACATCGGGATATGTTGTTTGATAGACGTCAACAATTGAGAAATGTTAAAAATGTCGAGAAAGTGTAAAAAAAGGAACATTTTTAGAAAAAATCTATTAATAATAATAATAATAATAGCTTTATTCACGTATGCTACATAATGCAATGATACAATACATTGTATATGATAGATGTGAATATCAAAACAAATTTTGTATAGTATGTATTATACTTTTTATATGTTCAATTATCAAATTAAATTCTAAATATTTTTCATTTTCATCACTTAACAAGACTTTCCATCGTTTTTCAATATTTGTGCCAATTATGCTAAATTATTAGCACATTTTGATGATATTTGACAACGTCACTTTCTCCAACATTTAAAAAAATCTGCTGTCGCCAACACAGGGAATAAATATAATATAGGAATATTAAGTTGATTATTCCAACTTTAATTAAAACACGTTTAACCTTTCTTCACAATTTTTATTATATACCAAATGTACATTTTGGTCATAAGGTGACCATTATCAATGGATTGATACTATCAATCCATTGATAATGGTCACCTTGTGACTCAATCTATATTAACTTTTGTTTTCATTACGTTTGAAATTATTTAATTTGTTTAAATTTATATAATTTGATTTTCATATTAATTTAGATTTCTTTAATTTATTTGTTACATTTAGTTAAGTAGTTAATACATATTATAACGAGTGTCCTTAAACTGTCAGCATCTCGGTTGGTTTGAAAAACAAATTACATATCTTAGATTATACCATACGAAATGGTAAATCTTGGAAACTTCAAATACATGTAATTATATGTCAACGTTGTAATTAACTTCAGCACTGTGACACTACCTAGTCACAGTGCTGAAGTTAATTACGACGTATGTTTCTGAAGTCAGAACCTACTGGGATGGCGACAGTTTATAGACACTCGTTATATTTTTCCCTGTAATAGGATATTCTATATGTATCTGTTGGGAAATAAATTGATTATTATTATTATTATCATTGAACACGCGTGGCGCATAAAGTAAATATTTCGAGTTTAGAAAAGCCCAAACATTTGGATTGGTCTAAATTCTCTGGCTTTTCTAAACTAGAAATATTTACTTCATGCTTAACCTAGGTCTGGAAAACACTCGTTAGAATATTAATAAATTGTAATAATTCGCTTGTTTTATCCAAAAAATTTCAATAAATCCGTTTCTTGACATTTTTATGATGTTGATAATTTTTATTAAAATTAATTCTCTTTTTCAATTTACATTGTTTTTATAAGGTTTAAAAGAAATTCACTCAATAATATTAGTAAAATTACAATTATCATGTAATTTCTTGAAATTTTCTTCAAGTTTGAATATGTCTTTCAATTTACATAATTTTAAGAGTTTTACAAAATCGTAAATTACAGTAATTTAAAAAAAAATCAAAAAATCTGTACTTTCTTTAAATTTTTGTCAAATTTTAATGTTTCGTTGTTTTCAAAAAATTTGTGAATTTTAGTAATTTGGTAATTTATAATAAATGACAATAATTCTGCAATTTCTTTAAATTTTCTTGAAGTTTGAATCTTTCTTGAAATTTACATTACTTTGATTAAGTTTTAAAGAAATTCGTGAATTTTAGTAATTTAATCATTGTAAAATTACAGCAAATCTGAAATTTCTTAAATTACCTTCAAATTTGACTCTTTCTGTCAATTTACAAAAAAAAATCGTGAATTTTCAAATTATCGTCGAATTTTAATTTTTCTTTCAATTTTGATTGTTTTCAAAAAATTGTTAACTTTAGTAATTTAATAATTTTCGAAAAGTTACAATACAGGGTGTCCGTATTTCGACAGAATGTATAGGGATCTTAGTTATTTAAAGAGATAGAGTCGGTTAAATTGGAGAAAAGTTGCGTATTTTAGGGCCCACCAATAATTTGAAAACAAATTGGAAATATCTTCCTTTATTTTCGAGATATCACGAAAAAACTTACTTTTTGAAATTTTAGAACTTTAACATTATACAGGCACCTTTTAATGAAGACTCAAGTAGAATATTTTATCTCAAGATAACTATAATATTTACCCGGGAACCATGGTCTACTTTTGTTTTTCTTATAGGCGCCATTTTGGATTTTCATATTTTTGAAAGAGTATTTTTTTCTGAATTCAGTAATGTATCACAGTCATAATATATTTTAGATTTAATCTTTAAAATTATAATATTTTTCTTTTTGTAAAGAGTGCCTTGGAAAAAATGACGCCATATTTATTATTTAACAAAATCTTGACAGTAGTTATTTAATGTAGCAGTAAAACTTAATGAATAACTGTTACTATTTTGTAATAATAATAATAAGTAATAATAATAAGTATCGATTTCGTTTATAAACAAATACATTTTCTATCAACACAGTAATGAATTAGCTGGATGCCCGTCCTCGGGGGTGATATGTAAGCAAATTATGGACCCTGGGAGTTGTGAAATGAGTGCGTTAATCAACTGTTTCTACGGCACTCTTTACAAAAAACAAAACATTAAAATTTTATATATCAAACGTAAAATAAACTATAAGTGTGATACATCATTGAATTCAGAAAAAAAATTCTTTCAAAAATATGAAAATTCAAAATGGCGACCATAAGAAAAACAAAAGTTGGCCTGGGTAAATGTTATAGTTATCTTAAAATGAAATATGTTACTAGATTTCTCGTTAAAAAAAAATACGTTTTTTTGACAATATCTCGAAAACGAAAGAAGATATATCAAATTTGCTCTAATTTAATCGACTCTCTATCTCTTCAAATCCGAGATCCCTATACATTCTGTTGAAATACGGACCAGAGCTGGGCAGGATTCGAATCATTCAGGATTCGATTCCCGGATTCAAAAGAGGTATTCGAATACTTTAGTGAAAACGGATTCGTGATCCGGATTCGTTACATTTTTTTAAAAGGATTCGTATTCGAATCCAAACGTAGATGATTCGAATCCTTATAAAAGGATTCGAATTCTTATAAATGGATTCGAATCCTTATAAAAGGATTAGAATTCTTATAAAAGGATTCGAATCCTTATAAAAGGAATCGAATCCTTGTAAAATTCGAATCCTGATACATGGATTCAAATCCTCCTAAATAATTCGAATCATCGCTATTAAGGCTGGGATTCGAATTCGATTAATTCAAATAGTTAAATATTCTAATATGAATATTTAAATCACTTAATTATTCATATTTGAATATAAATATTAAAATTTTCGAATAATTCGACATTGACTGTTAGATCTCTAGTTCAGTAATAATTTGTTGGCTGTAATCATTGTAACTCTTTATATGGTTTTTGTTATTTTTGTTCAGTAGTCTTAGTCGGTTATAATTCAATGTAATTCTTTATATGATTTTTATGTTTGTTGTTATTTTTATCATATATTACAATATGTATATGTACTTATGTAATAAAATGGAGATTCCGTTAATAAATAAATAAATAAATAAATTCAAATATTTGTGAATGCATATTTGGTTACTTAACCATGAAAAATATCCAACGTTAATATATATATTTCTAACTTCACTTGAAATCAGTGTTTTATACGCGTGGCGCATGAAGTAAAATTTCGAGTTTAGAAAAGCCCCGTGAAAATTTGTCTCGGGTCGCTGCGCGACCCTCGACAAATTTTCTACGCGGGGCTTTTCTAAACTCGAAATTTTACTTCATGCTTAGTCTGGGAGTGGACCGTCAAGATTTTCTACATGTCGGGATTTTTGATATTTCTAGATTTATGTCGATTTATTCACAGTTTGTTATTGTATTAAATGCAACTTTAATATTAAATAAAAACGTTTTTTTTAGAAATAGAATATTCACCCATTAACTCTTTGCTGCACGAGATTTCACACATTTTAAAGGGCCTAGTTGCACGAAAAAAATAAAATTAAAAATATATATTTTTTTAATTTTATTACAAGAAATAACAACAAAACAAAGTATTTCAGATAAAAAAAAATTAAAAAATATTGCCAAAGTGTCACTTACAAGGTGGTCTATATTTTGCAGCATTGTGCAACTAGCAACAATACCTACAAATATTGTTTTCACCAAACAGGTAAATAATTAACATTAATTATTGTTATGATATTTTTGAAAACAAGTATTATTTTTTCCGAGGCATAACGCGACTTCACATACCGAACAAGCCCAATCAGATCGAACAGAATTTGCCTTTGTACTGCAAAGTGCACATTTCTGCGGGTGGATCTAAGTGGTTGGTGGGATGATGAAGTGAATCTTACTTCTGGAGGCACCTTGCGACTCTTCTTCTGAATAACTTCCCCACAAGTTTCTTCTTTTCTCCCCTCGACAAATTTTCACGGGGCTTTTCTAAACTAGAAATTTTACTTCATGCGCCAGGCGTATAAAACACAGATTCAAAATGAAGTTCAATAACACATATATCATCATTAATTAAAATCATTATATAATCAGATATTTAGTCGGTAAATGAACATGTTTGTTAATAGAAAATGATGGAATAAAATATTACTGGTTGCAAATAATAGATTCAAATTTATTTTTAAAGGATTTGTATCCGTGATTCAAAAATGAGGATTGGAATCTTTGATTCGAATCATATTTTTCACTTACGAATCCTTTATTCGAGTATTCGTGATTCGAATCATATTAGGTGATTCGGATTCGTGATTCGAATCATGTTTTTGAGGATTCATCCCAGCTCTGATACGGACACACTGTATATCTGTAATTTCTTTAAGTGTGGGTGAAGTTTGAATCTTTCTTTCAATTTACATAACTTTCACAATACAATGCATTCCAAACATTCGTGAATTTCAGTAATTAAATAATTTTCACAATGTATTCGAAAAATTAATTAATATTAATTTAATAATTATAGTAAAATTTCAATAAATCTATAATTTCTCAAAATCTCGTCAAATTTTCATAGAGCTATTAAAAAAATTGTTAATTGCAGTAATTTGATAATTTTCCAATTTTATAAAATTTTTGGAAGATTTTCGTAAATTAAAATGTTTATGATGATTCATCAAGTTAGAAAATAATTATGTTCTGATTTAACTTTTCAAAATTTAAGAAATTTATAAAATTGTACGACTGATCAAAATTGATAAAAACGTAATAAAATAAATTGGCAAAAGTAAGTAAATACACAAATGTTCATTAACATGTATTTATTTATTCCTTCATTTATTTATTTAATTAACGAACAAATCCAATTTTAGATTAAATAGATAGAAAACATGTACTAATATTAATCAAATCATTATATAATAAACCTAACCCTTTCAGCCCTGGAATTTTTCTGGTCAAAAAAAAAATGTTTTGTTCATATTATTTATTACTATCTCAGGTATACAGAGAGTATTTCTGTAAAGTACACATATCTCAATATACTAGCTGTATACTCTGTAAATCTTCATATATTCGTTGTTGTTACAAATATTTTAAATTGAACTTTCAAATGAGTGTTTTCCACTCCCAGATTAAGCATGAAGTAAAATTTCGAGTTCAGAAAAGCCTGAAACCAAACCAAATCTTGAGGCTTTTCTAAACTCGAAATTTTACATCATGCGCCACGCGTACTAAACATTGATGTAATGTGATGTTCAGAACAGACGATTTTATTTCACCAAAAATCAGTTTTTTATACGAGTGGCGCATGAAGTAAAATTTCGAGTTTAAAAAAGCCTGAAAATTTGGTTTTGGTCGCTACCAAACCAAATTTTCAGGCTTTTCTAAACGCGAAATTTTACTTCATGCTTAATCTGGGAGTTGGAAACACTCGTTTAAGACTTCAAACTAAACTATTTTAAAAAAAAACGATTATCGGAAAAGTTACAGCTCATACATGCATGTATATTTAAATGAAAAATGTCTAGTATGTTTACTAAATTTTAGAGGTAGCAAAAGCCACCATTAGGGCTGAAAGGGTTAAATAATCGTTTGTTGTTTTTCTATAATCTTATTAATATTTTTAATTATGACGATTTTAAAAAAAAAATTCAGTGATTAATATAATTTTATTTGTAAATCATCAATAATTTCAATCAATTTATTACTTTCTTGCTAAATTTTTACGTTATTTCTGAAAATTAGAAATTTATAATTTTTGTTAAAAATTATGAATATTTTCATTTGTTCGTCAAAGTTTAGTAACACATAAATAATGCACACAAATTTGTTCATGTTTCAAATTTAACCTAAAAAATAACATCAACTCTATTTATTTAATGTCTTAAATTTGACAATAAAGGAAACTGCAAAATAAGTATCCGATTGATCGTCTAACGAGGGTATCCACTACCAGATTAAGCATGAAGTAAAATTTCGAGTTTAGAAAAGCCTGACAATTTGTATTTGCTGGGGCGCGCGAGCGAAGCGAGTCGCGCCCCAGCAAATACAAATTTTCAGGCATTTCTAAACTCAAAATTTCACGTCATGCGCCACGCGTATAAATCACTAACTTTAAGTAAAATCTGCAACTACTTGTTTAGGATGAAATAAATTTAGTATGTCAGTTATCAATAGTTCAAATTACAGGGAAAGCTCTATGCACTGATGGACACATCACCATTTAAAAAAAAAATAATAATATTATTATTTAATATGTCAAACTAACTATTTGCTACTAACTAACTACTAACTAACAGAACTAACAATTTGTCAATTGTTTAATCGTATTATTTGAATATTTATTATTAATAATAATTTAAAAATTCCCTGAATTTTCGCTAAAAACGCCGAATTTCCCTGACTTTTCCCGATGAATAAAATCCCCTGACTATTTTCTGACATTCTCGGTTGGTCGCCAACCTGTATAATATTAATTTTGGTGTATTGAGATATCTACATTTTTTGTAGAATAGTTCTCATTAAACATTTTATTTGCTAGTAAAATTTTCTTTATGACACATTTAAGCTCGTTGAAGGATAAAATCAATAACACAGTCAAAACATGTGGACTATTTAAAACATCATTAGCTCTTATCTACACATATGTTTGCGACCATTTTCATAATTACACGTGAAAAATATACTTGTGAATATTCATTGACGCATTACAACAAACAGGTTTCATCAGACGGCAAAGAAATCTCAAGAAACTTGCTTGGGAAGAGAAGATCGACCCACACAAACCGGCAACCTACCCTATTAAGAAATGCATTTCTGATTATAAAGTTGGTATCATGCACGCAACAAAAGTGATAAATAGTTTGGTTAGATTCATCAAATAAATACTCCATCAAATTTCTATTTATTTCTGAATTGTTGGTTTACCTCAGTAATCTTGATATTTATAATATTCTAACATTTGATAAAAACTGTTTTTTTTAAATGTTAACTTAGAAAACTTTTAACAGTGTTAGATTTACAAGAAAAACTTAATATAAGTGGAGAGAAATAAAAACGGTTGTTTTAACATATTTTCTTCAATTATTTCAAGGATTTCTTGCAAATCTAGTAAAAAAGTGGGCTTTCTGGAATATCAACACAGACAAGAATTAGTTGTCTGTAGTGTTATGTAAGGATTGTTAGCACATCATTACAAATGGTTATTGTTAAAAATCACTTAGGTTAATAAATACTCAAAAATACGTGCAAACATTTACTCCCTTGTGAATGTTTACACGTATTTGTGAGAAATTTTACTTCATGCAGCACGCGTATAAAACTCTGGATTTAAGCGAAGTTTAAAACATACGTCTATAACATACTGTTTATAGCTTATAGCTTCAAAATGAACTGTTTAAAAAAACAACAACAAACAATGTAATTGGGATATGTATACCTAAAAGAAAAAATCTCTGTGTAAAGTTCATTATTCTTGGAGATATAATACTCAATACATAAGCTTCCAACAATAGATAAAAACCCTAAAAAATACCAACAGATCAACAAAGTGCGTTGTAGCATGTGAATTTAACCACACATAATTCACAATAAGAAACGCCATATACAGGGCTATTCAAAATGAAGGAACAGATATCAATCATTTATAACAAAAGATAGAAACACAATTTAAACGTTTCTGGAAAGAAAAAAGTTCATTTTTTATGCATTCAATATGAACATCATGTGTTACACAACAAATATCAAAACAGTGGCTCATTACTTGCCACACACGAATCAGCTGGTCTCTAGTTATCGAATTCACAGCGTCAACAATTCGATGTCGCAGATTTTCAAGAGTGTCAGGGATAAGGGGGATAAAAACACAGTCTTTTAGGTAACCCCACAGATTAAAATCACAAGGAAATGTTTTTTCTTGTTGTGTTGCCATTTTACTACAGACAATCAATATGGCAAATAACAGCACCAATGCGGCCGTGGTTGGAACTTCTGCCTGGGCTGTTCAAATTTTAAACTTTTGTCTGTCCAAGAACGTTGGAATTATGGTTCTACCTTTTGTAGTTTGGAAGAAATAAATGTTTGAAATCTGTTCCTTCATTTTGAATAACCATGTATAATGTATGAAAAAATACATATAAAAATTCAAGAAATTATTGTTAAAAGTATGAAACCCCTAAAAAAATTCCGAAAATGTTGTCTTACCTAAATGTCCCCTTAAACAAGAGTAAAAACCTTAAGTTTAGGCGGAGACCCCCTAAGTTGGCAGCACTGATCCAATGCTCACCTACAAATGCTACGTTGATAGTCTATGACTTAATTTACACACCTCGTATTTCTACCCTTGTTCTAGGGGTGGTAGTCGAAATTTTATTTGTTAAAATAATAGTTTAGACAGTGCTAAGTCCATATTGTAGTTATCTGTTTTCTTGAGAACTGGCTGCTTTGCAAAAAAAAAAAACAATTCTTAGGGTTCGGTTTAAAAAATATGAAGGATTGAAAATTGGGGGTGCTTGCTTAGAATACTGCCGATTCAAGTATCCAAGCACCTATCGCTAATATTTTCTTTAAATGATAAAAAATATTAATAACATAGAGGTTTCAAATCTATTGCAAACTTCATACTCGTAACATTTACTTGTGAATATTTTATAATACCATTTTTAACATTTGTAATAATTTTCATTTGTATAATTTGGGTTTATGAATAACAGCATTGTAAGTGAGCCAATATTATGTTTCCAATAATTATCCACCTGTAGACAAATATTGATATATATGTTATGTTTATTTAAATGCACAAGTATTTGTTTAAAGTATGGGCATTATTACTGTCCTGATAACGAAATGTCCAATTTAAAATTCCAATTACCCCACCTTGACACAAGGGAGTAATTAATATTTAAAGTATTTGTTAACACACTTACGCCAGATATAACCTTGAGATATAAGTTTGTGCATGTGTAGTAAACATATAAAGTTAAATCATAACGTATAAATAAATATCATTTATTCAATTTTGTTAATTTAAATCGACATTATTAACTCCATAACAACCGTAATAAACAAGGTTTTATTCACTAGTGAACTAAAATTTGTTTAGGTCACTAGTGAGTTAAAAAATTTGTTATATTATTTGTTATTCAATTTTGTTAATTCAAATCGACATTATTAACTCCATAACAACCGTAATAAACAAGGTTTTATTCACTAGTGAACTAAATTTCTTTTAGGTCACTAGTGAGTTAAAAAATTTATTTAAAAATAAATGTAAAGTACACTTTCTTTACAATTTCGTCAAAATTGAATCAAAACATATATACGCCACGTGAATTAAACACCTTTATTCACTCAAAGAAATGATTTCACGAGCGCCGAGGCGCTCGTGAAATCAAAAATCTTTTCGTGAATAAAATCGTGTTTAATTCACTTGATGTATAATATTTATTATTAAAAAAAAAAACAAAAAGAAGATTAATGGAGCACTTCTACCCTTATATGGCGCAACTTGGTGTTTCGCCATTTTTAAATAGCAAACTTTCTTCACTAACACAATTTACAGATCGATGAGTGACTTTAAACTGACATGTTGTTGTTTGCAAATGCAGCTTGCTACTTAAAAATTGTGCAACAGACAGTTGCAGCTGAAAATGTACAAGTGATGTACTTTTATAATGATTTTGATCAATTTTCTTTAATGCTAACGACTTTCGTCAGATTTTTATTAACTAAAACTAATTTTAATAAAAAAAATATATTTAAAAATAAATCTTAATTTTTGTTTTCTTGTAATGTATTATTATTATTAATATATATTTTTTTTATTGTTGTATTTTAAACTTAGTAGTATACATAACTGTATTTTATTTTACATGTATATATTATTGTTGTATAAATGGTCTAATCCGTTAAATAAATAAATATAAAAACACTGCTAACGAAATATACTATTTTATAGTCCGCTATTTATTAAAACTGTGCCAGTGTTCGCGTCCATATCTCCATTTTACTAGTTGTAATTCTTCGCACACTGGTGCCGCTTGCGTTTATATATCATCCGGAATATCAGCTATAAAATAAATTTCTTTTAGGTCTGAGTACATTGTAATGACATTTACGTATTTCACTGACGGAACATAAAACGTCAGTGAAAAATACATCGTTGGTATGGAAACATGGTTAGCGCACGGAGTGAGCGCACAAACAAATGTTTTTCGTGCGGTGGTTTGAAAAGGTGACGATTTCATTATTGTAGAGGCATATGGAAACATAGGTTTTCAGGTAAGTATAATAAAAATTCCAGTTACATATTTTTAATATCTGATTTCTTTATGTCAGTAATTAATATTATAAATCAGCTGGGCAGGATTCGAATCTACAGGATTCGATTCCCGGATTCGAATCCTTTAAGAGGATTCAAAAGAGGTATTCGAATACTTTAGTGAAAACGGATTCGTTGCATTTTTTTAAAAGGATTCGTATTCGAATCCAGACGTAGATGATTCGAATCCTTATAAAAAAGGATTCGAATTCTTATAAAAAAATTCGATCATCGCTATTAAGGCTGGGATTCAAATTCGATTAATTCAAATAGTTAAATATTCTAGCATGAATGTTTAAATCACTCAATTATTCATGTTTGAATATAAATATTTAAATTTTCGAATAATTCAAATATTTGTGAATACATATTTGTTTACTTAAGCACGAAAAATGTCCAACCTTTATATTTTTAACTTCACTTGAAATCAGTGTTTTATACGCGTGGCGCATGAAGTAAAATTTCGAGTTTAGAAAAGCCCCGTGAAAATTTGTCTCGGGTCGCTGCGCGACCCTCGACAAATTTTCTACGCGGGGCTTTTCTAAACTCGAAATTTTACTTCATGCTTAGTCTGGGAGTGGACAACACTCGTTCTTAGAAGTTTCCAATTGAAGGATCACTCTAGATTACTAAGTTTATTACCAGTTTACAAAGGCTACAGGTCGAAGGACCAATCGTGGTCTTCGGAGACCGAAGAACTACAGGGAATCGAAGATTTTTTACAAGAAAACAACGAATATCTGAAGGTTTACAGCATGGATATTAAAGAAAACATCCAATTTTGAAAAAAATATCGAAGTTGGGTTGGTTTTCAGTGCATTTTTAACTTCACTTTAAATCAGTGATTTATACGCGTGGCGCATGAAGTAAAATTTCGAGTTTAGAAAAGCCCCGCGAAAATTTGTCTCGGGTCGCTGCGCGACCCTCGACAAATTTTCTACGCGGGGCTTTTTTAAACTCGAAATTTTACTTCATGCTTAGTCTTGGAGTGGACAACACTCGTTTGAACTTTAAATTTAACTCTTCTATAAAATCGACGTATGTAATATAATAAATCATTCATTGAAATCATAGAAAAAGATGCAAAATTTTACCTAAAATTAACTTTTATCGTTAACTTTATAATTTGCTCGGCTCTTAATGGGTGAATATTCTATTCCTAAGAAAAACCGTATTTATTTAATATTAAAGTTGCATTTAAAATAATAACAAAGTGTGAATAAACCGACAAAAATCTAGAAATATCGATAATCTCGACATATAGAATATCTTGACGGGCCACTCCCAGACTAAGCATGAAGTAAAATTTCGAGTTTAGAAAAGCCCCGCGTAGAAAATTTGTCGAGGGTCGCGCAGCGACCCGAGACAAATTTTCACGGGGCTTTTCTAAACTCGAAATTTTACTTCATGCGCCACGTGTATAAAACACTGATTTACAGTGAAGTTAAAAACGCACTGAAAACCAACCCAACTTCGATATTTTTTCAAACTTGGATGTTTTCTTTCCTATCCATGCTGTAAACCTTCAGATATTCGTTGTTTTCTTGTAAAGAAACTTCGATTCCCTGTAGTCCTTCGGTCTCTGAAGACCATGATTGGTCCTTCGAGCTGTAGCCTTTTTAAAATGGTAATAAACTTAGTAATCTAGAGTGATCCTTTAATTTGAAACTTCTAAGAACGAGTGTTGTCCACTCCCAGACTAAGCATGAAGTAAAATTTTGAGTTTAGAAAAGTCCCGCGTAGAAAATTTGTCAAGGGTCGCGCAGCGACCCGAGACAAATTTTCACGGGGCTTTTCTAAACTCGAAATTTTACTTCATGCGCCACGCGTATAAAACACTGATTTAAAATGAAGTTCAATAACACATATATCATCATTAATTAATCAGATATTTAGTCGGTAAATTAACATTTTTGTTATTGGAAACTGATGGAATAAAATGTTACTGGTTGCAAATAATAGATTCAAATTTATTTTTAAAGGATTCGTATCCGTGATTCAAAAATGAGGATTCGAATCTTTGATTCACTTACGAATCTTTTATTCGAGTATTCGTGATTCGAATCATATTAGGTGATTCGGATTCGTGATTCGAATCCCGTTTTTGAGGATTCATCCCAGCTCAGTTATAAATCAATATTTCTGTTGTATTTATTATTTTTGATAGTGTCGGTTTTAATGCTGTGATATTTTGTTGTCGACCCCATCACCATTATCGACGCCTAACCGACCCCCCGACCATCATCGACCAATTTGCCTATTATCGGCCCCCAATCGACCTTTTGCCCATCATCGACTCCTAATCGACGCTTTGCCCATCATCGACCCCGGGTGGTTGTTATCGACTCCGCTGGGAAACGCTGACATATTATCTATTCTAAATTATCCTAATCTAACCTACTGTTCGACTATGGAGACAAATAGTCCGCTTAAAGAAGTTATGTTTGTGCTTAATGCCCCCAAAACAAATACATAATCGTTTTGGCCTGTTTGGTCTTCATCACAAAATGTTACATCGCCACATCGAACACCTTTATATATATATATATATATATATATATATATATATATAAACTGACATGCTGTTGTTTGCAAATGCAGCTTGCTACTTAAAAATTGTGCAACAAAAAGTTGCAGCTGAAAATGTACAAGTGATGTACTTTTATAATGATTTTCATCAATTTTCTTTAATGCTAACGACTTTCGTCAAATTTTTATTAACTATGACTAATTTCAATAAAAAAAATATATATAAAAATAAATCTTAATTTTTGTTTTCTTGAAATGTGTTATTATTATTAATTTATTTTTTTTATTGTTGTATTTTAAACTTAGTAGTATACATAAATGTATTTTATTTTACATGTATATATCATTGTTGTATAAATGGTCTAATCCGTTAAATAAATAAATATAAAAACACTGCTAACGAAATATACTATTTTATAGTCCGCCATTTATTAAAACTGTGCCAGTGTTCGCGTCCATATCTCCATATATGTATATATACATATATATATATATATATATATATAAATATAAATATATATATATATATATATATATATATATATATATATATATATATATATATAAAGGTGTTCGATGTGGCGATGTAACATTTTGTGATGAAGACCAAACAGGCCAAAACGATTATGTATTTGTTTTGGGGGCATTAAGCACAAAAATAACTTTTTATATATATATATATATATATATATATATATATTATTATATAGGATTAAAGGGAAAAAAATAACCTTTCCAATGAGGCCATAGCCAACTATTGTTTCCTTTTAAAAAAAGATAAGTTTGTGTCATATCTACCAAAATATGGGCGATTTTTTTTTTATTTTTTGTTATTAATCTGTGTAAAATTTTCTACAACTTTGTCCTTTACAGTTTTTTTCTATCTATGATAATAATAGAGATATATTGATTTCAAAAAATTGACACATTTTACTTTATTCAAAATATCTAGTTACCCTTCACTTTTTCAAATATTTTGAAAGTGTCATTTTATTCCTCCTATAAAACTACACTTCTTTCCCCATTTAACCGTTTTTCTATCTCTTATAGTTTCCGAGATCCCCATATTCCTTACCTATAAGAGGGGGTTGGCTGAAGACTGAAACACATGTCGGCCATTCCGTAAATAAGTGCACACTTTTTGGGGGTACATCAGGGATTTTAGCAAATTTTACATACAGGGTGTCAATTTGAAAACAAGCCAGCCAGAATATCTTTGGAACCGTAACAGTTAGAGAAAATTCTTTGAAACCGTTTCTAGGATATAGAGGGGGAACCATTTTGACCCAAATAACAATCTTCTGCAACCAACCCTGTAGTCTGTAGCCACCCTTGCCCATTCTTTTTTAAATGGCACGACCCTACTTGTGATATATCATTAGAAAGGCCTTTCAAAATGCTAATCAGTGGTACCAACTAAAATTTTTATTATTACATAAAAAATGCACAAAAAATTTAAATTAATTTATTTGATTTTAAAATTGTTGTGAAATTAGGTATTACAACAATTTATTTTTACAAATTAAATAAATGTATTCCATTGAACCAAGTTTTGTTATTATTTTAATATTTTTTTTTTTTAGAGTTATCCATATTTTAATAAAACAATAGATAACTCTGGGTATTATTGTGTTTATTTGTACTTTTTAATTTGTAATTTCTAAAAATAAATTGTTATAATACCTAATTTGACAACAATTTTAAAATCAAATAAATTGATTTAATTTTTCTTTTTTGCATTTTTTATGTAACAATAAGAATTTTAGTGGGTACCACTGATTAGCATTTTGAAAAACCTTTCTAATGATATATCACACGTAGGGTCGTGTCATTTAAAAAAAAAAATGGGCAAGGGTGGCTACAGCCTAAGGGGTTGGTTGCAGAAGATTGTTATGTGGGTCAAAATGGTTCCCCCTCCATATCCTAGAAACGGTTTTGAAAAATTTTCTCTAACTTACGGTTCCAAAGATGTTCTGGCTGGCTTGTTTTCGAATTGACACCCTGTCTATTATAAAGGCTATCAAGGCATGGCTTTTGGTTGTTACTAGAGGTTAAACAAAGTTTTAACAATATAAAATTTTAGTGCACTTTCATTTTGAACTCAAAAATATCCTAAACCGTTACCGTTACAAAAAAAGTTATTCTGTACCTTTTTTTGCTTAAATGTTCAAAGTTTAAAATAATTTTATTTTCCAAAACGAAAAACCTCATTTAGATAGATTTTAACTTATTTATAAAATGGCCGATGTATCGATAGAGATTTGTATCTTTGTGAGTTTAATAGAATATATTATTATTATTATATTTGAATTATTGTCAATTCTGCTTTGAAAATATATCTAGAATATTACTTTTACTTACCATGAGTTTTTTTAGATATTGCGTTTTTCGTTAATTATATTTGGGAAAAAAATTTCAGCATGTCACGCACGGTTTCCTGTCAATGTTGTCTTTTTGTCCGTTCTGTGAGTGTTGCGTTGTGGGAATATTTAATTGCTCAACTGGGTTTTGTCTCGACTCTAATTACATTCAACACAGATGGGCGGATGCGTTGGCTTTAATGCAATATGCAACGAAAATGTCTTCGTTTGTTCAATAATTTAGCCTTACAATAATAAAACATGAAGAGATATATACAGTCTAATACATTTTAAATAAGTAAGGGCCAACTGCTTCAATAATAAATAATATAATAATAATAACAGCCGGAATAGGATTGAAAATAGATTTACTGGAGTACTAATGCATACGCTGTAAATTTTCAGATATTCGTTGTTTTATTAAAAATGTTCAATTTGCAGCTTTGAACGAGTGTTTTCCACTCCCAGACTAAGAATGAAGTAAAATTTCGAGTTTAGAAAAGCCTGTAAAATTTGGATTTGGGGCGCGCACGCGAAGCATGTCGCGCCCTGGCAAATCAAAATTTTCAGACTTTTCTAAACTCGAAATTTTACTTCATGCACCCCGAGTATAAACCACTGAAATATTGTGAAGTTTAAAACATACCGCGAAAGCAATATGCCAAAGCAGTACGCGTGGCGCATGAAGTAAAATTTCGAGTTTAGAAAAGTCCAGAAAATTTTCACGGAGCTTTTCTAAACTCGAAATTTTACTTCATGTTTAGTCGGGGAGTGAAAAAAACTCGTTTATAGCATCAAATTGAACTCTTCTAAAGAAAAAACAACGTGAACATTTTTATTTTAGGTAAACATAAGCATAAACTATACATTTTCCGACATCCGTTGTTTTTGAAAAGAGCTTAATTTGAAACGTTTAACTAGTGTTTTCCACACCTAGACTAAGCATGATGTAAAATTTCGAGTTTAGAAAAGCCTGTAAAATTTGGATATGCCGGGGCGCGCACGCGAAGCATGTCGCTCCCTGGCAAATCAAAATTTTCAGGCTTTTCTAAACTCGAAATTTTACTTCATGCACCGCGAGTATAAACCACTGAAATATTGTGAAGTTTAAAACATACCGCGAAAACAATATGCCAAAGCAGTACGCGTGGCGCATGAAGTAAAATTTCGAGTTTAGAAAAGTCCAGAACATTTTCACGGAGCTTTTCTAAACTCGAAATTTTACTTCATGCTTAGTCTGGGAGTGAAAAACACTCGTTTATAGCTTCAAATTGAACTCTTCTAAAGGAAAAAACAACGTAAACATTTTTATTTTAGGTAAACATAAGCAAAAACTATAAATTTTCCGACATCCGTTGTTTTTGAAAAGAGCTTAATTTGAAACTTTTAACGAGTGTTTTCCACATCTAGACTAAGCATGGCCAGCAGGGCCAACTGCTTCAATAATAAATAATATAATAATAATACCAGCCGGAATAGGATTGAAAATAGATTTACTGGAGTACAAATGCATACGCTGTAAATTTTCAGATATTCGTTGTTTTATTAAAAAAGTTCAATTTGCAGCTTTGAACGAGTGGTTTCCACTCCCAGACTAAGCATGAAGTAAAATTTCGAGGTTAGAAAAGCCTGTAAAATTTGGATTTGCCGGGGCGCGCACGCGAAGCATGTCGCGCCCTGGCAAATTCAAAATTTTCTGGGCTTTTCTAAACTCGAAATTTTACTTCATGCGGCAATCGTATAAAAAAAAACACTGAATTCAAGTGAGGTTCAAATATACATAAATTCACAATATTTTTGTTTTGTACGTGTGACGCATGAAGTAAAATTTCGAGTTTAGAAAAGCAAATTGAACTCTTCTAAAACAAAAAAACAACGAATATCTAAAAATTTAAAGAAAATAAGCTGAATTTGGAATACGTATACTTGAAACTTCCTGTATATTAGTTTGTATTATTTACCTAATGCAATGTTAAAGCGACATTGTTCTACGAATTTTTATTCTGCGCATTTTTTATTTTTTGGACGTCTTCTGTTCCCTACATATCGTTATGGTGTTGATACATACTCATATGAATCTGTTTGTCCGTAATTGAATATTTCTTCATCCGAAGAGTCGCTGGTGAAATTTGACGAACTTGAATTCATGATTATTAACGCTAACGAGTATTTATACCGACAACCGAACGGAAATCACTGTAATTTAACCTCAAAATGAGAAACGTCAAGTTAAATAGCCATTCAAATTGTTACAGGGAGAAATTTCGACATGTAACGCTAACGGGTATTTATCCGCTAAACGACATTTAAACTGGTTGGTAATACTGCATATTCACTCTTAAATATCATTTAAGCTTAACTGTCCTTTAAAATGTGTTGATAATACCAGGCTTAATGTTTTTGATTTTCATGAGTTAACAAAACCTTCCACCATTTTTAAATATTTATACCAATTATCTTAATTATTAACACATTTCAATGATTTTTGATAATGTTACTTTCTCCAACATATTAATTAAAATCATTACAATATAAAATTTATAACCAAGTACACGTTAACTGTTAAAAAGTTCAAGAAACATTACATAACAAATGTTCACTTGTAAGCAAATAAATTAAATTCAAGAAAATTTAATTAGTGATTTGAGGTAAGAACATGTTAGTCTGCACTAAATGAATTAAAATACATACGCTTCACATTATTTTTTTCTTTTGAAGTAACAACGTTAATAACGTTATATAAAGCCAATTGTGAATCAATTTTAAGATATGGTATCATATTTTATGGACAAACCACACTAATACATACAGTTTTTTATAATTCAAAAACGAATTATACGACTTATTGTTTTTTGCAGGGGCTACTTTAAAAAGGCCGAAATTTTGACGCAGTTTGGTCTATATTTTTTCGAAATATTGATTTTTAACTTTAAATACAAAGATTATTTTTATAAATTTAATCATAATCATGAATACAATACACGACAAGCTAATCTATATGCCTACCCTGTGCATAGACTATCTCTAGCGGAAAAGCTACCATTATATGATAGCTTAAAACTGTATAATCAATTACCTGGCAGTATAGGAGGTCTAAAAACGTTAAAGGATTTTATAGGTGAGCTACTAAAGTATATCCTAAAAAAAAGAATCATACAGCATAGAAGATTTTTTCAGTTAGATATTCCTCTTGTTGTTTAATGTATTTTTGTAATTCTCAAGAATCAATTAGTATATAAGTTACATTTTGCATTTTACATCTTTTATAATGTGTACTATGTGGTGTAATTACATTATTTACTGAATAAACGTGTTAAACTAAACTAAAATCTAGAATTTTACATTTGTCTAACATATGTATGTTTTTTTTAAGTATATAATCAATGAATGCATTTAGGGCAGAAAGACCTCGGGTAGATAGCCTAGTAGCAATGTAAATATTTAAGATATGAAGATATGTTTATTTTTATTATTATTGTATAGGTTAATCCAGTGGTGGGGAAACTTTTTTTAAGACGGGCCATTTGTAATAACCAGACAATCGTAGCGGGCCAAAGAATAATGCTTAATCGTAGGTAGGTAGTTTTTATGCGGGTCGTCACATTACGAAGTAAGAACGCGTTCAAACATTCTCACGACGGCACTCTTAAACGGGCCGGATTAAACCTTTCCGCGGGCCGGACTTGGCCCGCGGGCCGTAGTTTCCCCATCACTGGGCTAAACGGTATGAGATACAAAAAAACCAAGATATGTGTCCCGTTTTCTTTTTTAGTGTTTAGTTTAATGGCGCAACCGGATCTAAGCTAACTAGATTGGTTTAGAAAATACAGGGTGATTCTGGTTATTTATGGAGATAAAAAAAAGTTAAATACGAAAGTTTTATGAGTTTTTACGTAGAATCCAGTAGTGTACTTAAAAAAATATAGATGTTTTCATTTTTGAGTTATTATCAAAACTAGCATGTTCTTAAATGGGAGTATCTCAAAAAATTGCATTTTTTCTTGTGAATGCAACAATATGTAACACTTAATATTTTGCTCTGTCCTAAATAGCTAAAATACTAAAAAACAAAAAAAAAGATTTTCTAGATGGCCATGAATTGAATTCTTTAAGCGTTTGTTTTTGTTTTTTTACATGTCATAAAATTCAATAACAATTACGTATTGGTTTTGATATTCCGTTGTTAACGAAATATTTTTGATTATATTTCTTTAAAAAAGGAGTCTAAAATTAATATTTTTCAAAACTATGAAAAATTACAAATGTTTGAGATAATGAGAGTTATTAAAATAAAGAAGCAACTTTAGACCTACATTTTGAGCGTTATCCGGAACGACGACAGCCAGAAAACAAATATTTCAAAGATTACATCACAACTTAAGTAAGTATGGATCATTTGGAAAACCAAGAAAGAAGATTTACAGTACAGAAAATAGAGAAATAGATGAGATAAATTCATTAGCTTTTGTTATGGCTGATCCGACGGTATCTAGCCGCAATATTAAGAAAGATATTGCTTTAAATGGGAGTTTTCCACTCCCAGGCTAAGCATGAAGTAAAATATCGAGTTTAGAAAAGCCCCGTGAAAATTTGTCGAGGGTCGCTGCGCGACCCTCGACAAATTTTCTGGGCTTTTCTAAACTCGAAATTTTACTTCATGCGCCACGCGTACAAAACATTAAAATATTGTGAAATTTATGTATATTTAAACTTAATTTGAAATCAGTGCTTTATACGCGTGGCGCATGAAGTAAAATTTCGAGTTTAGAAAGCCCAGAAAATTTGTCTCGGGTACTTCATGCTTAGCCTGGGAGTGGACAACACTCATTTAAAGCTCCAAATTGAACTCTTTTAAGAAGCAACGAATATCGGAAAATTTGCAGCGCATGCATATGTATACTTAAACGAAAAATTCGCTGTATAAGTATATGAGATAATTGTAAAGTTATTATAAATTTTTGTTTGCTTTTTGTAGTTGTTGTTGTTTTAATTTATCAATGTTTCAATATTCTTGTAAACTGGTTTTTTAATATACCTGTTATAAAAGAAAAGAATAATCATTCAATTCATGGCCATATAGAATTTTTTTTTGTTTTTGTTTTTTGATATTTTAGCTATTTAGGACAAAGCAAAATATTAAGTGTTACATATTGTTGCAATCACAAGAAAAAATGTAATATTTTGAGATACTTAGATACAGGGTGTCCCATTTAAGAAAATTTAGTTTTGAAAATATCTCAAAAATGTAAATATCTATATCACTGGATTGTACGTAAAAAAGTCAAGAAATTTTCGTATTTAAAATATCTTTTATCTCTATAAATAACCGAGTCATAAGAGATAATAAAAACCAGTAGATTTTAAGAATCACCCTGTATCTTCTAAACCAATCTAGTCAGTGTAGATCTGATTGCGCCATTAAACTAAACACTAAAAAAGAGAAGGGACACATATCTTAATTTTTTTGTATCTCTTACCGTTTAGCCTATACCCTATAATATCAACGAAAAAAAAACCAACCTGTACATAATTGCTAATAAAGATGTTGAGTAATAGTCAGTGCATTTAATTGTCGAAATATGTTGTAAAATCTAATTTCAATTTACATTTTAATAAATTAGCATTGTTTATCTCACTTATTTCCATTATTTATGTGTTCACACAAGCATACCTGATCTGATAAATAAGAAAGTAATTATGCAAGATAAAACACATCGACATAAGCAACGAATTTGTTAAATAAATAAAGGGTTACTACATACGCAACAGAACCTAACATTTTATACAAATTATAACGAGTGTCTATAAACTGTCGGCATCTCGGTTGGTTTGAAAAACAAATTACTTATCTTAGATTGTCATTCGGTGAATCTCGACAACGTCAACTAATTCAATTATATGTCTAATTACGAAGTATGTTTCAGAAGTCAGAACCTATTGGGATGCCGAAAGTTTATAGACACTCCTTAGAATATCTATTTGTCTGTATTTGAACATTTCTCAAAAAATCATATTTTGTGCTAAAGCTGTAAATTCCTGGAAAAATGTTGACAATTAAATGTTCAAGATACAATTAACTAAAATTAAATTCAGAACAGAGAAATCGAGTTACAGCTATTCAAAGTGATTTTTCTAGTGATTAATTCAATATTTAAGTGGCTGGTTTCTATTTGATTTAACATTTCTCGAAAAATTATTTTTTGTGCTAAAGCTTTGAAATCTTAGAAAAATATTTAGAATTAATCAGAACATAAAATGCATTTAACTAAAATTAAACGTAGTTACTAGAAGTAGACTCAAAATAAGATTTAAAGTTTCATGATTTTCATTAATTTTTCCGAACATTATAAATTTATGTTAATTGAACAATCTGTTGATTTTAATACAATTTTCACTTTCCCTATATAACATTTGTGTATATCGGGAAGTATCTTTTATATCAAAAAATATGTAAATGAAAAGTTGAAATTGGTTAGTTTTCTGGTTACTATATTTTTAAATTAACGAATAGATGCAAGTTCCATGATTGAAGAAGTCAAAGTTGGAATTATGCAATAAGTCAACGTGTTAAGGAGAACTTTTTCTTTGCAACAGTTGTAATAATCAACAGATTAACACAAAATTTATAGAATCTACAAAGAAATCAATAAAGTTTGATTGGCTATAATTAAAATTTAAATATCGTAACGGGATATTTCAAAATATCAAATCAAAGTTACATTGTATATTTATTTTATAAGTGTATTTTTTTATTGAATTAAATTCTATTCATTTTAAATCATTTCTGATCATTTTGAACGTTTGCAATTTGTTAAAAACCATTCAATTTAATTTTTTCGAACTTTATAATAAAAGTTGTTTTTTTTTGTTTGGATTGTTTACTGGCATAGGTTTAACCATTCAGCCACTAACGCTTGCTTTAATAAGATTTTATCAAAAGTAACTAACAGGAATAAATAAAGGACACTCTTCACATAAATAATGAATAATTTATTAATCTGCGTGATTTTATTATTAAAATTGGTTCTTCGGTAGTTTATTTATTACGCTCTATTTTACATAGTTTCGGTATAATTAGGGCTTTTCCAATTTGTTCGTCAAAGTTTAGTAAAACATAAATAATGCAGACGAATTTGTTTTTCTTCTAAATTTTTACTAAAAAAATAACATCAACTCTATATATTGGCTATGATGGAAACATCATGTGTTTCAATTTCTTAAAATTTTATTTAATGTTTCAAATTCGTGGTCGGAACAAAACTTACAATTTTTAACTCTTTAATCACATTATTTGCATAATTATCAGTATTATTAATTTAAAAATTCCCTGAGTTTTCGCTAAAAAGGCCGAATTGAATTGATATTTCCAAGACTTTACCAGATGAATAAAATCCCCTGACTGCTGGTTTTCCCCGTTGGTCGCCACCCTGAAGAAGCACACTTAATAGAAGTTTAATATTATTTTCTACAAACGTCTATCAACGTGAAAGACAAGAAATCAAGAGGAAATCGTAAGTTACATAAAAATTCACTTCGAAAGTGAAAGTATTTCTAAATATATAACAACTATAGGATAATAATAAAAAAAAATATCATCCGTAGCTGTTGTTTACTTTTTACTACGTTCAGTTGTTATGAAATGTTTTAAAGTAATTTAATCGCCGCGTACCTACACATATTTTTCTTTTCTGCATGCAAAGTTCTAAAAATAATTTGGAATCGTGTCCACACAGATACATACCTAAGTGTATCCCACACCTTTCGCCAGGCGTCCTTTATATCCAATTAACTATCTCTACATCGTCGTTATTTTTATTACAAAAAACAACACGTGAGGCTATTTTCGGGCTTTAGTTTGCAACGTGGCCTTTTCTCAACAAACATAATAAAGAACAACTGTTGATTTTCGCGATTGGCTAGCGTGTATAAGCCAAGTATTTTTTTTCTAAACCTCTTATGGTTGCAGTTTCAATAACAAAATATTTCTGTAAATACACAAATATTTATTTTTGAGTATTATTTGAGGCAGTAGCGTAACTAAAAAAGTAGCTAAATAGAAGATTTTTACAAATATGCTATATAGGGATTATTAAGAATTTAATACATTTTGTTTCCATGTGTATATAAATAGAATTGAGCATTTAAAAAAAAATGCACAAGTTTAAATTTGCTATATATATTTTATAATTTAGTAAAAGTTTTATTTTAGCACTCGTAAAATCTCAAAGATTTTTTTTTTTAATATTAAATAATTTGTTCGGTAATTATTGATTAAGTACTTTTTCCATGTACAGAAATTGTGATTTTACAAGCGCTTAAAGTTGAACTTTGGTAACTTTATTAAATGTACACGATTTTTATAGACATTTACATATATATATTATTTTTTAAGGAAAACAAGCAACTCGAGTTTGTTGGATACCGGGAGTGAAAAGTCAATGTTGCACTTAAACACTTAACTTAACTTTATTCTTATAACAATAATTACAATACAGCATGTATTCAGAATGACGGTTGGGTACTAACTAACTGCTTAAGTTCTAGAAAGGGTATATATATGGAGGTAAGACCACACGCGTGAGGACAGACAGAGGCCCGTTTTTGGGGACGTTCCCACGAGGGTGGTATTTACCTATCGTCGATACAGAAAAAGGCTTTCAGACTTAAGGGTGCCTAATAAATACAGGTCTAAGACATTAATGGTAAAAGTTACTTGATGAAATTAAAAGAGAATGGTACCTAATAAATATACATATATCTACGACACTAATGGTAAAAGTCACTTAATGGAAAATAATGAAATGTAATACAAAAAGGGTGTCTAGTACACCTGCTAAACTTAAGATACTATATAATGGGGTTGTTTCCCACGAACGTTAGGGTAGATAGTCTTTATATGGCGACAGTCCGTCTAGCACTTGGGTGGTCATCTAACACCTCCCCGCTGAAGACGAAAGATGGGGGGAAGACACAGGTTTCGTCCTACAAAGGAACGGTGCTGCGTCTGGATTTTGGGAAACTCCTGTCGTCTCGTCTGGGAGCTGAGGCCGTTACTGCATTGTAACGAGGTGGTTGAAGTTCGATTTCTTCGGAGGCACGTTCGTAAATTGCAATTTCTCCGGTGTGATATTGACGTTCAGATCGGAGGTCCGATTCGAAGTTGCAATTGACGAAGTTTTTTATAATGGGTGGCATCAATTCTCCATTCCTTGGATTCCTTGTGAAGCAGCAAAGACGTCTTAACAAATTCCACCAACCACACCAACGACAGATGTTACAACACAACATTAGCGTTAATGTAACACCTAGCAGGCTAAGGATTAGTGTATACCAGCTAGTATGTTTTACGATGAACGGTTTGTTCATTTCGTGGTCTAACAACTCGTCGAATTCGTTGAGTTTTTTATCTGCATACTTTAATTCGGTGAGGTCGATATTTGATAGTTTAATGGGTTGTATTCGAAGTGGTATGGAATCGTTGATTTTCTTGTCGACACAGCATTCGTCTTGCAAAATATTAATTTTTGGAACGTAGTCGACGGATATGTTGGAGAACATTTCGCTGGTTGCTTCGAGAACATAGTAATCGGTGTATCCCTTGCAACCGGGATACAATCGGATGATTCCTGTTTTATTAAGAATTACGTCCTCCATGTGGTCATCACAGAGGATTGTTAACGTTGTTGATTTCAGCAACACATATATCCATTCGTTATTCCGGATGGATTTCCAAGTCTGGATATCGGCTCTGATGGTTCTAGTTGAACATTCTTCTGGAATCTTGGAGAGATGCGGCGACAACAATTGGATTTCGCAATTGGCGATTTCAGTTCTTCTTGTGGTGGAGACTCCTTGGCAGATGAACGATCCTTTGATGAATTCGTCGCATTTATTCAAATCTTGCATAAGGTTATATAAGGTTTTTGGTTGTGATATTAGGAGATATCGATAACTAGGTTGTATGTAGGAATATATTAGAGGATCTTGATGTTGCATAGGTAACGGGATCATTTCAAAAATAGTGTAGGATAGTTTGTCTAATAACGGAATATTCAATGCAAATATGACAATGTTTCGCTCATCAACAATGACATCTAAATGTATTAATTTGTAGTAAGTTAGAGCGTTTTTATAAGATGGTGATAAAGGAAGTTCATATTCGCCTTTGTATTTCAATAGCTCATTAATTAAGATTTTTGGAGTGACAATCTCCGGAGATAGAATTCCATGTTTAGCAATATTAATGGCGTGAATATAATTATCAAATTCCTCCATTACTCTATTTGCAAGACTGGATAATGTTGAAATATGTTGAATAATGATTGAATCCAATTCTAAATCATTGGTTTTTCCTTGATTGTTTTGTGCAAGATTTGCAATTTTGAATAAATTTTTATTTAATTTTGATTCGTTTTCCTTTAATGCAACAAAAGAGTTATTAAAATTTCGAATCGTGCTCGAAATTACTTGAATTTGTGATTTTAAGAGACCGTTGATTTGCTGTCTATCGTCTATTATCGAGTGAATACTATCGGAATAATATTTCGCATCATTGGCATCGGGTGTACCAATTAGCCAACGTAGTGCTGTAGATACGCCATTTATTAAACCACGGCGTTTCCTGTTTTCTTTGCCAATATAATGATTCAATATTTCTTGTTTTTTATAAATTAGTTTTAGTTGATCGTTAATGTTTCCTAAATTTTGTTCGCAATAAATTGACGAATGTGAATTCTTATTGCCTTTTGATAGAGAACCACAAAGATTTATTGATTTGAGGATTGAATTCTCAAGTGTTCCGCGAGCCTCAGATAAGAAAGAAATGTTTAAATGGGATAGTAATGTTATTTTTGAATTTGATATTCTAGCGTTTCCTAAATTATTGTAGTAAATTCCGCTTGTTTGGTTTAATTGATATATTTGATAGAGATCATTACAATGGACCAGGATCGGTAGGATCGATAGGATCAAGATTACAATCGTCGTCATCTGAAAACGAGGAAGGTTTCAGTAAGTTTTTATGATATTTTACCTTTTTGTTTTTCAATTGCACTTCTACTGTTTGGTTATCGAAGATTCGTGTTATTTTGTATGGTCCTTTGAAATTCGGACAAAGTTTCTTGGAAAGTTTGGGGTTAGTTGATTTGTTTTTAATGTAGACTTTATCGTTTACCTTAAATTCACACGAGTTATTCTTTCTATCGTAAAGACGTTTGCTTGAGTTTTTTGAATTTATTATATTTTCGCGGGCTATTTTGAATGAATTGTTTAATTTGTTTTGTAGTGACTTGACGTAATCATCATAAGTGTAGAGTAGTTTAGGTTCCTGTGTTATGGAAGATGGCAAATATGGTTTATGACCAAATAATAGTTCGTAAGGGGTATGATTAGTCGATTTATGAGTAGAACTATTATAGCTAAACATAGCAAAATGGATGTATTCATCCCAATCAGACTGATTAGGTTTGATGTAATGTTTTAGGTAATCTTTTAAAGTTAGATGTGATCTTTCCAATGCCCCGTTAGTTTGAGGATGGTAAGGTGTGGTGGATATATGTCTAGTTTTAAATAGTCGCGTTAATTCCTTAATTAATTTGGACATAAAATCTGGACCTTGATCGGTTAATAAAGTTTTAGGAATTCCGAAGTATGTGATTATTCGAGTGAGTGCACTAGCAATTGTTTTAGATTCGTGATTGGGGACTGGTTCGGCGAAACTGAATTTAGTTAAATCATCTTGGGCTGTTAAGATGAATCGATTGCCATTTTCTGTTATTGGTAGGGGACCTACAATATCTAATGCTAAACGTTCTAGTGGTTCGGTTGACGTAGATGTGATCTCCATAGGTTGTCTTGTTGGTTTAAAATCGGTTTTATTAATCTGACATGACTGGCAGTTCTTAATGTATTTTCTTATGTCTGATTTCATTGAAGGCCAATAGTAACGTTCTTTAATTTTTGAATAGGTTTTGTTGAATCCGTAATGTCCTGAGAATTTGCTGTCGTGATTGTCAATTAATATTTGTTTTATCTCGTCTTGATTCTTTGGAGTGATTTTAGTTGTGTTGTATATTTTTATTAAATTGTTTTTAAAGACAAATTTTAGCATTTCATACAATTGCGGTAATTTAATGTTATTATGATGATCTGGTGGTATTAAAGTGAATTCATTATCTTTAATCGTTTTTCTAAATGTTTGCAAGCAATGTAAAATGTTCTTGTATTCGAGTTTATCGAAGTGAAAATTAGTAGGGAATAGTAAATAGACAGTTTGTTTAGAATTACTCAGTTTATTACAACCGTTTATGGTTGGTTTAATATTTTCTAAATTAAAATGACTTTGAATAAAATCTGAGTATGGATTACTTTCATCGAGATCCTGAGACCAAAACATTACTATAGGAGTTTTTATTGAAGTTAGTGGTCGATTTTCCTTATCATAAATAATCACTTCTTGATTGTTATAATGGAATTTAATGAATTCTCCATAAGAATCACTGTTAACATAGTTAACAATTCCTGTTTCAGGAAATAATCTACTAAGTCCATCGGCGTTTGAATTTATGCGTCCAGGTTTATATTTTACTTCATACTCATATTCGCTGAGACGAAGTCTCCAACGAACGAGCCGTGACGAGGGATTTTGCATGTTAAAGAGCCATTGTAATGGCCTATGATCGGTGTATATGGTAAATTTTCTTCCATATAAATAAGGACGGAAATGTTCTGTGGAGTTTAGAATAGCTAGAAGTTCTTTTTCCGTGGTTGAATAGTTTGTTTCCGCTTTATTTAATGACCTGGAGTAATAGGCGATTGGGAGGTCTTCTCCGTTTTTCATTTGTGAAAGAACACCACCGACTCCTACGTTCGAGGCGTCTGTAGTTAAGATAAAGGGTTGTGTAAAATCTGGATATTGCAATATAGGCTCTCGAATTAATTTATTTTTTAGGGTTTGGAAGCTTGTTTCTTGTTCATCTTTCCAATGAAATTCGACATCCTTTTTTAATAACACCGTCAGGGGTTTGGCTATTGTGGAAAAGTTATTAATAAATTTGCGATAGTAGCCGATCATGCCTAGGAAAATTTTGATCTGTTTCGGATTTTGTGGACGAGGTACTGATTTAATAGCTTCTATTTTATTAGGATTAGGTTTAAGACCTTCGTCTGAAATTATATGTCCTAGATATTGACACGATTTGTTCAGAAATTCGCATTTGTCTGGCTGTAGTTTTAAATTGTTCTGCCGTAAGCGAGAGAATATGTTTTTTAATTTACGGTTATGATCATCGAGTGAGACTCCATAAATGACAATATCGTCGAGATAAACAAAACATTGATTGTGAGTGAGCCCCATGAGTACGTTATTCATTAGCCTCTGAAAACAACTAGGCGCATTTTTTAATCCAAAAGGCATCCTCGTGTATTCATAGTGGCCATTGGGGGTGCTGAATGCAGTTTTTGGACCATCATCAGTGTCCATTAATATTTGATGGAATCCGCTGGCTAAATCTAGCGTCGTGAAATATTGTGCGTGCCCTAATTGGTCTAAGATATCTTCGATGTTAGGTAAAGGGTAGGCGTCACCGACCGTTTTTTCATTTAATTTGCGGTAGTCGATAACTATCCGCCATTTCCGTTCGCCTGTGGCGTCTAGTTTTTTCGGGACAACCCATAAGGGGCTGGACCAAGGGCTGGTGGACGGTTTTATTATCCCTTGACTTAACATCTTCTCGATTTGTTTATTTACTTCGTTCTTGTGTACCTCTGGATATCGATAAGATTTTGTATGAATTGGAAGCGGGTCTGTAATGGGAATTTTATGACAAGTAGCGTTTGTATAACTTAAGTTATCGTTTGGTAAATAAAATAAATCTTTAAATTCTCGACAAATTTTCGTGATTGAAGTTTTCTCTTCTGAGTTGAGATGATCAAGCCTTAAATTTTGATTTAGTAGTTTTTCTCTTTCAGGATTGTTTATGCAATTTTGATTTATTTGAAAGATTGAATGAGTGTTAGAAATAGGTTCAATTGATATAGAAGGGACTGTGACAATTTGTTTTATTGATGATTTGTTTATTAGCGTAATTAAACACTGATTTTGGTCATTGATATAAACCATTGAATTTGGAATTAAAAGAGATTGATTGGCTGCGAGATTTTGATTAATAATTATACCCTCTTTGAGGTTGAGTGGATTATTTACGTTGATTCTGACGACAGTTTCCGTTCGAGGTTGAACAGTAATATTTATTGATGATGATTGAGGCGTATTACGATGAATTGGAATTGGAATAGAAATTGAATTTAGAATTAGAGAAAAAGAACTATAGTCGATTTTTGCGCTATGCGTTCTTAGAAAATCGTCGCCTAGTAAGCCGTCGAAAGGGATATTAGTGATTGCATCTATGATTTGGAAATTAGATTTTATTCGTTTATTGTGAATTTGGAGGTTGATTTCGGTTTCACCTAAGGTGTAAATTGGAATGTTTGGTGCTAATCCGTTAAGAGCAACTGGATTTTTATCGTGGATTTTGAATTTTGATAAGCTCATAGCTTTAATTAAAGATATGGAAGCGCCCGTGTCGATTAATAATTTAATCGTTTTATCTGGACAATTGGACATGTCAGATTGAAATGTAACATAAATTAAATCATTTGAACTGAAGAATGAATTAGAAATATTTACGTGTTGGATCGTTTCAACATTTGATTTTGTATCTTCATTAGTTATGGGATGCAACTTAGATTTAGGATTTGATTTAATTTTTATTAGAGATTGATTCTCTTGGATGTTTGATTTGGATTTAGGATTTGCGATTGCATGCGAGTTTGAATTAGAATTTATTTCGGAATTTGTGATTGGATGCAAGTTTGAATTCATTATAAATGGAATTGTTCCAGTGCTTGAGTGATTTGATTTTGTTGGTTTGGTATAGGAGGAGGGACTCGATTTATCAGTCGCTCCTGAAAATTTACTGACGCATTTTGATTATTTTGATTTTGTGATGTTGATTTTTTTGAATTGTTATATTGCCTTTTACGACATTCCTCGAGTACGTGACCTGGCCTTTTGCAATATCTACATTGTTTTTGTTGATTCGCTGGATTTCTAGGAGTTTGATAGTTATGAGAATTGTTAGAGAAATGTATAGATTTCGTGCGGATTTGAGGTTTATTGCGGAAGCAATCTTTTGTAAGGTGATTATTTTTTCCACAAGTTTTACATTTTATTTCAATGGACTTGTAAGTTAATCTCAACGCTTTTTCCTCGGCAATTGCTGCGGTAAGCGCTTCGTTAATAGTTTTAAATTCGCGATACCTTAACATTTGAGATAAATTAGGATTCGAGTGATAGATGAAACGGTTCAATGCAATGTCTTCAATCATTAGGAGGCGTCCTTTTAGGCGTTCTTTATCATTTTCGGTTGAATGTATAATAGCTAATGTACGGGAAGTTAAATCTTCTAATCTCTGGTAGAATTGTGACACGTTTTCATGTTGTTCGTGTTTAATATTAGTTAGCTCTTCAAGTAATTGATCAAGAGATTTCCTATCCTGATATAAATTAATTAATAATTCTGAAATATCCTCCCATGTGGTTAAGTTGCAGTGAATATCGATCTGTTCGCGAGCTTTACCCGTAATTTTACTTTTGACAAATAAAAGAAGTGGAGGTATTTGTTGATCACTAGCGAGTTCGAAAACCGAATCGACTTGCTTAATAAAACTTCTTATTTTGTATCTATCTCCGTCGAAGTTATTCGGAATAAGTTTAATTAAGAAATCAAGTGAAAGTGAGTTAGCATTGTCATTTTGTTCGGAGTTAGGCATGATGTTTTTGTTTGTTTAGGAAAAAAGAGTTAAGGATGCAAGACTGAATAAAAAGCGACTCACCGTTGTTCCAATATTTTCAGACAGTCGGAATGTTGCTGATCGCCGTTCTCTGGATCGGGCCTGAAATCTTCTTATGTTGCACCAGGAGTTTCCTCTGGGAAGACGAATTCGTTGGCTTATTTCGCGAACCGGATGAACGTCCCGACTATCCCACTTCTGACACCAATAATATGTTGGATACCGGGAGTGAAAAGTCAATGTTGCACTTAAACACTTAACTTAACTTTATTCTTATAACAATAATTACAATACAGCATGTATTCAGAATGACGGTTGGGTACTAACTAACTGCTTAAGTTCTAGAAAGGGTATATATATGGAGGTAAGACCACACGCGTGAGGACAGACAGAGGCCCGTTTTTGGGGACGTTCCCACGAGGGTGGTATTTACCTATCGTCGATACAGAAAAAGGCTTTCAGACTTAAGGGTGCCTAATAAATACAGGTCTAAGACATTAATGGTAAAAGTTACTTGATGAAATTAAAAGAGAATGGTACCTAATAAATATACATATATCTACGACACTAATGGTAAAAGTCACTTAATGGAAAATAATGAAATGTAATACAAAAAGGGTGTCTAGTACACCTGCTAAACTTAAGATACTATATAATGGGGTTGTTTCCCACGAACGTTAGGGTAGATAGTCTTTATATGGCGACAGTCCGTCTAGCACTTGGGTGGTCATCTAACAAGTTGTTTGTAATTTTATTTAGATTTTTTCAAATAAAATTAATATATTTTTTATAAAATTCACATCTTGTTAAGCAAAAGTATTAAAAGGAAAAGTAAAACAATGTGAGGAGTTATTTTTTTCCACAAAAAAATTCTTGAGACTTCCTGCTCGAATTAAACTTTTCAAAAAGTTGATTTTAAATAAATGTTTATCTTTGGCGCAATTTTGAAGCCACAAAAACGTAGTAAAGCTTAAAATGAAACTTATTTAATTCTAAATCCGCTCACTTGAAGTTGGTCATTTATAATTTAAAAATACAATAAAAAACAATTCTAATTCAGGGATTTGAACCAGGGTTATTAAAAAAGTGTTTTATTTTTTTATTTTAATTAAACCAAACAGTTTATTTCTAAAAACATGTTTTTTTTCATTGCAACAGCGTTTAAAACCTTAACAATTAAAAACATGTTTAAAACATGTTTAAAACATATTTAAAACATGTTTAAAACACGTTTAAAACGTGTATTAAACAGAAATACAGGGCATTTTTCATTTGATATACATATCCCGATAATTACAGCGTTTTTTAAATTTGCGGGAATTCGTTGTTTCAAAGCGGTTAATTTGAGGCTTTTAACGAGTGTTTTCCACTCCCAGACTAAGCATTAAGTAAAATTTCGAGTTTAGAAAAGCCTAAAAATTTGGATTAGTCGCGTAGCGAAGCGGAGCGGCCAATCCAAATTAGGCTTTTCTAAACTCGAAATTTTACTTCATACGCCACGTTTAAAAACACTGATTTACAGTGAAGTTTAAAAAACACATACATACAACAACGATTATTGGCAACCTAATATACGTTAGAGTTATTAGGCGGCCTATAATCACTGTTTTGAACAATTTGTTCAGCGCAGAATTTCACTCACGTTTTATTCACATCTACATATTAGATTGCTAAAGCCGTATATTTTAAACTATACGATATCTCAGTGTCTTATACGTATGACGCATAAAGTAAAATTTCGAGTTTAGAAAAGCCTAATTTAGATTGGCCGCTCCGCTTGGTTACGCGGCCAATCCAAATTTTCAGGCTTTTCTAAACTCGAAATTTTACTTCATGCGCCAGGCGCATAAAACACTGACTTAATGTGAAGTTCAGAAACACAAACATTGAATGTAATTAAAATAACAGAAGGTTAATAAGTATGAAAAATGTATTATATTTTACCAGTTAATAATCACTAATTAAATTTTGGGAATTAAATGGCCATGGATTCAAACTCTTGTCGACTTTGTATTATAATATTAGACACATTAAAAAAATTTACAATCTTTCAAATTTTCGATTGAAATTTAAATTTTAAAAGCAGTAAATATTCTTCTTGACGTTAGAAATAAACCGGATAGTCGTATATTTAGCAGACAGATTTTTTCTGGATATCCGGGTATCTGGCTGAATTACTATTTATTGCTTCTGCAATAAAAACAGAGATCTAATCAATCAATATTACAAACATAACATTTTTATATAATTTTTTTAAATTTAAACTCTTAAAAATGAAGTGCACTAGAAGCATAAATTATCAAAGTTTCGTCTTCTAATTGCAACCTAATTTTTGTAGAAAATAATCGAGCCGCGGAAAAAGCTCTTTCAGTTTATACACTGTGATAACAATAACTAACATTTTGGTATAAAATAATATTATTGCATTACATTTATTAACGAAGTGCAGGAAACGCATGTAAATTGCTTTAATTAATATACAGAAATACCGGTAACAAATAGGCAAAGTACCGGTAACTTTTGGAGAGCATTTTTAGTGATTAACCGGTATACCATAAATGTTGGAGAGCATTTTTAACAATTAACCGGTATACCGGTATTCCAATTCCATCAACTGACAACTACAAATATCAAATTTTGTCTCATTACAAACATTGCGACACACCTTTCACGCCTTCGACTTTTGCTTTTCTAATGTTGTCACTTACGCAACGGCGACATTAACTGTTTATTAACCCGTAAAGTGTTTTGTTTTTCCACGCATACAATGTAGAAATAATACGCGCTGTCACTGACGACTTTCCACTCTTTCACTTTTCCACCGACTTCAGCAATTATTTGACGGTATCCATCATCATTGACGGTATCCACATCTCGTATTTTCTTATCGAACAGATAGCGCGAGAAAACGTGAGATACTTGCGTCATGCTCTATGATTTTTTTGAATGCCTGTTATCAGAGTGTACGCATATTGAAAATTATTTACACAGAGAGTGATTTTTAACAATAACACAAACTTGTAAAAACTGAATTGTGTAGGTAGTGCATTGCAGGTATTACTGTAATTAATACAATATTTTACTGTCATGTTAATTAATTGTTTCTTTTCAGATGTGCTCGCTTTAATAACTGAATAGCAATTGATAAGCTATTTCTTTAAGAAATTACATGAAACATTTATATTAAGCATAAATAGTGATGGGTGTTAGGCATTTTGGGTATTTACTCGGCATTTTCCCAAGCGATATTTACCTACCTAAACAATGCTAAACCTATCTACCTAGGAAAAGCATTTAACTGCAGATTAAAACACAGACGCCATGGAGTTAATATATGAAGTTGCCAAAAAAAAACGATTAGACTAACAACTCGAAAAAGTAAAAATTAGCAGATTATAGAGACAAGGAAATTCATATTGAAAGGAGAAGCACAATAAATCTTTTGATCTGGTGGCATTCGTGGCACAAACATATCACCAGACGTTCTAGTTAGGATCATAAGTGCACCCGTCACCTCCGCTGCTGAACTAGGTATGTTCCGATCCCGAAAAAATATCGATATTAAGTATCGACAAGAAAAAACAATCTTTATTAACAACAAGCAATTATATAACATGTATATTTATATATAAATTGATAAAAGGTAAACATTTTGTTGCTAATCGGCTATCGACCCGTGGTCTTTCTGCCAAAACTGATAATTGTTATGGCAATGTCATTCGGTACGTCAGTTAGTGTCTTGATGAAATGATGAGATGAATTGATATACGGTAGTGTTTAGGTTTTGGAATTTATGATAGATGTTAGGGTTGCGTGTGCAATACTTAATACTTCAAATTAATTTTTAAAAGGCTCTCACCTAAGATAAGTAATATTGCCAAGAATAATTTGAAAACCGCTACGAAATTACCAAAATTTACATTTCAACAAAAAAAATATCTTTCGTGATAAGTACTAAGAGAATAAGTCAAATGAATACATTTTCTAAAAAAACTACCTTAGATTATATGTGTTTCAATTTATACTGTTAAGATCAATTTTACTCATTAAAAAAAAACTACACTGCACCGACTTATAGTGTTAGAACAGCTATCTGACAGATGAAGGTGCACCAGATGCAATAAAACCGAAACCAATTTAATTGACTTATACTCTTAGTACTTATCCCGTAAGATATTTAATAACTCAATGTTTTATGTGAGTGGCGCATAAAATTTGAAAATTAATCAAAATCGTGAAATTTAATGAAAAGTGAAAAACATTTTAAATTTTACAAACATTTAGGATATTCACGAAAACTACCAAGATTTTGAAAATTGACGAAAAGTCATGTATCGACATTTTTAAAATTAAAAAAAATCTACAAAATTTAAAATAACCGTCGAAATTTTGAAAATCAAGAATAAATATTTTTAAATTTATTTAGTTTTTGAAATTACCTTTGTTTTTCGAATAACGGCAAAACTATTTTACAAACAAAACAACATAAATATTAAAAATTAGAAAGAAAATCTTTAAATTTCATGAAAAACTTTGGTATTTTCAAAATTAACGAATATTTAGGATATACACGAAAGTTCTTGAAACCTAGCAATATTTTTTTAAATTAATCTTGGAAATTCATGAAAATCGTCTGCATTTATAATTTTAATAACAAATTTAGGAAATTCCCGAATAGTGTTAAGATTTTAAAAATGAACTAAAAACTTCGTTTTTCTTAAGATTCTGAAATTTCCGTAAATTTTGAAAATACTAACGTTTTTCTTTGTGTGAATTTTATAGATTTTCGTTAATTTTAAACATTCGAACACTTTTCATGACATTTCGTTAATTTTAAAACCCGGGCAGTTTTTGTGAACTTCCAGAATTTTTAGGATTGTAATTGATTTCTAATAATCTTGACCGATTTTCATGAAATTTAAAGATTTTCATCAGAATGTTGATGGTTTCCGTAAATTTCTTGGATTTCCTTTAATAATAAAAATGTTGATAATTTTCATGAATTTTCGAGCTTCCAAATTAAAAAATATTTAGGAAATTTGCAAACATTGCTTAGAATTTGAAACGTTCTTAGCAATTTATGTAATTTTCCTAAATATTTGTTAATTTTGAAAATATGGAAGTTTTTCATAAAATTCCAAGGTTCTACTAAATTTTTAAGGTATTCGTCAATTTTAAAAATGTTAATACTTTTCATGAAGTTTCGTCAATTCTTAAAAAATCTTGGCAGTTTTCGTGAATTTTTAAAATTTTCGTTAATCTTTAAAATTTCGACACTTCGTGAATTTCTAAGACATTCGTTAATTTTTAATATGTTACGCCTTTCATGAATTTTTAATATTTTAATGCCTTTCATGAATTTTTAATATTTTGACGCATTTCATGAATTTTCATTATTTTGACGCCCTTCGTGAATTTTAGTGAATTTCCAAAATGTCTGTTAATTTTTGATTTCCGTTAAGTTTCTGACGATTTACGTTTATTATATATTTATTTATTTTCGTAAATTGCCAACATTTCCTTTGATTTTTAAACTGTTTACGCATTTTATGAAATTTCAAGATTTTAGTCGACTTTAAAAATATTGACGATTGGGTAAATTTCTAAGATTTTTTTATAAAAATTCATGGTTTGAATTATTAACAAATTTCATATCTATTTTAATATTCATAATTTTGTTAATAACGCATATTTTATTTTATATAAAACAGAAAAATATAAAATACTCGTAAGTCATAGACAATTGTTGAAAGAGCGTGTTCCACTCCCAGGTTAAGCATGATGTAAAATTTCGAGTTTAGAAAAGCCTGCAAATTTGGTTTGGTCGCTCCAAACCAAATTTCCAGGCTTTTCTAAACTCGAAATTTTACTTCATGCGCCAGGCGTATAAAACAATGATTTCAAGTGAAGTTCAAAATATACTGCATATCAAGCCTTTTAAACTTCGATGGCGTCCAGAAATTTTCTTTGGAATATGTACTATGATATTTTTACATTTTAACCTATTTTATTCGGAAGGTTTTAAATAGAAAAGCACTTTATTAAACACAGGTAATTCTCGTTTAAAACATAACCCTGCGTGGACGTATATTTTTACTTTATGTAAAATGTGTGTCATTTCTTTCTTAATTTAATACAACAAATATTGAGTAACAATATCGACCATATGGTATCGATACTAGCGATATATTGAAAAAGAAATATCGATATAAATATCGATTATTTTGCATAAAAATATCGAAATTTCAAGATATCGATAAACAGGGATTTTTTTTAAGGGGAGGGTAGCACTGCATTTCTTGCATTGTTTAATCAATCCCTTACACTTCATTTAAATAAATAAATTAACGACTGCAACATATATTATTATCCTAATCATAAGAATTATGTATATTCAAAAAAATATTAGTTCTGACTTTAAACAAGGAAATAAGGTTAATGCAAAGAATTTTGAGTAATTACTTTTATAAAATACCGAAATTTTACAGAGTAGCAGCTATGGCATTGTTACATGTCATGAGTAAATTTATAAAATTTACATCATGTATAAAGAAGTTATTTGCTCTTAATTACAAAAATTATATTGTTTTTCACCGTTCTGCCACCTTTTTCTAATTAATTTTTATAACAGATTGTTCATTTTTTGTAGTAGCATAAACACAATAATTACGCTTTAATTAAGGCCAATTTGATCGCAATCCGTTAATAAATAGCTGAGATTCTTTGCATCTTAATAAGCAATTTTAATAAAAGATGTTTCTGTGCTGGCGTTTATACGGTCGTCATATAACGGTCACTTGTCCGAAGGACCGAAGATTTATTGGAGGCCATAAATGAGATGGCTCGGCTGACCCTTCGTTGGGTTGTATAATGGTTTTTCTTTTCTCAAATAACTAACGAATTTCACCATCGACCAGAAACCGAATGCTTATTAAAATATATTCTTGCCTGACGGTTTATAAAATGGACAGTTCAGTTTTACCATTTAAAATGAATCATTTTCTATGCTAATTATTTAATTTTATTTAACTCCCTGTTTTATAAACAGTTAAGTAAGAATCCAATTTAATGTATAGAACAGGCCACACATACACACAGAGTGTTTGAGCGAAGAGGGGAAGCTTGTTTTTTCATAATAATAATTTTATGATGTGAAGTAGATAAATTTATGCAACTTGTATCTGAAACATTTTTCGTATATTTAATTTTAACGGAAATGTCGAGCTTTCCGTCCTCGCTAAAACAGTATGTATACAGAGAGTTTTATGTAACATCGAACATTTTTTTTAAGTATCCATATGCATACGTTGCACATTTTCTGATGCTCGGTTTGTTAAAAGAATTCAGTTTGAAGCTTTAAGCGAGTGTTTTCCAATCCCAGGCTAGGCATGAAGTAAAATTTCGAGTTTAGAAAAGCCTGAAAATTTGGTTTGGTCGCGTAGCGCGAAGCGCGGAGCGGCCAAACCAAATTTTCAGGCTTTTCTAAACTCGAAATTTTACTTCATGCGCCACCGGTACAAAACACTGACATATTACGAAGTTTAAAACACACTGCTAAACTTTACATTAAATCAGTGTTGTGTGCCGGTGGCGCATGAAGTAAAATTTCGAGTTTAGAAAAGGCTGAAAATTTGGTTTGGCCGCTCCGCGCTTCGCGCTACGCGACCAAACCAAATTTTCAGCCTTTTCTAAACTCGAAATTTTACTTCATGCTTAGCCTGGGAGTGGAAAACACTCGCTTCAATCTTCAAATTAAATTCTTTTAATAAACCGAGCATCGAAAAATGTGCAACGTATGCATATGGATACTTAAAAAAAAAACTTGTTATGAAAATGTTCGGTGTTACATAAAACTCTCTGTATGTATGCATGCTTATAAACAAAAAGCAACGAAAGGTAAGCATTAAATAAAAGCATATGATCGAATACAATTAATTTAGTATCTAAATTTGTATACATAGTACATAGTACTACATAGTTGTGTACATAGTAACAATATAAAATAATACAATAAAATTTAAAAAAACAAACAGTTAGTATACTATACAATATAATATCCGATTAATGACCATCACATTAAAATTAATATTATATTTAGAGGAAATTGTACACTTAGATTTTCAAAATCAAATGTATGTGATTTTATTTCTTATCGTAACACCTAGTTTTCATTCCTCTTTGAATGCGAGAGCTTACTAACTCTGGAAGAGAATGTTCTCTCCAAAAAATATTTAATTTATGTATCATTTCAGTGCAAAAAGTTTCATCTTTTTCAGTTACAATAATTTCAATGTCAACATCAGCGAACAAAACTAAATAACATCTATGTTTATTACAAATATTTAATTGTCCTTGTATTTGATACATATAAGAATGAGTATTTTTCAAAAAAAAAAATCATTATTTTCATTAATTGATACACACATGTGCTTCTGTATCTTGATCGCATCTCTTATTTTTAGGGTTTTAACTGAATATAAACATTTAATTTCAATTATTGTGTCCTTATCAATTATCCCATCAGGACTGGCTCCGAGATATGGATATTGAGGCGATATAAATAATCCGCATTCTCTCACTTTCATATTCTTAAGTTCCTTAAATAACATCTTTGCTTTGTTTTCGTTTTTGATCCCATAATTAATTGCTGGCGTTTGCAATGAATTGTTTTTAAAAAATAATTCTTTTTAAAATTCCATCTGTTGGTGTATTTGCTCGTCTTCGGCATATTCTACCAAATGTGGAAGCTGTTAATATATTTTTACGGTCGTGAAACCATTTTAAACAGATTCGTTGTTCCTTCGTAGTTTCCTCAACAATTTTTGTATCGATGGAATTTATACTTTCAATAAATTTTAATTTTGCTATTTCAAAATCGGTTGGATTCATATCAGGTTCAGCGGCGTCATGTCCATAGTTACTGTAGTCAGTGGTTTTATATTTTTTTTAGTAATATTTCTTGTATAATTTTATTTTTTTGTCACGTCGATCACAAAACTTGTGTAAATATTTTTTACTTTCATTGCCTGATGATTTATGAAACACATAACCATTATTGAAGCATAATGCAGCACCGATACATCTGTTTTGATAACTGTCCCTTAAAATTAAATTGGTTCGTTTCCCACCTGTGAATTTGCTTACCATTGACATATATCGTTCTGCTAAATTTGTGGTTACATTTCCAACTAATTTATCAGATTTGTTACCTACCCGCTCTACAGCCTTTACAATTTCAACCCATAAAGGTGACGACATCAAGATATTATAGTTATTGGTTGAATTTGTTGTTCATGCTTTTATACATTTAGAGTGGTTTTTAAAAATATGAAAGGGTGCAGCTTTTAAAGTTTTTTTAATTAAAATTGGTGTCTTTTCTTTAGCAATTCACATGATTTTTCAATGAAGCTAATTTATTTTTAAGTATTTTTCTTATTCTTAAAGAAAAACTTATATATTTTACCGGAAATGTTTCAAAATGTAAGAGATGGGATTTACCACCGATTGGCTAGTTGCCAAGAGAGAAACGGTACTCATTTGGAACATTTGTTACATTAATAAATTTATGAAAAAACATTTTTTGTTAAATATTTGAAATAAAAAAAATTAAAAAAACTAAATATGTTTACATGGTCGTAAAGGGAATAAAAAGGGCTCCAAATTTAGTGAAATAAAAAAAAATGTATTTTAAAAACTTGCCTATGACGTCATACTTGTTCTGAAGACGCTAAAAAGTGCGCAGTAACGAACAAAAATCGACCTGTCCGAGAATTTTTATCTGGAACTTCTCATTTCACAAATACCGAATTTATTCCAGTTTAGATTTCCACCCTGCATTTTTCTCAAATTAAATAGAAATAATTGATTTCTGTTCAAATAACGCTATGGGGAGCGCTTCTCGAAACGAGCGCCGTTTTTTTTTTAAATCAGTAGCTGAATATTTATTTTTACTAATGAAATGAAATTGATTGTATAAAGCTAAGGTTGAAAAATACGAATATTATCAAGAATCGATTTTCTACAAAAGTTTACTACTCGTAATTTAAATGTGTTCAACTTGTAGTGGAAGAGAGAGATTAAATTGAAATTCCAATAGAAAAACCAGCTAAACCTGGATCAGTATCGGTTCGAAGAAAAGATTATTTTTGCCCTCCAGAGAAAGCAGGTATAAATAATTAGCAAATTGTGCGAGCTGAAGAAGAGACGATTAAGGGACTTTGTCGTACCGCTCCAACCTGCGGGGGTTGGAGCGCGGGGTTACTCTCCTGCAGATTCGGTAGCTACAAGGTTGTAAAATGATTATAATTTTATTGAGGGTATTTAAGTTCATTGCCCAAAGAAACAGGTACGGCTAACGCAAAGGTTAATAAATACATTATTTGGGACAATAAATCGGTTTTGTTGAAAGACCACAAATCTCCCTATAATTTATTGCACCGGCATCGGTCGAAAATGCGAGTTTAGCTACATCTAGGCGACCGTTCTTGTAAGTACTTCTTTGCTACCCTCCTGTTAAGTATACACATGCATACGAAATATTCCTGTAATTTAAGCATTCTGCATTATCTCCTTTTTGTAAATATACATACTGTCACATAACTTACCTCACATTGTCTCATGACACCCATATCCTACATTTTATCATAATGGCCGCATACTCATAGAAACATCGAATGATTAAGCAAAATTTCTTTTGTGTGTCCAAAAGAAATCCACCAATAATCATTTTGTAATATTTACCATTGTAATCAGCTTTAAAAAGTGATTGAAAATACCGCAAACACTAATAGCCGAAACAACTTTTTATTTGGAAAACACAATATGGAAAGACGCTTAGAATGCATTGTGAAGCGACGAGTGCTTATTCAAACCTAAGATCATGCCGATTATAGAAATTGACAATTGTTGGAACACTCGAAAGTTTTCCAATACAACAGATTTAGACATGTTTCACAACTCTTAAAGTCTCACAACTTTCTACTCTCCCCTACATCTTTATTCCCAAAAATAAAACAAAATAGCCTTAATAGTTTAATGACATAATCCCCTTTTTTACCTATAAATACCGACCATCATTTTCACTCATTCCATTTCTGTGTACCCGTTCATTCCACACACAACACTTTTTCCAAGTAAGTTTGTTTTAATTTTATTCCTAATTTTTTCAAACGTCATAAGCAAAGCTATACTGAAGAGAGATAAATCTCGAAACGCGTCTATAGATGGCCTAAGACATTAGTTTTAATCCAAGTCCTTTCACTTCTAATTTGTTGCTATCTCTCCTTTCATTTTAAATTGTATTGTTAGTTGGTTTGAAGAGAATTTGACCTAAACGTTACATATACTTTAATAGAGCGTTGTAACAAATCAAATTAAATAAGATTTTAAATATTTCATTGTATAATTCAATATCCGGAGGTGTATTTGCACGGGAAGTAGTTGTTTCAATGGATATTTATCGTCTTAAATTGTCTTATTAATTAAGACACTGTTTGCATTTTCACGAATAGTTTTTTTCGTAATTTTATATATTATGTTTAAAGTGTGCAAACTATAAGAAGCGTAAGCTTATTTTCTCGAATTCGAATAGTTTTGAATTTGAATTTATCTTGTCTTAATAGTTTAATTTTATCATTAAGGACCAGTTGCACTAAACACGTTAAACTGGTTCAACACTTAACTCAAGTTCAAGCTGACATTAGAACAATAGGAACTCGAGTTCCTGAACTGAACTCGAGTTCAGCTTGAATCAAGTTTAACATTTTTGGTGCAAGTGGGCCTAAACATTGAGTTTTCATTTATTTGAGCTAGATTTTAATAGAATATTTCACCTACATTTACACAAGGATGCACTATTCCCATAAATATTCCATTTTTTTTCAAACTCTGTTAATTAAAAGCACTATTAACATACAAAAATGCAGTATTTAACGTGTTTAATGGTAAATTAACCGATACGCAGGATGAGCAAAGCGTGCGCCATTTTCACACCTGACTAAATATCTGTAGTCATGTGTTAACTTGTCTAATTAACAAAATCGGGAAAAAGTCACGCATAATTAACACAATCCAATAAAATCTAACGAACCGAACACGCATTTTGATGGTAAATTCGAATTATTTGTAAACGCTGTTTAATAATACGAGGGTAAGGTGGAAAGTTCTTGGCCTACCACAGAAATGGCGTTGTTATCAATGATTATTTTTGTTATCTGGTACACGTATCCCAATAACGAATGGCAAGTGTCAACTTGATCTGTCAAATAGTTTTCTTTATGCGGATTTTTAAAGCAGAAGTGTTGTGTGTGCTACGTTTAAATGGAAAAACTGAAATATCGTGCCGTTATAAAATTCTTCGTATTAGACGGTTTATCGCCAATGGAAATGTATCCAAAGTTGGTAAAGGTTATAAGGAGTCTTCTTCTTCATTTTCAACAGTGAAGAAATAAGCAGCTGAGTTTAAACGTGGTCGTACATCTCTTGAAGATGAACCACGTGAAGCACGACCAAAAACTGCAACCACACAAGAAAACATCGAGAAGATGCACAATATGGAATTGGACGATAGGCGAGTAAAAGTCTGTGAGATAGCCGAGGCCGTAGGCATATCAGAAGAAAGGGTACGGTACAATTTACATAGGGAATTAAATATGAGAAAGCTTTGTGCAAGGTGGGTGCCGCATTTGTTAAGTGCTGACCAAAAGCAAACACGTAAACGAATTTCTCAACGATGTTTGGACCGTTTTAAAAAGAATCCAACCGATTTTATCGATGATTTGTAACTATGGATGAGACATGGGTAAATTACTATACGCCAGAAACGAAACAGCAACCAAAGAAGTGGGTGGAAGCCGGTGGCTCTGCACCAAAAAAGGCAAAGTCGATTTAATCTGCCGGAAAGGTCATGGCTAGTGCTTTATAGGATGCAAAAGGGATTCTTTTGATTGATTACCTTAAAAAGGGCTAAACTATAACTGAACAATACTATGCAAGTCTTCTGGACCAAATGGACGACAAAATTCGGGAGAAGAGACCTGGATTGCAAAAGAAAAAATCATCTTTCATCAGGACAATGCACCTGCCCACAAATGCGCTTTAGCGAGAAAGCTGAAAGATTTGAAGTACGAATTGTTGGAACATCCACCCTATTCGCTAGATTTGGCTACCTCTGACTTCCTATTTTTAGATCTAAAGAGATTTGTAGCTGGTAAACCTTTTGAGTCAAATGATAGCAGTAGTAAATGATTATTTTTCAGGTTTTCCAGAATCGCTCTTCAGGGATTGAATCCATTCATTGGAGAAACGTTGGACTAAGTGCATTGTACGACAGGGGGACTGCGTAGAAAAATACAACTATTTTTGAGCCTAAAAACACAGTCTTTCATTGCCGAGCCGAGAACTTTCCACCTTACCCTCGTATGTCTCTCCATATTAACATAAAACAATATACTGAAAACATTTGCTATGGAGATTTGAAATTTACATTCCCAAGCAATCTTAATTTTGGCATTCAAGTTCTGACGTACTAATTGGAAAACCCTATATGTTTCTTTTCCATATGCGAAACTTTTGGATTGGACTTCTCTTAAAACGAATACCTGATCGATTACCGACCTACTGGTATTCCCCTATTTTGTTTTCTAGTTTCTCAGTTATTCTTTCTTTTAAATGCGTTGCTAACATTTTATAGACTACCTTAAGGAACGCCATGTCATTTAAGCATTCTGTTTTATTTCCTTTTTGTAAATAGTTAAAAGTACGGCATCATTCACTTCTTTTGGAAATGTTTCCTTCCTCCAAATGTTTGCCTATTCTCTTAATATTTTAGCAGCGTTAGTGATATATATCGCCGAACCCTGACTCAAATTCAATTTGACGACTTGTTAATAATATTTTCAATCTACAAAATAAATAAAACAAAACATACATTTAGCAAGAATGGCGTAACAATTTCTTATTCTTTATGGATTCTGTGAGTAAAGTTGTTATTTCGAGATGTTTGTGGTTTTTAAATAAAATGCAATGCTACGAAAATAATAATACTAATAACCACTTTTGCTGCCAGATATTTAGCAATGCAATGTAATTGTGCTAAAAACCTGATGATATTTTTAGAAATAAATTTCGTAGATATTATTTACATCCATATGTAAATAGACTTTATTGTAAAGGGTATCAAATTTAGTTTAATCTTTAGAGGAAATAATAAGAGTAGTTTATGTCGTTGAGTAAAGTTACCTTCCTACATAATTGTATTGTAATGCGAAGAATGCTGAATGGTAATTAAAGTATTATTCTTCAGAGTAAATTATTGTTTTTGTTTGTAAGGGCACACCATACTGCAGCGGCAATGCAAGCAGCGTGCATCAATGCTTTGACGGATAGTTTATGGATAGCGCTGTATTTCTTATAATTATACTGTTTTTCTTAAAAAAAATATATATTTTTTGTGCTAAGAATATACGCGCCCAAGCCAAAATTTACCTTATTAAAGAGTGGAAACACTCGTTAGAAACTTTGAATTGAATACTTTCACAAAATCAACAATAGGCCCGTTCATCAGAGAAAACAGTTGGGAGTTTACTGCCAATTGCTGGGAAATTCTCTGATGACCGGATTGTTAATCGTGAACGTGTTTGGGATTTTTTCAATCGGTTCGTTAGATACCAACATACATCACAAACAAATCTAAACATGTTGAATGTTGAACATTTTGATGAACGGGCCCAATGTTTCAAAATCTACAGGGTATACATCTGGGTATGTATACCTAAAAGAAAAATTCCCTATATGCATTTTCAAAACGTTAATAAACAAAATCCCAACAACATGTTCATAATTTGCGGTTAATATACCGTTGAATGAAAAAAAAAACTTGTCTGTACTTTGAATATAAATAACATTTTCTCTCATCTCTTGTTATTTGCAAAATCCGTTCAAGCAGTTAACGACTTCCTGAATTGTTTCGTAACACTTGCAAAACAGGTGTATTCAAATCGATCTAGGATGCCGATGATGCTTTTTGCCGCGAATAGGAAACGTCCGCGAGTTTGCGTACCACTTTCACCAAAATGCATGCGCATACCTTCGCGCTGTGTCATTAGAATACCAATTTCGGAATTCCAAACGGAAAAAGCGGGATCTACCTACAATTTAACCAATAACACACTTACAAAACGTACAAAAGAATTGCTGGTTACTTTAGCAAATAGTAGAGTCATTAGTTAATTAGGATTAACCAACCAGAAACAACAAAAAAAATAAAAATCAGTAACACGACAGACTGATGCTAAGAGGAGGTCGATCGCTATCTAACCTTAAAAAACTGCGCATATTGCAGTCTTTATTTTCTGATGAATTGTATGGAAAAAATGGTATACTTTAACGGCTGACTACATAGTGAAGCTAATTTATGGGTAAAATAAAAAAGAAGTAATTAGAAATATTTGCCACGCTGCATGAAACCTTGTTGATTTAAAGTCAAAAGTGAAAAGAGTAACCTACACAGACAAAACAAAAATGGTGATGTGTCCCTCATAGCAGTTTCCCCGTTAAAGATATGATGATTTAAATATCAACAATTTGAAAAAGTTGCTCAAACTAAATTTATTTTACTTTTATAATTTTTATTCCAAAACTATTCACAAAAAATTAATCCTTCATTTTTTCGCTACACTTGTTAAATATTGATCACTATTACATCTAAGCGTTATATATTTTTAACTTTACTGTAAATGAGTGTTTTGTATGCGTGGTGCATGAAGTAAAATTTCGAGTTTAGAAAAGCCCCGTGAAAATTTGTCTCGGACCGCTGGGCGACCCTCGACAAATTTTCTACGCGGGGCTTTTCTTAACGCGAAATTTTACTTCATGCTTAGTCTAGGAGTGGAAGATACTCGTTATGTCAACTGTTATTATAGTACAAATGTCGACTTGTATGTCAACTGTCATTATAGTCCAAATGTTGGCTGACGCCGACTTATGTCAAGTTGACACGATGAACTAAATGTCGGCTAGCGACTTATGCCAACTGCCATTATAGTTCAAATTTAATGATTGAAAATGTTACAAGTGTCAATATACAGTCGATCGCATGGGCGTAGCCAAGGGGGAGCAGTGGGGGTGCACAGGCCCCCCTCTAGATACCAATAAAATCATACATTTTAAAATTGTAGCAGGAAAGGTTTTACCAAAATTAAAATAAATAATTAATTCCCTAACGATTACAAAATAAAATGTTCTTAACTAAAAAAATTATCTACTTGAAAATTAACAAAAAGCTGTCAAAATTAATCAAAATTTATAAATAGAATTAGTATGTATAATCAGCTCAGAAGATTCATTACAATTTGTCAATCAACCGAACAAAATAAAGACTAGTATTTTTTAAACTTTACAATATTTCAGTGTTTTATACGCGTGGCGCATGAAGTAAAATTTCGAGTTTAGAAAAGCCCCGTGAAAATTTGTCTCGGGTCGCTGGCGCGACCCTTGACAAATCTTCTGCGCGGGGCTTTTCTAAACTCGAAATTTTACTTCATGCTTAGTCTGGGATTGGAAACACTCGATCGAACTTTTATAAAATCAACGAATGTCCGCAAATGTACAAAGTATACGAGTATATAAGAATATGATATATAAACATGGTAAATTATTACGTCGCATATTAATGACTTTTGTTGATTTTGAAGAATTTAATCAAATTTGATAAGTTCGGATTTTTTCAATTTTAATTTTTTTATTTTTTATTTGTAGTTTTTGCCAATACTTCTGTTGAAATAGAGGATAGATAATCTTTATTTTATTATTTGATAAATTTTAAAGTGTATAGAATGAGGTAAAATTGTGTATTGTATAGTAATAATTTTGTACCAAATTAAAGAAGAGATTTCACTTGAATCGAATAGGTAAATTTATTAAACATATTTTATTTCCGTAACTTTTTAACTTCAGTCAACTCAGCAAATAGTTGAATGCAGATTAATTAAAGATGTTTTACCTTTTTCAATATTGACAATTAATTTGTTATTTATTGCGCTGAATCATGTTCTATTCACTGTTAGCAGGTTAAATTAAGAGTAATTCCTCTTTGTTTGTAAAAATAATTCCTTTATTATTTTAACTTATTGTTTATTGTGACAATTCCAATGACATAATTGAAGTATTGACAATTAAAATAAAGGTTATACAATATTATATAATAAAAATAACTATAAAAAGGCGTTACCAACCTATCGTATGTTCAATATAATCACAGAATCCATAAAAAATAAGAAAAACCTCTAGAGTGCCATGGCAAATATTCTAGGTTGGCAACTCTGAGATTATATTTTATAATTATTATGTCTGTTTTATATGTCCATTCCTAAAAAAGCGTGTAGCCAACCTAAATTAAAAAAAAAGATTAAATCATGGCACCTAGAGGTTTTTTTATTGAGCATACGATATATTCGTTGCCTTAAAGTCGACTTTTACTAAATCAGATCGGAAATTGATTATGAAACGCATCAATATTTAAAGTCGAGTTTAACTTAAAATTGACTTTTATTAAAGTCACTTTAACCCAACTATTATGAAACCGGCCTTAAATATTTTTGTCGCAATTGCAAAAACGAATAGTGTCAGTGTGTCTAAATAAATTTCTGAAATGTTTAAACATTTCTGGATTCAGATTAATTTTTTTAACAAACAAATTTCATATATCTCATGAGATGCCTAGGGAAATGAGGGGCGAAGATAAAACAGAGGACAGTTTTAAAGCTAGAAAGGAAAAAGTTATGGATTTTTTAAGCAACTGAAAATGTGACGCTAATAAAGCAGGCAGGAAATATCTACCTGCAGAATTAAATATCAAAAAAATTGTGGAGATTTTCTATAACTACAGTTATAAATTTCAAACAATTCCTGTTAAAAAAATCATTCTTTCGGACCATTTTTAACACGAACTAGAATTAAGGATTTGGTTCACCCCTTGTTGATGTTTGTTCATATTGTTTGCAGCTGACTGAACGAATTAAAGTATGTTAGAACCAACAAGAGAAAATTACATTGATGACGGAAAAAATATTTTACAAGCTCAGGGCATCTGCATTCTTTCATCTTCCATCTTCTTTAAAAAGTTCAACAAGAAATGCTGATTATTTCATTGGACTGTCAGTAGAAACTGCCTCTGCCAAAAATTTCTGATCAAGCCACTTACTATAGCAGACAGATTTATTTAAATAATTTTACAATTTTACCTGGTCATTCCAAGGCAAAAATAAGCCTAGACAACGTGATGTCTTTTATTTGAACAGAAAATGAATATAAAGCAGGCCTTACACTATTAATTAGCGAATTGAAATTGCTCTAGACCCTGGGTCTCCAAACTATCTTCTTCGCGGGCCACAAATACAATTATACATAATACAGTCGGCCAAGATCCGATTAATTTTATAAAATTATGAAAAATTTAAGAAACAATTGTTACAATATTTCAAAATATGACATTTAAAAAAAAATTACAAACAATCGCGGGCCGGATTCATGCAAGTCGCGGGCCGGATTTGGCCCGCGGGCCGTAGTTTGGAGACCACTGCTCTAGACCAAGGGTTCTCAACCTTTTTCAGGTCGCGCCCCTCTCCCATAACTCCACGCCCCCCCTCCCTGATTTTATTTGAGTTTTTAGTAAGATTGAAACACAATTATAGTCATTGAGTCATTGAAACGTTTCATCAATCACCGTCAAGGCTTGACACAAGCGTCAAACGGTTCCTAGACTATCAATCACGCTTGATATCATCGCTTGATACACTGTTTTGATCAAGCGGATTGATAGTGTAGGACCTGCTTAACAAAGGTTTCAACGAGATATCGTCATGTGTATGCCAATATTTAAACAATAAGTCTTTACTCCACCATCAGGCTTGTCTGTGATGGTTGTAGTGGGCAAAACAAAAATACTATTTTGTTAGCTATGTTAAGCTACTGGTCGTTGATACTCCAACTATTATAAAAGAAGTGCAAGTTGTTTTTCCTGTGACAAATCATAGCTACATTGCACCTCACCGTGTACTTGAAAAATTATAAAACTCGAAAACATAATTTCCCCCAAGAAGTATATTGATATCATTGCAAAATACTTAAATGTAGAAAGACTTAGCGAAGAAGGAGAAATTAAGAATTGGAAGGGAGCAGTGGAAGACATAATCAAAACTGCAGGCGCGTGGCACTTTGGCGTGTAGTCTTGTAAAAGAGTTATTTTTTTTTTAACTAGATCGCGTAAAGATCGAGGAGTTCTTGTTACAGGTGAGACAATCTACAGAAACCAAAGTAGACAAGCAAAGCCGATTGTTCAAGGAGGACATCGTTTACACCAACTCCAACCAGACTTAATTCAAAAAGGTAATTCGGTTAAAAAAGAAAAAGAAAGAGAAGGGTAGAGCCGGGTAGAGATCTTTTGAGAATCTGGAGTTTTACAAGCATGTATTTGAAAATGATGATCTAACTCCTGGGTCTCCAAACTATCTTCTTCGAGGGCCACAAATACAATTCTACATAATGAAGTCGGCCAAGATCCGATTAATTTTATAAAATTATGAAAAATTTAAGGAACAATTGTTACAATATTTCAAAATATGACATTTACAAAAAAAAATACAAACAATGGCGGGCCGGATTCATGCAAGTCGCGGGCCGGATTTGGCCCGCGGGCCGTAGTTTGGAGACCACTGATCTAACTGAACGACCAGACTCTGAGGACAATATAGATTGTCAGGCAATGGAGGACATCCCCGCTTTCAATGTTTAATACTAATTAGTATTATTAAAATCAATTCGTTCTATCCTTTTTCTTTACTTGTTTTATTCTCGCGATACAAAAAGTTAAAAGGTATTTTGTGACTTATTTTTTTTAAATAAATTTTGTTCATAATGTTGTTTTCTTTTATTAATTTATTCATTCCAGGGAATAAGGTTACGATTGTAGAGCTCAGTACAATCAAAGTATCATCTCCGAGAAAAACTTTTCAATCAGGTTCGAAACTTATATTCTTCATTTCAGTCAGTTATAAAACAAACATTCTCTCTTTATCAGTCGCAAAACTTACATTTTCTAAAATTTAAAATTAAAAAAACATCATTTTGTTGATAAGTTATTCTATTATCTATCCTCACAGGGCTTCATATTCGTCAGTACAAACAATTAACAAAATAAAAAAAATAAAATTTGAATCTATAAGTTTTTACAATTTACTAAAGCTTGTCAAAAGTGGAAAATGTGAGTTTTACAGTTAAACTATACTGCCTTTCAAAAAAATCAGAACACCAAGTATTTATTGCACGATTTTAATAAAATTTACACAATTTGATCATGTAAACGAACTGTAACGATGATCAAAAAATCAACTTAAAAAACAAAAAAACAAATGAATAAAAATTAATAATGTGTTGGGCCTCCACGATTTCCCAAACACTCATTAACACGTCGAGGCATGCTAGAAATCAGGCTGTCAATATCGACTTGGGGTATTTCATTCCAAACTTCGATAATTTGACCTCTAAGTTCCATTACAGTGTTAGCGGGGCGCTGTAAGTTACTTATTCTAACACCTATCATATCCCAAACATGTTCTATTGGCGATAGATCTGGAGAACGAGATGGCCAAACAAATTGATTTCGGCACTATCAAAAAACTGTCTTGTAATGGCCGCTGTGTGAGGTCGAGCATTATCTTGCTGAAAAATGGGGTTCTGCAAGCCATTTACATAGGGCACTAACACTGGCCGTAAAATGTTGTCAATATACCGAATCGCGTTAAGACTTGCTTTTAAAAAAACTAGAGGAGACCGACTACCATATGCTATCGCCCCCCAAACCATAACTCCCTGTGTAAGAGCCGTATGTCTTTCAACAGCAAATTGTAAAATTCTGCGTTCACCGCGTCGACGTCTCACTCTTCTGCGACCATCATGAGCCCATAAACAGAACCGAGACTCATCGCTGAAGATAATGTTATTCCATTCATGGGTCCAATGTTGTCTTTCTCTGCACCAATCAAGTCTTGCTCTGCGATGCTGCGGAGTAAGAGGTAGACACAATTGTGGACGGTAGGATCTTATACCAAAACTGCGGATTCTTCTGTAAACAGTAGCCATGGATACTCTTTGGCCATTTAGAGCCAACCAGTCATTTCCCAATGCCCGCGACGTTGTAAATCTGTAAATCCGAAAAACCCGCTTCTCGCATTCCAATAATGCGACCCCTTTCAAATTCACTTAGATGATGATATTGTGCACGCCGACGAACACGGGGCATCTTTTTATGTTTTACAAACTGAAACGTCAAACTACTCAGAGGCTACTTGGATATTAGAAGCAATTACATTAAAAAATCAGCAGCTCTTCATAATGGTGAAATCAAGGAAAAATACCATTAAATAGTAACCAAAACAATTGATTTTTTGATCATCGATGCAGTTCATTTACATGATGAAATTCTGTAAATTTCATTAAAATCGTCCAATAAATACTTTATGTTATGATTTTTTTGAAAGGCAGTATACATATTAAAATCCTAATACAAGCAAAATAAAGTGAATTTTTCTTTTGGGTAAACATATGCATAAGTTGTAAATTTTCCGACATTCGTTGTTTTTTTAAGAGTTGAATTTGAAGCTTTAAACGAGTGTTTTCCACTCCCAGACTAAGCATGAAGTAAAACTTCGAGTTTAGAAAAGCCCCGAGACAAATTTTCTGGGCTTTTCTAAACTCGAAATTTTACTTCATGCGCCAAGTGTATAAAACAGAGATTTCAAGTGGAGGAGGTGATCCTGTTTTGTGTTAAACTCGGTAAAGCTTTTATAAAAATATTAAGTGATGAAAATTAAAATTATTTAGAAAACGACACGATTTTTTAAAAATGTTCACTTTTTTATACTTTCTCGGCATTTTAGACATTTCTCAATTTTTGACATTTAGACATGACAATCAAGGAATTTTTCTTTCAAGTACTTGTAATGTGTAATTTTTCAGCACTTCGTTGATTTTATTAAAATGTTCAATTTGAAATTTGAAACGAGTGTTTTCCACTCCCAGACTAAGCGTGAAGTAAAATTTCGAGTTTAGAAAAGCCTGAAAATTTGGCTCGGGCGCGTAGCGAAGCGGAGCGACCGAGCCAAATTAGGCTTTTCTAAACTCGAAATTTTACTTCATGCGCCACGCGTGTAAAATATTGATTCAAAGTGGAGTCCAAAATATACTGCTTATGGTTGATTTCGCGTTAATACATTTTAGAAAAGTATTATCAAATTTTGCTATTTTTAAGTTCTTGCTTTATAACGTTTGTTTTATTTATTCACCTCTTAAATTATCCGCTACTGCAACTACGTGTGCTTGTTCAAATATCTAACATTTAGAGGTTACATATTTTAACGGCAGGCACTATATAAATATTATACATCAAGTGAATTAAACACGATTTTATTCACGAAAAGATTTTTGATTTCACGAGCGCCTCGACGCGAGTGAAATCATTTATTTGAGTGAATAAAGGTGTTTAATTCACGTGGCGTATACATGTTTTTATTCAATTTTGACGAAATTGTAAAGAAAATGTACTTTACATTTATTTTTAAATAAATTTTTTAACTCACTAGTGACCTAAAAAAAATTTAGTTCACTAGTGAATAAAACCTTGTTTATTACGGTTGTTATGGAGTTAATAATGTCGATTTAAATTAACAAAATTGAATAAAAATTGTTATGCGAGCAGCGCGAACTAGTGAATTACTTTTTTCTCCTCTACTTCTAGTTTGGTTATGCGCGCGACCCTCGACAAATTTTCACGGGGCTTTTCTAAACTCAAAATATTACTTCATGCGCTACGCGTATAAAACACAGATTTCGAGTGAAGTTCGAATATACATAAATTTCACAATATTTTAGTATTTAATACGCGTGGCGCATGAAGTAAAATTTCGAGTTTAGAAAAGCCCAGAAAATTTGTCTCGGGTCGCTGCGCGACCCGAGACAAATTTTCACAGGGCTTTTCTAAACTCTAAATTTTACTTCATGCTTAGTCTAGGAGTGGAAAACACTCGTTTAAATCTTCAAATTGAACTTAAAAAAAAGCAAGGAATATCTAAAGATTTACAGAAAATAGGCTGAATTTGGAATACGTATACTTAAAAGAAAAACTCCCTGTATCTGTTTGCTCCGGAGGAATATAAATAATTATAAAGCATAATGAAGATAACAATTAATTCTCAAGAACACTCGTTAATTAAAATTATACACAATTGACGTTTGTTAAACAATGGCGGCGACAAAGAAAAAATATGTATTTTTAATCACCAGACAAACTAGATTTCCTTTTTACTAAGTAATCAAAAATAATTTATTGGCATTTTATTTTTTTCTCGCAAAACCGTACAAGATATCAAACATTATTAAGAGACAAAAAAGCTTTTAAATGAACTAATCTTTCAAGATTTATTTTGTAAAATTTTTATAAGGTTCGCCAATAAAAACATTTTTTAGTTTTTATGTTGTAGTATTATTGTTTTTTATACTTCTTGTCAATTAATGATGACCATAATCAGTCATTCCAAAATTATTAGATTGCATAGTAAGCAAACAGCTCATGTGGAATCTGAGGAATGTTATTATTGAGGAGCAGCATGGGTTTTCTCGGGGTAAGTCTGTTGCGACTAATTTACATGTGTATCAGAATCGTAGTTTAAAGGCGATGGAAAGTCGGTATCAGATTGATGCAATCTACACCGACTTCTCTAAAGCCTTTGATAAAGTATGTCACAAAATTCTGATTAAGAAACTGCAGTGTCTTGGTTTCTCTGATACTGTGGTAAATTGGTTTATTAGCTTCCTTACTGATAGAATCCAAGTATTTAAATTGGGTAATTACGTTTCAACTCAAATTAAAGTGTTATCGGGTGTGCCTCAGGGTACCCATGTTGGCCCAATATTATTCAATATATTCATAAATGACTTGCCTTTGGTGTTGCAGCACTATAAATATTTACTTTACGCGGATGACTTAAAGTTGTTTCATAGCGTGTCGTCGGTATCTGATGTACATAACATCCAAAATGACATAGATAATTTAGCGGAGTGGTGTTCTCAAAATATTTTATACTTAAACACATCTAAGTGTAAGGTTATCACTTTTAGTAGAGGAAGGGATGAATTGTACTTTGATTATTGTTTGGGTAACACATTACTGGAACGGGTCACAGGAATATGGGATTTGGGAGTATTTTTTGAACAATCGATGTCATTTAAGTCACATATAACACATACTATCAACAATATGCCTATAAAATGTTAGGTTTTATTTGTAGAATTACAACAGAATTTACAATTGTCACGTTTAGAATCTCATATTTAACTTTAGTTTGATCGCAGTTGGAACATGCTTCAGTGGTATGGTATCCATATCAAGCATATTTAATTAACGCACTCGAAAGAGTGCGAAACAAGTTCTTGCGAATAGTTGCATTTAAAATACAAATACGGTCCACGGATGTTGATTATAAAGTATTTAGAATTAATTTAGATCTCGATTCATTACTATTTCGCAGGAATGTGTTCGATATGTGCTTTCTGTATAAGATTCTAAACGGGTTAATTCACTGCTCATCCCTTTTGGGAAATATTGACTTTTGGCATCCGGGTAGAAGCTCTCTAACTAGGTCTAAGGTTCTGTTTAGACAAAAAATGTACAAGACATCATACTGTAGTAATAATCCCGTATCCAGATTAATGCACTCAGGAAACTGCTTGCTTTCTTCGCCTTATTTTGACCTGTTTACCAATAATTATTTGTCATTTCACAGAGCTTTGATAGTCATAAATTTGGATACAACGTTTTAGGTTATTGTGTATGTTTGATCTGTTGATCTTGCGAATATTCTGTATTAATTTATATATATTTTTTATATCAATTGCAATTTATTGTTTCATTTCATTGTATGGTTCAATGCTCGGCGGTGTGTTTGTGCGGTGGTTGGTTGTTTTAATGGATATTTATTGTCTTTTTTAGTGGTCTTATTATTTGGCACTTATTTTTTGCAGATTAAACGAAAATAATTTGGTTATTTGTTCATTTTTGAAATTTGTTATTATTTTTAGAATATAGATTTAATTAATTTTATTTACTTAGGAACTTGTTTTATGTTAAATATTGTTAAAATGGTTTGTACGGTAAATAAACAAATAAATAAATAATAACTGAAATTATGTATTATATTATGATAATCAACCATAATAAATTTTAGCCGGATCGAATATGGAGTTCAATTGTTATAAATAAAATTAAAAATATTTTTTTGAACTTTGAAGACGAATTCCGGCTTAACCGTAAACTTTTGGATATAGATAAGTTATGTTAAATCATCATATTTTGACCCCAGGAATCTATGGTTTCCCCACATTAACGGGACACCCTGTATTTGTACTACACATTCATGAAATTTCCAATTGTTTGGTAAATTTATTGCTATGCCCATATAGAATGTACAAAATATTGATTGGATAATTGTTCTCTATATATACCCATTGTTTAATGGCGTCATTGAACTACGGGCACAGCCTGCATCCGCTATTTATAGGGTTCGCCCGAATTACAAAACGTGCATACTCCACTACACGCTCAACAAACAAACCACGTTGGCATTTTATCGTCCCCAAATCGAAAATAGCGACACCATTTCGGAATTTTCACTATCACCGTTGCAGTAAACGAACTGTGATAACATTATTAATAATAAAGTACGTAACGCTGTTGACCCACACCGTCAACCTCATTTCCGAAATGGTCGCAATTGAGTCGTGTTTTTGCATCTCTCGACTCCATGGACAGTTATATTTGACTAGCATAACGGGATGGATAGTTTATTACATGTTATGTATGCGTGTGTGAGTGTGTGTATAAAGGGGGGTCATTGGTGTCAGATTTCGCAAAAATATTTTGTATGTATGTATGTTGGTTTGATGCTCTTACAAGATGATGTGTATAGATTTCTCATGCTGGAATTTGAGATTCCTTTTTAGGTACTTTTAGTTGTAAATGGAGGTGCAGGATCTCCATAAGAAATTATTTGGATCATACAAAACCTGATAAGTAATATATTATCGTAAGGATTTCGTTTTCTGATGGTAAAACAGATAATTGGCTATTTCTTTTATCATGGTAGTGACCAATTTGAAATGTTAAATTTCCCTGACTGTTTTCTGACGAAAGGGAAATCATACGACCCAATGAAATTATTGCAACGCATTTTCTTAAAAGATATAGCCAGAGTTGACGTTATGCAAAAAAATCAACAAGTCTAGAAGAATGTTTTCACTAAAACAATTGTAAAACATCAAAATCAAAATAACATTTTTAGAACCTACACAAAAATAAATAAACTTTGATTAGTTATAATTGAAATTTAAATATTGTTAGAGGATATTTTAAAATATTGAATCAAAATTAAATTTTGATTTGAAATACATATATTTAAACAAGATAAATTCAAATTCAAAACTATTTGAATTCGAGAAAATAAGTTTACGCTTCTTATAGTTTGCACACTTTAAACATAATATATAAAAGTACGAAAAAACTATTCGTGAAAATGCAAACAATGTCTTAATTAATAAGACAACTTAATTTATTTATTTATTTTTAACGGTGGGCCATTACATAATAAAATAACAATAGTCTTTTAACAAATCGAAATAATCGCACAAAATCACACAAACAATGTGAATAACGACTAAAACTAAATTTATATACAAATACAAGTATGCATACATGGAATCATACATACTATAACACGATACTTAAGACGATAAATATCCATTGAAACATTCCGGAGGTGTATTTGCACGGGAAGTAGTTGTTTCAATGGATATTTATCGTCCTAAGTTGTCTGATTAATTAAGACATTGTTTGCATTTTCACGAATAGTTTTTTCGTTATTTTATATATTATACTTATATTTATTTTATGAGTATTTTTTTATTCAATTAATTTCTATTCATTTTAAATAATTTCTAATCATTTTGAACTTTTGCAATGTTGTTAAAAATTGCTCAATTTAATTTTTTGCAAAATTTCAGTATAATTTAAACTTTTTCAATTTGTTCGTCAAAGTTTAGTAGCACAGAAATAATGCACAGATTTTTGTTTTAAATTTAAACTAAAAATAACATACACTCTATTTGTTTTTTGTCATACATTTGACAATAAAGGAAACTGCAAAATACGTTTCTGATTGATCGTTTAATGAGGGTATCCACTCCCAGATTAAGCATGAAGTAAAATTTCGAGTTTAGAAAAGCCTGAAAATTTGGATTTGCTGGGGCGCGCGAGCGAAGCGAGTCGCGACCCAGCAAATCCAAATTTTTGGCTTTTCTAAACTCGAAATTTTACTTCATGCGCCACGCGTATAAATCACTAACTTTAAGTGAAATCTCCAACTAATTAGCTAGATTTAAATAAATTTAGTATGTCAATTATCAATTGTTCAAGTTACGGGAAAAGTGCTATGATAGACACTTCACCATTTTTTTTTAAATTTTGTTTAATACTATTTAATGTGTCAAATTTGTGCTCCGAACAGAACTAACAATTTAACTTTATTTCAGAACAGAACTAACACTTCTTTAATCGTATTATTAGCATATTTATTAATATTAATTTGAAAATTCCCTGACTTTTCTATAAAAATATCGAATTTTCCTGAGTTTTACAAGATTTTTCTCGACGAATAAAATCCCCTGACTTTCCCGGTTTTCCCAGTACGCCAATCTACTGGGAAAACCCTGTTTATATTTCGACATATAGTAGTATATTGTACAATAAGCATGGAATGATAACAGGACCTGATCAAAACATCCACAAAGTCTCTTTAATGAAATTTAATGAAATTTTAAAAGCAGAGATTTCTTGTACCAAATAGATTTTTGTGTTTTAGCAAAGTAGGCTTTGAAAGCAAAACATTGAACTCATTATTATTAATATAAACTTCATATTTTAATGGAGAAACTGCAAAATATTACAGGTATTTAGATTTCTAAAAGTTAGTACATACGAGTACGTACTTTATTTTTTTTTTATTTAAAGGAGAATATCAAAATAATGTCATAAAAGTAGATAGAAAATCAGCATTACGGGTGGAAAAAATAGTGTGAATGTTTTGATAGGGTCCCATGAAACCATATCCCACGAGTATGAAATTTGCCGCACCAGTCAAGTTTAAAGTGGAAAATGATCATTCTATACGGATTGTATACTATACTTTTATTTATTTATTTATTAGTATTTATCAGATACAAATGTATTTCACCTGTCAATATAGTTATACTACTACAATGAAATTGCTTAAAACCAGAGTGCGGAAATATAATATTTATATAAATATTAAAATATCGGATATTTATTCGATATATATCAACTTCTTGATAATTATTCTTGTTCATAAATAGTAATAGTATTTATTAATTATACAGGATGTTGTTCTTTTAAGTATACATCTCCCATTTACAGCGTATATGCTGAAAATCTTCATATATTAGTTGTTTTTTTTTAAAGAGTTGAATTTGAAGTTTTTACCGAGTGCTTTCTAATTCCAGATTAAGCATGAAGTAAAATTTCGAGTTTAGAAAAGCTTGAAAATTTTGTTTGATCTCTCCGCTATCTCTCTTATGACTATCTATTCTGTTTGAAATCACAAAAAAGGCAGAAAACCAGATAAACTCATCAAAGTACACTCAATTTTTTGCTTAAGGTCTTTGTTTTGCCTCGTTTACTGTTTCGTTTTGAATGAACACAACTATTTTTAATTAGTTGTTCAACGTTCACACCCAACCGTATATAAAATAAGTCAAGTTTGCGTGCATGTAATTGAAAACAGATATATATCTCGGTACAAGAATACGCGATACATAAGTAATTAAATTACACTCGTACAGAGTTCTCATGCATTGTTGGAAGCCATGTGAACGAACATTAATTAATTATGCGAAATTAGAGTGCAGGCGGAATCCAATAAAAAATAAATACCATGTGAACGAATGTTAATTAAAAATTAACCAAATCCATCCAATCCATGTCAAGTCAACAACTCAGACAACACTTTACAACTTGTTTGCATTAAATTTTGTATACAGGTTGCCCAAGACAATAGTAACAAGAAACAGCTATAAAAGATAATATCTTGCTCGGTTTTTTAGTTATAGCGTCCGAAAAAAAACAAAAAAAATATATTTTGGTATTATGTGCGCTAAATTAGTATTTTTTTGACGCATCGAGAATGCAGTTTTAGTCGAGACCGAAGGTTGAGACTAAAAATGAATTCGAATGAGTCAAAGAAACATACTGATTTCTCGCACAAAATACAAACAATTTTTTTTACAACGACAAAGACTTAAATTCTACCATAAATAAGTTTTCATAATTAAATAATATATTTGAAAGATATCATAGTACTTAGTTGCCTAAGTTAATGTAATTATGGAAACGAGTTTGATAACAAAAACATTATTCTGTAAAAGAATTTTTCAGAATTTCTACCGTTTGCGTTCATACAAATAATCATGAATTACGACGATTTTAGTGGTAGTTTCTGATTTATAGCGAAGAAATCAAAAACGCAATACGAAAGAACCGATTGCCAATTTCGTAGTTGGTGCACGAAGAAAAGGGTAGTAAACATTTCCAAGAACGTACTTTTTGCCTATTGAGAAGAGAAATCTACAAATTGAAAACCACCCACCACCTAATAAATAAAATAAAAAGGAAATTTAATATCGCATCAGATAAAGTGTCACAAGATAGATGGTTCCATTTAAAAAAATGAAGTTACGCATGTTTGAAGTACTGAAGAATACCGTCGACGGACTCGGTTCAATTTAGAAAATCTGACTAATGTCAAAAACTTAAACAAATACTACATTTCTTTCCGAATCCAAAACCGTAAGCCGCACAACTCTGACTTATTTCGTTTTGAAGATATTGTTAATGGCGTCGAGCTCTGAAATCGTAAAATTTATCAAAAAAAAAGAAATAACTCGAAAACGGGTCAACTGAGACCCAATGTTGTGTGACAAACTCATGTTAAGGAGCAATCCAAAAATGTAAAAATATATAGGGTGTTCTATTTAAAATAAGGAAGTTGGTGATTACTTCCGGTATAACCAAAGGCCACCATATTTAGCAATAATTTTGGGTTATGAAAAACTTGATTCTGAACAACTTTTATTTGAAACTTTTTTTGCTATTTTCAACGATACGCCCACCATAGACCGATTTCCGCTTAGGGATTCACCCCGTATTTATCAAAATGAATGTTGACAATTATACGTACAGTATTATTATAAATATTGTTCTGAGTTGACAGATTTATTCTTTTTTATTATTTTTTATATTTTTTAATTTTTGTTTCTTATTTTAGGTTTTGATTTATAATAATTTGACAGATAAATTATGATAGATTGCGGTATTTGAATGTGTAATGAATGGAGCTTGTATTAAAACGCGAATTAGAGTGCTTAAAAACCACATTAAACACGCCCGTGTATAAAAAACCACATTTAACACGCCCGTGTTCAATACACCTCATTTATGTTGCCCACAACATTAAATAATGCACATATTATTAGATTGTCGTGAACAAAAGACATTTTTTCACGCTAAATTATTGTATTTCTTCACAGTGAATAAATAGCACACTTTGCAAATTCAATACGGTGTGTCAATGTCACCTATTTTGACGGTTGTAGAAAAAACATTTTACCCGCTTGAATATAATAAGCTAGAATAGTGAGAAAATGATGATAATGATGCCATCACTGTTCCAAGTTCTTTAATGTACGAGGGTTATTTCATTGAATGTTGGCATTGTTGATGGTTTCCGGGCTGGGTGCGCTCACGCGACTTCCCCACGCAACACAAACAACGGATCCTGTTGGATGGGCAGCCATCTTAGTTACGCTTAACTACACAGTAGTTACACGTGGCAGGTGTGCTTTAAATCTGTTTGTGCTCTTGTTTTTTGTGCTTCAAAGTGACGTTTCCTTACATGATTATTTTTTGATATATTCTCTTTATAATCCTTCAACATAATCACACGGTTTCTCAATGACCGAGTCTTAACGTCTGGGAAGCTTTACAGTACCGTCTAATACGCCATCTTTCTTGATTTACCGAATGCTTTGAGTAGCGGCTACAGAAAGCTCAGGAGAATAACAAAGTCCTAGCATAGGTTCTTTCAACTTTGAGAATAAGTCAAAGTCTAGTTGACGTTTGTCAATACTGTAGGGTGTGTGAGGTAATACTACTTAACTGTATTTGCGCAGCTTTTCATTTACGACATTGGCAATTTGAGGGCGTGCGTTGTTGTGGAGAATGAGTAACCCAGCCTCGTGCAATAATAACATTTTCGTGTCAAAGTGACAATAATGGTCACATTTTGGCAGTATCGGGACTGTAGATCACTATAATAGTCATATTTTGACTATAAAAAAGACTACAATAATCAAATTTATGTTATAATGTGTCGATAATAGTGAAATGTTCGTTTTAAAGTGACGATAATAGTCAACTTTTCGTTTCAAACTGACAGCAATAGTGAAATTTTAGCTTTATGGTTTTATAGTTTTTATGACAGTTTGCATTGGTGATATTATTCAAGGTGAAATGCCAATAACTTTAAATCAGTGTTTTATACGCGTGGCGCATAAAGTAAAATTTCGAGTTAAGAAAAGGCCGAATTTGGATTTGGACGCTGCGCGTCCAAATTCATATTCTTCGGACTTTTCTCAACTCGAAATTTTACTTCATGTAATCCAATGCAAATAGAATTTGGATTTGGACGCTGCTCATCCAAATCCAAATTCTTCGGGCTTTTCTCAACTCGAAATGTTACTTCATGCTAAGTCTGGGAGTGGAAGATACTCGTTTAATATTTTTAAATTGTTGATGAATTTTCAAGATTTTAGTTAATTGTCAAAGTTTTGAAGATTTTTAGTGAGCTTCCATAATTTTACTCAATTTTTAACGCTTTTCGTAAATTTATAAAATTTCCGTTAATTTTCGAAATTCTGGCGGATTTCCTGAATTTCCGTTGATTTCAAAAGTGTCCATACTTTTCATACATTTTTAAAATTCCCTTCAATTATCAAATTATTGGCAATTTTCACGAAGTTCCCAAATAATCGTCTACTTAAAAAAATGTTGATTTTTCATGAAAGTTCAAGATTTCAGTATGTTTTTATTATTCTGAAGGTTTTCCTGAACTTACTAAATTTTCGTTAATTTTAAAAATTCCGAAAGTTATGAGAAATTTTAAAATTTTCCTTCAATTTTCATATTCTAGGTAATTTTCATGAATTTCTTAAATATTCGTTAACTTGAAAAACGTTTTTCATGAAACTCCAAGTTTTCCGATAATTATCAAAATGTTCATAAAAAGTATCAACATTTTTAAGTTCAAAGAAAATTTAGGAAATTCACCAAAACCGTCGACATTTTAAAAATTTAAGGAAATCTTAGAAATTTACGAAAATTAACTAAAACTACCTAAAATCTTGAAAATTCATGTACACAAAAATTAAACGAGTATCTTCCAATTCCAGATTAAGTATTGGATTGGTCGCTCCGTTTCGCTCCGCTTCGCTACGCGACCAGTCCAGTTCAGGCTCTTCTAAACTCGAAATTTTACTTCATGCGCCATGCCTATAAAATACTGATTTAATGTGAAGTTCAAAATATCCGTCGTGTTGATTAATTTTGCAAATGTTTATATGGAATATGTAAATGCAAAAATTATAATTTTGAAACTTAATTCTAAAAATGTTCGCGAAAACAATACTTTCTCTTTGTTTTGCATGGGGGGAAAGTAAACACTTGATTTGAATGAGTCACATTTTAATGGGTAAGTATTAATACGCAGCAATTTGCTATTTGTCGAAATTTACTGATTCAATTTGTTCAACATTCTGAATTATTTGCGGGGCAGCGGTTAAACTAAATAAATAGATATTTTGGATTAGTAGATTCTAATGTATGTAGAATGTGATAATATAAACTAATTTTTTAAATGTTATAGATTTTTTTACTTCCCCTGCCATTGTAGGGCCGCTGCGCGTTTCGCGACATTGGGCCCGTTCAGCAGAGACAACAGTTGGGAGTTTACTGCCAACTGTTGGGGTATTCTCTGATGGCCGGATTGTTAATCGTGAACGTGTTTGGGATTTTTGCAATCGTACAAAATAGACCGACCGGAGTACCGTTCATTAGGTACCAACATACACCACAAATAAATCTAAACATGTTGAATGTTGAACATTTTGATGAACGGGCCCATTGTAAGCAGGGTTGTTATGTTTAAAACACTTTGTTTTAAAACAGTATTTTAAACCTGTGTAAAAACACCCGTCATGTTTTAAACGGTTTTTTAAACATGTTTTAAATCTTACATTTGTTTAAAACATGTTTTAAACGTTAAATTTGTTCAAAACGTTTTTTTTATTATCTTGAATTTGCTAAATTATATTTTATCGCCAATCGGCACTAAATACATCTATTATTATCGCCATTTGCGGCACTAAACCGTCCCATTATTTTACTACTTTCAACAAGTAACATTATGGGACAATACTAACAAAATCTAAGGAGGTCGAATCCTGTCAGTTTAGTTGTCAAAAAAAAACATGAGTAGTGAAGAGTTTGAAATACCATGTACTCCACCAGAAATACGCGAAAGAGCGATAGAAACAACGCTCGAAATTCTTCCAAGTAAGTCTAGACATATTTATAATCGTCAACACGATTTATTCACAAGTTGGTGTGACAGAAATAACATTAAAAAAATTAGCGAAAACGTTCTCTTGACATATTTTTCTGAAAAATCCAAGGAATATAAAGCAGCAACATTATGGTCATATTATTCTATGTTAAAAGCATCTCTTTCGGTAAAAAACGACGTTGATATAAGCCAATATAAGAAACTTACGGCGTTTTTAAAACAGAAATCAAAAAATTATACGGCAAAAAAATCGAAAGTTCTCACACAAGAAGAAATAATACAGTTTCTATTGAATGCACCAAATGAAATATATTTAATGATGAAGGTAAGATAGTAATCAATTATCGAAGCATATTTGTTATTAATGTAGATATTATTTTAGATTTGTGTTATTTTTGGCGTTGCTGGAGCCTGCCGTAATAATGAATTAGTAAATCTTAAAGTTGATGATATAGAAGACAAGGATACTGTATTGATTGTGCATATAAGACACACGAAAACTAATAAACCAAGAGTATTTGTCGTAACATCAGAGTTCGAAGGACACGTTAAACCGATTGAGTTATATAAAAAATATGCCAAACTTCGTCCCGCACAGACCAAACATGATAGATTTTTTATTACATATAGAAAAAGTAAATGCACAGTGCAGCCTGTGGGTATCCACACTTTTGGAAACATACCATGTAAAATTGCGAACTATTTAAATTTGCCAAATCCGTCAGAATATACTGGTCATTGTTTTCGGAGGTCGTCTGCTACTTTGTTTGCTAATGCAGGGGGCAGCAAAGAAAATTTGAAACGTCATGGAGGGTGGAAGAGTGATACCGTTGCTGAGTCCTATGTTGAGGAATCAATATTGAACAAAACGAAGATTGCAAAAACGATTTTGGGTAGTGATCAAATTGCGCACCGTTTTGATATCAATGACAACACTGCCACAACTTTACATCAAAATGAAAATATTCATTTTCCACAAAATTTTTCCGTTGATGGGTCAACATCAGGAATAAATTTAAATAATGCCACAGGATGCACCATCAATTTCCACATATACAACAAATAGAGTGGTTTAATATCTTGATTAATTCGTAGTGTTTGTTTAAATAATAATACATATTTTCTATTTTTTTTTTAATTTAAATAAAAAATCCTATACTTTTTCATTTATTTTTAAGATTGGCGATAAAATTTTGTATGCACCACGTCAGTAAAATATCTTTATCGAACTCGTCTTTATTCACCTCGCTCGCTCCGCTCGCTCGTCTCATAACCTCAGACTCGTTCGATAAAGTCTTATTTTACTGACTTGGTACATAAATAATTATTATACTACTTTATTAAGATTTTTTGTTTACATTTTTAAATTTTAACTAAATTGTTGAATATATTTCAAATTAGATTATTATACTTAACATGTTATTACAATAAAAATCACAATTGTGCGTGCATTAATGTGATTTTTAAATACAGGGATTTTTTTTTTCAGGTATACGTATGCATTAGGGTGTCCCAAGGCATTAGGGAGATTTTTTTTTTTCGCGAAATCAGATACGCATTTTTTTTCTGTTTGACCTCAAAAAAGCAAATAATAAATATTATTGAGATTGGATAAGGATAACCCGTGCCGACTTGATGCCAAACATAAGATATGATCATTTCTACTGAGTTAACATGGAAGGATTCTAGAACTGAATGTTAATTTGGTAAATAAAACACGAATATGCCCAAATCATATATCTATTTAATATTTAGAAAACATTATTTTTAAATTTTCTTTTCAAAGTTTGCTTTTTACAGTCAGGATAAATCTTCTGATGTTCTTGTACGCAACATAATAAAAATTGCTTCTGTTCCTCATTAACCGTGATTAAACCATAAAAGTCTTGCATCAACTTGACCGCTCTTTCAGCTGAATCGTTGACGGCCCTAAGCGTTGAAACCTTCTTTTTGGCTTCTTCAAACGAAGCATTATTTGACCACAAAGTAGGACATTCGTAGAGAAAACTGTCATTAATTTTAAGACGTTCAAACAAGGATTTGCTTTTGACCAAAATGAAGTCATAGATGTTTTTCTCTGAAATAAAAAAGGTGAAATAGAGTTAACAAAATTATCATATAAACAAACAACTAAAAACCAACTTCTATATTTACTTATCAAACTAACCGTATAATGGACCACAAAGTTCTTCCTGCGATGGGATGTAACGTTTACCAAGGGTTGACACATTTTCGTTGGTTAAATTTGCAACCATTTTTACTTTCGTTTTTTGGTCCACATCATCGTCAAATAGTAACAAGACAGATACTTCATCAGTCAAATACCACAAATGCTGGCTTAACTTCTGTAAAGCTGTTTTCGAGATGGTTTTATCAACATTTTCGTAAGCCTTCATTGACTTCAAAAAGCACAAATCTTGATAAGGTGCCTTTACAGCCAAAATACATTGGATCCATGGCTTGACGTATGATGTCACGATGAATAGGCACACGTCTAACAGTGCTGTTTTATCCTTGCTTGTAATTTTCAATTGGGCACTAAACAATGACATTTTCAGTGAATAAATTGCTCTCGCCATCCATCGAGCATGGTGCATGGCACCTGGAGGTCGAATTTTAAGTTTTCTCTCTGTGTCTCCGCCTATAAATGTAACACAAAGCTCTATCAGCTCTCGATAGTCATTTCTGACTATATCTTTGGTAAGTTCAGTTCGGTAAAACTCAAGCAAATTGTCAATTTCGGAAAAAGTCGGGCACGATGTAAGCTTTTTTCTATAGCACTGTATTTTATCAGTATCAACACTTTTCCAGTTATCTCTGAACTTTTTGAAGAACGGACTATCAGGGCTTGTAGTCACAGGACTGAATTTCGCTTCGAACACGCTTTTTAACACCAATTCATATACGTGATGGCGGCAAACAAAAATAAGCGTTTCTTTATCAAGTTTTTGTTCGAGAAGCACGCAAGCGCCATTAATACGTCCTGTATTTGAAGCTGTAGTATCACAACAAAGAATTTGCACTTTATCTTCAAGATTACAATCGCGTTCCAAACAGCTTGCGCATGCTCCCTTCCTGAGATTTCCAACCTTGGCACAAAAATAAGTTGTTCTTTGTTTCCATAAGAAATAACTATCGGAAGACGTTCTTCTTTTGATTTCCGAGCATCTAAAGCAGGCAACAGTTTTCCATTCCAGTGAACAGTCACAACATCTGGTACCTCCTTTTGAAAAACAACTTTTATGGCTTCCGCACGCTCTTTCCGTTTAGTCGTACGAATTCTTTGAATTGAATTGAGGACTTACTTATTGGAAATTCGTCGGTATTTTGTCCAAGTGCCTCAATGGTAGCTTCAAGAATATACACAGAATCTCTCATACTTAGCTGACACCTATCAAGCGCTGCTACTAATTTTGGAGTGATGAAATCTTTCCTCATAGATGTTTTACTAGTTCCGGGTTGTGTGTCTTCGATCAGCGTTGGCAAATTTGCTTGTAAATCCATATTTCCATTAGAATCCGAAGATGAATCATTTTGTAACGGTTCATAAGATGGCGTCAACGAAGTTGGCGCGGAGAAATATTTAGCACGCCGCTTTTCTTCCTCAACAGTTCTAATGCGTGCCCTTTCCTCTTTATCAGCCAGTTTTTTGTCAACCCCAGCTAAGTGGCCAGGTCGGCCTGGTTCTCTCTGGCACTCCAAGAAGGTTCTATCTTCATTTATTTTAATAATTTCAAACGCATCCGCGTGTGCAATATCAAACAGATTATTTAAGTTGTTGATAAACTCTTGTCGGCGCTCCTCAAAGATACCTAGTGTTTTTTGTGCATTTTTTTGCAAGTTTCTCCAAACTTGATATAATTTCACAAGTTTCTTCACGCAATTAGGTAAAGATTTTGCAGGTATTCGTGCCTTTTCCCAAAAGATAATGCACTCGCGAATAGTGAGATTTGCGCTTTCATTAACAGTTAAATTCACTTCACGAATATTGTTAAATAAAACTGCCAGAATTTGTTCATTAGAAGGAAGTTTTGAACCCGTTATTTGATGTTTCACGTCCCCTATTAAAAATATACTCTTTTTAGAACTGCGTAATTCCACCGACATGTTGGATTATTGAAAACGATGAGTTTACTAACGAAATAGCAAGTAATAATAAGCACATCGATGCGTCAGCTCGCGTTCGCTTTAGTCAGCAAGAACAGACATGTATCGATGCAAGTCGGCACGGGTTGCCGTGGTCCTGCGTTCACGAAATTTAATGTACAATTGTTTTGACACCAAACAAATATAATAAGAGGGTATGCGTCAAAAAAAAACTTTATTTTTTTTGGGACACCCTAGTATGCATACACTAAATTTGACGATTTTTTTAAAGATTTCAATTTAAATCTCTAAACGAGGGTCTTTCACTCCCAGACTAAGCATGAAGTAAAATTTCGAGTTTAGAAAAGCCTGAAAATTTGGATTGGCCGCGTAGCGAAGCGGAGCGGCCAATCCAAATTAGGCTTTTCTAAACTCGGAATTTTACTTCATGCGCCACACGTATAAAACACTGAAATATCGTAAAGTTTAAAATATACGGCTTCAGCAATCTAATATGTAGATGTGAATAAAACGTAAGTCAAATTCTGCACTGAACAATTTGTTTAAAACAGTGATTATAGGCAACCCAATAAGTCTAACGTATATTCGGTTGCCTATAATTGTTGTTGTATGTGTGTGTTTTTTCAACTTCACTGTAAATCAGTGTTTTTAAGCGTGGCGCATGAAGTAAAATTTCGAGTTTAGAAAAGCCTAATTTGGATTGGCCGCTCCGCTTCGCTACGCGGCCAATCCAAATTCTTAGGCTTTTCTAAACTCGAAATTTTACTTCATGCTTAGTCTGGGAGTGGAAAACACTCGTTAAAAGCCCAAAATTAACCGCTTTGAAACAACGAATTCCCGCAAATTTAAAAAAGCTGTTATCGGAATATGTATACTGAAACACGTTTTACGTTTTTTATGTTTTAAACACGTTTTAAACGTGTTTTAAACGTGTTTTAAACATGTTTTAAACGTGTTTTAAACGTGTTTTAAACACGTTTTAACATGTTTTTAATTGTTAATGTTTACAACGCTGTTTCAATGAAAATAACGCGTTTTGTTAAAAAAAACTGTTTGTTTTAATTACAACAACCCTGATTGTGAGACGGACCGAATTTCTGTCGCCGCTTTGATGGCGATAACTGCCGCCACTACAAACATTTCACTACGGTTCATTACGAGCAAATGCTGACGTAATACTGGCGACAAAACAGATGCGTATACGTTTTTTTATTCGACGTTCACTTTTGACTGAACGTACCCAATCCACTATTCATTCAAGTGCGACGTGCATGTACGTCGACGTCCGTCGTACTTGCACGGTAGTGGATAGGCCCCTTTAAAGCTTCAAAATGAACTATTAAAAAAAACAACAAATATCTCAAGATTTACAGCATATAATTGGAATATGTATACTTAAAATAAAACCTTCCTGTATGTTGAAAATTGTGTTAAGCAGATGTACACACAAAATTGAAGAATTTTTTAAAATAACAAATTGTTCATTTTATTTTATAAAACTCTATTTACACTGTTTATCAAACATTAAACAATGAATGCAAATAAAACCCATACATATTTCAATTGGTATTTAAACGGGGTCAATTGATCAATATGTTTATCCCGTCGCGTTTAAATATTTACACTAGAAATATTTATAGAAATTAAACTCCACGTCCTTCGTGACTAGTAGCTAAGTGAATTATCGCTTACAATAAACGTTTTCTATTGCAATTAACACAATCTAATCACCACAATCGAGAGATGGTTAACTTTTTTAATCGAGTAATAATTAACCATCCTGTTCGACTTCAGTTAAATCGTATTGAAATATTAAATTCATTTGCTTGAAATACACATTTTCCATGTTAAAGATTGTTAAGTGATTGATTTTTACTTTCCCCCATACGCAAAACAAAGGGAAGGTATTGTTTTCGCGAAAATATTCGGACATTTGAACTATAATGACAGCTGACTCAAGTCGGCGCAAGCCTATATTGAACCAATCGTGCCAACTTGACACGAGTTTGAATTAAACTATAATGAGATCGCCATGTTATTGTATTTCATTATGACACTTGCGACACACATTTTCATAGTTGTGACATAATTTAAACTAACGTGTGTCTTCCACTTCCAGACTAAGCATGATTATAGTTTTATTTTTTTTTTAGAGTACCTTTAGGTTACTGAGTATACAAATAAAGTTATTATTATTATTATTATTAAGTAAAATTTCGAGTTTAGAAAAGCCCCGCGTAGAAAATTGTCGAGGGTCGCGTTGCGACCCGAGATAAAATTTCACGGGGCTTTTCTAAACTCGAAATTTTACTTCATACGCCACGCGAATAAACCACAGGTTCACGGTAAAGTTAAAAACATATAACGCGATGGTGATCAATATTTACCGAGATGTAGCGAAAAAATACAAGAATAACTTATTTTTGATAATAGTTTTGGATAATAAAACTGAAAGTAAAATATATTTAGTTTAAGCAACTTTTCCATATTGTTGATATTTAAATCATCAAATCTTTAACGGGGAAAGTGCTATGATGATCACATCACCATTTTTTAGGGAAGTTGCTACAAATATAGATATTATAAGTATAACTTAGTCCTTGATGAATAGTTATTATTCGATTTAACTGACGTTGGTAAATCCGAGTTATTGTTAAGTATTACAACATGAAACTCCTTTCCGCATTCTTATCCACATAATAATTGCCCACTTTAAAATGTAAGACGCAATATGGATTATCGCAGCCGTGAATAAGTGATGAAGGGGAAAATAGAGTTAATGTGTTTGTGAAGTTCAAGGGATCGATCGAAATCGAATGTGTGTAGGTAGGTTAAATAATGATTTGAAGGAAAGACAAATGAGGGAAGTTGTTTAGCATTGAATCTATTATGTTGTTATCGAAGAAATAAGGATTTTATTGTTACAGGATTTTTTCATATTGTCAGATCCCTTGAGATAAACAAATTAACGACCCAGTAATTGTAGAGTTACCTTTAAAAGTTGATTTTAGCTCAAATTCTGCACTCCTTTTTATGATTTTGATGAATGACATATTACATACTGGGAATTTTTCTTCATTTAAATATACATAATGTATAATAAGCTTTACATTTTCAGGCATTCGTCCATATTATAAAAGCGTTCAATTTGAAATTTCTAACGAGTGTTTCCACTTCCAGATTAAGCATGAAGTTAAATTTCGAGTTTAGAAAAGCCTGAAAATTTGGTTTGGTAGCTCCGCGAACTCCAAATTTAACTTCATGCGCCACGCGTATAAAACACTGAAATATTGTGAAGTTAGGAATACACTTAAAAATACTTTTTTTAAATAAGTTATAATAAAAATATTTAAATAACAAAATATTTACATTTTTCATCAAACATTTTCAAGTCAGGTAAAATAATACAATTTGATACATTATATTATTTCACCTGACTTGAGAATGTTTGAAGAAAAATGTAAATATTTTAACTGATTTAGCAATTTAATTAACAAAAAATTGGAATTTTACGTTATTGCATCAATGGCACCCAATGGGTTCAGAATAACAAAATAATTGTACGTACAATGGGATAATGGAATAATGTTGCGTTATTGCATCAATGGCCCCAAAGCTAAGACAGTTGGCAAATTTTACTTTATAATGAAAAATTGCTAAACCAGTTGGCAAATCTAAAAAAAATTATATGATATGTTAACGAGTGAGTAGTGTTTTGTGTGCGCTCCGTCTTTTCGCCGGTTTCCTGTGGTTTTTCAAGCAATTTAAATTGTTTCTGTGAGCATAAAAGGACAGGGTCTGTATTACTTTATGTTAACTATAAGTTTTACATCATGCCGTTTACCCGTGAACAAATATCAGATATGAAAGTTATAATCAAGGAGGCCGTCGCCGAAATTTTCGCCGATGAACAATTTCTGGCTAAGATATTCGAAAAAATTATCACCAAGGACAATGCCGAGATACGAGAACAATGCGACAAACTGGATTTAGAAATAAATCAAATCCACAAGGAAAACAATGATCTTAAAAAAAGACTTGCAGAATTGGAACAATCCTCCCGCAATAATAATATTAGAATTATTGGCCTGCCAGAGGAAACCAATGAAAGTTTAGATAATAAACTTAAGCACATAATTAAAACTACAATGTTAATAAGTGATGATATTAATATTACTAATTGCTATCGTATTGGTAAATTTGGTAAAAAACCTCGCACGGTTATCGCTTCATTCGCAAACCGACCAACGGTCGATACATTAATGAAAAAGCGCCCGCTGTTAAAAAGTAAAAACATTATTTTCGCGGACGACTTAACACCGCAACGATATCGATTACTGAAGCTATGCCGAGAAAAATTGGGAAATCGCAATGCATGGTCTTATCATGGACAAGTCTTTGGAAAAAACACACAACATGGAGAAGAAGTGAAACACAAGATATCCACAGAATCTGAAGTCGAATTAATATTTCAAACTCATGCATGAATGTATTCTTAGTACTTGTTATTAATAATGCTGATATTCTATTTCAATTAATTTTTATTTTTTAGTTACATTTTTTATATACTAAGGAATAAGAGAAGAATCTAATTTAATTCAATATTATTATTATCATTTCTGTACCCTCTCAACCACAGGATTATTTTTTTTATTATTATTATTACTTATGATAGCGCAATACAACTTAGTTTGAGTACATTTATATACAGGGTGTCCCATTAGTGCGGTCTCGGAAGATATCTCAGCTCTCGTTAAAGATAGAAAAAAAATGTTTTCACAAAATTTGCTTGATTTTAAGAGCTGCATAACCTAAAATTATTTTCAAATATACAGGGTGTCCCATTATTCCATACTTAATACCAACTTTGTTATTTTAAATGGAACACCCTATATATTATTTTTTTATTTGATCCGCCTTTAAATAACCTACACAAAGATATATCATTATCGGCACTTTAGGTAATTCGTTACTTAAAAAAAAAATATTTTTTGAAAATTTTGGCAGTTTTAGTACTTTACTTAAAAATTCACTGTGTTCGTATTTTTTAAGATGCCAGTCTGAAATTTTACACACATATGCAGTAAAGAATGCTCTATCCATTGATTATAACACATTTTAATATTACTTATAAAACCTAGTAAAAAACTACCCTCGAATATTTAATATTTAAAATGTACATTACTTCATTTTTTTAAATGGGACAACCTATATTTTTTTATTTTATCAAATCCGCAATAAAAAATGCTTTATTTCTTGTATATCATACCCTTTATCTATTTTCATTAGTTTTGGAGATATTAACATTTTTCTGTCAAATATAGGGTATACAAAAAATAAAGCATTTTTCATTTCGGATCTGACAAAGTAAAGAAATATAGGGTGTCCCATTTAAGAAAATAAAGTTATGTACATTTTAAATATTAAATATTAGAAGGTAGTTTTTTATTAGGTTTTATAAGTAATATTATAATGTGTTATAGTCAATGGATAGAGCATTCTTTACTGCATATGTGTGTAAAATTACAGACTGAGATCTTAAAAAATAAGGACACAGTGAATTTTTAAGTAAAGTACTAAAACTGCCAAAATTTTCAAAAAATATTTTTTTCTGAAGTAACAAATAACCTAAAGTGCCAATAATGATATATCTTTATGTAGGTTATTTAAAGGCGAATCAAATAAAAAAATAATATATAGGGTGTTCCATTTAAAATAACAAAGTTGGTATTAAGTATGGAATAATGGGACACCCTGTATATTTGAAAATAATTTTAGGCTATGCAGCTCTTAAAATCAAGCAAATTTCGTGAAAACATTTTTTTTCTATCTTTAACGAGAGCTGAGATATCTTCCGAGACCGCACTAATGGGACACCCTGTATATTTATCAACAACAAAAAATAGTTATTTATACAGTTTAATGCATTTCTCATTGTGTCATTCAAATGTCCGTTCTTTGGTTTCTAACTTTATTAATCTCAGGGCTCATGTAATAGCCAATAATTATGACTTAGTTGCGCTAACTGAGACGTGGCTTAGCAACTCCAATAATGATTCCTCTTTACACATTAATGGTTACACATTTGTTCATAAAGGCAGGGCTGTTGGTCGAGGTGGTGGTGTAGCACTTTATATAAAGAATAATTTGAAATTTGATATTATATCAGATTTTGGAACTAGTATTAGTTTTGAAGAATTGTTTATCATATGTAAACTAGGTACTAAACGTTATTGCATAGGAGTTATATATAGGCCACCGACGTTAAATATAAATTCGTTTATTGAATCTTTTGATATAATTGCCAGCTATATTCTTCCAATCTGCGATGATATACTTTTCTTAGGAGATTTCAATATTAATCTACTAAATATTGATTCTAATCTTACTACTAAATTTAACACCTTTATTGAGACTTATGGATTACATCAGATTATAGAAGAGCCAACAAGAGTTACTGCCAACTCGGTAACTCTACTCGATTTAATTGACGAGTGTGAAGTTACCAATAGATTCCGCCAATAGATCATAAAAAAATAAAAAAACAATATATTTGATATTTTTCTCCACAGGCCTACTCACTGTACTCCATTCTAGATGATAACATTGATAAACCCGGTTTACTACCCCTTTCTACCCCTATACCTCCCCTAATTCCGTTTGATTATCAATTTTCATTATGTGCTCCTCAAAATTTTCAAGTTATTTTTATATACACATGTTCCCCATACTTCCATTAATCAATTAGAAAAGAAAAAATTTTCACACCGCACCCCCGTAAACCCCAAAAAAATAAAAATGCATACTGGATTAATAACTATTTTTCGCCATTAAATTTTCCAAATATTAAAACTGTTTATGTACACACGTATTGCTTGCCTATGTTTCAACAAACTACCCCCACCCCCATATGATCTTTTTTTTTTTTCGAAAAATTATTTTTTTGCGGTAATTGCTCCTCTCACTATTGAAAATATTTACTTACAGGCGTTTTCTTCATACTTCAATTGTTCATTTATGATTAAAATATTTTTCACACCGTAGCTCCCCCACCCCTAAAATATGCGAATTTGAAAAATGACTGGATTTTTCATGACAAATAATTAGATTTCAGTAATTGCTCCTCCAAATTATAAAAATATTTTTACACAGGCGTGTTCCCCATACTTTCTTTATTCAGATTCTACAGTCAAATTATTCACACCGAACTTCCCCCGCCCCTAAATAATTGCGAATATAACACGTGATCATCTCTTGATGTTTAAGATAAATAATTAGTTTTCAGTAATTGCTCCTCTGAGTTTTGCAAATATTTTTACACAGGCGTATTCGCCATACTTCATTTATTCAGATTTTACAATCAAATTTTTCACACCGAACTTCCCCCACCCCCAAATAATTGCGAATATAACACATGATATGTTTTCGATTATTTATGATAAATAATTAGTTTTGAGTAATTGCTCCTCCAAAATTTTAAAATATTTTTGCACAGGCATGTTCCCCATACTTCATTTATTCAGATTCAATAATAAAATTTTTCACACCGAACTTCCCCCACCCCCAAATAATTGCGAATATAACACATGATATTTTTTCGATTTTTTATGATAAATAATTAGTTTTGAGTAATTGCTCCTCCGAAATTTTAAAATATTTTTGCACAGGCGTGTTCCCCATACTTCATTTATTCAGATTCAACAATAAAATTTTTCACACCGAACTTCCCCCACCCCCAAATAATTGCGAATATAACACATGATATGTTTTCGATTATTTATGATAAATAATTAGTTTTGAGTAATTGCTCCTCCGAAATTTTAAAATATTTTTGCACAGGCGTGTTCCCCATACTTCATTTATTCAGATTCAACAATAAAATTTTTCACACCGAACTTCCCCCACCCCCAAATAATTGCGAATATAACACATGATATGTTTTCGATTATTTATGATAAATGATTAGTTTTGAGTAATTGCTCCTCCGAAATTTTAAAATATTTTTGCACAGGCGTGTTCCCCATACTTCATTTATTAAGATTCAACAATAAAATTTTTCACACCGAACTTCCCCCACCCCCAAATAATTGCGAATATAACACATGATATGTTTTCGATTATTTATGATAAATAATTAGTTTTGAGTAATTGCTCCTCCGAAATTTTAAAATATTTTTGCACAGGCGTGTTCCCCATACTTCATTTATTCAGATTCAACAATAAAATTTTTCACACCGAACTTCCCCCACCCCCATATAATTGCGAATATAACACATGATATGTTTTCGATTATTTATGATAAATAATTAGTTTTGAGTAATTGCTCCTCCGAAATTTTAAAATATTTTTGCACAGGCGTGTTCCCCATACTTCATTTATTCAGATTCAACAATAAAATTTTTCACACCGAACTTCCCCCACCCCCAAATAATTGCGAATATAACACATGATATGTTTTCGATTATTTATGATAAATGATTAGTTTTGAGTAATTGCTCCTCCGAAATTTTAAAATATTTTTGCACAGGCGTGTTCCCCATACTTCATTTATTCAGATTCAACAATAAAATTTTTCACACCGAACTTCCCCCACCCCCAAATAATTGCGAATATAACACATGATATGTTTTCGATTATTTATGATAAATAATTAGTATTGAGTAATTGCTCCTCCAAAATTTTAAAATATTTTTGCACAGGCGTGTTCCCCATACTTCATTAATTCAGATTCAATAATAAAATTTTTCACACCGAACTTCCCCCACCCCCAAATAATTGCGAATATAACACATGATATGTTTTCGATTATTTATGATAAATAATTAGTTTTGAGTAATTGCTCCTCCAAAATTTTAAAATATTTTTGCACAGGCGTGTTCCCCATACTTCATTAATTCAGATTCAATAATAAAATTTTTCACACCGAACTTCCCCCACCCCCAAATAATTGCGAATATAACACATGATATGTTTTCGATTATTTATGATAAATAATTAGTTTTGAGTAATTGCTCCTCCGAAATTTTAAAATATTTTTGCACAGGCGTGTTCCCCATACTTCATTTATTCAGATTCAACAATAAAATTTTTCACACCGAACTTCCCCCACCCCCAAATAATTGCGAATATAACACATGATATGTTTTCGATTATTTATGCTAAATAATTAGTTTTGAGTAATTGCTCCTCCAAAATTTTAAAATATTTTTGCACAGGCGTGTTCCCCATACTTCATTTATTCAGATTCAACAATAAAAATTTTCACACCGAACTTCCCCCAGCCCCAAATAATTGCGAATATAACACATGATATGTTTTCGATTATTTATGATAAATAATTAGTTTTGAGTAATTGCTCCTCCGAAATTTTAAAATATTTTTGCACAGGCGTGTTCCCCATACTTCATTTATTCAGATTCAACAATAAAATTTTTCACACCGAACTTCCCCCAGCCCCAAATAATTGCGAATATAACACATGATATGTTTTCGATTATTTATGATAAATAATTAGTTTTGAGTAATTGCTCCTCCGAAATTTTAAAATATTTTTGCACAGGCGTGTTCCCCATACTTCATTTATTCAGATTCAACAATAAAATTTTTCACACCGAACTTCCCCCAGCCCCAAATAATTGCGAATATAACACATGATATGTTTTCGATTATTTATGCTAAATAATTAGTTTTGAGTAATTGCTCCTCCAAAATTTTAAAATATTTTTGCACAGGCGTGTTCCCCATACTTCATTTATTCAGATTCAACAATAAAATTTTTCACACCGAACTTCCCCCACCCCCAAATAATTGCGAATATAACACATGATATGTTTTCGATTATTTATGATAAATAATTATTTTTGAGTAATTGCTCCTCCGAAATTTTAAAATATTTTTGCACAGGCGTGTTCCCCATACTTCATTTATTCAGATTCAACAATAAAATTTTTCACACCGAACTTCCCCCAGCCCCAAATAATTGCGAATATAACACATGATATGTTTTCGATTATTTATGATAAATAATTAGTTTTGAGTAATTGCTCCTCCAAAATTTTAAAATATTTTTGCACAGGCGTGTTCCCCATACTTCATTAATTCAGATTCAATAATAAAATTTTTCACACCGAACTTCCCCCACCCCCAAATAATTGCGAATATAACACATGATATGTTTTCGATTATTTATGATAAATAATTAGTTTTGAGTAATTGCTCCTCCGAAATTTTAAAATATTTTTGCACAGGCGTGTTCCCCATACTTCATTTATTCAGATTCAACAATAAAATTTTTCACACCGAACTTCCCCCACCCCCAAATAATTGCGAATATAACACATGATATGTTTTCGATTATTTATGATAAATAATTAGTTTTGAGTAATTGCTCCTCCAAAATTTTAAAATATTTTTGCACAGGCGTGTTCCCCATACTTCATTTATTCAGATTCAACAATAAAAATTTTCACACCGAACTTCCCCCAGCCCCAAATAATTGCGAATATAACACATGATATGTTTTCGATTATTTATGATAAATAATTAGTTTTGAGTAATTGCTCCTCCGAAATTTTAAAATATTTTTGCACAGGCGTGTTCCCCATACTTCATTTATTCAGATTCAACAATAAAATTTTTCACACCGAACTTCCCCCAGCCCCAAATAATTGCGAATATAACACATGATATGTTTTCGATTATTTATGATAAATAATTAGTTTTGAGTAATTGCTCCTCCGAAATTTTAAAATATTTTTGCACAGGCGTGTTCCCCATACTTCATTTATTCAGATTCAACAATAAAATTTTTCACACCGAACTTCCCCCAGCCCCAAATAATTGCGAATATAACACATGATATGTTTTCGATTATTTATGATAAATAATTAGTTTTGAGTAATTGCTCCTTCAAAATTTTAAAATATTTTTGCACAGGCGTGTTCCCCATACTTCATTTATTCAGATTCAACAATAAAATTTTTCACACCGAACTTCCCCCACCCCCAAATAATTGCGAATATAACACATGATATGTTTTCGATTATTTATGATAAATAATTAGTTTTGAGTAATTGCTCCTCCGAAATTTTAAAATATTTTTGCACAGGCGTGTTCCCCATACTTCATTTATTCAGATTCAACAATAAAATTTTTCACACCGAACTTCCCCCAGCCCCAAATAATTGCGAATATAACACATGATATGTTTTCGATTATTTATGATAAATAATTAGTTTTGAGTAATTGCTCCTCCAAAATTTTAAAATATTTTTGCACAGGCGTGTTCCCCATACTTCATTTATTCAGATTCAACAATAAAATTTTTCACACCGAACTTCCCCCACCCCCAAATAATTGCGAATATAACACATGATATGTTTTCGATTATTTATGATAAATAATTAGTTTTGAGTAATTGCTCCTCCGAAATTTTAAAATATTTTTGCACAGGCGTGTTCCCCATACTTCATTTATTCAGATTCAACAATAAAATTTTTCACACCGAACTTCCCCCAGCCCCAAATAATTGCGAATATAACACATGATATGTTTTCGATTATTTATGATAAATAATTAGTTTTGAGTAATTGCTCCTCCGAAATTTTAAAATATTTTTGCACAGGCGTGTTCCCCATACTTCATTTATTCAGATTCAACAATAAAATTTTTCACACCGAACTTCCCCCAGCCCCAAATAATTGCGAATATAACACATGATATGTTTTCGATTATTTATGATAAATAATTAGTTTTGAGTAATTGCTCCTCCGAAATTTTAAAATATTTTTGCACAGGCGTGTTCCCCATACTTCATTTATTCAGATTCAACAATAAAATGTTTCACACCGAACTTCCCCCAGCCCCAAATAATTGCGAATATAACACATGATATGTTTTCGATTATTTATGATAAATAATTAGTTTTGAGTAATTGCTCCTCCAAAATTTTAAAATATTTTTGCACAGGCGTGTTCCCCATACTTCATTTATTCAGATTCAACAATAAAATTTTTCACACCGAACTTCCCCCAGCCCCAAATAATTGCGAATATAACACATGATATGTTTTCGATTATTTATGATAAATAATTAGTTTTGAGTAATTGCTCCTCCGAAATTTTAAAATATTTTTGCACAGGCGTGTTCCCTATACTTCATTTATTCAGATTCAACAATAAAATTTTTCACACCGAACTTCCCCCAGCCCCAAATAATTGCGAATATAACACATGATATGTTTTCGATTATTTATGATAAATAATTAGTTTTGAGTAATTGCTCCTCCAAAATTTTAAAATATTTTTGCACAGGCGTGTTCCCCATACTTCATTTATTCAGATTCAACAATAAAATTTTTCACACCGAACTTCCCCCACCCCCAAATAATTGCGAATATAACACATGATATGTTTTCGATTATTTATGATAAATAATTAGTTTTGAGTAATTGCTCCTCCGAAATTTTAAAATATTTTTGCACAGGCGTGTTCCCCATACTTCATTTATTCAGATTCAACAATAAAATTTTTCACACCGAACTTCCCCCACCCCCAAATAATTGCGAATATAACACATGATATGTTTTCGATTATTTATGATAAATAATTAGTTTTGAGTAATTGCTCCTCCAAAATTTTAAAATATTTTTGCACAGGCGTGTTCCCCATACTTCATTAATTCAGATTCAATAATAAAATTTTTCACACCGAACTTCCCCCACCCCCAAATAATTGCGAATATAACACATGATATGTTTTCGATTATTTATGATAAATAATTAGTTTTGAGTAATTGCTCCTCCAAAATTTTAAAATATTTTTGCACAGGCGTGTTCCCCATACTTCATTAATTCAGATTCAATAATAAAATTTTTCACACCGAACTTCCCCCACCCCCAAATAATTGCGAATATAACACATGATATGTTTTCGATTATTTATGATAAATAATTAGTTTTGAGTAATTGCTCCTCCGAAATTTTAAAATATTTTTGCACAGGCGTGTTCCCCATACTTCATTTATTCAGATTCAACAATAAAATTTTTCACACCGAACTTCCCCCACCCCCAAATAATTGCGAATATAACACATGATATGTTTTCGATTATTTATGATAAATAATTAGTTTTGAGTAATTGCTCCTCCAAAATTTTAAAATATTTTTGCACAGGCGTGTTCCCCATACTTCATTTATTCAGATTCAACAATAAAAATTTTCACACCGAACTTCCCCCAGCCCCAAATAATTGCGAATATAACACATGATATGTTTTCGATTATTTATGATAAATAATTAGTTTTGAGTAATTGCTCCTCCGAAATTTTAAAATATTTTTGCACAGGCGTGTTCCCCATACTTCATTTATTCAGATTCAACAATAAAATTTTTCACACCGAACTTCCCCCAGCCCCAAATAATTGCGAATATAACACATGATATGTTTTCGATTATTTATGATAAATAATTAGTTTTGAGTAATTGCTCCTCCGAAATTTTAAAATATTTTTGCACAGGCGTGTTCCCCATACTTCATTTATTCAGATTCAACAATAAAATTTTTCACACCGAACTTCCCCCAGCCCCAAATAATTGCGAATATAACACATGATATGTTTTCGATTATTTATGCTAAATAATTAGTTTTGAGTAATTGCTCCTCCAAAATTTTAAAATATTTTTGCACAGGCGTGTTCCCCATACTTCATTTATTCAGATTCAACAATAAAATTTTTCACACCGAACTTCCCCCACCCCCAAATAATTGCGAATATAACACATGATATGTTTTCGATTATTTATGATAAATAATTAGTTTTGAGTAATTGCTCCTCCGAAATTTTAAAATATTTTTGCACAGGCGTGTTCCCCATACTTCATTTATTCAGATTCAACAATAAAATTTTTCACACCGAACTTCCCCCAGCCCCAAATAATTGCGAATATAACACATGATATGTTTTCGATTATTTATGATAAATAATTAGTTTTGAGTAATTGCTCCTCCAAAATTTTAAAATATTTTTGCACAGGCGTGTTCCCCATACTTCATTAATTCAGATTCAATAATAAAATTTTTCACACCGAACTTCCCCCACCCCCAAATAATTGCGAATATAACACATGATATGTTTTCGATTATTTATGATAAATAATTAGTTTTGAGTAATTGCTCCTCCGAAATTTTAAAATATTTTTACACAGGCGTGTTCCCCATACTTCATTTATTCAGATTCAACAATAAAATTTTTCACACCGAACTTCCCCCACCCCCAAATAATTGCGAATATAACACATGATATGTTTTCGATTATTTATGATAAATAATTAGTTTTGAGTAATTGCTCCTCCAAAATTTTAAAATATTTTTGCACAGGCGTGTTCCCCATACTTCATTTATTCAGATTCAACAATAAAAATTTTCACACCGAACTTCCCCCAGCCCCAAATAATTGCGAATATAACACATGATATGTTTTCGATTATTTATGATAAATAATTAGTTTTGAGTAATTGCTCCTCCGAAATTTTAAAATATTTTTGCACAGGCGTGTTCCCCATACTTCATTTATTCAGATTCAACAATAAAATTTTTCACACCGAACTTCCCCCAGCCCCAAATAATTGCGAATATAACACATGATATGTTTTCGATTATTTATGATAAATAATTAGTTTTGAGTAATTGCTCCTCCGAAATTTTAAAATATTTTTGCACAGGCGTGTTCCCCATACTTCATTTATTCAGATTCAACAATAAAATTTTTCACACCGAACTTCCCCCAGCCCCAAATAATTGCGAATATAACACATGATATGTTTTCGATTATTTATGATAAATAATTAGTTTTGAGTAATTGCTCCTCCAAAATTTTAAAATATTTTTGCACAGGCGTGTTCCCCATACTTCATTTATTCAGATTCAACAATAAAATTTTTCACACCGAACTTCCCCCACCCCCAAATAATTGCGAATATAACACATGATATGTTTTCGATTATTTATGATAAATAATTAGTTTTGAGTAATTGCTCCTCCGAAATTTTAAAATATTTTTGCACAGGCGTGTTCCCCATACTTCATTTATTCAGATTCAACAATAAAATTTTTCACACCGAACTTCCCCCAGCCCCAAATAATTGCGAATATAACACATGATATGTTTTCGATTATTTATGATAAATAATTAGTTTTGAGTAATTGCTCCTCCGAAATTTTAAAATATTTTTGCACAGGCGTGTTCCCCATACTTCATTTATTCAGATTCAACAATAAAATTTTTCACACCGAACTTCCCCCAGCCCCAAATAATTGCGAATATAACACATGATATGTTTTCGATTATTTATGATAAATAATTAGTTTTGAGTAATTGCTCCTCCGAAATTTTAAAATATTTTTGCACAGGCGTGTTCCCCATACTTCATTTATTCAGATTCAACAATAAAATTTTTCACACCGAACTTCCCCCAGCCCCAAATAATTGCGAATATAACACATGATATGTTTTCGATTATTTATGATAAATAATTAGTTTTGAGTAATTGCTCCTCCAAAATTTTAAAATATTTTTGCACAGGCGTGTTCCCCATACTTCATTTATTCAGATTCAACAATAAAATTTTTCACACCGAACTTCCCCCAGCCCCAAATAATTGCGAATATAACACATGATATGTTTTCGATTATTTATGATAAATAATTAGTTTTGAGTAATTGCTCCTCCGAAATTTTAAAATATTTTTGCACAGGCGTGTTCCCCATACTTCATTTATTCAGATTCAACAATAAAATTTTTCACACCGAACTTCCCCCAGCCCCAAATAATTGCGAATATAACACATGATATGTTTTCGATTATTTATGATAAATAATTAGTTTTGAGTAATTGCTCCTCCAAAATTTTAAAATATTTTTGCACAGGCGTGTTCCCCATACTTCATTTATTCAGATTCAACAATAAAATTTTTCACACCGAACTTCCCCCAGCCCCAAATAATTGCGAATATAACACATGATATGTTTTCGATTATTTATGATAAATAATTAGTTTTGAGTAATTGCTCCTCCGAAATTTTAAAATATTTTTGCACAGGCGTGTTCCCCATACTTCATTTATTCAGATTCAACAATAAAATTTTTCACACCGAACTTCCCCCAGCCCCAAATAATTGCGAATATAACACATGATATGTTTTCGATTATTTATGATAAATAATTAGTTTTGAGTAATTGCTCCTCCAAAATTTTAAAATATTTTTGCACAGGCGTGTTCCCCATACTTCATTTATTCAGATTCAACAATAAAATTTTTCACACCGAACTTCCCCCACCCCCAAATAATTGCGAATATAACACATGATATGTTTTCGATTATTTATGATAAATAATTAGTTTTGAGTAATTGCTCCTCCGAAATTTTAAAATATTTTTGCACAGGCGTGTTCCCCATACTTCATTTATTCAGATTCAACAATAAAATTTTTCAAACCGAACTTCCCCCACCCCCAAATAATTGCGAATATAACACATGATATGTTTTCGATTATTTATGATAAATAATTAGTTTTGAGTAATTGCTCCTCCAAAATTTTAAAATATTTTTGCACAGGCGTGTTCTTCATACTTCATTTATTCAGATTCAATAATAAAATTTTTCACACCGAACTTCCCCCACCCCCAAATAATTGCGAATATAACACATGATATTTTTTCGATTTTTTATGATAAATAATTAGTTTTGAGTAATTGCTCCTCCGAAATTTTAAAATATTTTTGCACAGGCGTGTTCCCCATACTTCATTTATTCAGATTCAACAATAAAATTTTTCACACCGAGCTTCCCCTACCCCCAAATAATTGCGAATATAACACATGATATGTTTTCGATTATTTATGATAAATAATTAGTTTTGAGTAATTGCTCCTCCAAAATTTTAAAATATTTTTGCACAGGCGTGTTCCCCATACTTCATTTATTCAGATTCAATAATAAAATTTTTCACACCGAACTTCCCCTACCCCCAAATAATTGCGAATATAACACATGATATGTTTTCGATTATTTATGATAAATAATTAGTTTTGAGTAATTGCTCCTCCAAAATTTTAAAATATTTTTGCACAGGCATGTTCCCCATACTTTTTTTATTCAGATTCTACAATTAAATTTTTCACACCGAACTTCCCCTACCCCTATATATAAAAATCTATTAGTTTCGAATATTCAATAAACAAAGGACTTAATTGAGTTTGTTTTTTCAAGACCTCCTCTTTAGCGGCACACGGTCTATAAATGAATATATCTACGGTAGGCGTTTTTCATTTTTTTTTTCATAATCGCAATGTAGGAAGTTTGGTGCGAACGGTGTTTAAAGAAAAACAACGTTATTTGTTTACACTATAAAGTTAATCATTTTGAGTTGTTCCCATTTGCCCTGATGCCGTCCAATTGGTCCAATACACATCTAGTATTTAAAAATTATTAAAATTAATATCCAATTATTTATAATAACTCTTTGCAATTAATACAGTTTTCATTTTATTTATTTTTTGATAATACATTTCATTTCTGACTCATTTGTAAACCAAAAACGCTGACTCTCTATTCATGGGCTGTCTCACAAAAAAACATAATAAATCAACTTCTTTGTCGTTAAAATACTGTAATATTTGAAATTGTCTGCCACATGATTTTTATATCCACAAATAAAAAAATGTGCTGAGAGGCCGTAAGTGTTAATATGTAGTAAAATTGATTATTGCTACCTTTAACAACAAGTGCTTTCGTTTTTGATTTTATCGGAACATTAAATTTACGAAAAATGTGTTGCTTAGAATTATCTCAAAACCGGACGACAATGTTAATATTTTTATTGTCGAGCGGTAAAGGGATTTTGCTTAAATGAATCACATTTTGAGTGCCTAAAATTTAAACAAACTTAGATTTGTTGCTTAAAGGACTCTGGGTTGTATTCCGTATATATATATATATATATATATATATATATATATATATATATCTTTTTTTTTCACTTTCTCTAAATTATCACAATTTAATTCGGCACTTTGTCCAGAAAAAACAAGAGCTATTAAATTTTTTACGTTTGTTGTAAAAAATACTCATTAAATATAAAATACTTAAACATTTAAAGTATTAAAGTACCTCTGATTAAAAATATTTTCAAAATATTAAAAAACAATTAAATAAAACTCATTATTTATTAAGAAAAATAATAATAATAATATTCATTTATTTCTCAGCAGAATAAATTCTATTTAATAAGTTGATCATTCGCAATTATTTAGAAGTAGGAAAACTTTAGTTTAAATATTGTGTTTATCAAAATTAATAAATCAAGAATAGGTAACACGCCTCTTATACTTTCAAAATTTGGACGAGCAATTACTCAAAACTAATTATTTATCATAAAAAATCGAGAAATGATCATGTGTTATTCGCAATTATTTACGGGCGAAGGAAGTTTGGTGTGAACATTTTGTTTGTAAAATCTGGACAAATAAAGTATGGTGAACACGCCTAGATAAATATATATTCAAAATTCGAAGAAGCAATTACTAAAAACTAATTATTAATCATAAAAAATCAATAGATGATCATGTGTTATATTAATAATTTTTTAGGGGTGATAGAAGCTCGGTGAAGTAAATTTGATTGTAAAATCTGAATAAATAAAATATGAGGAACACGCCTGTGCAAAAATATTTTCAAAATTCGGAGGAGAAATTACTCAAAAGTAATTATTTATCATAAAAAATCGAAAGATGATCATTTGTTATATTCGCAATTATTTAGGAGTGGGGAAAGTTCGGTGTGAAAAATTTGATTGTTGAATCTGAATAAATGAAGTATGGGAAACACGCCTGTGCAAAAATATTTTAAAATTTCGGAGGAGCAATTACTCAAAACTAATTATTTATCATAAATAATCGAAAACATATCATGTGTTATATTCGCAATTATTTGGGGGTGGGGGAAGTTCGGTGTGAAAAATTTTATTCTTTAATCTGAATAAATGAAAAATGGGGAACACGCCTGTGCAAAAATATTTTCAAATTTTGCAGGAGCAATTACTGAAAACTAATTATTTATCACAAATAATTGAAAACATATCATGTATTATATTCGCAATTATTTGGGGGTGGGGGAAGTTCGGTGTGAAAAATTTGATTGTTGAATCTGAATAAATTAAGTATGGGGAATACGCCTGTGCAAAAATATTTTAAAATTTCGGAGGAGCAATTACTCAAAACTAATTATTTATCATAAATAATCGAAAACATATCATGTGTTATATTCGCAATTATTTTGGGGTGGGCGAAGTTCGGTGTGAAAAATTTGATTGTTGAATCTGAATAAATGAAGTATGGGGAACGCGCCTGTGCAAAAATATTTTAAAATTTCGGAGGAGCAATTACTCAAAACTAATTATTTATCATAAAAAATCGAAAACATATCATGTGTTATTTTCGCAATTATTTGGGGGTGGGGGAAGTTCGGTGTGAAAAATTTGATTGTTGAATCTGAATAAATGAAGTATGGGGAACACGCCTGTGCAAAAATATTTTAAAATTTCGGAGGAGCAATTACTCAAAACTAATTATTTATCATAAAAAATCGAAAACATATCATGTGTTATATTCGCAATTATTTGGGGGTGGGGGAAGTTCGGTGTGAAAAATTTGATTGTTGAATCTGAATAAATGAAGTATGGGGAACGCGCCTGTCCAAAAATATTTTAAAATTTCGGAGGAGCAATTACTCAAAACTAATTATTTATCATAAATAATCGAAAACATATCATGTGTTATATTCGCAATTATTTGGGGGTGGGGGAAGTTCGGTGTGAAAAATTTTATTGTTGAATCTGAATAAATGAAGTATGGGGAACACGCCTGTGCAAAAATATTTTAAAATTTCGGAGGAGCAATTACTCAAAACTAATTATTTATCATAAAAAATCGAAAAAATATCATGTGTTATATTCGCAATTATTTGGGGGTGGGGGAAGTTCGGTGTGAAAAATTTTATTATTGAATCTGAATAAATGAAGTATGGGGAACACGCCTGTGCAAAAATATTTTAAAATTTTGGAGGAGCAATTACTCAAAACTAATTATTTATCATAAATAATCGAAATCATATCATGTGTTATATTCGCAATTATTTGGGGGTGGGGGAAGTTCGGTGTGAATAATTTTATTGCTGAATCTGAATAAATGAAGTATGGGGAACACGCCTGTGCAAAAATATTTTAAAATTTCGGAGGAGCAATTACTCAAAACTAATTATTTATCATAAAAAATCGAAAAAATATCATGTGTTATATTCGCAATTATTTGGGGGTGGGAGAAGTTCGGTGTGAAAAATTTTATTATTGAATCTGAATAAATGAAGTATGGGGAACACTCCTGTGCAAAAATATTTTAAAATTTTGGAGGAGCAATTACTCAAAACTAATTATTTATCATAAATAATCGAAAACATATCATGTGTTATATTCGCAATTATTTGGGGGTGGGGGAAGTTCGGTGTGAATAATTTTATTGTTGAATCTGAATAAATGAAGTATGGGGAACACGCCTGTGCAAAAATATTTTAAAATTTCGGAGGAGCAATTACTCAAAACTAATTATTTATCATAAAAAATCGAAAAAATATCATGTGTTATATTCGCAATTATTTGGGGTTGGAGAAGTTCGGTGTGAAAAATTTTATTATTGAATCTGAATAAATGAAGTATGGGGAACACGCCTGTGCAAAAATATTTTAAAATTTTGGAGGAGCAATTACTCAAAACTAATTATTTATCATAAATAATCGAAAACATATCATGTGTTATATTCGCAATTATTTGGGGGTGGGGGAAGTTCGGTGTGAAAAATTTTATTATTGAATCTGAATAAATGAAGTATGGGGAACACGCCTGTGCAAAAATATTTTAAAATTTTGGAGGAGCAATTACTCAAAACTAATTATTTATCATAAATAATCGAAAACATATCATGTGTTATATTCGCAATTATTTGGGGGTGGGGGAAGTTCGGTGTGAAAAATTTTATTGTTGAATCTGAATAAATGAAGTATGGGGAACACGCCTGTGCAAAAATATTTTAAAATTTCGGAGGAGCAATTACTCAAAACTAATTATTTATCATAAAAAATCGAAAAAATATCATGTGTTATATTCGCAATTATTTGGGGGTGGGAGAAGTTCGGTGTGAAAAATTTTATTATTGAATCTGAATAAATGAAGTATGGGGAACACGCCTGTGCAAAAATATTTTAAAATTTTGGAGGAGCAATTACTCAAAACTAATTATTTATCATAAATAATCGAAAACATATCATGTGTTATATTCGCAATTATTTGGGGGTGGGGGAAGTTCGGTGTGAAAAATTTTATTGTTGAATCTGAATAAATGAAGTATGGGGAACACGCCCGTGCAAAAATATTTTAAAATTTCGGAGGAGCAATTACTCAAAACTAATTATTTATCATAAATAATCGAAAACATATCATGTGTTATATTCGCAATTATTTGGGGGTGGGGGAAGTTCGGTGTGAATAATTTTATTGTTGAATCTGAATAAATGAAGTATGGGGAACACGCCTGTGCAAAAATATTTTAAAATTTTGAAGGAGCAATTACTCAAAACTAATTATTTATCATAAATAATCGAAAACATATCATGTGTTATATTCGCAATTATTTGGGGGTGGGGGAAGTTCGGTGTGAATAATTTTATTGTTGAATCTGAATAAATGAAGTATGGGGAACACGCCTGTGCAAAAATATTTTAAAATTTCGGAGGAGCAATTACTCAAAACTAATTATTTATCATAAAAAATCGAAAAAATATCATGTGTTATATTCGCAATTATTTGGGGGTGGGGGAAGTTCGGTGTGAAAAATTTTATTATTGAATCTGAATAAATGAAGTATGGGGAACACGCCTGTGCAAAAATATTTTAAAATTTTGGAGGAGCAATTACTCAAAACTAATTATTTATCATAAATAATCGAAAACATATCATGTGTTATATTCGCAATTATTTGGGGGTGGGGGAAGTTCGGTGTGAAAAATTTTATTATTGAATCTGAATAAATGAAGTATGGGGAACACGCCTGTGCAAAAATATTTTAAAATTTTGGAGGAGCAATTACTCAAAACTAATTATTTATCATAAATAATCGAAAACATATCATGTGTTATATTCGCAATTATTTGGGGGTGGGGGAAGTTCGGTGTGAAAAATTTTATTGTTGAATCTGAATAAATGAAGTATGGGGAACACGCCTGTGCAAAAATATTTTAAAATTTCGGAGGAGCAATTACTCAAAACTAATTATTTATCATAAAAAATCGAAAAAATATCATGTGTTATATTCGCAATTATTTGGGGGTGGGAGAAGTTCGGTGTGAAAAATTTTATTATTGAATCTGAATAAATGAAGTATGGGGAACACGCCTGTGCAAAAATATTTTAAAATTTTGGAGGAGCAATTACTCAAAACTAATTATTTATCATAAATAATCGAAAACATATCATGTGTTATATTCGCAATTATTTGGGGCTGGGGGAAGTTCGGTGTGAAAAATTTTATTGTTGAATCTGAATAAATGAAGTATGGGGAACACGCCTGTGCAAAAATATTTTAAAATTTCGGAGGAGCAATTACTCAAAACTAATTATTTATCATAAATAATCGAAAACATATCATGTGTTATATTCGCAATTATTTGGGGCTGGGGGAAGTTCGGTGTGAAAATTTTTATTGTTGAATCTGAATAAATGAAGTATGGGGAACACGCCTGTGCAAAAATATTTTAAAATTTTGGAGGAGCAATTACTCAAAACTAATTATTTATCATAAATAATCGAAAACATATCATGTGTTATATTCGCAATTATTTGGGGGTGGGGGAAGTTCGGTGTGAAAAATTTTATTGTTGAATCTGAATAAATGAAGTATGGGGAACGCGCCTGTGCAAAAATATTTTAAAATTTCGGAGGAGCAATTACTCAAAACTAATTATTTATCATAAATAATCGAAAACATATCATGTGTTATATTCGCAATTATTTGGGGGTGGGGGAAGTTCGGTGTGAAAAATTTTATTATTGAATCTGAATTAATGAAGTATGGGGAACACGCCTGTGCAAAAATATTTTAAAATTTTGGTGGAGCAATTACTCAAAAATAATTATTTATCATAAATAATCGAAAACATATCATGTGTTATATTCGCAATTATTTGGGGGTGGGGGAAGTTCGGTGTGAAAAATTTTATTATTGAATCTGAATTAATGAAGTATGGGGAACACGCCTGTGCAAAAATATTTTAAAATTTTGGAGGAGCAATTACTCAAAACTAATTATTTATCATAAATAATCGAAAACATATCATGTGTTATATTCGCAATTATTTGGGGGTGGGGGAAGTTCGGTGTGAAAAATTTTATTGTTGAATCTGAATAAATGAAGTATGGGGAACACGCCTGTGCAAAAATATTTTAAAATTTCGGAGGAGCAATTACTCAAAACTAATCATTTATCATAAATAATCGAAAACATATCATGTGTTATATTCGCAATTATTTGGGGGTGGGGGAAGTTCGGTGTGAAAAATTTTATTGTTGAATCTGAATAAATGAAGTATGGGGAACACGCCTGTGCAAAAATATTTTAAAATTTCAGAGGAGCAATTACTCAAAACTAATTATTTATCATAAATAATCGAAAACATATCATGTGTTATATTCGCAATTATTTGGGGGTGGGGGAAGTTCGGTGTGAAAAATTTTATTGTTGAATCTGAATAAATGAAGTATGGGGAACACGCCTGTGCAAAAATATTTTAAAATTTCGGAGGAGCAATTACTCAAAACTAATTATTTATCATAAATAATCGAAAACATATCATGTGTTATATTCGCAATTATTTGGGGGTGGGGGAAGTTCGGTGTGAAAAATTTTATTGTTGAATCTTAATAAATGAAGTATGGGGAACACGCCTGTGCAAAAATATTTTAAAATTTCGGAGGAGCAATTACTCAAAACTAATCATTTATCATAAATAATCGAAAACATATCATGTGTTATATTCGCAATTATTTGGGGGTGGGGGAAGTTCGGTGTGAAAAATTTTATTGTTGAATCTGAATAAATGAAGTATGGGGAACACGCCTGTGCAAAAATATTTTAAAATTTCGGAGGAGCAATTACTCAAAACTAATTATTTATCATAAATAATCGAAAACATATCATGTGTTATATTCGCAATTATTTGGAGGTGGGGGAAGTTCGGTGTGAAAAATTTTATTATTGAATCTGAATAAATGAAGTATGGGGAACATGCCTGTGCAAAAATATTTTAAAATTTTGGAGGAGCAATTACTCAAAACTAATTATTTATCATAAATAATCGAAAACATATCATGTGTTATATTCGCAATTATTTGGGGGTGGGGGAAGTTCGGTGTGAAAAATTTGATTGTAAAATCTGAATAAATGAAGTATGGCGAATACGCCTGTGTAAAAATATTTGCAAAACTCAGAGGAGCAATTACTGAAAACTAATTATTTATCTTAAACATCAAGAGATGATCACGTGTTATATTCGCAATTATTTAGGGGCGGGGGAAGTTCGGTGTGAATAATTTGACTGTAGAATCTGAATAAAGAAAGTATGGGGAACACGCCTGTGTAAAAATATTTTTATAATTTGGAGGAGCAATTACTGAAATCTAATTATTTGTCATGAAAAATCCAGTCATTTTTCAAATTCGCATATTTTAGGGGTGGGGGAGCTACGGTGTGAAAAATATTTTAATCATAAATGAACAATTGAAGTATGAAGAAAACGCCTGTAAGTAAATATTTTCAATAGTGAGAGGAGCAATTACCGCAAAAAAATAATTTTTCGAAAAAAAAAAAAGATCATATGGGGGTGGGGGTAGTTTGTTGAAACATAGGCAAGCAATACGTGTGTACATAAACAGTTTTAATATTTGGAAAATTTAATGGCGAAAAATAGTTATTAATCCAGTATGCATTTTTATTTTTTTGGGGTTTACGGGGGTGCGGTGTGAAAATTTTTTCTTTTCTAATTGATTAATGGAAGTATGGGGAACATGTGTATATAAAAATAACTTGAAAATTTTGAGGAGCACATAATGAAAATTGATAATCAAACGGAATTAGGGGAGGTATAGGGGTAGAAAGGGGTAGTAAACCGGGTTTATCAATGTTATCATCTAGAATGGAGTACAGTGAGTAGGCCTGTGGAGAAAAATATCAAATATATTGTTTTTTTATTTTTTTATGATCTATTGGCGGAATCTATTGGTAACTTCACACCCGTATTTAATTGTAGTTTTAAACAAATCACATATTGTACAATGCGGCGTCAAAAAAATTCATGATATTGCGGATCATGACTTAATCTATTGTAAGATTGCTATTGATTCAAGAAAACCTGTTTCTTTCATAACTTATCGAAGCTTCAACGATATAGATAATCATTTGTTTTTACACGACCTATATTCAACTCAACTAAACGAATTATTCTATTTACACAGTATTGATGAAAAAGTAGCATATCTTAATGATTCCCTAATATCTTTATTTGACATTCATGCTCCTTTAATAACATCTCGAGTAACCAAAAAACCGGCCCCGTGGTTAACTCCTACAATTAAAGCCATGATGGTGGACAGAGATCGTGCCTATGGGAAATTTAAAAATAGTCGTACACATGAGGATTATAAAACTTATAAATTATTCAGAAATATGGTAAATTCGGCTATAGTAAGAGAAAAGAAAACATATTTAAGTAATAAGATATCGAGAGATCCAAACTTCCTATGGAAATATATAAAAACAAATAAAAAAAAACACTGTGATATACCTGCGAGGTTTAATGATGCAGAGGCTGCTAATGCATACCTAATTAATTCAGTAAAAAGTATTGCTGACCCTAACTTAATATCTTTTTATGAAAACAAAGTTCATCCAAACTCTAAATCTCAATTTAGCTTTTCATTAATAACTAATGACATAGTGTCAAATCTGCTACTAAAAATTAATACAAATGCAGTGGGTACGGATGGCCTTAGCGCAGCAATGGTGAAATTATGTTACCCTTACATTACCCAATATTTAACGCACATAGTTAATTGTTGTCTTGAAAAAGGAATTTTTCCTCGTGCGTGGAAGTTAGCAACAATAACATTAATTCCGAAAAAGGATAATCCTGATACATTTAAGGATTTCAGACCTATTAGTATTTTACCGGTACTTTCTAAAATCCTTGAAACTGTAATGAAGGATCAGTTGACTAGTTTTATAGAGAATAATAATCTCCTTCCTACCAACCAGTCTGGTTTCAGATCTGCATATAGCTGCTCAACTGCTTTATTGAAGGTAACTGATGACTTAATTAATGCTACTGATAGAGGATTACTGTCTTGTCTAATACTAATTGATTACAGTAAGGCATTTGATACGCTTAATCACGATCTCTTATTAGCAAAGTTAAAATACATCGGCCTTGATGCACATTCTTTAGACTTGGTCAGAAGTTTTATTTTTGATCGTCGACAGCAGGTTAGAATAAATCGGATCACATCCAGCCAACTAAGTATTAATGCGGGTGTGCCTCAGGGGTCAATTTTAGGTCCACTTTTATTCTCTATTTACTCAGCGTTTATTCCCTCTACACTTAACTTTTGCTCTTGCGTTCAGTATGCTGATGATACACAAATTTTATATACATTTTCCCATAGTAACTTGATCGAGGCTAATCGTAATATAAACCACGACCTTAATAATCTTTCTCTGATATCAGAAAAGCACTCTTTAATAATAAATCCAACTAAAACATCTGTCATTCTAATCGGCCCTAAGAAACTTCTTACAAACACAAGACTGTCATTAAATATTCAACTCGATAACATCTCGATACCTATTGTTAAATCGGTACGGAACCTAGGATTAATCCTAGACTGTGATTTGCGTTTTAGGAGTCATATCAATCAATGTATTACGCGAGCTTACAACAGTTTAAGAATGATATACTCATACAGGAAAATTTTAAATAAAAACACTAAACGTACCCTTTGTGATACGCTAGTATTAAATCACTTCAATTTTTCTGATGTAGTTTACAGCGCTTGCCTGGATAAGGTGACGAAAGATCGTATACAAAAAGTCCAAAATTCTTGTATACGATTAATTTTAGGGATAAGAAAGTATGAACACATCAGTGGCAAGTGTTCTGAACTGAATTGGTTGAATATGGCTGATCGAAGAAAACTTCACTCTTACACATTATATCATAAGATAATCATTCTTCAGAAGCCTCCCTACTTGTACCGCAGAATTGTCTTTAGAACCGACATTCACAATATTAACGTCAGGTCTCGGGGGCTAATATCACCTCCGAAATATAAAACTGCCTTCTTTCTAAGAAGTTATACTTATAATATTTACAAGTTATACAACATGATCCCCTCATACCTGAAATCTGCGACATTATTAGCATTCAAAAAACAGATGCGCAAATTAATATTCCAAAATGAGCTCTGAGATTATTAAGGTATAGAAACCAAAGAGACTATAAGATTTTTTTGTACATGTTTATGAATACTCACTTTATAACCTTTATATATTTTAACTGGCATAATTATAATAGGTTAAGTGGAAGAACAGTAACAGATAATGCTGACTGAACTTCGCCTATTCTTTTACACATTTTGTTTTGTAAAATTACTCTTAATTTGAATAAAGACGTTTATTATTATTATTATTATTATTATTATATAAATGGATATGTTCCCAGAAAATGGGTTAGGGCTTAATGCAGTTGGCAAATCTCGGACGAAATAAATTGATGAACATTAATAAGTTTTACTAAAAGCATTTATTATTGGATAATAAATTAAGCTTAATTTATATAAATCAATGTACTACGTTATATTAATTTGTTAAAATAAAATAATATAAAAATGGACATTTTTATTTTAATTTTGAAGTTGGAAAATTATAGGTGTTTCCCCCCCCCAAAAGTTAAGGCTTCGCTACGCCCTTGGTATCAACAAAATGTATAAATAGGTACGTTGTTGTTAACACGATCCTACTATATTATATTTATTGTCATAAAACGTTGAACTGTCGATATTTGGTATTTTGATAGCCGATATTGGACATCTGACGGATTTGTAAACAAAGCTGCGCACGGATAATTATAAATTTCGAAGGAGATGCCCGATCCGAAAATAATTTCACGCATATTCGCGCCACTAACATTAAAAACGAAACCAAAAAGCGTGGGCGCCGCATAAAATTAAAGGTAACTAAACATGTTCACGTTACGTGTACTCAAGGCCGTAACCAGGGGGGGATATAGGGGTTTAAAAAAAATGTCTATTCGTATCAATTTTAAATCAGACTTATACTCCGATACCAAGTACCAGAGCTGGGCAGGATTCGAATCATTCAGGATTCGATTCCCGGATTCGAATCCTTTTAGAGGATTCAACAGAGGTATTCGAATACTTTAGTGAAAACGGATTCGTGATCCGGATTAGTTACATTTTTTTAAAAGGATTCGTATTCGAATCCAGACGTAGATGATTCGAATCCTTATAAAAGGATTCGAATTCTTATAAAAGGATTCGAATATTTATAAAAGGATTCGAATATTTATAAAAGGATTCGAATTCTTATAAAAGGATTCGAATCCTTATAAAAGGAATCGAATCCTTATAAAAGCATTCGAATCCTCATACACGGATTCAAATCCTCCTAAATAATTCGAATCATCGCTATTCAGGCTGAGATTCGAATTCGATTAATTCAAATAGTTAAATATTCTAATATGAATATTTAAATCACTAAATTATTCATATTTGAATATAAATATTTCAATTTTCGAATAATTCAAATATTTGTGAATGGATATTTGGTTACTTAACCATGAAAAATATCCAACGTTAATATATAGTATATTTTTAACTTCACTTGAAATCAGTGTTCTATACGCGTGGCGCATGAAGTAAAATTTCGAGTTTAGAAAAGCCCCGTGAAAATTTGTCTCGGGTCGCTGCGCGACCCTCGACAAATTTTCTACGCGGGGCTTTTCTAAACTCGAAATTTTACTTCATGCTTAGTCTGGGAGTGGACAACACTGGTTCTTAGAAGTTTCAAATTAAAGGATCACTCTAGATTACTAAGTTTATTACCATTTTAAAAAGGCTACAGCTCGAAGGACCAACCATGGTCTTCGGAGACCGAAGGACTGCAGGGAATCGAAGTTTTTTTACAAGAAAACAACGAATATCTGAAGGTTTACAGCATGGATAGGAAAGAAAACATCTAATTTTGAAAAAATATCGAAGTTGGGTTGGATTTCAGTGCATTTTTAACTTCACTTTAAATCAGTGTTTTATACGCGTGGCGCATGAAGTAAAATTTCGAGTTTATAAAAGCCCCGCGAAAATTTGTCTCGGGTCGCTGCGCGACCCTCGACAAATTTTCTACGCGGGGCTTTTCTAAACTCGAAATTTTACTTCATGCTTAGTCTGGGAGTGGTCAACACTCGTTTGAATTTTAAATTTAACTTTTTTAAAAAATCGACGTATGTAATATAATAAATCAGTCATTGAAATCATAGAAAAAGATTCAAAATTTTATCTAAAATTAACTTTTAGAGTTAACTTTATAATTTGGTCGGCTCTTAATGGGTGAATATTCTATTCCTAAAAAAAACCGTTTTTATTTAATATTAAAGTTGCATTTAATACAATAACAAACTGTGAATAAATCGACATAAATCTAGAAATATCGAAAATCTCGACATGTAGAAAATCTTGACGGTCCACTCCCAGACTAAGTATGAAGTAAAATTTCGAGTTTAGAAAAGCCCCGCGTAGAAAATTTGTCGAGGGTCGCGCAGCGACCCGAGACAAATTTTCACGGGGCTTTTCTAAACTCGAAATTTTACTTCATGCGCCACGCGTATAAAACACTGATTTAAAGTGAAGTTAAAAACGCACTGAAAATCAACCCAACTTCGATATTTTTTCAAAATTGGATGTTTTCTTTCCTATCCATGCTGTAAACCTTAAGATATTCGTTGTTTTCTTGTAAATAAACTTCGATTCCCTGTAGTCCTTCGGTCTCCGAAGACCATGATTAGTCCTTCGAGCTGTAGCCTTTGTAAAATGGTAATAAACTTAGTAATCTAGAGTGATCCTTTAATTTGAAACTTCTAACGAGTGTTGTCCACTCCCAGACTAAGCATGAAGTAAAATTTCGAGTTTAGAAAAGCCCCGCGTAGAAAATTTGTCGAGGGTCGCGCAGCGACCCGAGACAAATTTTCACGGGGCTTTTCTAAACTCGAAATTTTACTTCATGCGCCACGCGTATAAAACACAGATCTAAAATGAAGTTCAATAAATAACACATATATCATCATTAATTAAAATCATTATATAATCAGATATTTAGTCGGTAAATGTACATTTTTGTTAATAGAAACTGATGGAATAAAATATTACTGGTTGCAAATAATAGATTCAAATTTATTTTTAAAGGATTTGTATCCGTGATTCAAAAATTAGGATTCGAATCTTTGATTCGAATCATATTTTTCACTTACGAATCCTTTATTCGAGTATTCGTGATTCGAATCATATTAGGTGATTCGGATTCGTGATTCGATTCCTGTTTTTGAGGATTCATCCTAGCTCTGCCAAGTACACAAAAAAATTAATGTTAACTGACAATAACAATAGTTTTTTAGAACCATCGAAGCCAGACATCAGAAATTTGAAATTACATAAGTAATCTATATTTTGAACTTCACTTTAAATCGGTGTTTTGTGCGCGTAACGCATGACGTAAAATTTCGAGTTTATAAAAGTCTGAAAATTTGGATTTGCCGGGGCGCGACTCGTTACGCTCGCGCATCCCGGCAAATCCAAATTTTTAGGCTTTACTAAACTCGAAATTTTACTTCATGTTTAATCTGGGAGTGGAAAACGCCCGTTTAGAGCTTCAATTTTAACTTAAAAAAGACAAATGAAGAATTACAGCATACAGGGTGTCCCGATTAAGCAGTCCATGCATGGGTATCTTCTAAACGGTAAGAGAAAGTTTTTTCACATTGTGCTCTGAACGTTCAACTTTTTTGTTAGTTATACACCGAATGTAGATAGTAGCATATTTTCTCCCATTTAACTATCTATTTTTTACCGTTCAAAATATACTCATGCATGGACTGTTTAATCGGGACAAATTGACCCACCTGTATACTAGACAGGACTAGGGTGGGTCAATTTGTTATACAAAAAAAGTTGACTTTTATTCGGTCATATTCGTATTCTACAATGAATTCTAAGATAAAAAGTCCGCTAGACCATATCTCTAAATTTATTTTTGAGCCCCAACTTTCAATTTTAGCTATTTTTACTTTCTCCGTACAAAGTTCGAAAAAGTATTTAGACCGTGGACAGTTTCGAATCCTAAACTTCAATGGATATATCCATTTTGAGGTCCATATTTTTGAAAAATGTCTGTGTGTGTGTGTGTGTGTCGGGCTTTGGGTGTGTGTGTGTGTGTCGGGCTTTGGGTGTGTGTTTATGTTTGGCTGTCTGTATGTCTGAGGGCGGTGTATCTCAAGAACAAACAGAGATTTTAAAATGAAATTTTACAGGTAGGCATTATTTAATAATCTGAAGAACTGCAAAGCTTTTGGTAAAACTTCGATCACCGGAGGTGGATGTGTACCTCAAGAGTTTTTGGTTTTTTCCTATATTTTTTTAAATGTGAGAAATATTAGAAAAACATTTTAACAAAAGTTGAAGACAATAAAAAAACTCATCATCTTTTGTTAATACATATTTTTCATAAACTTCTTAATTTTTGGAATAAAAATTAAACATTGAAAATGTTGATATTTTTCGTCTATAATTATGAAATTATATTAGCTACATGCAATTTTTACTTTCCCCCGTATGTAATACAAAGGGAAAGTATTGTTTTCGTGAAGATTTTCGAATCAAAAATTTTTGCGGAAATATCCGTTTTGAGGTCCCCTGAGTCGAATAAGACCATTTTTGAAAAATGTCTGTCTGTGTGTGTGTCTGTGCGCTATACCGTAAAAACCGCTAAAGATATCGAGATGAAACTTGAAACTTAAGCTTTTTGTTACAATCGGAAGAACTTAAAAGCTTTTGGTGAAAATCGGAAAACCGGAAGTGGTACTTTACTCTTAGCGTTTTTCAGTTTTTTCAGATTTTTTCAATAAATGTTCATCAAACAAAAAATTCTTTCAAATAAAAGTTGTAGATAATAACAAAATGAAGATGTATTGTTCACTTACTTTTTGTCATAGCACTCTTAGTTTTTGAGATATTTCAAAAGTTGTGTGTTTTATCTAGTTATTGGTGTGTGACAGTGTATGTGTCGATACAATTGAAAAATGTTTCAAATAAAAGTTGTAGGAAATGAAAAACTAAAGATTTTTTGTAGATTCACTTTTTGTCATAGCACTCTTAGTTTTTGAGATATTCAATGAATATTGTTTTTTATCTAGTCATTGGTTTGTGTCAGTATGTGTTGATACAATTGAAAAATGTTTCAAATAAAAGTTGTAGTTATCAAAAAGTTGAAGACATTTTGAAAATAATAATGCTACAAATATTTTAAAAGTGATTTAATACGCAATTTACGGGGGAAAGTACTATGATGGACACATCACCATTTTTATTAACAATAATTGTAGAAAATTCCCAAATAATAATTTACCAATGAAACCATCCTCTTACGCATGCAAAAAGACATGGAACTGCTTACAATTGTAAAGCAGAGAAAACTGTCATACTTAGGTCATATCATGCGCAACGACGAAAAGTATAAGGTAGTGCAAATAATTATGCAAGGCAAAATCAAAGGGAAAAAAAGGTCACAAGGAAGGCGACAGACTTCTTGGCTGAAGAATTTACGGCAATGGACCGGAAGAACAACTATTGAATTATTTAAATCAGCAGTAGACAGAATTAGATGGACCAGATTGATCGCACACGTCTACTGAGGATATTGCACAGTAAGGAGGAAAAATAATAAATATTTTTCGAAATCTCACTAGTTTTTGCAAAAAAAGTCGGTAAATGTGAAATACATGTTCCGTTGCGAAATGTCATTACATTAGTTTACACATAACCTGTAATAAGCGACCACACTAGGCGGATGTTTAGTCAATCCTTTTAATGACAAGTTTTGTGTAATAGTTATTTACAAATCAAGTGCGGGAAAACAATTTTCCTGAGTGAACACATTTTTGAAGAACGACCGACGAAGGAACTCGGGAAAATAGTTCACGCACGAGGATTGTACAATATTTTTTGATACAAGCAAAATCACAATACTGCTGTCATGGAAAATGCGCAAGATCACTTATATAAAAATTCTTGATTTTGATAACTGTCTAATGTAGCCCAAATTAAAATTATCCTCAGTAAATACACACGAAAACGCATCAAAATCGGTCTGAAAATGGATGTTTGTGATTTTTTAAAGATTTCGAAAAACGAAAGAATAAATCGTCGTTGTTTTGATTGAACGTCTTATGTGATTTTTTTACAAAATAGGGTTTTATTATCAAAGGACTCTACGTTATCAGCCCGATGAGTTTATGAAACCTCCTATGTAGTAAAGGTATCTCCTAAATCTTATACAATGATTCATTAAACAAATTGTTTGAAATGAACTACTAATATTTTTAAACAGTTTTTGTGTTTCCTGAATATGTTTGTTTAGCTCACATAGGAGGTTTTATTGAAATAACGACGGAATACAATTTTCATTATGGCTCTCTGTATTATAGCTTACACCTGTAGCTCACTTACGACAAACTCAGTCAGCACGTAGTATACTTTACTTGTTATCTTAAAAAAAAAACAACCCTTTTCGCAAACTTATTCATATGTATATTATTTTTGTCATTCTTTAAAATCCACAACTTCTGCATTCCATAATCAAATGATAATTCAACTGAAATGACAGTATGTAAAGTTAATTAAAGGAAAGGCACTTGGTATTGTTTCACAATTAAATCTTTATTCCGACTAGTTTCGGTTTGTAAGACCATTTTCAAAGGAATGAAATGACAGTTCGGTTGTCAAATTTTGCGTACGTGATTTGAACGTCCTAAACTCGTGCCGTAAGTAAAATACCGGAAATGCGACTTTCGAGTTGTCAAAACGGTGTTCGTAACCTCACTTTCGAGGCGAATTAAAAAAATAATGTAATGGTCGCCTCCTGTTTCCGGCGTGATAGAAGGATTGCGTCAATTTCAATTGTCTGTTTTGAATCATTTATTTTCTTCTGTGAAGCTGTGCATTTGTCTGAAACAACATTGTTTTATCGACAGTAAGAAAGATTTTAATCGTTCCTATTAATATAATCAGAATCACATTATAAAATGTGTGCACTTAAAATCATTTATTTTAAATTTCATTTATTTAAAAAAAATTACTTTCAAGAATTAATTAATGAGTAATTAAGTATACTATACACATTTGTTTTCTACTTTTTTTAAGTAAGTTTTTAAGAAATACATCGATTTATCAGGTCAAATTATATAAAATGTAAGAAACATTGCTATGTAGCGACCCCTGATGGGCGTTGTACATAAAAATAGATATTAAAAATAAATATCCCTTTTTCAAAAATACCTGGATACAATTTATTTATAAAAAAATTAGCATAAGATACATCTATGATACTTTTGTACAAATCAGAGCTGGACAAAAATTGAATCCTTCAAAGGATTCAAAAGAGGCATTCGAATACTTTACTATCCTTTTCAAAAAGCGAGGCATGTCACTTTGAAGTTAAATATTTTGAAGTCGATGGGGTCGATTGTTTTGAAATTCAAACCACATAAAGATACATCATTTGTACATGTAATGATTTTTTTTTTAGAATTTTAATGTCAAAGATAATATATATTCGGCGTATGTTTACCAAAAAAAGGTAGTGTTTTATCATGAACTTTTCAAACGGTCGAATTTCATTGCGTGTATCTCCGTTATAAAATATTTAAGATTAATGAAAAAAATAAGGTGGTTACTAGAATCTATTTCGAATGTGATGGATTAAACAAAATATGTTAAATATTTTTATTGCCACAATTATAGCGTAAAAAACGAAAATCTACAATCTCGGTTATTAAAAATCGGATTAAAATGGGACTTGGCATAACGTATGTGAACATTTTATGTGATGAATAATTGAATACTATCCTTAAAAAAAGTACAGGTGTATCATTAAAATCGAGGTGTTTTTATATCGAAATCAGTTTTCAGGCCGTAGAGAGAGATGCGAGTATGCTAACTCAGCGTTCGTACGGCGACCATACGCTTGCCGTTAATGCTAAGCGGCAAACCGCACTGACACGAACATTTTTATATAATTCCTTCTATATACGATTCTCAATAAGTATTGAAACGAAAATATTATGAAGAAAATACACGTTTATTTTAATTAAGTATTTCTTTAATCCACCATCCCATTATCGTGGTTGTAAATATAAATATTATAAAATAAATCCAATTGTACATAACTGCTGTCTTCCCTTTCGTTATAAACCTTTCATCATCGTCCGCATCGTAACGACGATGAACCGAGCGGGACCCCCTCTATTCCCCACGCCTCACTTTCACCGTCATTATTTTATCTCTTCGAACAATTTTTAATACACTAAAAATCGAATATTAGATATATTCATAATTTGTTTTATACATTTTGCAATATAATTGTGTAATATATAATATCTGTTATTTGTATGTAAATTGATTGTAAAATAACCGAGAACGTAGGTGTCGACTTTTTTTAAAATCGGGGAATAAAGGGTGGACACATTTAATTTTTATTTGCGTCGTTATATAAATATAAGTCTGATCTATTATTCAATTTCTTATATGTAGCCAATCAAATTATATAAAATGTTAAAGTTGATCTTAGTAAAAATCCACAAAAATGTAGGTACCTTTTTAAACATTTTTATTAATATCTCAGTAAATAAATGTGATAAAAATTTGATTTTCTCAAAATAAATGAGGAACATTCCAAGGAATGTAGATACGTATTTATATATTTTCCAAGATTTTTTCTTTTTAAAATACAGCATCCGAAAGTGACATGCCTCGCTTTTTGAAAAGGATAGTAGTTCAACTGGATTCGTTACATTTTTCTAAGAGGATTCGTATTCGAATCCAAATGTATGATTCGAATCTTTATAAACGGATTCGAATATTTATAAAAGGATTCGAATATTTATAAAATGATTCTAATATTTATAAAAGGATTCGACTATTTATAAAAGGATTCGAATACTTACAAAAGCATTTGAATCGTCAAAAATAATTCGAATTAATTGTGAGGATTAACATGAAAAATGTCTTTTGTGTTTTTAAATTTCTCGTTAAATCACTGTTTTATACGCGTGGCGCATGAAGTAAAATTTCGAGTTTAGAAAAGCCCAGAAAATTTGTCTCGGGTCGCTGCGCGACCCTCGACAAATTTTCACAGGGCTTTTCTAAACTCGAAATTTTACTTCATGCTTAGTCTGGGAGTGGAAACGCTCGTTCGAAACTTCAAACTGAATGCTTTGATAAGAACATCAAATGACTGAAAATGTTTTATAAGATAATAATCTAGTTTTCAACATTTTGTTTAATATTATTTGAAGTAAAATTGACAAGGTAGCCACAATCTGAAATGTTAATTTTTTCCAAAATTTCCCTGATTCAAGATTTTTTCCCTGGCCTTTTATTATAACTTTCTTCTGTGGGAAACCCCCATTTTGTTAAATTGTTTTTACAATATTTAAGTTAATTTTATAAATTTGTACGTGTATTGTAATTTGCCTGCTGATTTTGACAAATTTAATAATATATGGCTTTTTTGTTAGTGCTTTGGTCAATTTGAATATAATTCCATGACTTTTCTCTGACTTTGCCGGTTTTAATGATATTCAGTGAATTTTTTATTTATGTATTTTTCAGGCATTCGTCGATTTTATAATAGAGTTCAATTTGAACTTTTGAACGGGTGATTCCACTCCCAGGCTAAGCATGAAGTAAAATTTCGAGTTTAGAAAAGCCCCGTGAAAATTTGTCGAGGGTCGCGCAGCGACCCGAGACAAATTTTCGGGCTTTTCTAAACTCGAAATTTTACTTCATGCGCCAAGCGTACAAAACACTGATTTGAAGTGAAGTTCAGAAACACACAAGTTCATCTTTAATCAAAGTAACAGGGAATCAAATATTTAGTCTGTTATCAACGATGTTCAGTGTTCATAATAAATAATTACGTTTTGAATATTTTTGGTAAAACAACTGGTAGCGAAATTAATGGTTGCAAAAAAATTATAAAATCAAATTTATTCTAAAAGGATTTGTATTCGTGATTCGAAAAAACAGGATTCGAATCTTTGATTCCAATCATATTTATCTCTTACAAATCCTTTATTCGAGTATTCGTGATTCGAATCATATTAGGTGATTCGGATTCTTGATTTGAATCCTTTTTACGAGGATTCGTTCCAGCTCTGGTAGAAATTATAAAAAGTACCTAAAGTTAAAAATCGGGGGGCTAAAAATGGATTTAGAGATATTGTCTAGTGGACTTTTTTTCTTAGAATTTATCGTAAAATACGAATATGACCGAAAAAAAATTGGACCACTCTACTGTATACTTTTTAGTTGGGATTTGTATACTTAAGAGAAAAACTCCCTGTATATGTTAAATAATACCTATACAAAACGTAAATGCAGTAATTTTAATCGTGATTTACAAATAATACAAATTTTGATGTCTAAGACTATTAAATTAAATGTATAATTATTAGGTAATTTCTTTTATAAATCCTTTATTTAATTTATCAAAATTTTGTCGTCAAACGTAATCTATTAATAAAATGATCATTTTTCTCATTTCTGAGAATATCCTGTTTTTTATTTAACACAGAAAAAAAATCAATTAATTAGTAAATACATTCAGTAAAACACATTGCATAATCTTTAAGTGGAAACAATATAATTTTATCTATAAACGATTGATCTCCGCAGTATTGAGTATTTCTCATACTTTATCAATTATTGCAATAGAATTTCAATCATAATAATTGTATATTGTATTTAATCACTTATGTACATGCAATTATCTGTCCACAGAAGCCAGAATAATACCTGTAATCTTATCTAAAAATGCATGTAAATACTCGTAAGTATGAAATTAGACACAGGAAACGAACAATAATAGTATTTTATAAAATAGAATGTTAAAACGTTTTTCGCTTTATAATTAGATGTTGGTGTGGAATTTTAAGACTTAATTAGGCGTGTTATTTGAGTTTTAATGGAAGTCTAACACCCTTTACTAATATCGATTATCAATCGCGCAGTTTTGTCAACCACAAAATTATAAATGGAAACTCATACTTATTATTATCGATTTGGATTGTATGTCAGAAAATAAATTAGTTTTGTATGAACATTTCTTTTTCGATTCGTGACAGATGGCGCTCTAATTAAAGTCACAAATTTACCGAATTACCGGTAGGTAATTGAAAAAGTCGGAAAATTTGTAATCCCTACTTGAAACTCTGAATATAAGTTGTTCGATCATAGTGCGTTAAAAGTTCTATGTCCAAATAAATTAGATTTTAAAATGTAGGTTTTTTGGATGAAGGACTACTACATTATAATGAAACTTCATCTAAACTCAGTTCAAGATAAATTTAGATTAATCCATTATTGAACAACTGGTCCTACTTTTTTTTACAGTTGATTAAAAATAAATAAGGGATGACGGGAATCCAAATTTTTCTCTTGAATTATTATCATCTGTTCGGATTACAAAGGATTTTTTATTTTTCTAGAAACACCATGCTTTTACAAAGTTCAGCTCGCAGCTGGTATTTGCCATTCCAGAGGGTTTGTCAACCCTTAATAAGTTTCGTTAGACACAAACAGCTGTTTCTGTCCGGGCGAAGCAGAAAAGGGCAATTTTTCAATACTTCTGCTTCACCCTGCATTACATTTTCTGTAACTCAAAGGACTTTAAGAAATGGACATCATAAAATTGTGTCTCATAGTTGCCAATGAGAAAATAAGATGTGTGTTTAAGGAAATTTGGTATTTCTGATGCTGTATTTGAAAATTGTTTTACAGTCAGACTTGACTGCTATATCATAGGCTCGTATGATTTTCCCTTCGTTAAGGCTTTCCTTAACTAAATAATTGATTAGAGTGAGTGAAAACATCAAAATTAACATGTATGACAAATACAAACAAAATTAACGACTGTCTCTAACTTTAACGAACGGGAAATGGTCCATATGATTTCCCGTTCGTTAAAGTTAGAGACAGTCGTTAATTTTGTTTGTTTTTGTCATACATGTTCATTTTGATGTATCATTGCTTACCCTTTAGCAATATAAATAAATAATTAAAATATTAATCTGATAATATTTTATACAGTGAGAGCCAAAATGATTTGTTCATTTTTAATAGGCAATAACAAATATAACTATTTATTAATCGCTATATTACTGATAACAATTTGAAAGAGGAGACTTTGGAGATATTTTGACAGTTGTCAAAATGGTGCGTTGGAACATACAGCAACGCATATTTTGTGTTGAAAAATTTCTTAAATTAAGTTCAATTATTCAAACTCAACGTTTATTTCGTCTACATTTTAATGTTCGTGATGTTCCGGCTCGAACTGTTATTTCGTATTGGGTAAGGAAGTGGCGAAATCATGGGTCAGTTGAGAGAAGAAAATCAGCCGGGAGGATTCGCTCTGCATGCAATCCTGAAAATGAGGAACGGGTGAGACAATCAATTCTGCGTAGCCCAAATCGATCAGTTCGGCGGCATGCGGCAGCGTTAAATTTATCTGCAACAAGTACCCGAAGAATGCTGCACAAAATGAAGTTTCATCCATACAAAATAGCAGTGGTGCAGAAGTTAACTGATCGTGATAAACAAAGCCGTGTTGAGTTTTTTCAACGTTTTTTGGAGTTAAGCAATGAGGAACCCGATATCGCACAACATCTTTTCATGAGCGACGAAACACACTTTACTTTACATGGCTTGGTAAATAAACAGAATTTTCGATACTGGGCTACCGAAAACCCGTGTGAAATCTATGAAAGACCCTTACATTCCCCAAAAGTGACTGTTTGCTGTATCATCGACAAAAATCATCGGTCCATATTTTTTTGAAGAAAACTGCGAAACAGTCACAGTCAATTCTCAACGGTATGCACATATGCTCCAGACATTTTTTATACCGCAAATTGAAGAAGAAGAAAGAAATCACCTTTTTCAACAAGACGGTGCGACCTGTCATACTGCAAGAATAAGTACGGAGATCCTGCGACAGACATTTCCGAATAGACTAATTTCTCGAAAGGGTGATTTTAATTGGCCCCCGAGATCTCCCGATATTACTGTTCCAGACTTTTTTCTTTGGGGATATTTAAAGAGTAGAGTGTTCAAGAGTAAGCCTAGAAATATAGCGGAGCTCAAAAGAAATATCCGACAAGAAATTGAAGCTATTCCACAGGATATGCTTCAACGAGTTATTGCAGATTTCGTCCGTCGTTTAGAAGAGTGTGTGGAGAAGGGTGGCGGACATTTAACACACACTGTATTCAAAAAGTTAAACTCCCATTATTACTTTTTAAGATGTCATTTATATTATTTCTGCATTTAAAATAATTCATGTGTTATTTCCTATTAAAAATGAACAAATCATTTTGGCTCTCATTGTACTTGGAAAAACTGTAGATCTCAGATGTCATTCTCTATTCTATTATAATTTGAAACTCAGCTCACAGACGAATTAAATTCAAATGTTTTGGAGCAGCTGGCGCTTAATTAATAAAGCAGCTAGTGTTCATTGAGGAAGAAATTATTATTATTGTTGATGTTACTCTGCGAATTTATGTAGATTTATTCGTCATAATTACTTGTTATTGTTAATACTATAAAATCACTTTAACCTTGAAAGAAAACAAACGATCACATGTTTTTGCTCCCGTAAACAATCAAATCGCTTCCACTCAAAACACAATCCGCTTTAACATCAACAAAGCGTTACACTTCCTCCACAAGCAATTTACAACTCAATTAATCGATCAATAACCGCATTCATTCTCCCACAGAACACAGAAGAAAACACGTCGATCACGATTTAAACAAAATAAACAACCACGCCGATTTTTAAAACGAACCGAAAGAAGTATTGAATTACGTGTCTAAACACGATTGGAAGCTGGCGTTGCATCAGCTGTAAGGACGCTGACCGCAAGGCTATGTATTTTTTTTTGTTTCGTTTATATTTTCCAAACTGAATTTTAAATTTACTCACAATTTGCTCGCGGACATTGTTGTGGAAGATTTGCTCTCTCAAATCCGTTTCCTCTTCGATTTCGTCCATTTCATCGGTTTGTCTCCGCCGCGGGGGTGCTCCCACTAGGGCACATGTTTTTCGCCGTCCATTCAACTCAACACACTTGGGTTTTCGCCGCGAACATCTCTATTATTAGTGATTCACTATAAATAATTAAATTTTGATTAATCACAACGGAATTTGTGAGATGGATGAGAGTGTAACTGCACGCACGCGACACTCGCTGTAGTTCTATAACGACTGATTTAGGAAACCAAAACAAACGTCAGTGTTTGACGGCGACAGGCGCGCCAACGGTGAAAACATAAATAATACGCAATTATTTTATTTTTTATTATTATATATTTATAAAGGATATTTTAATTCATCAAATTTTATTATTTAAGGGTATTAAAGTTAAATAAGCATTAATACTCATTTTAACTTTGCATCTAGAGTTTTCTTGGATATATATTCATTATAAGCAACTCAAGTTCCACGTCAATAGAATTAGGCAATATTTACTAAGGTGCAGCCTGAGTTGCCTATAACGAACATTATTTTTGTTGAGAATTTAAACGAAATTACATAATTGAAACTCAGGCCCACTGAACAAACACATTTAAGCAATGTTTCAACAACATTAAAATAACGTTTAATGTTGTTGCAATGATGATATAACATTATTTACTTGATTTTTTGCTCAGTAGGTGTATTATTAATTTACTTTTTAAATCTAGAAGATCCTTATAAAATACAAAATTTTACTTATACCTTGAGTTTCCGACAATAATTAAAAATATATGTATGTACACTTTCAAAAGTTATAATACTACTACTTATAACAATTATTCATCAAAATTACATTGCATATTATTCGTAATATAATAATGTACGCATAACGGGCATTGTTTCTTTTAATTAATTAAAAATTATTAGGATTTTAAACATTTGCGTGGAGGAAATAAACATTTATACAAATTTTTAAAATCAGATCATACATCAAGAGCATGTTTTGAACTTGACAATATTTCAGTGATATATACGAAAATTTGGATTGATCGCGTAGCGATGCGAAGCCAAGGAGTTGCTACACTTATTAGTAACTAATATGAAAAAACAAGGTAAGGCTCAAAATTGAAATCGGGATAAAATAAAAAAAATCTGTTTATAAAATACGCAATCCAAGTTACACGTTAGTAATTAATGTGTAACTTGGATTGCCTATCATACTTATTTAATTCTTGTGGAATATAAACACTCTTATTAAATACATTTGGACGCATTTATAAAACAAACAGACGTTAAATATCAAATAAACTAGATATATATATTTTTTAAACTGTATATCACTTCTTGTTGTGGAAATACCATATACGGCTAATTTCTAAAAAGTTAACACTTACAAATGAATAGAGAAATCTACCTATTGAATGCAAAATGACGTAAATCATTAATTTATTTTGATTCTCTGCTATTTAATTATTGTTTAGTAAAAATAGAGCATGTGGTGACATCTAGCGACTGAATACAAATACAATTTAAACTAATGTTTCCATTTAATAACTGAAACTATTGTTACGTTTTTAAATGTAAGAGCATAATTAAAATTTAATGTAAATAATGGAAATGTTAACTATGCTATATCAATTTTCTATAGAAAAAATTGGATAAAATAATAAAACTATCGTTTTGTCACGAAATCGATCAAATTCATTGCAACAAACATTATAAATATTTTAATATCACCTAAATTGACTTAAATAATCCTATAACAACATAACAACGTTTAATACAAAAATAAATTACAAATTAAAATTTTAACAGTTTCAAAAACTGTGTAACTTCACATCAATTGTCCTAGGTGTCACCTTATCAAAAGGGAATTGCCAAACTAATAAAATTACAACTGTTATATGTGTGTTAGTCAAACAACAGTTTGATGGAAACTGGTCTTTATTGCATGTCGTGTATTGTACATCATCTAGTAGGCAACCCTATTAGCACGCTTGCTAATTGTTACACATATGTTACATCTCCCTTATTAATTACAGTACATAGTCATTTAGTTTTCTAGGTCTTTTAGACACTCTTTTGTTAGTAGTGTTACGACCATTTTTTCCGTTTACAATATTGTCACTTACACTGTTATCGTTTACATTATTGTCGCTTACTTTGTTATCGTTTACATCAGTTTCGCTTACATTGTTATCATTTTCGCTTACATTGTTATCAGTTACATTTCTAAGGTTTACATCAGTTTCGCTTACTGTATTGTCAGGCTTATAAACAAAGTTTGAAAGTTGCACCGTTGCATCTTTATTACTTTTAAATATTCTTATGTATATTCTATTTCTAATGATACATCTTCCATCATATTTTTCTATTTCATATGTCCTCTCCCTTAATTTGTTTTTTATTTTTCCTACTTTCCAGGTGCTTTTAGGTTTTTCTTGGTATCACACTTTCATTCCATTGGTAAAATCTAAATTTGTACGTACACCTGAGTTATCGTAATGTTGTTTTGATTGCATTTGTTTTGTATCAATTTTATTGTTAAATTTTGTTCTATTTATAATTTGCGGGTTTAATTTATTGTCTTTAATTGGAAGGTTGTCTCTTAAGTATCGAGACATTAATATTTGTGACGGTGTATAGGTGTCGTAGACAGGTGTATTTCGGTAAGTTAATAAAGCTAAATATATGTCTTCATTATTTTCTACTGTCGTTTTGATTAATTTTTTAATAGTTTGAATTGATCTCTCCGCTAGACCGTTTGATTGTTGGTGATACGGGGATGATTTGTTTATTTGAAAGTTCCATTCTTTAGAGAACTGTTCATATTCTTCGCTAATAAATTGTCTTCCACTATCGGATACTACAATTTTAGGAATTCCGTGTCTGGCAAATATTGCTTTTAATTTGTTAATTACATTTAGAGGTTAAGTTTTGTTTAGTGTCATAATTTCAGGATACTTTGAGTAATAATCTACTGCAATTAGGAATGTTTCACCTTTAATTTCAAATAAGTCAATTCCTATTTTTTGCCATGGTTTTTTAATTATTTTGTGATTTATCATTGGTTCTTTTTTATTTGAGTTTGAGTATTTATTACATATGAAGCATATGTTAATTAAATTTTCTATTTGTATCATCATACCAGGCCAATAAACTGAAAATTTTGCTCTTGATGTGCATTTGTTTATACCTAAGTGTCCTGTATGTATGTCTTCTAGAATCTTATTTCTCCACGATTTTGGTATAATAACTCTTTGATTCATATAAACCAGTTTATTTGTTCCTTGTGTAATTTCAGATTTTAATTTATAATAAGGCTTTAAATTACTACTTAATTTATTTATAAACATTAAAAGTGCGATTCTTTTCGCAATCTACAACAAGTTAGTCTTACAAAGACTATATCAAACACTCATTGAAACAACTACTTCCCGGGCTAATACCCCAACGGACATTGAATTATACAACAAGTGTTTGCTGTTACATACAGTAACCTACTGCAAATGTAACAATTTGGATCAAATTATTCAGGCCATCTATAGACGCGTTTCGAGATTATCTCTCATCAGTATAGCTTTGCCATTCCCTCTAAACAATTTGACACCTTAGACTGGCGGTCACGTTACCGTCCAAACATAAGTATAAATGAAATTGCCAATTCTTGGTTGCAGAATACTTCAAACATTAAAAGTGCGATTATTTTCGCAATCTACAACAAGTTAGTCTTTGTAAGACTAACTTGCGAAAAGAATCGCACTTTTAATGTTTGAAGTATTCTGCAACCAAGAATTGGCAATTTCATTTATACTTAATTTATTTATGCTATTTGGCCATTTGTTCTGTATAAAATTAATTATCATTTTTAATTCTTCATCTTCTTCAGTTGCCTTTTGCAATTGTTTTAACCTATCATCATTTATTATTATTTTTTTTTCAATTAAGCATACTTGAGCGTTTAATTCTAAGTTGTCCTCATATATTTTATTTACTGTTGCTATTGATAATGTATCGGCTATTATTAAATATTTACCTGGTTTGTATACTAAATTTATTTTATATTTCTGCAATGTTAAGAGCATTCTTTGTAATCTAGCTGGGCATGAATTAAAAGTTTTTTGAATATATGTATCAGTGGTTTGTGATCGGTTTCTACCGTGAATTCTCTTTCATAAACATATTGATAAAACTTTTGTACACCGAAACAAATTGCTAAAAGCTCCTTCTCAATTTGAGCGTATCTTTGTTGAGTATCGGTCATGGCTCTAGAAGCATAAGCACATGGTTTATCGTTTTGCAGAAGTACTGCTCCTAGACCAAAACTTGATGCATCCACTGAAATTGTTATTGATTTACTAGGATCAAAATAATTTAAAATTGGTTCTTGCGATATTATCTGTTTTAATTCATTATAAGCTTTTTCTTGATTATTTTCCCATGAAAATATATTTTGTTCTTTAATTAAATCTCTTAGTGGTTGTGTTATTTGGGATAAATTTGGAATGAATTTTCCTACATATGTTATGAGACCAAGGAATCTTTGTACATCTTTTTTATTATTTGGTTTGGGCATTTCAATTATCGCCTCAATTTTGTCTGCGTCCATTGATATACCTTTACTTGAGAATTTATGACCTAAGTTTTTTACTTCGTCTAAACCAAATTTGCATTTTTTAATGTTAAATTTTATATTTTCTTTTCTTGCTATTTTGAATACTTGTTCTAAAATCTTATCATGTTCTTCCTTTGTCTTTGCATGAATTAAAATGTCATCTAGATACATTTCTACACCGTTAATTTGAAAGAATTCTTGAAAATATTCCTGGAATACTTCACTAGCAGTTTTAATTCCAAATGGCATCCTATTGAATTTATATCTACCATAAGGGGTGGCAAAAGTACATAATTTACTTGACTCTTCGTCTAGTGGAATATTCCAAAATCCACTAGCTGCGTCTAAAATTGTAATTTTTTTTGAACCATTTAAGTTCCTTGCATTTTCCTACCGGCTGCGCCATGTTATATGTGTGTTAGTCAAACAACGGTTCGACGGAAACTGGTCTTTATTGCATGTCGTGTATTGTACATCATCTAGTAGGCAACCCTATTAGCACGCTTGCTAATTGTTACACATATGTTACAACAACTCTTCTAACTTAAATGCCATCTATCATTGCCTGTGCTAGCTACAATACATTTTTAAAATCAGTTTTTGGTGAGTAAAATTAACTCAAAATAATAAACCACCAACAGCAACTTATTCCTCAGTACATCTCGCGCATTTTAATAAATAATTAACCCGCAGCACCTGCATTTTGTCGTCTTAATCACGTAGAAATAAACATCATCTGTTTTGGCCTGTGTTAAAAGCTTGGAAGACGACTGCGTTAATAAATTCTAATTTGTGTCAGTAAATTTTGCACATGGATTGAATATCTTGGTGTTAACTTATCCTTCACGAAATTGCGCTGGATTTTCTGTGAGGTTCATGAGTGTGTTCTCACTCGAGCAATGGCGATGCCCAGGTTTTTAATTGCTAATTAAAAACCTGGGTATTGTCATTGCGCACTGGTAAAATGGCGGCCGTGGAAATGAGGAAGATACATTTCTTCTCGAATGATTTTGGAGCAGCGAAGGGAATTAAGAAAACCGACATTCTGTATACTACAAAAACATAAGTAATGATAACTTAATTCTTGACTGTTTCTCAGAAATAATTTATTTACACACTTTATTATTTTATTTTCATTTATTGGCTTTGTTTTTAATGTTGTTACAGATGGATGGTCCTGCAAAAAATTGAGCTCCAAGAAGCTTCGATGAATTATTGAACTCAAATTAAAACATTACATCTGTTCTCCAACTGGTTGAATGGTCAATTCGTGAATCTGAAACCAAATTAAATACTGGTTACCAATATCCTTAATTCACACAAAAATATCAAAAACTATGTATGTCCTCTTCTATTCTTAGAGCCCTTTCTAGTTACTTCATAGAAGTTATAAGATTTTAAATAAATTTAGTCGCAAGGCGAAGTCAATACAACCAATGTTCTTTTCTAAGAACAGTGCCGGCTCGTAATAATTTGTATTGGTGGGGCTGCAGACATAAATATTTAGGAAATTGTTTTTTCAGGTATACATATTCCGATCCGTATGCATTTTAAGGCATTCGTTGTTTTCTTTAATGAGTTTAATTTGAAGCTACTAGCGAGTGTTTCCCAATCTTGGTTAAGCATGAAGTATATTTTTAGGCTTTTTTAAACACGAAATTTTATTTCATACGTCTCGCCTATAAAACACGACGGCCCCAGGCTCATCAAGTGAAGAAGCGCCATCTAAGCCATTCATCAGAAATTTCATAAATTTAAATTAGAAATTTTAAATTATCTAAATTTTAAGCTTCACCTTAAATCAGTGTCTTACACGCGTGGCGCATGCAGTAACATTTCGAGTTTAGAAACGCGTGAAAATTAGGATTTGCAGAGACGCGACTCGCTTCGCTGATGCGCAACTGCAAATCTAAATTTTCAGGCTTTCATAAACTCGAAATTTTACTTCATGCACCACGTATGTACAACACCGATTTTATGTGAAATTCAAAATAGACTATTATTAAATATTTTTAAATAAATCAATTCAATAATTATTATCATTATGTAACAGTAAATAAAAATAAAATGGTATTTTTTCTGGAATTTTTTTTTTCTTTTAAAACACCATTGTTACCGAAGCAGCTATGTAATATACCGGTGGTAATTTCGATCGTAAATTATTACTAACATCACTATGTATGTACACATACCGGGTGATGCATCGGCGTAGGACATACCGGGTGTTGACTTGGCGGACGCAATATAGGAAATCCCATGTAAATTTTGAAATGTTCAAATTTTGGCTCCCCTACTTATTTTAGAAACAAAATGTATGTATTTATCTATGTATTTACCTTTTTTTGTAAAGGAAAAAATTCTGAATTCAGCATATTTATTGCAAGATGATTTGGATAGATTCCAGTCTTGGTGTGTAACTAATGACATGACACTGAATTTGAAAAAATGTAACACTATTTCCTTTTCTAAGAGGAGGGCAACTGCTGAGAGGAATTATTTTCTTAATGGCACTCAGTTGTTGCGCGTCTCGTCGGTGAGGGACTTAGGCGTTACATTGACTCAACAGTGGGATTTCAACTCGCATACAACTAATATATCGTCTAAAGCTCATCGTATGCTAGGTTTCATAAAACGAAATACCAAGGAGTTCACAAACATCAATACTCTACTGACATTATATTCGACCCTTGTGAGACCACATTTTGAGTACTGTTGCATGGTATGGAATCCCCATAGCAAGTCTGAGATAAATTTACTTGAAAGGGTCCAGACGAAATTTATACGCTTTATAGCGTATAAGTTCCATATTTATGGTTCCTACCAAGAGATTTTAAGTAGCCTAGAAATGAATACGTTGGAGCAGCGACGGAGGAACGCGGATGTAATGCTAGGCTTCAATTTAATAAACGGTTGGATCGACTGCCCTTACCTTCTGGGCCAGTTTAAAATCAATGTGCCTGGCAGGGGTTTGCGTTCCTTCGACCTCTTCAACGTACCATATAATCGTACCAATTATGGTAGAAACTATGGTATGGCTAGAGTTGCCGCACACTGCAACTCGGCGAATATAGACTTTGCTACCACAATCAAAAAGAATCTTAAGTCCATGCTCCGTGAGACAAATTAGATTTTTATTTTTGTTCACATTTTAATCTGTTTTGTTTGTTTTATTTGTATATTGTTTGTGATTTATATTTTAACCTTATTACTTTTAGCATAGTGATGAGCATTTTGATTTTAATCTATTGTGTATATTGTTTGTGATTTTATATATTTTAACTTAATTATTACTTTTAACTTATTTTAGACTAAGCATTATGTATTTATTTTAAATAGATATCCGTAAATAAACATTAAACATTATTTTTTCTTAATTATTTTAGCTGTAAATTTTCTGACATTCGTTGATTTTTAAAAAAGTTCAATTTGAAGCTTTCAACGAGTGTTTTCCACTCCCAGACTAAGCATGAAGTAAAATTTCGAGTTTAGAAAAGCCCCGTGAAAATTTGTCGAGGGTCGCGCAGCGACCCGAAACAAATTTTCTGGGCTTTTCGAAACTCGAAATTTTACTTCATGCGCCACGCGTATAAAACACAGATTTTAAGTGAAGTTGGAATATACATAAATTTGACAATATTATAGTGTTTTATACGCGTGGCGCATAAGGTAAAATTTCGAGTTTAGAAAAGCCCAGAAAATTTACACGGGGCTTCACTAAACTCGAAATTTTACTTCATGCTTAGCCTGGGAGTGGAAAACACTTGTTTACAGCTTTAAATTGAACTTTAAATAAACAGGGAATATCCGCAATTGTTGTATCAATTCCATGGTATGTCATTATTTTTATAAATTCACATTATCTTTTCTTAATTATTTTAGCTGTAGATTTTCTGACATTCGTTGATTTTTAAAAGAGTTCAATTTAGAGCTTTAAACGAGTGTTTTCCACTCCCAGACTAAGCGTGAAGTAAAATTTCGAGTTTAGAAATACGCAGCGACCCGAGACAAATTTTCTGGGCTTTTCTAAACTCGAAATTTTACTTCATGCGCCACGCGTATAAAACACAGATTTTAAGTGAAGTTGGAATATACATACATTTGACAATATTATAGTGTTTTATACGCGTGGCGCATGAAGTAAAATTTCGAGTTTAGAAAAGCCCAGAAAATTTGTCTCGGGTCGCTGCGCGACCCTCGACAAATTTTCACGGGGCTTTTCTAAACTCAAAATTTTACTTCATGCTTAGTCTGGGAGTGGAAAACACTTGTTTAAAGCTTTAAATTGAACTTTAAAAAACAGGGAATATCCGCAATTGTATCAATTCCATGGTATGTCATTATTTTTATAAAATCACATTACTTTTTCTTAATTATTTTAACTTAGAGAAACGTAAAGTGTTAAGTGTAAACATTCTTAAATTTAGAATTTTTCAATCTACAAAAAAGTGAATACATTTTGTCTCTAAAATAAATAGGGAAGCCAATATTTGAACACTTTGAAATTAACATGCGATTTCCTATGTTGCGTTTTAAAAAGGCTAATTATTGTCTCCCCTATACATTTTTGAAGAAACTTGTATTGAAACTTTTTAAAGTACTAGATTAGATAAGAATACCTACCAACCCTGAATACATTCTACTAAGCCGTTTTGAAGTTAGAACTTAGTTATATCTTTTATTTTGATAGTTACTGGCGACTGCAGTATTAGGATCTTATGCAAATTAAATTTTTGTAGGACATAATTTTGCAAATAACTTCAAAAGGGCTTAGTAAAAAGTATTAATTGTTGGTAGGTATTCTTATTTAATCTAGTACTTTAAAAAGTTTCAATACACGTTTCTGCAAAATTCAATAGGGGAGCCAATAATTGGCCCATTTAAAATTTACATTGTATCCTATACAGGATATCCGAACTTCGACAGAATGTATGGGGATCTCAGTTATTTGAAGCGATAGAGAGTCGGTTAAATTGGGGTAAAGTTGGGCTATAATAATCCGAAAAAAAAACACTTAATTTCTTGGTATTTTAGATATTCGAAAAAAGGGAAATTTTGGAATTTCGTTTTTATTTTTTTACTCAAAAACCAATAAAGCTACACGTTTACAATTAAACCATTGTAGAGGCACTTTTTAACGAGGAATACAATAACATATTTGTTTTAAAGATAACCTTAAATATTATTGAAAAACCATAGTCAACTTTCGTTTTCCTTATGGGCGCCATTTTGAATGATAATATTTTTGTTGTTTTGTGAATTCGATGATGTATCACACTTACTATTCCGTGGTAGATTTTATGTTAAAATTAAAATCATTTCTTTGGCTTTGGAAACTAAATGAACACATTTTGTTTTGAACAAAATATTGACAGTTCTCATAAAATTGTCTGGTGATGTAACAGTTTTTAAAAGTTTTGATACGTATTTCACTCAAAATAGTGTTTAGTAAAGCAGACAATCGGGATATAATTAACAATTATTATTTATCACATAAAAATATCAAAATCAAATTGGCACAATATCTGCAGCGTTATCCACATAGACGCCAACCCAGTCAGAGTTATATAATAACTCTGCATAGACATTTATTATTATATGGTTCGTTTACTAAACCGAGAAAAAATATCAAAACTGTTATCCAATTGAACACGAGGATCAGATTTTGCAAGAGGTAAATAATCTATTAATTTAATTTAAACTTGTATAAATTGTTCCGTACAGGTTCAAGAGATACCAACCACTTCAACGAGATAAATTGCTAGTAGAACGAATGTATCGCATAAATTCATTTGGAGAATTTCAAGGAAACGCAAATATCGACCAAACAAAATTAAAATTACTCAATCCTTCCATCCCGGTGATAATCGTCGACGAGTATACTTTTGTCAATTTTTTTTTAATCGGTTAGAAGAAAACCTGCAATTCCTCAAATTCCTCTCGAATGTCATATGCGGTCTATTTATTCGACATAAGAAACATGTATGGAGTGTAAACAATCCCCGGCAATATTCACAACGGCGACCACATGTACGTTATGGTTAAAATGTATGGGTTTGACTATTAGGAGATAAAATGATTGGCCCATACATTTATGATGAAAATTTAACATCTCAACGTTATCTCGATTTTTTGAGAAATTATTTAACGGACTATTTGGACAACAACATCACCTTAGGCCGCATAAACACGTTATGGTTTCAACAAGATGGTGCGCTTCCACACAGCAGCCGAATAGTTTCTAATTATTTGGTTGAAATGTTTCTCAACAAAGTAATCTCAAATAACGGTGATGTACGTTGGCACTGGATTATTTTCTGTGGGGGAATTTAAAAAACAAAATATACAAAAACTTTCTAAATCACATATGGGCAACCCCCGGCCCGCGGGCCGGATCCGGCCCGCTGTAAGATATGATCCGGCCCGCGAGACATTTTGAAAAAACCCAATTAAAAAAATATTACATTAGGTACTTATACTCACGGAAGTGACAGTGAGGCGGCAAACATCAAATTATTTGATGTTTGCCGCCTCACTCTTTGATAATCGCCGCCACTCGACTTGCTCGATCAAATTCTTTGAGGTTTGCCGCCTCACGGGCGACACATCAAAAGATTTATTGCTTCTCAATTATTCTAAACTAGTTTATTCCAGATTATTCGTTCATTTTGCCTGTATAAGCGGGTGGATGGCCCGAACGTTAGTTCAGTTCTATTTGAGCTACCGAGGTAATAACTTGGACAAGCGATATCCTAGCGAACTGCTCGAGTCGTCAACTTGCTTTGTGATTTGTGACTTTGTGTGCATCTTGAGTGGTTACTAACTATAGTTTGTTATTAAGTTTATTGAACGAAAAGTAAACAAAAATGATGTCTGGTGGAAAGAAACGAAAAGTAGATACAGAGGGTCGCCATTTTCAAGAAAAATGGACTAAAGAATTCTTTTGTATCTTGCACAATGGTAAGCCTATTTGTTTGCTGTGTAATGAATCCATTTCAGTAATGAAAGAATTCAATATAAAGAGGCATTACTCAAGTAAGCATGCTACGCTGCACTCACTGACAGGACAATTAAGAACATACAAAATCCAGAAGCTTACCGCAAATTTGGAAAGACAGCAACAAATGTTTCATAAACAAAGAACACAACTTGATAATGTTGTGAAAGCTAGTTTTATAGTTAGCTCAAAATTGGCAAAGGCATTAAAACCATTTGCCGAGAGAGTGTATGTTAGAAGTTTGCGGTATTATGTGTCCTAAAAAGAAAAAAGAATTTGAAAAAATTAGTTTGTCAAGACGAACTGTTGTTCGATGTATAGAAATGATGGCTAATGATATAAAAACAACATTGACTGACCGTATGGCTGGTTTTGAATCATTTTCCATAGCATTAGACGAGAGCACCGATTTGTCTGACACAGCTCAACTGGCTATATTTATTCGAGGTGTTGATAAGGAGTTCACTGTTACTGAGGAATTGCTTGCTTTACAGCCGCTAAAAGAAACCACTACAGGAAAGGATATTTTTATTGAAGTTCAAAAGGTATTCACAAGTTTTGGCTTACCATGGTCAAAATTAATTGGAGTATGCACTGATGGTGCACCTTCTATGGTCGGCTTACGTAAAGGTTTCATCGAAATTTTGAATGAAAAAGCAACAGAATTAAATTTGCAAAAGGATGATTTGATAGTCCTTCATTGCATTTTCCACCAACAGAACTTATGTTCTAAGTCCATTCGACTCCAGAATGTTATGAATGTGGTAGTAAAAACCATCAACTTTATTCGATCCCGAGGGCTTAACTATCGTCAGTTCAAGGCGTTTTTGGTTGAAATATCAGCTGAATATAACGATGTAACATATTACTGTGAAGTCAGATGGCTGAGCAAAGGAAAAATGTTGAAACGGTTTTACGAGCTTAGAAATGAGATAGCAGGCTTTATGAAAATAAAAGATAAACCACTATCTGAATTAAGTGACCCAAAATGGATATGTCATTTAGCATTTCTGGTCGATCTTACAGGCTATTTGACTGATTTAAATTTGAAACTTCAAAAACAAGGACAGTTAGTAAATGATTTGTACAGCCATTTAAAAGCGTTTCAGATCAAACTACGCTTGTGGGAGTCACAGATGCTGTCTGGTAACAGTTACCATTTCAACATGCTCTCTGGGTATGAAAATATTGCTGATGCCCAATATGCTGAAGAACTCAAGTTACTGTCGGAACAATTTTCGAACAGATTTTGCGACTTCAAAAACATGGAAGACTGTTTCAGTTTATTTGCTACTCCTACAACATATATTGTACAAAATGCTCCAATACACTTACAAATGGAGTTGATCGAGATTCAAGAAAACTCACTCCTAAAATCCAAATTTGAAGACGTAGAGTTGTGCGATTTCTACAAAAAATACCTAGAAGAAGACAATTTTCCGCAACTTAGTAAATTTGCAAAAAGATTGATTTGTGCGTTTGGCAGTACTTATAAATGCGAACAGTTCTTTTCATTGATGAAAGTTAATAAATCAACACATTATACAAGACTGACTGACGATAATTTGGAAAATTCTTTACGTCTTTGTGTCAGTGGAATTAATCCAAATATCGATGGATTAGTTTCCCAAATTCAAGCTCAAATGTCTCATTGATTTCGGTGTATTTAGCTTTCGTAGTTTGTAACAATTGCAAATTTAACGATTTAGTTATAATGTACCATTTTTTTAAATTTCATTTTGTTATTTTAATAAATTGTACTATAATAACATTGTCGTATTATTTCATGTCTAATATCTATCGCAAAAAATATTATCACTACTTTAAAATGCACTAAGTAACGTATTTGCACGCAAAAGTTTGGCCCTCAACATGTCAAAGGTTGCCCATACCTGCTCTAAATGATATTGATAGGGCCTCTCCAAAATATCTAAACCAGCAAATTTTGAAGAGAGACACCCTCTATAAGCGCGGGAGTATAATGGAAGAAAAGATACCACAATTTATGGTGTCTTGATGTAACAATTTATGACTTTATCTGTCAGAATAGCAGGTAGTTGCCCTTTTTTCCCTTTTTAAAGTGTTTTAAACAGTCGTTCATGTTCATTTGATGACTCCAACAATTTAACTCATTAATCAATATGTTATGCAATGGTATTATTTGGTTACGTTTTAATCAAATTGATTAAATAGAGCACGCTAATCTAATAATAAAAAAAATGCAAAATAAGGTTATGATCTGGGTTTAAAACGTGTTTAAAACATGTTTAAAACACGTTTAAAACGTGTTTAAAACAGAATATACAGGGCATTTTTCTTTTGTGTTCATATCCCGATAATTACAGCGTTTTTTAAAGTTGTGGGAAATCGCTGTTTTAATGCGGTTAATTTAAGGCTTTAAACGAGTGTTTTCCACTCCCAGACTAAGCATGAAGTAAAATTTCGAGTTTAGAAAAGCCTAAGAATTTGGATTGGCCGCGTAGCGAAGCGGAGCGGCCAATCCAAATTAGGCTTTTCTAAACTCGAAATTTTACTTCATGCGCCACGCTTTAAAACACTGATTTATAGTGAAGTTCAAAAAACACACACTTACAACAACGGTTATAAGCAACCTAATATACGTTAGAGTTATTAGGTTGCCTATAATCACTGCTTTAAACAATTTTGTCAGCGCAGAATTTGACTCACGTTTTATCCACATTTCTATTTTAGATTGCTAAAGCCGTATATTTTAAACTTTACGATATTTCAGTGTTTTATACGCGTGGCGCATGAAGTAAAATTTCGAGTTTAGAAAAGCCTAATTTGGATTGGCCGCTCCGCTTCGCTACGCGGCCAATCCAAATTTTCAGGCTTTTCTAAAATCGAAATTTTACTTTATGCTTAGTCTGGGAGTGGAAAACCCTCGTTTAAAAATTCAAATTAAAATCTTGAACAAAACACAACGAACGTCAAAAAAATTACAGTGTATACTTATGTATACCTGATAGAAAAAATCCCTGTATTTAAAAACCACATTTATGCACACACAGTTTTATTGTAATAAAATGTTTTGTTTGATAATGTAATTTGAAATATCTTAAACAATTTAGCTAAAATTTAAAAACAAACAAAAAATTTTAATTAATTAATATAAAATATAATTTAGCAAATATTTATTTTTAGCAGCTAAGATAATAAAAAAACGGTTTTAAACAAATATAACGTTTATAACATGTTTTAAACAAATTTAAGATTTACAACATGTTTAAAACGAAACCGTTTAAAACACGACGGCTGTTTTTAAACATGTTTAAAACACTGTTTTAAAACAAAGTGTCTTAAACATAACAATCCTGGTTATGATTGATCATCTAACGAGTGTTTCCAACCCCAGATTAAGCATGAAGTAACATTTTGAGTTTAGAAAAGCCTGAACATTTGGCTCGGGCGTAGCGCAGCAGAGCGACTGAGACAAATTAGGCTTTTCTAAACTCGAAATTTTGCTTCATGCGCGACGCGTATAAAACGCTGATTCAATGTTAAATGGTCTATAACCAACCAATTAGCAAGTGAAATACGTTTTGTACGACAATCGTCAATTCTTTAAATGACGGAAAAGATACTATAATGTACATATACATTATTTTTGTATTAACGACGTGAACACCATCTACTGTCAATAGCACTACTCAAAAATTGGCAGCAGATGGTGTTCACATTTATATGTAAATTACACATAACTACTAAAATGGTTATAGATGTTCAGTTTTTTTCTGAATTTTAAAATGCACAATCAATTGACATTTATAATAGTCATTTTGTGAGTACAATAGACAAGACTATTGGCAGCAGATGGCGTTCACGTCGTCAACCTAAATGTAAATTACATATAACTATTAAAATTGTCAATTTATAGTGCAATTTGAAATCCAGAAGAAAACTAACCATATTTATTCATTTTAGTAGTCTCATATGTAATGTACATTTAAAATAACGACGTGAACTATTTATGAAAAGGAAAAACGATAGAAAAAATCTGAAATCTAAAATCAAATGACAACAAAACAATATTTGTCAACCATTAGTTTAATTATTGACAAATGCAGCTTTGTTATTTGCTTCCAAAGGGTACTTGTTTAAGTCGTGACAATTGTGAATTTTTCATAATACTTTCTTTTAAGTTTGCTTTTAATTTTTTAACGAAAGAAGATGGCAAATTTTTTTCTCTACAAAGTTTCTTCAGAAAAATTAGCTCTTTTGAAATATCTAAAACTATAGGTATGTATCTGGGGAAAAAATTCGATGACGTCATTACTTCAGTTCCAAAATTTAGTAAAATATGCAATTTTGGATTAAAATAGACCTTAGTCAATCCCATTTCTAAACCTTTTTTCAGATTTTTTTCTACTGTGTTTCCTGTTCTAATAATAGAGCAGAGACATCAAGTTTCGCTCACCCTGTACATTTTATATGTAAAATGTTAATCTTTTGTTTTTTGTAAAGAGTGCCTTAGAAACAGTCAAGTAACTCACTTATTTGACAACTCCTAAGACCCATAATTTGTTTACATATCACCCCTGAAGACGGCCATCCAACGATATATATTTTACCAATTGTGATGTATTTTAAACTAAAGAGTGTCTTCCACTCCCAGACTAAGCATGAAGTAAAATTTCGAGTTTAGAAAAGCCCCGCGTAGAAAATTTGTCGAGGGTCGCGTAGCGACCCGAGACAAATTTTCACGGGGCTTTTCTAAACTCGAAATTTTACTTCATGCGCCACGCTTATAAACCACTGATTTACAGTAAAGTTTAAAATATATAACGCTTAGATGTGATGATGATTACTATTTACCAAGATGTAAACGTCAGATACCTTTTAAAAAAATTTATTGACCTAAAATTGTACACGTAGACATAATTTTCGACTTTATTTTACAAATGTCGTATTAATTATAATTACATTTTAAATAATTTCATAAATATCAAATAAATCTACCTATTAAAACCACCTCAAACCGGACAAAAGATAACGCCACGCGCCGGCTGAAAACATGGACTTCTTACTACCTGCTAATATCGGGTTGTCATTGACACACAAAAAATTCGGTTGGTGTTCATAATGGATTAACTCTTGAGTGGTCGGTCTCTTTCCCCTTACCCTCCAACATTTTAGGAAAGAGATAGAAATCGGAAGATTTTAGAGTTTTTGGTCTAGTCGCGATATTGATGAACGACGCAGAAATATGATCGGTGCTTTACAGCAAGTTCGAAGGAGGAATGTCGTGAAAGCGATTCAAGTTTAAGAAAAAGAGTAGGAATCTGTTTGGTGATGAATGGCCAAATATTTGAACATTTATTGTAATTTAAAATGTTATTTTTGTTAAATAATCAGTGATTATCATATCCCGATGTTCTTCATTACTAAACAGCATTTTGAGGGAAAAATTTATTAAATACTATTTGAAACTGTTGAATCACCACCACATAATTTCATGAAATCTGTCAATATTTTGTTAAAAACAAAATATGTTCATTTGTTTTTCATAGCCTTCTACGAACAAAGAATAGATTTTAATTTACGACATAAAATATACCACAAAATATCAAGTGTGATACATAATTGAATGTACAAAAAAGTATTTTCAGAAAATATGGAAATCCAAAATGGCGCCCATAAGAAAAACAAAAGTTAGCCATAATTTCTCAATTATAAAAACTAATTATGGTATTGCATTCCTCGTAAAAAGTGCCTTTAGAATGTATTCATTTCAAATGTCTAGCTATATTGGTTGTTAAGTAAACAAATAAAAATAGAAATTCCAAAATTTCACCTTTCTTCGAATATCTCAAAAACCGAAAAAAGGTGATTTTTTTCGGGATAATTATAAGGCCTAAAACGCGCAACTTTGCCCCAATTTAACCGACTCTCTATCTCTTCAAATAACCGAGTTTCCCATACATTCTGTTGAAATACGGACACCCTGTATATCCTAATCCGATGCATTACCCGGTATAAGAAACATTCTCAAATTACACACTCTTTTTAAATATTCAGCAGATTAGAATTTATACTTGCGGACTGCAGCCCCGCAGCTTCTTAGCCCTTATGGACGAGCCACCACTGTCCAAGAATATTTCTTGGTAAAACATACTATGCATAATAATTTAGTGTGCAACAAACAGGTTGTATTTTATATTGTATAATTATAAAAAATCTTGTTTTGTTCTAATTGTTTTGTGGTATCAATAACTATCTCAAAATATTATAAAAAATCATACTTGTACGTGTGGTGGTGTTCCCAGAGCGTATATAACACCATCAGCTATATCTTCGGGTTTCAAGCTAGGCATGCTCTTTATCATATCTTTTATATTTTCATCCAACGTGTTTAAAATTTCGGTTTCCACTAATCCGGGACTAACACTCTGGAAACAACAAAACATCTTATCTCAATGAAAATAATTTTAAACCAACCTTGTTAGTTGTAATGATATTTTAGACTGTAATTTAAAAATGAATTCATATCAATTTTAAAACTAATAATTTATAATTACCGTAACTTTGATCTTGCTCTTCGCCATATTCAACTCTTGTCGCAAACACTCGTGAAAAGCACTAACAGCGTACTTCGAAGGGCAGTAAAGTCCACTTTTAGGTCCGTGGATTACTTTATGTCCAACGATGCTATTGATGTGAACAATATGTCCATCGATGTTGTTTTTATTCATAATCTTGATGGCCTCCCTAGAGCCGATCGCCAAACCCAGGACGTTCGTATCCAACACTTTTTTCCAAGCTTGCGTGTCGCCGTCTGTCAAACTCGTGTTTCCCACGAGTCCGGCGTTGTTGACCAAAATGTGAACCGGACCGACGTTTTTTGTCGTCCATTCGAAGCCTTTGATGATGTCGTCTTCGACGGTCATGTCGACTTTGCGTGCGTAGAGCTTACCTTTGCATGATGCTAGTTTCTTGGCATTTGCTTCGATGCATTCACTCCTTCTTGCAAAGCCGACGACCTGAATATTGATAAATATTTAATAATAATAATAATAACAATAATAAGTTATATATGTTCAAAAGCGTAAACGCCATCTAATGCCCATTAGATTAAGTATAAACGTTTGTATACAACAATTGACGATGTTACTTAAGCTAATGGGCAATAGATGGCGTTTGCGCTTTCAAACATATGTAAATTGCACAGGCCATAATAAATGGTCAGTATTCTTCAAGCACTGGTTCGGGACTATACTGATGATGGCGTTGAAGCCTGAAATGCGTATATACAGGGTGTCCCCGAATGGTCTGTACAACGCTCTACCACATATTCTCTGAAACAAAATAAAACGATTTAACTAAACTTATCTCTATCCAAAAGTGGTTCCTAAGCCATCTACGAGGCCTCAAAGATATTATTTTTTTTTTCATTATTTTTCAAATATTTTTATTTTGGACTTAGGTAAGAAAACCTAATTTCTCACATTTAATTACATTGATACCATGCACTTATTGCGATATGTTTCTTTATCCTACGTTTAAAGTAAGTGGTCAAACTAGGACCATCGACTTCTTAAGATACCTAAATATTTTTATTCAACAGGTCAAATCATAAGGAATACTTTTTTTCTGCAAGATCATTCAATTTTACGTATTTTTTGTCTCTTATAAAATTTTGCTATTTTTCCCACAAAAAAGTATTTTTATTTGTCAAAAAAAAACGTAATAAAATTATGAACAATATTTTGCTTCTCAAAACAATTAACAAAGTAGAAATAAAGATAGGTACCTAACAATAAACACAAATTTATTATTTTCATAACAAATGTTCAAACTGATTGCCATTTTCAGCAATACAACAATTTATACGTCGCAAAAAATTAAAATGGACACGTTGTAAAACACCAACATTGTTTTTAACTGTTTGAAACGCATTCTGTATTCGCGCCCATAATTCGTCGTGCGTATTTATGGGCTTACCATAAACAATAGATTTAATAGTTCCCCACAAAAAAAAGTCTATTGGGGTGATATCTGGGGAACGTGGAGGCCAAGGCACTGGTGCGTCATTGCCTCTCCCAATCCATTTACCGGGATACTTTTGGTTTAAAAAGTACGCACTGGTAAAGTGAAATGAGGTGGAGCCCCATCATGCATAAACCACATATCACGCCTAAGTATAAGCGGCACATCCTCCAGTAAGACTGGCAATTCCTGAAGATGTTGTAAGTACTGTTCTCCGTTTAAATTTTGTGGTAAAATTACTGGTCCTACAATAATATCATTTACTATACTGGGCATCAGTTTTTTTAGAATTTTATTTCTTTGTTGTATTGACAAATAAAAATATTTTTTTTTTATGGGGAAAATAGCAAAACAACAACAAAAAATACGTAAAATTAAATGATCTTGCAGAAAAAAAGTATTCCTTATGATTTGACCTGTTGAATAAAAAGATTTAGGTATCTTAAGAAGTCGATGGTCCTAGTTTGACCACTTACATTAAACGTAGGATAAAGAAACATATCGCAAAAAGTGCATGGTATCAATGTAATTAAATGTGCCAAATTAGGTTTTCTTACCTAATTCCAAAATAAAAATATTTGAAAAATAATGAAAAAAAAAAAATAATATCTTTGAGGCCTCGTAGATGGCTTAAGAACCACTTTTGGATAGAGATAAGTTTAGTTAAATCGTCTGATTTTGTTTCAGAGAATATGTGGTAGAGCGAATGGTCTGTATTCGGGGGGAATGGTCTGTATTCGGGGACACCCTGTAGTTATCCGGTGAATTAATAGGTACTGAACACAAATTCATATTCTTAAATATATTATACTTATTTATCTACCGCTTGCGGCTAAATATTGTAATCTTACTTACTTTTAAACCTGCTTGTGTCAATTTTTCCGCTATACTAGCACCGATGCCGCTACTGGCACCGGTGACAATTGCGACCTTTCCTACCCAACGATCCATCGTGAACTGAAGCACAAGGTAATCTACAGCTTTAATTGCTCAAAACACTTACAGGGTATCACAAATTATGTAAGAGCCTCAGATATATTCATTAAGGTCACGGTTTGTAATTTGGGAAAAGTGTAATTTTCAAGTGTTTACCCGCTTATGATAAAGAATATCTTGATCTTGATACCAAAATTTATCGTCCAGATTTTTGGAGTTACACTGATACACAAATATCGAATATGTTGCATGCGTTATACGCGCATTTCTATAAATTCATGTAATAACAATATCATTGATGATCACTGATTATCAAGAGGGGGCACTTGAATTGAAGGTCATGCCTACACACATGCATGCGTTGTGACTAATTTTTAGATCTGGGTAGCGGGGCTTGGTGCGGTGCAGTGCATTTCGTTAAGACATGAAACAAAACAAAAAAATGGTGATGTGTCCATCATAGTACTTTCCCCCGTAAATTGCGTATTAAATCACTATTAAAATATTTGTAGCATTATTATTTTAAAAATGTCTTCAACTTTTTAATAACTACAACTTTTATTTGAAACATTTTTCAATTCTATCAACACATACTGACACAAACCAATGACTAGGTAAAAAACACTATTTATTGAATATCTCAAAAACTAAGAGTGCTATGACAAAAAGTGAAGATACAAAAAATCTTTAATATTTTATTACCTACAACTTTTATTTGAAACATTTTCCAATTGTATCAACACACACACTGACACAATTCAATGACTAGATAAAAAACACTATTTATTAAATATCACAAAAAGTAAGAGTGATATGACAAAAAGTAAACGAACAATACATCTTCATTTTGTTATTATCTACAACTTTAATTTGAAAGAATTTTTTGTTTGATGAACATTTATTGAAAAAATCTGAAAAAACTGAAAAACGCTAAGAGTAAAGTACCACTTCCGGTTTTCCAATTTTCACCAAAAGCTTTTCAGTTCTTCCGATTGTAACAAAAAGCTTAAGTTTCAAGTTTCATCTCGATATCTTTAGCGGTTTTTGCGGTACAGCGCACACAGCCACACACACAGACACACAGTCAGACATTTTTCAAAAATGGTCTTATTCGACTCAGGGGACCTCAAAACGGATATTTCCGCTAAAATTTTTGATTCGAAAATTTTCACGAAAACAATACTTTCCCTTTGTATTACATACGGGGGAAAGTAAAAAAAGTACTGGAAAACACATAGAGAAATTAATTTATAAGAAGGCAAGAGTAATCTATGGAAACGCCCACTAGCTCTCCTGGTGGCTAGCTGGTTCAACTAATAGCACGGAACACAACCGGATAAAACTCAAAGTCAGGTTTGAATCCATGCTAACGGCAGAAGTTTGAAATCGTTATCGTCATTATTATTATTACCAATTAGTCAGATACAGGGTGAGTTTTTTTCGATGTTCTCTATGGGGATCTCAGAAACTATAAGAGATAGAAAAACGGTTAAATGGGGAAAGAAGTGTAGTTTTATAGGACGAATAAAATGACACTTTCAAAATATTTGAAAAGTCAAGGGTAAATAGATATTTTGAATAAAGTAAAATGTGTCAATTTTTTGAAATCAATATATCTCTATTATTATCATAGATAGAAAAAAACTGTAAGGGACAAAGTTGTACAAAATTTTACACAGATTAATAACAAAAAATCAAAAAAAAAATTGCCCATATTTTGGGAGATATCACACAAACTTACCTTTTTTTAAATGGAAACAATAGTTGGCTATGACTTTATTAAAATGGCTATTTTTTCCCTTCAATTCGATATAACATATGCCATAGTTATTTTTAAAATAAAGTAAGTTACAGTCGTTTTTAATTTTACCATACATCAAAAAATAGTTAGCCATGAAAAATACAAAAGTAAAACAATTGCAGTTGTTTATTCTAAACACATATTAATTCATTTCCATATTTGGTTTGTTTCGATAAGTTTGTTTTGTATTTATTTGGTGTTGAAAGTTTTTTAAAGTGATAATGAATTTTTCCAACGAAGAAAAGCGTGATATGCTTGTTTGTTACATTCAGTGTAATAAAAACGCTGCGGATGCTACATCACAAATCCCTTGGCTACAAATTCTTCAATGTTATAGTAGGCTTTAGATAACAAGAAATGTTTAATCACTTCTAGGATTTTTTTCAACGGGAGTGTGCGAATGTGCAGTGGCAACTTATTGTAAAATACAATGCCATAGTAGTTGGTTCCCGTTCTTGATTTGGTAAGACGGGCCCTTCTGTGATAAACGTTGAACTTTGTTCTCGTGTTGTGTCGATGGTGCACATTATGAGTCTGGTAGTTTCCATCGTTCATTTTAATGAATTTAAGACATTCCAGAATGTATAAACTCGGCAGTGTTAATATTCTCAAGTTTATAAAACAGGTCCTACAATCTGTTCGGTACCCAATGCCACCGACGATTCGAATTGCCCTTCTTTGAAGTGCGAATATGCGATGACGAATTGCTGAGTGTCCCCATATTATAATCCCATACTTAAGATGGGACTGAACCATGGCAAAATAAGCTGTTCGCAGAGCACTTCTGGTTACAGCATCTGATGTGCTTCTGAGTAGAAAAATATTCTTAGCTAACTTATTGGCTAGTTGATTTCCATGCTCTGACCATTTTAATTGTTTGTCAATGTGTACACCCAGTAGTTTAGCATGCGTTGTTACCGGAGTGAACACATCTGTATTTGGTCTCAATGAAAAGAGCAGTGTGTTTGTTTTTTCCATGTTCATGTGTAGCTTATTACTCAGAAACCACTTAGACGCCGCATCCAGAGATGTCTTATGCAATTCGTCTAGATGTCTAGATATTTTTGTTGCGTTGGTAATCGTTGTATCGTCGGCAAAGAGAACAATTTTCGTATCATCTATACACGCTGGAAGATCATTAATATAAATTTTAAAAAGGATAGGGCCAAGGACAGACCCCTGTGGGACCCCCATATTATTACCTCTTAAATCGGACACTTCACCGTTATATGTAACTGTTTGCTGCCTGTTTGTGAGATATGATGTTAATAATTTCAGGATGTATGTTGTAGGCATACAACTTACGAATTAAAATTTCATGTGAGACGCAGTCGAATGCTTTAGAGAGATCGACGAATCGACATTGCAAATTCCCCGTTCTCAAAGCAGTCGCAGAGACAATCTTCAAAATCACCGATTGCATTTTCCGTGCATCGCCCCTGTCTGAATCCAAACTGTTTGTCATTTAAAATATTGTTATCGTTCAAGTAAATTAATAGCTGTATTTTAAGTATTTGTTCGTATATTTTTGACAATATAAGCAATAAACTTATGGGCCTGTAGTTAGATAGATTGTTTGGATCACCTTTTTTAAAAATTGGTATGACATTTGCAATTTTAAAGGTATTTGGAAAGGTTTTATTTGCCATGCATAAATTGATTAATTTACAAATTGGTGGAATTAATATATTTTTAGTAATTTTTATCATCTCAGCACTAATTCCATAGATGTCAAAACTTTTACTGGCTTTCATACAATCAATTGAATTTCTCACATCATTCTGCGTCACACAATGAAAGTTGAAGTAAACATTTAGGTTTGGCACATTACGACACATTAAAATAAGTGGATCTTCAACAGATTCAGATGAGGTATTTTGGATGAATGAAGTTGCGTTTACAAAAAAGCTATTAAATTCATCCGCAGATGTACTGCACTGATTTTCCTGCAATTTGATATCTTTTGGTTTGAGAATTCGCCATAGATGCTTCGGGGAATAGTTGTGACTTTGCATATACTTTGTGAACGAATTAATTTTGCTTTCTTTAATTGCACCTTTATACTTACTTCTATATGCGTTTCTTATTGATTTTAGTTTAGAATCGCTGCTTTGTTGTCTACAAATCGAGGTCATAAAATTTAGATTAGCTCTCATGTCTCTAAGGTGTTGATTGAACCAATTGAGCTGGGGTTTGTTGCTGCTGGCCTTCACTTGAACCATCATATTTTTAAAAGCTTTAGATGCTGCCTTAGATATTAGGTTATTGAGAATTGTGGCGTTTTTATTAGCACTCAATTCATTATCTAGAAAATCCCAATTAATTTGTTCCAAATAATTATAAAATATGATTTTACCTTCACGTGTAATTGGCCTGATTTGTTTTGAATTTATTATATTATAATGTTTTTCAGAAATGAAAGTGGTATATATTCCTATATGGTCTGACAGTTCTAGATTAATCGTCTGTGAATTTAAATGCATGTTACTAAATACATTATCTAGGCAATTGTTGTAACGTGTTGGTGAACAAAAATTACTACTCAACCCAAAAGTGTGCAGGAAATCAATAAGCTGATCCTTATGAGGATCATCCCCATTGAATCTAACGTTGAAGTCTCCGGTTAAAATAATATTGGTAGACAAAGAAGACAAATTGTTTAAAACTAGAGTATTGGTAAACGAAACAAAGTCACCTACTGGAGAGCGATAAACTGTAATTAGATTACAATTTAAAGTTTTAATATATACTCCAGCAAGTTCAAAGTCTTTCTCGATTGAGTACTTAGAAATATCTAAATTACAGCTCTCATATGTGCCATCGGATAGAATCATGACGCCGCCGTGTTTAAATTTTGATCGAGAAAAATGTGAGACCACTTTAAAATTATTTATACAGACATTATGCGATTCTAAATTATTTAGCCAATGCTCACAAATGCAAATAAAGGACAGTTTTAAAGTATTCTCCATCAAAACTGATTAAAATTCTAGAATTTTACTTCTTAAACATTGAATATTTTGATGGAGTACACTTATTAATTGTTCTGTTGTTTTTCTTGAATCCCTATGATCTTCTCCTTGGACCTTTGGATATGGAATAAAAAACGTCTGATGACTACATTGAAAAGAGCAGGAAATTTAATGTCATATGTCTAATGGAGGAAATACACTTGTATACTTTTATAGCTTTTATGGTTTACTAAATCCCTATGATGAGCACGATACAATAAACAACCGTTATTAGAAGAGAGGAAAGTGCGAGGACTTGAAATAAATATTAACACCACATGAATAAATAATTAAAATCTATTAGTTAACGTGTAATCAGATGATAATTACACTGATAGTTATACAGCTTGTATACAAAAATATATAACAATTTCTTTGCATGGCACAACAGTCGAATTATAAACTAAAGAACATTATTAAATAAATACTTGTTTATACAGGATATTTTCAAAAACAGTTAATTTACTAAAAGTTCAAAATTTTAATTCAATCACTCACATACAGAGAGTATTATGTAACACCAAACATATTCATAACGAGAATTTCTCTTTTAAGTATACATATGCAGACGTTGTACATTTTACCACGCTCGGTTTATTAAAATAATACAATTTAAAGCTTTAAACTAGTGTTTTCCACTCCCAGGCTAAGCATGAAGTAAAATTTCGAGTTTAGAAAAGCCTGAACATTTGATTTGGTCGCGTAGCGCGAAGCGCGGAGCGGCCAAACCAAATTTTCAGGCTTTTCTAAACTCGAAATTTTACTTCATGCGCCACCGGCACAAAACACTGATTCAATGTAAAGTTCAGCGGTGTGTTTTAAACTTCGTAATATGTCAGTGTTTGTACCGGTGGCGCATGAAGTAAAATTTCGAGTTTAGAAAAGCCTGAAAATTTGGTTTGGCCGCTCCGCGCTTCGCGCTACGCGTCCAAATCAAATTTTCAGGCCTTTCTAAACTCGAAATTTTACTTCATGCTTAGTCTGGGAGCGGAACACACTAATTTTAAGTTTCGAATTAAACTCCTTTTAAAAAAAACCAACGATTATCTAAAGATTTACGGCATATACGCCGAAATTGGGACATGTATACTGGAAAGAAAAACTCCCTGTATGTACAAGTTGAGGCATTAATTGCAGTTGATTAGGTACAATTTGTAATGGTCATGTAGGCAACCCAATTTACATATAAACTAAAAATTAAAGGTGTCAAATCGTATTTCATGAAACTGTTCGGTGATATATAAAACTATCTGTATAATTAAAAAAAGTTTAATAATAATTTACTCAAACGATAAATTATTTATTAATGCAATAATCGTATGATAAATTATTATTGCAATAATCAAACGATAAATTATTGATGCAATAACTCAAATACTATGATTCATTAAATAAGGTTATTAATAATTTGTTCAAATGTTTAATTAAATTAATTTGATTACTAAAAAATGATGAATAATAATTTATAAGTGAAACACTTTTTAACTTTGTTTGTGCAACTGAGACTTTATTAAATATCTACAGTTTCGATAATTTTAACTTTTCATTTTAAAACTAAAACGATTTTAGTTTGATAATGACAAGTTGAAGTTGTCAAAACTAAAGTCATTTAATAACGTCTCAGTTACACAAACAACGTTAATATTCGATAGTATTTACACGTAATTTACTCTTTTTATGAATGAAATAACTTCTTAATTTAAGAAAATTTTGAAATGCGGCAAAAACTCCATAATGCACACTTTTAAGTAAAATACTCTAACCATATTTTTGGATAGATTATAACAAATGCAATCGACTGAAGCTATAACAAACTATGATTTGTATGTAAAATATTACAACTTCACCCACTGAGAAAAAGCAAACAAATAACGTTATATCAACATTGTAGCAACATTAAACGTTATTTTAATGTTGATGAAACATTACGTAAATGTGTTTGTTCAGTGGGTATGTCATTTCTTATAAAAGTTAATCTTTAAATAAAATTCTGATATGGTCAACGTATTACTTAAAAAGTTGCCATAAGAAAGTTTTTTTCCGCATGTCAATATCTTTTTAAATAAAAAAGTTATTTCAATGTTTTAATATTGCTAAATATTGAGTTTTGATGTATAACTCGAAAACAATTGATTGATTGACATTTTGATTAAGCACATGGAAAAAGCTGCAAAAATAAGCTCTGAAAGTATATATTAGTTCAAACAAGATAAATTCAAATTCAAAACTATTTGAATTCGAGAAAATAAGCTTACGCTTCTTATAGTTTGCACACTTTAAACATAATATATAAAATTACGAAAAACTATTCGTGAAAATGCAAACAGTGTCTTAATTAATAAGACAATTTAAGACGATAAAGTAGTAGTTGTTTCAGTGGATATTTATCGTCTTAAATTGTCTTATTAATTAAGACACTGTTTGCATTTTCACGAATAGTTTTTCGTAATTTTATATAATATATTAGTTTTTGTCTATCATTCATCGAAAATGCTGCACTCTCAAATTCGATGTTTTCATATAATATCTCAGTGACCTGTGAGTTAGAAAAAAATTGATATACACGTATGACCTCTTTTTCCAAGATATTAATAATAGCGTTGACAGATCATGGCGAACTTGATTAGTTTGTAAAATATAAAGCGTTCTTCAATTCTTGGCTATTTTAAAATATATTTTTATTTAGGTTATCCGTCAGATGCACATTCCGAGACACAAGGTGCTCACCATCAACAACTCAGTTTGTTATTGATAATGAGCATCCCGCGACCCGAAATGTACCTCCGACATAAACAGGAGTGAAGCAAGGAACAATAGTCGTCCCCAGCGTAATAAAGTACAGTTATCTCACAGTTAAACTCAAAAATGTATAGTTATAAATTAATAATTGAATAATTCTCTTTCTTCGCTTTCTTTAGCTGTAATAATTGTGTCTATAATATTTTGTATGAAATTCCAATTATCAATATTGATTAGCATCAGTTCTAATAAATCTTTACATGTTTCAAAATTTCCAAATTTTTCTACAATCATTTTTCGTTCATTATCCCAACGGTTGCATTTTAAGAAAGTATGGTCTGGATCGTCAATTTCCGTACAGTAGTTACATGTTGGTGAATTTCGTATTTTAAATTTGTTTAAGTATAGGTTGAAACATCCATGTCCGGATAAAAATTGGGTAAAGGCGTAGCTAAGATCTCCGTGTTTTCTAGAAATCCATCTCTTGATATCTGGTATTAGAAATTTGGTTCTTTGGCCCAAATGAATTTCATTGCTCCAACTTGTTTGCCACAAATGTAAACTATTACGTCTTAGTTCAGATTTTGATGAGTTTCTATTTTTGAATTTTTTTTACTGGTACACCCTATATGATTTTATATCATTGAATAGTACATTAAATTAGCTTTACATTTATATTTATAAAATTAAGTTTTTTTTTTTTGTTGAAAAATTGTGTTTCAAACTCTGAAGCTTTTAGATAAATATTTGACAATACACACATAAAGTAGTTTGCTAAAGTAATTACAATTTCAAAACAATACTTTGTTGCCTTTGTTTCACATATGGGGGAAAGTAAAAAAAAATAAATAAAGAAAACAAAAATGTACGTGTGTAAAAATATTACTATTTATTTTAATAAAATGTATTTTTTTAGGAGATGTCTCAGAGTCTCAAATTATTTTTATAAATTGTAATATTTTTAAGAGAAGTCTCGCAATATGAATTGATTTAATTTTATACATAAGTGTAAAAGTAAGTGTCTAAATAATGCATTTTTTTAAAAGTCTGTGGATCTGGCCAGATTCGTCGATTCTCTTTACACAAGTAACTTGGTGTGTAAAGAAAAAATACCGTTTTATTCAATTAATTCATAAAATCAAAATTAATAAATAAAAATAAAATATTTTCAATGTAAAATACATTCTTTTATCAAACTATAAATAATTCTTCTTTGTGTTGACTGGTAACATCTTTTAATAAACAAATATTTAAAATCAACAAAAATAAATTATAAAACATTACAAAAATCAGAATACTTTGTGATATTTCAAATTTACTTTTATTTTATTTCTCATTTATTTGCTCTGTTTTTTCGTTGTTTTCGTAAATTCGTTTAGTTTCAAACTTTAAACGAGTGTTTTCCACTTCCAGACTGAGCATGAAGTAAAATTTCGAGTTGAGAAAAGCCCTAAGAATTTGGATTTGGACGCGTAGCGTCAAAATCCAAATTCGGTCTTTTCTCAACTCGAAATTTTACTTCATGCGCCACGCGCACAAAACACTGATTGAACGTGAAGTTTTCATTTTTACTATTCATGGTATAATTTTTAATACGGATTGGAATTACATCACTTTAAATCATTGTTTTATACTCGTGGCGCATGAAGTAAAATTTCGAGTTTAGAAAAGCCTGAAAATTTGGTTTGGCCGCTCCGCGCTTCGCGCTACGCGACCAAACCAAATTTTCAGGCTTTTCTAAACTCGAAATTTTACTTCATGCTTAACCTGGGAGTGGAAAACACTCGTGAGAATTTTTATAAAGAAAATTGTGCATATACGGTTTTCTTCTTACAAAATCGACGATTTTGAAATTCTTTATTTAATTTGATAAAAATGACAGACGTTTTCATCGATACTAGAAACAATCTGGGGCATTAATTTCTCCCAAAAAAATTCCTAAAGCACCTAGCTTGAATAAAATATTCTTGTAAATCACGGATCAAAACAATATTCCATAAAAATTTTCGAACGAAAATTACGACTTTTATTAAGATTTTTAAAAACTCTTAAAAAATTCACAGACTTTCTTATCGATATTAATTGGGTTTGTTTATTTTCCCCAGAAAAAATTTAAAACACCTAGCTTGAATTAAAATTTCTTGAAAATCGCGACTCTTAAACAAAATTATATATAAATTTTCATACGAAATGATCGTACACTTCTGTGCAATAAAATTAAGTACAAGTCTTATGCCTATTTTTCACAATATTTTATTTGTATAATTCGGGTTTGTTTTAATTGCCTAGCAGCAGTTTTAATAAATAATAAAACACCATACCACTTCTTTCCTGCTCCCAACGTTTCTTAACTCTGAAAACAGTGTCTTTACTGATGTTCACCAATCGAACAAATTGTCTAATATAAAAACCATCTTCAATTATAGTTAGATATCGACTTTTTGAATTGTTGTCTAAATGACGCGGTATTTTGACATTTAAAAATTGACATATTTACGAAATTAGGAAACTAATCATGTCAGCTTTAAACTATAACATATTTTGTGTACTTAATTTTATTGCACAGAAGTGAACATTTCGTATGAAAGAAAATGTTATTCTCAGAAAAATCACAAACTTTGCTATCGATTTTAGAAACAATCTGGGGTATTAATTTTCTTAAAGCACCCAGCTTAGATTAAAATTTCTTGAAAATCGCATTTAAAACAAAATTCCAACTTTGACTTTTATATCGGACGTCATTTTGAGGTTACAAAAACTCAAAATAGCTTTAATTAAACCCTCTTTAATTTCTAATATGTTAATGTTTAGCATTTTTATTTTCTAGTAAGATTATTTTAAAACATTGTTTTTATTATAACACTCACTTTTACACATTTATCATCTGCCTCATTCAAATCGCCCTGATTTGTAAAATTCTCATCGTATATTATTAATTGAAAAAGTGTTCGATTAAGGACTGAATAAGCTTTAATTTGAGTTTAAGAAAAAGTTTAAAAATTGTGCTCAAGACAAGCGCTTAAAATTGATTTTTGTGGCATTTGATGCTTCTCGGATGTTTATAAAAATGGAAACGCTGAAAAAAATTATCAGTGCAGAAAATGAGTAGATAACATTGTTTCCAGCATTTATAAGTGTATCTGTGAATTTTTAGGGATTTTTTCAAGAACATTTTTATTTTGGTGAAATTCGACAAAATGTGCAAATTTTGGATTGTTTAAAAAAAAATGTCAACTTGGAAAAAAAATCAGAGTTAGAAACAATTTGGTTAATTTTTTTCTTAGTTAAACATTCATTTCTATAACTTTTCACTTGATTTTTCAATCACCAGAAAATTGGCGAAACAAAAATTCTAAATATATTTAATGGACGCTCTATCATTAAGAACACAATTTTTAACTTAGAAAAATAAGAATTACATCAATTATTTATTCTTATTGAAGGGGTCTCTAAGCCCAGTAGTTGAATCTTAAAAAATTATAAAATTAATATTTAAAGTAAACATATTCGGTTTTTTTCTTATTGGCTAACTGGATATCTGCTGATTTTTTTATAATGTTGATTATTTGGTTGGATACTCTAATTGTAATTCTGCCTTAAAAATAAATTTGAATTTATGTTTTCCTCATTGTTGCCATGTGCTTAATTACCCTATAATAAAGATTAATTAACTGGCGGAACATTACTTTCGGCATTTTGTTACCACTTTTCTGTCAAATAATAAACATGACAAACAGTAGGGACACCCAAATAATCAAAGAACCTAAGAAAAATAAATCCCAAATCTGGTTGGCTTATAAAAAAATTAAAAACATAGAATATAGTTTAATATATTCTTTTTTTTGCATTTTTTTACGAATTTTTGTTAAATTGAATCCTGCCTAGCTCTGATATTAATATACATATATTAATATCAGAGCTAGGCAGGATTCGAATCATCAATAGTTTGAATACTTACAAAAGGATTTGAATCGTCCAAAATAATTCGAATTAATTGTGAGGATTACATGAAAAATGTCTTTTGTGTGTTTTTAAATTTCTCGTTAAATCAGTGTTTTATACGCGTGGCGCATGAAGTAAAATTTCGAGTTTAGAAAAGCCCAGAAAATTTGTCTCGGATCGCTGCGCGACCCTCGACAAATTTTCACGGGGCTTTTCTAAACTCGAAATTTTACTTCATGCTTAGTCTGGGAGTGGAAAACACTCGTTTAAAGCTTCGAATTGAACTTAATAAAAAACAAGGAACATCTAAAGATTTACAGAAAATAGGCTGTTTTGCGGAAAACATCATTCCTACTAGCAGAAACAACTAGCACTATTACCAGCTAGAACTTCTAGCTCAGATGGTTGTAGCTTCAGATATCTTGCTACCAGCAGACGAGGCCTGTACTAGTACTACTAAGTACTATTAGCCGAAAGAACCACTACTACAAAATGTAACGTTTACTTGTTTTCAGTTAAAAACGATTTGTTTGTTAGCAGAAAGAACTGCCGCTATTGACAGACAGAGCTTCTAGTTCAGCAGACGGAGCCTGTACTACTGCTACTACTAGTAACAGAAAAAACTAGTGGTAGTAGAATAAAAAAAACTACTATTAAGCTGAAAGAAGGACCAAGGCCGCAGCCAAAAAAAAAAAAAAATCGGAGGGGGTTATAAAAATTTATTTTATTTATTTTAGGGAAAAATATTGTTTCGGACTGATATTCATAATGTCAATGTTAGGTTCCGGGGACTCATATCGCCACCGAAGCACAGATCTGCTATTTATACGAGATGTATTTCTTACAACATCTATAAATTATTCAATAAAATTCCCCAAAACCTAAAACAATTAAAATTCAACAGCTTCAGATGTCACTTGCGCTCTCTGTTACTACGAAATGAGCTTTGAATTTACAGAATTAATTCGAGATATTGACGACGAAATATGCTTGTCTATTATCCCTCACACGTTGCAATAACATTTATGTTTAATTTTTCGTAGGTTAAGTGGAAGATCAGTAACAGGTTAAGCTGACCAAACTTCGCCTACGCTTATAAGTATTTATTTTATGTATGACAAATAAAGGCATTTATTATTATAATTATTATTATTATCTTACAGTCCCGCTTTTACATACAAAAATTTATCATTTTGAAAATTTCAGGGGGTTTTGAACCCCCACATCCCCCCCCTCCTCCCGCTACGGTCTTGAGAACTACTGCTACTAGCCAAAAGAATTACTACAGCAGAAAGAACTACCGCTATTAACGGAGCTTCTAGTTCAGATGGTTCTAACTTCAGATGTCTTGCCATCAGCAGACGGAACCTGTAGTACAGGTTCCGTCTGTACTAGTAGTAGAAAGACCTACTCGTAGTAGTAGTAGAAGGAACAAAATAGTAGTTGTTCTTTCTACTACTGAAAGAACGAACGCTAGTAGCACAAAGAAATTGTACTACTAGCTGAAATAACTACTACTACTGATAGGAATGTTAATTTTTTAGCAGAACACGCTATTTCTACCAGCAAAAACAACTACCGCTATTGGCAGACAAGGCTTCGGGTTCAGATGGTTCTAGTTTCAAATCTTGCCACCGGCAGATGGAACCTGTACTACTACTAGTAGCAGAAAGACCTAGCTGTCGTTTTTTTATATCAAAAAACACAATTTCTACTAACAGAAAGAACTACTATTAACAGAGCGTCTAGTTCAATTGGTTCTGGCTTTCGTGTCTTGCCACCAGTAGACGGAGCCTGTACTACAACTAGTTGCAGAAAGCCCTAGTAATAGTAGAAGGAACAAAATAATAGTTGTTTCATCTACTACTACTAAAAGGATGATTGCTGCTAGCAGAAAGAACTTGTTTTACTAGCTGAAAGATAGATAGTTTACTTCTTTTAACATAAAACGCATTTCTACTAGAAGATTAAAAATACAAGTTTTTTTCTTTGTCACCGCCATTGCTTAACAATCGCCAATTGTATATAATATTAATTAACGAGTGTTTTTTTGAGAATTAATTGTTATCTTCATCATGGTTTATAATTATTCATATTTCTTCCGAGCAAACAGATACAGGGAGTTTTTCTTTTAAGTATACGTATTCCAAATTCAGCCTATTTTCTGTAAATTTTTAGATATTCCTCGTTTTTTCAAAGTTCAATTTGAAGCTTTAAACGAGAGTTTTCCACTCCCAGGCTAAGCATGAAGTAAAATTTCGAGTTTAGAAAAGCCCCGTGAAAATTTGTCGAGGGTCGCGCAGCGACCCGAGACAAATTTTCTGGGCTTTTCTAAACTCGAAATTTTACTTCATGCGCCACGCGTATTAAACAGTGATTTAACGAGAAATTCAAAAACACACAAAAGACATTTTTCATGTTTATCCTCATAAATAATTCGAATTATTTTTACGATTCAAATCCTTTTGTAAGTATTCGAATCTTTTTATAAATATGCGAATCATTTTATAAAAATTCGAATCCTTTTATAAATATTCGAATCCTTTCATAAGGATTCGAATCCTTTTATATGGATTCGAATCGCCCACATTTGGATTCAAATAAGAATCCTCTTAAAAAAATTTAACGAATCCGGATCACGAATCAAGTTGAACTAAAGTATTCGAATGCCTCTTTTGAATCCTCTAAAAGGATTTGAATCCTGCCCAGTTCTGATACCTACTAAAAATGCACGTGCAAAAAATATGCTGCTGTCAACGTGTTAAAATGTTATAATTTGATAATTGTGCAAGTAAAAATATCATTAAGAACACTAAACGCTAATTGTTCAACAGTGACTTAACTTAAGCTTGGTTTGAGTTATATTGGAATATACGTAAATTAAACCGAGTTTAGGCTAAACTTGGTTAAGCATTTATTGAACAATTAGTGCTTAGAGGGAATATAGTAAGTTTTATGAAACATAGACTACTCTAAACATATTTCATTTTAGCAGCAATTTTATTTAAAATAAATCTAAATAATTAAAACATAATTTCCTATCAATAATTTCTTAAAATCTACGGACATTATTGTTTTTTTTTATTCACTAGTAAATGTATGCATATAAAAAATCTCAATATTCTGTACAAACGTAAAAATACAAATTAGCTTAGGAACTAAGTAGTTTGCTTAAATAAATTTTAAATTCCACTAGATTATTGCACTTTCTTTCCATACAATAAAAAAAATTCACCACTGTTTTGGTTCGCTTCGCTTTGCTCCGCTCGGTTTTCCTCTTTCTTCTAATTATATACACAATACACATCACTGTAAGTACTTTATGTTGATTCGGTTGAGTGGAAGAATTGGATAGGACACTTCGTTAAATGGCTCTTCAAAATCGCTAAAAAAAATTAACAAATAAAACGTTAGTATAATTAAAATTGCCAATAAAAAAAACAATATAAAGCGTTGTTATAAATTCAGAATTGTTAGATATGAGTTTTCTCGTTTTTTCAGGTTTTAATAAATTTATTTGACTTGATGCATAAGGGTAAAGTGGTCTAATTTTTAATTGATTTTTACCTAGTGTATTCTTATCACTCTAAAACCGGATGGTATAAAAATAAAATTTTAGATATACACTTCGTTTTCATCATTTACCAAGTGCACAAAACTTTATGATATAGTTTTGTCACTTGTTAAACGATGAAAACTAAGTGTATAACTAAAATTGTATTTTTATACCATCCGGTTTAAGAGTTATGAGAGTTTGGAATTTGTAAAACAAAACGACTTTAAATGCTCAGTCTAGAATTAAGAAATTTCAAAACTAAAAACGTTAATATATTTCGGAAACGCCACATGGTAAACTTATTTGAAATTTTAAAATTAATGTTGTTATTCAAAATACTAAACCGTTATTAATACAAATAATGTGAGTACAAATTTTCCAAAAAATTGACGTGATTTTGTTTATATAACTAAAAGTTCTCTACTAAATTCAATCCTCGGATGTCAATGGGATTAAATGTATAATGCATATTTAATACATATCATACATGTCTGCTTTTTTAAGCAAACATTACAGTTTAGACCAGTGTTTCCCAACCGTTTTATAGGCTTTGCAGCATGCAGACCTAAAATCCAGTTTAAAATAAAGTGAACTTGAATTTCCCAATTGTTTGCAGAATATTTAAAAAAATATAAAAACGAATTAAAACTAATATCGACTTTCTGCAAATACAACCGATGTAATAAACATGAAAATCACTAAATTTACATAGTAATGATGGATCTATATCTTTTTGTAGATATTGATATACACAATAAATATTTGTTGTGCAACTCCAATATTCATTGTTTAATTTAATATCTGTCGGGGTATTAGCTCGGGAAGTAGTTGTTTTAAAACTAAAATTTTGCAGAAAGTGGATATTAATTGTAATTCGTTTTCATATTCTTTAAATATTAGGCGAATTTCACTGTGATTGTTACTTAAACTGTGATTGCTACTTATAATCACAACTGTTACCTACACTGTGATTGCTACTTAAACTGTGAATTAAAACGTAACTGCTACTTAAACTGTGATTGTTACTTAAAACGTGATTGCGACTCTTGCCGCGACTTTTACCTAAACTGTGGTTGCTACTTGTGTTAAGCAGGGCTGGCCAACCCGCGGCCTTTAGAGAGTTTCTGTGTTCCATGTTTATTAATGTATTTTTAAAATATTCAATTAAATTTAGGTTTCTAGAAGATAAGTTTTAAATACAGGTATTCGTATTCGATTTAGCTAATAATCGCTAACATTTCAATATTCGAATTCGCCAAGTTAATTGCGAATACGCGAATATTATTTGCATTATCAATTTTATTAAATTCATGGTTTAGTATTGTTGTAAAAATGAAGTGTTTTTCAAACATCAAATTAAATCAGTGTTTTGCACGCCTGGCACATGAAGTAAAATTTCGAGTTTAGAAAGCCTGAAAATTTGGATTAGTCAGGGCGCGACGCGCTTCGCTCGCGCGATCCGGCAATTCCAAATTTTCAGGCTTTTCTAAACTCGAAATTTTACTTCATGCTTAATCAGGAAGTGGAAACACTCGTTGGAATATTACTGAACACTATAATAAATAGGAAGATATAAAAGAAAGAAATCAAAGAAAATATTACTAGTTTAAAAAAAAATATTTTCAAACATATATTTTTTATAAAGAGATAATTCACTAAATTTTGAAAAAGTTTGTAAACATGTAAAAAAATCAACAGATTATTTAATCAAGATGAAAATAACTAAATTTACATAGTAACTTATCGTAGATAATTAATAAATCTTGACAAATTTTTCTAAAAAAATGACGATAACTTGAATTAACAATAAAATTATTGCTAAATACTTTTTGTAAATGGGGAATCCGTAAAATAAAATATATAAATAAAACCTAAAATTAAAAATAAATAAATAAAATATAGAAAACAACAAGAGGTAAATTAGGCAAAATATTTAGTATTTCTTAAAATAATCTTAAAATTTATTTAATTCAGTGAATTTTATGTTGACTATCTTCAACATAAAATTCACTGAATTAAATAAATTTTAAGATTATTTTAAGAAATACTAAATATTTTGCCTAATTTACCTCTTGTTGTTCAAATAAAATCTTAAAATTAATTATTATCAGTATTTTTTTAAAACTCGTCCTGTAAATTTTTGTATACATTGTCTTAACGATATTGTCATTAATAATGATCGTCATTTATCATGAAAAATGTTGTACAATTTGACGATATTTTTTTGCTGAATTTTATGTAGGTAGCTATTTAATTTTTTAAAATTTTGATTTATTATTTATTTAGAAATTTTGTATAACTGATGAATATTCGCAGAGAAAAATTGTTTTATCTCATTAATTATATCTGTATAATAAAATATTTTGTTCGACGTCAATAAATAATTTTTCTAGATCGTAACTTTTACATATAATAAAGTTATTATTTTTACTTTGTTCACAATTAAACTAAATTTATATCAAATCTTGTAACAATAATTAAATGTTAATATGAGATAACATCTCATTAACACTCGTTAACTTGTTTCTCGTTGATCACTTCGTAAAACATTTCTACTAATATATAGGTTTTTCATTGAAATTCACTTTCGACTATCTTATTGTAATAATATAGAATTAAAATATGAAAATAATGAATATATTTCTATTCTATATTGAATAATTATAGAATCGAGATGATACTTGCTGATATACCATTGATTCAGTTGTAAAATATAAACATTTTAATTTCTACTAGGGTAAATACATACAAAAGAATACTATTATTATTTTAAAACTTCAATGTTATTTATTATTGATACAATATTGACATGTATTGAATATCTATATTGAATGATGCTATTAATACAATATTGTATATGTATACAGGGTGATTCAATTTGGTGTTTCACCCTCTTCTAACTTTTTTATTTTGAGAGTAAAGTATAACAAACCATACATATTTGTAAACGGCACGAAATTCTCTATTTAATGGTGCTACCGAACTGATAATACAATGACAACTGTCAAAGTAGCGATAGTCAACTTTTTTTTCAAATGACACAACACTTATTTTTTGTTTAAATTAGATAGTGTCCTCTATCTAATTTAAACAAAAAATAAGTGTTGTGTCATTTGAAAAAAAAAATTTCCTGCATCCGAACAAATTATGTTTACGTTTAGTTAACAAAAAAAGTGTAGAAAAAAAATCATATGTGGCTACGAAAATTATGAAATATTAAATAAACTTTTTCATTAAGTTCTTGAAGGTAGGTCATTTAAGAAATTGAAACATTCTTAAAAAAAATTGGCACGAATGAAGATTAAAATAGTCGACAATTCGGTAAATCCTCAAATTTCTATTTTATAAACATATGATTTTTTTATAAAATAAACCGATTTAATATTCTTTTTATCTTAGCGTATAATTAAGATAAATATGCGGATGTAGAAAAGTGTCTTCTATCCGAATTGAACGAAAAATAGGTATAGTGTCATTTAAAAAAAAGTTGACTATCGCTGCCTTGACAGTTGTCATCGCATTGTCAATTCGGTGGCGCAATTAATTAGAGAATTTTCTGCCATTTACAAATATATATAGTTTGTTATACTTTACTATCAAAATAAAAAAGTTAGAAGGGGGTGGAACACCAAACTGAATCACCCTGTATATTAAATCCATATAATAAAGGATGAAGGATATTCATTATTGACACATTATTGTACAGAAATTGAATATCCATTAATGAGTGGTCAATTGTATTCATTATTGACACAATAATATACAGAAATTGAATATCTATATTAATTACAATATTGTATATATACTCAATGACATTAGAAGCGTAACACCAAGAAGGGATGATTTTTTTGAATTCATATTTTAGCAACAGAGTGACTATATTTAAAGCATACATTGATAACAATTTCAACCTTGTGCCTTTTATATTTATTGTGAAAAAAAAATCACTTTTTCTTTTTTGATAAAACTATTTATATGAGCTGTTTAGTACAGATGTTTTTAGTTTTCGTGTTTCTGTTGAGTGTGTTAAGCTTAAATAAAATGCCTCGAGTCCGAAGACGTCCACAATATCACCATTTGAGCGATTTTGACCGGGGTCGAGTTGTTGCTTATCGAGATGTCGGTATGTCCTATCGCGAAATTGCCCGCCGTATTGATTCCACTGCAGCAACTGTAATGTATCAGGTATGGACAAAAGAAGGTAGAGGAGCAAGAAGAAGACCAATTGGTCAACCAAGGCGTACCACAGAACGTCAAGATCGGCGCTTAAGACAAATAACCCTGCGAGACCGTTTCGCTACTACGCGTCAAATCGGTGATCAATGGATTGGAGAAGAAGGTAGGCCCGTTAGTATGCGAACCTTATATCGCCGCATTCAATCCTTTGGGCTTCTTTCGTACCGTCCAAGATTAGTGCTTCCTTTAACAGCGAGACACTGTCGCCAAAGGTTGGACTGGTGCAGAGAACGGCAGCATTGGGAGGCAGAATGGCACGATGTCGTATTCAGCAATGAATCACGATTTTGTCTAGGCACGCATGATGGCCGTAGAAGGGTACGACGCTATCGTGGAGAACGACCTGATCTTAGGTTTGCTATTGAGAGGCATGTACACAGGACTGCTGGAGTAATGGTTTGGGGGGCTATTGCTTATGGTAGTCGATCACCTCTTGTATTCATTCGAGGCAGTATGACAGCTGCGCGTTATGTTGAAGACGTCATACGACCGACTTTGTTGCCTTATTTAGATGGCCGCCCAGACGTACTTTTTCAACAAGATAACGCACGTCCCCATATTGCTCGTCGAACTATGAACCTTCTTAATGAAGCTGGTGTTAATGTTTTGGCGTGACCGCCCCGTTCGCCGGATTTAAATCCCATTGAACATGTGTGGGATATCATGGGAAGAAGAATATTCTCTTTGCACCATCCTCCACAGACTCTAGCGCAGTTGATCGATGAAATTCAAGTTGCTTGGAACGAGATGCCTCAAGAAGACATCAACCATCTCATTTTGTCGATGTCCAGACGTCTACAGGAGTGTATACAGCAAAGGGGTCGCCAAACACATTATTAATTTTTTTTAGATTGTTTTTTAATAAAATTTCTCGAAAATGTAATCATTTTATTCTTGATGTAAGACTACTATACTGTCAAAAAATCAAGTTAAAATAATAACTCCTTCTGGGTGTTACGCTTCTAATGTCATTGAGTATATATTGAATATTTATATTAAAGGATAATTGATGATCATTAATAATACAGTATTATACATACATTGAATATGTATAATAATAGATCAATGATATTTAATATTAACACAACATTGTACAGAAATTAAATATCAATTATTGATTTTTTTTTATTGATGGAACATTAAAAACTTAATTATCTTTAAACTAGATTTATTCAGTATTGTATCTATAACAAATCTAAATATAGTATCAATAACCATATATTATATTACAATATTATGTGCACAACTATTTCAAGATATAAATATAAATACAATATTGCTACAATATAAACACTAGGGTGATTAATATATATAGAAAATAAAGTTAAAGAATAATTGATGTTCATTATTCATACAATATTGTACAGACATTGAATATTTATATTGATAGATCAATGATTTTTATTGTTGACACAATATTGTATAGAAATTAAATATCCATAACTGAATTTTCATTATTGATGTAACATTGAAAATTAAATTATTTTTATATAAGATTTATTCAATATTGTATCTATAATAAATCAGAGTATCAATAACCGTAATATATATTGTGACAATATTGTGTGCACATTGATTAACCATTTCAAGATATAAATATAGATATAATATATTTATATAAATATAATATATAGATATAATATATTTATGTAAATACAAGATTTATTTCTATTAGGGTGATTAATATACGCAAGAAATAAAGTCGATTTTTTTAATTAAGATAAATACTTCTAATTTTATCACAATCAAGGTTTTAATTATTTTTCTATCATATAAAAAAAGCAGAAACTAATATTATGTCGTTTGTAACTTTTAGTATCGATTGGTTTTTACAATAGCGTATAATCTGAAGCTTCGAGCAAGTGTGTCCACTCCCAGATTAAGCATGAAGTAAAATTTCGAGTTTAGAAAAGCCTTAAAATTTGGTTTGGTCGCGTTGCGCGTAGCGCTACGCGACCAAACCAAATTTTCAGGCTTTTCTAAACTCGAAATTTTACTTCATGCGCCACGCGTATAAAAAACTGAATTATTGTTAAGTTTGAAATATACCGCCTGTTTGAACTCACGTTAATTAATTTTCCAAATGTTCACTTCTATCTAATCAAATTATACATGAAATTAACAATCTCTGTATGTTTTTTTTTATTGATCGAACCTTAAATTTTAAAGTCGTATATATTTTTGAACAGCACGAAATTAGAATAAGTTATGTTTTGCGAATAAAGTATTTTTTGTCTCATTATTTAAATACCTGCTGTTTTCTTTACTCAATTAAATACGTTTTATTATTTAAAAAATCATTCTAATGTATAAAAATATACAATTTAAATTCCTAAACTTTTAGGAAAAATTTTAAAAATGTGAAAAGGTCTGTTAAACTTCTGAATAAAAATTACAATATGAAAAAAAAATGATATTGCAAAAAAAATATATTTCTGAGGTGCGCCCCTTGAAACATTTTAGGTGTTAATTTTGGCACTCGAAGCAATTTGAGTTGGCCAGCCCTGTATTAAAGTGTTCAATAAAATTCCCTAAGAATTATGCAATTTAAACTACCCGCTAATTAAAATAAAGCTAGAATCTGTTTTAATTAACCATGCGTTTTATTCTATAGATGAATATCTGAATTGCAACAATTTAATTTCATAATTGATTATTCATTGTATTGTATTTATAAATTATTACTATTATCATTATCCCTTTCTGAATACGGAAATCAAATAATTCGCGAAAATTTCAACAGGTATGAAAGTAAAGCTTTTAATAAGGGGTAATTAACTTTAGAATAGGCCTCAAATCAGTCAAATAAATTGATTTAACATTATTTTTTAGATAATAGTGATTTATGTAATGATAAGTAATTGGTTAGTGAAAAACGTACCGAAGAAAAGTGTGCGTTAGAGTTATCACAAACAATAAAACTAACTACTCTAGCGGGCTTGTGTTAAATGGCGGAAGCGGAAACTGGCAGCGCGGAATTCATTTGTTCGTGGTAGTCGTCGTAGTCGTCTTCGGCGTCGTCGTAGTCTCCCTCGACGCCCTCGTCCACCGGATCCTCCGAGTCGAAGTCGTGGTTGAGGTGCATTAGCGGCGGTGATGGTTGCATTATATCCTAAAATCGATTAATTAAGCAAACCCAAAAAAAAACAACACAAATATTAAATTGTTTTGTTTAATGAAGCATTAACACAAACATTAATCAAAAAAAAAACTTTGTTTGCGCTTATTAAACTGTAGTTGTTACGATTAGGATGTTAGTTGTCGAAATTGTAAATTAACAATTACCAAAGAACCAGATCATTAGCCCAAAGTCCACTTAAACTTTTCATACTGTTAACGGTGGAGGCTTCTACTTCGTTATATATTATAATTCACAAATGAAACACGATTTTAACTTTGTTTGTATAACTAAAACTTTATTAAGTGACTATAGTTTCGACAACTTTAACTTGTCATTTTCAAACTCAAAGTGATTTAAACTAACAATTGTACAGGTATATATACTTAAAATTAAGGACCTTAATAAAGTCTCAGTTATACAAACAAAGTTAAAATCGTGTTTCATTTGTAAACTTTTCATGACTAGATTATGTATCTAGCCACGATTTTTACACGCCTCATATTTCCAGATGCGTTAGTAAATGAAATTGATTTTATTTTTAGTGTATGTAATATCGTGAGCGTATCATCAAACTTTATTAATTAAACTTCAAATTCTATGAATTTCAATTAATTCTGCTGAATTACTCCGAAGTCCATATATTTTTTCATCGAACTAATAAAACATCCGCTTTATACACAAAATTTCATCTCTAATCCGCATCCAGGTAATTCATATTAAATTCAAAACCACCAAACAAAGTTTTTCGCCACGATTACACCCCGTTTATTAAAAATTAACAGCCCTAAAAGTTTCGTAATGTACTCTACCTTCGGAGGCCGCCATCCGCATCCAGGCAGTGGAAGACCATCCGCCCCCAGAGGACAAGGGGCGTCCAGCCCCGGAACGCCTTGGTCTCCTTTATCGCCCTTATCACCTTTCCGGCCGCGTTTGCCCAACGGTCCCTTTTGGTGGCAAAAAAAGAAAAACGCAGATTTTAGTTAAAAAAGTGCAAATATTCGTTAAGGTGGTTTTTTGTTTTGCAGTGGCGGCTTGTGCAAATTTGTATTGGTTGGGCTGCAGACATAAACATACAGGGAATTTTTCTTTCAAGTATCATTTTAATAAGTTCAATTTGAAGCTACTACTGAGTGTTTTTAATACTTAATTAACCATGAGGTAAAATTTCGAGATCAGAAAAGTCTGAATATGTGGCTCAGTCAATTTAGCCCCCCGAAGTTCGACTTTTTTGAAAAAAACTATTGCGCTAGCCGGGCCTTAGTTAGCGCCAGCTAGAGCTAGCACCATTTAGACAAGAAAGTTGCGGGGGTTTGAACTTTCGGGGGCAGGTTGATGCTAGCCTCCCGAGTTTGGATTTTTCAAGTTTTTTTACACTATTCGGATTCCTCAGAGCTAGCGCCAGCTAGCGCTGCCAATTTAAAAGCTAGCGCCACCCCCACAACCCCAAAAATGATAATCAAATTGGGTGGAAAATTTAGCTTAGAGCTAGCGCCAGCAGAATATAAAGAAATATTCCATAAAAAAATATCAGGTAAACAAATATTTACATCCAAATTTTGAGGCGAGAGCTTTCAAATCCTGTATGCGTATTACCATTTACTTGCTGAATTTCAATATAAAATCATAATAATAATAATAATAATAATATTTATTTTTGATTACAGGTACATACGTCACAAAAGCAGAAATATGTATGCATATAATTATTAATCACTTAAATCTAACAATCTAACAAAGTATTCATCCAGAGAATAATACGCGTTAAGCAGTAACATATTTTTTATTTCGTGCTTAAATTCAATTTCTTATACCTGGAAGGAAGGGCATTGTATAATTTAATGCCATAAAAACGCGTACTATTTTGAGTGCGTTTTAATCTATTATATGGAGTCCGGATTGCGTTCGCATTTCTTGTTTCGATGTAGGAAATTTTGCTGTTTATGTTTTAAAGTTCGAGATTACTGTGGATGTGGGTAAGGCATTCCAATATATAAATAGAGGGCAGCGTTAGCAAATTGAAACTTTTAAAATATCCTCTGCAGTCTTCTGTATAACCGAGGTTACAGAGAATTCTTAACGCTTTCCGCTGTGCCGAAAATACCGTGTTTGCACTTGCCGAATGGCCCCATACAAGTACACCATAACGTATGTACGATTCTACTAACGATAGATAGCATGTTCTTAAAGTGTCGTAGTTAACTACCAAGGAAAGCCGACGCAGCAAAAATATAGATTTATTAATTGTAAGTACAATTTTTGAGGTATGATTTTTCCATGATAGTTTGCTATCTAGGTGGAAACCTAGAAATTTGACTTCATCAACAAGGTGATTTGGAATATGTTTTAAACTAAACTGGATGGTTACGGTTTTGTTATTATTTAATACCAATTTATTGGTTGAAAACCAGTCTGTCGCCAATTTCACTGTGTTGATGCTGTCGGTACTTATTTCCACTTGCGACGTTCCTTAATTAATTAAGGTAGTGTCATCTGCAAAGAGTATCATTTTGTCTTCTCCAACATATTTACAGATATCATTTATGTATAACAAGAATATCACGGGGCCCAACTTTGAACCCTGTGGTACCCCTGTGTTGCAGGTGTATTTAGTTGAAAGCGAATCCTGAACCTTTACTGACTGTACTCTGTCAGAGAGAAAGCTTGAGATTAGTCCACAGCTGGAGATGTGAAAGTTGTACATGTACAACTTACTTAATAGGATTTCATGATTCATACTATCAAACGCCTTTTGTAAATCAAGGAAGGTCGCCTGGATAATTTCACTATTATTAAATGCTTCTAGACATTATTCAACAAACCGTAGAGTGGCAGTTGTGGTCGAGCAACCATACCTAAACCCAAATTGACTTTTTGATAATAATTCGGTCCTATTAATAAATGATACCAGCTGACTCTTTAGTAGGTCTTCAAAAACTTTAGAAGCTATAGGCAAGATTGATATAGGCCTGTAGTTGTTGACATCAGATTTAGTACCCTTTTTGAACACTGGTATAACAATAGCTTCCTTGAGGCATGTTGGAAAGAATCCTTCAGTGATCGCCATGTTATATAAATGGGTTAATGGTGAAATTATAACCTCTTTAACTGATTTCACAATGTCAGCAGTACATCCATAGATATCCCCACTCTTACTATTTTTTAAAGACAATATAGATGATCTAACTTGGGCATTAGTCACTGTTTCAAATTTAAAGTATGAATTGTTTTTATTATTACATATGCAGGGCAGAATAAGTTCAGTAGCGTTCAAGAAACTTGCATTTACGTTGGATAATTTCGATGCAACTTCAGAGAAATGGTGAGCGAAATCGTCTGCAGCTAACGTTGGCATGTTTGATGAGTTGTTTGGTCTGTGTGAATTTATGATGTTCCACATAACTTTTTGATTATTGTTAGACTTGCTTAGTTTTGATTTGTTTATGAGGCGGTGTTCATCTGTAATTATTTCCTTATATTCTGACCTAATTTTGTCCCGTAGTTCTTTGTTTTGTGCACTCTTATTTTGTTGATAAGCTTCATCTGCCAATTCTAAAGATTTTTTAAGAAATGTAATTTTTGGATTAAATTTATTAAATGAATATGATTTAGGTTTGTACAATTTTAGCGGAAAAGCAATGTTGATAGCAGAATGTAGGATCATGTTTGGCATACAAAATACCGCTTCCAAAAAATATTTCGACGTTGTAATTACTTTATTTATGTTCATAGACACTGGCTAACAGAAAGATGATGCCTAGAAGACAGTAGCGTAACTGACAATTGTGTTTTCACTCCTTGCTAATTTAAATCGTTATAACTCTAGAACTAACCCTACGATTTAAAAATCACTTTCGGCATTGTAATTACTATACTAATGTTTATAAACACTGGCAACGAGATAGCTTGTGCTAGTAAGACAGTGACGTAACTAACGATTGTTTTTTACCCCTTGATAATTGAAATCGTTATAACTCAGAAACTAACCGTACGATTTCAAAAGTTCTTTCGGCAATATAATTACTATACTGATGTCTATAAACACTGACGAGATAGCTAGTGCTAGCAAGACAGTGGCGTACCTGATGGTTGTTTTTTTTACTACGTGATAACTTAAATCGTTATAACTCGGCAACTAACCGCTAGCAAGACAGTGGCGTACCTGAAAATTGTTTTCAGGCTTTTCTAAACTCGAAATTATACTTCATGCTTAATCTAGTTGTGGAAAACACTCGTTGGAAGTTTCAAACTGAAGGCTTTTCAAAAACAACGAATGCCTGAACATTTATTTACCAAGTACAAATCGGCTTATGTATGTACCAACACCTGCATGTAAAACTCACTATATGTTATCTAACCAACCTAATCGTAACATGGGTATCTTTTCGATATTACAAAATTGTGATTTATCTCCTTTAGTCGCTATTCAATTTACTTTATTTTCATTCTAACACAATCTATCACAATATCCTAATTCTACAATATACAGGGAGTTTTTCTTTAAAGTATACGAATTCCAGTTTCAGCTTATTTTCTTTAAATCTTTAGATATTCGTTGTGTTTTTACAGGAATTCAATTTAAAGCTTTAAACGAGTGTTTTCCACTCCCAGACTAAGCATGAAGTGAAATTTCGAGTTTAGAAAAGCCCCGTGAAAATTTTCTGGGTTTCTCTAAACTCGAAATTTTACTTCATGCGCCACGCGTATAAAACATTAAAATTTATGTTGTTTGAACCTGAAGTAAAATTTCGAGTTTAGAAAAGCCCAGAAAATTTGTCTCGGGTCGCTGCGCGACCCGAAACAAATTTTCACGGGGCTTTTCTAAACTCGAAATTTTACTTCATGCTTAGTCTGGGAGTGGAAAACACTCGTTTAAAGCCTTCAATTGAAGTCTTTTTAAAAAACAAGGAATATCTAAAGATTCAAAGAAAATAAGCTTAATTTGGAAAACTTATACTTCAAAGAAAAAGTCCCTATATGTTATTATGTTGTATTCAACTTAAATATTATTAGGTAATTACTCATATTAAGTTTAAGATATATTTCTTGCGACTAATGAAGGTGCAACTCTCTAAGCAAACCTAAATATCTAATCCATGTTACATATCAAATATTTATATTAAATGTTTTGATAGTTGTTGCTTACATTATACGGCTCAGTCAAATTAGCCCCCCGAAGTTCGACTTTTTTGAAAAAAACTTGTCAGTTACGCTACTGTCTTCTAGGCATCATCTTTCTAATAGCCAGTGTCAATGAACATACATAAAGTAATTAACAACGCCGAAATATTTCTTGGAAGCGATATTTTATATGCCAATCACAATTTAATATTGAAATTCAGCAAGCAAATGGTAATACGCATACAGGATCTGAAAGCTTTCACTTCAAAGTTTGGATGTGAATATTTTTTTACCTGATATTTTTGAGAGAATATTTTTTTCATATTTTGCTGGCTTTCGGGGGGCTAGGGTTAAAAATGTTTTTTTTTTGGGTTGTGGGGGTGGCGCTAGCTTTTAAATTGGTAGCGTTAGCTGGCGCTAGCTCTGAGGAATCCGAATAGTGTAAAAAAGCTTAAAAAATCTAAACTCAGGGGGCTAGCATCAACCTAGCCCCCCGAAAGTTCAAACCCCCGTAACTTTCTTGTCTAAATGACGCTAGCTCTAATTTTTGTGGCGCTAGCTAGCGCTAGATAAGGCCCGTCTAGCGCAATAGTTCTTTTTCAAAAAAGTCGAACTTCGGGGGGCTAAGTTGACTGAGCCTGAAAATATGGTTTAGTCGCGTACCAAAGCTTCATGCGCCAGGCGTATAAAACACTGAAATATTGTGAAATTCAAATTATTTGTTTGTAATCGTGTTTTAGCAGTTTATTGTTAATACTGATTTAGCAGTATATTTTTAAATTGCTCAGTATTTCAGTGTTTTGGACGTATGGCGCATGAAGTAAAATTTCGACATTAGAAAAGCCTGAAAATGTTCAGGCTTTTCTAAACTCGAAATTTTACTTAATTTTTTTTATAAAATACTCATACAAGTGCAGAATTTTACTTAAAATCAAGTATTAGAGTTAACTCTATAATTTGCACAGCCGTTAATGGGTTAATGAAAGTATAATAAATTAGTAAACGGAACACACGAATTAAGTATAAACCAATAAACAATTTAAACAGTATTAAAATGCCGATTTTGTTTCAAGGCACACTACATTTATTGCCAAAAAGTCATGTGAACAAGATTTATTAGAATTTGTTTCTGACATAAATAATAAATTAATATCAACATATAGGGCATAATTGGATTCAGAAAAACAATGTCTAATATAATAAAATAAGAAAGGTATATGCAGCCATTTTAAACCCCAAAGTTAACTATTATTTAGCAATGAAGTTAATTTAAATATATATATATTAATATATATATATATATAATTACTGTTCATTTATAGTATTTAAACGGCCATTGGTATTGTTTTTTAGGTTATTCAAATCGGTAAATAAATAACAGAGTTATGGCGTTGGGCGTTTTTTTATGGAACACCCGGCCTATGTATTAGATTCTACTATTGGTTCTTAACATATTTGCTAATATACAGTTTACACATGAAATTAAGATCAATGGTAAATTTTTATTATTAGATTTATTAATTATAAAAAAATATATTTTCAAAATATCAACCTAAACTTTAAAATATATTCATTCAAATTTAAATAGTCCATTTAACATAAATGATTATCTTTTAATAATATGATTAATCGGAAAAAGTGAGTTCACATTAATTTTAGATATAGCTAGATCATTAAATTATAATACTAACATAATTAAAAAATTAATCAATAAACCCAAATTACACATTTCAAGTTTTAATAACAAGTTTCGTCATTCAGTGTCAAGGTAGAAAACTGTATATTAGGTTGATATTTTACGGAATTTTTCTTTAAAAATATATTACTAAAAAGAAATAAACTAGAATACGTCTAAAATATTTATAGTTCAATTTATACAGGGGGTGTCTGTAGCCCCACAGCCCTTATGGACGAGCCGCCAATGGTTTTGAGTTTGTTTTGCTTTCAGGAAGTTATTATTGTGTATGTGCATGTGTGTATGTTCTAGTATTAAGTATACCTATGTGTGTGTTGTATACTTACGGCGTCTCCTTTATACTGTATATTAGGTTGATATTTTAAGGAATTTTTCCTGAAAAATATATTACTAATGCCTGGTATTATAAACGATTAATAAATCATTAGATAACTATTTGTGAAGAAAATTTATTTACCTAGTAGACAAATAGGCAAATAAAATTGCGTATTATAAAGCAAACCTACCAAATAAATAGCAATTCTAGAAATAAATAATTTAATTAGTAGATTACAGACCGAAATTATACATTTTTATTGTGGCCATAGCTGAAACCACCAATTTGTTAAATTGAATTGTCAATATTTCAAATTAAATTGTCAATCAAATTGGAAATTTAGTAAAATTCCTTATAATTATGGAAAATAACGGTGGAATGGGACAGAATTACACAGAACAAGAAAAAGAAAGCTTATTAGAAATTATAAAAGACAAACGAGTGTTTTCCACTCCCAGGCTAAGCATGAAGTAAAATTTCGAGTTTAGAAAAGCCTGAAAATTTGGTTTGGTCGCGTAGCGCGAAGCGCGGAGCGGCCAAACCAAATTTTCAGGCTTTTCTAAACTCGAAATTTTACTTCATGCGCCACGCGTACAAGACACTGATTTCAAGTGAAGTTCACTTGTTCACAATATTTCAGTGTTTTCAGTGTTAAATACGCGTGGCGCTTAAAGTTAAATTTCGAGTTTAGAAAAGCCTGAAAATTTGGTTTGGTCGCTCCGCGCTTCGCGCTACGCGACCAAACCAAATTTTCAGACTTTTCTAAACTCGAAATTTTACTTCATGCTTAGTCTGGGAGTAGAAAACACTCGTTTAAAACTTTAAATGGAACAAATTTTAAAAAAGCGTATGCATAAGTATAAAAATCCTTGGATATGTCTGATTTGAAAAACTTTAGGTCTTCGACTCCTTAGAATGTCTTGTGGTTTGAATTAATCACTGTCGGGGAAGATATTATGAGCGAACTTAAATCTGACACGGGTGATATGGTAGACATGATAACCGTAATGAAATTAATAAATACAAGTAGTAGAATCTAAAGTAATTATAATAATATAATACAATTTTGACTTTTAACTGTCAAATTATTTAGAGAATAAAATTTACTTGGGAGAAAAACCAACAAATAATTTACTGGGGAGATTTGTTAGCCAAATAAAGTTATTTTGTGTTTATAATACCGAAATCTTTGGAATAAATTAATTTATTTCTAAAGTAAATTTTATTTAGGAAATAAAACGTTTTATAATACCGGGCATAAGTGGAAAAAGTGAGTTCACATTAATTTTAGATATAGCTAGATCATTAAATTATAATACTGACATAATTAAAAAATTAATCAATAAACCCAAATTACACATTCAAAGTTTCAATAACAAGTTTCGTCATTCAGTGTCAAAGTAGAAAACTGTATATTAGGTTGATATTTTACGGAATTTTTCGTGAAAAATATATTACTAAAAGGAAAAGGTCTAAAATATTTATAGTTTAATTTATACAGGGAGTGTCTGTAGCCCCGCAGCCCTTAAGGACGAGCCGCCAATGGTTTTGAGTTTGTTTTGCTTTCAGGAAGTTATTATTTTGTATATGCATGTGTGTATGTTATAGTATTAAGTATACCTATGTGTGTGTTGTATACTTACAGCGTCTCCTTTATATCCCTTATCGCCCTTTGGTCCCTGGAACAAATATTCCGTAAGTTGTATATCGGGTTGCTAGGATGGGATTCTTTAAATTTTTACTTAAATACGTTTGTTAAAATCACAAAATTAAGTAAACAATAAAGTTTTTAATTCACAATTTCAAACAAGCTTATTTGTTACAAGTTCGTACTGTACTACTTGGTAAGAGCTACTACAACTACTACAGTTACTAAAGTAGAAAGGTGTAACGAATAATCTAGATTGTCCCGATTTTCAGTGTCAATTCCGATTATCATTCGAGACAAGGAATTCATCAAATCAAGTAACACGAGGTTCTTTATAAGTACCCTACTTTACTTTACTTGATTTTCGCTTGACTACTTCACTTGATTCAAGCTAGTTTATAATAAAATATCAAGTCTCAATGAATCGCGACAAAAAACGCCTTAGAGTTTAAATATTTTGAATTATTGCAATCACAAAATTAAGTAAACAATAAAATTTTTAATTCACAATTTCAAACCAGCTTATTTGTTACAAGTTCGTACTGCACTACTTGGTAAGAGCTACTACAATTACTACAGTTACTAAAGTAGCCAAGTGTAACGAATAATCGAGATTGTCCCGATTTTCAGTGTCAATTCCGATTATCATTCGAGACAAGGAATTCATTAAATCAAGTAACACGAGGTTCTTTATAAGTACCCTACTTTACTTTACTTTACTTTATTTTTACTTGACTACTTCACTTGATTCAAGCTAGTTTATAATAAAATATCAAGTCTCAATAATCTGCGACAAAAAACGCCTTAGAGTTTAAATATTTTAAATTATTGCAGTAGATTGCTTATTACCTACTGAGCAAAAAACAAACAAATAACGTTATATCAACATTGTTGCAACATTAAACGTTGTATTAATGTTGAATAAACATTATTTCAATGGGTTTGCTTAGTGGGTATCTTAATTACTATTTTTATCAGTTTTTAACTCATATATTTATTGTCAGACAGCTTACCAGTATCTTAAATAAAAACTACAATTCTTTACTAAATACGTTGACTGTGGTATATTTTCTGCACATACATTTTTTAGTATACAGACACACCGCAGTCAGCGCGTTAAATTTGTAATTTTAACAACTTTGACAATGATCAATAAAAATAAAAATCGATTATTTCTTTAGTTAAACAGTTAGTAAAGTGAATGTGAATAAACGTGCATGCCGTGAAATGAAAATGGATAGCCAATGCTTAAGGCTTGACTAATAAAAAATCGCACTAACTCGCTCGGATGCAATTACACAAAATAAAACAGAATAACGTTTATTTAGTGAGATTAATAATGTTAGTACCTCTTGTCCGGGAATTCCATCCGTTCCCTGTGTAAAACAGAAAACCAACAGGTTAATAAATTAGTTAAGTCACTCGATGGTAAACGTTGAACTTACTGGTAAACCGGGATCTCCACGTTCACCTTTGCTCCCTGGTTCTCCTTGGGCACCCTAAAGATATTTACACATAAAAAAGAAAAATATTCTACAAAAGTAGTATTTAATAAATAAACCTGTTTTGATATCTTCACATTACAGATAAAGAGAAGAGCTTAATGATTTTTAGCGCTAAAATTAAAGTTAACAAGTAAGAGATTAATCCGATTTGATGATTTTTAGATTAAAAATGAATGAGAAAAGTCATTAACTACGCCACAAAAATTATAGATCAAAAACGACTTTTGAGTACGCCACAAAAATTAGAGAACTTGTTGATATTTAGATTTGAAATTAACTGTAATGGCAGTTTTTAGCGCTAATTAATTAACTTTTTCGCTAAAATTAAAGTTATCAAGTTTAAAATTATTCCAACTTGATGATTTTTAGCTTTAAAATGGATGGCAAATGTCATTAAGTACGCAATAAAAATTATAGAACTTGTTGATTTTTAGATTTAAAATTAGTAGTAAATGGCATTTTTAGCCCTAAAATTGAAGTTATCAAGTAAGAGATTAATCCGATTTGATGATTTTTAGATTAAAAATGAATGAGAAAAGTCATTAACTACGCCACAAAAATTATAGATCAAAAACGACTTTTGAGTACGCCACAAAAATTAGAGAACTTGTTGATATTTAGATGTGAAATTAACTGTAATGGCAGTTTTTAGCGCTAATTAATTAACTTTTTCGCTAAAATTAAAGTTATTAAGTTTAAAATTATTCCAACTTGATGATTTTTAGCTTTAAAATGAATGGCAAAAGTCATTAAGTACGCAATAAAAATTATAGAACTTGTTGATTTTTAGATTTAAAATTAGTAGTAAATGGCATTTTTAGCCCTAAAATTGAAGTTATCAAGTAAGAGATTAATCCGATTTGATGATTTTTAGATTAAAAATGAATGAGAAAAGTCAATAGCTACGCCACAAAAATTATAAATCAAAAACAACTTTTAAGTACGCCACAAAAATTAGAGAACTTGTTGATATTTACATTTGAAATTAATTGTAATGGCAGTTTTTAGCGCTAATTAATTAACTTTTTCGGTAAAATTACAGTTATGAAGTTAAAAACTAATCCAACTTGATGATTCTTAGCTTTAAAATTAATGGCAAAAGTCATTAAGTAGTCAATAAAAATTATAGAACTTGTTGATTTTTAGATTTAAAATTATTAGTAAATGGCATTTTTAGCACTAAAATTGAAGTTATCAAGTAAGAAATTAATCCGATTTGAAGATTTTCTGCTTAATGGCTAAACTTATTAAGTACCAGAGCTGGGACGAATCCTTGTAGAAAGGATTCGAATCACGAATCGGCATCACCTAATATGATTTGAATCACGAATATTTGAATAAAGAATTCATAAGAGATAAATATGATTCGAGTAACATATAAATATCGTTACCAATTGTTTTAACAAAAGGATTCAAAACCTAATTATTTATTATTAACACTGAACATCGTTGATAACAGACTAAATATCTGATTCCGTGTTACTCTGATTAAAGATGTATTTATGTGTTTTTGAACTTTACTTCAAATCAGTGCTTTGTACGCGTGGCGCATGAAGTAAAATTTCGAGTTTAGAAAAGCCCAAAATTTGTCTCGGGTCGCTGCGCGACCCTCGACAAATTTTCACGGGGCTTTTCTAAACTCGAAATTTTACTTCATGCTTAGCCTGGGAGTGGAAACACCCGTTCTAAACTTCAAATTGAACTCTATTATAAAACCGACGAATGCCTGAAAATTACGTAAATAAAAAATTCACTGAATATCATTAAAACCGGGAAAGTCATAGAAAAGTCATAGAGATTTATTTAAAATGACCAAAACACTAACAAAAAGGCCATATGATATTATTAAATTTGTCAAAATCAACAGGCATCATAAAAATTACAAAACACGTAAAAATTTATAAAACTAACTTAAATATTGACAAAAACAATGAAAACAATTTAACAAAATGTGGGTTTTCCACAGAAGAAAGTTATATTAAAAGGCCAGGGAAAAAATCTTCAATCAGGGAAATGTCAACAAAATTTAACATTTCAGATTGTGGCTACCATGTCAGTTTAACTTCAATTAATATTAAACAAAATTTTGAAAACTAGATTATTATCTTTAAAAACATTTTTAGTCAATTAATTAATGTTCTTATCAAAGCATTCAGTTTGAAGTTTCGAACGAGGGTTTCCACTCCCAGACTAAGCATGAAGTAAAATTTCGAGTTTAGAAAAGCCTAAAAATTTGGTTTGGTCGCGTAGCGCTACGCGCTACGCGACCAAACCAAATTTTTAGGCTTTTCTAAACTCGAAATTTTACTTCATGCGCCACGCGCATTAAACAGTGATTTAACAAGAAATTTAAAAAGACACAAAACACATTTTTCGTGTTTATCCTCACAATTAATTCGAATTATTTTCGACGATTCAAATCCGTTTGTAAGTATTTGTATCATTTTCAAAGTATTCGAATCCTTTTATAAATATTCGAATCCTTTTATAAATATTCAAATCCTTTTATAAATATTCTAATCCTTTTATAAAGCTTTGAATCACCCGCATTTGAATTCGAATACAAATCCTCTTACACAAATGTAACGAATCCGGATCACGAATCCAGTTTAACTAAAGTATTCGAATTTAAAAGCTTAAAATCATTAAATCATCAATTTCTTACGGACTTAATGCCATTTAATATTAATTTTAAATCTAAAAATCAAATTCTATAATTTTCATTGTGTACTTAACAGAGCTGGGCAGGATTTATTCAGGATTCGAATGCAGGATTCAAATCATTTTAGAGTATTCAATAGAGGCTACTCTAAAATGATTTGAATCCTGCATTCGAATCCTGAATAAATCCTGCCCAGCTCTGTTAAGTACACAATGAAAATTATAGAACTTGATTTTTAGATTTAAAATTAATATTAAATGGCATTAAGTGCGTAAGAAATTGATGATTTAATGATTTTAAGCTTTTAAATTAAAGTGCATACAAATATCTTCAGTTTTCTCATTTGATCTCAACTACTAATAAGTATATTTTAAACTTTATTTCAAGTCTGTGTTTTATACGCGCGGCGCATGAAGTAAAATGTCGAGTATAGGTAAGCCTGAAAATGTGAATTTGTGCTTCGCGGAGCGACCAAACCAAATTTTCAGGCTTTCTTAAACTCGAAATTTTACTTCATGCTTAATCTGGGAGTGGAAAACCCTCGTTCGAAGTAAAATGATACAGCAGAAAAAATACTTTTCTAGAATAGTATTTTGTATAAGAAAATGAGAAAAATAATCAATCACTGAATCAAAATTTATGTAGTTTTTTGCAGTCAGGTGGTCAAAATTATTAATAAGGTTATGAGGAAAAATTGTAAATAAATAAATTGTTTTTAAACATTTCAAATAACTAACGCTATTGATTTCGACATGTTGTTTTTACTTTCCCCTATAGGGAAAGTATAGTTTTCGTGAACATTTCCAAATCAAAAATTTTAATGGATATATCCATTTTGAGGCCTCCCGAGTTGATTAAGACAATTTCTGAGAAAGGTCTGTCTGTCGCCATTGAACACACTAAACCGATTGAGATGTTAAGATGATACTTCAAACTTAAGCTTTTTATTACAATACGAGGAGAGGAAAAGCTTTTCGTGAAAAGCGGAAACCGGAAGTGGTAGTTTACTTCTGGCGTTTCTTGTGTTTTCATTAATCCTGACCGTATAGAAGAATCTAGTTAATAAAAGTTGTAGATAATCAAAAAATGAGCATTTAATGTGTATACACTTTTTGTCGCAGCTCTATTAGTTATTTTTTAGTATTTAAAAAAATGCGTATCTTTAAATTAACTGCCCTAAATAAGTGAGCATTGATACAAATTACGATAGTTTGACATTAATATGAAAAATGTTAACAACTTGCTCAATCTCGCAGTATTCTATTCAAACCGAGGCCGAGCCTGAAACCATACATACAAAATACTAATATATTTTTACAATTTAGGTTTAATTTTAATTGAGATGAGAAGTTAAATATCCCTAGAACGTTAAATTTCGCTTCGTTAGATTTCGCTTCGTTCAAGACAAATCTCTACAAATTTTCTTAAATCGGAATTCTTCGCCAAACTAAGGATGAAACTCGGTGGCCTCCAAATTGAGTATTCGCAAAGACGAATACCTTTTCTAAATATTCATAAATGGTCACAAAATTCAATTGTATTGTTTTTCTTTGTTTATTTAATAATCGCGCTTAATTTTGATGTAATTTAGTTCAACTGTGAATAGAGGAAAAATGCTTATTTTTTATATGTTTCGAAAGCGTAAACGCCATCTAATGCCCTTTAGATGGCGTTTACGCTTTTGAAACATATGCAAATTGCACAGGCCGTAATAAATGGTCAAAGATGTTCAGTATTCTTCAAGCACTGGCTCAGGACTATACTGATGATAGCGTTGAAGCCTAAAACGCGTATATAGTTATAGTGAATGAATGAGTACTAACCACAAATTCATATGCTTATTTTTTAGTAAACATGGTTTGTATGGTAAGTAATGAGAATGATGCCAGAACTTTTTTATATTTAAAAATATAACTAAATTTAGTTGATATTTTTGAGCATACATCCTTTGGGCATCAATATGCCATTTCTCGCGGTTTTATCACATATAGTAATCCTCCAGGAAGTCCTAGACTAGCATACAAGGCCGTAGCCAGGGGGTGGGGATATGGGGGTCCCGTTCTTTTTTTTTATAAAGGTTTGTGTTAACTAAACCTTTGTACTTTTTCTTAAACAATGTCCAAGTATCCTTTCTAACTGATAACAATCGTTTCAGTTGCTTATTTTAAGCTTAACACAAAATGTTATCCTGTGTCAATTTTGAACTGTGACGCGACCCCCAAACGACAGTCCACTTTGTCGTCGATTCACACTCTGTAAAAGCTTAGAGATTCAAAACTGGGTAAACCATGTAGCTAACAATCCCCACACGACGATTCCACTCCCAGACCCTTCGGCTTAGCGCAATAAAACCATTCTCATTACTTTCCGGACAAACCATGTAATAAAATTATCGTTTGAACAAATGGAGGTCTACAATATTTTGAGATTTTCTGTATAGTTTGCAAAATTAATACAATTCTAAATATTCGGAAATAGTTGCAAAATTTAAATTGTATGAAAATGCTTGTTATACAGGGACGCCGATTTATCTGAAGACATTAAAATATTTTGAAAACTACTCATCGGATCAAAAAAAGTTCTGAATAAAATTTGTTCGTCTGGAAGAGGGATATCCAATGGTAAGTCGTCGACCCGCCACCCTCATCGCCTGGGGTGGGGTGGGGGTCACTTAGAAATCCTAAATGGGAACCCCCATTTTTTATTGCTGATTCGGATTCCCCATAAAAAATAACTAACTTTTATTTTTCGAAACCTGATTTTTGCCAATATCTCGAGAAATTACAGAACGGATCGAAAAGAGGAAAACACATGTTTAATTTTTCAAAAAGCTGTTCAGCGATACGAAACTTGATCCACCCTCCCCCCATCCCTACTCTATTGTGGTAAAAATGAAAGTTGCTGCAAAGTCGTGATTGTATTATAGCAAATCCTGGCTTTCCAAGACAATATACAGCGAGTTTTATGTAACACCGAACATTTTCATAACGAGAATTTTCCTTTGAAGTATCCATATGCATACGTTGCACATTTTTCGATGCTCGGTTTATTAAAAGAATTCAATTTGAAGCTTTAAGCGAGTGATTTCCACTCCCAGGCTAAGTATGAAGTAAAATTTCGAGTTTAGAAAAGCCTGAAAATTTGGTTTGGTCGCGTAGCGCGAAGCGCGGAGCGGCCAAACCAAATTTTCAGGCTTTTCTAAACTCGAAATTTTACTTCATGCGCCACCGGTACAAAACACTGATTCAATGTAAAGTTTAGCGGTGTGTTTTAGACTTCGTAATATATCAGTGTTTTGTACCGGTGGCGCATGAAGTAAAATTTCGAGTTTAGAAAAGCCTGAAAATTTGGTTTGGCCGCTCCGCGCTTCGCGCTACGCGACCAAACCAAATTTTCAGGCTTTTCTAAACTCGAAATTTTACTTCATGCTTAGCCTGGGAGTGGAAAACACTCGCTTAAAGCTTCAAATTAAATTCTTTTAATATACCGAGCATCGAAAAATGTGCAACGTATGCATATGGATACTTAAAAAAAAATTCTCGATATGAAAATGTTCGGTGTTACATAAAACTCTCTGTATGTATTTGTGAGTTATGTGGTGATTGTTATAATAGTAATAAAAAGCAGTTAAATTCCTTTCTTCGCTGTTTTTATTTAAGTACTATATGTACATTTCGGACACTAAGTGCCCATTATTAACAGTTATCTATTGATAATGGGCACTTAGTGTCCGAAATATACATATAGTACTTAAATAAAAACAGTGAAGAAAGGAATTTAACCGCTTTTTATTTCTATTTCCAAGACAAAATCCATTGATTTTACTTTATTATTGATATTACATTTTCTCACACATGGCGCTGCAATTGAAAGCATGTATTCGTTTATCAATAAGTTGACAACTACCTTTAGCGTTACCCAAGAACAACGACGTGGACGCAGTAGTTTTTTGTTCCCATCGGGGTGCTTATTTTAGGTAAGTCTCTTTGCCTCTCAGCATCGGGGTGCTTGTTTTAGTTGAGTCCCATTGCTTCTCACTGTTCAATAAATTAGATTAAATGTTCGAAATTGTGACTTTGAACTTCTATGCACTTATTTATTTTTTTCTCGAATGATTGTACACAGAAAGGAGTTAATCTGCGGGAATTTCAGCGCAAGCGTTTCATACGCGCTGTATCATGTTTTTACGAGTTGTTAGTGCTTTTTGAAAAACCTTATCTTTTAGATAACCCCATAGAAAAAAATCCGGCGATGTTAAATCAGGCGACCTAGCAGGCCAATTAATCGGGCCACCTCTGCCGATACATCGGGCATTGAAATCATGATTCAATACTTTCCGTGCTATTATCGAGTAATGCGCTGGGCAACCGTCATGCTGAAACCACATAATTTGTCGAATGGGCAACGCAACATCCTTAAGTAGAGGTTGTAGTTTATGTTCCAGGCAATGTCGATATTTGATTCCCTTTAAAGTACAATCAATAAATTAAGGACCAATGAGTTTGTTACCTATAATTTCACACCAAACGTTAATCAACCAGGGACATTGATGTTCCATTTGTCGTAGCCTCATCTGAAAATAGTACATTAGCAAAGAAATTGGGATTTATTTGTATTTGCTGAACAGCCCATTCACAAAATTCTATTTGCAGACGAAAATCATCTTCATGGTTCCTGGTGCAGTAAAATGTGGTATGGATGATACTTGTGACGATGCAATATTCTGAGAATACTATCTCTAGTAATCCAGGAATCCCTATGTAATTGCCGAGTGCTTACACGGGGGTTTTGTTGAACAGCTGCTACTACAGCATTTTTATAAGCTGAAAAACGCCCAGCATACAAGGCAACAGCATCGTCAACATTCCGCCTACATTTACCGAACATCAGAATCATTTAAATGTTTTTCTTTAAATTCTTTCTCTTCTACGGTTGCAGCATTCCCCACCCGAGGGGTTGGGGGTGAGGGGTTGACTTTGGTATCATTGGATGACCCTCTTCCAGGCGAACACATTATATTCAGAACCTTTTTTGATCCGATGCGTAGTTTTAGAAATATTGAAATGTCTGCAGATAAATCGGCCACCCTGTATAATATAAAAATAAACTGCCATTTGCAACAAAGGCCGTCTACGATATTTTAAGATTTTCTGTCTAGTTTGTATAATAAAACCAATTTAAATTTATAAAAAAATTACGAATATTACTCTGGTTTCGTAAAAATCCTCAGAATTTTTAAAGTTTGTATTTCTGAAAACTAATCGAGGAAACTAAATTCACAAAAAAATACTAATGCATCAAGTTATCTTCAACTATGTTTTCAATCAATATTTGGTGCGCTAAGTTTTTACAAAACCAAACAATAATAATTTAAAAAAAACTATTTTTGTATTTTCGTTAAAAATAAGAGACTTAAACACGTTCAAATTTTTTCAGTTTAGTTTAAAATATATGAAAGAACGTGCATTTTTGCTCGATCGCGTATAGAGGAATATCCTGACGTCTAGAGGGAAAACGAAGGCCACATTCTTGATCAGCGTATTGAAGTTAAGAATTACCTATCAAAGAACATTTTTTAAAACGTCATTTTGTAATACTGTGTAATATATGAAAATCAGTAAAAATATTTTATTTAATATACATTAATATAAAGTATCTTTTAATTAAAGGTTTCAGCTTTAATTTTATTGATTTTGATGTCAAAAATTCAATATTAAAATATTTAATTAATGCCCGGTATTATAAAACGTTTTATTACCTAAATAAAATTTACTTTAGGAATAAATTAATTTATTTCAAAGAATAATTTACTGGGAACATTTATTAGCTAAATAAAGTTATTGTGTATTTATAATACCGATATTATAAATACAAAATAACTTTATTTAGCTAATAAATCTTCCCAGTAAATTATTTGTTTGTTTTTCTACCAAGTAAATTTTATTCTCTAAATAATTTGACAGTTAAAAGTCAAAAGTGTATTATATTATTATAATTACTTTAGATTCTACTACTTGTATTTATTAATTTCATTACGGTTATCATGTCTACCATATCATCCGTGTCAGATTTAAGTTCTCTCATAGTATCTTCCCTGACAGTGATTAATTCGAACCACAAGATATTCTAAGGAGTCGAAGACCTAGAGTTTTTCAAAGCAGACATAACCAGGGATTTTTATACTTATGCATACGCTTTTTTTTTAATTAGTTCCATTTAAAGTTTTAAACGAGTGTTTTCCACTCCCAGACTAAGCATGAAGTAAAATTTCGAGTTTAGAAAAGCCTGAAAATTTGGTTTGGTCGCGTAGCGCGAAGCGCGGAGCGGCCAAACCAAATATTCAGGCTTTTCTAAACTCGAAATTTTACTTCATGCGCCACGCGTATTTAACACTGAAAGCACTGAAATATTGTGAACAAGTGAACTTCACTTGAAATCAGTGTCTTGTACGCGTGGCGCATGAAGTAAAATTTCGAGTTTAGAAAAGCCTGAAAATTTGGTTTGGCCGCTCCGCGCTTCGCGCTACGCGACCAAACCAAATTTTCAGGCTTTTCTAAACTCGAAATTTTACTTCATGTTTAGCCTGGGAGTGGAAAACACTTGTTTAATTATTTTATAATTTCTAATAAGCTTTCGTTTTCTTGTTCTGTGCAATTCTGTCCTATTCCACGGTTATTCTCCATAATTATAAGGAATTATACTAAATTTCCATTTGATTGACAATTTAATTTAAAATATTGACAATTCAATTTAACAAATTGGTGGTTATAGCTATGGCCACAATGAAAATGTATAATTTCGGTCTGTAATCTACTAATTAAATTATTTATTTCTAGGATTGCTATTTATTTGGTAGGTTTGCTTTATAATACGCAATTTTATTTGCCCATTAGTTTACTAGGTAAATAAATTTACTCCACAAATAGCTATATAATGATTTATTAGTCGTTTATAATACCGGGCATAAGTGTTTAATATACAGGGAATTTTTCTTTTAAGAATACGTATGCATACGAAGTAAATTTTCCGACATTGGTTGTTGTTCAAAAGAATTCAATTTGAACCTTTTACCGAGTGTTTTCCACTCCCAGATTAAGCATGAAGTAAAATTTCGAGTTTTGAAATGCCTGAACGTTTGGATTTGGACGCGAAGCGTCGTAGACGTTTCTCAACTCGAAATTTTACTTCATGCCCCACGCGTATAAAACACTGGTTTTGAGCGAAGTTCAAAATATACGTCTTTAGCATATTTTTTTCGTAGCATATTGTGAACTTCAAAATATTATAGTGTTTTAGAAGCCATGCGCATGAAGTAAAATTTCGAGTTTAGAAAGTCTAGGACGCTTTGCGTCCAAATCCAAACGTTCAGGTTTTTCTAAACTCGAAATTTTACTTCATGCTTAATCTGGGAGTAGAAACACTCGTTTAAAGCCTCAAACTGAACTTAAGAAAAACAGCAAATATCTAAAGATTTTCAGCAAATACGCTGTAAGTGGGACATGTATATTTAAAAGAAAAACTCCCTGTATAAATACTTTATTTATTGAAAATTGCCAATAATAACACTTAAAGAACTGTATTAACTTTCCTGCGATGTACAAAAGGTCAGACTTGAGCAATTTTGAAGAATTTTTTGAACTTTCTTGTGTAAAAAAAAACCTGAGACAAAGCACAGAAAATATATTTCTTATCAGATTAATACAAAAACAGAATAAAAAAATAACAGCTATTACTGAGCGAGAAATAGACTTCATTTTGGCTATAAAAGTAACAAAATACAATACAACCTAATTGCAGAAGCCAAAAGTTTACTGAACGTGCAACAATATTTAATGTTGATACGAGTATAAACAAAATAATAACGTTTTGCATTTTTCATCTAATGGAATAACCTCTACAAATCGATATTTCATCACTTTGCTTGGTAACAATGACCAAACAACATTTTTTCTAACAATGACCAAACACCATATATTTTTAATCAGTATTCCCTACATAATTTATATTTTTAAATGATACTTAAAAAACAACTTACTTTCATTCCATCTAACCCTGGTGGTCCCTGTGGAAAATAAATAAAGAAAAATAAAGAAACCCAAAAATATCAAAATTATAAAAATCAAATGCACAAAATGCTTCTTCAAAAAAAATAAAAAATAATAATAATAACGGCACCATGCACTCAAAAAAATCAAGGTATCCAATCACAGCACATACAAATAAAACAGCAAGCTTCTTTAGTTATGTCATTTTTTTTCTTCAAAATAATTACAGCACATGCACAAACATTTATTTCCTCCCTCGTACATGTCATTGGTACATCAAGCTTAAACCATAATTATTTTACAAGTCCTCCTTTCTCGCCACCGCACCTCCATCATAATTTAAATAAATTCATATATTTATAGTATTTATAATTTATATAATTTTAGGTTTAACAAACCCTATTCTAGATCAGTCACATAATATATTTATATAAGTAACTTCTTATAAATAAGGTCTACTATAAAACACCTAAAAAAAGGTAATTTTAACATTTATATTACAGTACATTAAGTTTAATACTTATAAATTAGTCTCGTTCTGCAAAAACTGTCTTTTTTACAATTATAATAAATATAATATTGGCAAATATTTATATAAAAAATGTTTTGTGTATTCCTACTTTTATTCATCTCCTCTCCTTTTTATTTTCACCTTCTTAAAGTTCGCATGATTTTTTTTTCTTCTGAGTTTTGTTTACCTATCTTAAATTGACACATTATACAGTTATTTAAGTACTAGGATGGACGAAAATATTTTTTTTTATTCACGTAATAAAAATTATTATATCTGTTTAGCGCTGTTTGTTTTAAATGCGGTAATTACAATAATTCTTTGTGTGTGCACTCTCCAAAAAAATGTATAGGCCTTCTATTTACGTGTGTTCATTCCTTTAGTTTTATTTAATTTTTTTGTAGAGTGCACTATAATGCTTGGAAATTTGAAAAACCTATGCTTTATCACCTATAGATGTACAAATGTGTTTTTTTAGCTTTTTTTTAGAATATCATTTCTAATTATTTTTCTTTTCGTAATAATTAATGACAACGTTTCGAGCGATGATGGAAAAGGGCCGTACTTCTTTTTTTATACAGGACGGTACATACTATGATGTGTTTAAATTAATTTCATATTTTATACATAATTAATATTTTACAGTTCTATTTGTAGCTTCAAATTGAACTCTCTTAAAAAAACAGCGTATGCATATGTATACTTAAGAAAAATTCCCCGTATATACAAGATTTATAAGAGAGGAATTTCATACAAATATTTTTATAAATATTACATATCTTATAGGAAATTACCGAAAATATTCACTGGTTAATAATTTCAGATACTTTCAGGAAAATTTAATCAATTTAAAGATAAAGGTGGAATAACGCTTTTAGTATTTTGTTTAAGATTTGTAAATATGTTTTTGTAAATAATCTTTAATGAACATTTCCCTTAAATCCCTTGAAATTGTTTGTTGGTTGTCGATTATAAGTAAGTTATTGTCCTAAAATTAATAATTTGTAAAATGTGGAATTAAATTAAACATTTATGAGAAATTAATAACTGCCTTATTCATAAACATTAATAAGCTTTTAATCCGCTAAAAGTGTTATTGAAAAACTAACATTATTTCAAATGTTTTATGACTGATGTTGGCAGTTAGTACAAGAAATTGTGTTCGTTTTAATAAATCTATGATTTCAATTTCTCTTTGTGTCATTTATAATTAGCTAACATTTTTGATTTTTTTGCTTAGTGTAATTTTTAATAAGCTAAAACCTTTGATTTATTAAAATTTCCAAATGTTTTTAGATAAATATTTATTGATTAAGTGTTTTTTCATAAGCATAAGCTTTGAAAAATTAGGAGTTAATACTGTATTCTCATTTATTTCATAATTTTGAAATATATTTAATTTTGTCATTAATTACATTATGTGTACATTATGTGTAAACTGTGTAAATTTGTAAATGAAATTATTAAATAAAGTAAGAAAAACAGTAAACATGTTTTTTTTATAAGAAATTAATTTAATACACACCATACAAAAATGCATTCTCGATCAAGTAAGATCTTTATATTGTGGAACGATTTGAATTGAATCACGCGAGATTTTAATTTAAATACAACTTGATTAGAACAAATCCGATTAAACTATTTATCATCATCATTACTATGTTATTATCATTTAGATGCGGAACTTTTCCATCACAGACATTATCTTCATAAGATAGTAAAAATGTGGGGCCCGTTATATTTTCTTTGCACAATTGTTCGCTTGTTTTTTTTTTTGTTAGTTTTTCTTTGATTCTGTCCTGAATATCCTGAATATCCCGCGCGTTCCAGTCGATCACCAGTTCAAGTCCTCCTAAACGCATCGCATCAAAATTTCAGCTAAAATAATTTTTTGTCTCGTTTGTCGAACGAACGAACACATGACATCATAGCCGGTTAAACGTAACAATCCAATGTCGTTTTCGATTATTTGAGAGTGTGTGTGAGTCAAGCATATGTTGTTAATTATTTACTTGTTTGTTATTTGAGTTGTTAAGGTCACTGCATTGTTCGGTTAACTGCTGCTATAGATTTTTTTCCTAATGATAGATGGATTTTCTTACCATCGGACCCGGTTTTCCATAATCACCAGGCCTTCCGTTTTCGCCGCGTATTCCCATCGGACCCTAAAAATTTGTTATTTTTCGAAAATAGTAGATTAGCTTCATAAATATTAGGGCTGTTGTTTTTTGATGTGGATAATTTCATGTTTTGGTACTTACAGGTAAACCCATTGGTCCAGGATCGCCTTTTGTTCCCTTTTCACCCTGCAAAAATACAAATACATAATATTATTTCTTTGATGCAGAAAGGATATTTTGTTTTCTTAAAATATTACACGAATGATGATTGATACACAGGGAATTGTGCTTTTGAGCATGGGATACATGCTCTAAAGCACAATTTCCTGTGATTTTCAAACAATCGCACAGTGCGGCCAACAATGGACAAAAGTAGAAAAATCTAATATTTTTAAGAACCGTCATGGAAAATACCCGCCAAGGTGTGTACTTTTAATTTTTGGGTAAAAATACAATTGTTAGACAGATATTAAGGCATGATTAATAATATAAAAAAAAATTAATAAAATTAATAAAATGTCAATGACTCAATACATCCTGCGTTTTCAATTTTATACGATTATTTACACCTTATAGATTGAAACTCTAAAATAACATTTTAATTGATTTTTTATTAGGTCAACGTCGAAATACCATAAAATCAGATTTACTCGAAATATAGATTTTTAGCAGAAAAGGCGAAAAGTTGATAGAAGTTCGTGCAAAAATTAAACTATTGTGAACATCGCTAAGTGAAGAATTTGACTAATTTTGTGAAAGGTACTGTTTAGGTTTAATAAAGAAGTGGAAGGACTGTCATCGCTCCCGTAAAACCCTTTACCTACATCATCAACAATCCCTAGTAGAAATGAATCTTGAGTTTACGTTATAGCAATATTGTATCTATATTTATATCTTGAAATTGTTAATCAATATACACACAATATTGTTACAATGTAATTTGCGTTTATTGATACTATATTATACTAGGTAATTTCAAATTAAGACACTTGTTTAGTTTTATGTTGTTGTATTCAGTTTCCTGACAGGTGTTTCGGTCAATGACGACCATTCTCAAAGGAAACATATTTTTGTAATTCCTTTGAGAATAGTCGTCAGATTTAAAAGCCAGCATGGCCGGAAGTAATTGTAAAATCTGTGAACTAGAACTTACATCAAGTGATATAACGATTCAATGTTTTGGTATATGTGGCGAAACGGTACATGGAGCGTGTACTGGTCTAAAGGATAACGAGTTGCGACTTCTAAATAAACAGAAGAATATTTTTTAGTTATGTCCTGCCTGCATTGAGACGCGCAAAGAAGGTCAGTCCATTTTCAATATCTTATTCGAAATCAATTCAATTCTAAAGATGCACAGTAGCCTTATCAATGGTAACAGAGAAGAGCTGTCCAAATTGTGGAATAAGATTGGAAAAAAACAATAATAAGACGCATCAGCCGGAGCCCAAGGTTAGTGACATCAATAGGGAAGTAGCAAAAGCAATTGCAGGAAATGCTGTTGAAAAACCTAAAACTATAGTAACAAAGAGGACAACTTCTACAAAAGAATCAACAAAACCAATTAAACCAATAGATGGCGTTGTTTCTCAAATCTCTGTTGAAAATACAAATAACTCAACATCTCGTGATAGCTTATTGGAAGAAGACGGATTTACTAAAGGTATACCTAAGCGACAAAAAAAGAGACGCAACGTTGTTATTATAGGGCAAAAAGACGACGCCTCGGTTCAAGTCGTTGAAAAAAAGGCATGGTTACATGTTGCTCGTTACCCACCAAATATGACCGCAGAGGAGCTGAAAAAACACCTAACAACTCGTTTTAATTTCGAAATATCATGTGAAAAAATTATTCCCAAATACACTAACCCATCGTACAGCAGTTTCAAAGTTGGAGCGCCGCTATCAGAACTAGAAATTCTCCAAGATCCTGGTTCATGGGAAAGGGGCATAGCTGTATCAAGGTTCAATTTTTTACCAATGCGAGGCGAGCCAACCCGCATGAAATAGGAAGCAGCGAACAGGAATCGTCGTTTACAATTTTCCACCACAACGTACAATGCCTCACAAACAGCATAAATGAAATAAAAAACCTAACAGCAGATATTAAAAACATTCAAGTGATTTGTATTTGTGAGCACTGGCAAGACAATACGCAATTACAATTATTTACTATCAATAATTTTAAACTTGTATTCTCACATTGTAGACAAAAGAGTGAACACGGCGGTGTTGAAATTTTTTGTAAAAAACATTCATTAACAACTCCAATGATCAGATTAAATTCAATGTCAATAAGCAAAGTTTTTGAATGAGTAGGAACGGAAATAAAACTTGACAATGCACTTATTAACGTAATATGTATATACAGGCCACCACAAGGAAATATCTACACGTTTCTTGAATTGTTAAATAATATATTAGATTTTTAATTTAGTAACAAGAGAAATTTCTCCATAGCTGGAGATTTTAATATAAATAGGCTAAATAAAACCCGAGATTGTATACAGTTTGAAAATATAATAGAATCATTTAACGCAAAACTACTTGTAAACGAACCTACAAGAACTCACTACAATAGTACAATGTCGTGCCTTGATAACTGCATAACTAATATATATATACGCCAATCTCAACAACAATAATTCCAACCTGTCTATCAGATCATACAGGTCAATTATACGAATGCTTTTCTCTGAATACCAAAATACCTATTCCGTCTGTTCGTAAAAGAATATTTAGCGATACTGCTATAAACAATTTTAATAACGATTTACAAGACGTACATTTCTCATGTTTTTACTATACCTGACGTAGACAATAAATTCGGTGCCTTTATAAATATTCAAATGCTTTATGTGAACAAACACTTTCCAATAAAAAAACAGGTAATAAATAAAAGTAAATCTAATGTAGCGTTTAACACTAAAGAAATAGTAAAATTACGAAACGAAATAAATATATTTAACGTTATATTTCAATATTTAACAGCAATAAAACCCAAATTGAAACATCTTAAAACTAAATATAACCGATTACTTATAGCTAAACAAAATAAACTGTATGAACTAAATTTAAACAATTCAAAGAACAAATCAAAAACATGTTGGAAAATAATCACGGATATCACAGGAAATAGACAAAACAATATAAAATTGCCAACATCATTTCATTTATCGAACTTGGCAAATGATTTAAAAACATTTTTTACCCAACAATCGTCCAAACTACTACTATCTAATAATATTCCAATTAATAACATCAGTAGATTTACATGTACTATTACCTACCATGATAAGGAGTTTAAAATTGAACCTGTTACGGAATCCGAGATTATCAAAATAATTAAGTGTTTCGAAAACAAAACCTCGTGTGGATCTGATGGAATACCAGTAACAATAATAAAAACATCTATAAATAATATAATTAAACCACTACAACACATTTTCAACGAATCGTTTCAATCCGGAAATTTTCCAAATTATTTAAAGTTGTCTATTGTCACACCTATTTTTAAAAAGGGTGATCCTGAAATTTTTGAAAATTATAGACACGTTTTTATTTTCAAAAATATTGGAATCACTAATGGCCAATAGGCTTATTCATTTCTTTAAAAGTAATAATTTGTTCTCTGACACACAACACGGTTTCATGTCTGGTAGAAGTATTGAAACAGCATTATTTGATATTCTAAGTCCAATCTATAACAACTTAGATAAAAATAATGTTGCTTTTGGTATGTTCTTGGATCTGTCCAAAGCATTTGATACCATAAATTATGACATCTTATTACTAAAGCTCAACCTTTACCGAATTCGCGGAACAGTTCATAAATGGTTCGAATCATATCTAACGTCTCGAAAGCAATCTGTAAAGGTTAAAAGTAATATCAAGTGCCTTGGATGTGACCATGGGGGTACCTCAAGGCAGTATTTTGTGACCTCTGCTATTCAATATATTCGTAAACGACATTAACAACAACATAAAAGAGGAATCTCATTTGGTAAGTTATGCAGATGATACGAACCTGGTATTAGTAGGAGCTACATATACTAATGTAAAAACTACCGGAAATCGTTGTTTGCATGACTTGCAAAATTGGTTTACGAACAATAAATTATTACCTAACAATGAAAAAACAAATTGTATGCTTTTTAAAGTTACAAATCAAATAGAAACACCAAACCATATAACTCTAAATGATAAGCAATATAGTTTTACCGATGCCTCGAAATTTCTTGGTATCTCAATAGATGAAAACTTAAGCTATAATTAACATATTGACGCGCTATCGTCTGAACTAAAAAAAGCCTGCTATGGGCTAAGAGTACTTTCAAAGTATACTAATTTAAAAATTGTACGAACTTTTTATTTCGCCTACTTTTATTCAAATATGAAATATAGTATAATGTTTTGGGGCAACAGAATCAACCTTGAAAGAACATTTATAATTCAGAAACGAGCACTGAGAATCATCTCTAACATGAAGTACAATGAGAGCTGTAGAGGTTTTTTTAGGGAAAACCAATTGCTTACATGTACTGCAATATATATATTTATGAATGCATGAAATTTATATGGAAACAAAATCACTTATTTGAAGACTTTAGATTGAAAAGTATGCATAACACAAGGCACGGCATTTTATTTAAATATCCGTATCATAAATTGGCGTTCACTGAAAAAACCCAGCTATATGCGTGTATAAAAATATACAATCATTTGCCAAAGCATGTTCAAAATTGTGACAGATTTTCGAGCTAGAAACAATGTCTTAGGGAGTTTTTACTAGTTTTAGAACCCTACGACTTGAGTGATTTTTTTGCGCGGTGATGTGATGTATACAATTATATTTTTTGTTGACCCTATTCCGTGTAGATGTACTGTACATAAACAATGTATTGTGTATTTTATGTTGACATTGGAATACAGATTTGTTATTATTATTATTATTATTATTATTATTATTATTGACCGAAACACGTGTCCAGAAACTAAATACAACTACATGAAACTAATCAAGTGTTTAAATTTGAAGTTACCTAATATTATAATTTCGTTTCATCAAGAGTGCAGTGAACAAAGTATTTACCGATACTATATTAATATTTATTATGGATACAATATTGTATAAATCAAATATAAAAGTAATTCAGTTTTCGATATTGTATCTACATTGAAAATTATTGATAGATATCCAATGTCTGTACAATATTGTGTTAATAATAATTGTTTACTTAAAAGAGGTCAGTTTGAAGTTTAAACGAGTGTTTTCCACTCCTAGGTTAAGCAAGAAGTAACATTTTGAGTTTAGAAAAGCCTGAAAATTTGGTTTGGTCGCGTAGCGATTTTTTATGAAATAACGGTGAAAGTAGGAAAAATATTACCGAGACAGGCATAAAGATTGTACTTTCCTTAAAGTATGCCTATTTTTTAAAAATATTTTATAACTAAATAAGGATGTATAAATATATATAAAAAAAAATTAAGACGCGATTACCCTGTCCACAGCAAAAAACAAACAAATAACGTTATATCAAGATTGTAGCAACATTAAACGTTATTTTAATGTTAATGAAATATTACTTAAATGTGGTTGCTCAGTGGGTGATTTACCAATGTTTTATATGTTTTTTTATGAAATAACGATAAAAGTAGAAAATATTTTATTGAGACATCCACAAAGATTGTACTTTCCTAAATTTCATCAAGAGTACAGTGAACAAAGTATTTACCCATACTATATAAATATTTATTATAGATACAATATTGTATAAATCAAGTATAAAAGTAATTCAGTTTTCGATATTGTATCTACATTGAAAATGAATGATAGATATCCAATGCCTGTACAATATTGTGTCAATAATAAATATAATTGAACACGCAACAATAGATATTCAATGCCTGTACAATATTGTATCAATAATAATTACTATTGATCCTTCAATATAAATCTTTAATGCATGTTCAATTTTGTATCAATAATGAATACTATAGGCACTTAATAAACTCTTAGATAACTTAAGGGTATAAACCAGGATTTCTCAACCGGGGGCACGCGACATTAGGGGGAGCGCGGCAAGATATAAGGGGGGGCGCGACAGATTTGTTAAAGAATAGTTGAAGTCAGGGAGGGGGGGGGGGGGGCGACTTGAAAAAGGTTGAGAACCCCTGGTATAAACAAAGTGAGAAAAGTGTTTCATTTGTTAATAATCAATACAAAAGAACAAACATCCACCTCTGTTTCATATACACACATCGTAAATATCGTAATTGAAACGAGTGAAAAACTGTTAGCTTCTTTGGTAATTTGTATAATCTCAAAATAAAAATGTTTTATTTCTGTAGAAGTTATACTAAGAAATGGGTGGACGAGCTTAGAACTTTATACTCATTTATAGAACTGATGTTTTAAATAGTTTGTTTGTTTCAGGGTGGGGCAGTATTCGTGTATATAAATATTGTTATTTGGTTCCCATTAATCACTTGATGAACATGTTTACCATATAGGTAGTTTAATAAAAGTCACTTGGTTTGTTTTATGAGGAAATTAAAACTTTGACTTTTATTACATTATCAATAATAATATAAATAGCAGGGATGGGCGGCGTCAACAATGTCACGTCGACAATCTCATTATCAACGCATCGAATTTCACGTCGACGTCGACTATTTGTACAACTTTCCTGACGTCGACATGTTGACAATCGTTTTAATTAGTATAAAATTCGAACTATTCAGCGTAATGTGATGAGATTGTAGTAGGTAGCTTGGAAGTTAACAGAGTATACAAACTCTCAAAATTACCTAAAACCGGAACATATACATTATAATACCATAACCTACAACTAGTATTCTTGACATTGTTAACGTTCTCGACATTGTCGACGTTGTCATCGCGCTGTTAAATCGATTATTAAATAGATAAATAGTTTGCAAACTTTCTTATTTCTATCCTTTGTTATTGAATCTTTGCCATTTGAATAAATAATACTTCTAAAAACCTACATTACATTATTTGAATGCATAGTTTTTTTTTTAATTCGACTAACCGGTTCTCCTTTAATGCCGTCCATTCCGCGATCGCCTTTAATTCCCGGAGGTCCTTGAAGTCCTGGCACTCCAGGAGGTCCTGGTGGTCCTGGAGGACCCATCACCTACGAAAAGATAATAAGTCATGGGATAAATAACAAATTGAGAATGCGCATTGCCATGATGAACAACATTTAGGAACTTCCTTTTTGAAAGAAGATACATACAAAATAATAAATAAACGCAAAGAAAGTTTCCCGTCACGTGGAACCAAACACGGGTTAGCTGAGTAAAACGCGAGACTTCTAACTACTAGGCTAGTGTTGTGAGTTGGCGAAAATTCTCGAGCACGTTCTCTATGACCGAAAAGGGGAAATATAGAGAACGTTCTGTTGGGGAATAACCTCGATAATTTACATGCTTCCTTCCGCTCGCTGTTTTCTCGCGGGCTGAATGCGCCGTCATCATTTATCCTCGTCACACTCTTCAAATGTAATGTAATAACTCCAAATATTATATTTTTTAGAAGATATTTTCAGAATATTTATCCAACTCAACAAATGACACTCACAAATGACATTGAAGTAAGCGAACAGCGTGTGTCTCACTGAGTCATATACATTAAAAAATAAATATTTACTTATTATTAATTATACTCCTTTAAAAACGATATCCTTAGTTAGCTAAAAAAAAGAAAAGAACAAATGGAACAGTGTGTGCGAGGAGGATAATTGATGACGGCTCATCTAGCCCGCGAGAAAACAGCGAGCAGAGGCATGAACATTATTTCGGTCATTCCTCAACAGAATGTTCTCTACATTTCGCCATTTTGGTCACATAGAACGTGATCAAGAATTTTCGCCAACTTACAACACTATACTAGGCGTACAATGATTTTTGAAATATGTTTTAACGAGACGCAGTTTTTAATACTGCAATAAATCAGCCAAAATCGAAGCAAATTTTAAAATGTTTATTTAATTACGTTTAAGATATATTCTGATTTAATGATGAAAAATTATATCCTGCATATAATTTTTCGCAGGTATCTCTGTCGATTTCACCAATTACTCGCCAATGCATGAAATCAACAAATTTGAAAAAAAAAACTGTGAGAAATAACTACATTATTTCATTAAATCATTTGAATTTGGAAATACGAAGACACTAATAAACAATGAAAAAATGTTCCAATATTAAATTATATTATTACTACGGTGATAATAAATTGACACAACTATTGTTGTTCAATAGTGGTTTAATTTAAGTTACATAGAGTACATACAGGGTGTCCGTATTGCAACAGAATGTATGAGGATCTCGGTTATTTGAAGAGATAGAGAGTCGGTTAAATTGGGGAAAAGTTGCGTAATTTAGGGCCCAATAATAATTTAAAAACAAATTTACAATATCTTCCTTCGTTTTTCAGATATTGTCAAAAAACGGATTTTTAGAAATTTCGTTTTTATTTTATTAATCAAAAACTATTGAAAGCAGACATTTACAACTTTGACATTATACAGGCACTTTTTAACGATAAATCTAGTAACATATTTTATTTTAAGATAACTGTAACATTTACCCAGGGACCATACCCAACTTTTGTTTTTCTTATGGGCGCTATTTTGACTTTCATATTATTGGAAGATTTTCTTTTTCTGAATTGAATGATGTATTACAATTATAGTTTATTGTACATTTTATATGTAAAATTTTAATCTTTTGTTTTTTGTAAAGAGTGCCTTGGAAATAGTTGAGTAACTCACTTATTTAACAACTCCTAGGACCCATAATTTACTTACATATCACCTCTGAAGACGGCCATCCGACGATACATATTTAACAGTTATGGTGTATTTTAAACTAACTTTCCACTCCCAGACTAAGCATAAAGTAAAATTTTGAGTTTAGAAAAGCCTCGCGTAGAAAATTTGTCGAGGGTCGCGCAGCGACCCGAGATACATTTTCACGGGGCTTTTCTAAACTCGAAATGTTACTTCATGCACCACGCGTGTAACCCACTGATTTACAGTAAAGTTAAAAATATACAGCACTTAGATGTGATGGTGATGAATATTTACCGAGAAGTAGCGAAAAAAATGTAAGAATTACTTTTTTGTGAATAGTTGTGGAATAGTAATAATAAAAGTAGAATAAATTTAGTTTGTGCAATTTTTATGTGATTATTTTTAGTACAAAAGATTGACAGTTATTAATTAATTTTGAGTGCTAGCAATGATTGATGTTATTGATTAACAAATATGACGTCATTGTTTAAAATGCACTCTTTGCAAAATAGAAAATATCATAATTTTAAATATCAAATCTAAAATAAATTAATTAATTTCAAAAAATATAAAAACTCGAAATGGCGCCCATAAGAAAAACAAAAGTTGACTATGGTCCCCGGGTAGATGTTAGAGTTATCTTAAAAAAATATATACTACTAGATTCCTTATTAAAAAGTGCCTCTATATTGTCAATGTTCTAAATTTCCAGATTCAGTAGTTTTTGAATAAAAAATAAAAACAATTTTTCAAAAAATCTGTTTTTTGTTGATATCTCGAAAAGAAAAAAAGACATTTTTAAATTTGCCCCAATTTAACCGACTCTTTATCTCTTCAAATAACTAAGATCTCCATAGATTCTGTCGAAATACAGGCACCCTGTATACATTATACTGACTATAGGCTAAATTTGGTTTAATATTTGCTTAAACCAAACCAGTATTAAACTTTATGCACTATATATTTTTGTATAATTATCAATAAACTTCTTACTTCATTTTAATTTAAATGATGTAAAATTATTTTTTGAAATAGTGTAATAAAAATTGTACTTACAATTTCGCCGCCCGTTCCCACTTCACCAGTGCCATCACCCTGGAACAGTGTGAGAAATATAAAAAAAGATAAAATTGACGACAGTTTTCTCAATGCGTGATTTAACAATCAGCTCTGTGGGGGTTAATTAAGCATCAATAATTAGTTACATAATACATCATACCGATACGCGCATATTAGATCGAGTAGCACGGAGATAGATTTATATTACCAATTAGCTATTCGTTTACGGAATTGCCTCTTAGTGTTTACTGTTGTGCGTGCTGCAAATTCCATTATCTACATGTGGGTATTATTACATATATTCAATGAAAATATTGTAAATTATAATACTAAATAATAAAATTAGGATGTAAATATACAAGCGCCAGTTGCGTACAAACTTTGAACTTCAATTAATCTCTGAACTGTGGATCAGTGCCAATTTCTTATATTTTTGAGAGAATAAAAATGTTACTTTGATCTGGAGTTTAGTTATGAACTTTAGTTCTAATATTTGTTTAACTGGCGCCTGTTTATGTAGAGGGAATTTTTCTTTTAAGTATACATATCCTGGTGTATACGCTGTACATTTTCAGGTACTCATTGATTTTATAACAGAGTTCAATGAAAGCATCCAACGCGTGTTTTTTTAAACCTTTCAGCCCTGGAATTTTTCTGGTGTACAAAAAATGTTTTGTTCACTGCATATTATTTATTACTATCTCAGATATACAGAGAGTTTTTCTTTTAAGTATACATATCTCAATATACTGTATACGCTGCAAATCTGGAATCAGATATTCGTTGATTTTACAAATATTTAAAATTAAACTTTCAAACGAGTGTTTGATTAGGCATGAAGTAAAATTTCGAGTTTAGAAAAGCCTGAAAATTTGGATTTACCGAGGCGCGCGAGTGAAGCGAGTCGCGTCCCGGCAAATCCTAATTTTAAGGCTTTCCTAAACTCGAAATTTTACTTCATGCGCTACGCGTATAAAACACTGATTTAGAATAAAGTTCAAATTATATCGACAAAGTTTGATCTCTCTTTCATACATTTTACTAATATTTATTTTATTCAACTAATTAAAAATTCACTTATAAAATTCTAGCAATTTCTTTTGGGATATGTAAGTATAATTAAAAGAAAAATACAAAAACAATAAATACACATTTGCAGTATTTATTAACGTCAGTTTAAACATAACTAGTTTGTATTGAACTTCACTTTAAATCAGTGTTTTATACACGCGAGCGAAGCGCGACTCGCTTCGCTCGCGCACCCCGGCAAATTCAAATTTTCAGCCTTTCTAAACTCGAAATTTTACTTCATGCTTAATTTGGGAATGGAAAACACTCGTTTAAAAGTTCAATTTGAAATATTTGTGAAATTAAAGAATATCTGAATACTCACAGTATATTGAGATATGTATACCTAAAATAAAAACTCTCTGTATATCTGAGATAGTAATAAATAATATGCAGTAGACAAAACATTTTTTTGGGCACCAAAAAAATTCCAGGGCTGAAAGGGTTAATAGAAAAAATCCCTGTATATCTTAATTTTATTATTTAGTAATAAGTAATAAAAAGTGTATATATATGTAGATGTATGAGTATTAATATTATGTAATTAATAGTGCGCACCCGGCGCAGCCACCATAATAACATATGTTTTCATTTATGTAATAATATATATCGAATGTTCGAAGAAAAGAACCTCTAGAGTACCGTGATTTTATCTTTTTTTATATGTAGGTTGGCTACACGCTTTAGGAATTGGCATATAAAACGTCAGATATAATATTTATAATATATAATTTTAGAGTTGCTAACTTACAATATTTTCCATGGCACTCTAGAAGTTTTTTTTTTATTGAACATATGATATACCGGGTGTTGACTTGGCGAACGCAACATAGGAAATCTTATGTAAATTTTGAAATGTTCAAATTTTGGCTCCCCTATTTATTTTAGAAACAAAATGTATTTACCTTTTTTGTAGTGGGAAAAATTGTAAATTCATTCGTGGTAACGTTTATCACTATACGTTTCTCTAAGTTAAAATAATTAAGAAAAAATAATGTGATTTTATAAAAATAATGACGTGCCATTGAATTGAAACAACAACTGCGGATGTCAAAATGACAAAAGATATCGTAGTCACTTGATTAAAGTAAATGTTTTCGAAATGATTTACACTAAACAAAAAAAAATGTCATAATTTTTATAAAATCACATTAATTTTTCTTAATTATTTTAGCTGTTAATTTTCTGACATTCGTTGATTTTTAAAAAAGTTCAATTTTAAGCTATAAACGAGTGTTTTCCACTCCCAGACTAAGCATGAAGTAAAATTTCAAGTTTAGAAAAGCCCCGTGAAAATTTGTCAAGGGTCGCGCAACGATCCTGGATAAATTTTCTGGGCTTTTCTAAACTCGAAATTTTACTTCACCAAAACATTGTAAAATGTATGTATATTCGAACTTCACTTGAAATTTGTGTTTTATACGTGTGGTCTATTAAGTAAAATTTTGAGTTTAGAAAAGCCCAAAAAATTTGTCCCAGGTCGCTGCGCGACTCTCGAGAAATTTTCTCGGGGCTTTTCTAAACTCGAAATTTTACTTCATGCTTATTCTGGGAGTGGAAAACACTCGTTTAAAGCTTAAAATTGAAATTGTTAAAAAAACAACTGATGTGGGAAAATTTACAGCTTATGCATATGTTTACCTCAAAGAAAACTGTTGCAATGCGTTTTTTTATCTGGGTAAACAGGGATTTGTATACCAAAATAAAAAATTCCGAAAATTTACAGCAAATTCAGCTTATTTTCTTTAAATCTTTAGATATTCGTTGTTTTTTAAAATTTTACTTCATGCGCCACGCGTATAAAACACAGATTTTAAGTGAAGTTCGAATATACATAAATTTGACAATATTATAGTGTTTTATACGTGTGGCGCATGAAGTAAAATTTTGAGTTTAGAAAAGCCCAGAAAATTTGTCTCGGGTCGCTGCGCGACCCTCGACAAATTTTCACGGGGCTTTTCTAAACTCAAAATTTTACTTCATGCTTAGTCTGGGAGTGGAAAACACTTGCTTAAAGCTCTAAATTAAACTTTTTAAAAAAACAGGGAATACCCGCAATTGTTGTATCAATTCCATGGTATGTCATTATTTTTATAAAACCACATTACTGTTTCTTAATTATTTTAACTTAGAGAAACGTAAAGTGTTAGGTGTGAACATTAATAAATTTAGAATTTACCCTCAACAAAAAAATTAAATACATTTTGTCTCTAAAATAAGTAGGGAAGCCATTATTTGAACACTCTAAAATTAACATGCGATTTCCTATGATGCGTCCGCCAAGTCAACACCCTTTATACATGTAGATGTATGAGTATTATTATTATGTAATTAATAGTGCGCACCCGGCGCAGCCACCATAATAAAATATGTTTTCATTTATGTAATAATATATATCGAATGTTCAATAAATAAAAACCTCTAGAGTGCCATGATTTTTTATCTGTTTTTTAAATGTAGGTTGGCTACACGCTTTAGGAATTGACATATAAAACGTCATAATATTTATAATGTATAATTTTAGAGTTGCCAACTTACAATATTTTCCATGGCACTCTATAGGTTTTTTTTTTATTGAACATATGATATATATCTCATTTCAGTGGTTGATATTTCTAAATAAACAGCTAATTTTAATTACAATTACACATATAGGTTATTACAGGAAACAAAATAAATGAAACTTTAATCGCTACGAGTTTATTCATACATTTATTCGAAACGAATTATTTACAAAGAAATATTATTGAAAATTTGATACGTTTTATTTTTACGAATTATTATATTCTTAGTAATAATTATGAATTTTCATCTAGGAATGCTATTTTTTACAGATTTATTAATAAATATCTTTATTTTTGCCAAGATATAAGAATATCAAAAAGAATTTCAAATTAAATCATTTGTGTATTTTTTATTTGTTTAATGAAAACTTCTCCTCTAATTTATTCAATACTTAATTCTTTCTAGATATTTAATTAAATTACTAGTTTCGATTATTGGTCATCTTCTTCTTGAAGATGACCAATGGTCAAAACTAGTCGAAGCAAATATAAATTAGTGAAACAAAGCAAGTATATTATCCAGAATTAGATTCAAAAATGTTTCACCACGGAATAAGTGAGAAATTAACTTAATTCTTTTAGTTATCGTGTTGGTAATACTGAAAAACAAATATAAAGAAATATGAATATCATCTACAAGTTTAGTGGTCGTGCACCATTTTTTACATAATATCGTATTAATGAAACACTTGTATCTTTTCTTCACTTATTTATTTGGAGTACCAAATGCACATTTCGATCACGATGTCTATTAATTAATTTATTGATGTTCTTAAAGTACGACATTAACACCATCAATAAATTAATTAATAGACATTTATTTAAACAAAAAATTACCTGTTCTACCCGGTTAACTAATTTAAACAGCAAAGAGACCACATACGCTAGGATAATTTATGTACCTGATTCAGAAACCCGATTTGATAAACTATTTAAAAAATTCAAAATTACACCTGCTTACTACGTCAACACAAATTTAAAGTCACTATTGGGTAACACCTTTGATACAGTAGACGACTTGGAAAAACAGGGAATCTGCTCCATCAAATGTTGTAACTGCAGTAAAATTTATGTAGGCCAAACTAAAAGAAATGTCATTACGAGATACAAAGAACATACATCACATATCAAATACAACAACCCTACAAATCTGCAATTGCCCATCACTCTATTGAAACAGGTCATAAATTCTCCCTCAACAACACCAAGCTATTAAAATTCTCCACAAATTATCACTTAAACCTGTACGAAGCTTTTTACATGAAAAAACATAACGCTGATCTGCTAAATTTTGATTTGAGCCCACTAGACAACCCATTACTTAAACTCGTTTCGTTGTAATAATTTTTGTATTTTTATTTTTCTTGTTATATGTTTTCATGTTTTTATGTATATTGTAGCTTGTGTATTTTTCTGTTTCTGTATTTTATATTATTTGTTCCAATTACACTTAAAATAGATTTAAGATGTCGGCCTAATTGTCGGTTTTCCCTTAACTCCATAACCCCCGCGCTCATTACGTAATTACTCCTCCTAATCCGCAGGTATATATTAAGCGCATTTTAGCTTTTAAGTTTGTATTTGTCAACCATTGATAATGATCACATCGTGATCGAAATGTGCATTTAGTACTCCAAATAAATAAGTGAAGAAAAGATACAAGTGTTTCATTAATTTAAAATTGACATGATATACAAAACGTCAGACATAATAAATATCATATATAATTTCAGAGTTGCCAACCTACAATATTTTTCATAGCACTCTAGAGGTTTTTTGTTTATTGAACATACAATATTATATGTTATTAATAAAATCGCTGCTCCAATGAAACATGATGAAAATAATTGGCCTTATAATTATTACTTCGTTAATACTTTCATTAACTAAATAATTGATTAGAATGAATGGTAACATATCAAAATTGACATACAGAGAATTTTTCTTTTAAGTATACATACACTCAAGCCGGCCAAGTAACGCGTTTTAATCATTCTAAAATTCTAAATTCTAAAAATTTAGAATGTTTAATATAAACACGTAACATGTTTGAATCAAACATTCAAAAGCTAGAATGTTTGACGAAAACAATTTACTTGGTAGACTCATATACAGTATGTTATTTTATAGTGGGCCCACGATAAAATAACATACTGTATAAATGTTTTTTTTAATTTAACATTTTACATGCTGAAAATTATGCCTTGTGTTAATGTATTTTACATCAAGAAGATGGACTTGGAAGGTGAGCTGTAAGGTCGGATGTTCGACCTTAATTGTGAACCACAATAGATCCTTGCGGTCGCAGTGGAGGGTAGCATAACTACCCACTCACTTTCAATAGAATAGAATAGAATAATGTATTTTATCATACAATTTTGAAGCAAATTTTTATTGTTAGTAATAAATCAATTATTTTTCTACGTCTAGCGCTTAATTAAAATAACTTGAATATGTTTTATTCCATTAAAAAATGAAATTATTTAATACAAATAACTGAGCAAAAAATAATCAAAGTGCCTTTTTCCTCGTTTATAATTTAAAAAATTCAGGAAATATTCCACTTTAATAATTTACAAAATTCAAGAAATATTTCGCTCTCATAATTTAAAAGATTCATTGTGTTTTTTTTTTAATTAAAATATTTCCGATATTCTATCTATTCAAATTTAATTCAAAATTATTCAAATATAATGTATAAAATTACGAAAAAATTCGTATAAAATATAAACAATACATCTGCATTAATAATTAAGACGTATTGTTTGCATTTTATACGAATATTTTCATAATTTTATATATAATGTTTAAAATGTGCAGACTACAGGGTGTCTACAAAGGGCTGCTAGCACTCCTCTAACCGAAAACGGAAATTAGCCGCTACATGTCTACACATCTCTCTGGAAATTGCAGCCATTTCGATGCGGATGTTTTCTTTCAATTGCAGTACAGTTCGTGATTTGTTTTTATAAACTTTCTCTATAAGAGAAAGAGAAACTTTATAAAAACAAACCACGAACAGTTTCCAGAGAGATGTGCAGACGCGTAGCGGCTAATTTCCTTTTCGGTTAGAGTGCCAGCCGCGTGAGGGTCAGCATTTGGACAACGTAATCTTTGGCACTTAATTTTCCAAAACATTGTCTAAAAGTTAATTTATTTTTCTGACTTTTATTTATATTTTTATTCAATTTACAAATACCCCCTACCCTTTGTGGACACCCTGTATAAAAAGTGTAAGCTTATTTTCTCGAATTCAAATAGATTTGAATTTGAATTATTCTTATTATTCAAATAATTCAATTTTCTCCGCAGAATATTTCATTAGATAACTTTCTAAATATAATTGTTGAAATATTTAAAATTTCTGTTCAGAATATTTAAGTGAATTCATTTCTATATACAATCACTAAATTGGCTATTCAAGTTTCTCTATGGAATATTTAAGTGCACTAGTTTTGTACGTAAAAAAATCAATTAACTTACAAATGTAATAATAAATATTGATTTTTTAATACATTTTAAATCAAACCATTTTAATTAAACAATTTCTGTAAATATTTTGTTCAAAAATAAAAACTTAATACTAAATCAGTGTTTTATACGCGTGGCGCATGAAGTAAAATTTTGAGTTTAGTAAAGCCTGAAAATTTGGTTTGGCCGCGTAGCGCTACGCGCTACGCGACCAAACCAAATTTTAAGGCTTTTCTAAACTCGAAATTTTACTTCATGCTTAGTCTGGGAGTGGAACACCCTCGTTAATACATTTTTTTAAATTTTTTATAAAAAAATATCTGAATGTCTTAAATTATGAAAATGTAACTATTTAATGTTGGCAGTGAGTTTAAAATTAATTCCTTCTTGGATTATTTGTTTACAAACTAATGAAGAAAACTAGAGACTAAATCTAATTAAATTATTTACGAATTCAATTTTAAGTTATTCCTTGTTGGATTACTTTTGTTACAAATTCACGAAGAAAATTAAAGCCTAGATCTAATTGAATTATTTACGAATTTTCAACCCTAAAGCGATAATTATTAATACATTTTTTTCTATTCATTTAGAGGGAAAATCCCAATAAACATCTACAAAATATTTTATAATTTTTTCTGAAAGTAAATGAAAATTATGGAATGTTTTTATTATTTTAAGGATTTTATAATAAACATCTGTAAAATATTCTATAATTTTTCCTAAAAATAAATGAAAATTATAGCATGTTTTTATTATTTTAAGGATTTTATATTAAACACCTATAAAATATTCTATCATTTTTCCTGAAAGTTAATGCAAATTATAGAATGTTTTATTTTTATCACGAAAATTGCTCATTTTGTTTAAAAAATTGTCAGAAAATATTGAATGATTAAAACAATTTGAAACTCATAGAATTAACTTAGAAATAACTGTTCTTTAAAATTTTAAACATAAAATTGAAATATTTTAATCGCTTTGTAAGAATTTTTTAATCAAAGTCGAATTTTCTGTAAAAAATGTTAATTTTGAGAAGACTTTAGTTTGAAAAATCAGAATAAAATATTTAACTATTAAATCCATTTCCAATTCTCAGAATTCACTTACAAATAATTTCTTTTAAAAAATATAAAAAAGAAATTACAGTACCTCAATCACTTTAGTAGCAAGTTCTACTTTAAGTTGAATTTTATTGGAAAAAATCGTAAAATAAGCATTAATTTAAAGAGACTTGTTTAAAAAAATATATTGAATTGTGACTGATTAAAACAATTAAAAACTGACAGAATTCATTCTGTTAAAATAGCTGCCCAAAAAATTTAAATATCTGTAGGTTTATCACCAAATTTTAATCAAACTTGAATTCTCTTGGAAAAACGAAAATATGCTTTGTTCTTAAGGAGACTTGTATTTGAAAAATGACTATAAATTATTGAATTTCTGAAACAACTTAAAACTTGCAGAATTAATTTGGAATAATTGCTCTTAAAATATCAAAGAGAAAATCGAAATATGTCAGTTGGCTGATCATCAATTTTTAATCAAAGTTGCATTTTGTTAGAAAAACGAAAAAATATTTCTCTTTTTTGAGGAAACTTTTATTTGAAAAATTACAATAAACTATTGAATCTCTGAAAAAACTTAAAACTCATAGAATTCACTTGAAAATAACAGCTCAAGACTTTAAAGAGGAAATTGTAATATATTTCTTGGTTTATCAGCAGTTTTTAATCAAAATTGCATTTTGTTAGAAAAATAAAAAAAATTTAGAGAAAACTTTTATTTGAAAAATTACAAAAAACTATAGAATCTCTAAAACAACTTTAAACTCACAGAATTCACTTGAAAATAACAGCTCAACACATTAAACAGAAAATTGTAATATATTTCTTGGTATATCAGCAATTTTTAATCAAAATTGCATTTTGTTAGAAAAACGAAAAAATTTTGAGAAAACTTTTATTTGAAAAACTACAATAAACTATTGAATCTCTGAAACAACTTAAAATTTACAGAATTCACTTGAAAATAACAGCTCAAAATATTCAACAAAAAATTTAAATATATTTTTATTCAAAGTTGAATTTTGTTAGAGTTAAAATTCAAATTTTTGAGGAGATTTATTTCAAAAATTATGAGAAATTATTGAATCTCTGTAACAACTTAAAACTCATAGAATTCACTTATAAATAACTGCGCTTAAAAATATTTACCAGATAATCGAAATATCTCAATAAGTTTATAAGCAGTTTTTAATTTAAGTTGAATTTTGTCCGAAAAACGAAAAAATGATTAAGTTTAAGGAAGACTTTTGTTAAAAAAATTATAAGAAATTGTTGAATCGTTGAAACAACTTAAAAACTCATGCAATTCGCTTACAAGTAGTTCCTCTTCAACAAATTAAAGAAAACATTGAAATATCTCAATCGCTTTATCAGCAACTTTCAATCAAAGTCGAATTGTGTTGAAACATTTGTTGGATTTAAAACGTTGAGTAAATTTTGAAATAAGTATAAATAAAATTGCCAATTCTTGGTTGCAGAATACAGAATACTTCTGCGACCAAGAATTGGCAATTTCATTTATACTTATGTTTGAACGGTAACATGACCGCCAGTCTAAGGTGTCAAATTGTTTAGAGGAAATGGCAAAGCTATACTGATGAGAGATAAATCTCGAAACGCGTCTACAGATGGCCTGAATAATTTGACCCTAATTGTTACATTTGCAGTAGGTTACTGTATGTAACAGCAAACACTTGTTGTATAATTCAATGTCCGTCGGGGTATTAGCTCGGGAAGTAGTTGTTTCAATGAGTGTTTTATATAGTCTTTGTAAGACTAACTTGTTGCAGATTGCAAAAAAAATCGTACTTTTAATGTTTAAATTTTTAAATGTCAGATTGATTAGCAAGACAAGTAATTAAACGCCGAAGGAAAGCATTTCGAACAATTTCTGTGATTTTTTGTTATTGTTTTATTTCTATTGTCTGGTAAAATATTACTAATTCATTTTATTTCTAAATAGAATAAAACATTTTTATGTTATTCTAATTAATCGCATTATGTAGAAAATTAATTAATTTATCACTAACAAAAAACAATTGTATCAAAACCAAGAATTGGCAATTTCATTTATACTCAAAATTATATGATAAAATATATTAACACAAGGTATAATTTTTAGCATGTAAAATCCTATGATAGCCTACGATAAAAAAAACATACGGTATAAACATATTACTTGATTAAGTTATAATTTATTTTTTTCAGTGTACGCAGTAGATTTTTATGAATTCGTTCTTTTTTTTAAAGAGTTCAAGTTGTCACCTCTAATGAATGTTTCCACTCCTTGATTAAGCATGAAGTAAAATTTCGAGTTTAGAAAAGCCTGAAAATTTGGTTTAGTCGCTCCGCGGAGCGGAGCGACCAAACCAAATTTTTAGGCTTTTCTAAACTCGAAATTTTACTTCATGCGCCACGCGTATACAACACTGATTTAAAGTAAAGTTCAAAATATATTTGTTTGATTTCGCGTTTATGAATTTACAAATGTTCTTGTAATCAAATCTTGCGCTTTTAAAATTCTCCTGAAGCAATTTGCTTTGGGTATACTTAAAAGAAAAAAAACACCTATAACATAATATATAAAACTACGATAATGTTCACAAATTCAAATAATTTTGAATTTAAAATATTCGTGGTTAAAAAAAAACCTGTATATGACAGAAATTAAGTTAATGAAGTTGATATTTGATTTTAACAAAGTAAATCCTACAGACTAAAGTTAGTGAATAAAGCTTGTGATATTCGGGCTAACGTGTGCTAATGAAATGTGAAAAAGCTGATATTTTGTAATGTAAATGTGATAATAACACTATTCAATTAAATTAAACTACAAATGATGAAGCTGATTTTTTTGTATGTAATTGTGTGAATTAAATTTATTCTAACTACAAATAATAAAGAATTAATCATTACCTGTCGTCTTCGTAGCTTTTTGTATTTCTGGTCCGCAAAGAGAAGCGTGCCGGGAAAGAGAGAAAGAAAGCAAGAATTAGAATCGGCGTTTTACATTCATGGGGTTTTTAGAATTAATACAAGCTAATGTAATGCGTGGTTGTATTTAAGTTGTTAATCCTTACCGACTCGCCCTTTTCGCCTTTCTCGCCCTTCTGGCCTGGATAGCCCGGAGGGCCTGGAAGTCCTGGCGGGCCCATCAGACCCGGTGGTCCTATGTCACCGTACTCGCCCTTTTCACCTTTCGGTCCCAAAAGACCCTAAATTATACAAATAAAAACACAATCAGTATATCTACGTAGATCATATAGACATATAGACAATTTGATAACCGATAAACACGGCTAGTGCATGATGCTGAAAACCGGCTGCTCTGGTATACGAATTACTTACTCAATGGTGTTTTAATGTTATACGAAATGGCGAATGCGGCAGGTTAAATAGTTACCTAGTCAATAGGTAACTATTTAACCTACTTAAAACGAATCATTTTCTATTATCCTGATATTTTTATAAATTTCATTACAGCATTGGTTTTTAACCTTTTTTTTGATCAGGGATCACTGCGATTTTTTTGTTCATATCAGGGACCACAAGGTTAATATTAATATTATTGAACCTTGTGTTAATCTTCAAATATATTTTAATTAGTGATGGGGATAATCAAGATAGGACACCCGAATCAGTCGATTATTAAAATAACTTGATATAATCGATTGTCGTGTACACTTCTGTGCAATAAAATTAAGTACGAGTCTTATGCCTATTTTTCACAATATTTTAGTTGTATAATTCGGGTTTGTTTTAATTGCCTAGCAGCAGTTTCAATAAATAATAAAACACCATACCACTTCTTTCCTGCTCCCAATGTTTCTTAACTTTGAAAACAGTGTCTTTACTGATGTTCACCAATCGAGCAATTTGTCTAATATAAAAACCATCTTCAATTATAGTTAGAACTCGACATTTCGAATTGTTGTCTAAATGACGCGGTATTTTGACATTTAAAAATTGACATATTTACGTAACTAGGAAACTAATCATGTCCGCTTTAAACTATAATATATTTTGTGTACTTAATTTTATTGCACAGAAGTGTACATCCATTCACAGTAGGCTTCGATTGAATTTAATTAAATGGTCCTTGTTCTGAATATATTCCGATTGGAATAACACAAAAAACTTACAATCAAAATATTTCGACCGGCTGTTTTATTTTAAAGTCATGTTTTTCGATTTTTAAACCAAAATTTGTTTGTCCTAAATCTATTAACTTCGTTTTATTTTTATGAGAAAAATAAATAAATAAATACATAAATTTAACTCAAATAATACATATAATATATATGATTGTTAATTTGTCAATTTAATTATTTAAATTGTAACATATTACATGTTTTTCTGCAGATAAAAACCAAATTTGCAACATTTTGTAAAAATAAATAGTTTTCGTTACAATTAAAAAATGTTAGTTTTAGGAACTTTACCAATCAATTTTTTTTAATGTTTAAATAGTTGAAAAGTATAAACGTAGCTTAAATTGTGCGTAACTAAACATGACATAAGTTATATTTCACAAATGAAACAAGATTTTAACCTTGTTTGTATTTATTTATTTATTTATTTATTTATTAAATTAACGGTATAACACCTTTTTACAGAATAATTAATTAATATATAGTATTATTATCTATGACATTAAAGTAATTAAAGTATCCACGCACAGTTGCGACGTGCGCAATGAAATATAAATTAAGCTTACAAATAATAAACTGAATTATTTATAGACTAAACATACTGGTTAGTTTACGCTTAAGTTGGTGACGTTCAATATTAAAAATATCGATTCGTCCATTAGAGAGATATTCGTTACCTAGGGACATTAATCGTGACATCGAGTTTCCATGGAGAGTGCATAAGTCAGCCATTTTCCGACGATTTTCAAGAGATATAATATTAAGATCCTTCATAATAGTATCATATTCCCCTCCATCGTGTTGCACACCTAGTTTATATTCCATACATCGAAGAAATTTTTTTTGAACAGATTCGATAATTTTTATGTTAGTAGCCGATGATGGTGTCCAAACACAGGAACCAAATTCAAGGTGACAGCGCACTAACGAACAAAATAGTGTTTTCAAGCATTCTATGTCCAAATCTTTGCCACTCCGCCATATAAAACCCCACATTTGTAGCGCCCTATTTGTTTGTATTCTAATATGAGAGGTGAAATTTAGTTTGGTATCGAAAGTGATTCCAAGATCTTTGATTGTGTCAACACGAACAATTGCAGAATTACCAATTTTGTAGTGAAAATCTATTTTCGATCGGCGTGTAGTGGTGGACATCGAATAACACTTCTGAACGTTTAAGTACAGTTTGTTCATTAAACACCATTCGTTAAGACGTGTCAAGTCTTCCTGAATCAACTGGCAGTCAGTGACGTTATTAACAATTTTAAATAATTTCAAGTCATCAGCGTACATTAAAAACTTACAATTCTTCAGAATCGCATATATGTCATTGATAAACACAATAAATAGAATGGGTCCACAATGGGACCCTTGCGGAACACCTGAAGTGACATTTATTGCTTTTGACTTGAAATTATTTATACGGACATATTGCACTCTGTCTGTCAGAAAAGACGACAGCCATTTAATAGTACACCAATTAAAACCCGCAACCCTTAATTTGTCCAGCAGAAGATTACAGTCGACTCTATCAAAGGCCTTGGAGAAATCAGTGTATATTGTATCCACTTGGGAATGTGCTTCCAAGGCATTTGATAAAAACTGTTTGTATTCAAGAAGATTTGAGGTAATAGAACGGTTAGCCATAAACCCATGTTGGTTATTAATTATAATTTGACGGGAATACCATTGTAATTGACACGCCACCAATTCGTCTAGAAGTTTAGGTATTACGGACTGGATGGCTACCCCTCTATAATTATCAACAAAATTCTTTGGACCTTTTTTGTGGATGGGTATAACATAGCTAGTTTTCCAGTTTAGTGGTACAGTGCCAGAATTGAGTGATTTAATGAATAATGAGTCAATGGGGCGACATAATGAATATATGCAATTTTGAAGGAAATAGCTAGATATACCGTCGGGTCCATGGCTATGTGATGGTTTAAGTTTTAAAATAGAGTTGAAAACTTCTTCGATGCTAACTGTTAACTTATTATCTTCGACAGGATTTATAAAAGAGCATGCTTTATTCAGACAAGGATTGAAATCTAAGTCAGTGTAAACTGATGAAAAATAATCAGAGAATAAGTTAACTATTTCGGAACCATTATGTGCACTAATATTATTATGGAACATTTCAGAAGGATAACCATCGTCTTTTTTAAGGTCTTTTATATATCTTCAGAAAAACTTCGGATTCGATTTAAGAGAACAATTAACCTGCGATACGTAGTTACTATAATTTAAACTAGATAAGCGTTTACATTGTTTTCGAATACTAGTAAAATGATAATAATCACTCTGCAGACCACTAGATTTAAATTTCGCGTGAGCTAATTTCTTTTCTTTTATTAAGCTCGTTCGTCATCCAACGGGGATAAGTATTATTATTATTGGTACATACGAATTTAAAAGGTATACACTCTTCCACAATAGTGTGGAGGATTGAATAAAATGCGTCCACATCGTGATGAATATCATCATTTGATAAAACAAAGTCCCAGTCAACTGCGTTTAAATGATAGTTTATAATATCATAGTTGCCTAAGTGGAACATATATTTTTTTTCAAAAGTAGAAATAGTCTTTAAGCATGTAAGTGAAAACATAATAGTATAAGAACGGTGATGCGCACTAGTTGACAGAAGTGAATCGTCGTCAGTGGAAATACATGCATTAGTTATAGTGCTAAAACATAAATCTAAGAAAATACCGCGTGAATTGGGAATAGTGTTCATTTGACGTGCATTTAAAAAATTATAACAGCTAAGCAAAACATTGGTGGTAGCACAGGGGTTTATATTAGTCATATTGTCCCATTTTATGTGAGGTAAATTATAATCACCACAAACTATTAGATTGCCACAGTTATATTGTTCACATAGTTCTTCAATCTGATTACAATGAAGTTGGTATTTATCAATTGACGAAGCTGGAGGAATATAAACACCACCCACAATGTATAATATATTATTAAGTTTTAACGAAACAAACAAGTTTTCAACAGTATTGTCAGATGAAATGAGAGAAGATGTGAAACATTTTTTAATTGCAATCAAAATCAAATATTACTGAGACAGTCTCAGTTATACAAACAAAGTTAAAAAAACTAATAATCCGCTAGATTGGATAAATCGTATACTATGCGCAGTTTGAATTGCAAATGCGTGCCCCGTGTACGGTGCTCGAAAACACAATGCGTATCCGTACGTATTTCGTACCACACGCTTATAGCGGCATATACCGTGAATGATTGCTACAATCTGCCTGTAACAGTTTTTTTTTTTTTAATTATACACTGTATAGACTTATTGAAGAGATACATAAACTTCGTGTGCTCTCCGCCTTACATTAAAAATATACGCTCTTCGCACACGGAGCACATAAAAACTAAACGTATGGATACGCTCCTCGAAGCGAAAGGGGTAGATCAAAGGCTAACATATTTCTTTTGTAATAAAAAGGCTTATATTTATTATACTCACTGGAAGACCAGGAGGTCCTTGTGGTCCAGGCTCTCCATTAACACCAGCCTCTCCAACTGGACCTGTTGGACCGCTATCACCTTTGGGACCTTAAATCGATCGAAAAATGAAAATATTCCGCAACATATATCCAACAATCTTTCTTTGTTTAATATTAGTGTCGTCGTTTTTTAAAATACCTGGCCAGCCGTAACCGCCTAATTCACCTTTAGGACCCGTTTCGCCCGGTTCTCCCTTGAGACCAGGAAACCCTGGCAGGCCCCGGGACGTTTCCGCTCCGTCCACGCCCTTCCGGCCCTACAGACCAAAACCACACTCAGATATCGCAAGTCGCTTCACGGATTCTAGCCCTGACTTTCTTTGAAATTTTGAGTTGTTTTACTGATTTTACTGACGGAAAACTATTAACAATCAACAAACATGCATTCAACTTATTCATCAATAACTTGGATTATTTTTATTTTGTTCATTGATAATGTGTATAAAACAATTTCGAATAATTAAAGTCATTTTTTAACTTAACACCCAATACTTTTCAACGGATTAAGAGGAGAATTCATCAACTCCTTAACGCACACACTCGAGTTATCTCGAGCGTACGAAACCGGCTTAAAGGTGTGTGCTCAAGATGATTCGACCGACTCACAGTGCGCCGAAAATTGGACTAAAATAGAAAAAGTAACATATTACTTCAAGAAATTAGAGTGATTTATGTGAATTATGCATAGTTGGTAGCTTCGAAATAAATGTCGATACATCCACAAGTATACGGCTTACAATTATTTACCTTTAATGATAACAGTGAAATCTATATTTTTTTTATAATTGGTGATGTTTCATACAGAGGTGACGCGCAGGTTGGAACAAAATAATTTAAAAATCAGGGGTTTGTTTCTTTGGAAAAACGCTTGGACATGTCGATTTTTTATTATTATTATTATTCTTTATTTACGGAATTCACCTTTTTTACAATTGAAATTAACACAATTAGTTGTATAAAGTAACACATCATACTCATTACGTTACTAAGTATAACCAAAATTAATGTATAAACAAAATAATATCAAAAAAAAATATATATATATATATATATATATATATGAGAAATATGTTTTACAAAGGGATAACCTGAATCTTTGATTTTTGGTTGCGGTTTTTTTTTTATGGTAAATTCATATATACCAGGTGTTGACTTGGCGGACGCAACATAAGAAATCCCATGTAAATTTTGAAATGTTCAAATTTTGGCTCCCCTATTTATTTTATAAACAAAATGTATTTACCTTTTTTGTAGAGGGAAAAATTCTGAATTCATTCGTGTTAACGTTTATCACCTTACACTTCTCTAACTTAAAACAATTAAGAAAAGGTAATGTGATTTTATAAAAATAATGACATGCCATGAAATTGAAACAACTATTGCGGATGTCAAAATGGCAAAAGATATCGCAGTCAGTTGATTAAAGTAAATGTTACAAGAAAAAATCTTTCTTATAAAATGGTATTATGCAGACCACAGTTGTCACGATGTCTACGTTGTTTTATGTCGTTAATTAAGTAACAGCAATATCTTGTGCTATTTTGACATCCGTAATTGTTGTATCAATTCCATAGTATGTCAATATTTTTATAAAATCATATTACTTTTTCTTAATTATTTAGCTGTAAATTTTCTGACATTCGTTGATTTTTACAAGAGTTTAATTTGAAGCTTTAAACGAGTGTTTTCCACTCCCAGACTAAGCATGAAGTAAAATTTTGAGTTTAGAAAAGCCCCGTGAAAATTTGTCTCGGGTCGCGCAGCGACCCGAGACAAATTTTCTGGGCTTTTCTAAACTCGAAATTTTACTTCAGGCGCCACGCGTATAAAACACACATTTTAAGTGAAGTTCAAATATATATAAATATGACAATAATATAGTGTTTTATACGCGTGGCGCATGAAGTAAAATTTCGAGTTTAGAAAAGCCCAGAAAATTTGTCTCGGGTCGCTGCGCGACCCTCGACAAATTTTCACGGGGCTTTTCTAAACTCGAAAATTTACTTCATGCTTAGTCTGGGAGTGGAAAACACTTATTTAAAGCTTTAAATTAAACTCTTAAAAAAAAAACAGGGAATATCCGCAATTGTTGTATCAATTCCATGGTATGTCATTATTTTGATAAAATCATATTACTTTTTCTTAATTATTTTAACTTAGAGAAACGTAAAGTGTTAAGTGTGAACATTCATAGATTTAGAATTTTTCCCTCTACAAAAAAGTGAAATACATTTTGTCTCTAAAATAAATAGGGAAGCCAGTATTCGAACACTTCAAAATTAACATGCGATTTCCTATGTTGCGTCCGCCAAGTCAACACCCGGTATAGGGTGAACCAAGCATAATCTGAGACAAGAATAATTTAAATTCAAAACTATTTGAATTCGAAAAAATAAGCTTACGCTTCTTATAGTTTGCACACTTTAAACATAATACAGGGAATTTATCTTTCAAGTATACATTCACGTATGCTTATAACGTAAACTTTCCAAAATTCGTTGTTTTTAAGAAGAGTGAACTCTTCTTAAAAACAGAAGTTATAAGCGAGTGTTTTTCACTCCCAGACAAAGCATGCAGTAAAATTTTGAATTTAGAAAAGCTATAAAATTTGGTTTAGTCGCTCGACCAAACCAAATTTTCAGGCTATCTAAACTCGAAATTTTACTTCAAACAAGGCTTTTCCACTCCCAGTTTAAGCATGAAGTAAAATTTAGAGTTTAGAAAAGCCTGAAAATTTGGTTTAGTCGCGTAGCGCGTAGCGCTACGCGGCCAAACCAAATTTTCAGGCTTTTCTAAACTCGAAATTTTACTTCATGCGCCACACCTATAAAACACTGATTTGATGTGAAGTTTAGAATATGCGTCATTTTGATACTGCTTTAGTAGTGCATTTTAAACTTCACTTGAAATCAGTGTTTTATACGCGTGGCGCATGAAGTAAAATTTCGAGTTTAGAAAAGCCTGAAAATTTGGTTTGGTCGCGTAGCGCGTAGCGCTACGCGGCCAAACCAAATTTTCAGGCTTTTCTAAACTCGAAATTTTACTTCATGCTTAAACTGGGAGTGGAAAACCCTCGTTTAAACCTTCAAATTGAACTCTTGAAGAAAAACAACGTCCATCTGAAGATTTACAGCATATACGCTGGTATATAGTATATATACTCAAAATGAAAAACTAATTGTATATAAAAATACGACAATATTCGTGCAAAATGCACGTATTGTTTGTATTTTACACGAATATTGTCGCAATATTATATATTATAATTTACGACCATCAACTTAATTTTTTCAAATGCAAACCTCTACGTTTTACTTCATTTTTGAATTCTGCATGGGATTCTAAATGTATTTCATCTACCTTGTCCTATAGCTAAACTCAAAAGGTATTGAAAAATTTACGATTAATAATAACTAAGACTTATTTCTGAGGATTTTTTGTAAACCGAGCAAAACATTAAGCCGTGTGTTAATTATTTTGTATTGAATGGCTAGGTCTACAGATCTAATCCCATTCGATTTTTATCTATGGTATTATCTGATATCAAAAGCCTACTTCAATTAATGATTTTTATTTATGGTATCTGAAATCAAAATCCTACTTCAATCAACGATTTTTATCTATGGTATTATCTAAAATCAAAAGCCTACTTCAATCAATCGGAAAGTATTAAAAAATAGAATTAGAGCCGAAATTCAAAAAATTCAGCCACAAACGTTAACTAAAGTTTTACGAGCATTTGAAGATCGACTTGCCTATTGCCAGGAAGTTAATGGTCAACAATTTGAACATTTAATTTGGTTTATTGTTCTGTTTTTTAATAAATCGTTAAACACAAATTTTGAACTATTGTGTTGTAAATTTCTCAATAACTGTTAAGTTTAGGTATAAGACATGGTAAATGAAAAATACTTAGAATTCGATGCAGAATTTAAAAATTAAATCAAAAATGGATGTTTATGTTTGAAAAAATGCAGTTGGTCGTATCGTTGTAATAAATTTTTGGTAGATACATAAAATCACCGTTAAAAAACTCAGCAAAAAATAAAAATCGACGTGTCAAAGCATTTTTTCCAAAAAAACGAGGTGCCTAATTTTAAATAAATTTGTTGTAACCTACACGTCCTCACTGTATAAATATTTTAATTACTACCGGTGAGATGAACTATTCCATCAAAGGTATTTATGGTTTACACTATGTGAATCCAGTTTTTATCAAAGTTGTTATGCTTAAGTTCAGTTTTAGTATAAAATTTAATAATTCATCGTTTAAAAAACATGTAAAAAATATCTAAACTTTTCTGTAAGTTGTTAAAAACATACAATAATAATTTCGTGCCCCTATTTGCCCTTTTATTTTAATATTCACGTCAAAACACTAGGATGATGCTTATTAAAAATGATAGTGGATTTGTTTGAATTTCAAACTGCTTTAAAATATTACATTTAAATGTTAAAAACTTCGAATTATCATTAACTGGTTTTATAAAATTAATAAAAAAAGAAAATCGGTTTGAAAAACGACTATATCTTTTATAAATGACATTTTTCTTTTTTTTTGGCGTCAAGTTGACAATATTAATTGGGTTTTTAGTTTTAGCAGCGGAATGAATTCAACAGATAAAATGGAGACGGAGACTAGAAATTATACCTCAAAAATTCTAGATCTCGAAAAAAACTATAAAGCAAGATAATTTTAGAAATGTTCTACATTAAGAAACACAATTCTAGCATGAACTTTGAAACAGATACAAATGGCATACATTCAATTTATTCTTACTATAATTAAATAAATCAAAACTAACATCTTTGTCTATTAGTATACAGGATATCCGTATTTCAACGGAATTCATGGGTATCTCGGTTATTTGAAGAGATAGAGAGTTGGTTAAATTGGATAAAGTTGCGTAATTTAGGGCCCAATGATAATCCAAAAACAAATTTGAAATATCTTTTTTCGTTTTTAAGATATTGTCAAAAAACGGATTATTTGAAATTTCGTTTTTATGTTTTTATTCAAAAACTATTGAATCCAGACATTTAAAATTTTGACATTATAAAGGCACTTTTTAACTATAAATCTCGTAACATATTTTATTTTAAGATAACTATAACATTTACCAGGGACCACAGCCAACGTTTGTTTTTCTTAGAGCACCATTTTGGATTTTCATATTTTTTGGAGAATATTTTTTACTGAATTCAATGATGTACCTACCACACTTATAGTTTATTGTATATTTTATATATAAAATTTTAATCTTTTTGTTTTTGTAAAGAGTGCCTTGGAAACAGTTGAGTTACTCACTTATTTGGCAACTAATAGGTCCCATAATTTGTTTACATGTCACCCCTGAAGACGGGTATCAGATTTTAACAGTTGTGATGTATTTTAAACTAACGAGTGTTTTCCACTCCCAAACTAAGCATGAAGTAATATTTCGAGTTTAGAAAAGTCCTGCGTAGACAAATTTTCACGGGGCTTTTCTAAACTCGAAATTTTACTTCATGCGCCAAGCGTATAAACCACTGATTTACAGTAAAGCTAAAAATATATAACGCTTAAATGTGATGGTCATCAATATTTATTGACATGTAGCGAAAAATGCAAGACGTACTTTTTTGAGAATAGTTTTGTAATAATAATAATAATAAAAGTAGAATAAATTTAGTTTGTGCAACTTGTATGTGATAGTTATAAATTAATTTTGAGTGGTAACAATGATTGACTGCTGCCAAGATTTTATTGATTTACAGATGTGACGTAATTTTTCCCAAGGCACTCTTTGCAAAAAAGAAAATATCATAATTATAAATATCAAATCTAAAATAAATTATGAGTGCCCCGGGTAAATGTTAGAGTTATCTTAGAAAAAATATGTTACTAGATTCCTCATTAAATGTGCCTGTATATTGTCAAAGTTCTAAATGTCCAGATTCAATAGTTATTGAATAAAAAAACAAAACCGATTTTTCAAAAAATCAGTTTTTTGTTGATATCTTGAAAACAAAAATAGATATTTCAAAATTGTTTTCAGATTATTGTTAGGCTCTAAAATACGCAACTTTGCCCCAATTTAACTGAATCTCTATCTCTTTAAATAACTAAGATCCCTATACATTCTGTCGAAATACGTACACCCTGTACATTTAAAAAAAGATAAGTTGGATATGCACCATGAAAATAATTTACCCCGTATATTTAAAAATATTTTCATATAGTAACTTAAATTAATTGGTATAAGTTTTATTTGTAGCATTTTTTTCTAAACTTATCACAAACTAAGATATCGAGCTGTTACATTACTTTTTGTACATCCCGTATGTATTTTTGACGTGTGTTAAGCTGTAATAGCTAGTGACACTAATAAAATATTATTACAAAATTACAGTTGTTACAGTTGTTTTTAAATTGCAGAAAAACAGTTGCTATCTTTTATTTGGAACATTTTTTTTCTAAACTTATCACAAACCGAGATAGCGAGCCATTACATTACTTTTTGTACACCCTGTATGTCTTTTGACGTGTGTAAAACTATAATAGTGGCACTAATAAAATATTATTATTACGCAATTACAGTTGTTACAGTTGTTTTCAAATTGCAGAAAAAACAGTTAAAGACAACTCAAATTTGTAAGCAGATTAATATAAGTAATAAAATATGCAACTATATTACTTTTTAACTGAACTTCTATCTCTTTTAATAAGGGAAATACCATTCTAACTTTCTAATTTCAATCACACTGTATAAACAATTACATTATCTAATTTAATTATTTTGTTTGAACTACTGAAGCATACAATCATAACCACTTTATAATTGGTCTAAAATATAAAAATTACTTTTATCTCTTGATTGTTGTCTATTGTTTGCATTGATTCGGCGCACTGTGCGATGTCGCATTTTACGTTTTTATATTTTTCGCACTCGGTTTCTTTTGCGATTAATTATTTACTTATACAATTTTATTATTTTGAGTTAAAAATAGGTTCAAAAACATATTAAAATATTTTTATTCAGTTATTTTTGAAATAAAAAGTGTGCATGAATGAGTTAGGCTCCTCGTCAAAAAATGGTCTTAAAACTATCGGCCAAAGTTCTACAAAGTTTATTGATAAATATAATGCGTTCATTTTCTTATTATACTCGTACTTTACTACGATATGTCTATTAGAATATGAATAATCTTATTATTATGATATGGCTTCTTTAGAATATGAATACTTATCAATGATATTCTTGTTGGAGTTACGTGAAGTGTTAGTGATAGATATTTAAGTAGTTGAATTCTTTAATTTTCACTGTTTTATTTTAATACTAAATGTACATTTCAGGCACGATGTGCCCTTTTTCAATAGTTAAACATATTTTGACAATTAGTAATACGTTAAACTATTGAAAATGTACCCTTTTCAATAGTTTAACATATTTTGACAATTAGTAATACGTTAAACTATTGAAAAAGAGCACATCGTGCCTGAAATGTACAATTAGTATTATGAATACTTATTCTAGTTTTTGAAATAACAAATATGACAATTTTTCTATTTTGCATATTATTTATATCAAGAACTTAAAGAAATATTACTCTTCTAAAAGAACATGTCTAATAAAGTATAATAAGATTCTATTGAAAAGAAATATTCGCATTATATTCATTATTAAACTCTGTAGAGTTTCGGCCGATTGCTAAGGATTCTCATAAGACTTGTTTTAAGTTATTTTATGACGAAGCCTCTTAATAAAAAAATAATCCAGATCACAATACAAGGGGTGATTAAAAAGCCTGCAATGAAACGTATACATTGTGTAACCTTACGTTTTAATCACCCCTCGTAGAATAAATATAAAGAGGAACGAATATACCAACACCAAACATACAAATCAGATATAAAGGGAAATGTTCTTTAAAGTATACATATCATGTTTATAAATGTTCAGGCATTCGTTGTTTTTATAAAAGTGTTCCATATAAAATTTCTAACAAGTGTTTCCACTCTTTAATTAAGCATAAAGTAACATTTCGAGTTAAGAAGAGCGAAACCAAGTTTTCAGGCTATTCTAAACTCGAAATTTTACTTGATGCTTAATCAAAAAGTGGAAACACTCTTTAGATGCTTTAAATTGAACGCATCTGTAAAAATATACAAAGAAATGTTTTTTTTAGTATACATATGCATATGCTGTAAATTTTCCGACATTCGTCGTTTTTTAAAAGAGTACAATTCAAAATTTTAAACGAGTGTATTCCACTCCCAGATTAAGCATGAAGTAAAATTTCTAGTTTAGGAAAGCCTGAAAATTTGGTTTGGTCGCTCCGCTTCGCTACGCGACCAAACCAAATTTTCAGGCTTTTCTAAACTCAAAAATTTTGCTTCATGCGCCACGCGTATAAAACACCGGTTTTAAGTAAAGTTTAAAACATACGCGTAGCTTTAGCAGCATATAGCGAACTTCACATAAAATCAGCGTTGAATACGCGTGGCGCATGAAGTAAAATTTCGAGTTTAGAATAGCCTGAAAATTTGGTTTGGTCGCTCCGCTTCGCTACGCGACCAAACCAAACTTTCAGGCTTTTCTAAACTCGAAATTTTACTTCATGCTTAATCTGAGAGTGGAAAACACTCGTTTAAAGCTCAAAATTAACTCATTTAAAAAGCAACGAATATCTGAAAATTTGCAATATATACACTGTAATTGGGATATGAATACTTAAAATAAAACCTCCCTGTATGTACACTTAAAAGAAAAACTCCCTGTATACGTTATATGAAACAAAATATAAAAATAATTATAACAAAACAGGAAACTAATAACCTACTTAAATAAAATTATATTCTATAAAATTAAAAATACTTACGAAAATACATGTAAATTAAAAGCAGGTGCTTTGCTGCCTTTGTTGTTAACTAGTTAACAGTGATATTAGGTTTTGTTAATTAGGCTAGTGATACAGTGTGTGTAAGTGCTACAAAGAATAAATAATTAATAATAAAAAAATATACATAAATATTTACAATAACATGCAACTTGAAACTTATACAAATTTTAAACTATACTCTTATTTTCATTGTTTACTTACCAAACATTTGGTAATGTACTAACCTCTAATATTTACATACTTAAAACAGTCGCACTAATAAATTTACACTAAATTTATCCCTAACTTAAATATTACATTAGAACAATAGAAAATGTAATTCTTAATTGCGATTTAAAAATGAACTTAATTTAATCCTTTCTAGCAAATGATGAAACTTAAGAATAATGTTGATTTTTGTAATTAAAAGAATTGAAAAATCTTCTTATGTTGGATTGCGCCAAGATTTATGTAAATCTAAATATTTGTAGATCTATGGAATTAAATATAGTAATAAAATATTTTTTATCGATTAATAAAAAATCGTGAAATTATAACGAATGATTTAATCTTGATTTCAATTTATTGGTTCTCACTGATCACTAATGAAACATTTTAACTAATATTGAATCTTAATTAAAGGGACTTCTGTTAGTCCACTTATATCAGCGACGGCTCGCAGCCTAACTTCCGGGTCGGCCAGAGCGCCAAGGCACACAAAATTTGAGGTTGGGATCGCTGTATAATATATATATATATATATATATATATATATATATATCGCTGAAGTTAGGCTGCGAGCCGCCGCTGACATATCTTTATTTTTCCAACTAGTTTCGACGTATCGTCATAATAATGACGGTAACTTGAAACTAGTTGGAGAAATAAAGATATAAGCTAAATAAAGCTTATATCTTTATTTCTCCAACTAGTTTCAAATTACCGTCATGATTATGACGATACGTTGAAACTAGTTGGACAAATAAAGATGAGAAATAACTCCACCTAGTTTCGACTTATCGTCATAATAAGAGAGCTGTTCCGAGTACAAGTAAAATGTACTCGAATACTCAGTACAAGTATTCTACACAAAATGTACCCGAGTATTACGTACAAGTACGTAACCATAAGTACTTAAGTACATACAGAGAGTTTTATGTAACACCGAACATTTTCATCCAATACAATTAGACACCTTTCATTTTTAAGTTATGTGTAAATTGGATCGCCTATATGACCATTACAAATTGTAGCCAATCAATCGCAATTAATGCCTCAACTTGTACATACAGGGAGTTTTTCTTTCAAGTATACATGTCCCAATTACAGCGTATATGCCGTAAATCTTTAGATAACCGTTTTTTTTTAAATGATTTCAATTTGAAACTTGAAATGAGTGTGTTCCACTCCCAGACTAAGCATGAAGTAAAATTTCGAGTTTAGAAAATCCTGAAAATTTGGTTTGATCGCGTAGTGCGAAGCGCGGAGCGGCCAAACCAAATTTTCAGGCTTTTCTAAACTCGAAATTTTACTTCATGCGCCACCGGTACAAAACACTGACATATTACAAAGTTTAAAACACAACGCTAAACTTTAAATTGCACTAGTGTTTTGTACCGGTGACGCATGAAGTAAAATTTCGAGTTTAGAAAAGCCTGAAAATTTGGTTTGGCCGCTCCGCGCTTCGCGCTACGCGACCAAACCAAATTTTCAGGCTTTTCTAAACTCGAAATTTTACTCCATGCTTAGCCTGGGAGTGGAAAACACTTGTTTAAAGCTTCAAATAAAATTCTTTTAATAAACCGAGCGTCGGCAAACGTACAACGTATGTTTATGTATACTTAAAAGAAAAATTCTCGTCATGAGCATGTTCGGTGTTACATAAAACTCTCTGTATACAAGTATAACGTACTGAGTACAATTAATAAAAACAAGAAACGACTGTATACAAGGTCCATCTCAGAGGTAACAAGCGATAAAGTTGAGTTACGTGGAATTTTTGAAAAAAATTACCTAGACATGTCGATTTTTGTTTTGAGGGGAACAACTTTTGATGACATTTTCATCTTCAAACTAACCTAACCTAATCTAACCTAACCTAACCTAACCTTGACCCCTTAACCTAACCTAACCTAACCTTAACCCCCTAACCTACCCTAACCTAACTTCACCCCCGATTTTAAATAGGGAAAATAGGTCGAGTGATACATCGCTAATAAGCTCTTTTGATTCTGAGTAAATGGTATCATTGTTTTCGATTTAATTGATTCCTGAACATTCCGAAACTGCAATTTCACCTGTTTAACGCTACAACAAAAGTTATCAATCCAGCAAGGAATTTTAAAATTGATGTGTGGTTTATTATCATAAAAGATACATAACTTTTGGCAAGAGACAAATGTCAAAAATTCACATGTCAAAACAAATTTTAAAATCATGTATTTGAGATGTAGTTGAGATAAATGCCCAAAATTTGTTACCACAAATTCTATTCCGCAGGTTTGCCGTCCCCCCAGGAATCAATGAAAACGGAAACAAATGACACCGTTGTATTCAGAATCGAATGAGATTTTCAACGAGGAGGGCAAGGTATGGTTAGGTTAGGGGGTTGAGGTTATGTAGGTGAAAATATCATTAAAAGTTGTCCCCCTCGAAACAAAAATCGACGTGTCTTGGCGATTTTTTCAAAAATGCCGCGTATCTTAACAAAGTCGCTTGTTACCTCTGAGACGGACCACCCTGTATGTAAAAAATTAAAAAATGTTTTTGTATTTTTTGTATATTTTGCACTTCCCTTTGTTTTATACGCGTGGCGCATGAAGTAAAATTTCGAGTTTAAAAAAGCCTGAAAATTTGTTTCGGTCGCGAAGCGCTACGCGCTACGCAACCAAAACAAATGTTCAGGCTTTTCTAAACTCGAAATTTTACTTCATGCTTAATCTGGGATTGGAAACACTCGTTGTAATTACTCTGATGGACTTGAACCAAAATGTGGGAGACTAAAAAGTTACCACCTGATCTAACATACATTATGGTATGGTCTACATTAATCTAACCTAACTCCACAACATGACATCTAAACAAAGTACTACTTGATAAAATGAATTCTAACCTAACCTAACTCTATTAAATAACATCTAATCTAAACCAATTCCACAAAGTGACATCTAACCTAACTTGACTCCACAAAGTGACATCTAACCTAACTTGACTCCACAAAGTGACATCTAACCTAACTAAACCGAACTCCACCAAATATCTAATTTAACGCTATAAAATGACATCTAAGCTGATCTCATCCAACTCCACAAAATACATATCGCCGTTCCGGTGAAACAACGACGTAACTGCAAAAATAATTTCAACCAATTTGTAACGTAAATCTATTTATAGGTTAAAAATACAGAAATAATTCTGGAAAACACTGCACATTACCAACATAAGACAATAATGTTTGTAATTTGTGGCAGTTTTTCAGAATTATATTTTATAAATACATTTACAATAAAAATTGGTTAAAATTCATATTGCAGTTACGTCGTTGTTGCACTGGGACGGCGATATAAGCTAACCAAACCTAGTCCAACTTTAGAAAATGAACCTAACACACATTTTGGTGAGATGTAAGTAACCCAACTCCGCAAAGTGACATCTAACCTAATTTAACCTAACTCCACACAATGACATTTAAACCAAATACAACTCCACAAAACGAATTCTAGCCTTACGTAACTGCATCAAATGCCATCAAATCTGAGACAACTCCCCATAGTGATAACCTAACTCGACTCACCAAACTGACTTCTAACCTAACTAAACCGAACTCAACAAAATTCATGTTAACTTAACTCTATAAAATGAGATCTAACCTAACCTAATTCAACTCCATGAAATACATCTAATCTAACTCCACACAATGACATCTAAACAAATACAACTCCACAAAACGAATACTAACCTTACGTAACTGCATCAAATGACATCTAATCTAACACAACTCCACATAGTGATAACCTAACTCGACTCACCAAACTGACTTCTAACCTAACTAAACCGAACTCTACAAAATGTATGTTAACTTAACTCCACAAAATGACACCTAACCTAACCCAACTCCACTAAGATATCAAATGATATCTAATCTAACCTAACTCCACAAAGTGACATTTAACCCCACTCGACTCACCAAAGTGACATCTACTCTAACTAAACCGAACTCCACAAAATATATTTTAACTTAGCTCTATAAAATGACATCTAACCTAAACAAACCCAACCCAACTTTAGAAAATGAATTATAACCTAACTCCACAAAATGGCATCTAACCTAACCCAACTCCACTATGTGACGTCTGACCCAAATAAACGACAATATTCCCAATTTTAATTTCCATTCAATATATCAACCTCGAAATAAAATGCGTTTCTTTTTTGTCATCACCACACTGACAGTAATGACAACACAGCACCAATAACATGATATTATTGGCATAAATTGACATTTTCAACGTAATTTGCCGTTTTTGACCATCAAATTGATATTATACAGGGTGTCCCAGACCACAAGTTTCAGCCTATTTTTGAGAAAACGGCTGGTCCTAGAGAGTTAGGACAAAAAAGTGTATTACAAAAGGCGTATTAAAGAATCAAATGGTGATATTGTTGTTTCGCAAAAAGATTGGCATTTCTGAAAGTTTGCTTAAAAATGTCAATAACTCCAGATTTTTAATTGGCATGATAGATCAAAAGTGGTATCATTGAAAAGGTCTTTCAAAAATAAGCAACAACATAATTTTGTTACTGTCATCGATTTTGATATTACTCAGTATTAAAGTTTTTATTATTTTGATGTTGATAATGTCACTATTTGAGAGTTTGTGTTGCGACACTCCACATCAAGGTACGTCGAGTGACATACATCTGTATATATATATGTGTATAAGATATGCTTCACCACTGATTCTCTCATTTTGAGAGAGTCTGTAGTTAAGCATATACTATGACTATATACTCGACTTGGTCGACACAACACAAAAAAGTGACATTATCAACGACATTGACAAAATTGATGTTAAGCGTAAAAATTGGTAGGGAAACGTCAACGATTTCACATTGAAGGTAAAATATCACCTTGTTCATAAACTGTTTACAAAAATTCAAGCGCCCCGACTCGCTTGTTTTGACATTTAGAGTTAAATTAACATAAGTAGGCACATTAAAATGTACTCGAGTTTATTTTGCAATTTGAAAACGAGTCGAGTACAAGTACAATTACTTGGAAAATAAAATACTCGCGAACCAAGTAGTACATAAAACGTATTGGGAGTACACATTTTGAGTACTTGTACTCGAGTACTGCCCAGCTCTGCATAATAATGACAATAAGTTGAAACTAGTTGGAAATATAAAGATGTAAGTGAAACAAACCAAGTGCCTTTAAATCAAATTTAATCTCAATTTACTTTTTAAGCTTCAAATGGATTTATAACAATTAATTTATATCTAATTAAGTAATGATCTTTTAAGTAATTCGAAGAACCATCAGGTATTTCTTAAGTTATTGTGATAAAACAAAACAAACCGCTTGAAATCAAGTTATGTCGTGAAAGCCTAAGTTTGTGCAAACGTCTGTTAGTAAAAAGTTGTCTAGAAAATTCTGTTTTAATGTTTAATGTTATAAATACATACAGATCATTTGTTTTTCACGTATACATATCCCGACGCATACGCTGTAAATTTTCAGACATCCGTTGTTTTATAGAAAATTCTTAATTTGAAGCCTCTAATGAGTGTTTCCAATCCCAGATTAAGCATGAAGTAAAATTTCCAGTTTAGGAAAGCCTAAAAATTTAGTTTTTTTTTTAGGCTTTTCGAAACTCCAAATTTTATTTCATGCGCCACTCGTATACAACACTAAAATATCCTGAAGTTTTGTACTGCTTTAGTATACTGTTTTAGCAGTATATTTTAGTGTTTTTTATGCGTGACGCAAAATTAGGAGTTTAGAAAGCATAATCAGGGAATGCAAACACTCGTTGAAAATTTCCAATTGAACACAATTTTGAAACAAATAATGCCTACAATTTTACAGCTCATGAATCGGGATGTGTATACTTAAAAGAAACATTTCCAGCATTTTATTGTTTTACACAGAATTTTGAGATAAACGTTTGCCTATAAATTATATTTTATTTAAACTGTGCTGCGATCTGAATAATGTATGCTTTATAATTGAAGTTATAAATTTATTATCCATCCTATAAATTAATTATTCTTGATCCCAAAATATTTACATCGATTAAACAAACACATTTTAATTAATAATAATTTTACATTAATCACACTTTTAATCAGTCATTTATAAACTGATTAACATCATAATCTATATTAAGTGCAAAAAAATAACACAAGCCCAGCCACCAATCAGCCAATCGATAAATTATCATTCCGAAACATATTAACGCCAATCATGCAGCCAACTAAGCATGCAAATACCACCATGTTGACATTTTTCTACTCGTGTTTTTTTCTCATTCCGCATATCCATAGTCGCAATTTGTTAGCTAGATCAGAAGGGCAGATCATCAGATCGGGCCATCAGCAATTAGCCATTAGCAACCGGTGCGTTAATGAATCCAGTGTGCATGCACGTGAAATCGTTTCCGAACGAATTCACCCATCATCAGTATTTTGTTTTTGTTTTGTATAATTTATGCTAAATACATGAAGCTTATGCAATGAAGTGTGGTCTTAGAAATAGTCGAAATGTCATGAGTTTTTTTTTTTAAATTGGGCTGTTTTGTTTTTATTGAAAGGGAGATTTAGTTAGGACTGGAGAGTTATGTAGGTTGTATTTAACCAAAATGATAAAAAGAATACTTAAAAGAAAGTCAACCAAAATCTAAATGAAAAAAAACAAGACTGGTTGACGTCTTAACTACGTCTCTATATAGGAATGAAATATTTTGGTAAAACTCATGGAAAGTAGAAACTTTATACTTATAAAAATGAATTAAAATTAATATCGACTTTCTGCAAAAATTAAGTCTCGCTGAGACTTCTCCAAATATTCATTGAAACAACTACTTCTCAGGCTTATACCCCGACAGATATTGAATTACACAATGAATATTTGAGTTACATATATTGAATTATACAATGACAGATTTACTGTTCTGTGCATAATTTATATGCAAAATGCAACAGGTCAAACTAAATAATAATAGTGAGAGAATAGTTTGACCTGATGTTGCATTTTGCATATAAATTATGCATAGAACAGTAAATCTGTCGTGTAACTCAAATATTCATTGTATTCATTGTAATTCAATATCTGTTGCGGCATTAGCTCGAGAAGTAGTTACGTAAACGAATACTTGGAGTAGTCTCAGCGAGAATACATTTTTGCAGAAAGTTGATATTAATTTGAATTAGTTTTTTATATTTTGTAAATATTCTGCAAACTATTAAAAATTCAATTTTTCTTTATGTTAAACTTTGTACTTGTTTCCAACACAATGTTTCATACTTTTTCGATTATTTCATAAAAATATCGCTAAACCAGCGTAATCACGTCTTTAATTTTATTGTTCTGCAATTTTTATATGATATTTTAAAAAACGAATTCGTATATATTGTATACAAATTGTACCTTTGCAACGATTTGTATTTATTTCCATTTCTATCCCAGAGTAAACTTACTGTGATGTCGCAAGTGTTTGAATTTGTCGCAAATGTTAAACAGTGTTCTACGCACGACGCCCAACAGTGGTGCCAAGGCAAATTCTAAAAAAACTCATATCCTTCAATAAAACTGTTCTAAACATTTTTCTTTGCACTTTTATGATCATAGAATTTAAGTCCACTATGAGTAATTACAAATTTAGAAATGTTTTACGTGTACAATGTTTTTATTTTTAATAAACCGATAGAGGAAATATGATTTTTAGCTGAAATGAAAGTTTTTATATTGTATGTTCAATAACATACAACATGGAAAATATTGTAGGTTTGCAACTCTGAAATTATATATGATAAGATTATGCCTGACGTTAATTCCTAAAGCGTGTAGCCAAATTAAATTAAAAAAATAATTAAATTATGGCACTTTAGAGTTTTTTTTTTATTAAGCACACGGTATTTTTTTTTTTACGTTACAATAAGTTTGATGTATAACTAGTTATACTGGCAGGTTATACGAGTGTAGATCTTTAAAGAAGTGGTTATATTTCTAAATATTTATATAAATTAACAACAACAAAAATTAAAGAAATACATTTTCACTTCATTTTGTTAATCTTTACTAACTTGCAAGGTTGCAAACAGTTGCATGTTAGTTTTTAAAGATTTGTAGATAAAACCCCACCCTAGGAAGAAATGAAGGTGAGGAACTGTAGCTTTGCGTAGTTTTCTTTTGTATAGCCTCAGAAATAAACAAATTCTTTGAAATGATATATTGTCTAGTACAGCGCTTGTTAAACTATTTTAATATACAGTGAGTCACAAAAGTAAGTATACACCTTCAAATTGTTTTTATTTAATAAAAGCGAATAGATATTTATTGAAAATGACATAAAAGCAATGATTTCATAAGCATTAGAGTAGTATTTCACAATTAACAAGAAAATGTGAACAAAAAGACGGTTAGATGAAAAATTATAGATTTTAATAAATATACACTAAAGAAATAACATCACAAAAGTAAGATATGGTATTAACCGAATAACTATTTAAAACTTGTTTGTCTTTAAAATTTATATTTTTTATGTTTCGTTAGGTATTCTTTAACTGTTACAATAGCTTTTATTCGAAAATACATCGAGTTTACTGAATTTTAAGTTACAGTTAAACAAATTTTATTCAGTTCTTCTCTAAGAACTAGGATTAAATCCTCTGCAGTTCTTATCTCAAGGTGTCTTATTTGTCAATTACATTAATTACCGGTAAATGTGGCAAAGTTTTAGTTGCTTTGAAACACAATACAACAGCCATGACATTATATGAGATATGTTTGTGGTTTTATCTTGCTAAAAAATAAACGACTCCTCCAAACCCAAATTCTGTGCACTTTCGAGAAATTTGTTCTCAAATATGTGTAAATTACAAAATTAGATTATTATCGAATCAATAATTACCAAACTTACCACCCCAGATGCTGCCATACACCCACAATTCGGTACCAATCCACCATTATATTTCACGGTACCAGCCATATTCCAATGTTTGCACTTTTCATTTATTTTTTTCGTAACTTTTGCAGTTCCATCTGATCTGTATGTGTTATATTTGCTTTCTTTAGAACATTTTACCATGTCCCAAATAGATTAATCGCGATTTAATTTTTATTTTGCAAACGAGAGTCCCCGTCCATTTATTTTGTTAACAAGAGGCTTATTTCTAATATTTCGACTATGATATTCGGCATCATAAAGTACACCAAGAATTGTTTTGGGGTTGCATAACTTAGCTGTTCCATTTGGCATCTCTGCCGCTACTTTAGTAACACTTATTTTTGGGTTTTGCTTGACCTTTCGAATAAAACAGCCGAATCGCTGTTAATTTTCTGTACTATTTAAACTTTCCAATAATCTTCTGTATGTCGCTAGACTCTTATTAAAGATTTGACCAATTTCTCTTACTAACTTTTTCTCCTTGAAGCAAGTCTTTTAAAACTTTAATGAGTTTTTTGTCCTTTAGGAGCCATATTTCATCATTTGCCATTTTATTCTTATACAGAGTGGTAAGGGCTATTTGATGTCAAACAAGTTAAGAATAATTGAACACAGAAACCAGCAGTTGTTGATAACATACGACTGTTCTAGTATCAAGTTTTAGCCACAACATTACAATGTGTATACTTACTTTTGTGACGTGCAATTTTATAGTAGTATAAAATGTATACCGATTTTTTGCAGAAATATAAATACTAGTATTTAGTATTTCTTTAATTATACTAAGAACATGCCAACATTTGCAAACATACACATTTTTATTACATTTCATGTTTATTTCTTGGTGTATATTTCAAATAATATACAGATGGGATTGGTGTATACTCACTTTTGTGACTCACTATTGAATAAAAATCCTGAACACTGAACTTTTTCATTTACTTGAAAGTTAATGATTTTTGTCAATTTTACTTAATTGTTTAATGTTGATGGTGCATGTAAGAACTTTTTTTGTTCATTTTTGTTTAATTGCCATTTAATTAAGAATTTTATGGATAAACGAAATATTTAATGTAAAATTAGTTTAAATAGATATATTTCTATAAAATTCATTTAACTTAAAAAATCAGATATTATCAACTATCAAAATTTAAAATTATTCATATTATTGAAGTTTATCAAAATTTATTAGGAAAAAGCTATGTTTTATATTGCTGTACATAAAATCAAAATATCTCGTCTACAGAAAAGGTTATTAGCGTTCCATGTAAAGAATTCCAAAAGTTATAGATTTTGGGGTGGAATTATGCAGTTTTAGACGTTAATTAATTACAAAGTAATGTAATGACGGAATTACATTACAATGTAATAAAATAAAAAGTAATTATATAATAATGTAAATAATTAAAAAGTAATTAGATTACAATATAATTTATTAAAAAGTTATTATATAAAAAGTAATGTATTTCTTTGTAATAGATAACTTTGTAATTATACGAATATAATTATAAAATAATTATACAATTATAGTATTTTTTTGTTATTTTCCGCCACTGGCTCTACTGTCAGTAATTATATTCCAATAATTATAATTACAAAGTAACGCATTACTTTTCCTATAGTTATAATTTTATTACAAAGTAATGCATTACTTTTCCCTCCGGTATGCAGCTTTAAAATTTTAAGGTTTAACGTCACATTTTGACAATGTCTTCGTAAAACTAAATCTGCAAAAACCCAGCCAGAAATCATTTTAATTAATGTGCAAAATCGTTTTAAATGTGAGTTTAAGTGGTATAATTCCAATTTTCACATCTACTAAATAGTTCAGTTATTTACAGAAATAAAATGCATTTATGTTGATTTTGTGTAAGCTCAAACGAAAATTTTAGTTGAATCGAATGCGTATTCAGTAGATTTGGCAAATAGTCATCGGATTAATCTGTTAAAACAGGATTTTTTTCTTTTAATAATAGATACAGGGAATTTTCTATTAGGTATACATATGCATACGCTTTTTTTAAAGAGTTCATTTTGAAGCTTAAAATGAGTGTTTTCCACTCCCAGACTAAGCATGAAGTAAAATTTCGAGTTTAGAAAAGCCTGAAAATTTGGTTTGGTTGCGTAGCGCGAAGCGCTACACGGCCAAACCAAATTTTCAGGCTTTCCTAAACTCGAAATTTTACTTCATGCGCCACGCTTATTAAACACTGAAAACACTGAAATATTGTGAACAAGTAAACTTCGCTTGAGATCAGTGTCTTATACGCGTGGCGCATGAAGTAAAATTTCGAGTTTAGAAAAGCCTGAAAATTTGGTTTGGTCGCTCCGCGCTTCGCGCTACGCGACCAAACCAAATTTTCAGGCTTTTCTAAACTCGAAATTTTACTTCATGCTTAACCTGGGAGTGGACCACACTCGTTTAAACTTCAAATTGACTTCTTTTAAGAAAACAACGAATATTTAAAAATCTACAATCCGTAATTGGGATATTTATACTTAAAAGAAAAATATCACAAGAAATTATGATTTAAAGCTTTTCTAAAAGAAAGAACAGTAATATACTCGCGACCTTAACAGTATGACATTGTCATGTAACGTTAAAATTTGACACAACTAGGAAAAATCGTTGCAGATACAACTGTCAACATACTTTCTAAAAATGTTGAACCCCAATTCCATATCAATGAGTAATAGGACATCTCTCAAGAATTCCACTATAATTACAAGTATAGTGTAATCTATTTACATTTTTCCCCAACACTGGAATTAAGTTTCAAGAATCATAAAAAAATCATACAAAATTAGATCAAAATCTCAAATTGATTTACTTAAGAGATAATTAGATTTAATATTACTGTACACAAAAATAAAATACCTTGTCTAAAATTGCAGGTACTAGTCTTGAAAGTCAAGAGCTTCTTTAGAGGTTTTTCACTAAATGATTGGATATTGGGATATGTTATCCATTTTATTTCAAATTTGTAGAATTTATTAAGAAATAACTATTATTATTATAAAATGGTCTGTATTCAATAATTTCTCAAAATTTAAAGTTATAAGATTCGAGAATAAGTATTATCACAATAAAAATAACGAAAAGGTTTTAAGTAGGATTTAATTTGGGAAATCAATAATATATGTTTAATCTAAGGCTTTAGATTGTATATCTATTGAATACAGACCATTTTATAATAATAATATACAATATAAAGCCATAGATTAAACATATATGTTGATTATGTAGAAAGCATCAAAATAGTAGATTTAATTATATAACTTTTACAAAAACAATTTAACTACAAACTTTTATACAATCATCAGTATGTTACTGTAGAAGTATAGCAATTAAAAATATATCATTGCCAGGTAAAATAGTTGAATTAAAAACAAAGTAACTTTATTTTCCCTTTCTTAAGAAATGCGTGTTTTTATTAAAAGTGTTTTCAATCCTTAAGCGTGAAGTAACATTTCGAGTTTAGAAAAGCCTAAACATTTGGACTTATCGGGGCGAAGTGAAGCGTGGCGCGCCGGCAAATCTAAATTTTCAAGTTTTTCTAAACTCGAAATTTTTCATCATGCGCCAAGCAAACAAAACAGTGATTTAAAATGAAGTTAAAAAAATGCATTATCTGTAATGATAATAGAAAATAATGCTTTGGAAAATTAACTAAAACTAATGAAAATCATGTTAATGCTGATTGTTGGTTAATCATCAACATTTATAAATAACTCTAAGAATGTCATTTTCATTCTAATGTTCGTAAGTTTTCTATTTGCGACATTTATGTGAAACTCAATTGCTTTTACATGAAATGTCGAAAAATGAGTTACTTATGTTATTAATTAAATTTGGAATATTTTTTGTCTCGTGCTCCACCCTGTCATCTCATTTGAAGGGTTAAGAAGGAAAACCAAATAAAATTTCAGAACTTTGTATGTTTCATAGGTTATTTTTTTTTCGTCGTGAATAACTGGTGAACCGTTTGTTTTCCATTAAGTTTGCCTACATGAAAATACTTGTTCTAAGCGATTTTCTGAACTTTTTGGACTCATTTGTTTTTTTCCCTCAACCCTTCATTTAGTTGGGTTTAATTTTGTTTTTAAATTATAACAAACAATATTTACTAAATATTTTGTATGTACTTAAATCAAACATACAATTTTGCGACGGACCGGCAGAATCTGTCCTGCGCACCGGCACCGGTCCGCGAACCCCACTTTGAGTAGCGCTGGTCTACTAAACCCAAATAAAAACATTTTTCTTAAAAATACCTAAAATTATGCAGATCAAAAATATAAATAACGCATTTACTAAAATCATTACGTAGAACTATAGGAACATTTCAAAAATACATGTTAAAAACTTGCTCATTTGAAAGTTCTCGCCAGCCTGTCAAATAAAAGGGTATGCTGAGGTAATAAAAATGTATTTGTATAATTAGATTTCTGAGCGTCATTCCAGACATTACAAACTATAAATGACGTCAAACAACTTCTTAAAAATTCCACTTTTATAATTTGGGTTTTTCAACTTCAGCACCACTGCGAGTTTATATAATTATAAATTAGTTATTTATTATTGTGGTTACAGCAGAAACAATATTAATCTAAGACGTATATTAAGGTAATTTGCTGATGTTTAATATTTATTTTGTTAAACAATGAGAGTAGGAAGCATTTTAATTAGACAAGTACAAAGTTTGCACTTTCCTTTAAGAATATTTATTTTTTCACAATATTATAATTAACACAATATAAGCATAACTGAGTAATAAAATGATATAAAATATAATAAAACGCAAATACTTGGTTATAGAATATTTAAAAAATATTAAAAGTGCCGAGATTCTTCCCTCAAATTAACAACTACTTTCTTCGATAAAGATGAATTCCATTGTTTCCAGCGGCGCAGCCAGGTTTTCATCATAAGGGGGCCCAAAAAAAGTGAGATCAAACTTTAGCAGTATGTTTAGAACTTCACTTTAAATCGCTACATTGTACGCGGGGCGCATGAAGTAAAATTTCGAGTTTAGAAAAGCCTGAAATTTTGGTTTGGTCACCCCGAAATTTTACTTCATGCTTAATCTGGGGGTGGAAGACACTCGTTAGTTTAAAATTTACCATTATTGTCAAATTGTGTCATAACTGTCAAAAGAAAAGAAAAACAATAAAATGACCATCATAAGAGTTCAATTTGAACATGTGTCAAGTTGACAAGATGTACTAAAAGTAAGCTCAAGCCGATTCGAGTCAAATCTATCATAGTATAAATACTAATGTAGATAACCGTAAAACATGACGCATTACGTACAAAGGTGAACAAACGAGAAAGTGAGAGAACGACTTTGTCTTAAATCGGTCTTCAAGTTTATTATCATTTTTCGCGTATAATGTAATTTTTATTTTTTTTCCAACGAACAAAAAATAAACGTGATTTTGTCGTAAAGCGTAATTTTAGTTAAAGACTGATCAATACAAGGTGGATGGAACATGAGTGAAAAGCTTTAATAGTATATTACGTAACGAGAGTGGTATGCAGCATATTACATATGAGCGGACAAGTTGCGCACGAGCCGCGCAGCGGCGAGTGCAGTATTCCGCGAGTATGTAATTGCCATACCACTCGAGAAACATACAATACTTTACCTACGCCCTAACAAAATAAACAATGAGCATGAAAGAACCACTTATTTATTGTAATCATTTTTAATAGTACCATGACAATGATGAAAACTAAATTACTACTTGATCAATATACAGGGAATAAAGCTGTAAATTTTCCGACATCCGTTGCTTTTTAAAAGAACTTAATTTGAAACTTTTAACGAGTGTTTTCCACTCCCAGACTAAGCAAGAAGTAAAATTTCGAGTTTAGAAAAGCCCCGTGAAAATTTGTCGAGGGTCGCGCAGCGACCCGAGACAAATTTTCTGGGCTCTTCTAAACTCGAAATTTTACTTTATGCACCACGCGTATAAAACACTAATTTCAAGTAAGGTCCAAATATACATAGAGTTCACAATATTTTAGTTACAGTTATATTGACTATCACTACATTTTTACTAAAAATCACTGTGTCGTTTGTTTTTTCAGGTCTTATATATTTAAAATACTTTGTTTTAAACATGTTTAAAAAGAACTGTCTTGTTTTTAAGGGTTTAGATTTAATTTTATTATGTTTTCAAGTCAAAATTGTATAAAAAACAGTGTTGCTTAAAACATGTTTTAAACGTTGAGTTTGTTTAAAACGTTGTTTTTATAATCTTAAACTAGCTAAACTACATTTTATACTACTTTGTTAAGAATTTTTGTTTTCATCACATCAATAAACATACAATATTATCCCAATAAAATATCACAACTATTTTATGTGTTTTAAACATGTAAAAGCTGGCTCAGTAAATAAAAACATGTTTTGTAAAAAAGCTGTTTGTTTAATTAAAATTAAAAAAAAAACACGTTTTTTAACAACACTGTTTTTTATAGTTTTGACTTAAAATTACTTTAGTCTTTTGACTATGATAGTATTTTGTCATTTAACTTCTGTGACCAACATATTGTGACTATAAGTCACTTAATTGACTGGTTTTTAGTAACATTTCTTTCTCGACAGTATAAGTCTACAAGTATGATAGGATTTTGTCATTAAATTACTCTGTTGACTGTATTTTAATTATTGTGACTTTATGATTGTAAGTTACTTGGTTAGGTCTTTTAATCCTCGGAGAGGAATCTAATACAAGTTGACAGAATTATCAAAGCATTTCAATATGTAATAATAGTTAGAAATATCTACTTTGTAACTATTTTCATTTCAACTTTGCTGCAAAATGAGAATATAAATTCATTCTTCTGAGATAATTATAAAATATTAAAATTGCGATTCTTTACGCAATCTAAAACATTGTCTTACTAAATCAAACACTCATTTAAACAACTACTTCCCTTCAATGAGAGTTTGGTTTAGGCTTTGAAAATTATAAGAATGAAATAAAATTAATATTGACTTTCTGCAAAAATTTAATCCCGCTAAGACTTTTCCAAATATTTATTGAAACAACTACTACTCGAGCTAATCCTCGACAGATTTTGAATTAAACAGTGAATATTAGAGTTACACGCCAGATTTACTATTCTATGCAAAATTTATATGCAAAATGTAACATCAGGTCAATTTATTCTCCCACAAAACTAAATAAACGAACAGCAAACGGAAATAAATTAAAAAAATTACAGGGAATGAATATTCATCGAAGGAATCGAAAAAGTCTTAAGCAATCTATAGACATGTTTCGAAATCCTCATCAGTATAGCTATGCTTTAGAATAAAATACTTAGAACCTTTCTTCTATTATATTCTATTTTATTCAAAGTTATAATTATCTTCAAGTAACTCAATCAATCCAAATATGCTTTAGACTTTCAATACCAACAAAATTTTAAAATTATTATTGTTTTGAAGTATTCTACAACCAAGTATTGGCAATTTCATTCATACTAATGATATTATTTTGATGTGCAATTCAGAGATAAACGTTTACACAACTTAGCTTTTGTTGTTGTGTAAAACAAAGCTGAATTTGCTTTTAAACTTGCAAGTATACGATAATGTTTCTGCTTGAATTCATACGACGAATTCCATTAATTGATTCTTGTTTGCTTGAGAATTTAGGATTTGCGTGCGTATTTCATTCTTTTGGTGGATTTACTTTTTATAAATTGGGTTTTGATTCTAGGGATAAATTTAATTGAAACCGGGCGGGACTAAATGGCGCGTAAGGGTTTATTGGATAATTTACCGGGGTGGCTGTGATGGATAATTTGTAAGGGGGAGGGATGGTTAATAAATCGTCGGAGATATTTTGAGAAATCATGACATTTCCCGGCCGGAAAGTATGGATGGTTCGGTACGTTACCCTTTTGCCTCTCCTCCCGCGAGCGCCTTTCTCTCCGGGTAAACCTGGTGGTCCAACGGGTCCTGGCTCACCTTTTTCACCTTAATTTCAATGATATTTTAATACAGAATTTTAATAAATAATTTACTCATAGTTCCTAAATAATGTAAAATTTAGTTCGCGTTCAGTAAACCATGTCGGTTGAACAACACACAGGACTTAATGGTCCTCATCAGTGCGGTCTTATCCAGTGCATATGTCGAATAGAATTCTGAACAACTTACATTAATATGCAAGGTTTTCGTAGTTTTAGAATGAATTGGTGTATCTGAATGCATTCTTTAGGAAGATTTAAAAAATGACCTTCATATGTTCCGTAGCATGTCACGGGCTTTCACAAATGATAAACATGTGAAAAATTAAGTTTAGTAGAGAGTCCAGTGGCATATTTTAGTTTATCTATTCCGTAAACAATCATTCCGCCCCACAGTGGGCAAATTTTGTTAATTAGAGTGCAATAATTAATTCTTAATTATTTCTGATAATTATTAATTATTTCTAATAATCTTAATTATTTCTGATAATTGTCAAAATATGTGTATTTGTACAGAAACATGATTTGAGATACTTTTTCGTGTTTATAATAAATTTTGATTTTAGAATAAGTTAATGGTATATAATTACTACATTTTAGGAATATCGCTTTCATTACATTTTATAAAAAAAACAAGTTCAAAAATATCGCTTAAATAATATACATTTAAAATTTTGTTTTAATGAAATGAGTTTCTCGTTCATTGTCAGTAACAAAACTTCTTATAAATTTTGATAACTTAATATCTATACTTTTTTACACTAATTAAAATGTTTGCCTAAAATTGGTCTAATATGGAATTTTTGATTTCTCTTAAGTATCACTGTCATTAATTATTTATCAAATATTTAAAATTTGGGCTAACTAAAGGATGATTTCTAAAGAAAATATAGGAGTATTTACTTATGTATAATATAAATACAGAATACAAAATAATAATAAAAAAGTTTGAACATTTATTGAAGGTAATGCAACGATCAAAGCTGTGTAACAGTGTGGACGTCTATAGACAATGTACGGGGAATTTATCTTTGAAGTATACATATACATACGCTTTTTCTAAAAGAATTCAAATTGAAGCTTTAAGCGAGTGTTGTCCACTGCCAGAGTAAGCATGAAGTAAAATTTAGAGTTTAGAAAAGCCTGAGCATTTGGATTTGGACGTGAAGCGTCCAAATCCAAATTCGAGCTTTTCTAAACTCGACATTTTACTTCATGCGCCACGCGTATTAAACACTGAAAACACTGAAATAATGTTAACAGCTGAATTTTACTTGAAATCAGAGTTTTATACGCGTGGCGCATAAAGTAAAATTTCGAGTTTGGAAAAGCCTAAAAATTTGGTTTGGTCGCGTAGCCAAATTTTAAGGCTTTTCCAAACTCGAAATTTTACTTCATGCTTAATCTGGGAGTGGAAAACATTCGTTTAATGCTTCCAATTGAACTTCAAAAAAACCAACGCATATATGATAATTTACAGCACGTAATTTGGATATGTATATGTATACCGGGTGTTGACTTGGCGGACGCAACATAGGAAATCCCATGTAAATTTTGAAATGTTCAAATTTTGGCTCCCTATTTATTTAAGAAACAAAATACATGAATGAAAAATTCTGAATTCATTCGTGTTAACGTCTATCACTTTACATTTCTCTAAGTTAAAATAATTAAGAAAAAGTAATGTGAATTTATAAAAATAATGACATGCCATGGAATTGAAACAACAATTGCGGATGTCAAAATGGCAAAAGATATCGCAGTCACTTGATTAAAGTAAATGTTTTCGAAATGATTTACACTATACAAGAAAAAATCCTCCTAATAAAGTGGTATTATGCAGGCCACGACAAAAAACATAAATCACATTACTTTTTCTTAATTATTTTAGCTGTAAATTTTCTGATATTCGTTGATTTTTAAAACAGTTCAATTTGAAGCTTTAAACGAGTGTTTTCCACTCCCAGACTAAGCATGAAGTAAAATTTCGAGTTTAGAAAAGCCCCGTGAAAATTTTTCTCGGGTCGCGCAGCGACCCGAGAAAAATTTTCTGGGCTTTTCTAAACTCGAAATTTTACTTCATGCGCCACGTGTATAAAACACAGATTTTAAGTGAAGTTCGAAAATACATAAATTTGACAATATTATAGTGTTTTATACGCGTGGCGCATGAAGTAAAATGTCGAGTTTAGAAAAGCCCAGAAAATTTGTCTCGGGTCGCTGCGCAACCCTCGACAAATTTTCACGGGGCTTTTCTAAACTCGAAATTTTACTTCATGCTTAGTCTGGGAGTGGAAAACACTTGTTTAAAGCTTTAAATTGAACTTAGAAAAAGCAGCGAAATTCCGCAATTGCTGTATCAATTCCATGGTATATCATTATTTTTATAAAATCGCATTACTTTTTCTTAATTATTTTAGCTGTAAATTTTCTGACTTTCGTTGATTTTTAAAAGAATTCAATTTGAAGCTTTAAACGAGTGTTTTCCACTCCCAGACTAAGCATGGAGTAAAATTTCGAGTTTAGAAAAGCCGCCGTGAAAATTTGTCGAGGGTCGCGCAGCGACCCGAGACAAATTTTCTGGGCTTTTCTAAACTCGAAATTTTACTTCACGCGCCACGCGCATAAAACACAGATTTTAAGTAAAGTTCGAAAATACATAAATTTGACAATATTATATTGTTTTATACGCGTGGCGCAAATTTGTCTCGGGTCGCTGCGCGACACGAGACAAATTTCCACGGGGCTTTTCTAAACTCGAAATTTTACTTCATGCTTAGTCTGGGAGTGGAAAAACAGCGAAATTCCGCAATTGCTGTATCAATTCCATGGTATATCATTATTTTTATAAAATCACATTACTTTTTCTTAATTATTTTGGCTGTAAATTTTCTGACATTCGTTGATTTTCAAAAGAATTCAATTTGAAGCTTTAAACGAGTGTTTTCCACTCCCAGACTAAGCATGAAGTAAAATTTCGAGTTTAGAAAAGCCCCGTGAACATTTGTCGAGGGTCGCCCAGCGACCCGAGACAAATTTTCTGGGCTTTTCTAAACTCGAAATTTTACTTCATGCGTCACGCGTATAAAACACGGATGTTAAGTGAAGTTCGAAGATACATATATTTGAAAATATTATAGTTTTATACGCATGGCGCATGAAGTAAAATTTCAAGTTTAGAAAAGCCCAGAAAATTTGTCTCGGGTCGCTGCGCGACCCTCGACAAATTTTCACGGGGCTTTTCTAAACTCGAAATTTTACTTCATGCTTAGTCTGGGAGTGGAAAACACTTGTTTAAAGCTTTAAATTAAACTTAAAAAAAACAGGGAATATCCGCAATTATTGTATCAATTCCATGGTATGTCATTAATTTTATAAAATCATATTACTTTTTCTTAATTATATTAACTTAGAGAAACGTAAAGTGTTAAGTGTGAACATTCATAAATTTAGAATTTTTTCCTCTACAAAAAAGTTAAATACATTTTGTTTCTAAAATAAATAGGGAAGCCAATATTTGAACACTTTAAAATTAACATGCGATTTCCTATGTTGCGTCCGCCAAGTCAACACCCGGTATGTATACCAAAAGGGCAAAGCATACAGGGAGCTAAAAATACCTAAGAAATCGAAAATATCTTATAAGAGCAATTATGAGCAAAAATTGGTATAGCAAAGTATGCGTTTTGAGTTATAAGAATTTGCAAGACGTACAGTTACTGAGGTAAGTGTGAGAGACAGTCCATGAGATAAGATATAGTGCGTGTGGTGACATTTACGGGATAGCAATTAAATTAATTAAAGATGTTATTGATGTTATTATAGAGCCACTTACCAAAATATCAAAAGTGCTACCAGTTCACAAAAAAGGTGATCCAAATGATTGCAATAATTACCGACCGATAAGCATACCTCCAATTTTCTCGAAAATTGTGGAGAAAATCCTGTTCAAGCAAATTATTGGACATTTTGAGGAAAACACTCCCTAAGCGACGATCAATATGGGTTTAGGCAAGGCAAATCAACAACCAATGCAATACTAGATCTGTGCCAGAGCATTATAGCATCATTTGAGAAGGGTCAGTATTTGTTTGCTTCATACATTGATCTTTCGAAGGCGCTTGACTGTGTTTCTTATACATTATTATTGAGAAAATTATATATGTACAATTTCAGCCCACTAAGTTGTAGGCTGCTGATATCATTTCTTTCTAGCAGATTACAATCTGTGTTTCACAATGGCGAAATGTCGGAATTGCTAGAAGTAAAATGTGGTGTCCCACAAGGCTCTACTTTAGGACCTTTACTGTTCTTATTGTTTGTAAACGATTTCCCTGACTATATGTCAAATTGCAAAGTTGTCCTGTTCGCGGACGATACATCAATCATCAATTTATCACCAAACCTGAATGCTGGTTTGGAGGAAAATAATGTCTTGCTTGAAAAAGCAAAAATTTGGTTTAATGCCAACCTCTTGACTCAGAATGGTAATAAAACCGAAACAGCCATTTACAGCTTGAATACGCAAGAGCCTTATCAACACAAAACGGTGAAGTTCTTGGGCATTCATATAGATAATCATCTACTGTGGAACAGCCAGGGCGATGTATTAGCTGCAAAATTAAATAAAAGCATCTTTGTTATCAGGGGTCTAAAAAACAACATCAGCCCTTACATGCAAAGAATCGCATATTTTTCCCTTTTCCAGTCCCATCTCTCATACAACATTGTGGCATGGGGAGATTCCTCCATTAGACACAGGCTCTTTGGTATTCAGAGGAAAGTGGTAAGAATACTTGATAACTTAGGTTACCAAGATAACTGCAAACCAGCATTCATAAAGCTAAAAATATTAACACTACCTTGTCTCTATGTCCTGCAAAGTGTGCTATTAATTAAATCGTATTACGACGACAACAAATTAAACCAACAAAGGCACAATTATCACACGAGAACGAAAAGTGACTTAAGCATTCCCAACCTCAGGCTCCAAAGATCCAGGAATTGTCAGAACTATTATGGTCTGAAATTTTTTAATCATTTACCGGATAGATTTAGGGAAATAAATATAGTAAATTTCAAGAAAGAAATTAAGATAATTCTTATCAAAAATGCATTCTACACCATAGAGGACTTTCTAAAGCATACATTTTATTCATTATTTACTGCTCATATACTCTGTACGTATGTATAAATAATCGTTTTTATTTAAATTTTGTGTTCGTATACGCATTTGTGTAATTGTTTATATCAGTAAATCTTAAATACCTAAACTTGTAAAACTTGTAAACTCTGACTTGTGTTAGCTCTGCTATAACACTAATAAAACATTATTATTATTATTATTAATGAACGAGACATGATTTTGTTTTAAATCATGTTCAAATGTATACTTTTTAAGAGATAGTTTTAAAATCACATTTTCTTAGGAAAATATGTAGGAAAAAGGTAAGTCAATATTTCTTAAATAAAGTGATTTCATACCTTAATGTAATTATGAAATTAAAAATGTATTATACATACGAATTAGCATGTTTTCAAACTTTTAACGCGGCTGTATTTATAGGTTAACTGAATAGCGGCAAATAAACAGCTCTTAATCTTTTATTTATAGACAAGAGGTTGAACTTCGATATCGGTTTTTTAAAGAAGAAACATCTGAAATCGTATTTCTCTCCAAATAAATATATTTTGACGACAATCAGAAACTTATAATTTTTAATTATTGCAGTCTAATTTACGCAATTTGCCCCCGTGCGCCCCTCCAAAGAACATTTTCACACATTACAAACGATGCTATATGTTTTTTTAAATGTTTACATTCTCCTCATTTGTAAAATAACCTGACTTAATACGGAATTTTGAAGGTCATTTCGGAATCTGCGAAAAAAAAAATCATACTGATACCCACCTATTCATTTCAAAACAACAGAAAAAAGTTAAAAAATGCAGATCAGTGTTATCTGTCTCATTATTAAAGCCAATGTGTAATTATAATAAAATTTGAAAGCAAGAATTCTGATCTATTGTTTAGTAGCAAAAATTAGAACAAACATAGACGCTCCATCAATTAAAATTAAAACTGAATTATGTAAGAGTTTAATCAACTGTGCATATAATTTTTGAACTAAGTTCTAAGTAGGGATTGGAATATACCGCTTTTTTTAAATACCAGATTTTGATATTCTTATCATTTTATCATTAAAAGTCATTAAGGGCATTGTAAATTAATAGTATTTATTGACTTTTATTCTAAGATAATAGTCAGTTAAATTCAATAGCCAATATGCAAATCCAAATTCGTTTTTTTTTTTATTGGCCAACTAGATCTGAGATTTATTTTTCTTAGGTTCTTTGGTTACTTAGGTGTCCCTACTGTTTCTTATGTAATGACATTAATATATGAATGCCCTGATGGAATTGATTAATTATTTGACAGAAAAATGGTAATAACATGCCGAAAGTAATGTTCCGCCACTTAATTAATCTCTATGATAGGGTAATTAAGCACATGGCAACCATGTGGAAAATATAACCTCAAATTTATTTTGAATGCAAAAGTCAGAATTACAACCAGACTATTTAACCAAATATCCAACATTATAAAAAAATCACCAGATCTAGTTGCCCAATAATACAAAAAAACAGAATATACAGGGTGGGCCACGAATAACGCCCATTAAAAGTTTTCGGGGTTCCTGACAGAGGAAAAATTTGAAAAAATTCTACATTACACGGTTGAATGCGATCACCTCATGGAAAATATTTCGACTTTCTATCACTTCCGGTTGTACCGGAAATGGCTACCAACTTTGTTATTTTAAATGGAACATCCTATATATTAATTTTTTTTAGATTCCCCGTTCAATTGTCTACCCTCTCATATGAATTTATGTCCACTTAACTCTTACAGTTTTTGAGTTAAAAATGTATTTGTCAAATATTGATCTCAAATAGACGTTTTGAAAAATGCCTATAACTTCTAGTAGGGACAAGATAGACTGACGAGCGGCATCTTGAATTGTTACTTATCCCTTTAGAATTAAAAAAATTGACATCTGTCAATTTTGACAATAGGTATTTCAAAAATGTCAATATTTCAGTGCCCACTTAAAAACATCATAATTCAATGTTTTCAAATGGAATGACCAATATTTTATCTCATATGGTGATTGGCAAGACAATTTGCAACATAAAAGTATTATGTCTAGCTATATCTAGAGCAAGTAGTTTTTGAGTTATTTCGAAATTTCTTTCCTCCCAGAATGTTTGCACAATTGAATAATTCCTATACAATTCACACATGCGCCATACTAGGCTACTATCAATATTCACTGAACCAAATCTAGAAAAATTCGTTTCCAACGTGTCAATATTTTTGAACACTTCGAGTAATATTAGAGAAATTATGAATTTATTCGTCATATATGGCTAGTGCGACAGAATTGTTGTTTCAACGAAACTTATCCACACTTACAACTTACAAACAAAATAAAAGCAAGAAGATTGAAATAAAGTAATTTTCAAACGAATAATTAAATGCAATAACAGAAAAAAAAAATTATTCGAAATTATGACCATTAACGTATAAGCACTGTGCAGCACGTGTTGCGACACCCTCTGTTGTTGCTCGCCTAATTTCTTCTGCACTTAATTCCGCGAATGCAGCTCGCACCCTTGCTTCCAATTCTTCTCGGGTATTGACGACAGTGGCATAAACTTTATTTTTTATACGACCCCAAAGAAAAAAGTCGAGTGGAGTAAGATCTGGAGATCTAGCGGGCCAGTTCCACGGACCTAACCTTCGAATCCATCTATCTTCGAACATATTCGTCAGTTGCTGCGATATTTCGTGTGTGCAATGAGCTGGGGCTCCATCGAGCTGATACCATGAACTTATCCTTAAATTCAAAGGAAGCTCAACCAAAAAATTCTCTACAAAATTTCTTAAAATTTATAAATATCTACCACTATTTAATCTTTCGTGGTACAAATAAAAAGTAACACGCGTGTCCATCACAAGGCAAAATACGTTGAAACTAAATTTGTGTTGGGATTTATGTACAAGCGTTGCATGTGGATTTTCAGTTGACCACATGTGATTGTTTTTTCTATTGAAAATACCTTCACGAGAGAAATTTTATTCGTCGGTCCAAATAATTTTTTTTAAAAAGTCATTGTTTTCTTGATTTTTAACCAACAAAAACTCACAAAAATCAATCCTGTTCACTGCATCTTGAGGAAATAATTCTTGCACCAAATTAAATTTATAATTATGCATACGATATATTTTCAAAATTCTTCGCAGTGATGATCTGCTTACTCCCAAATCCTCCTGGCAACTACGGGTGGATGCGCGTGGATTTGCTTGAAAATAAGCCAAAACATTCACTTGAACTTCCTCGTTCTGCGTTATTGGCTTTGGTTGATTTTTTTCTGCGTTCAGTTTTCCAAATTGTACAAAATTTGACTCCAGTCTTCTAAATTTTCTTCTATCCATCGGCGGTAAGTGTGGGTAAGTTTTGTTGAAAATTCTGCAAGTTCTCTCAACAATTCTGTCGCACTGACCATGTATGACGAATAAATTCATAATTTCTTGATTGGTATACTTATTCATTTTAATATAACTCGAACGGAGCGTGCAAAAATATTGACAGATTCGGTTCAGCGAATATTGACAGTAGCCTACTATGGTGCACGTGTGAATAGTACAGGAATTATTCAATTGTGCAAGCATTCTGGGAGGAAAGAAATTTCGAAATAACTCAAAAACTACTTGCTCTAGATATAGGGAGACATAATACTTTTATGTTGCAAATTGTCTTGCCAATCACCATATGAGATAAAATATTGGTCATTCCATTTGAAAACATTGAATTATGATGTTTTTAAGTGGGCACTGAAATATTGACATTTTTGAAATACCTATTGTCAAAATTGACAGATGCCAATCTTTTTAATTCTAGAGGGATCTATAAGTAACAATTCAAGATGTCGCTCGTCTGTCTATCTTGTCCCTACTAGAAGTTACAGGCATTTTTCAAAACGTCTATTTGAGGACAATATTTGACAAATAAATTTTTAACTCAAAAACTGTAAGAGTTAAGTGGACATAAATTCATATGAGAGGGTAGACAATTGAACGGGGAATCTAAAAAAAATTAATATATAGGATGTTTCATTTAAAATAACAAAGTTGGTAGCCATTTCCGGTACAACCGGAAGTGATAAAAAGTCAAATTATTTTCTATGAGGTGATCGCATTCAACCGTGCATAGTAGATTTTTTTCAAATTTTTCCTCTGTCAGGAATCCTGAAAACTTTTAATGAGCGTTATTCGTGACCCACCCTGTATATCCGGGTTTTTTTTATTAGCCAACCAGATCTGGTGAATTTTTTATAATTTTGGATATCAATCGTTAAAACAGAAGGGTTGTTACTATTTCAAATTCAACAAAGGTAACGCTATCGTAGTTATCAAGAAGTCAGACTATTTAAAAAATGTCAATTTATTATAAAAAGCAGGTCGTTTTGTTGAAATAAAACAAAAGTCAAAAAGCAGTAAGCTATTGACAATAAGTACACTTCTGCGCAATGAAATTAAGCACACAAAATATGGTATAGTGTAAAACGGACTTGAAGAGTTTTTTAGTTACAAAAATATGTCAATTTCCTTAGTGTCAAAATGCTGAATATTGTGAAAAATAGTTATAAAACTTGTGCTTAATTGTATTGCACAGATGTGTACATAGTATTCGAAATGTACATCTAGCACAATAAAAATTATTGTGCGGAATGTGTTAGTTATTTCCAAGCAATTAATTGATTAAACTTGGAATGAAAACCCAAGTTTAATCAATTAATTGCTTGGAATTTTACATTTTTGTTGATTTTTTCTTTGAGTATACTTTGACATATTCCATATAAATATTCGTAAAATTATTAAATTATTGATAAAAAAACTAAGCAGTATATTTTGAACTTTACTTTAAATCAGTGTTTTATACACGTCGCGCACGAAGTAAAATTTCGAGTTTAGAAAAGCCTAATTTGGATTGGCCGCTCCGCTTCGCTACGCGACTCATCCTAATTTTCAGGCTTTTTAAACTCGAAATTTTACTTTATGCTTAGTCTGGGATTGGAAACACTCGTTAGAGGCTTCAATATTTTTTAACGTAAATTTTCAATTTGAATACATATTTTTAACAAAATTGTATTACAAATCGTGATATGGTTACCTGAAAAAAAAAATCCGTGTTTTTATCTTCTCATTTTATTGATTTCAACATTACTGTACTGTTTTTATTTATATTTTTTAACGTATATTTTCAATTTGAATACTTATTTTTAATGAAATTGTAGTATGTTTTCTCGAAAATTAAATAAATAAATGTAATCGATTTGTACGATTTGTAAAACTACAGATAAAAAAAATATTACAACATTTTTTTGTTGTTGAAATTGTCCACATTTACGATATTATTTTTTGGAACAGGTTTATGTTTGTTGCGTTTGGCGATTATATTTAAAATTCGTATTTTTGACATTTTTAAAAAATTAATTTTTACTATTTTTATTGAATTTTACTATTGGCTTATCAATTCTTAGAGTATTATAAAAAAATAATTCACAAATGTTCTTTCTGTCTAAATTTTCACAATTTTTTAAATCTTGATTTTTTGTTGCTGAAATTGTCCACATTTACGATTTTATTTTTTGAAAAAAGGTTTATGTTTGTTGCGTTTGACGATTTTATTTAAAATTCGTATTTCTGACATTTTAAAAAAATTACTTTTTACTGTTTTTATTGAATTTTACTATTGGCTTATCAATTCTTGGAGTATTATAAAAAAATAATTCACAAATGTTATTTCTGTCTAAATTTTGCCAATTTTTTAAATCTTGATTTTTTATCAATTTCAGTATACAGGGTGGAAACCTTAACTGGAATAAATTCGTTTCTTATGAAATGAGAAGTTCCAGCAAAAAATCCTCGGACATATCGTTTTCTTTTCTTTATTACGCACTTTTTAGCGTATTAAAAATAAGTATGACGTCACTAGCCTTTCACGTATGACGTCATAGGCATTTTTTTTAAATGGAAACATTTTTTTTTATTTCATTAAATTTGTAGCCCTTTTCATTCTCTTTACAACTAAGTAAAAATTTTTTGTTAACGGTAGAGGCTTCTACTTCGTTATACATCATAATTCACAAATGAAACACGATTTTAACTTTGTTTGTATAACTAAGACTTTATTAAGTGACTATAGTTTCGGCAACTTTAACTTGTCATTTTCAAACTCAAAGTGAGACTTTGAGTTTGAAAATGACAAGTTAAAGTTGTTGAAACTATAGTCACTTAATAAAGTCTCGGTTATACAAACAAAGTTAAAATCGTGTTTCATTTGTAAAAATATTTTGTTTATTTTTAATTTTTTTATTTCAAAAATTAAACAAAAATGCAGGATCTGAAGGAACGTATCAGGCATGAAATGGGAAATATTTCACCGGAAATATTTCAAAATGTAAGAGATGGGGTTTTATCACCGATTGGCTATTTGCCAAGACAGAAACGGTACTTATTTTGAACATTTGTTACAATAAATAAATTTATTAAAAAAAAATTGTTTAATTTTTGAAATGAAAAAATAAAAACAACAAAATATTTTTAGATAGTCGTAAAGAGAATGAAAAGGGCTACAAATTTAGTAAAATAAGAAAAAAAAAATCCATTTAAAAAAATTGCCTATGACGTCATACGTGAAAGGCTAGTGATGTCATACTTGTTTTCAAGACGCTAAAAAGTGCACAATAAAGAACAAAAATCGACCTGTCCGAGGATTTTTTTCTGGAACTTCTTGTTTCACAAATACCGAATTTATTCCAATTAAGGTTACCATCCTGTATTGTAAATGGATATCGAAAATTAAATAAATAAATGTAATCGATTTTTACGATTTATAAAATTACAGACATGAACTAGATTATAACTGCATTTTCATTTTTGTTGAAACTGTCCACAATTTTTATTATATTTCACTATTGGCTTATCAATTCTTAGAGTTTTTAAAATAAATAATTCACAAATTTTTCTTTTACTCTAAATTTTGACCATGTTTTCAATCTTGATTCTTTTTTATCAATTTCAGGCGTTTGTTTGTTGATATTTGTTCATTAAAGTGAATAAATAACAAAAATGAAATGATATTTTAAATTTGGCATGATTTTGAACGATATTTGTGCCATTTTTAACATTGCCTCGTTTAAATAATTAACGCTAATTACTTTTTAATATTCACTTTCACAAAAAGTGAATACAAAAAAGTAATGAATGTTAATTATTTAAATAATTACAATATATCACAAAATAACCGCCTCCACTACAAGATATTTGCTTCATTTATTGAAATCTGTTTTTTTTAAATCAATTTTTATCATTTCTATTTGATTTTTAATTATTTTTTACAATTTTCACAAATTTTATCAGTATTTTTTTTAATTTTAAAAATCCTTTTAATATTTGTAGGTTTATATTTTTCATGTATAAATTTTAAAACGGACACAAATGGCTTACATGCAATTTATTCATACTTGTTAAAATTAAAATAAACAACATTTGAAAATGTAAAATCAATAATGTTAGCTTTTCAATTTTTAATAACAAACAATTATTTATTTACAAACATTTTAAACGTCCATGTGACAATTTTTAATTTTATGTAATAAAAGCCCAGTTATACAGAGAGTTTTATGTAACACCGAACATTTTCAACCAATACAATTTGACACCTTTAATTTTTAAGGGATGTGTAAATTGGATTGCCTATATGACCATTAAAAATTGTAGCCAGTCAATCGCAATGAATGCCTCAACTTGTACATACAGGTAGCTTTTCTTTCAAGTATACATGTCCCAATTACAGCCGTAAATTTTTAGACAATCGTTGTTTTTAAAAGAGTTCAATTTGAAACTTAATATGAGTGTGTTCCACTCCCAGACTAAGCATGAAGTAAAATTTCGAGTTTAGAAAAGCCTGAAAATTTGGTTTGGTCGCGTAGCGCGAAGCGCGGAGCGGCCAAACCAAATTTTCAGGCTTTTCTAAACTCGAAATTTTACTTCATGCGCCACCGCTACAAAACACTGACATATTACGAAGTTTAAAACACACCGCTAAACTTTACATTGAATCAGTGTTTTGTACCGGTGGCGCATGAAGTAAAATTTCGAGTTTAGAAAAGCCTGAAAATTTGGTTTGGCCGCTCCGCGCTTCGCGCTACGCGACCAAACCAAATTTTCAGGCTTTTCTAAACTCGAAATTTTACTTCATGCTTAGCCTGGGAGTGGAAAACACTCGTTTAAAGCTTCAAATTGAATTCTATTAATAAACCGAGCATCGGAAAATGTTCAACGTACGCATATGTATACTTGGAGGAAAAATTCTCGTTATGAAAATGTTCGGTGTTACATAAAACGCTCTGTATGTAAGTATTTTTCATTATGTTTAGGTATTTGGATTGATTGAGTTACTTGAAGATAATTATACTTTGATTAAAAAACACTTAGAACCTTTCTTCAATACTTTATTTTGTAACCAAATGTACATTTCGGACACGAAGTGTCCATTATCAATGGTTTGATACTAATACGAAAAATATACATTTTACACTGATTTATATACACTAAAAAATGAGGGAATTAGAGGGTGTCGGTAGGGGGTGTGGTTATGGTGGTAATAAACTAATTTTAGCCGAAAAAAGGTTATCTGTGGGTAAGTAGGTACGTGTTTGATGGGGATTCCAAGGGAATAGGAAAACACCCGAGTTTCAGGTGGACACACTAAATCTAATAAAACATTTTCGAGCGGACTTAAATCGAAATTTAACAGTAGGTTTTCTTGTTTTTTCATTTGAATTGCCTCCAACATATTTAAATGATAGTGTGTAGAATGTTTCAGTAATTTTACGTTTTCTAAAGTGAACTTATGGCCCGTTTCAATTGCATGGTTAGCGACCGCAGATTTATCCGGATTCAGGTGTTTAATGTGTGAGACATGTTCCTTGAATCTAGTTTGAATGTTTCTTTGTGTTTGTCCTATGTATATTTTGTCACAATTCGAACATTTAATGGAATAAATTCCAGATTTTTCTAAGAAATGTGTTTTGTTAAAAGTGTTCCCTAGTAAATTGTGTAATTTTGTATTTACATAGTACGCTGGGGTTAAATTGAATTTCTTGTACAATTTTTTGAAATTATTTTCGATTGTGGGGGAATAACTTAGTCTGACATATTTTGTTTCTTTTATGGTTTCTATATCTGTAAGTGAAGTTATATTTTGGAGTTTATATTTACGTGAATGTCTATTAATTAGTCTCTGTATTGTATTTCTGTTGTATTTAAGGTGTGCTGCTATTGTGTGAATGAATTTTAGTTCCTTTTTTCTAATTTCGGGTGATAATGGTATGTTGAAAGCTCTATTTATCATTTAATCTATTTATCTATTAAAGGCAGATAGTTTATATTTCATTTACTTTCAATTATATCCATGCCAACGCATTTGCACCAATGAAATATAAACTATCTGCCTTTAATAGTATGATAAATAGAGCTTTCAACATACCATTATCACCCAAAATTAGAAAAAAGGAACTAAAATTCATTCACACAATAGCAGCACACCTTAAATACAACAGAAATACAATACAGAGACTAATTAATAGACATTCACGTAAATATAAACTCCGAAATATAACTTCACTTACAGATATAGAAACCATAAAAGAAACAAAATATGTCAGACTAAGTTATTCCCCCACAATCGAAAATAATTTCAAAAAATTGTACAAGAAATTCAATTTAACCCCAGCGTACTATGTAAATACAAAATTACACAATTTACTAGGGAACACTTTTAACAAAACACATTTCTTAGAAAAATCTGGAATTTATTCCATTAAATGTTCGAATTGTGACAAAATATACATAGGACAAACACAAAGAAACATTCAAACTAGATTCAAGGAACATGTCTCACACATTAAACACCTGAATCCGGATAAATCTGCGGTCGCTAACCATGCAATTGAAACGGGCCATAAGTTCACTTTAGAAAACGTAAAATTACTGAAACATTCTACACACTATCATTTAAATATGTTGGAGGCAATTCAAATGAAAAAACAAGAAAACCTACTGTTAAATTTCGATTTAAGTCCGCTCGAAAATGTTTTATTAGATTTAGTGTGTCCACCTGAAACTCGGGTGTTTTCCTATTCCCTTGGAATCCCCATCAAACACGTACCTACTTACCCACAGATAACCTTTTTTCGGCTAAAATTAGTTTATTACCACCATAACCACACCCCCTACCGACACCCTCTAATTCCCTCATTTTTTAGTGTATATAAATCAGTGTAAAATGTATATTTTTCGTATTAGTATCAAACCATTGATAATGGACACTTCGTGTCCGAAATGTACATTTGGTTACAAAATAAAGTATTGAAGAAAGGTTTTAAGTGTTTTTTAATCAAATGTTTAGGTATAATGTTTTCTCTTTTTTTCCTCTTAATTTTGTGAATCTCTTTATAAAACATATCATTGTAGTTATTTATTTTAGTTTAAACTTGCCCTGAAGAAGCTAACAAAAGTTTAGCGAAATATTGGCTAAATAAAAATAAAGTTCTGGCTAAAAAATACAACCATAATTTTTAAATTCTGCCACTTTTCCCTAAAAGTTTATAGAAGTTTTTAAATTTTTAAACAACTTCAAGATTTTCACGAATTCTGTAATTTTTATAATTATATAAAAATCGTGTAGTTTTTAATTTTTTACAATTTTCGTAAATTCTAATAAACATATTCATTGATTTGGTCAATTTTCACGATTCCAATTTAACAATTTTTTGCAGTATCTAGGAATTTTTTTTTAGGTTTGTTAGCTTCTAACGAGTGTTTTCGATCCCAGATTAAGCATGAAGTAAAATTTCGAGTTTAGAAAAGCCTTAAAATTTGGTTTGGTCGCGTAGCGCGTAGCGCTACGGGACCAAACCAAATTTTCAATAATTCAAAAATTTATAATTATATAAAAATCGTGTAATTTTTAATTTTTCACAATTTTCGTAAATTCTAATAAACATATTCATTGATTTGGTCAAGTTTCACGATTCTAATTTAACAATTTTTTGCAGTATCTAGGAATTTTTTTTTAGGTTTTTTAGCTTCTAACGAGTGTTTTCGATCCCAGATTAAGCATGAAGTAAAATTTCGAGTTTAGAAAAGCCTTAAAATTTATAATTATATAAAAATCGTGTAATTTTTAATTTTTCACAATTTTCGTAAATTCTAGTAAAAATATTCATTGATTTGGTCAATTTTCACGATTCCAATTTAACAATTTTTTGCAGTATCTAGGAATTTTTTTTTTAGGTTTTTTAGCTTCTAACGAGTGTTTTTGATCCCAGATTAAGCATGAAGTAAAATTTCGAGTTTAGAAAAGCCTTAAAATTTGGTTTGGTCGCGTAGCGCGTAGCGCTACGCGACCAAACCAAATTTTCAGGCTTTTCTAAACTCGAAATTTTACTTCATGCGCACGCGTACAAAACGCTGATTTAAAGTGAATTGTTTGATCTTCACGCCAATGCATTCTACAAATGTTTACTATTTACTAATGTACCTTTTGTTCAAAATCTTGCATTTTGAGATAATCCTCCGATTCCGTACGCGAAGTGTTAAATTTAACGTAAACGTTATTTTTACCCTCACAATCTAAGCATACACATCAAGTATAAACGCGCTTAGACTGTGATGTTAAAGTTAACTTTAACATTTCGTGTAAGGAATCGGGCTGATTATCTTTTTCATATTTAATCATCATTTCAATAATTTGGAAATACCATAATTTTTTGTATTTCCAAGTTATTAAAATGATGATTAAATATGAAAAAGATCATCAGCTCGATTCCTTACACGAAATGGTTAAGTTAACTCTTAACACCACAGTCTAAGCGAGTTTTCATATTTGTATAAAAGAATACTATCACAAATATATTAACACAGGTTAGGAAACTCATGCAAATTGCTTTAATTACTATAATAATATACGGGTGGAAAATCTGCAAATATTGTACAAAATTTTTGGCAATAAGGCGGTATACCGGAATTCCAGTTTATCGCCATTCCAATCCCTAGTTCTGAACGAGATTAGAGCAATACACAATGTAATCTTAGTTCAATTTTTATATGCAACTGGTCTTTAAACATTAGGTAAAGTTTGAAAAGATTTAAAACGAGTGATCAGTAATAATACTAGAGGAGGAATAAATTGATTTACACATTGAGAATACCTTATATTACAAGATCTAATGATAGGAATTTCCTATTTCTCATTTGGCCGTTGCTCTAACAAAGATATCAAATGTATATAATTAGTAATCAAAGAGTAAAATAATGATAGGCTTTTGTTAGTGAAGCAAGAAACAAACGCGATAATTACCAGGTGGACCCGGTGGGCCTGGGGGTCCTTCGATGATGCCGGTGGGGAATTTCTCTCCTGTCAGCGTGGTCGTTAATCCCCTCTCGCCCTTATCACCTTTGTCGCCCTACAACAAAGACACGGCCGTTTCAGCTGATGGATGCGAATTTCGAGGGGATTCTCCGTTTTCCGGGTTATATACACTTTATGTACACGGGTTCTGTTAGAAATGTTACACCACCGACAGACATACGTGCGTTTGTGTGTGTGAGTACGTTTAGTTCCCAGTAGATTACCACCAACGTGTGTTATTGTTTGTTAACTATAGCTGCTAAATGGCGCAAACTTACTCTGGTGCCCTGTTCGCCTTTGCTTCCGTTCCGCCCGGGTATTCCCTAATGAATATATTTCACTTTTATGTTCGTGGGTAATTAAATTATTCGGTTCTGCGTCTAGTGATTAAATTGATGTTTTGTGTGTTTTTACTTCGAATATACTAAATATACTCAGTACTGTACATTTTAATAGATATTTTTACTTACTTATCCGGAACATTTAAAAAAAAATTGGAAAAAATTTGTAAAATAAATGCTCTTCATTACAGCGCCATCTATAGAGATTAGAAAAAAATGTTCAAATAAAAGTTACTTCTTTTTTGAGTTAGCGTTTTTTTTAGGCGTTTCTAACCTCGAAATGATTCGTATACATTTCGAGGTTAGAAACCCCTAAAAATTTGGTTCGGTCGCTCCACGAAGCGGAACGACTAAACTAAATTTTTAGGCTTTTCTAAACTCGAAATTTTACGTCATCTGCTACGCGTATAAAACATTGATTTCAAGTAAAGTTTAATTTAATCTATACTAATTAGGTATATACATTTATAAGTGTGATGTGGGTGTTAACCGCTTGGACTGAATAAATTAAACTATTTTATTTGATTCCGATATTTCGACTGCATTCACGGCTTCTTCAGGAAATTGAAATTGTTTTATTTAACATAAGCAACATAACCTCAATTTTATAATTCTATCGTACTTACAGAAATGTTTAGTTTTTTTACAGTAAAAAGGTGCAGTTTTACACATATCTGTGCTCCATGACTCATATATATGCTATTTGATTTATTTAAGTATAAATAATGACGGACAGAACATTTTAAAAACTAATTTCGTCGCAATTGCTTATTTTTAATAACTCAATTTCAGTTCCTTGAGGAAGCCGTCAATGCCGGCGAAATATCGGAATGAAATAAAATAGTTCAATTTATTCAGCCCAAGCCGTTAACACCCACATCAAACTTAATCCTTCGTCGGATTTTATGGCATTACTTCCCTACTAGTAAACATTTATAAATCATAAATAAATCATACCATAAATAAATATATTTGATTAATTCTCATGCATTTTTTATAGCTATACTATTAATTTTTAATTACTGTCTTTAAAACTCAAATTATAAACCATGTGAGGTGTAGGTCGCAGGTTAAGAACCACTGGTTTCGAAGTTTTTTATGCATATCTTATGCTTAAAAGATAGAAGGACTTCTTAATGTTCAGAAGGTCCTAGTTATCAAGCTCACCCATTAAACAAGACTCTTATCTTACTAGATTAGATTAGATATTCGTAGGGGTGGCCTCATTGGCCTGTACCACCGCGACCTTTGCAGATCTATTGTGGATCCCTATTATTCTAGACGACGTGCTCGAGCTTCGTCTTTGATTAGCCCTATTAACCCTGACAGTGAGCCTTGGGTGTAGCTCTCTGCGCTTGGTTTAGTGTTGCCCAGCTTTAGGTATCTAACCCGTGCTAGGGCCTCACATTGGCACAGGATGTGGAGAGAATCATCCTCTTCTTCCTGGCAGAATCTATATATTGTATCCTCTGCCAGAGGTTTCAATATGTAGATCTTACTAAGTAAAACACCTGTATATTTGTATCGTATGTTCAATAAAAATACCTCTAGAGTGCCATGGAAAATATTGTAGGTTGGCTGCTCTGAAATTGTATATCATAGAGTTCATTTGATTTTTATATTAATTCTCAAATTGTTTTGAAGTTAGCAAAAGACAATATTTTAATGTTGGTAGTTAGTCCTAAATGTCATAGTGACATTGTCATTTCAATCTTGATTTTGAAATCGACGCTCTTTATTCTCATCAAAATGTCCAAAAAGAACGAAATCTTAGCAAAAAATCGAAAACCTAGGATGATATTTCTTTTCGGCAACAACAAAAAACAGCAGTTGACAGCTACATTGATGAACTCGAAACAGGAATTATAACAAGAAAGTGCTGTGTGAAAAAGCTTCTCGGAATTTTGATGTAAGTTTTATAATCTGTTTTTTTTAATGAGCAATCAAATTTGACATTTCAAGAATTTAATGGTGTGATGCAGGATGTATATTTTATGTTAAGACATGATTAATCACATGTTGTATTGTAAATCAACTTTAAATTTGTAGGTTATGTGAAGGGAAATCTGACAGTAATATGACAATTCAATTTACTCATTAAATAAATAATTCATTTAACAAAGATTAAGATTACAAATGTACACTTCAGTGCAATAAAATTAAGCACACAAAATATGTTATAGTTTAAAAAGGACGTGATGAGTTTCCAAGTTACGAAAATTTGTAAATATGTCAATTACCTGAATGCCAAAATGCTGCGTCATTTAGACAACAATTCAAATATTCAAATTCTAAATTCTAACTAAAATAGAAGATGGTTTTTCTATTTCGGCTTTGTTGTCTTTATTACGAGCTTATTTTCAGAAAGTCATAGTTTTGATTTTTTCATAAAGGTGTTATTTTCAAGTTATGGTGTTTTATCATTTATTAAAACTGCTGCTAGGCAATTAACATAGACCCGAATTATACAACTAGAATATCGTGAAAAACAGTTATAAGACTTGTGCTTAATTTTATTGCAAAGAAGTGTAGCTATCACCGCCTCAGATTATTTGTATCTACTACTAATTTTATAAAGTCTCTCTGACGATCAGTTAATTGCTCCTTGCTTAGGAATATCTCTCTTTTTCATTGTCTGCCTATTCATATGTTCAAGTTTTAAAAAAGTTCTTAATACAAGGATTTTCTCTTCTAGGTATACATATTATGATTTTCTAATGTACATTTTTAGACATTCGTGATCTTATTAAAAACGTTTAATTTGAAGTCTCTAACGAGTGTTTCCAATCCCAGACTAAGCATGAAGTAAAATTTCGAGTTTAGAAAAGCCTAAAAATTTGGCTTGGTCGCGTAGCGCAGCGGAGCGGCCAAGCCAAATTAGGCTTTTCTAAACTCGAAATTTTACTTCATGCGCCACGCGTATAAAAAACTGATTTAAAGTGAAGTTCAAAATATACTGCTTAGTTTTAATCACAATGTGCATTAATTTTACAAATGGTTGTATGGAATATGTGAAAGTATATTTAAAAGAAAAAATCCCTGTAGATGTTGTAAAGTTGCAAGTTGTAGCGTTCCCTTTTTTGAAACTCTCTGTGTCGTGACAATTTATTTGACAAATTATGATCTATTTGTGACATTCATAATAATTTACCAACATCTCAAAATTTGATGTTTAAAATACCCTACTGTTAAAGCAGGACTGCAACTATTCGCAGTAAATTCACCCTAGGTTTGGTCATATTAAAAAAAACGGAGTTTATGTATTTATTTTCAAATTATCATTTTCAAGACTGAATTAAATTAATTTGCAAAAATGAACTGCAGTACTTTTTGGATTTTTTGGAAGTGGTGGTGACAACAAAAAAAATAACCTCACATTATTATGTCAGAATCTAGTAATTTATAAGGGTGATACAAGAAATTGTATTTATTATACCTGGTGATTTTTCACTGACATGTTGACAATTAATATAAAAATCAAATGAACTATAATTATCATGTCTGACATTTTATATGTCACTTCTTAGAGCGTGTAGCTAACTTAAATTTTAAAAAAAGATTAAATCATGGCACCCTAAAGGTTACATTTTTATTGAACATAAGATCACATTATTATGTCAGAATCTGGTAACTTATAAGGGTGATTTAATAAATTATATTTATTATACCTGGTGATTTTTCACTGAAATGTTGACATTGACAATTAATATAAAAATCAAATGAACTATAATTATTATGACTAATGTTTTATATGTTACTTCTTAGAGCGTGTAGCTAAATTAAATTTAAAAAAAGATTATATCATGGCACTCTAAAGGTTTCATTTTTATTGAACATTAGATATATTTCTTGAATAACTTTCTCATTTATCACTTGGTGAAACATTTTGAAATAATATTGAAGGATATATTAAAAACACTTGGTTTGTTTCACTATTTGTTTCTATTTACTCGACTAGTTTCGCTTTTTACGGCATTATCAAGAGTGGATTGCAGAGGAAACCGACCGGCTTATATATAATCAGGTAATAAGGGATTTTGCAATTGGGGAATTCCAAATCTCCTCGTTGTCGTTGACGAGGTGTTTTCTGCATTTTGTGGCTTTATTAATTTCTAAGCCCTCTCTGAGAATTAAAATTTGTCCCTTATTACCTGAGCATAAAATCTTAAAATTATTGGTATCTATAAAATGATTGTTGTTAATACAGTGTTTAGAAATTCCTGTATTATGTTTATTATTTAAAATTGATTTCTTGTTCTTCTAATCGTGTATGAAATAATTGTCCCGTCTGTCCTATATATATTGCGTCACATTCACTACACTTAATTTCGTACACCCCGCACTTTGTTGTTTTGTCCACGGGGGATTTATTGTTTATTAGAAGTTTCCCTAAATTAGTTTGGTTTGTACATATGATATTAAACTCCTTACCCTTCACAGTATTAATTATTTTATATGACAAATCTTTCACGTAATTTAATTTGATCCATTTTGTTTTTATAATATCTTGAATGTAGAAATATTTCATTAGTTGTTTTTTCTCATTTCATACACGATTAGAAGAACATAAGAAATCAATTTTAAATAATAAACATAATACAGGAATTTCTAAACACTGTATTAACAACAATCATTTTATAGATACCAATAATTTTAAGATTCTATGCTCAGGTAATAAGGGACAAATTTTAAATCTCAGAGAGGGCTTAGAAATTAATAAAGCCATGAAATGCGGAAAACACCTCGTCAACGACAACGAGGAGATTTGGAATTCCCCAATTGCAAAATCCCTTATAACACAACAGTACAACACACAAAGGCAACCCATATTTTTGAGACCTTATGAAGAAAATGAAATTTTGATCATGATAAATAAATTAAAAAACAAAAAATCGCATGGCTTTGACAACATTCCTGACTTCATAATAAAAACATCAGCATTACAGATATTAAAACCAATAACACATTTAGTAAATATATCGCTTGAATACGGAATTTTCCCAAATAAACTGAAAGAATCAATAATTATTCCAATTTATAAAAAAACAACAACGAGTACATCCAAAACTATAGACCAATAGCCTTAGTATCTACCTTTTTTAAACTGTTTGAATTATGCATGCACAATAGATTAACACAATACCTAAACAAATTCAACATCATCACACCAGCACAGCACGGGTTTCGAAGAACATTTTCGACCACCACTGCACTCAATTCCTTTTATTCAATAATTACAGAACTTCTTGAAGCAGGTAATCAACCCGTTGGTATCTTCATCGACCTCAGCCGTGCTTTCGATTGCTTAGATATTGATTTTTTATTAGACAAACTGTATACATACGGTATACGAGGTACAGCATATAACTGGTTCAATTCATATCTCTCTAATAGACGACAACGAGTAAAACTAACAGACTATGAACATGATACCCCCTATAACATAAATTCATACTACGTAACAACCAATATAGATGTTCCTCAAGGATCCATCCTCGGACCTCTATTATTTTTAATCTATATCAATGATATTGTCAATCACATTTCCAACGCTTCGATTCTCATGTATGCTGATGATACCTCAGCTATTGTAAGCCATCATGAATCTCCTATTTTAGAGAACTCTTGTAATGCAACATTAAATAATTTATCCCATTGGTTTGCCTTCAAAAAACTTTCTATAAATTTATCAAAAACTGCGTACATTAGATTTAGTACCAAACAAACTAAGAAAGACTTATTTATTTATTTATTTATTTATTTATTTATTTATTTATTTATTTATTTATTTATTTATTTATTTATTTATTTATTTATTTATTTATTCTTACGCGTGGCCAATTACATAGAAAAAATAACATATACAATAAAAAAATACAATAATACAACAATACAAGAACATTACTTATGAGTTAGAATCTAAGACTACACGACACGTACGCTTAAAATACTTCAGACTAACTCCGAATATATCAATTAAATTAAAATATTTGTTAACGTTATGTATTAAGTAATTACGAGGGCTATTAAAACCAAATACTGATTTGTGAAATTCACAAGCAAGAAGTTGCTGATGCCGCGTTGCATGTCTGGGGATAAAAAAATGATAAAGATGACAATACATCCGAGCAATCGATTAGACTGTTAAATAAGCGATAAGCAAAACAAAGCGAAGAATAAATTCTTCGTTTATATAGTGGAAGGATATCAAGATATTTGAGCATCATATCAAAATTGTCATAATATAAATGACAACGAGAACAAATAAGATTAACCATTTTATTTTGGACGTGCTCAATGCTATTGATATGACATTTGTAATTAGGGGACCATACGATGGAGCAATAATCAAGGATAGGTCTAACGAATGATTTGTATAATGTTATAAATGTTCCGATGGATGTGAAGTGTATTGACAGTCGTTTTATAAAGCCAATTAATTGCAATGCTTTTGCCAAAATTACATTTATATGACTTGTGAATTGGAGCTTACTGTCAAAAAATACACCTAAGTCTCTGATTATATCAACTCTCTCTAAGATATGACTGTTCAGAGAGTAATCAAAACGCCACAGTATACTTTTTTTCTTTGAGAAACGCATAAGTTTACACTTATTTATATTTAAGTTAAGATCATTGTCATCACACCATCGCATGATTCTATTTAAATCAGTTTGGATTATGTTGCAGTCTTCCAAACACCTAATGGTTTTAAATATTTTCATGTCGTCAGCATAAAGTAGAATATTGGAGCTAATGTTGCTGCTAATATCATTAATAAAAATAATAAAGAGTAAGGGACCCAAATGCGAGCCTTGTGGTACCCCAGATGTTGCATTAATTATAAGATCCGACATGGTACCATTGAATCTAACAACCAACTGTCTATTGCAAATAAATGATTTTATCCATTCAAGCATGCATCCAACAACACCATAAGATATAAGTTTATGCAAAAGTCTTGCGTGACTTACCCTATCGAACGCCTTGGAGAAATCGGTATAGACTGTATCTACCATATCGCCTTTCTCCAATGCACAAGATATATAACTAGTGTATATGAATAAATTTGTTTCTGTTGATCTAGATGGAAAGAAACCATGTTGTTGATCAGTTATTAAAGGTTTAAAAGCAACATCATATGCTTTGAAACAATTTTGTCAAACAGTTTTGGGATGCATGATTAAATAGCTATTGGGCGGTAGTTGTGAATATCAGATTTAATTCCCGATTTAAAAACAGGGGTCACGTAGCAATTTCTCCACAAGGACGGAAATTTCCCATTTTGAATGGATTTATTAAATAAGATTGCTAGTGGTTAGGAGAAGGCACTAGAACAGTTTTTAATTATAGAAGGAGAAATTCCATCGGGACCAGGAGAACTACTTGTCTTAACTTGACACAAAATATTACACTAGATACCCACCAGCTGGCGCCAGTTGATAATACAAAGTTTCTAGGAGTATATATTGATCAAAACCTCGACTGGAATATACACTGCGGAAAACTAGCTTCAACAATTAACAAATATTGTTATAACATACGTATTCTCAAAAATTATCTTACTTTATGTCAGCTTAAACAATTCTTTCATGTCATCATTCAGTTTCGATTGAGATACGGAGTCTGCTTTTGGGGAATGTCTAGTTCATGGCGAGAAGTGTTCATTGCCCAAAAGAGAGCCCTTCGAGCGATGGCTGGTATCGGTAGAACAGATTCCTGTAAATACTATTTTAGGAAGCTTGGTATACTAACACTACCATCTCTAATTATTTACGAACTATGTCTGTACGTCTATAAAAACAAAAATGATCCTGCATTTGAATTAAACAAACAAATACATAACTACCCTACGAGGACAGCTGATAATCTTTACATAAAACAGTACAAATTAAATATTTTTAAGAACTCCCCCAATGCACTCGGTGCGCTACTGTTCAACCGACTGCCAGTCGACATAAAATCAAATAGCAGTATGAACACTTTTTGTAATAAATGACACGCCTTTCTGTTAAATAAATGTATATACATATAATATAAGCGAATATTTTAATTGTTAAGATTACTATATGTATATTGACGTGTCTCATATGTATGTATGTACATTTTCGACTAATAAATATTATTATTATTATATATAAGCCGGTAGGTTTCCTCTGTAATCCACTCTTGATAATGCCGTAAAAAGCGAAACTAGTCGAGTAAATAGAAACAAATAGTGAAACAAACCAAGTGTTTTTAATTTATCCTTCAATATTATTAGATATATTTCACATTTTAAACATAAATAATTTCTTTTTATTGAACTATTTTATTTTTGATAAAATACTTCAAAATTCAGTGAAAATGTGACGTATCATTTTAAATTGTTTTAAATTTGTGTGGATTCTTATATTATCTAGATCAGTGTTTAACTATGGTAATTCGTCGTAAATTGCACACAATTTTAGTTTTTACATATAGTACATTCATCGATCGAGGTGTGGAGGATTTTGTATAATTTGCTACTGAAGAAGTTCAAAGATACTAAAATATGCAAATAATAATGATCCAAAATTCCATGTAATTTACACTGAGCATGGAACACGGCTTGTGAAAATTACGTGAATGCGAATTACTTAAACTGATGATAGATTATACAGGGTGTATTTGCATTAATAAATAGTTTCTCTACCATACACGGGGCATCGTGTTTTTTTTTTTCTTTTATTTATGCAGCGTTTATTTCATATGTATCATAATTATACCCATAAGTTTTATATTTGTTCTTGGGAAAAATGACAAAACCTCATAAAGTAAAACGATGAAATTTCAATCAAATAATCATCAAATTATTATTGTATCGGTTAATAAATCCTAAGACCTGTGATTCATTTAAATTGTATAGAGATATACCGGGTGAATATGACTACACCGAACATAAGTAAATACCATGGAAAATACTTTTTTTTGCAGAAACGTAACCAAATATCGAATGTTCATTTAAAAAAAACCTCTAGAGTGCTATGGAAAATATTATAAGCTGGAAACTCTGAAATTTTATATAATAAATATCATGTTTGACGTTTTAAATGTCAATTCCTAAGACGTGTAGCCAACTTAAATTTAAGAATAATTAAAATCATGGCACTCTAGAGGTTTTTTTTTTATTGAACATACTATACAACGTAATTGTTCTCTCTCTCAGGAACTATTGCAGCGTTGCCAAATAAGTGATTGTGTCACTAAATCTGGTGGTTTTAACTTTTAGATTCAGGCAAATTGTTTGTGATTCAGATGTGGCTTAATTCTTGTGTTTGTTGGATGTTTTTAGTGACAATCTAGTGATTTACTGTCATGAAGAAGCGATTAAAGATAAAACAGTCGAACATGCCAATATACTGTCAAAACTATAATATTCGGAAATATCTATCTTTACATTCATAAAAATGTCCATGTCCAAATGAATCATAAACTTACATTTCTAATAAGTATATTTTAAACTTCACTTGAAATCAGTGTTTTGTACGCGTGGCGCATGAAGTAAAATTTCGAGTTTAGAAAAGCCCAGAAAATTTGTCTCGGGTCGCTGCGCGACCCTCGACAAATTTTCACGGGGCTTTTCTAAACTCGAAATTTTACTTCATGCTTAGTCTGGGAGTGGAAAACGTTCGTTTAAAGCTTCAAATTGAACTCTTTTAAAAAATCAACGAATGTCAGAAAACTTACAGCTAAAATAATTAAGAAAAAGTAATGTGATTTTATAAAAATAATGACATACCATGGAATTGATACAACAATTGCGGATATTCCCTGTTTTTTTTTAAAGTTCAATTTAAAGCTTTAAACAAGTGTTTACCACTCCCAGACTAAGCATGAAGTAAATTTTCTGGGCTTTTCTAAACTCGAAATTTTACTTCATGCGCTACGCGTATAAAACACTGATTTCAAGTGTGGTTGAAATATACATAAGGTTCACAATATTTAGTGTTTTATACGCGTGGCGCATGAAGTAAAATTTCGAGTTTAGAAAAGCCCAGAAAATTTGTCTCGGGTCGCTGCGCGACCCTCGACAAATTTTCACGGGGCTTTTCTAAACTCGAAATTTTACTTCATGCTTAGTCTGGGAGTGAAAAACACTCGTTTAAAGCTTCAAATCGAACTCTTTTAAAAATCAACGAATGTCAGAAAGATTACAGCTAAAATAATTCCGAAAAAGTAATGTGATTTTATAATAATAATGACATACCATGGAATTGATACAATAGTTGCGGATATTCCCTGTTTTTTTTAAGTTCAATTTAAAACTTTAAACAAGTGTTTTCCACTCCCAGACTAAGCATGAAGTAAAATTTCGAGTTTAGAAAAGCCCCGTGAAAATTTGTCGAGGGTCGCGCAGCGACCCGAGACAAATTTTCTGGGCTTTTCTAAACTCGAAATTTTACTTCATGCGCTACGCGTATAAAACACTGATTTCAAGTGTGGTTGAAATATACATAAAGTTCACAATATTTAGTGTTGTATACGTGTGGCGCATGAAGTAAAATTTAGAGTTTAGAAAAGCCCAGAAAATTTGTCATACTTAGTCTGGGAGTGGAAAACACTCGTTTAAAGCTTCAAATTGAACTCTTTTAAAAAACAACGGATGTCGGAAAATGTTTAGGCTTTTCTAAACTCGAAATTTTACTTCATGCTTAATTTGGAAGGGGAAACACTCGTTATAAGCTTTAATTGAACGCTTTTATAATCTAACCTAAGTAACTCTTTACTAACTTAACCTAACAAATTGAGAATTAACATAACCTTAAAACGGATACTGACGACATAACGTAACTAATAGATGAAGCCAGTATTAGGTTAGGTCAAATTAATATCAAAAACTGACGTCCAACTTAACCTAAGAAATTGGTAATCTAACCTAACCTGAAAATGGTTACGCATAACCTAAACTGATTTCTCGATGCATCATCTAACCTATCTTTAGCTTAAATGCCAATTACTTTATTCATTCAATTAGAACTACTACAAAAGCTCAGCTGTAAGTTAACCTAACTTTATAAATAACCTAATTACTTTATTCATTCAATTAGAACTACTACAAAAGCTCAGCTGTAAGTTAACTTAACTTGTATAAATAACCTAACCTAACCTAAACTAATTTGACAATCTATCTTCTAACCTACCCCTAGCTGGAATGCCAACTACGTATATTTATTTAATTAGAATTGCTACAAAAGCTCAGCCGTAAGTTAATCTAACTTTTAATCTAACTTTGGTGGTTACATGTTATCAAATCTATCCTGAGCAAATGCTAGTTAAAATAACCTAAACAACTTTCTCTAAAGTTCGATAAACTGCTAAGAAAGTTATAATAGCTTAGATAGCTATTAGTTAGCCCAACTTGTATAACTGTTATTCAATCTAACCTAACTGTTGCAACTGTTATTCAATTTAACCTAACTTTTCACCATGTGAAATAGCAAGTTAGATTAACCTAAACTAATTTCACAATCTATCTTCTAACCTACCCCTAGCTGGAATGCCAACTACGTATATTTATTTAATTAGAATTGCTACAAAAGCTCAGCCGTAAGTTAATCTAACTTTTAATCTAACTTTGGTGGTTACATGTTATCATATCTATCCTGAGTAAATGCTAGTTTAAATAACCTAAACAACTTTCTCTAAAGTTAGATAAACTGCTAAGAAAGTTATAATAACTTAAATAGCTATTAGTCAACCCAACTTGTATAACTGTTATTCAATCTAACCTAACTTTTGCAACTAACCTAACTTTTCACCATGTGAAATAGCAAGTTAGATTAGGTTAGATATGATAACATACACCATATTATCATATCTAACCTAATTTGTTATCTAACTTAACTGTTATCATTGTCAGATTAGATATTATTACATAAAGGGTTGGGTTAAATACATTTTATTTAACCTAACTGTAATCATTATCTTAAGTTAGATATTATTAAATATCACGTTGAGTTAGATATATGCTAAATAATCTAAATTTGTATCTATCTCAATCTGGTTTAAATTAAATCCTACAATCTTGTTGGTACTTCACTCAAATTTAGTACATGTTGTCAAACCTAACCTAAATTCACAATTGAAATACTATTTTAACTTTGTTTGGTTAACTGAGGCTTTATTAAGTGACTATAGTTTCGACAACTTTAACTTGTCATATTCAAACTGATACTAACAAAATGACAAGTTAAAGTTATCGAAACTATAGTCACTTAATAAAGCCTCAGTTATACAAACAAAGTTAAAATAGTGTTTCAATTGTGAATTATGATGTATACCGCAGTAGAAGCCTCCACCGTTAACAGTTCTAACCTAAATTGTCATTCAACTTAAGCAAATGCTATCCAACCAAATTTCAATACAGATTTGTTAAAGATAACTAAATGTTTATAGCTGTTGAGTCTTAGGCTTTGAGTTTTACACCGGGTGTCCCATTAGTGCGTTCTTGAAGGATATATCGGCTCACGTTAAAGATAGAAAAAAAGTGTTTTCACTAAAGTTGCTTGGTTTTAAGAACTGCATAAAGACAGTAGAGGATGCAACTTGCTTATTTTAAATGGATCACCCAGTATATTATTTGGTTTTTGAATCCCTTATGAAAATTGAGTGTCCTCTTAAGATATCCTCCAATTATTTTATGGAATTAATCAAAAATGCCATTAAAAAAATCACGGTGAGTCATGGAAATGTTGTCATGTAACTTCTTTCACTTATTAAAATGAATTTATGTTATTTTTGTATAGTTTCTAAATAAACACGATGTGACGTAATGAAGTTTACTGAATTTTACATTTAGCAGAAACTCAACTAGAGCTTTTTTCATTTTTTAGAAAATTTGATTTGATTGATTTCAGTAAAGAAAATTGGAAATCTCAAAATCGTAGTCGCCAACCGCACAATGAATCTGCCAATTGAATGACGTTTGAATCTGTTTATTGTTTTATCAGTAATGGTTCAAAATGATTTTCCCAATTTGATTTATTGCGAATATTTTATAAAATAATGAGAAATATAACTGAAAATTAACCAATTGCCTAAAATGAGGAGCAGCAATCTGCAAAAAACTTTGTTTTCATGTTAATTGCCTATGTTAATTTTACAGGGATTTTTTCTTTTAAGGAAACATATGCATACTAAGTCATTTTTCCGACATTCGTTTTTTTTTTTAGAAAAAATCAATTTGAAGCTTTAAATTAGTGTTTTTACTTCCAGATTAAGTATTAAGTAAAATTTTGAGTCTGAAAGGCTTTTCCAAACTCTAAATTTTACTTCATGCGCCACGCGTATAAAACACTGGTTCTTAGTGAAGTTGAAAATATACGTCTTTAGCATACTACTTTAGTAGCGTATTGTGAACTTCACATGAAATCAGTGTTTAACATACGTGGCGCAATATTTTAAAATTAATGAGAAATATAACTGAAAATTAACTAATTCCCATATCATTAGATGAGGAAAAAAATCCTCTTTCGATTGGTATCATTACAAACTTTCTTAGTTAAAATGAGGAGCAGCAATCTGCGAAAAACCTTGTTACCATGTGAATTGCTATGTTCGGTTTTGGAATATTCACCCGGTATATACACATATTTTACAGGAATTTTTTCTTTTAAGGAAACATATACACACTAAGTCATTTTTCCGACATTCGTTTCTTTTAAAAAAAATCAATTTGAAGCTTTAAATCAGTGTTTTCTACTCCCAGATGAAGCATGAAGTAAAATTTCGAGTTTAGAAAAGCTTCGCGGAGCGACCAAACCAAATTTTCAGGCTTTTCTAAACTCGAAATTTAATTTCATGCGGCACGCGTATAAAACACTGGTTCTAAGTGAAGTTGAAAATATACGTCTTAGCATACTACTTTAGTAGCGTATTCTGAACTTCACATGAAATCAGTGTTTACCATACGTGGCGCATGAAGTAAAATTTCGAGTTTAGAAAAGCCTGAAAATTTGGTTTCGTCGCGTAGCGCTAATCGTTACGCGACCAAACCAAATTTTCAGGCTTTTTTAAACTTGAAATTTTACTTCATGCTTTATTCGGGAATCGAAATTACTCAAAAACTTAAAAAAACAACCAATATTTTAAGATTTACAGCATATACGGTGTAATTGGGACACGTATACTTAAAAGGAAAACTCTCTGTATAGAGTGATATTATATTTTTGATCAACATATGGTTTTGTAACTGTTTTTAAAATTGCATAAAATATATTTCGAAAAAATGCAAAAACACACAAAATATCTTAATTAATCACGACAGTAATTTAAAAATGAATTAGAGGTGTTTTCTATTTTAAAGAAAATGATTAAATGATAAAAGTATGGAATGAAAAAGTTTGAAATTACTATGGTAAAATGTTTTGTTTCGTACAGGTAGACCCATATGGCCCGGAAGTCCTGGATATCCTGACGGTCCCATCGTTCCTCTGTCACCCTAAATAAATTTGTTGATATTATATTTTCGATATCAATAAAAAAATCACACGAACACAATTTATTAGACGTGGGCATATTTTTTATTAATTCTATTTTAATCACTAGTATTTTCTAATACTGTTCTTTATGGGTTGTATTTTTATTTAAGTTTTAAATCAAATGTATGAATTATATTTAATGACGAAGAATGAAATTAGTTTTGTCATCTGTAAGGAATAAAAAAAAATATTGCTGAAAACTTAAAGAAAGTAAATCATATCAGATAAAGATAACACACAATTAAAAACAAAGTAAATCATGTGTAGGGTGGCTCAAATTCGATGTTTTTATAGGGTATCTCGGTAACCCGAAGAGTTAGGACAAAATTGATGACGTGTATTCATGCGCTCTTTTTCTGAGATATTAATCGCCTTAAGAGATCATAGCTAACTTGATTAGTTGGAAAGATATCAGACTTGTTTCAATTGTTGGCTATTTAAAAATATGTCTTTGTCTTGATAACTACAAGATGTACAAAAAAAACAGTTTAATAAATATTTGTATAGTTTTTACCGTAAAATGCAGTGGCGTACTAATTTTTGTATTCGGACTGTTAATTTCCGAGTTATATATATATATATTATATATATATATATATATATATATATATATAAATATATATATATACTATATATATATATATATATATATATATATATATATATAATTATATATAGTTGAATTTTTTTAAATGAAGCACCCTATATATTTTTATGTCATTGAGTAGTACAATAAATTAGCTTTATATTTAAATAAATAAAATTAAGTTTTTGTTTTGCTGACAAATTGTGTTTCTAGCTCTTAAGCTTTTAGATAAATATTTGATAATACACACGTAAAGTGATTACAATTAAAAAAAAAAGATGTTCTTGTCTACATAAGAGGGAAAGTAAAAAACACAAAGAAAACAGAAATGTAAGCGTGTAATAAAATGCAATTTATTTTTATAAGACATAATTTTTTTAGAAGTATCAGAGCCTCAATTTATTTTTATGAAGCGTTATATTTTTAGGATTGATTTTATTTTATACATAAGTGTAAAAGTAAATGTGGAAAAAATGCATTTTTCTTAAGAAGTCTTCGAGTCTAGACACGTCGAATTAATTGAATAAAATTGTATTTTTTGTTTACACACCAAATTACGTGTGTAAAGAGAACACACGTAATTTGGTGTGTAAACAAAAAATACAATTTTATTCAATTAATTCATTAAATTAAAATACAGTAGGTGATGTATATTTTCAACACCACTTTACATCATTGTTTTATACGCGTGGCTTATGCAGTAAAATTTCGAGTTTTGAAAAGCCTGAAAATTTGGTATGGTCAACGCGCTACGCGACCAAACCAAATCTTCAGGCTTTCTTAACTCGAAATTTTACTTTATGCTTAACCTGGGAGTGGAAAACACTCGTAAGAATTTTTGAAAAATAAAAATGCACATTCGATTATCTTTTAATAAAATCGACAAAAAACAAAATTCCATAAAATGGTTCAAACGAAAAATTCGACTTTTTTGAAAGATTTTTAAAGGTTCTTCAAAATGCACAGACTTTCCCATCGACATTAAAAACAATTAGGGTTGTTTATTTCCACAGAAAATAAAAAAAATGAACTAGGTATTTATTTGTGTTTTTTTTTTCGTATGAATTTCGTATGAACATTTTTATCTAAATTTGTTTAGAATAGCGATTTTCAAGAAATTCGAATACAAGCTAGGCGCTTAAATTCAAATTTCTTAAAAATCGTGATTCTCAACTAAATTAGATAAAAATGTTCATACGAAATTTACGTTTATTTTTTTATTCTCAAAAAATCACAGACTTTCTCATTGATACTAGGAATAATCTAAAGTATTAATTTTAACCAGAAAAAAATTCTTAAAGTATCTAGCTTTCATTAAAATGTCTTGAAATCGCGATTTAAAACGAAATTCTAGCTTTGACTGTTTATATCGGACGTAATTTTTAAGTTAAAAATACGTGAAATAACTTAAATTAAAACCTCTTTAATTACTAATAAGGTAATGTTTATTTTATTTATTTTCTCGAAAGATTATTTATAAACATTGTTTTTAATAAAATACTCACTTTTACGAATTTATCATTTGCCTCATTTAAATCGCTCTGATTTGTTAAATCCTCATCGTACATTATTAATTGAAAAAGTTTTCGACTGAGGATTAAATAAGCTTTAATTTGAGTTCTAAAATGTTTTCAAAGTTAAAAAATTGTGCTTAAGACAAGCGCTTGAAGTTAATTTTCGGGAAATTTGATGCTTCTTGGATGTTTTTAAAACTGGAATAACTTTATGAAAAAAATTATCAGAGCAGAAAATGAGTAGCTAACATTGTTTTTTGCATTTATAAGTTTATTTGTGAATTTTTTGGGATTAAAAAAAATATATATATTTTAGTGAAGACCGACAAAATATTGGATCGTATTTAAAAAAAAATGTATCTAAATTCTGAAAAAATCAGGAAGGTTCACTTTTTTCTTAGTTTAAAATTAATTTCTTTAACTTTTTACTTACTTTTTCAATCACCAAAAAATTGATGAAACAAAAACTTTGAGCGTCTACTAAAAACACAATTTTCAACTTAAAAAAATGAGAGCTATATAATTTATTTAATAATAATGAAGGGATCTGTGGAATCAATAATTGGTTGCAAAGTATTTAAAAATTATAAAATTAATATTTAAAGTAAACTTAGTTTTCAATATAATCGTTTTTTTGCTAATTTTTAGGAATTTTTGTTAAATTTGTATGGAAAATGGAAAGCTAATTTAAAATGCTATTTAGTGACAAAAACATACAGGGTGTTTCATTTAAGAAAATGTAACTTTGTGTCATAACTCTGAATTTAAAAGTTAAAATAAAAAAATAAGAATTGTACGTTAAAAACTACGCAAATAACTATTTAACTATTTATTTGTATATCTTATAATTATTAGGAAAACGGTGTATTTTAAAATAGCTGACAATTGAAGCTCGCCCGATATCTCTTAAACTAATCAAGCTAGCCATGATCTGTTAATGCTATTGTTATTTTCTCAGAAAAAGGGATGGCGTGTATACCAGATTTTGTTCAGGTTACTAAGATACCATATAAAAACATCGAATTTGGGTCACCTTGTACGTACAGTGTCGATCAAAATGATTTTCATCAAGTTACATTTGTAATTTTTTTACATGTAGTGTTTCCTGTGCTGTTATAATCTTTTTGAGTTATTCAGTTTTATCAATGTAGTTCTGTCAATAAATATCAACAATCAATCAAATTGAAATTTATTATAATTTATGTATGTTTTGAGGATAATTTGTATTATTATGTGTGTTTTGAGGTTATTTTAACAAATAATGCAAAACGACTAGATGAAAATCATTTCGTTTCACGTTGTACTGCTATTAAATTATGCCTAAACACATAGTATATCAAGCAAACCAAAACAATTGATTATAGTTGGGCTACACTTACTTTAGGTCCCATTAATCCGTCGATTCCTGGAGGTCCCACTGGACCCATAGGTCCCGGTTCCCCTTGATCGCCCGGAGGACCCGTTTCTCCTGGGATGCCCTGCCTACCGTCGTGTCCTGGAAGCCCTTCAGGTCCTGGTGGTCCCGGAGGTCCTGGAGGACCGGGTTCACCTGGCTCGCCCTAACACGTCCACAAATAAATGTTAATCACAACAATTTTAAATTAATCAAATTATAGAACAATAAAATTAATACACCACTTAAAATAAAATGTCAATCAAATCTTTGCTTAGTAACAGTTGGATAAACATTTTAAACTGAGTTTATCTCTGAATTGTAATTGAAAATGACATTATTTTATTGTCATTTTGAAGTACAGTTCAAAACTAAATTTAATTTAAAATATTTATGCAAATGAATCTTAGTAGTATTTAATAACATTATAATAAATCATTTTATAACATCATCTAGTCAATTGTAAAATGGCTCTTACAATTGACTAGATAATGTTAGAAAGTGATTTATTATAATGTCATTAAATACTACTGAGTGTTAGTAAATGTTAACCCTTTCGTTACGAGGAGCGTATTCGTACGTTTAGTTTTTATGTGCTCCATGTCCGAAGAGCGTATATTTTCAAAAACCCGTAAATCGTGAGCGGAGAGTGCACGAAGTTTGTGTACCTCTTTAATGAGCAGTCTATACACTGTATAATATAAAAAAATCCATGGCCAACTTTTTGTTTGTTTTGTTTTTTGCATTCTCCTTAAAGAAAATGTAATGCAAGCCTATGAAAAGATTACACACGGTATGAGCCTGTGGTACGAAATACGTACAGATACGCATTGTGTTTTCGAGCACCGTACACGGGACACGTATTTGAAATTCAAACAGCGTAGCAAAAGGGTTAATGAACAATAATTTTAGGTAACCTGTTCAACAGTGATTTAAATTTGGGGCCGAAGTAACTCGTAAGAAACTCTGCGCGAAATTTAAATGACATTACTATCATAAAAAGTAATAGATAACCTTCTTTATATTAAAATTTCTAATTTCATATTACCTATTTCAATTTATGTTTTTAATTGTTTATATAAGTGATTTATTAATTAAATTGACTAATTTTAGTTGAATTATTCTATAAAAATACAGTTAAAGACGTAAAATCCATTGAATTATAAATTAATTACTAAACAATAATACCAATTAATTCAATCTACGACACGTATGCAATAATATATTCTACGAGTAAATTATAATAAACCCATAAAGGTAATTTAAGTAGACTTAAAAATAATTATTTGCAATTACAAAACACAAGATGTCCAAATAAATAACTTTTAAGGGTTCAACAAAATTAATAATAAAACCGAAATCTAATAAAGGTAATTAAAAGAGCAACCTACCATTCAACAAATATTAAGTTAAAATAGAAAAATATATAATGTATGCTGCTTTAAATAAAAATCCGAGCATCATGAATTTGTGAATATGCTTAATTAGTTAACTTTGGAATTCTGTAATTTCTCATTTTATAGATTTTGAGTTTTCCAACGTTAAACCTAAATACAGTGTTTTTCTTTTAAGTTGGACATTCCCGATGGATACTCTATGCATTCGTTGTTTTTATAAAAGTGTTAAATTTGAAACATTTAACGAGTGTTTCTACTCCTTGGTTAATCATGATGTACAATTTCGAGTTTAGAAAAGCCTAAAAATTTGGCTTGGTCGCTCCGCGAAGCAAAGCGACTAAACCAAAAAATTCTACGTGAAATTCAAAATATATTTCGTTTAAATAGTTCAACGGTATATATTAAACTTCACAATATTTCAGTGTTTTATACGCGTAGGGCATGAAACTCAATTTCGAGTTAAAAAAAAGCCTGAACATTTAGTCTGGTCGCACCTCTTAGCTACGCGATCAAACAAAATTTTCAGGCTTTTCTAAACTCAAAATTTTATTTCATACTTAATCTGGGAGTGAAAACACTTGTTAAAGTTTCAAACTGAACGCTTTTCAAAAAGAACGAATGCCTGAAAATTTATCAAGCGCTGTAATTACCGAAATATGTATACTTAAAAGAACATTTCCTGTGTAAATTCAAGTCAACTTTTAAGGGATAGCATTTTTGTCACAGTAAATCAATTCAATTTTTGAAAATGTTAAATTAAAAGTTAATTATTTTCAAATCCCGACACCAACTTTATTTTAAATAGACTTAATTTATTTTGAATTGTGGAGGCTTCTACTTCGTTATACATGTTAATTCAATAAAATAAAACACTTTTAACTTTGTTTGTATAACACAATTTATTTTTATGTGACTGCAGTTTCGGCAAATTCAGCTTGCCATTATCAAACATGAAGTGTCTAAAACTGGAAACAAGACGGGTATATATACAAAAGATGATTAAATGAAAACGGATTACAAAACGGCTTTAAAAATGGGGGTATACAGTATACAGTCAACCTGGTCGTTAATTAGAGGGATTCCCGGATTAGCGCTAGCTTTATGTATTTCTAGGGATTCAAGGAGATTCATCTTCCGACCCTTTTCGGCACAATGAATAATAGTAAGTACATCTTTTCCAAAAGTATGGTTTTCATCTAAGAGATGTTTTGCAAAAGATGACTTATCACATTGTCGCAACCGAAAAGCCTGGTTATGCTCCTTTAGTCTAGTATTGAAATTACGACCAGATTGACCAATGTATACTCCTTGACAATCTGTGCATGTTAATTTATATACTCCTGATCTATTACCTTTATCAATTTTGGTTTTACTATTAAAAATATAATTATTAATTTTACAAAATGGTTTGAATGCAATTTCTATATGTTATGGCTATTAATGGCTATTAATAATGGTTATGGTCATGATCTAGTTGATAAACTAATTAAAAAACATACATTTTCCCAAATTAAACATTTACTGTATGCAGGAATACAAAATAAATCAGACAGTACAACTTACAAACCAATTACTTACTTTGGCAATGTTAGTTTCCAAATTAAAAATATTTTGAAAAAACATAAAATAGAAATTGCATTCAAACCATTTTGTAAAATTAATAATTATATTTTTAATAGTAAAACCAAAATTGATAAAGGTAATAGATCAGGAGTATATGAATTAACATGCACAGATTGTCAAGGAGTATACATTGGTCAATCTGGTCGTAATTTCAATACTAGACTAAAGGAGCATAACCGGGCTTTTCGGTTGCGACAATGTGATAAGTCATCTTTTGCAAAACATCTCTTAGATGAAAACCATACTTTTGGAAAGGATGTACTTACTATTATTCATTGTGCCGAAAAGGGTCGGAAAATGAATCTCCTTGAATCCCTAGAAATACATAAAGCTAGCGCTAATCCGGAATCCCCCTAATTAACGACCAGGTTGACCTACTGTATACCCCCATTTTTAAAGCCGTTTTGTATCCGTTTTCATTTAATCACCTTTTGTATATATACCCGCATTGTTTCCAGTCTTAGATACTTCATGTTTGGTAATGGCAAGCTGAATTTGCCGAAACTGCAGTCACATAAAAATAAATTGTTATACAAACAAAGTTAAAAGTGTTTTATTGACTTAATTTATTGATTAACTTCTCTAATTTCGTATCTATTTTTCAAAAGTCGAGATAAAAATTACTAATTTCTCAACAATAGCTGAATATCTGTGAATTTCATCTAAATGACTAATTCAGTTTTTTTTAAATGTCAGAACAGATGAGGTAAGGTTTACTTATTCCTCAATAATATACATACAGGGAGCTTTTCTTTCAAGTATACATGTCCCAATTATATGCTGAAAAGTTCAGATATTCATTTTTTTTCTTTTAATAAGTTCAATTTGAAGCTTAAACGAGTGTTTTCCAATCCCAGGTTAAGCATGAAGTAAAATTTCGAGTTTAGAAAAGCCTGAAAATTTGATTTGGTCGCGTAGCGCGTAGCGCTAGCGACCAAATCAAATTTTCAGGCTTTTCTAAACTCGAAATTTTACTTCATGCGCCACGCGTACATGGCCCTGATTTCCAATACAGTTAACTTATTCACAATATTTCTGCGTTGTCAGTGTCTAATACGCGTGGCGCATGAAGTAAAATTTCGAGTTTAGAAAAGCCCAGAAAATTTGTCTCGGGTCGCTGCGCGACCCTCGACAAATTTTCACGGGGCTTTTCTAAACTCGAAATTTTACTTCATGCTTAATCTGGGAGTGGAAAACACTTATTTAAGACTTCAAGACTTTTAAAAAACAAACGATTATCAGAAAAGTTACAGCTCATGCATACATGAATGCATATTTTAAAAAAAATCCCAGTATGTTTACCAAATTTTAGTGGTGGCAAATGCCACCGTCAGAGCCGAAAGGGTTAAGTAGGCTTTACAATAATAATAGCTAAAAAAATAATTATAGGTTGTTTTTAAATAAAACAAAGGCGGTGAATGAACTATCATAGACATTTCACGGCCCACTTTTTGATGTTTCATGCTAGTTACAATTCCCCGGTCTACTAAGTCAATTTCGAAAAATATTAATTTTGGGGTTAGTTTTAAAGTAAATATCAACTTGTTATACATCATTTAGACAGGAGTATGACAGGTTGGAAGAGGGTTGTTATTTAAAATAAGAAAAATGCTATCAATTCCGGCAGAACCGGAAGTAGTATTTCTAGTTATTACTATGCCAAAATGGAACTATAGTTAAATTATAGATACATGTGAAAACTCAAATGTCTACCAATTATATTACCTCATAGGTAATACTTTCATAGCCACCCGATATTTTCGACAGAATTGTTATTTTAATTTAAAAAAGCTTAATTTTCAACTTTGGTTAAATAATATAAAATCATTAAAACAATTCAAACTTTTCAAATTGACTAAGAAAAAATATTGAAATTTGGAACAACTAGCAAATTCTAAATCCACAAGATCTGACTTGGGGCGGTGATATTAATTATTTTTTTTAAAATTCCATAATATATTATCACCTAAATCAAAGCGTATTTAATCCTCTGTCGATATATTTACACAAGAATAAAATTGATCAAGTTGGTTACGAATTACAGTAATTTTAATGCGCAATGTAAAAATATCAAGAAAATGACATTTCTGGTAAAACTAATAATCAAGTGCATTTAATGATCAACGAATACATCTGTTATTTTATAAATGTATTCATGGGTTTAAATTTACGCTTTAATATTTGTAGCACAAAAATTGCGTTTTGTGCACTTCTGTGCAATAAAATTAAGTCTTATAACTATTTTTCACAATATTCTAGTTGTATAATTCGACTCTGTGTTAATTGCCTCGCAGCAGATTCGATAAAACACTATAACTTGAACCATAACTTGAACATAACGCCTTGATTAAAAAACAAAAACTAAGACCTTTTGAAAAAAACGCTCTTAATAAATATTACAAAGCCAAAATAGAAAAACCATCTTCTTTTTCAGTTAAATTTCGAATTTTTGAATTGTCTGAATGACGCAGCATTTTGACGTTAAGGAAATTGACATGTTTACATATTCTTGTAGCTAGGAAACTCATTATGTCCGTTTTAAATTGTAACATATTTTGTGTGCAAAATATTATTGCACAGGAGTGTACAAGTGTACTAACTTTATGTCAAGCTCGATTTTCTCAGAAAAATTTAATCATTGTAAACTTTTGAAATGTTGTTAAAAATGGATCGATTTATTTTTTCAGCGTTAAAATAAAAATTGTTAGTTTGTTAATAATGTGATTATCTCTACAATTTTTTATTAAAATATATTCTTTAGTAGTTTCTTGTTTGAAATTTTCGGCATTGATAATGAGTATTTTTGTGGACAATTGTTTGATTTTATTTAAATCTGCAAGTCTCTATGACTTTTATGTTTTAAATATTTTTGAAATGATTTTCGAGGAAGGTTCATTTTTCATGTACAAGGTGACCCAAATTTGATGTTTTTATAAGGTATCTTGGTAACCTGAATAGTTAGACAAAGTCTGATATACACGTTATGATCTCTTTTTCTGAGAAAATAACAATGGCATTAACAGATCATGGCTAACTGTATGTTTTTGAGTTTACGTGAAGTGATTATTACACTAATAAAGACTGTTATTCCTTACTTCACTTTATATTTTTATCGTTAGATGTACATTTCAAGACACAATATGCTCATTATCAATAACAAACTGAGATCATGGCTAACTTCATTAGTTTCGGAAATAGTCGCTTTTTAATTGTTGGCTATTTTAAAATACGTTTCATTTCAATAACTATAAGATATTCAAGAAAACAGTTGAATAATTGTATATATAGTTTTTACCATAGAATCCAATGACATACTTATTTTTTTATTCCGACTTTCAATTTCTAAGTTACGACACAAAGTTGCATTTCTTTAGATGGAACACCCTGTATATTTGTATGTCATAGAATAGCACTTTAAATTGCGTTTACATTTATATAATATAGTTAATAACAAATCTTAAAAATGAACGAAGAATAAAATCATAAAAAATATAGCTACATAAATCAAGAGTGTTTGTCCATTAAAAAATAACAAAACTTGTTACAATGGGAACTAATATATGCAAATAATAAACAGATAATTAATTTAAAAAAAAAGTTAAAATATAGCTGTGTTGAATAATAACCTATTTGTCTGTTTGCCTAAGTAATTTTAAAACAATTGAATTGCGCTTCTTATTAAACAATTGTGTTTCTTACTCTGAAGTTTCAGAAATGTATTTGATAATACATATAATTATAATTGAGTTACATCTTTTTATTGAAAAAAATCTAAAGCTTTTAGAAATATATTTGATAATATTTACATACATATGATGTTAGTATTATTTATTAACAATGAAGGGGTCTGTGAACTTAGTGATGAATCACAAAAATCTTTAAAAACAAGTCAATTGTAAATTTAATATTTAAATTAAACCTAATTTTCAATATAATCTTGTTTTATTGTTGCTCAGTTTTACGAATTTGTTGGAGCTATGTATATCAATGTAAAGTTAATTTAAAATGTTATTTATGCCCGGTATTATAAACGATTAATAAATCATTAGATAACTATTTGTGGAGTAAATTTATTTACCTAGTAAACTAATGGGCAAATAAAATTGCGTATTATAAAGCAAACCTACTAAATAAATAGCAATTCTAGAAATAAATAATTTAATTAGTAGATTACAGACCGAAATTAAACATTTTCATTGTGGCCATAGTTGGAACCACAAATTTTTTAAATTGGATTGCCAATATTTCAAATTAAATTGCCAATCAAATTGAAAATTTAGTATAATTCCTTATAATTATAGAGAATTACCATGGAATAGGACAGAATTACACAGAACAAAAAAAGAAAGCTTATTAGAAATTATAAAAGACTTAAAAGAGTGTTTTCCACTCCCATCCTAAGCATGAAGTAAAATTTCGAGTTTAGAAAAGCCTGTAAATTTGGATTGGTCGCGTAGCGCGAAGCGGCCAAACCAAATTTTCAGGCTTTTCTAAACTCGAAATTTTACTTCATGCGCCACGCATACAAGACACTGATTTCAAGTGTTCGCTTGATCACAATATTTCAGTGTTTTCAGTGCTTAATACGCGTGGCGCATGAAGTAAAATTTCGAGTTTAGAAAAGCCTAAAAATTTGGTTTGGCCGCTCCGCGCTTCGCGCTACGCGACTAAACCAAATTTTCAGGCTTTTCTAAACTCGAAATTTTACTTCATGTTTAGTCTGGGAATGGAAAACACTCGTTTAAAACTTTAAATGGAACTCATTTAAAAAAAGCGTATGCATAAGTATAAAAATCCCTGGTTATGTCTCACTTAAAAAACTGTAGGTCTTCGACTTCTTAGAATATCTTGTGGTTCGAATTAATCACTGTCAGGGAATATACTATGAACGAACTTAAATCTGACATGGATGATATGGTAGACATGATAACTGTAATGAAATTAATAAATACAAGTAGTAGAATCTAAAGTAACTATAATAATATAATACGCTTTTGACTTTGAACTGTCAAATTATTGAGAAAATAAAATTTACTTCGTAGAAAAACAAACAAATAATTTAATAAGGAGATTTATTAGCCAACTAAAGTTATTTTGTGTCTATAATAACGAAATCTTTGCAATAAATTAATTTATTCCTAAAGTAAATTTTATTTAAGGAATAAAACGTTTTATAATATCGGGCATTAATGAGATAAAAACATACAGAGTATTCGATTTAAAAAAAAAAAATAACTTTGTGTCATAACTATGAAATTAAGAGTTGAAATAAAAATATAAGCATGCCAATGAATTCTACGTGGAAAACTACACGAATAGCTTTTCAACAATTTTTTTGTATATCTTATGCATCTCCCAAAATAATCAATCTAGCTATGATCTAACATAAATAAGACACTTAAACTTTGTTTGTATAACTGATTTTTTTTTATTGTGACTATAGTTTCGACAACTTTAACTTGTCATCAGACTACAATGTTCTTACTTGTAGTCTGATAATGACAAGTTAAAGTTGTCGAAACTATAGTCACAATAAAAAAACCTCAGTTATACAATCAAAGTTTAAGTGTCTTATTTATGTTAATAATGATGTATAACGAAGTAGAAGCCTCAACAGTTAACAGTTAGCTATGATCTGTTAACGCCATTGTTATTTTTTCAAAAAAGAGGCCAGGATGTGTATATCAGATTTTGTCTAACTATTCGGATTACTGAGATACTTTATGAAAACATCGAGTTTGGGCCACTCTGTACTTCAAATACTTTCCGGTAATTTTTAACAATTTCTTTTTTATTATCGTTTGTTAATATCGTTATAACAGAGATTGTTAGTTTCTAAATACTCTCTGTACTTTATATGTTAATTTTTAATATTCTTGACAAAAGCTAAATGTTCTTACACTTAGAATATTTTAGTTAACTGCACTGAACAAGGAATCTTTATTTAAGATTATCAATTGTTTTTATTTAGTTAAGTAAATGTTAAGTTTATACAATAATTTTTAGCAAATTGTCAAAGGAAATTCTTCAAATAAATTTCAAAAATCTTTACACTGCAACGTCGTTTAAGTACTCAAGATTATGTTAATTATAAAATTCATACATTTTAAATTATAAGGCAAAGCTTATGTCTGTTTTGAAAAGCATTTGGCCTCAAATGTTTCGAGGTTAGTTTACATTGCATGAAACACCGATCAAAACACCGTGGGTCGTGATTCACAGTTTAAGAAACACTGCTCTAGATAGTTGAGGCACTTATTTTTGGAAAATTCATGATCACTTGAATATTAATATTAATAATAATCCTTCCAATCTCAACGTGTATTTCTACAGGCCCCATAAGCTCAGCGCTTATGCGGGGGACGGGGGCTTATTATTATTATTGTAGCCCATATTGCGCTTAACGATTTTCAACTATTTCAACCAATTGCAATAGTTTAAAATGATTAATGCCCGGTATTATAAACGATTAATAAATCATTAGATAACTATTTGTGGAGTAAATTTATTTACCTAGTAAACTAATAGGCAAATAAAATTGCGTTTAAAAAGCAAACCTACCAAATAAATAACAATTCTAGAAATAAATAATTTAATCAGTAGATTACAGACGAAAATTATACATTTTCATTGTAGCCATAGCTGGAACCACCAATTTGTTAAATTGAATTGTCAATATTTCAAATTAAATTGTCAATTGGAATTGGAAACTTAGTATAATTCCTTATAATTATTGAGAATAACCGTGGAATAGGACAGAATTACACAGAACAAAAAAAAGAAAGTTTATTAGAAATTATAAAAGACTTAAACGAGTGTTTTCCACTCCCAGGCTAAGCATGAAGTAAAATTTCGAGTTTAGAAAAGCCTGAAAATTTGGTTTGGTCGCGTAGCGCGAAGCGCGGAGCGGCCAAACCAAATTTTCAGGCTTTTCTAAACTCGAAATTTTACTTCATGCGCCACGCGTACAAGACACTGATTTCAAGTGAAGTTCATTTGTTCACAATATTTCAGTGTTTTTCAGTGTATTATACGCGTGGCGCATGAAGTAAAATTTCGAGTTTAGAAAAGCCTGAAAATTTGGTTTGGTCACTCCGCGCTTCGCGCTACGCGACCAAACCAAATTTTCAGGCTTTTCTAAACTCGAAATTTTACTTCATGCTTAGTCTGGGAGTGGAAAACACTCGCCTAAAACTTTAAATGGAACTAATTTAAAAAAAGCGTATGCATAAGTATAAAAATCCTTGGTTATGTGTGACTTAAAAAACTCTAGGTCTTCGACTCCTTAGAATATCTTGTGGTTCGAATTAATCGCTGTCAGGGAATATACTATGAACAAACGTAAATCTGACATGGATGATGATTAATAAATACAAGTAGTAGAATCTAAAGTAATTATAATAATATAATACGCTTTTGACTTTGAACTGTCAAATTATTTAGAAAATAAAATTTACTTAGTAGAAAAACAAACAAATAATTTACTAAGGAGATTTATTAGCCAAATAAAGTTATTTTGCGTTTATAATAACGTAAATTTTATTTAAGGAATAAAACGTTTTATAATACCGAGCATTAATGAGATAAAAACATACAGAGTATTCGATTTAAAAAAGAAATAACTTTGTGTCATAACTATGAAATTAAGAGTTGAAATAAAAATATAAGCATGCCAATGAATTCTACGTGGAAAACTACACGAATACCTTTTCAACTATTTTTTTGTATATCTTATAGTTATAAAGAAAAAGACTTATTTTAAAATTGACAGCAATTGAAAAACGGCCGATATCTCCCAAAATAATGAAGCTAGCCATGATCTGTTAACGCCATTGTTATTTTCTCAAATAAGAGGTCAGGATATGTATATCAGATTTTGTCTAACAATTCGGATTACTGAGATACTTTATAAAAACATTGAATTTGGGCCACTCTGTACTTCAAATACTTTCCGGTAATTTTTAACAATTTCTTTTTTATAAACATTTGTTTATATCGTTATATCAACTTAAGTTGCTCTTAGTCCTTTTGCAGATAAGCATTAATTTAACACATTATTTTATTATTTATAAAAGTCTTTATATTGATGTATGTTTTATGTTTTATTTGCAAATAAATAAATAACAGAGATTGTTAGTTTCTAAATACCCTTTGTACTTTATATGTTTTTTTAATATTTTTGACAAGAGCTAAATTTTCTTACACTTAGAATATTATAGTTAACTGCACTTAACTGCACTTAACATTTACTTAACTAAATAAAAAAAAAATGTTAATCTTGACTTTTTTAATGGGTCTTTTTCATTATTAAAGCGCCTCTTAAAAGATTTGTAACTTTTCTTGCTTAGTTTTAAGTTTAGTGTTTGTACATATTTGTTTTTTTTGTATATTGTATTTTTAATGTAAATGGCAAGCCGTTGAAATAAATAAATAAATAAATAAATCTTGAATAAAGATTCCTTTTAATCAAGATTAACATTTTTTTTTTTATTCAGTTAAGTAAATGTTAAGTTTATACAATAATTTTTAGCAAATTGTCAAAGGAAATTCTTCAAATAAATTTCAAAAATCTTTACACTACAACGTCGTTTAAGTACTCAAGATTATGTTAGTTATAAAATTCATACATTTTAAATTTTAAGGCAAAGCTTATGTCTGTTTTGAAAAGCATTTGGCCTCAAATGTTTCGAGGTTAGTTTACATTGCATAAAACACCGATCAAAACATCGTGGGTCGTGACTCACAGTTTAAGAAACACTGCTCTTGATAGTTGAGGCACTTATTTTTGGAAAATTCATAATCACTTGTATACTAATAATAATAATAATCCTTCCAATCTCAACGTGCTCAGCACTTATGCGGGGGACGGGGGTTTATTATTATTATTGTAGCCCATATTGCTTTAATGAAAATCATTAAATGTTTGTCTTTAAGTGCTTAAAGCTGTGTTACAAGTAACCTCATTACTTATAAAACTTTTCTATCGAATGCTTTGGAAAAGGGATTACAAGTAGACTCAGTTTACACCGATTTCTCCAAAGCATTCGATCGTGTACATCGTAGTATTTTCTTAAGAAAGTTACAAGCGATGGGAATGGGAGATTTAGTGATTAACTGGCTTGCTAGTTACCTGCACAATAGAACACAGTGCGTTCGTATTGGATCGAAGTATTCGAATAATGTAGATGTAACTTCAGGGGTTCCGCAGGGTTCTCATTGTGGGCCAGTGTTGTTTTTGCTTTTTATTAATGATATACACTTGAGCATTAAGTCTGGCAGTTTCCTCCTGTTTGCTGATGATCTTAAGTTATTTAGAGTAGTAAGAACTATTGAGGATCAGAAACTACTACAGCTGGACTTACACAATATTGCTGAATGGTGTGATAGGAATAATCTTTACCTGAGTTTGAACAAATGTTCCCAAATTACATTTAGTCGAGGTTCGTATACACATTTTTGCTACCTTATTAAAGATCATTTATTAAGAACAACTTATGAAATAAAGGACCTAGGCGTGTTATTTACTTCAAAGCTTAATTTTAATAAACATTAAACAAACATTTGTAACTTATCGTTAAAAATGTTGGGCTTTGTTTGTAGATTCACAGTTGGATTTAGTGTTAAGACAGTAAAAATGTTATACTTGACATTAGTAAGGCCCCATATGGAGTATGGATCAGTGGTTTGGTCTCCTTATTCTATGAGCGCCATTCAGCAATTTGAGTTAGTACAGAGGAGATTCTTGAGAATTGTTTACCGTAGAATAGGGGGCATTAGTATTAACTATAGCCACAGTTCTATGTGTGGACAACTTGACTTGAGATCGTTACATAACAGGACGGTACTGCTGGATTTATGTTTTTTGCATAAGTTGGTCAATAGGATTATTGATTGTGGTACACTGCTTAATCAGTTAAATTTTAATATAATATATAAAATTACGAAAAAACTATTCGTGAAAATGCAAACAGTGTCTTAATTAATGTTGCTATCTCTCCTTTCATTTTAAATTGTATTGTTAGTTGGTTTGAAGAGAATTTGACCTAAACGTTACATATACTTTAATAGAGCGTTGTAACAAATCAAATTAAATAAGATTTTAAATATTTCATTGTATAATTCAATATCCGGAGGTATATTTCCACGGGAAGTAGTTGTTTTAATGGATATTTATCGTCTTAATTTGTCTTATTAATTAAGACACTGTTTGCATTTTCACGAATAGTTTTTTCGTAATTTTATATATTATATTAAAATTTATATAATTTTATATATTATGTTTAAAGTGTGCAAACTATAAGAAGCGTAAGCTTATTTTCTCGAATTCAAATAGTTTTGAATTTGAATTTATCTTGTTTAAATTTTAATATTTCTCGAGGAGTTAATTGTAGGCATAAACCCTTATTCCGGTTAACATTTAATTCCACCAACTATGGAAAGTTTAACCCAATTGATCGGCTTATACGTCAGGCAAATGCACTACAGAACATCACTGGGTTTGACATATTTGCGGATTCAATCTCTGTATTTAAGTCGTATGTGTTTGTCAGATATAAACAAATGATTATATATATTTCATACTTGATTTATATAACACTTGCTGATTGTTTTTGTTAGTAATTTGTTTAACTTATTTTTCAATTTTAAAACTTAGCATTTAAATCTGTTGTTTGTCTAATTTTTAGTCTGTTGTTTGTCTTATATAAAGTCTGTTTTATATTCATTTTTTTTTTATAGAGTGCTCATTGTGATATACATATTAATATTGTTATAGTTTTACATATACTGTTTTATACTTAAATGTATATTGATTGTACAAAGGTAATACCGTAAATAAATGAATAAATGAAATGAATATTGGATGTGATTAATATTTTTCTCTTTATTAATGTACTGTTAATTAATAAATATATTATTATATCAAGTATTTATTTAAAAACCCGATCGAGGCTTTGTTTTTTTGATGGAAGGAAATGGAACGAAAAAATGAAGTCGCAGCTTAATTTACGTTTTTTCATACCTGATATAAATATCAGATTGTGTTAATCAGTAGCTCATTAATTTGCCTTGTTCTAATAGTTGTTGTGTTGTTTTTTCTTCTTTTGTGTGAGTGGGCATTAAAATACCGAATAAAATTTAAAAAAAACTGTTATAAGACTGACTTACATTAACATTGACAGGAGCGACTGACAAATTCACTTCCGACCTACTTCTCAATGTTTTGAAAATTTCATAGCCAACTTCAGTCGATCAAGTTGGCTATGAAATTTTCAAAACATTGAGAAGTAGGTCGGAAGTGAATTTGTCAGTCGCTCCTGTCAATGTTAATGTAAGTCAGTCTTATAACGGTTTTTTTAAAATTTTATTCGGTATTTTAATGCCCACTCACACAAAAGAAGAAAAAACAACACAACAACTATTAGAACAAGGCAAATTAATGTTGTTATATAAAATTAGGAGAATATTCGCATTTTATTGTTCTGTGTTTTTTATTGATTTCAAATTTCTTTTTAATTACTAAATGTATATTAAATTATCTTTACTTTTTTATAATGTTTGTTCATAGTTAAAAAAATAAATCTCCACTGTTAATAATTTAATAAACGATTCAACAACGTTCGGATTTTTATTCACACCAGCACATTTAACTAGCATGCAAAACAGCTAATCCCAACTTACATAAAGTGTTGCTAGAAACGGCCAAACGGGTTTTTGATTATTATAATTATTACGTGTTGTTATTAATTCAAAAAAAATAGTCTCACAATTAAAGAGATTGCGTGTTAGATTTCGATCGGTGTGTGAAAATAATTTAAAAAAATATAAAAAACAAAAAATAAACTCACTTTCAACGTGATGACCGTTTCCGCGGAAATATTATGGCCCCTTTCTTGCAAACCCTAGAAATTACACTACTCGTGAGTATGAGATGTGTGCAACAGGTTGTATAGGTACATAAATATATTTACAAACAGCATGGATAAAAGAATACCAATCCCCACAGGAACATGCCAGATGCTAAAATAAATATACATAAAGAATAAAGTAAATAATAACGATTAAAGTGTGTGTGTGAGAGGTTAGGTTGGGTTGAGCTAACCTTCACGGCTACAATCTCGGCGTAGCCCAGGGTCCCTCCGCGTAACGTGGTTACTGATCTTTTCAGACCCTGAAAGAAATCCATTTTTAAGCGGTCGACTGGAAAGTAATAACGGTTTTTTTTGTTGTCGTTTCAGAAAAACTCCATTCTATCAAGCATTATATGTTACACCTTACAATAAACCAACGGGACACAGTAAAATCAACACACACGGAACGAAAATACTCTTTTTTATGCTCGCCTATTTATTTATTTTTTTTAATGTTTATTTTTATGGTCTACGTTCAACATTAACACGCAGGCTCAAGCAATAATACTCACCCTCCCAGGCTGCTGATAAATAAAAATGTAAAAATGAAAATCATAAATTACGAAGAAAGTGTTAAGTTATAATTAAATTCCTGTATAATATTCCAATTGTCGCGATTGTTATTGAAAACAATAATTTATTCTAAAATGCTTATACATACAGGGACTTTTTCTTTTAAGTATACATTCATATCGCGATGTGTGCTCTGTAAATTTTCAGGCATTAGTTGTGTTTTTTGCAAAAGTTCAGTTTGTAACGATTGTTTCCACACCTTGGTTCAGCATGAAGTAAAAATTCGAGTTTAGAAAAGACTGAAAATTTGGTTTGGTCGCTCCGCGAAGCGGAGCGGCCAAACCAAATTTTCAGGCTTTTCTAAACTCGAATTTTTACTTCATGCGCCACGCGTATAAAACACTGATTTCATGTGAAGTTTAAAATATACTACTAAAACAGTATGCTGAAGCAGTATATTTTCAAATTCACTTAAAATCAGTGTTGTATACGCGTGGCGCATGAAGTAAAATTTCTAGTTTAGAAAAGCCTGAAAATTTGGTTTAGCGACCGAAGCGGAGCGGCCAAACCAAATTTTCAGGCTTTCCTAAACTCGAATTTTTACTTCATGCGCCACGCGTATAAAACACTGATTTCATGTGAAGTTTAAAATATACTACTAAAACAGTATGCTGAAGCAGTATATTTTCAACTTCACTTAAAATCAGTGTTGTATACGCGTGGCGCATGAAGTAAATTTTCTAGTTTAGAAAAGCCTGAAAATTTGGTTTAGCGACCGAAGCGGAGCGGCCAAACCAAATTTTCAGGCTTTTCTAAACTCGAATTTTTACTTCATGCGCCACGCGTATAAAACACTGATTTCATGTGAAGTTTAAAATATACTACTAAAACAGTATGCTGAAGCAGTATATTTTCAAATTCACTTAAAATCAGTGTTGTATACGAGTGGCGCATGAAGTAAAATTTCTAGTTTAGAAAAGCCTGAAAATTTGGTTTAGCGACCGAAGCGGAGCGGCCAAACCAAATTTTCAGGCTTTCCTAAACTCGAATTTTTACTTCATGCGCCACGCGTATAAAACACTGATTTCATGTGAAGTTTAAAATATACTACTAAAACAGTATGCTGAAGCAGTATATTTTCAACTTCACTTAAAATCAGTGTTGTATACGCGTGGCGCATGAAGTAAATTTTCTAGTTTAGAAAAGCCTGAAAATTTGGTTTAGCGACCGAAGCGGAGCGGCCAAACCAAATTTTCAGGCTTTTCTAAACTCGAATTTTTACTTCATGCGCCACGCGTATAAAACACTGATTTCATGTGAAGTTTAAAATATACTACTAAAACAGTATGCTGAAGCAGTATATTTTCAACTTCACTTTAAATCAGTGTTGTATACGCGTGGCGCATGAAGTAAAATTTCTAGTTTAGAAAAGCCTGAAAATTTGGTTTAGCGACCGAAGCGGAGCGGCCAAACCAAATTTTCAGGCTTTCCTAAACTCGAATTTTTACTTCATGCGCCACGCGTATAAAACACTGATTTCATGTGAAGTTTAAAATATACTACTAAAACAGTATGCTGAAGCAGTATATTTTCAACTTCACTTTAAATCAGTGTTGTATACGCGTGGCGCATGAAGTAAAATTTCTAGTTTAGAAAAGCCTGAAAATTTGGTTTGGCCGCTCCGCTTCGCGGAGCGACCAAACCAAATTTTCAGGCTTTTCTAAACTAGAAATTTTACTTCATGCTTAATCTGGGAGTGGAAACACTCGTTATAAGTTTTATATTGACGGTTTTTGTAAAAACTGGGAACGCTTGAACATTTATAGTTACAGAGTGTGTTGCGGAATACTTAAAAGAAAAATTCCCTGCTTATTAAAAAAATAACCTAGACAATAAAAAGTGATTCATGATTAACTTTAATTAAAATAATAAATTATTTAAAAAACAACCCTGTTTTTTTAAAATTTATTATACTTATTTCTTGCTGTGTATTTAATTTGTATGCTTTTCACGTTGATTAATTTCCATATTTTTTTTTTTTCACTGCGGAGTTTGCTGTATTTTTTCTTGTGTTTTTTTTTTTTTATAAAAAGGAGATTCTCGTAATTTATTCATTCAGAGCGGTGAATTTGTAATTTTGTTTCTGCTTACGCTGAATTTTTTGGGTCATACCTTGACTGCGGAAAACACGTCGAATCCTGGACTTCCGACGTCGCCCTTTTGTCCTTTATCACCTGGTTTGCCCTGAAGGAAGAAAAGATAATAAAATGTAATTCACAGAAATGAAAAGGATTTTAATATATTCTCATGTGTTTCTATAATTCTTTACGATATTTAATAACAAATAATTAAATTTAAAAAAAGATGAGGAATTATTATTATTACATATAAAAAAAATCTGGATTGCTAATAGAAGGTAGTAGAGAGTTTTAATATTTATTTTGTATGAATAATGCAACTTTTATTGCAAGAGCAATTTAAATAGTTCGCAAGTGTGTGAACACTAAACTTGTATTGCTTATTTTAGAATATTTTAATTCATAAATATTGAATCATTTTTTTATATTGTTATGAAAAATATATAGTGCATTTTTTTAGGTATACGCATGCCAATAATATAATTCATAAATAATGAATCATTTTTTATATTGTTACGAAAAATATACAGTGATTTTTTTTTTACGTATACGCATGCCAATGTACAGGGTGGTACATTTTAGAGGTGCCACATATGGAAATCTTTTTTATTTGAAGAGATAATAAAAAACGTATTCGCGAGCCTGGGTCACTTTTTCGTGTTTTAATCAATGGCGAAAAGAAAATTGATCTGTCTCTAACCGTTTCCGCTCTATAACCGGAAGTTGATAAATTGCGGTTTTTCTGAAGTTACTGTAACTCATTTGTTTTTCAAGTTATAACCAAACTGTAAAAACTTTCTTATGGCAACTTTTTACTCCTATTAAAATGACGTTCCTGTTTTATTTCAAGGACGTTTCGTTTCTGTTTTCTTATATCAAAATCATATTTTTCTTATGGGCGCATATGCAGATATGTATATGATTGAATAGGATTTATAGCCCTGATTTCAATGATGTGCCACATGCATACTTTCGTCAAAAAAAAGTAATTGACAAAATTGTCAAGACAACTGGTAAACAACTTCGTTATTAGGTGATGCTTGCAATTTGTTAGAAAATATGACTACTATCAATGTGGTGTATTATGCTTTATAAATAAGCACTCTTGATTGACATAAACTGCTACTTCGCTTGTCGTATTTAACAAAAAAAAAAATTGTTTACAATCGTACACAAGTGGCACATCGTTGAAACTGGCATCAAAAATGCTGTTCAATGATGTGCATATCTCTATATGCGCCCACAAGAAAAAAGTAAATTCGGTGTAGGAAAACAAAAACGTAGGCGTTCTTAAAATAAAACACGTACGTCATTTTAATGGGCGTCAAAAGTTGCCATAAGAAAGTTCTTGCAGTTTGGTTATAACTTGTAAAACAAACGAGTTACGGTAACTTCATAAAATTGACATTTGATCAACTTCCGACTATACAGCGGAAACGAAACATTTACCTCTGGCAATGTGTCAGAAACATTAATTTGACAAAAATTAACGTTTACCTCTTGTAATGTGTCGAAAACGTCCATTCAACATAAACTAACATTTACCTCTTGTAATGCGTCAAAAACGTTAATTTGACATAAATTGTAGTGTTTCTCGTGTAATTCAACAGTTTATCGCTCTCCCAGTGGAGATTTCGCCACAGTTCTGGAAATATTAACGTTAGTGCTGGACAAACTAAATTTTATTAACAAAACGAATTTCTTGACTGCAGACTTCAACGTTAGGTTCAACACAAACGAGCCAAACAAGGATCATTTGCAGGATCTTCTTTTCAGCTACGGTCTAAAGCTGATGCTAGATTTTTCTTATATATATTCTTTATTACGGGAGACCATTCAAAATACAACAATATATACACAATAATCACAAAACAATACAAAAACAAACAAAAAATGTACAAATGAATACAGTCAGAGACAGAAGTTACATCTAATAAAAGAGGACCAAATAAATCATTATATAAAGGACTTTAAGAGGAGTTAATCGATCTTAAAGAAAGTCTTTTAAAACGGTTCAGCGAGACACCAAAAAAATCTATTGACTCGCCATAAGAATTAACATATCTTATTAAATTGTTTTGTGGGCTGTTATAGGCATACAGAGTAATGTGGTGTACGTCAGCAAGAAGTTTTTGTTGTCTGGTTGAGCGAACTGGAACGTTAATGCCAATAGACGACAAAATGGATGGGCAAAGTATCAGTCCATTCAGTATACGATATGCGAAGCATAGCATAAAATAAATCCTTCGTTTTTCAAGAGACAACAAACCGAGATATGTACGAAGTAGGTCATAATTATTACTATCGTACGAAAGGTTTGACCGGTAGCAAATGAGTTTTATCATTTTACGTTGTACACGTTCTAATCTATCAATGTGACGTTGATAGTGCGGTGACTAAATTATACAGCAATAGTCTAGAATTGGTCTGACTAAGGTGGAGTATAATGTCATTAAAGTACGGATAGATTTGAAATGTATAGTAATTCGCCGTATGAAACCAATTCTTTGGAATGCTTTTGCAATAATTAAATCTAAGTGCTCATGAAATTGAAATTTACAGTCAAGTAGAACGCCTAAATCATTGATTTTATAAACCCTCTCTAAAAGATTACTACCTAGAAAATAGATAGCCGGTAAATAGATCCCTTGTTTTCTTGAAAAACGAATATATTTGCATTTAGTTGTGTTCAAATGCAAATCATTACTGGAGCACCATATAATAAGCTGATCCAGATCATTCAGCAAGATGCGACAATCGTCACTGGTGGTGATTTTACGATACAGCTTCATATCATCTGCATAAAGCAAAACAATTGAATTTCTTCACCAATATCATTGATAAAGATGAGAAATAGCAATGGTCCAAGGTGAGAACCCTGGGGCACACCTGAAGTTGCATTTATTACAGAACCAGAAACTGCATCATTTATTTTCACCACATGTTGTCTACAACTTATGAACGACCGGAGCCACTCAATCATGGACCCAGCAACACCATACAACACCATACATTCGAATTTTTCCACTAGGTTACAAAATTGTATTGATAACGTCTGCTCTAACTTTGAATATAATGTCCACCCATATGAAACTGGTATATTTAATCATACAGGAATAAAATTTACTATCGTACAGGAGAGCAAATAAAAACCGACACTTTTACACGACAGTCATGTAGACCTATAACCGAGTCTGGTAAGTTTAATTTGTTCAAGATTCTAAACAATGAACCATGGCGTAACCTAGACCCTCATAATAATCCGGAATTAGGTTTCTATCAGTTCTTAGTAATATTTACAAACAAATTTAATATTGCGTTTCCTGAAAAATCATTTCTTCGCCCAAACAAGACGAAGCCGAAAATTGTTTGGTTTTCGGAAGAATTAAAAAAAAATGAGGAATACTCTAAAACTGATGACAGATGCATATAAGCACCTACAGTGTCCAGAATTGTTAAAATCCAGAAACCTGTACAGAAAAACTTATAAACTCGCTCTGTTGACATAACTAGAGTAAGAGCGCAGCCTCATCTACCTAAGAGGGATAGCATACTTACTGAAAATGATTTCTGTTGTAATGTGAGCAATTACGTAAGATTCCGAATAAGTTCCAATATGTACCTAGACTTGCATTTACATGCAAGTCTGCACCTTTCGCCTAGTAACACCAGAATACGATCATCATCGTTTGTCACAATGCAATTAAGCATTTTTCACTTAGCAACAACGGTTAATTACAAACACGTGTTATTACATATTTGGTATTGTTGGGATATCTAACGCCTGATTGGCGGAAGCTTATGTCAGCTTGTCGCGTCGGGGTATACCCTCGACGTCGCCAGTTTTTCTTGGACTTCAGTTTCGATCGTTGATAATATCACTTCAGTTTTTTTTTATACATTAAGTTTGTTAATCTCTTATATCATTTATAATTTTACACTTTATTACGCGTCAGTGTCGCGCTTTGTTATACTTGTATGTTGAGTACTTTAGTAAAATAAACCATATTAATTTACCAACGAAGAAGGACTTTCCTCTTAACCAACCCGAAACCCCAAAAGTCGGGAGAAAACAGCCGCTCGTTCTCTCTCGCGCAACATTTCAATGCATTCATCGCCAAAGTGGCAAGTGATCTAATTGGTAAAATGTCTGAACCTAACATTGATCCAATCCATTTAATGTGTGAGTGTAGTGCTAATGTAAATAGTTACTTTACTTTTAAAGAAGTGTCGTCAAATAATGTTAGTCGGGTTGTCCAAGGATTGAGACCTATCAGAAGTAGGGATATATACGGTCTAAGACTCGACGTCGTTAAATCCGCATAACATGCATAACATTGTACAGCCATTAACAAAACTTATTAATTTATGCATTCGGACAAGATACTTTCCCAGTGCTTTAAAGTCAGCCTTGGTTATCCCTGTTTATAAAAAGGGAGACAAAAAAAATCCCAACAACTATCGCCCGATCTCACTGTTACCCTTATTTTCTATTAATAGTTGTAGAATATGTTCTATTAAACCAACTTTCGGAACACTTTGAACTCCACAATTAACTCACCAATTGTCAGTATATGTTTTGTAAGGGCCGATCTACGTCGGACGCAATAATAAGCTTTACAGATAACACGCTAAACTGCTTCGAACGAGGACAAGAATCGCATCCTACCTTTTTAGACCTGTCAAAAGCATTTGATGTGTATCTCATGAAATATTGCTTCGAAAATTATACTATTATGATATACATCCCAATAGCGTCAGTCTCATTGGATCTTATTTGTTGGGAAGAACCCATTACGCATTATATAACAATACGTTATCAGATCTAACCGAAATAGTGCATGATGTGCCTCAGGGGTCAATCCTTGGACCGTTGTTGTTTCTAATATTTATTAATGACCTCCCCAGCTGTTTTCTGCTCTCAGACGTTGTACTGTTTGCCGACGATACCACTATCTCCAACGCATCTGAGTCATGCTCAGAACAAGAAATAAAAGATCTGTATTCTGATTGATTCTGCAGCAATAAGTTGACACTAAATGAAGACAAAACAAAATGCTAACCTTCTCACTACGCACGTCTAACCCAACCTCAAGTAGTGATGAATCGGTTAAATTTCTAGGCGTATATCTTGACTCTAAACTTACCTAATTATTTGCTTCGCTCATTTTATTACTCCCATATACAGTCGCACATTCAGTATGGACTAATTGCCTGGGGACATTCAACAATTAGACACAGAATATTCGGTCTACAGCAAAGGCAAAGTAGGATCATAATAGGATACCCTTATAGAGCTGACTGCAGAGAAGTATTTAAGAAATTATAAATACTAACAGTACCCTGTCTGTACATATACGACTGCCTAATATACATTAAAAAGCACCTAAACACCTATAGACTCATGAATCGATGCATAATTATTCCACTAGACACAGAACTAACATATACCCCGTTTCACACCGACTGCACATATCTAAAACGAGTGCAGGATATTACGCCACGAAATTTTATACCCATCTCCCACAGCACATCAAGGACTTGAAGATGGAACCCTTTCGTAGGGAATTGAAGATTTACCTTCTTAAGCAAGCATTTTACAGCTGGGGGGAATATTTAGATACCGCGTTCACGTAATTGGCTAAAATTGTAGGTTGTGCGTGTATACACCAACCTGGTTTTTATCATTTTAATCTGTAGCAATTTTACAAGTTTTTTGCATTGTTAGTCATCTGTATCCACTCGATTTTAGTTATCTGTTTTATCTTTTAATTGATTTACTTCTGCCGTATTAATTGTCCTAATTTATTGACATTTTATCTTTCATGTTAGTTACTTGTATACTCATTTACCGCGTTTATTTGTATGTCTTTTTTCCTCTCTCTTTTATTTACTTGATTTTAAGCATTTTAAAAGAATTGTCCTAATTTATTACAATTTTATTTTCCATTCTAGTCACCTGCAGATTAATTTATCTGTAAATTTTAATTTTTAACTGTAACCCTTCCGATAGTGGGCATGTGTTCTAATTACAGTTTTTGAAAAACATAAAAAAAGTGTATCAGGTAATTTTGAATTAATACATTTTGTGTATATAATAAATTCTAATAAAAAAATGAATTAAAAAAATAAATAATTTGTACGCTTCATTTCTGGAAATACAAAGTTATAAAATTTAATTTTATTTAATTGATGAGGCGGATACATGATGAAACTCCATAATACTATTTGAAATAAAACAATGCAGTTGGGAGGGTTTCACTTTTATTGTTGAACACTGCAACAAGTTTCACCACACAGTGGCTTCATCAGGCAGATGAAATAATGATTTTACAAAGTACAGGTAAAAGCTTATATACTAATGCATTTTAATTGCATTAGTATATAAGCTTTTACCTGTACTTTGTAAAATCATTATTTCATCTGCCTGATGAAGCCACTGTGTGGCGAAACATGTTGCAGTGTTCAACAATAAAAGTGAAACCCTCCCAACTGCGTTGTTTTATTTCAAATAAATTTAATTTTAAATTTGATTAGTGCTGGACAATGTCGAAGATAAGTTTAATAAATTAGGACTAAAGAAATAAGCAGAGGAAACACAAGAACAATGAGCTATTGTTCTTGTGTTTCCTCTGCTTATTTCTTTAGTCCTAATTTATTAAACTTATCTTCGACATTGTCCAGCACTAATCAAATTTAAAATTAAATTTTATAACTTTTTATTTCCAGAAATGAAGCGTACAAATTATTTATTTTTTCAATTCATTTTTTTATTACAATTTATTATATACACAAAATGTATTAATTCAAAATTACCTGATACACTTTTTTTATGTTTTTCAAAAACTGCAATTAGAATTAGAATTACGTTACTTATTAGGAATGAATGTACTTGACAAACGTAAAGCTTTTATTTGCTCTTAACACACAATAAAGATTATAATACATTTTTGACCTGAGATGACTTTTTTGACGTAAGGTGGACACTCGACATTTCGTAGTAACTAGGACTCTTAGTAATTTTTGACATTTTTGTAAAATAAAACTGTCATGAAAACAAAGCTGTCAAATCGCGATAACTCGCTTATGTCGACAGATAGAGAAAAACTTTTCAAACAAAATCGACGCGGAATTTAATATACTTTCCATCTGTCAATAAAACAACAATCAATCTATTATGTCAATTGTTTTAATGATGAATCGAGTAGTTTGCACTCTCGGATTAAGCATGAAGTAAAATTTCGAGTTTAGAAAAGCCTGACTATTTGGATTTGGTCGCGCAGCGAAGCGGAGCGAAGCGGAGCGAACAAACCCAAATTTAGGCTTTTCTAAACTCGAAATTTTACTTCATGCGACACGCGTACAAAACACTGATTTAATGTGAGAATGATTTTTAACCTAAAGCGATATTGACAGACTAATGTCTCGATTGTCAACTGTCCAATTGACGAGTAAAGTAAGTTTAGTATGTCAATTGTCAACTGTTTAAATGGCGGGGAAAGAGCTATGATGGACATATCACCATTTTTTTTATCAAACAACGGTAAAAGTAGAAAACATTTTAACCAGACAAGTCCAAAGTTTTTACTTTCCTTAAAGCTTTTAAAACTTTAAAACTAATCTAACCATTTTATAAAATGGCAGAGAGAAAGCAGATCGATAGCCTAGGTAGACTAACCTAGTATCAGAGCTGGGCAGGATTCGAATCATTCAGGATTCGAATCCTGGATTTGAATCCTTTTAGAGGATTCAAAGGAGGCATTCGAATACTTTAGTCAAACTGGATTCGTGATTCGGATTCGTTACATTTTTGTAAGAGGATTCGTATTCGAATCCAAATACGGGTGATTCGAATCCTCATAAAAGGCTTCGAATACTTACAAAGGATTCGAATACTTACAAAAGGATTTGAATCATCAAAAATAATTCGAATTAATTGTGAGGATTAACAAAAAAAATGTCTTTTGTGTCTTTTTAAATTTGTCGTTAAATCACTGTTTTATACGCGTGGCGCATGAAGTAAAATTTCGAATTTAGAAAAGCCCAGAAAATTTGTCTCAGGTCGCTGCGCGACCCTCGACAAATTTTCACGGGGCTTTTCTAAACTCGAAATTTTACTTCATGCTTAGTCTGGGAGTGGAAAACACTCCTTTGAAGCTTCAAATTGAACTCTTTAAAAAAAGCGTGTGCACACTCGTTAAAAGTTTTAAATTGAGCTCTATGAAAAATTACCGATGTCGGAAAATTTACAGCTTATGCATACGTTTACCTAAAAGAAAAATGTTCACGTTGTTTATTTTAGAAGAGTTCAATTTGAAGCTATAAACGAGTGTTTTCCACTCCCAGACCAAGCATGAAGTGAAATTGCGAGTTTAGAAAAGCCCCGTGAACATTTGCCGAGGGTTGCGCAGCGTCCCGAGACTAATTTTCTGGGCTTTTCTAAACTCGAAATTTTACTTCATGCGCCACAGGTACAAAACAAAAATATTTTTAATGTAAATTTGAACCTCACTTGAAATCAGTGTTATATACGCGTGGCGCATGAAGTAAAATTTCGAGTTTAGAAAAGCCCAGAAAATTTGTCTCGGGTCGCTGCGCGACCCTCGACAAATTTTCACGGGGCTTTTCTAAACTCGAAATTTTACTTCATACTTAGTCTGGGAGTGGAAATGCTCGTTCGAAACTTCAAACTAAATGCTTTGATAAGAACATTAAATAACTGAAAATGTTTTTAAAGATAATAATCTAGTTTTTAAAATTTGGTTTAATATTATTTAAAGTAAAACTGACAATCTAAAATGTTTTTCCTGGCCTTTCAATATAACATTCTTCTGTGGGAAACCCCCATTTTGTTAAATTGTTTTCATTGTTTTTATCAATATTTAAGTTGATTTTAAAAATATTTACGTGTTTTGTAATTTTTATGATGCCTGTTGATTTCGACAAATTTAATAATATCATATGGTTTTTTTGTTAATGTTTTGGTCAATTTGAATAAAAATTTACTGAATTTTTTTAGAAACGTAATTTTCAGGCATTCGTCGATTTTATAATAGAGATCAATTTGAAGCTATAAATGAGTGTTTTCCACTCCCAGACTAAGCATGAAGTAAAATTTGGAGTTTAGAAAAGCCCCGTGAAAATTTGTCGAGGGTCGCGCAGCGACCCGAGACAAATTTTCGGGCTTTTCTAAATTCCAAATTTTACTTCATGCGCCACGCGTACAAAACACTGATTTGAAGTGAAGTTCACAAACACATGAATACATCAGTAATCAGAGTAACAGGGAATCAGATATTTAGTCTGTTATCAACGATGTTTAGTGTAAATAATAAATAATTAGGTTTTGAATATTTTTGTTAAAACAACTGGTAACGATAGTTATATTATAATGGTTGCAAAAAATTATAAAATCAAATTTCTTCTTAAAGGATTTGTTTTTGTGATTCGCAAAAACAGGATTCGAATCTTTGATTCGAATCATATTTATCTCTTACGAATCCTTTATTCGAGTATTCGTGATTCGAATCATATTACGTGATTCGGATTCGTAATTCGAATCCTTTTTACGAGGATTCGTCCCAGCTCTGCCTAGTATCTTGTTAAAACTGTATATGAATTAAATTCAAATTTATATATGTTGTAAAGGTCTGTATAAAGACATGTCTCTCCGTCTCTAATTTTATAAAACGTTAAAAAATGAATCGCGATTTGGATGAATGTGCTTCAAGCGATGAAAAAGAAATAGTGGTTAAAATGCAAAAAGTTTATGGATTGAGAGCAAATTGTTGTCAAAATTTTGATCATCAAATGTTGTTGGATTATTAATTACAAATAACGAATAGAATGAAACATATTAATGTTTTAGGGGTGGACAAATTCAGCAAATATTTTATTAGGTTGATTGATAAGGCGTTGAGGTGTTGAAAATCCATATTCACTTTGTATAAATAAAATTCTGAATAACTTTTTGATTTTCAAAAAAGTGTGTTTATTTTCACAACAATTGTTTCGCAAATTTATTTCTTCTTCAGGTGAATGAAAGTTTACAGTGAAATTAGAAATCTTAGAACTATATATATACATTAACACTATTGACACTATGGTGGGGTGGATATTTTTAGTAGTGGGGAGTTTAACAATTCAGTTTGTTCGTTGAGTAGGAGGCCGCTTTTTTCGAATTTGTTATTTCAAATATTTTATTATACAGTTTTTTCGTTTTTAATTTATTTATTTCTACAAATACATATATTTTCGTAGTAGAATGATTAAAACTGGGGGGTTTATTTGAAATCACTCGCAAAATATATATACATTAACACTATTGACACTATGGTGGGGTGGATATTTTTAGTAGTGGGGAGTTTGACAATGCAGTTTGTTCGTTGAGTAGGAGGCCGCTTTTTTCAAATCTGTTAATTTCAAATATTTTATTATACAGTTATTTCGTTTTTAATTTATTTATTTCTACAAATACATATATTTTCGTAGTAGAATGATTAAAACTGGGGGGTTTATTTGAAATCACTCGCAAAAATACGCATGTGCAAATCACTCGCAGAAATGCGCATGTGCAAATCTGCGAATGCTAAAATTCGCATACGTATTGAAAAATTGTGATGGGTGGTTTATTTGAAATCACACGAATATTGTAATGATCACACGCAAAGGATGCGAAGGGTAGATATAACAGCACCGCAAATTTGCTGTAAAATTTAATGTATTTCCATAATTTTGAAAACCTGTCAATCTGTTTTTGTCAGTTGATAGTCATTTTTGTATAACTAATTTTATACGATATACTTCACACAATGTGGTATTGCAAATATAGAGCTAAAAAATACTGTATTAAACATTTTTTTAAAAATCGGAAGCTTAAAAAAATTAAAGTATTTATTTCCTTATTAAAAAATCAAGTAGGATAAATAGTGGGAGGGGGCGCTGCCCCATGGCTCTGCCCCTAGTTGGTCTTATTAATATAATTGCCGATTATATCATTATTGTTTAATATTAATGTTTATTACACCCGTACAAAAACAATACTAAAATTTCGTAATAGTAGAACAACATCTACAGTTTAGATTTGAACTATTGATAAGGTATTTTCATGTGTTCTAACTTCACTCTATAACCTGTTTAATAATTAGGAAGAGCGTTTTTAATTTCACGCGCCAAAACCTACAATTCTGATTGGCCGAGAGCGCGGCCATTTTACACTATGCTAATTACGTCATTATTAGACGCAACAGCTGACATAACCTTAATTCGAAGCGTTACCGAGTTGCAACTTTGTCTGTTTTGTAATAACCTTTTGTGCGGTGTTTCTTTAGCATAGTTAAACGTTGGTTTTGTTTATATTGTTGTGATGGATTATGGACCCAGTACAAGCTCGGTGATAATATTACCTTCACCTCCAAAAAATCAGAAAAAGTTGGATTTAGGTCATTTATATCTGTCTGAAAAACAGGGCATAATAAATATGTATAAGCAGATGATAATAGATGATCCACATATGAAAATGAATGCTGTTGTATCAGACATTGTTAGTGCAGTAAGTGAGATATCAAATATGCATCAAATAATAAAATGTGTAATTTTTAGGAGATGTAAATTCCATTGTCTATCGTACCATTAGCGAATATAAGAAATCCGGAGAGATTTGTAGCCCTTAACAGCTTGGAGGACATAATTACAAGTTTTGATGATGTAGTGAAGAGATCCGTGCATAGTTTCTTCTATAAAAGTGAACTGCCAACTTTTAATAAAGTTTTAAAAGAAGTAATCGATCATGCAGGCATACCGAAGATGAGTCGTTCTACCTTGTATAGTTTTATGAAACAAATCAATTTTAAGTAAGATAGAGACCAGAGCTTGGCAGGATTCGAATCATTCAGGATTCGAATCCTATTAGAGGATCCAAAAGAGGCATTCGAATACTTTAATTCAACGGGATTCGTGATTCGGATTCGTTACATTTTTTGATGAGGATTCGTATTCCAGTCTAAATGTGGGTGATTCGAATCCTTATAAATGGATTCGAATCCTTGTAAAAGGATTCGAATACTTATAAAGGATTTGAATCGTCAAAAATAATTCGATTTATTTGTGAGGAATAACATGAAAAGTGTTTTTTTTGTGTGTTTTTAAATTTCTTGTTAAATCACTGTTTTATGCGCGTGGCGCATGACGTAAAATTTCGAGTTTAGAAAAGCCCAGAAAATTTGTCTCGGGTCGCTGCGCGACCCTCGACAAATTTTCACGGGGCTTTTCTAAACTCGAAATTTTACTTCATGCTTAGTCTGGGAGTGGAAACTCTCGTTCGAAACTTCAAAGTGAATGCTTTGATAAGAACATTAAATGATTGAAAATGTTTTTAAAGATAATAATCTAGTTTTCAAAATTTTGATTAATATTGTCTGAAGTAAAACTGACATTTCCCTGAATAAAAATTTTTTCCCTGGCCTTTTAATATAACTTTCTTCTGTGGGAAACCCCCAATCTGTTTAATAGTTTTCATTATTTTTGCCAATATTTAAGGTAATTTTATAAATTTTTACGTGTTTTGTAATTTGCCTGCTGATTTTGACAAATTCAATAATATCATATGCCTTTTTAGGTAGTGTTTTGGTCAATTTGAATATAATTCCATGACTTTTCTCTGACTTTCCCGGTTTTAATAATAATAATTATAATAATACTTTTATTTCCCAACAGATATAAAATTATCCTATTACAGGGAAAAATATACAAAAACTAAAAAAATAAACAGAGTAACAAAAAGTAACAAAAGCGTGTATACGTAAGATACAAAAAATTAAAATAAAATAGAATAAATGCTAACAAATTAAAATAAGAAACTACAAGTAAATATGTGAATTAATATGATACAAATACAAATTTAAGATAATGAAATAAAACACTTTAACTTTGTTTGTATAACACACTATTTTTATTTTCGTGACTGCAGTTTCGGCAATTCAACTTGCCATTATCAAACAGAGTGAATTAACATGTATAACGAAGTAGAAGCCTCCACAGTTCATAACAAATTTAAGACCTAATAGAAATTTGCGACTTGTTTAATGAGACATTTGAAACTACAGTTATAAATGTCCGTGCAACCTAGGATACTATTATTATAATTTCGCATCATAGTGTTCAACGGAGAATTATAATAAACGTTGGTGTTGCTGCGGTTACATAAGAACGACATACTATTCCTACTGCAAAATCTTGGTACATAAATATTGATTTGTCTAAGCAGATTGGGATCATCAATTTTGTTACGTATTATTTGATACAATGTACTCAGAGACAGTATGTTTCGCCGTTCTACCAAAGACTTTAAGTTGAATATAGCCAATATTTCATTGTAACGTACCGACTCATCAGGATAAGTAGAATGAAGTTTGAAATAAAGGTATTTGACAAATATTTTTTGGATCCGCTCAATAGCTTTTATGTGACACACATAGAAAGGAGACCATACAACCGCACAATACTCAAGTTTTGGCCTCACGTATGAGTTGTATAGCTTCAATATTGTTTGAATGTTTTTAAATGGTTGTGCGGATAAATCCTAACATTTTCATAGCCGAATTTATTATATTTGTGTAGTGCGGGACCAAAGATAACTCTCTGTCAAATAGGACACCTAAGTCTTTATTTGTGTTACACGATCTAGGGAAATGTTTTCCAACGAATAGTTGAATTTTATGTGGTTGTCGATTCTGAAAAATGACATGCATTTGCATTTTTTTATATTAAGGTCCAACAGATTTAGCTTACTCCATTGCTGCACTTTCTCCAAATCGGAATAAAGGATTAAACAGTCAGACATCGAATTTACCTTTGCAATATCTTAATATCATCTGCATATATTAGCATTTCGGATTGTACGTTTTTGATGATATTGTGGTGTCGCCTGAACAAGAATAATCCGGACGGCGGGGAGAGATAGGAAGGTTGCCGTGGACACAAAAAATAAAAAAATTAATTTTAGAGAATAACGCGTGCTAACGTTCGTTTTTGTACGTGACATAGTTAAGTATAAATAAAACTCCCCAAGTACCTGAATTTCTTGTGTTTTCCTGTGGTAAGATTCATAGTATAACGACGGAATCAAATACACCTATAACTGCAACCAAATGCACCTATGACCGCCGTTATAATATCATTGATGAATATGAGGAACAGTAGCGGTCCAAGGTTTGATCCCTGAGGGACCCCGCTAGAGGGAAAGAAAGCTTCTGATTTATAGTTCATGTATTCAACGTAATTTTTCCTTCTAAAGAGGTATGCACTTAATAAATTTATCATACTGCTGCTGAAACCCCACCTCTCTAATTTATTTAAAAGTATATTATGGTTTATGCTATCAAACGCTTTCCTAAAGTCTGTATGTATAACGTCCACTTGTGCGCGTTTATCGAGGTGATATGATGCAAATTCTGTGAAATTCAATAGGGAGATTACTAGAAGAACACCAGTTCTCAAAGCTGATAATAAACATGAAATAAGTAACTATCGTCCAATTTCAATAATAAATAATTTTCCTAGTTATTCGAAACAATTATCACTGATAAGTTATACTCCATTGTTGAAGCCCACATTACTACTAGACAGCACGGTTTTATGAAAAGAAGATCTACTACTACCAGATCTTCTTCTCATAAAACCGTGCTGTCTAGTAGTAATGTGGGCTTCAACAAAGGAGTATAACTTATCAGTGATAATTGTTTCGAATAACTTAGCAAAATTATTTATTATTGAAATTGGACGATAGTTACTTATTTCATGTTTATTATCAGCTTTGAGAACTGGTGTTATTCTAGTAATCTTCCATTGGTTTGGAAAATAGGATGTCTTTAAAATTAAGTTGAATACATGAACCAATGGCGTTGCTAGAACCTGAATACAATCTCGTACCAGAAACGATGGAATTTTATCACAGCCTGCCGTCGAATTGTTGCTGAGTTTTTTCGCTGCCTTAAATATATCACAAGTCGTTACTTCATTAATGTGTATCGCAACATTTAAAATAGATTCCCCAACAGAGTTTTGATTGTTACTGTTTCCGTTTTCATATACAGATGAAAAGTAATTAGCAAAACAATTAACGATATCTTGGGGATTATCAATACTTTTTTGCTCATATATCATAGAACCCGGGATGCGAAATTGTGATTTTTTAGATGGCACATAGTTCCAGAATTGTTTATGATCGGTACAAATGGAATTCTCGGCACTTTTGATAAATAAAGAGTGATCACGTTTGATATTTTGTCGAATTTCTTTGCAGATCTTAGCTATTTTGTTCTTATATATACCTAACTTAAAAACTTTATGCATTTTCCGAAAATGTTCTATCATTCTTATTAATCGGGTTGTGTGTGCACCAAACCAACAAGGGTATTTATTTTTAGTATTAACTGTATTACATTTAAACGGCACTGTTTCGTTAAAGATGGAGTTGAGCCCTCGGTACAACTTGTCACAAGATTTCTCCGGATCTACCTCAGAAACGACATTGGTCCAATCATATTCGAATATTTTTTTGTACAAAAGAGGAAAGTTTGCTTTACGAAAGTTATACTTTCTACTTTTTATATTACTAGTTATATTTATTTGGGTATCAATAAAGGTTTGAAAAGAAAATGTGAGAGGCGGATGTTGGTTATCAATACTCACAATTGGCAACTCGTCAATAAAGTTACATTTAATATCGTTGGTAGTTAGCACGAGATCTAATAGCCTATTGTGTGTGTTTAATTTAGAGTTGTGTTGGGTCAAGTTATTTAATAGCATTAGGTTTTTAAGCTCCGAAAGCTTCCGCTCGTTAACGTGGCGATTTTCTAGCGAGTTCACAAAGTTAGTTAAATTAAAATCACCACAAATAATTACAGATTCATACAGATTACAAAACCGATCTAATTCCGAGCGAACATATGTATCGATTGACTCGTACGGTGGGATGTATAAACACACAAATAAATACTTTTATGGCCGAAACTAGCCCGAACCGCAACGATTTCTAGATTTACATTGAGAGGAATCATTTCTATAGAATAAGTAACACTGTTTCGCATTGCAATCATAACACCACCGCCTCTTTTACCAAATCTGTCACATCTGAAAACCGAGAAAGTATCCGGGAATAGCTCAGCATTCATTACGCCTTCACGTAACCATGTCTCAGTAAATAAGAAAACATCACTATCACTAGCAACTATATTATTATAAAATTCGTTAGTTTTGGTTAACAATCCGCGAACGTTTTGGTAGTAGACATGATAATAAATGATATACAGTAAATTTTTTATTTGCGTAAATTTCAGGCATTAGTCGATTTTTTAATAGAGTTCAATTTGAAGTTTTATACGAGTGTTTCCACTTCCAGGCTAAGCATGAAGTAAAATTTCGAGTTTAGAAAAGCCCCGTGAAAATTTGTCGAGGGTCGCGCAGCGACCCGAGACAAATTTTCGGGCTTTTCTAAACTCGAAATTTTACTTCATGCGCCACGCGTACAAAATACTGATTTGAAGTGGAGTTCAGAAACACACAAATACATCTTTAACCAGAGGAACAGGGTGTCAGATATTTAGTCTGTTATCAACGATGTTTAGTGGTAATAGTAAATAATTAGGTTTTGAATATTTTTGTTAAAGCAACTGGTAATGGATAAATTTATTCTAAAAGGATTTGTATTCGTGATTTAAAAAAAACAGGATTTGAATCTTTGAGTCGAATCATATTTATCTCTTACGCATCCTTTATTCGAGTATTTGTGATTCGAATTATATTATGTGATTCGGATTCGTGATTCGAATCCTTTTTACGAGAATTCGTCCCAACTCTGATAGAGACACATTATTATATAAATTCCATATTATATTATGAACATAATGTAAATATGTTTTATTTCACAGATATATGGCCAGATGCCGTGTAAGCATTTTAATTAAACTGACGATATCGTACGATGGAAAAGAAAATACTTAACCACAATTAAGAAGTACAAAATGGATATTTGGTTTTAGTTAAAGAGTAATTATGAAATTATTTAAAACTGCCGCCAAATTAAGCTAGTGATATTTCTTGTAACTTTTTATAGTGTAAATTGGGCTTTAGCACTTACTCCTTCTAGTTTTTAAACAGACTATAGTTACAATTAAGGTAGTTTTAAGGTTATGTTATATAATTTTTTTTTTCTGCTAGTAAATTATTAAATTACAGCTTCAAATTGAACGCTTTTATAAAATATGTAGACTTACTAGAAAAATTCCCTGCATATAATAATATTTCAAATAGAAACCTAATTGAAAACATGTCTCTCGTTTAACAACTCACTTTAAAACGGCGATGAAACAACGCCTGAAACATGTCCATTCTTCCTGCCAGCACTCCCCCATAATCTGCAGGTATAAATAATGCCGGTAATGAAATACCAGCAGTAAATGTCAATAAGTTAAAGCGAGCGCTTGTAAACTCTGTTCGTGCATCTCCTGCTTTTTTTTTATTGTCCCTCTTCTCTCATAACTTAATCCTCTCTCTGAGGGAACTTTGACCGCGAAAAGCGAAAAGTGGACCGAGCGGAAGAAGAAACTTTTTCAAAGTCGCTTGTTAACGGATTTAAGGAGGATCTATTCGGTTTTATTTCCTTTTCGGGTGCATGAGCACTTTTACAAGTTGTTAGTTGAATTAAATGGTTGGATGGTCGTTATTTTCAACTACTTTGTTCTGATTTTTTTATTCAACGCAATATTAAAAGGAGTTCGAACGCTATCTAAACGCAGACAATTCTGCATATTGTTAACCTACGTCCTTCCAAATTTTATAATTTGACCAAAATCTCCAAGTATTGAAAATCTTTCAAAAATTTCGAAATATTGCAATCTTATGAAAATTGTATAAATTGAGAAAAATCTTGAAATATATAAAATCTTATGAACATTTTATAAATTGACGAAAATTTAAAATTTGGATATTTTAAATTTTCGTCAATTTCTAAATTTTCATGAGATTTTATATATTTCAAGATTTTTCTCAATTTATACAATTTTCATAAGATTTCAATATTTCGTACGAAAATCTTAAAATATTCGAAATCTCATGAATATTTTATAAATCGAAGAAAAAATTGAAATATTGAAAATTTCATGAACATTTAATAAATTGACAAATATCTCAAGATATAATTTTATAAAAATCTCGAAATGTTGAATATCTGATGAAAATTTTATAAATCTGATGAGCATTTTAAAAATCGACGAAAATATTAAAAAATTGACGTAAAGGTTATAAATCGATGAAAATTTCGAAATAAAATGTTGAGAAATACGCGAATTCTGAAAAACTATAAAAAATTGCACACAATATATTAATTTTAAATAAATGAATAATATATTTCCAACTTTACTTTGAATAAGTGTTTTATATGCTTGGCGCATTAAGTAAAATTGTGAGTTCTTTTAAAAATCTGATGAGCATTTTAAAAATCGATGAAAATATTTAAAAATTGACGTAAAGGTTATAAATCGATAAAAATTTCGAAATAAAATGTTGAGAAATACTTGAATTCCGAAAAAGTATGTAGAATTCTCAACAATTGTGAAAACTACAACTTATTGATGCACATGTTATATTATTTTTAATTTAATGAATAATATATTTTCATGCGCCACGCGTATAAGATTTTAAGTGAAGTTCAAATATACATAAATTTGACAATATTATAGTGTTTTATACGCGTGGCGCATGAAGTAAAATTTCGAGTTTAGAAAAGCCCAGAAAATTTGTCTCGGGTCGCTGCGCGACCCGAGACAAATTTTCTGGGCTTTTCTAAACTCGAAATTTTACTTCATGCTTAGTCTGGGAGTGGAAAATACTTGTTAAAAGCTTTAACTTCAACTTAAAAAAAAAAACAGGGAATATCTGCAATTGTTGTATCGCTTTCAAGGTATGTCATTATTTTTATAAAGTCACATTACTTTTTCTTAATTATTTTAACTTAGAGAAACGTAAAGTGTTAAGTGTAAACATTCATAAATTTAGAACTGTTCCCTCTACAAAAAAGTGAAATACATTTTGTCTCTGAAATAAATAGAGAAGCCAATATTTGAAAACTTTATAATTTGACCAAAATCTCCAAGTATTGAAAATCTTTCAAAAATTTCGAAAAATTGAAATCTTGTAAAAATTCTATAAATTGAGAAAAATCTAAAATCTCAAGAACATTTTATAAATTGACGAACATTTAAATATCCAAAATCTTACGAAAATCTCAAAATATTAAAAATCTCATGAATATTTTATAAATCGAAAAAAATCTTGAAATAGTGCAAATCTCATGGATATTTTATAAATTGATAAATATCTCAAGATATAATTTTATAAAAATCTCGAAATGTTGAATATCTGATAAAAATTTTATAAATCTGATGAGCATTTTAAAAATCGATGAAAATATTTAAAAAAAAAAAATATATAATATGTGCATAAATAAGTTGTAGTTTTCACAATTGTTGAGAATTCTACATACTTTTTCGGAATTCAAGTATTTCTCAACATTATATTTCGAAATTTTCATCGATTTATAAGCTTTACGTCAAAGGTTATAAATCGATGAAAATTTCGAAATAAAATGTTGAGAAATACTTGAATTCCGAAAAAGTATGTAGAATTCTCAACAATTGTAAAAACTACAACTTATTGATGCACATATTAAATTATTTTTAATTAAATGAATAATATATTTTCATGCGCCACGCGTATAAGATTTTAAGTGAAGTTCAAATATACATAAATTTAACATTATTATAGTGTTTTATACGCGTGGCGCATGAAGTAACATTTCGAGTTTAGAAAAGCCCAGTGAAAATTTGAGGAGGGTCGCTGCGCGACCCTCCACAAATTTTCACTGGGCTTTTCTAAACTCGAAATTTTACTTCATGCTTAGTCTGGGAGTGGAAAATACTTGTTCAAAGCTTTAAATTCAACTTAAAAAAAAAACAGGGAATATCTGCAATTGTTGTATCGCTTTCAAGGTATGTCAATATTTTTATAAAATCACATTACTTTTTCTTAATTTAACTTAGAGAAACGTAAAGTGTTAAGTGTAAACATTCATAAATTTAGAACTTTTCCCTCTACAAAAAAGTGAAATACATTTTGTCTCTGAAATAAATAGAAAAGCCAATATTTGAACACTTTATAATTTGACCAAAATCTCCAAGTATTGAAAATCTTTCAAAAATTTCGAAAAATTGAAATCTTGTAAAAATTCTATAAATTGAGAAAAATCTTGAAATATATAAAATCTCATGACATTTTATAAATTGACGAAAATTTAAAATATCCAAAATCTCACGAGAATCTCAAAATATTAAAAATCTCATGAATATTTTATAAATCGAAAAAAATCTTGAAATATTGAAAATCTCATGAACATTTTATAAATTGACAAATATCTCAAGATATAATTTTATAAAAATCTCGAAATGTTGAATATCTGATGAAAATTTTATAAATCTGATGAGCATTTTAAAAATCGATGAAAATATTTAAAAATTGACGTAAAGGTTATAGATCGATGAAAATTTCGAAATAAAATGTTGAGAAATACATACTTGAATTCCGAAAAAGTATGTAGAATTCTCAACAATTGTGAAAACTACAACTTATTGATGCACATATTATATTATTTTTAATTAAATGAATAATATATTTTCATGCGCCACGCGTATAAGATTTTAAGTGAAATTCAAATATACATAAATTTGACAATATTATAGTGTTTTATACGCGTGGCGCATGAAGTAAAATTTCAAGTTTAGAAAAGCCCAGAAAATTTGTCTCGGGTCGCTGCGCGACCCTCGACAGATTTTCACTGGGCTTTTCTAAACTCGAAATTTTACTTCATGCTTAGTCTGGGAGTGGAAAATACTTGTTCAAAGCTTTAAATTCAACTTAAAAAAAACAGGGAATATCTGCAATTGTTGTATCGCTTTCAAGGTATGTCATTATTTTTATAAAATCACATTACTTTTTCTTAATTATTTTAACTTAGAGAAACGTAAAGTGTTAAGTGTAAACATTCATAAATTTAGAACTTTTCCCTCTACAAAAAAGTAAAATACATTTTGTCTCTGAAATAAATAGAGAAGCCAATATTTGAACACATTATAATTTGACCAAAATCTCCAAGTATTGAAAATCTTTCAAAAATTTCGAAAAATTGAAATCTTGTAAAAATTCTATAAATTGAGAAAAATCTTGAAATATATAAAATCTCATGAACATTTTATAAATTGACGAACATTTAAATATCCAAAATCTTACGAAAATCTCAAAATATTAAAAATTTCATGATTATTTTATAAATCAAAAAAATCTTGAAATAGTGAAAATCTCACAAACAAATATCTCAAGACATAATTTTATAAAAATCTCGAAATGTTAAATATCTGATGAAAATTTTATAAATCTGATGAGCATTTTACAAATCGACGAAAATATTTAAAAATTGACGAAAAGGTTATAAATCGATGAAGATTTTGAAATAAAATGTTGAGAAATACGTGCATTCTGAAAAAGTATAAAAAATTGCACATATTATATTATTTTTAATTAAATGAATAATATATTTCCAACTTTGTTTTGAATCAGTGTTTTATATGCGTGGCGCATTAAGTAAAATTGTGAGTTAGGAAAAGTTCAAATTTCTTTTCAACTAATAATATCAAAACTGACATCTTGTTTCAACGTCATTGACATTTCTCTTTTCGGTTTGATATAGTTTGAAGTTTTTTAAATAAATTGACATTTTTCTCGTGTAACGTATTAAAAACGTCAATTCGACATAAATTAACATTTATCCCTTGTAACGTGTCCAAAACGTCAATTCAATATAAACTAACAAAATTGAATTTGCGTTCAGTATTCCGAAATTTCGAGTTTAGAAAAGCCCCGTAAAAATTTGTCGTAGGCCGCGCAGCGAGCCGAGAAAAATTTTCTGGGCTTTTTTAAACTCGAAATTTCACTTCATACGCCACACAGTGGGAGGAATCGGGATTATAGCTGGACAAAACCCCCAGAAAAAAGTTAACAATAAACGTTGGAAAGTTCTCTGTGCTGATTCTTTAGTCTCCAGAGACTATATTTATTTATATGAAAGCGTCAGTAAGTTAATACAGAGTCATAAAATATTATTGATCGTATTTGATGTTTAAAGTATAGAAATAATGGTGTGTACGAAGGTCCTTCGCGAATGATCCTGCATCATCATATGACGTATTCTTCATATCCAAACAGTTACAGGCATCATACTTATCACGATGTTTCATGTTTTGTATGGCATTGAAGTTATATGTTTATGTAAACTAATATTTTATATGAGAAACATGGTTTCATTTGTTTTAAACCTTAGAACTTTTTTTACCGACTTTTACCGATGTGATCGGACATTCTCGAGATGCCTTGATATATATAATTGCGGATGATAAAGAAATTACTTGCGACTTTTTGCGACTTTGGTTTATATCGTATTTTTTTTACATTCCATGCATGTAATACGGGAAAGCATTGTTTTGATGATTTATTTCAAACTCGAAATTTCGACGGATATATACGTTTCCTGAGACAATTCCGACAATTTTTGAAATGTGTCTTTGTGTGTGTGTATGTGCGTGTGTGAGCGCGTGTGTGCGGGTGTGTGTGTGTGTGCGCGTGTGTGAGCGTGTGTGTATGTGTGTGTGTGCGCGTGTGTGAGCGTGTGTGTATGTGTGTCCGTGGGCGTTGTATCTCAAAAACCGCTACAGCTTTTAGACTGAAACTTTAAACTTAAGGTTTAATTCTTAGCCAAAAGAGGTCTGCCTTAAAAAAACAATTAAGGATTTGCCAGAAGCTGTACTTCAACTTCTTGACGTTAAAACGGATCAATCTGAAATTTTTGTAGAATGAACAATCATATAATGTTGTAAATAAAATATAATGCTTCCAAAACTGTTAAATGATTTTCTTTTCCTACAAACTGCTGCTTGTCAATAATCTTATTGTTTAGTTATTTCTTTTTTTTCGTAATTAATTGACAAATGTATTACAATCTGATAAATTATATTTCATTATATTGTTATAATAAATATAAAAAATTATTTTCTCATAAAATACCTGGATATAATAATGTTTACGAAAAATATGACATTTTCTAGTATATAATTGTTTTATTCTGTCTGCTATTTTGAATTGCCCATTATTTGCTTAATATTAGTAATTTTTAACATGATACAAGTCAATAGGTCCACTTTCGCCCATCGTACTAAAGGCTATGAGTTTTGTCCAGCTACAATCCCGATTCCGCCCACTGTGCGCCACGCGTATAAAACACTAAAATGCTGTAAAATTTATGTATATTTGAACCTCAATTGAAATCAGTGTTCAGTGTTTTATTTACGGCATGATATTTATTATCAATAACACAAACTGGGTGTTTTTTTATAGTCATAATCTTAACGTTTTCACTTTTTAGACACTTAATCTTATCTTTTATGCTCAATGTTAACTTGTTAAGAAACATTAAGTTACCGATTATTACCAAGTTGCCAGCCCTATTGAAAAGAATATTACTTAATTTTAAATTACCTGTAATATTACATCACTAATTTAATTTGTATACTTAATACAAAAAATCACTGTATATTTCAATTTTCTTTGTTACATACTTTATTTGTGATTTTGATCGCTCTATCTCTCTAAATAAATCGTATATCCTTGTCCTTATTTTCTTCTCCTTCTTCCTTTCAATCTTGTTTCGTTCAGTCGAACCGATTGTCGGCAAATTGTCGAGTTTGTAGTGCAAATATGGGGCCGTTTAAAAGGCACGTACTTCATCAATAAGGCAGGAAGTTTCGGGGAAGTTTTATCATCCGGGAGGCAACAGTAAAGGGTGTCATTGTCAAAAACTCGATGTGCGAGAAATTCCCGGCGACGCGGACAGAAGTGAACGCGTCGCGACGACAGCGAAAAGCGACGGAGGGAAAATATTAAGCTCTCGCGTTAACAATTTTTCATTCGCGGTGAAACAAGCTTGATATTTGCACGTCGTGGGGTATTTGAAAAACTTTAGGGTATAGGAAAAGTTGTAACAAAAAGATACAAATAACACAATCCTATTATTACTAAAATGTTAATATCTTCCTTCAAAATTACTGATTCATTTATATCAGTGCCCAAACAAATATTATACGTATCGTCTTGGGCGGCGTAGCCAGGACTTTTACTATAATTTGTTTAATAACTAGGAGGAGCGTTTTAAATTTCACGCGCCAAAACCTACAATTTTGATTGGCTAAGAGCACGCTCATTTTACACTATATTAATTACGTTGTTATTAGACGCAACAGCTGGCATAACCTTAATTCAAAGCGTTACCGAGTTGCAACTTTGTCTGTTTCCTAATAACCTTCTGTGTGGTGTTTTTTTAGCATTGTTAAAAGTTTGTTTTGTTTGTATTGTTGTGATGGATTATGGACCTAGTACAAGCTCGGTGATTATATCACCTTCACTTCCAAAAAAGCGTACGAGGTTGGATTTGGGTCATTTATCTCTGTCCGAAAAACAGTGCATAATTATTATGTATAAGCAGATGATAACAGATGATCACATATAAAAATAAATGACATTGTATCAAACATTGTCGGTGCAGTAGGTAAGATATCAAATAGCATAAGAATATGCATCAAATAATAAAAACTTTAATTTTTAAGAGCAAGCTCCACTGTCTATCGTACCATTATCGAATATTACAGAGATGTGTAGCCCTAAACAGCTTGGAGGAAGACCTGCCATAACTACAAGTTTTGATGACGTAGTAAAGAGATCAGTGCGCCAAATAGTGCATAGTTACTTCTATAAAAAAAGGAACTGCCTACTTTGAATAAAGTTCTAAAAGAAGTAAACGATCATGCAGGCAAACCGAAGATGAATCGTTCTACCTTGTATAGTTTTATGAAACAAATCAATTTGAAGTAAGATATAAACATAATGTAAATATGTTTTACTTTACAGATATATGGCGAGAAACTGTAAAAGCATTTTAATTAAACGTGACGATATCGTGCGATAGAGAAGAAAATACTTAACCATAATTAAGAAGTACAGAATGCAGCGGCGGCTCGCAGCCTAACTTCAAGGTAGGCCAGAGACCCAAGGTAATATACTCAATGACATTAGAAGCGTAACACCAAGAAGGAATGATTTTTTTGAATTCATATTTTAGCAACAGAGTGACTATATTTAAAGCATACATTGATAACAATTTCAACCTTGTGCCTTTTATATTTATTGTGAAAAAAAAAATATTTCACTTTTTCTTTTTTGATAAAACTATTTATATGAGCTGTTTAGTACAGATGTTTTTAGTTTTCGCGTTTCCGTTGAGTGTGTTAAGCTTAAATAAAATGCCTTGAGTCCGAAGACGTCCACAATATCACCATTTGAGCGATTTTGACCGGGGTCGAGTTGTTGCTTATCGAGATGTCGGTATGTCCTATCGCGAAATTGCCCGCCGTATTGATTCCACTGCAGCAACTGTAATACGTGTGTATCAGGTATGGACAGAAGAAGGTAGAGGAGCAAGAAGAAGACCAATTGGTCAACCAAGGCGTACCACAGAACGTCAAGATCGGCACTTAAGACAAATAGCCCTGCGAGACCGTTTCGCTACTACGCGTCAAATCGGTGATCAATGGATTGGAGAAGAAGGTAGGCCCGTTAGTATGCGAACCTTATATCGCCGCATTCAATCCTTTGGGCTTCTTTCGTACCGTCCAAGATTAGTGCTTCCTTTAACAGCGAGACACTGTCGCCAAAGGTTGGACTGGTGCAGAGAACGGCAGCATTGGGAGGCAGAATGGCACGATGTCGTATTCAGCGATGAATCACGATTTTGTCTAGGCACGCATGATGGCCGTAGAAGGGTACGACGCTACCGTGGAGAACGACCTGATCTTAGGTTTGCTATTGAGAGGCATGTACACAGGACTGCTGGAGTAATGGTTTGGGGGGCTATTGCTTATGGTAGTCGATCACCTCTTGTATTCATTCGAGGCAGTATGACAGCTGCGCGTTATGTTGAAGACGCCATACGACCGACTTTATTGCCTTATTTAGATGGCCGCCCAGACGTACTTTTTCAACAAGATAACGCACGTCCCCATATTGCTCGTCGAACTATGAACTTTCTTAATGAAGCTGGTGTTAATGTTTTGGCGTGGTCGCCCCGTTCGTCGGATTTAAATCCCATTGAACATGTGTGGGATATCATGGGAAGAAGAATATTCTCTTTGCACCATCCTCCACAGACTCTAGCACAGTTGATCGATGAAATTCAAGTTGCTTGGAACGAGATGCCTCAAGAAGACATCGACCATCTCATTTTGTCGATGCCCAGACGTCTACAGGAGTGTATACAGCAAAGGGGTCGCATCACACATTATTAATTTTTTGTTAGATTGTTTTTTAATAAAATTTCTTGAAAATGTAATCATTTTATTCTTGATGTAAGACTACCATACTGGCAAAAAATCAAGTTAAAATAATAACTCCTTCTGGGTGTTACGCTTCTAATGTCATTGAGTATATGTATCGGTTATTGAAAGGTGACTTTGTTGTGCAATTCCTTGTACTTATAAAGCGCGATCCCAACCTCAAATTTTGCGTGCCTTGGCGCTGTGGCCGACCCTGAAGTTAGGCTGCGAGAAGGTGGGCCAGATTTTAATCTGGATGAAACATGGGTCAATGAAGGCCATACAAAATCTAAAGTGTGGGTGGATAATACTGTTACAAATCGGCGTCGGGCATTCACTAAAGGGCTATCAATGAGGCTCAAAATTCCATCAGGAAAAGGCAAGCGCATTATAATTCTGCACGTTGGATCTAAGCTGGGTTTTGTTGATAGAGCATTATTACTGTTTAAAGGTAAAAATAACTGCCCCATACCCTACGGAAATGACGCAATGGTATTTGACGAATGGTATTCTAATTTTTTAAACACGTTGCCAGATAATGCTGTCATTGTAATGGACAATGCATTATACCATAGTCGCAAATTATAAAAAATTCTAACATAATCGTCAAAGAAAAGGGATATGCAGGATTGGTTACGATTAAAAAATATCCAATTTGATAGAAATATGGTCTGACCTGAATTTTCAAATGCCATCAGTTTGCACAAAGAACAATATAATTTGTACGTAACAAATGAAATGGTTAAGGTTTATAAGGAAACTGTATTAAGGTTACCAACGTATCATCAACTAATATGGGTTCGAATCAAAAATGAAGTGGTATCTAAAAACCAAATGTTTAAATTGGCAGATGTAAAAAATCGATTATTGCCGTCACTACAAAATGTAACAAGTATGCATTGAAAAATGTGTGTTGAGCATGTCATCAAAGAGGAATTAAAAATGTCCAAATTGGATGGAACCATTTTTAATTTCCTTTTGTGATGAAAGTAACTCATCTAACTTACATTAACCACATTTTGAAATTATACAAAACGAAAACGGAAAATAAATATTATTATTGAACAATATCCTATCAATGACGATTTTGACTAACATGTATTATATTTTATTTTTTGTAATATATAAAATACAAAATAGGTTCAAGTTTTTTATTTAACATGATGTAGTACATAATTAAGTTATTTGTTTTTTTGAATTTAATAAACAAATTATGTGAAAAGTAATTATTTATTATTGATTTTTAAATGTTATTTACATTATATTTGATTTTATTTAAAGAGTTATTATGAAATTATTTAAAACTGCCGCCAAATTTATCTGGTGATATTTCTGGTAACTTTTTATAGTGTAAATTGGGCTTTGGCACTCACTCCTCCTAGTTATTAAACATACTTTAGTAAAATGTCAGAAGTGTCATAAAATGAATTGATGTGAACTACGTTAAACAAATATTATTTTATAAATTGTTTAAATTGACAACTCCTAGGACCAATAATTGTTAAAATACATCATTAGTTGTGATGTATTTTAAACTAATGAGTGTCTTCTACTCCCGGACTAAGCATGAAGTAAAATTTCGAGTTTAGAAAAGCCCCGCGTAGAAAATTTGTCGAGGGTCGCGCAGCGACCTGAGACAAATTTTCACGGGGCTTTTCTAAACTCGAAATTTTACTTCATGCGCCACGCATATAAACCACTGATTTACAGTAAAGTTAAAAAAATATAACGCTTAAATGTGATGGTGATCAATGTTAATTAAGATGTAGTGAAAATGGAAGAATTTCTTTTTTGTGAATAGTTTTGGAATAATTATAATAAAAGTAGAATAAATTTAGCTTGTGCAACTTTTCTATACTGTTATTATTTAGGTCAACATACCTTTAACGGGGAAAGTGCTATGATGGACACCACCATTTTTTTAATTTATGATTTGTGTGATAGTCGATACTTATTATTATCATTACAAAAGATTGACAGATATTAAATAATTTTGACTGCTATCAATGGTTGACTGCTGTCAAGATTTTATTGATTAATAGATATGACGTCATTGTTTCCAATGCAAGAAAATATTATAATTAAAATATTAAATCTAAAATAAATTATAAGTGTGATACATCACTGAGTTCTGAAAAAAAATATTCGTTCAAAAAATATGAAAATCCAAAATGGCGCTCATAAGAAAAACAAAAGTTGGCTATGGTCCCCGGGTAGATGTTATAGTTATCTTAGAAAAAAAATGCTACTTGATTCCTCATTAAAAAGTGCTTGTATATTGTCAAACTTCTAAATGTCCAGATTCAGTAGTTTTTGAATAAAGAGTAAAAACAAATTTAAAAAAAATCAGTATTTTGTTGATATCTCGAAAACATAAACAGAAATTTCAAAATTGTTTTCCGATTATTGTTAGGCCTTAAAATACGCAACTTTGCCCAAATTTAACCGACTCTCTATCTCTTCAAATAACTGAGATTCCCATGCATTCTGTCGAAATACGGACGTCCAGTATTTAGCAAATTAGAGCAATTGAATTCTTAAATATACATAAAACTACGGTACAGTACGCTTTCAAACATCACCTATTTTATTCTCGCTCTTATGTACAGTTGCGAGAGAAAAAACAAGTCCAGCAGGGAGCTTTAGCCACATCTAAAATATCGTATTTTTATTCTTGTAAAACAAACTTGTCATGTACAGGCAAGGGGAGCCAATGCTTATGGGAGAACTGGAAATTGAGTAGAATTTTAATCTCGATGAAACATGGGTCAATGAAGGCCATACAAAATCTAAAGTGTGGGTGGATAATACTGTTACAAATCGGCGTCAGGCATTCACTAAAGGGCTATCAATGGGGCTCAAAAATCCATCAGAAAAAGACAAGCGCATTATAATTCTGCACGTTGGATCTAAGCTGGGTTTCGTTGATAGAGCACTATTGCTGTTTAAGGGTAAAAATAACTGCCCCATACCATGCGGAAATGACGCAATGGTATTTGACGAATGGTATTCTAATTTTTTAAACACGTAGCCAGATAATGCTGTCATTGTAATTCTTCGCTTCCAAACATGACCAATTTTATTCTCGCTCTTATGTACAGTTGCAAGAGAAAAAACAAGTCCAGCAGGGAGCTTTAGCCACATCTAAAATAACTGGAAATTGAGTAAAAAAGGAGAGACTATGGTCAGGATGTGGGGTACGAGTAAGACAGACGACTATATACACCAATCACCGGTCTCGATTCTGGATGCAGCCTTCAAACGCTGTTACCAAGTTACCTGGCTAACTGGATGAACTGTGGTACAGGTTACCAGCAATGTTTTTCTTGGCCAACAAGACGGTGCTTTTGTTGACATCCAATGTCTCTAACGCTAATACCGTCTCTAAACGGGTCGTTATTAACGCTTTTTGCGTTTCAGTCAGTTGAGGCATGTCGACGTTCATTAAACTTCGTTTTACATCTCCGCAGTTTTGTCAACTTAATTGACAACTTGAAAAATCAAAGTAAGTCCAGTTCACATAGCCAAATAATTTGCTGTACTAGTTTTTTTCTTTCGCAACTGTACGTTGTCAATACTGCCAATATTTTGACAGTGTTTTCGAGGTATGACTCACGTTTGAATTTTTCACTCATTTTTGACGTCATCACTTTCCGACCCTATTCCTTGAATATTCTACTATTATCAACACTTTTTTAACAATTGTATCAACATGTGAATTTTAATTGTCTTGTCTCATATAAAATATTACTAAAACCATGAATATTGCGAGAAATCAAAACACACGTTTAGATTTACGTACTACGACTGACATTCATATATTTGATTGTACAATTTTGACGATTCCCATCAATTTTAATTAATGTCTTTCTTTAAATCTAATTATGGTATGTTTAAATAGGTTGACTGATAAGGCGTTAAGGTGGTGAAAATCCATATTTAGTTTGTATAAATAAAATTCTTATTAACTGTTTGGATTTTTAAAAAGTGTGTTTATTTTCACAACGATTGTTTTGAAAATTTATTGCTTCTTTAGGTGAATGAAACTTTACAGTAAACTTCAATTCACCTGAAGAAACAATAAATTTGCGAAACAATTGTTGTGAAAATAAACACACTTTTTTGAAAGTCTAAAAGTTATTCAGAATTTTATTTATACAAAATGGTAGGTTTTATTTAAAACGCTTGGCATATTTCACTGCTTTTTATATTTACTTCAACTAGTTTCGACCTTTAATCATCTTCAAGCAGATGAAGAAATATGAATAAAGGTCGAAACAAGTCAGAAAATGTATAAAAAACAGTGAAACAACCCAAGTGTTTTAATTAAATATACCATAATTAAATGTTTTTTAATAGTAATGATGTTTCAATGTATAATATATTTTTTTAATGCTGATGTTTGTCAATGTCCCCCTGCCCATGCGTATCGTTTTTATTGGGTAAAAGAGAAATATTTAATATAGGTCAAGTGGAATTTTATCGATTCGACAATTTGAGTAGAAAAAAATATAAGGGGTAAAATATGGACGTGATAAACAAATTAATTTTTATTGTTATCCCAGTTGTAAACTGAAAATTCCACCCAATCCTCGTGTTCTCGCTTTTACGACTTCAACCCAACACTCGTAAATAACACACGAAGTCCGTATATTTTTCGGTCGTTCCAATTTTCGAAGTACCAAACTTTCTATACATGCACACATACACAGAGATATTAATTCAACGGATAAATATAGTGCCTATATTTGAATTGCTAACATGAAAAAATAACAATACAAGTAAACTGAAAGAGTTCGACATTTTTTTGGTCGATTAATGACTAAGACTAGAGTTTGTTAATCAGCGTTTGTTGGTCATGGCTAATGACTATTTTTTTAGTCATTAGCAGAACTCGGATTTCTGAGCAAATAGCTTATGCTAAAAATTAAAAGCATCAACATAAATTAAAAAAAGCTGTATGAATTATAAAAAGTTGAACCACTTGAGACCAGAGCTGGGCAGGATTCGAATCCTGGATTCGAATTCTTTAAGGGGATTCAAAATAGGCATTCGAATACTTTAGTTCAACTGGATTCGTGATCCGTATTCGTTAAATTTTTTTTAAGACGATTCGTTTTCGAATCCAAATGTGGGTGATTCGAATCCTTATAAAAGGATTCGAATATTTATAAAAGGATTCGAATACTTACAAAAAGTTTTGTATCGTCAAAAATAATTCGAATTAATTGTGAGGATTAACTTAAAAAAGTTCTTTTGTGTATTTTTGAATTTCTCGTTAAATCATTGTTGTATACGCGTGGCGCATGAAGTAAAATTTCGAGTTTAGAAAAGCCCAGAAAATTTGTCTCGGGTCGCTGCGCGACCCTCGACAAATTTTCACGGGGCTTTTCTAAACTCGAAATTTTACTTCATGCTTAGTCTGGGAGTGGAAACGCTCCTTCGAAACTTCAAACTGAATGCTTTGATAAGAACATTAAATGACTGAAAATGTTTATAAAGATAATAATCCAGTTTTCAAAATTTTGTTTAATATTATTTGAAGTAAAACTGACATGGTAGCTTTAACGAATAAAGCACTAATAACCTTTCTTCACACTTTTATTTGAATTACCAAATGTACGTTTCGGACACAAAGTGACCATTATCAATGGATTCACATTAAATACAAAACAGAAATTTTAAACTATATATAGGCAGGCAGAATATAATACAAAGGCGGTGGGAGTGCAAAAAGGAAAAAAACGTAAATTAAGAGGTGAGCCGAGGGAATGAGGGTGGCGGTACAACCAGGTGAAGTGGAGTAGGGGAAAAAACACAGATTAAGGTAGTCCTATTAAATCTAATAATGTATTGTGAAGTGGACTAAAATCAAAATTCAATAATTTATTTTCATGTTTTTTCATTTCAATGGCTTCTAACATGTTTAATCGATAATTTGATGATTGTTTTAATAATTTTATGTTCTTTATTGTGATTTTGTGGTCGGTTTCTAGTAAATGGTTAGCCACTGCAGATTTTTCATAATTAAGATATTTGGCGTGTGCTAAGTGTTCTTTGAATCTGGTATTTAGATTACGCTGTGTTTGACCAATATATACTTTATCACAATTACAACAATCGATTGAATAAATACCAGATTGGTCTAGTTCATCTGGTTTGTTGAATGTGTTCCCCAGAAGTTGCCGTAGTTTAGAATTAACATAAAACGCGGGGGTTAGGTTGAATTTTTTGTATAATTTGTTAAAGTGGTTTTCTGAATTGGGGGAATAAATTAATCGAATGAATTTTTTATCTGTGTTGGGGTTAATCGGTGAAAGAGAGGTGGTATTATGAAGTTTAATTTTGAATTTGTGCATATTAATTAATTTGTCAATAGTCTGGGGGTTATATTTGAGATTTATCGCGATACTATGGATGATGTTGAATTCCTTTTCTCTATTTTTTGTGGATAATGGTATGCTGAGGGCTCTGTGGATGAGGTAATTAAATGATGCTAGTTTATATTTCATTGGGGCATAGGAATCGGCATGGAGGTAATTAAAGGTGTGTGTAGGTTTTCTAAATATTTGGAAATCTAATTTATTATTATTTCTAGTAATGAGAAGATCTAAAAATGGTAAGAATTTATTCTGTTCTATTTCATGTGTAAACTTAATGCTAGTGTGAAAATTATTGAGGGATGTGATCAGGAATCAATATTAGAATCACTTCTAATAATGGCAAAAACATCAACAACGTAACGAAACCAAATGTTTAGAAACTGCGCTAATGTATTTTTAGCATTATTTTCAAAATGATTTAGAAAAATATTAGCTAAAAACGGTGATAGTGGGTTTCCCATAGCAGTGCCAAAGGTCTGTTTATAGAACTTGTGATTAAACTCAAACACATTACAGTCCATCACAAGTTCTGTACGTTGAAGATATACTTGAATATTTTCAGCTGGAATTTCATTTTTAACTAATATTTCCCTAAGAATTAATAATGTATGTTTGATAGGAATGCTAGGGAAAGGGGATTCAACATCAAAAGAAATTAATCTTTGGTTATCTAAAATGTCTATGTTGTTCAATCTATCGGCAAGTTCTACAGAATTTTTAACGGCCATATTATTTTCTAGTTTTAAACCTTGAAATTGAGTGACTAACCATTTAACTATTTTGTAGGTTGGGGAATTCACATTTGAAACAATAGGTCTAAATTTGTTACCTTCTTTGTGAATTTTTGGGAGGCAATATAACTGTGGCATTTTAGGATTTTTATGTTTTAATTTCAAACTGAGGTTTTTATCAATTAAACATGTTGAGCACTTCAAAGTTTCGTTGATTTTTCGAATGTATGTTTTGAGAGGGTTCTTTTGTTGAACTATACAGGGTGTCCGTATTTCGAGGAAATGCATGGGGATCTCGGTTATTTGAAGAGTTAGAGAGTTGGTTAAATTAGGGCAAATATGTGAAATTTGTAGCCCAACAATAATCCGAAAACAGATTTAAAATATCTTTTTTTGTTTTCGAGATATTGCCAAAAAACTATTTTTTTCAAATTTCGTTTTTATTTTTTTATTCAAAAACTATTGGATCTAGGAATTTGCAACTTTTACATTATACAGGCACTTTTTAATCAGGAATTTAGTAGTGTACTTACATTTAAAATAACTTTAATATCTTCCCCGGAACCATAGCCAACTTTTGTTTTTCTTATGGGCGCCATATTGGATTTTCATATTTTTAGAAAGAACTTTTTTTTCTGAATTAAACGGTATACCACACTTATAATTTATTCTGCGTTTCATTTGAAACATAGCAACCTTTTGTTTTTTGTAAAGAGTGCCTTGGAAACAATAATATTGATACGTTATTCAGTTATTGATGTGTCAATAAGATACGATCATTATACATAATACATAAAATAAAGTTAAAAATGGTGTTTTTGAACCAAGAAAAACGAGATATGATCGAAGTTTATTATACTTCAAACAAAAATGTACGTATTTCATCCGAAGTCTATCTACAGCGCTATCCAGAAAGGCAACAGCCAAGTGAAAGTCATTTCATAAAACTACATACAAATTTTTTGGAATATGGTTCCTTCGTAAAGCCACGACAAAGATATGGATATCACAAACCCCATGAAAATGAAAACCAAATTTTGCAAGCGGTAAAATGATTTCATTTTAATTACAATAAGATAATATTTATTCCCCTAGATTCAAGATAACCCTTCTTCCTCAACGAGAGAACTTGCGAACCAGTTTGGTGTGACGTTTCAATACGTATGGAGAATTTTGAAAAAAAATAAATATCGCCCATTCAAAATTAAAGTTACTCAAGCTCTCCATCCTGGAGATGCTAGACGAAGGATGGACTTTTGTCGTATTTTATTGGGAAAATTAAACGAAAATCCGAATTTCTTGTCAAATGTGATATGGTCTGACGAATGCCGTTTTACCAACACAGGGATATTCAATAGGCATAATGAACATGTGTGGAGTATAAATAATCCTAGACAACATGAAGAAAGACGACGACAAGTGCGATTCGGACTAAATGTATGGGTCGGTATTTTGGGAAACAATATTGTAGGTCCATACATTTACGAAGATACATTAAATTCACAGAGATATCACGATTTTTTTAAGAACATTTTTAAGGGATTACGTAGACAATAACATCCCCTTAAATATGTTAAGAAATGTATGGTTTCAACAAGATGGTGCACCACCTCACAACAGCCAAATTGTCGCTAATTGTCTGTCCGAAATGTTTCCAAATAAAGTTATGGCAAATAATGGTGATATACGTTGGCCAGCTCACCTGATTTGTTACCTCTAGATTATTTTCTTTGGGGAGCTATAAAAGAAAAAGTTTATAAAACTATTCCAGAGGACAAAGACGATTTAAGAAGAATTATAATAGTTACCATTCAGCAATTAAAAAGAAGAGACATTTTTCGGGCAGTCCAAAATTTAAGGAAAAGACTAGAATTATGTTTGGAGGTCAATGGTGATATATTCGAACACTTACTCTAAGTTTGTGATAATTGTAGTTCAAAAGATATTTAATTAATTTGTTTATTATTATTTAATATTATGAAAAACTTCATCAAGCAGCAGAGTGATTATTCTGGTTCCTTCCCTAAAAAAATATAGTTGTAGGCCTCAGGAATTTTAAAATGTGCAACTGTTTTCAAGGCACTCTTAAAAAAAACAAAAGGTTGCTTTGTTTCAAATGAAACGCAAAATAAATTATAAGTGTGATATACCGTTGAATTCAGAAAAAAAAGTTTTTTCCAAAAATATGAATATCAAATATGGCGCCCATAAGAAAAACAAAAGTTGGCTATGGTTCTGGAGAAGATATTAAAGTTATTTTAAATGTAAGTACACTACTAAATTCCTGATTAAAAAGTGCCTGTATAATGTAAAAGTTGCAAATTCCTAGATCCAATAGTTTTTGAATAAAAAGATAAAAACGAAATTTGAAAAAAATAGTTTTTTGACAATATCTCGAAAACAAAAAAAGATATTTCAAATCTGTTTTTGGGATTATTGTTGGGCTCCAAATTTCACGTATTTGCCCTAATTTAACCAACTCTCTAACTCTTCAAATAACCGAGATCCCCATGCATTTCCTCGAAATACGGACACCCTATATAAGGGCCTGACTCTAATAATTCGTTAACACTATTTGCATAATCGGTTTTATGGATAATCACTACACTATTGCCTTTATCCGATTTTAAATAAAAACACTCTTTATCCTTTAACTTTTTCACTACATTGTGTGCACTGTTTCCTTCCTGTTTTTGGGTGTTCCTGTTCTTGTTTTTTTTTCAAAATTTCCTTAGCTGCTGACCGGAATTCTACCACTTGATCAGGTGGTAGTCGAGCTGAAGCGATGTCAATATCATTATTGATATCCTCCATCGGGAACCTCGTGGAGATTGGGTGTTTTAAACCGTAGCACAAAGTATCAAGTTCTTGTTCGGTGAACGTCATGTTGGTTTTATTAATCACTAATGTTAGCGTGAGTTCCAGAGTGTTTTTATGTGGGATTTGTTCTCGTTGTTTTTTCAACAACAGAGATTTAAGCTTTTTTGTATGATGATGGATTTATTTTTCACTTTTTTCTGAATAACTGCGTGCATGTTTCTTTGAAAATTTTGATTTGTTTATTTACGTCATTTTCAGGCACTCGTCGATTTTATAATAGAGTTCAATTTGAAGTTCTGAACAGGTGATTCCACCCCCAAGCTAAGCATGAAGTAAAATTTCGAGTTTAGAAAAGCCCCGTGAAAATTTGTCGAGGGTCGATACGCGCCATGCGTATAAAACAATGATCTCAAGTGTAGTTTAAAAATTCACAAATACATATTTAATTAGAGTAACAATAAATGAGATATTTATACTGTTATTAGTTCAGTGTTAATAATAAATAATTAGATTTCGAACATTTTTGCTAAAAACAGCTCGTGAAATATTAAAATGGTAATGGCTGTAGAAAAATTATAAAATAACATTTATTTTTAAAGCATTTGTATTCGTAATTCGAAAAAATAGGAATCATATTTTTCTCTTACGAATTCTTTATTCGAGTATTCGTGAGTCGAATCATGTTAGGTGATTCGGATTCGTGATTCGAATCCTTTTTTTCAGGATTCGTCCGAGCTCTGTTAAAATTAGCGACAGCAACATTTCAACGCCACTGCCACATACAATTCTGGAAATTGTTGTAAATTTTTTAAAAATTAACTGCCTCAAATTATGAATGGATATTTAATTCATAATATATCCTTGGTTTTTAATATTGAAAAATTAAAAATTAGGTCAACCTATTTAAGGCAAACGCATTCTGAAATTCATTATTTCTTTCCTTTTGCGTTTTAAGTTTACAGAAAATGAATCTTTATTTAAATTAATGTCAACCTTTCGATTATCCAACTGTAATTTTAAATAATTTTGACGACCTAAACATGTTTTGTGTTTTAAGTTTACAGAACATAAATTTGTATTATTAATTTCAATCTTCTGATTACCCAATTTTAATTTTAAATTATTTCGACGAGGTAAACATTTAGCGACAATCCTTTTAATGGGATTAAATTTTGAAACCATCCTACGTTTTATTGACTCAAATAGATCCGACATATTTATTACCTCCCAAGCTTACTATCGCGATTAAATAGTCAGTGTCATGGATATACAATGATACTGTTGAAAATGCGTTGATAACGCGTATCAATAGTTTGTTATTGATTCTATCTCCTTTTTGTTGTGATAAAATTCATTAATTAATGTCTATCTCTAGAAATTTTTCCAATCAGAATTGTGATAAAAAACGAGGCATTATAATTTATATACTTTATTGATGCTAATCATCAATTTATCCTAAGATTTGATCTCCATTTTCAATTGTTCTGTGAAGACGATTACATGCATTTTTTTTATCTGTAGTGATAAAGTAGCGCGTAGCGCTACACGAACAAACCAAATTTTCATCCTTTTCTAAACTCGAAATTATACTTCATGCTTAGTCTGAGAGTGGAACTGCTTTTTCGAAACTTCAAACTGAATGCTTTGAGAAGAACATTAAATGTTTGAAAATGTTTTTAAAGATAATAATATAGTTTTGAAAAATTTGTTTAATATTATTTGAAGTATAACTGGCATGGTAGCCACAATCTAAAATATTAATTTTTTTCGACATTTCCCTGATTCAAGATTCTTTATTCTGTGAGGAACCCCCGTTTTGTTTAATTTGTTTTCATTGTTTGTCAATAGTTAAGTTAGGTGTTTTATAATTTTTATGGTGCCTGTTGATTCTGACAAATTTAATAATATCATATAGTTAATACATTTTTTGATGCCATCTATTTTATTTCTTTTAGTATTGTTTATTATTGAATTTTTCAACTAAGTAATTTTTTTATTTATTTATTTTTTTTTTTTTCGTTAACTTTGCCCATTATTTATGTGTTTTTTATTCTGTAGAAAATTATAAATTAATAATTATCATATTTTTATTTGGTAGATATTTCCTTAATATTATTTTGCAACCATTAATATATAAATATCATTATCAGTTGTTTTCAAAAGTATATTCAAAACTTAATTATTTATTATTAACACTAAACATCGTTGATAGCAGACTAAATATCTGATTCTCTGTTACTCTGATTAAAGATGTATTTATGTGTTTCTGAACTTCACTTCAAAGCAGTGTTTTGTACGCGTGGCGCATGAAGTAAAATTTCGAGTTTAGAAAAGCCCGAAAATTTGTCTCAGGTCGCTGCGCGACCCTCGACAAATTTTCACGGGGCTTTTCTAAACTCGAAATTTTACTTCATGCTTAGCCTGGGAGTGGAAACACCCGTTCAGAACTTCAAATTGAACTCTATTATAAAATCGACGAATGCCTGAAAATGACGTAAATAAAAAAAATCACTGAATATCATTAAGCCCAGGAAAGTCAGAAAAGTCATGGAATTATATTCAAATTGACCAAAACAATAACAAAAAACCATATGAAATTATTAAATTTGTCAAAATCAGCAGGAAAATTACAAAACACGTAAACATTTTTAAAATTAACTTAAATGTTGACAAAACAATGAAAACAATTTAACAAAATGGGGGTTTCCCACAGAAGAAAGTTATATTAAAAGGCCAGGGAAAAAATCTTGAATCACGGAAATGTCGGAAAAATTTAACATTTCAAATTGTGGCTACCATGTGAGTTTTTCTACAAATAATATTAAACAAAATTTTTAAAACTAAATTATTATCTTTAAAAACATTTTCAGTCATTTAATGTTCTTATCAAAGCATTCAGTTTGCAGTTTTGAACGAGCGTTTCCACTCCCAGACTAAGCATGAAGTAAAATTTCGAGTTTAGAAAAGCCCCGTGAAAATTTGTCGATGGTCGCGCAGCGACCCTCGACAAATTTTCTGGGCTTTTCTGAACTCGAAATTTTACTTCATGCGCCACGCGTATTAAACAGTGATTTAACGAGACATATAAAAACACAAAAGACATTTTTTATGTTAATCCTCATAATTAATTCAAATTATTTTTGACGATTCAAATCCTTTTGTAAGTATTCGAATCCTTTTATAAATATTTGAATACTTTTATAAATATTTGAATCCTTTTATAAGGATTTGAAAAACACACATTTGGATTCGAATACGAATCCTCTTAAAAAAATTTAACGAATCCGGATCACGAATCCAGTTAACCTAAAGAATTCTAATACCTTTTGAATCCTCTAAAAGGATTCGAATCCAGGATTCGAATACTGAATGATTCGAATCCTGCCCAGCTCTGAATATTACTTATATAATGCTCATAATAACTATTGCTTAAATTGGCGCATTGAGATCTAAGAGATTTAAATTTTTCGTAGAATAATAAATTACCAGATGATTTATACAGAGCGTGAGCATCCTTCGTTTCATGAATAAGTTCGATTAAATCACGTTTAAACCATTTGGGATAAGTAGATGACTTCTTTCTTTTTTTCTTGGAACAAACGAGTTTAAACCTGTATTGACAACCTCATAGATGTTCTCGAGAACAACATTTAAATCATTGTTATCAACAATAATATCCCAATTTAATGAATTTAAATATTGATTAGGCGAACTATAGTCAGCTGCCTTAAAATCAAAGTAATATAATTAATTGATCGATTGAAGGTTGAGCGTTTGATTAATTGATCTATTTATTGTAACTTGAAGGTGGGAAGGAGCTTGTTTCATATTGTTACGTTTTGAACTATTTGGGATCAATATGCAATATATTTTGAAATAAAATATTTATGTAGGGTTATAAGTTTACATTTTGTTTGGCATATTTAGATTTTGTTTTTTGTTTAGTCAATTTATTGTATTAAGATGTATATGTATTAATCTATTGTAAACTGGAGATTCCGTAAATAAATTAAATTAAATTAAATTAAATATAAATCCGAATCAAGATGTTGAACGGCCGACGCATTTTTCACCCTAATTGAGTAGGGAATGTGATGAATACTTTTTTCAAGAAGCCTGCCAATAGATTTAGAAATACCAATATCATTAACATTCTAAAAAACTAAATCAAGATAAACACCTCTTGAATTAAGGATGTTGTTTATCTGCATTAAATTATTAAAAGCTAAGCAATCGCTAACACAACTCTCTATAGTTAGACAGATATAACTAGCGTTATTTTCAACGAGTGAACTTCGTAGGTTATAATCACCACAGAATATATACTTTAAATTTGGGTATTGGATGCATAATTGACCAACACTTATGGTGTGATTTTCATAAACAGACAGAGAAGAATTAGGAGGAATATAAATATAAGTGGCGCCAATAATAAACTTATTACAAATTTTTACGAATAAATGTTCAACATTGTCAAATGTAGGAACTAGTTTAGTGCACTCAATAGAATTCTTCACTGCTATTAAAACGCCACCTGGTTTGGTCGCTTCACAAAACGAAGTGACCAAGCCAAATTTTCAGGCTTTCCCAAACTCGAAATGTTACTTCATGCGCCACGCGTATAAAACAATGATTTAAAGTGAAGTTCAAACATTTACAAATACATATTTAATTAGAGTAACAATAAATGAGATATTAATACTGTTATCAGTTCAGTGTTAATAATAAATAATTAGATTTTGAACATTTTTGCTAAAAACAGCACGTAGAATATTAAAATGTTAATAGCTGTAAAAAAATTATAAAATCAAATTTATTTTTAAAGCATTTGTATTCGTAATTCGAAAAAATAGGATTCGAATCTTTGATTCGAATCATATTTTTCTATTACGAATTCTTTATTCGAGTGTTCGTGAGTCGAATCATATTAAGTGATTCGGATTCGTGATTCGAATCCTTTTTTTCAGGATTCGTCCGAGCTCTGTAAAAATTAGCAACAGCAACATTTCTGCCAGATACAATTCTGGAAATTATTGTAAAATTTTTAAAAATTAACTGCCTCAAATTATGAATGGATATTTAATTCATAATATATTCTTAGTTTTCAATATTGAAAACTTAAAAAATTAGGTCAACCTAATTAAGGCAAGCGCACTCTGAAATTCATTATTTCTTTCCTTTTGCGTTTTAAGTTTACAGAAAATGAATCTTTATTCAAATTAATGTCAACCTTTCGATTGTCCAACTGTAATTTTAAATAATTTTGACGACTTAAACATTTTTTGTGTTTTAAGTTTGCAGAACATAAATTTGTATTATTAATTTCAACCTTTCGATTACCCAATTTTAATTTTAAATAATTTCGACGAGGTAAACATTTAGCGACAATCGTTTTAACAGGATTAAATTTTGAAACCAACCTACGTTTTATTGACTCAAATAGATCCGACATATTTATTACCTCCTAAGCTTACTATCGCAATTAAAAAGTCTGTGTCATTGATGTACAATATATACTGTTGAAAATGCGTTGATAACGCGTATCAATAGTTTTTTATTGATTCAATCTCCTTTTTGTTGCGATAAAATTCATTAATTAATGTCTATCTCTAGAAATTTTTCTAATCAGTATTGTGATAAAAAACGAGAGATTATAATTTATATACTTTATTGATGCTAATCATCAGTTTATCCTAAGATTTGATCTCCATTTTCAATTGTTTTGTGAAGGCGATTACATGCATTTTTTTTCTGTAGTGATAAAGTAGCGCGTAACCTTTTCTAAACTCGAAATTTTACTTTATGGTTAGTCTGGTATGCTTTGATAAGAACATTAAATGTCTGAAAATGATTTTAAAGATAATAATCTAGTTTTGAAAAATTTGTTTAATATTATTTGAAGTAAAACTGGCATGGTAGCCACAATCTAAAATATTAATTTTTTTCGACATTTCCCTGATTCAAGATTCTTTATTCTGTGAGAAACCCCCGTTTTGTTTAATTTGTTTTCATTGTTTGTCAACAGTTAAGTTAGGTGTTTTGTAATTTTTATGGTGCCTCTTGATTCTGACAACTTTAATAATATCATATGGTTAATACATTTTTTGATGCCATCTATTTTATTTCTATTAGTATTGTTTATTATTGAATTTTTCAATTAAGTAATTTTTTCATTAATTTTTTTTTTTTTTTTTTCGTTAACTTTGCCAATTATTTATGTGTTTTTAAGGGGGTAGTACACTCTGGCGGCATGAAAAATAGGTCATTTTCATGAATTTTTTTGAAGGGTAAATAACGATCAATTGAAAAAAGGAAATGCATGGTTTTATTCATCATTATGTCCTCTCTTATGGATAATTTTTTTGTCGCGTTCGGATCACTCCTGTAGTTGCTGCACCAGGTTCCGTGGGAGACCTCCCGTCAAAGTTGCCATGGGGCGGGGAGTGGGGCGGCCACACCCTGGGAGCTGGAACAACGAAATTTTTTTTGGTTATTCTCCAATATATAAACTAGTCTCGTACGTAGCCGTTTTTGATTTTGTTGAAAAATAAAAATTGTGCGACGTTTTGAATAAAAAGTCAGTTTTTATCACCATAAAAATGGAGATAAAAGCTTGCACCAAAAATCCATTTTTGCATATTTTGTAAATCGGCTACGTACGAGACAAGAAAAAAAGGTCCTTCATTCGAAAATCCAATCGCCGTTTAAATTGAATGAGCCCATTCTGAGATACAGCCCCCGCCGAGTTTAAAAATGTCGTTTCGAGATAATCGCGTTTAAAGTTTTGAGACCAGGTTTTCAATGTTTCAGTCAACATACCTTCAGTCAGCTATCCCGGGTCCATACAGCATCCCTTCTACGTCGATTGCCAGCTTCTGTGCGTTTTTTCTGGCTGCCACGCCGCTTCTCCGAGCCTCTTTGGCGCCTTCCGTCAGCCGCGCTTCAGCGCGCGCGACGCGCTCGGCGTCGGCGAGGTGGCAGAAGTTGGAGCAACCTGTCCCGATTTCCAGCTGCAGCACCCTCATAATTTGCATTACCCCATTAAGCCCATCGTTAAAATTGCAGGCGGCCATATTGGCAGCAATCTCTACTATTTCTTTGCCACTATGCACAGTTTTTGGCGCAAGTGCCCAAACGCAAGCGTTGAAGCTCTCATTGCTGTTTTGCGTATAACCCCCCAGGCAGCGTTCTAGTAAATCGTCGCGACTCAAATCTTTATTCAGAGGATGTATAGCTTCATAAACCTTCTTCTTCAGGGCTGGTTTGTGCCGGTATTCGCTGAGCTCGCCGTTGGATTTCGCCTTCTGCCATGTACACCAGGAATCTGCTCCCTCTGGACATTCGTCGTGCTGCGGTTCCTCATCTGTGGATATCTTGTGGTGCAATGTCGCCATTATTTCCCTCTTCATATCTGCTGTCGATCCCGAATTCCGCCGAATTGCCAGCCCATAATAGATGGTCAGTTCATCAATCAATTTTCCCGTCAAGTTGCCTCTACCGCCGAGTCCTTTCGTTTCCTTCACTAGTTTCCGAAGTCGAGTACCCATGCGCTTCTGGACGTGATCCACGCACTCCTTCTTACGCACGATAAGGTCTATACGATGCCAGAGCCATCTGGAATACGACGCGGCAGAAATCTGAACTAAAAAACGCGCCGTTCCGCCGGTAACGGGCGGGTACTCCGAGCGCTCACCTGAGCGCGCTCGGAGCGTCTTGACACGAGTTCACGAATCGGCCTGTAACTTCGGAACGATGTTACTTGCGGACTTGCGGCCAAGTCTATGTCAAAGTAGACATTCCAAAGTATTTTTTAAGCCAAAAAAAAAATCGATTTTTTGAAACTTCCAGAGTGTACTACCCCCTTAATTCTGTAGAAAATTATAAATTAATAATTATCATATTTTCATTTGGTAGATATTTGCTTAATATTAATTTTAACAATTTTCAATATTATTCAATGTTTATAATTGTCTGTTGCTTTTATAGATTCATATTTATCTCTTACGAATCCTTTATTCGAGTATTCGTGATTCGAATCATATTAGGTTAAGTCCTTTTTACGAGGATTCGTCCCAGCTCTGGCTGTTGCTAGTTTAGAATAATAATTAGGTGTACCTAAGTGAGGTTGGGTTTGGAGAGATGACTTCAATCGAAATAGCTAGAAAATGTTCTAGGTGGCCATAAAAAAGTTACGCCAAGACATCAAAATTCGCTAGTGAAAACTTGTAATTCTGGACATTGGGACACTAAGAAAAATAACGACAAGGTAGATTGAGCAAACAAATGCAAATCTGTCAAGTGGAACATGTAGGCAATGGATATACAAATCGGGATTTAATTTTTATGACATATTATAAACACAAAAGCTTTATTATTATAATTAATTGATATTATTGAAATTCATAATCATAGGCAAATAAAAATCTGCTCATAACAGAAAAACAAAAAAAAGGTGCAATTAGGTTGGGCTAATAAAAAGCAACGTGAACATTGGATTGGAAAATAATCCTTTATAGCCTCGATTTTGTTTGAGTTTTAGAGACAATAGAAAAAATTGTGATGTGTCCATCATAGTACTTTCCCCCGTAAATTGCGTATTAAATCACTTTTAAAATATTTGTAGCATTATTATTTTCAAAATGGCTTCAACTTTTTGATAACTACAACTTTTATTTGAAACATTTTTCAATTGGATCAACACATACTGACACAAACCAATGACTAGATAAAAAACACTATTTATTGAATATCTCAAAAACTAAGAGTGCTATGACAAATAGTGAAGATACAAAAAATCTTTAATATTTTATTACCTACAACTTTTATTTGAAACATTTTCCAATTGTATCAACACACACACTGACACAAATCAATGACTAGATAAAAAACACTATTTATTAAATATCTCAAAAACTAAGAGTGCTATGACAAAAAATGAATCTACAAAAAATCTTTAGTTTTTCATTTCCTACAACTCCAATTGTAACAAAAAGCTTAAGTTTCAAGTTTCATCTCGATATCTTTAGCGGTTTTTGCGGTACAGCGCACACAGACACACAGACAGACAGACAGACAGACAGACAGACAGACAGACAGACAGACAGACAGACAGACAGACAGACATTTTTCAAAAATGGTCTTATTCGGCTTAGGGGACCTCAAAACGGATATTTCCGCTAAAAATTTTGATTCGAAAATTTTCACGAAAACAATACTTTCCCTTTGTATTACATACGGGGGAAAGTAAAAATGGTTATTAGAATTAGTATTTTATAAAGAGTACCTCAAACGTACTGTTAAATTGTATGTGGTCTCATAATTTGGAATAATGTCAGCAAATATACTCTCAACAGAGAGAATTTTAAACGCATACAAATACCAACATATTTTAGAAAATAACTTATACAAAGAAATAATAGTTAAAAGATAATGACATTACCGTTATTGATAGTTTGCAAATAGCTAGGACTTAAATATGATAGAAAACGCTTTAGTACATACAGAGAGTTTTATGTAACACCGAACATATTCATAACGAGAATTTTTCTTTTAAGTATCCATATGCAGACGTTGTACATTTTACCACGCTCGGTTTATTAAAAGAATCCAATTTGAAGCTTTAAACGAGTGTTTTCCACTCCCAGGCTAAGCATGAAGTAAAATTTCGAGTTTAGAAAAGCCTGAATATTTGGTTTGGTCGCGTAGCGCGAAGCGCGGAGCGGCTAAACCAAATTTTCAGGCTTTTCTAAACTCGAAATTTTACTTCATGCGCCACCGGCACAAAACACTGAGTCAATGTAAAGTTCAGCGGTGTGTTTTAAACTATATATGTCAGTGTTTTGTACCGGTGGCGCATGAAGTAAAATTTCGAGTTTAGAAAAGCCTGAAATTTTACTTCATGCTTAGTCTGGGAGTGGAACACACTCATTTTAAATTGTTTGTTTTAAATTTGTCGAGGGTCGCTGCGCGCCCCTTGACAAATTTTCTACGCGGGGCTTTTCTAAACTCGAAATTTTACTTTGTCAACTTATGCTAACGACATATATATAAAAATAAACCTGTTTAACTGTCAGTTTTATACTGGTCACGTCGCGTAGACATCTTTTACTAATTAAAAATGGTGAAAAATATACAAAATAAAAATTAAGAAACTAAAAATAGGCGGGGGTGCGGTATTTGGCGCATGTTCAGAAAAGAAGCGTTGTCCATTGGAATGCAGATTTAAGGGTTCGAGGAAATAATCTCAAAACCCGGCGTCCCGTTACTTCCAGATGTCAGCGTGTCCATTCGTACCCGTGGCATTTGGAATTAGGGTTTATTTATTGCCCAAACGAGTGCCTCTCGAGCGCATCATAAAAAATACAATTGAATGAAAGCTATTCACTCCTAAACAATTAGAATATTTCTTTCATTTAAAAATGTAATCGCTGAGGCTGTTACTTCCTGAAATTTTGTATCAACATTTTAGTAAATAACACTTAAATAGTTTTTACTATTTAAATAGTGAAATCTTAGGTAAGTGTCTTTTTTACTAAGGTGTTTGTTTTATTTTTTAAAATTTGAATAAACTTGTGTTTTAATGCACCCAATTTCCTGTAAAGAATTATAGAAACACTTTGAACATTTTAAATTATAATTAGTAAATCTAAATTAAATAAAACTAAATAACTACATACCGGATCTCCTTTGGGTCCATCTAAACCAATAGGCCCCTAAAGAAAAATCGAGACATTTTATTAAAGCATATTAATTATCCACCTTAAGAAGAAAATCTACGAACCTCAACACAAATTTCAAAATCAATTTATAAATGAAATAATTTTTAGAGAAATTGATAACACGGATTATTTAACACAACAAATTAAATTTCAAATAATTCTTTTAATTTTAACAAACATTATATCACTTTTAAAAATTGATTTAAGTAATGCAAGAAATAGTGCTTTGCCAAACCAGCGACACAATGAAAAATATCACGTAACAAGTGATAAAAAGTGACGCAATCACTATAATAATTCAAATACAATGATAGTTTACTTTTTTAAGTATACTCCTAAAGAATATTGCTAAAGGCATTCGTTTTTTTTATATATGCGTTCAATTTGAAGCTTCAAACGAGTGTTTTCCACTCCCAGATTAAGCATGAAGTAAAATTTCGAGTTTAGAAAGGCCTGAAAATTTGGTTTGGTCGCGTAGCGCGAAGCGCGGAGCGACCAAACCAAATTTTCAGGCTTTTCTAAACTCGAAATTTTACTTCATGCGCCACACGTATATAACGCTGACTTAACATGATGTTCAAAATATATACAGGGTGTTGATTCGATCAAGTATACAAAGCGATTTAACATGTAAAACTACATCTATGCATTTTCCTGCATCCAGGGTCATTTTGGAAGAAAAGTACAAGAGCAAACAAAAATTAAAAAAAAAACCTACGTATTAGGTCGCTATCCGGTTAAAATCCGACGCCGTTTATTATTTTTATCATTTTTTTTTTTTAATTGGAATATTTAAGAAATTAGCCTCAAGCCGGGTAGCAGAACACAATATGGGTATTTTCAGCACGTAATTTCAGCCATTTAGAGGTCTAATACTCAACTTTTATGCCTAAAACCATTACCTCCGCACCGGTAGCTTTTAATTAAGGCACCTTCGGCGATTCTAGCGTATTCGTATCAGAAATGATGAATGAAGACGGGTGTTCTTGAGGCTATTTATTTGCATTTATCATCATTTTCAAAACTCGATAAATATTAGTAAATAATGTCCAATTTTCACTAAATAACGACCTAAATACGTAGGTTTCAATAAAATTGCATAAAATACTTAGAACCTTTCTTTAATACTTTATTTTGTCACCAAATGTACATTTCGGGCAGCTTGGTGGTGTAGTGGTTAGAGTGTTGTACTGCCACGCCACGGGCCGGGGCTCAAATACCGGCCTAACAAGTTGTCTGCATTTATATAGGTTAGGATAAAAATGCCAAACACTCCGTCTTCTCGGATATGACGTTAAATGCATGTAGGACCCGTGTACTGCCTGGATGTTGCGTGCACGTTAAAGATCCCTACCGGTGGGTTGGAACTCCCACCGGGTTCGGCAAAATTCCCGGATAGCTGTAGACCTAATCTCCGGCGTCATGATTGGCCATAGCAGCGGAAATAGATGACGTAAAACCCAAAATTAAAAAAAAATGTACATTTCGGACACGAAGTGTCCATCATTAATGGTTTCATACAAATCAAATCATCAAATCAAATCATGTATTTGTATCAAACCACTGATAATGGACACTTTGTGTCCAAATTGTACATTTGGTGACAAAATAAAGTATTGAAGAAAGGTTCTAAGTATTTTATTCAAAGTTATAATTATCTTCAAGTAAGTCAATCAATCCAAATAAATAGGTAGGATTTTTTTCTTAATTTTTGTATACTTTTGTACTTTTCCTCTAAAATTACCTTGGAGCAGGAAAATGGATATATGTGGTTTTATATGTTAAATCCCTATGTATACCTGATCGCGTCAACAACCCGGTATACTCGAAGGTTTAGTTACGACAAAATAAACATTTCTACAATTAATTACCTTAAGATCAAATATAACCAATGTTAGACAGGGTTAATACATTTTGGAAATGTTTATTTCCTCATGTCTAAAGTGTATTAACCCGAGATCAAACATTGCTTATGTTTGATCTCGAGTTAACAAATTGTAGAAATGTTTATTTCCCCTAACTAAACCTTCGAGTATATTTTAAACTTCACTTTAAATCAGCGTTTTAAAAGCGTGGCGCATGAAGTAAAATTTCGAGTTTAGAAAAGCCGCTACGCGGAGCGACCAAACCAAATTTTAAGGCTTTTCTAAACTCGAAATTTTACTTCATGCTTAATCTGGGAGTGGAGAAATTCGTTCGAAGCTTCAAATTGAACCCAGTTATCAAAATAACGAATACTAGTAAATTATCAGCGTCTCTATCGAGGGATGGGTTTATTTTTTCGTTGAATAATAAATAAATATGTATACTTAAAAGAAAAATTCCCTGTAGTTAAGTGTTATTTTTTATGTTCAGTCTGGTTTTTGCATACCATAGAGCTCATCAATTATTTATAATAAATTTTTCTCTAATTAAAATTCCTGATTAAACAAGTTGTCAATTTAATGTTGGTGCTAAATTAATATGTATGATAAAAATGAACTTAAAACTCTTAAAACATTTAGATTACTAATATTTGTTTCAAAAGTGTTTGCCACTGTGTTTCAACGCTAATAAAACGAAAAGTTTTTATCATTTAAAAATAAACATAAAGAGCAATCAATGCTACGTAATATATTTCGATTTTGATTTCTTTCCTTCACAAATATTGTTTATAGCAGAGCTGGGCAGGATTCGAATCCTTTTAGAGGATTCAAAAGAGGCGTTCGAATACTTTAGTTTAACTGAATTCGTGATCCGGATTCGTTACATTTTTTTAAGAGGATTCGTATTCGAATCCAAATGTGGGTGATTCGAATCATAAAAGGATTCGAATATTTATAAAAGGATTTGAATACTTACAAAAGGTTTTGAATCGTCCAAAATAATTCGAATTAATTGTAAGGATTAACTTGAAAAATGTCTTTTGTGTGTTTTTAAATTTCTCGTTAAATCACTGTTTTATACGCGTGGCGCATGAAGTAAAATTTCGAGTTTAGAAAAGCCCAGAAAATTTGTCTCGGGTCGCTGCGCGACCCTCGACAAATTTTCACGGGGCATTTCTAAACTCGAAATTTTACTTCATGCTTAGTCTGGGAGTGGAAATGCTCGTTCGAAACTTTAAACTGAATGCTTTGATAAGAACATTAAATGACTGAAAATGTTTTTAAAGATAATCTCTTTTCAAAATTTTAAATAAATAAATTAACCTTAATTCACGGATGTACCATTTTACAGAATATATAAATATTTTACAAAATAACAATTTAACACACAAAAGATAGAAACAAAAACATTAATGATAACAGAGTAATCTTTTAACAATTCTCATATACTGGGCAAATGTATTAGAAAAAATATCAAAGTCAGGATAAATTAATAAACAATTAGCTGTACGCATAAGACGTTTATTTATTTTGTTTTATATTATTTGATTTGGTCAATTTGAGTATAATTCCATGACATTTCTCTGACTTTCTTGGTTTTAATGATATTCAGTGAATTTTTCATTTACGTAATTTTCAGGCATTCGTCGATTTTATAATAGAGTTCTATTTGAAGTTTTGAACAGGTGTTTCCACTCCCAGGCTAAGCATGAAGTAAAATTTCGAGTTTAGAAAAGCCCCGTGAAAATTTGTCGAGGGTCGCGCAGCGACCCGAGACAAATTTTCGGGCTTTTCTAAACTCGAAATTTTACTTCATGCGCCACGCGTACAAACACTGATTTTAAGTGAAGTTCAAAGACACACAAATACTATCTTTAATCAGAGTAACAGGAAATCAGATATTTAGTCTGTTATCAACAATGTTCAGTGTTAATAATAAATAATTAGGTTTTGAATATTTTTGATAAAACAACTGGTAACGATATTTATATATTAATGGTTGCAAAAAATAATAAAATCAACTTATTCTTAAAGGATTTGTATTCGCGATTCAAAACAACAGGATTCGAATCATATTTATTTCTTACGAATCCGTTATTCGAGTATTCGTGATTCGAATCATATTAGGTAATTCGGATTCGTGATTCGAATCCTTTCTACCAGGATTCGTCCCAGCTCTGGTTTATAGTGACCGTTAAATGAAAGCAAAAGTACCTATTTTTCTATATTATTTCAGAATACTCCACTTTACCAATTTATTTCTCGACATGTATTAAATAGGAAAAAATCACTTTTTATACCGGGTGTATCACAAAACAGGATCACCTTCTTTAGTTCTTTTTATTAATTGACAAATCAATTTGAAATTTTCTACATTTATACTTAAAAAAATTTGGAGTTCAGTGGTTATCAGAAAACTGTAATAGCACTTCCGGTGTCACCGGAAGTGACATAAATATTGAAATAAAGTTTCATAATCACCACTGAACTCTAAATTGTTTTTAATATAAATGTAGAAAATTTCAAATTAATACCTCAATTAATAAAAAAACTAAAGGGGGTGATCCCGTTTTGTCTTACACCCGGTATGTTTCGTTTTAATTTGAAGATTAAATATTCTATAATATTTGTTTAAATAATTAATATATAATAACGTGATATTAATTTATAAAATAGAAACATCAGTATGTTATTGGAAAATGTTCAATAATAAGCCTTTGAAAAATTCAATATTTTTTGCTCCACCGATTTTTTTATTGCCCTTTAAACACAGGGGCCAAAACTTTTGAAGCAGATATTAGTAATAATATAAAACTAGACACAATGATGAATTAATTTCTCACATAACCCGTGCTGAAACATATTTAATTAATAATAGAATTTTGATTAAAACACTTAATTTATTTATTTATTTATTTCAACGGCTTGCCATTTACATTAAAAATACAATATACAAAAAAAAACAAATATGTACAAACACTTGGTTTGTTTTACTGATTTTCATTTATACTCCAACTAGTTAGAGTAAAAATAAAAATCAGTGAAACAAACCAAGTGTTTTAATCAAAATTCTATTATTAACTAGACAAAGTTTGTACATATTCTTTGTAAAAAGGGTTTCCCGTGAGAGAATAAATAAATAAATAAATAAATATTACATCAATTATCTCTTGACTTAGTAAAATTTACAATGGATAATAACAGATTTCACTAAAAACAGTAATTAAATAAAATTAGCATTAAATGATACACCAAATTAGTAACTTAAACTCACGCATATTTGCGTAAATTTAAAATAGCAAATAATATTTATTGTTGAGGATCGTGTCTGTACAGTGTTAGTATAGAAAATAATAAGTAAAAACCCCAAAAACGATGCGATTAGTTTATGAGAAATAGGTAAGTGTATATTTGTTAGATAGCTAATATTAATTAGATTACAAAATAAAATAGATCCCAGAGCGTTGTTACTAATGAGAGCATTATTGATTTATAAATGTGTATTAATTAATAAATAATAATTACCATACCCTTGTAAATAAAACACTTTTTACTTTGTTTAACCACTGAATTTTACATTTAATTGTGTGACTAGTTTCGACTATCTAGTAGTCATTCTCAAACTAAAGTAAATACAAATTACACGTTAAAAACTATTTACACGGCTTCGAAAACAAAAATCTAAAGGCTAAAACATAATAGTTCTACCTATGCTAACCATCTTTTAGAAGAGAATCACACATTTGGCGAGGATGTACTTTCAGTAATCCATTTTGCCAAAAAAGGTCGTAAAATGGATTTACTGGAAGCACTAGAAATACACAAGGCCCGAATTAATCCCGGAAATTCCCTTCTTAATGACCAGGTTGACCTAATGTACACCCCTCTTTTCGAAGCCGTATAAATAGTTTTTAACGTGTAATTTGTATTTACTTTAGTTTGAGAATGACTACTAGATATTCGAAACTAGTCACACAATTAAATGTAAGATTCAGTGGTTAAACAAAGTAAAAAGTGTTTTATTTACAAGTGTATTTAAGATGTACCACAATGTGAACGCCTACAACATCAAACAATTACCATACCCTGTAATTTTTTTGTTATTTCAATTTCCTGTTGGTTCATTTAGTTTGGTTAGAGAATAATTTGATCTGATGCTGCATTTTGCATATAAATTATGCATAGAACAGTAAATCTGTCGTGTAACTCAAATATTCATTGTATAATTCAATATCTGTCGAGGTATTAGTTCTAGAAGTAGTTGTTTCGATGAATATTTGGAGACTTGTCTCAATTAGACAAAATTTTTGCAGAAAGTCGATATTAATTTTAATTCGTTTTTATATTTTTTAATAATAATTACATTCTTTATTTTAAAAAACAACATTTGATTTTTAGGGTAATAATGACTTAAGGCGTATCGTTCCACAGTAAACTTATAGAAAATAAATGTAATTTTGAAGATTTTTGTACTAAACAAATATTTTGTAAGTGCTATTTAAAAAAATACTACTATAAAGAGTGCACTTGGGTTCACGCTTCTGATTAATATTAAAAAAAACGTAATACGATTAATACAAGAAAAAAATGATTGTTTTTTTTTGTTTCATTGGCCTCGGCTTTCGCCATACAGCCATCTGCCATTGTATTATTTTTCTAAATAATTAATTAACTAATTACCACGTATTTAATTCGTTTGGACGCCACAATTCATTCACACTACATCCATGGACCCGGATGGAATAATTTATTACTCATAAATTCTTCCACCGGACGGGATTCGAACCCGCAACCTCTTGGTCAATGGGCAGGGTCTCTACCCACTCGGCCACCGAGGCCCCAAATGATTGTTTACAAACAAATATTCGATAGTAAACATCATTTATTTTCATATATTAATCCTTTGACATTTTTCATAATACTGATCAGAATCCTGAACTCTAGTGCACTCTTTAAAGTGGTGTTTTTAGATATTTTCTTGAAAGTGCATACGCAAAATATTTATTTAGTTCAAAAGTCTAAAACAATGTGTTTTCCCATAAGCATTCTGCGGAGCGATACACCTTAAACCAAGTTTAGCTTAAACTCAGTTTAAGTAACATTCATTCCAAAAGAATTTAATCGAAACTGAAGATACACATGAACAACTTAGGCAGATGGGCTTCGATTAGGTTTAATTAAAAGGTTCTTTATCTGATGTTCCGATTGGATGTTGTAAAGGGACATTTTCTGAACTTAAAAAACTCAAAATCGAATTATTTCAATGGGCCGTGTTTTTTTAAGTAATTTTTTCGTTCTTAGGCCATAATTTTAAGTCTCCTTAAATCCATTAACTACCTATTTTGCATTTGTTTATGAGAAAAATTAATAAATAAATAAATAAATACATAGAATGAACTCAAATAATACATGAAATATAAATATAGAATCAAATTCTTAGATAATATATTTGTTTATTTAAATAATAAACCAAGTTTGCAGCATTTTTATTAAAATTAATAGTTTGATTACGTATGTCGAAGCCAAAACTTTAAGAAGGTTGTTAAACCTTGTTTTACATCAAACTTCGACCCAAACTTTGTAAAATATATAAGTGCATTTAAAAGTAGTTATTTAGATTTAAATATTTCAGCACTCCAAAAGTAAATGGGAAATTTGCATATACAGGGTGTCTCAGACCACCCGTACCAGCCTTTTATTTCAACAACGCTTGGTCAAATGTGACTGGGACAAAAACATTTATTACCAAAGTGAACCCAAGGAATCCACTGATGAATTTATTTTTTACCGGAATAATCCGGAAGTACCTGGAACCGGAAGTAACTTTCAAATTTCAAATGGCAACATAGGTCGAGTATGATATTAATTGATAGGTCTTTTTAAAAGAAACAACTTTTATTAAAATGTTTTTTTAATATTTTGCATATTTACCAAAATAAACGAAAAAAACTAAATTGAGAATTAGTTATTCATTCAACACTCAAGTTCCTCAAGTAGGCTTTGCTTTTTTGTTATGTCAAAATAATTGACGTTTGTGAATATTTGAAGTAAAATAAATTATTATTATCAAAGTATTGAATGTGTCAACATTGTTTTAATTATCATTTTCTTTACTTTCACACTCTTATTTAAATTGTTGAATAAAATACTTTCAAACAATTAGTATTTTTTAATTATCGTAAGTATGCAAAATATTACAATTGAGGAAACGGTTGGAAAAATTAACAAATACAATTATGTAAAAAACAACCACACAAATGCTTTTCAAGAGTTTACAATCTAATATAAGGAATTAGAAAAAATATTCGTAAAATAAATTTTACAAAGAAACGTTATAAAAAATTAAAAATTAAAATAAGGTATAAAAAAACTATACTCATTTTTTCGAGAATATAAAAGTCTAGATTCTTTGCAACTTGCAAAAATAAAAAAGTATAATATAAAAATCTATATTTTGTTATTAACTAATATAAAAAAATATATTAAGTTAAAATAAAAATTGAGTGTTGAATGGATAACTAATTTTAAATTTAGTATTTTTCGTTTATTTTTGTAAATATGCAAAATATTAAAATAGCATTTTAATAAAAGTTGTTTCTTTTAAAAAGACCTATCAATTAATACCATACTTGACCTATGCTGCCATTTGAAATTTCGAATTTACTTCCGGTTCCGGGTATTTCCGGATTATTCCGGTAAAAAATAAATTGTCGAAATAAAAGGCTGGTACGGGTGGTCTGAGACACTAATTTTCAATTTAGTTTTTTTCGTATATTTTTGTAAATATGCAAAATATTAAAAAAGCATTTTAATAGAAGTTGTTTCTTTTAAAAAGACCTATCAATTAATACCATACTTGACCTATGCTGCCATTTGAAATTTCGAATTTACTTTCGGTTCCGGGTATTTCCGGTTTATTCCGTTAAAAAATAAATTTATCATTGGATTCCTTGGGTTCACTTTGGTAATAATTTTTTTTGTCCCAGTCACATTCGACCAAGCGTTGTCGAAATAAAAGGCTGGTACGGGTGGTCTGAGACACTAATTTTCAATACCATACAATACCATACTTGAGCCATGTTGCCATTTGAAATTTGAAATTTACTTCCGATTCCGGGTATTTCCGGATTATTACGGTAAAAAATAAATTCATTAGTGGATTCCTTGGGTTCATTTTGGTAATACATTTTTTTTGTCCCAGTCACATTCGATCAAGCGTTGTCGAAATAAAAGGCTGGTACGGGTGGTCTGAGACACCCTGTATATACAATAACGCTTTAATTTATTTTTTCTTTCACCTGCAGGTTCAATCACTTAAAAACAATAGTTTTTGTACGTGGCATAAGTTAACTGGTAGTATTTAGACCAGACTGAAATTATAATTACCATTTCATAAATATAAAAATAAATCTTAATGAACAATTTTTTGATATATTTATTTCTACAGAAACAAAGTAAAGTCATGTTGACCATCTATCATTGGTAATTAATAGTAAAAACAAAACCTAAATAAAAAATCGCATTCTTGTTCTGTTCTTCTTCTACGTTCGAGAATCTCCGCTTTAGTAAATCTTCTACCCATAGATTTATTTATCTTTTTTATAAAATAATATTACTTCTTGTATTTATAGCAAAATGTATAGATAAAATATAGTATTTCTTGAATAACTCTCTCATTTATCATTTGGTGAAACATTTTAAAATTATATTAAAGGATAAATTAAAAACACTTGGTTTGTTTCACTATTTGTTTCTATTTACTCGACTAGTTTAACTAAAGTGTTCTGATATTTAAAATCTACGGTAATGTCAATTAATTTAGCCATGGTAATGTCATTATTGCGATTTGGATATTTTTAAGGCTCTATTATTATTGGTAAGCAAATTAAAGACTGTTATCTTGTAGGAAATGGGTAAGTCATTATTAGTTCTGTTTTGAACCATTCAAAATTATCCGTTAAATTACGGCCATGTTATTGTCATGAATAAAAAGTCTCATCTTAAATGCTCTTGCGCAGCACTTATTCATTAACAGGACTCTTAATCACTGATTTATGTTTCTGTGTGTGTCGGGCATAATTATGGTACTAACCTACTCATAAATCAGATAGAAATTGCAAAATGGATCATTAAACGTTGCAATAGAAATATTATTAAGAAATCACTTTATTGAAATAATTATTTATATTCTATTATTATTCATAACTGTTCTCGAGTAATTGGTCTACGTATTTTCCAGAAATAAAATTTGTCATAATGTATAAAATTACGAAAACACTATTCGTGAAAATGCAAACAGTGTCTTCATTAATAAGACAATTTAAGACGATAAATTATCATTGAAACAACTACTTCCCATGCAAATACACCTCCGGATATTGAATTATACAATGAAATATTTAAAATCTTACTTAATTTGATTTGTTACAACGCTCTATTAAAGTATATGTAACGTTTAGGTCAAATTCTCTTCAAACCAACTAACAATACAATTTAAAATGAAAGGAGAGATAGCAACAAATTAGAAGTGAAAGGACTTGGATTAAAGCTAATGGCCATCTATAGACGCGTTTCGAGATCTATCTCTCTTCAGTATAGCTTTGCTTATGACGTATAAAAAAATTAGGAATAAAATTAAAACAAACTTACTTGGAAAAAGTGTTGTGTTAGTTGGTTTGAAGAGAATTTGACCTAAACGTTACATATACTTTAATAGAGCGTTGTAACAAATCAAATTAAATAAGATTTTAAATATTTCATTGTATAATTCAATATCCGGAGGTGCATTTGCACGGGAAGTAGTTGTTTCAATGGATATTTATCGTCTTAAATTGTCTTATTAATGAAGACACTGTTTGCATTTTCACGAATAGTTTTTTCGTAATTTTATACATTATGTTTAAAGTGTGCAAACTATAAGAAGCGTAAGCTTATTTTCTCGAATTAAAATAGTTTTGAATTTGAATTTATCTTGTTTAAAATTTGTCATTTTTGATTAAAAGGTGGTACAAACCTGAAAATGTGCACAATGGGGGAAGCTATAGTAATGTCATTTTAGGCCTATTTAATATATTTGCTGTCTCTTTCTCGTCGCCAAACTCTTAGATATTATTTGATATGACTAATTATAGGTTCTATAAAACTACAACAAAAATGGACAGCATTGTTCTTTTCGTTAGTAGGCTCGGACAAGCAAATTTCTCTTAATATGCAATTTACCTATATTTACATGTTGTTTTTTTTATGTCGAGCAATTTTGTACAAAAAGAACAAAATAAAAACCTATATGAAAAACAGGCAGTAGAATCAGCTTATTCTGGTTTTGCCAAGGTTTAGAACAAATACAAAATTGATAACATAAATCTCAATTATGCAAACTGACTATTATGAGCAATTTGCAAATATAACTCAAGTCATGTTTAATTTGCGCACCATTTGAGATACATTTATACTTGTTAACTATTTAAATTTCGTTGATTGTTAAGGCACTTATTTTTTGAAAATCCATTATCACTTGATATAATAGCAGACTATTTATGATTTTCAACTTTTTATTTACTCACTACAATTGTTTCGCTACACTGTAGCTTCTTCAGGTGAAGAAATATAATACATTTTTTACAAACTAATTTACATTATATACAGTTTTCAGAAGTGTGGGTGGAGGGGGTGTTTTTCTTCAGTTTAAGTAGGGGGGAGTTGGAGAGTTCAAGCTGGTCGTTCAGCAAGTTTCCTGAATTTATATGTTTATTTATTTCTAAATTTTCCAATAAATTTTATAAATTTATAAATTTTAAATTTATTGGAAAATTTAGAAATAAATAAACATATAAATTCAGGAAACTTGCTGAACGACCAGCTTGAACTCTTCAACTCCCCCCTACTTAAACTGAAGAAAAACACCCCCTCCACCCACACTTCTGAAAACTGTATATAATGTAAATAGTTTGTAAAAAATGTATTATATTTCTTCACCTAAAGAAGCTACAGTGTAGCGAAACAATTGTAGTGAGTAAATAAAAAGTTGAAAATCATAAATAGTCTGCTATTATATTAAGTAATTATTTAAATGTTAAAAAAATATATTGATTAAGTTCTTAGTGCTAATATTTGCTAATTGTAATCGAAAACTATTAATTTATACAAAAAGCTGCAATTTTCGTTTATTATCTAAAGAAGAAAATATATTATGTTTCAATTTGATTGTTTATTTATATGTTATCTATTATTTAAGTTAATTCTATATATTTATTTATTAATGTATTTATTTTCCCCATAAAAGTGCAAAATAGTTAACAGATTTCGCCCCTCTTAAATATTAATTTTTTGAAAAAACCCACCCCCCATAAACATTTTATATATACCTGACCCGACAAATTTTATTTATTATTTCTTCGCCTGAAGAAGCCACAGTGTGGCGAAGGCTCATTGAAATATTTCGATTCTGAGTAATTTGAGTTCAGAAAATGTCCCTTTACAACATTCAATCGGAATATGTTTAAATAAAGAACCTTTTAATTAAACTCAATCGAAACCCTCCCTGTTAGTTCAAAATAATTGGGCTTGATCAAAATATATATTATTTTAAATTTTTATTATTATGCAAAACACTTACTGGTATTTTACTATAATTATTACAATCTGAACAAAAATGGTTAAATGAGTAATATTATGCTAACTTAAATTACTAAATAAATCTATGTAAATGAATATAATTATTGAAAATAAGATTGTACAATTATTAATTCTTTTATAATATTTTTGTATAATAACTTTTTTTTTTTAATAAACAACTACATTTATAAATAAATTCTTTCCAATTATTGCAAACTAATGAACTGTATTATTAAACTAAATATTAAACATAAATATTAATATTTTCTTCTTGTTATAATAATTGTTTAAATAATTGTGATATGTAATTTTTAACAAACAGATATATTTCTAATTCAATGTTATTATCAATAAACAACTACATTTATAAATAAATTATTTCCAATTATTGCAAACTAATGAACTGTATTATTAAACTAAATATTAAACATAAATATTTATATTTTCTTCATGTTATAATAATTGTTTAAATAATTGTGAAATGTAATTTTTAACGAACAGATATATTTCTAATTCAATGTTATTATCAATAAACAACGATATTTTTATTTAAATTATTTCCAATTATTAGAAATAATGAACTGTATTTACATTAATGTCCGGTATTATAAAACGTTTTATTCCCTAAATAAAATTTACTTTAGAAATAAATTAATTTATTCCAAAGTTGTCGGTATTATAAACACAAAATAACTTTATTTGGCTAATAAATCTCCTCAGTAAATTATTTGTTTGTTTTTCTACCAAGTAAATTTTATTCTCTAAATAATTTGGCAGTTAAAAGTCAAAAGTGTATTATATTATTATAATTACTTTAGATTCTACTACTTGTATTTATTTATTTATCATCGGTGTCAGATTTAAGTTCGCTCATAGTATCTTTCCCGACAGTGATTAAGTCAAACCACAAGACATTCTAAGGAGTCGAAGACCTAGAGTTTTTCAAGTCAGACATAACCAGAGATTTTTATACTTATGCATACGCTATTTTAAAATTAGTTCCATTTACTGTTTTAAACGAGTGTTTTCCACTCCCAGACTAAGCATGAAGTAAAATTTCGAGTTTAGAAAAGCCTAAAAATTTGGCTTGGTCGCGTAGCGCGAAGCGATGTGTCCTTGTCTGCATATATATACGTAGTAACTTTTGTCGAAGATCTAGAGTTTTTCAAGTCAGACAACCAGGGATTTTTATACTTATGCATACGCTTTTTTAAAATTAGTTCCATTTACAGTTTTAAACGAGTGTTTTCCACTCCCAGACTAAGCATGAAGTAAAATTTCGAGTTTAGAAAAGCCTGAAAATTTGGTTTGGTCGCGTAGCGCGAAGCGCGCAGCGACCAAACCAAATTGTCAGGCTTTTCTAAACTCGAAATTTTACTTCATGCGCCACACGTATTAAACACTGAAAACAGTGAAATATTATGAACAAGTGAACTTCACTTGAAATCAGTGTCTTGTACGCGTGGCGCATGAAGTAAAATTTCGAGTTTAGAAAAGCCTGAAAATTTGGTTTGGCCGCTCCGCGCTTCGCGCTACGCGACCAAACCAAATTTTCAGGCTTTTCTAAACTCGAAATTTTACTTCATGCTTAGTCTGGGAGTGGAAAACACTCGTTTAAGTCTTTTATAATCTCTAATAAGCTTTCTTTTTCTTGTTCTGTGTAATTCTGTCCTATTCCACGGTTATTCACTATAATTATAAGGAATTATACTAAATTTCCAATTTGATTGACAATTGAGTTTGAAATATTGACAATTCAATATAAAAAATTGGTGGTTCCAGCTATGGCCACAATGAAAATATATAATTTCGGTTTGTAATCTACTAATTAAATTATTTATTTCTAGAATTGCTATTTATTTGGTAGGTTTGCTTTATAATATTATTTTATTTGCCCATTAGTTTACTAGGTAAATAAATTTACTCCACAAATAGTTATCTGATGATTTATTAATCGTTTATAATACCGGGCATAAATATAAAAAATATATATTTATTTATAAAACATTAAAAGTGCGATTTTTACGCAATCTCTAACAAATTATTCTTAAAAAGAAGATATTCATATTTTTTCATATTGAAATTATTGTCATAATAATTGTAATGTTAATTGTAAATGTTATTTTCAAGAAGCAAATTCATTTATAATTCAATTATTTACAATTATTATAAATTATTGAACTTTGTTATTAATTTATTCAACACAATATCATATTTATAGTAAAACAACTAACAAACAAGTTGAATAAATAATGTATAAAATTATGTGTATGTATCCTTATTGTACATATAGAAGGCATTATTTAATATTTGAATGAGAATTAATGCAAATATTATATTTGATAAACATACAATATTGATTTTTACAAAGGCTGAAACAAGCTTGTAAACAAGTTGAACGTATTTTTTGTGATGAATAAATTATGCATTCGTTTCTACTCAACAAGTAATATTAATAAAATATTATTCACAGAAACGTTTCATATGAAACTTCAAACGAGTGTTTCCGCTCCCAGGTTGAGCATGAAATAAAATATTGAGTTTAGAAAAGCGTTAAAATTTTGAGTTTAGAAAAGCCTAAAAACTTGGTTTGGTCGCGTAGCGAAGCGGAGCGACCAAACCAAATTTTCAGGCTATTCTAAACTCGAAATTTTACTTTATGCGCCAGGCGTGTTCAACACTGAAATATTCAGAAGATCGTATATTTTTAACTTCACAATAATTCGAAATTTCTAGCTTGTATAAACACGAAATTTTATTTAATCTGATATAATATACTGATATATGCTTCTGAAAAACATCGGATTATTAATTAATTATACTAATATACTGAAATCTGATGTAAAAATTGAATTTCAATCCAAATTTAAGTAACTAAGTTGTTTGAAATGAAGACATTAATTAAATGACAGAAGTTGATTATAATTATTTTATTCTTAGCCCCTTGATTTAAAAACAAATTTAAGATACACACTGGAATTTTTTTATAGGTATTACTTTTACATATCGCTTTGCTTTGATAATTGCACAAGTGAAATTTGTTAATTTTTCTGGCGGTACCTGCAAAAGTTTACAAAACAATTATTTAAATATTGAAGTCGCTATCTTTAAATTTATCGTACTTTTTGCACGTATTTTTATTTGTGTCTCTTAAAGCTGTATTTATTAAATAATTGCATTTAAAAAATATCTCTTTGTTTAGTTCTGCCACTATTAAAGAAAAGCAGCGATATTCCTAAACAAATTGCTCTAGACGTTCGAATTAATCAAGATAAACGTTTGTAAAATTAATTTAGATGAGATTAAAAACAAGCTATAGTTTTTAAACTTCACTTTTAATTAGTATTTTATACGCGTGGCACATGAAGTAAAATTTCGAGTTTAGAAAAGCCTGAAAGTTTGGATTTGCCGGGGCGCGACTCGCTTCGCATCGTTGCCTCCGGCAAATCCAAATTTTCAGGTTTTTTCAAATTCGAAATTTGACTTCATGCTAAATCTGGAAGTGGGAACCCTCGTTCTACAATCAATCCGAAACCTATCCAATCAGAAATTATTTAAAATAAATGGAATTTAATTTAATAAAGAATTACGCTGATAAAATAATTATGTATTAAATTAAATTTTAAATTTTATTCGATATTTAGGACCGTCCAGCAAAGATATTTAAATTTCAATTATAGCCAATCAAAGTTTATTTATTACTGTGTATATTCTATTAATTTTATGTTAATTTGATAATCTGTTGATTTTACAATCATTTCAAAGCAAACTTTCTCCTAAAATCGTTGATTTTATTGCATAATTTTAACTTTGGTTTAATATTTTAAGAAGATGCGTTGAGATCATGTATTTTCTTAGAAATGTTAGCTTCTAACGAGTGATTCTAACCCCAGATTAGGAATAAAGTAAAATTTTAAGTTTAGAAATGTCTTAAAATTTGGTTTGGTCGACAAAACGACAAAACCAGGCTTCTCTAAACTAGAAGTTTTACTTTATGCGCCACGAGTATAAAACACTAAAATATTGTTAAATTTAAAATATACGGAATGTCCCAGGATAGATAGCACGATATATAAACGTTTTTAGTTTTACTATAAAATGTTACTCTTTATAAAATCGTCGCGATGATTTAAAAATGAGATGTAACCATTATTCAAAAGTCTGTATCTCTTATGGCCGATTGCACCGACGTTAGTTAACTTAATTTGTATTAACTAAACTCATATTAAATTATTTTGAGTTGCAGAAAACAATATAGGTCATAATATAAGGTTAGGTAACTAGTTTTTTTATTTACACATATTTCGGTGGTTACCTATTTGAATAAAAATTAAACATAGCCTATATAAGGTGTCAAATAAAATTTAATATTATATCGTGACTTTTCCATTCGAATTAACATGAATCGTAACGATGATATACCAAGTGGAACATCTAGTGATTCCAGTTATACGGAAGTTGCCAAAACCAAAATTATATCGTAATATAAATAATCCTTTTGAGAGGTACGCCAATGCAGAATTTAAAATGAGGTATCGGTTTTCGAATGAGACTGTGCACCAAATAATGGACATATTTGAAATATACAAATTAAAGTGTACCACAAATCGGAATATGCCAATTTCACCGATCAATCAGTTGCTGATAACATTAAGATTTTATGCCACAGGAAGCTTTCAGCAAATATTAGGTGATCATATAAATATTGATAAATTGAAGGTGTGCTGAATTATTCCTAAATTTACCGAATTAATTGCAGCGAAATCAATATATACATATATATATATATATATATATATATATATATATATATATATATATATATATATATATATATATATGCCAGATTCGGAGGAATCGTTCAGAAATGTAATAACAAAATTTTATAACATTCATCGGTTCCCAAGAGTGATTGGTGCATATGATTGTACGCACATCAAAATTGTATCACTAGGTGGTGAGTACGCTGAAATTTATAGAAACCGGAAGGGCTGGTTTGCCATTAACACACAAGCAGTGTATGACTCTCATTTAAGATTCAGAGATATCGTTGCTCGATGTCATGGCTCGGTATATGATAGTACAATATTTAATTTTTCTCCGCTGCGAGCCAAATTTGAGAATAATGAACTAAAAATTTTTTGGCTCTTAGGAGACAGTGGATATGGGTGTAAGAACTATTTGTTAACACCAATTTTAAATCCGCCATCGCCTGGAGAAAAAAAGTATAACGAATCGCATATACACACAAGGAACGTTATTGAAATAGTATTTGGTGTTTGGAAAAGGAAGTTTCCTTGCTTATCTGTAGAAATGAGGATGAAAGTAGAAAAAATCGTTGATATTATTGTTGCTACAGCAGTTTTACATAATTTTGGAATAGATTCAAATGATTCAGTTGACGATATTCCTATTGGTGAAAATGAATACGGAAGTGAAATTGAAACTAACATTCAAATAAACGAAAAGATATCTACAAGAACTTCATTAATAAATACATTTTTAGTCAATAGTTTCATTTGTTTAAAGGTAGTAATAAACTATTTGATAAATAATTTAAAAAAATACTCGTAGATATATTTGATTTAAACAACGTATATTAAATTGTTCTTAGTTTATAATTGTAAATAAATATTACAACAGTATCAAAATCTTGACAAGTTTTTACTGCAAAAACTTCTTTTTTATTTCTATTTCTAAATTCATTAATTCTAATTCATTCCTCTTTATTCAAACATCTATTTCGGCATGCTCCCTCTTAAGTTTTTCCTAAAGGAGCTTTTCTTCTAAGATTTGCAACTCTATCCCTCTATATTTATCTCTATCACAAAGATTTTTTTTCTCAAATTCAAATTATCAATTTCAATGTCACACTTTTTGATTGCATTACAGGTTTTCTTACGTTTTTTATGTTAATTGGAGTGCCGACCTCTCTACATTATTTGAATTTGCATTAAAGTCTCTAGCAATTTCTGTTTCGTTGATACCGCATCAGTTTTCTTATTTTCCAAAATCTGAAAATATGTTTAGACTGTTTGTAAGAGAAGTTCCTTCTCCATATTTCTAAAATTGGCGGATCTCTCTTGTTTTTCTACTTTATCCATTTTTACAAATAATTTAATTTTACACAATAAAAGTAATAAGACAACAGTTACAATACTAACAAAAACACGTAATCGTTGTCATGGTAATATAAACGAAAAACGTATTAAAATGCGACGTTGTCATATTTTACCCAACCAAAATGAATTTGATTTACATTAAAAATGTATATAGGTTTACCTAACTAGAATTAACTAATTTAATTTATTTATTCAACGGGATCCATATACAAAACGAGACTACAGTTCGTGATTCTAAAACTAAGAAAAGTACATATAAGACTAAAGTACAAGACAAAAAAAAATAAATATATATATATATCTCCTAAGCTACAAATACAATGATAATATGATATATAAGTGCCAAACTAACCATGTACACAATAACCTATTTCTTTATTAGGAATGCGCGTAGCTGTTTCAATGTCCCACTAAAAATGTCAAAATTGATATTATTGCAATTAGCACAAATCCTATTAATACCAAAATTATTGCAGTAATTGGTTCTGTACATTTGTTCATAAAATGACTTACTGCTCCGTAATAAATTACAATTACAGTAGTATGTACAACCGGGCATAAGACTTTTGAATAATAGTTACATCTTATTTTATTTGGGGTGTTCACAAAAGACCAAAATTTGAAAAAGTGTTTTAAAAACTTGTAATTCAAGCGAAAAAATAGTCACTTTAATAGTAAAATGTATGCTTATTGTAGCGGCCAAGCAAAATAACAAATGAACATCGCATTAAAAAGATATCCAAAAAAATAAGATTAAAAAAGTCAGCATTTAAAATTTTGCATCATAATTGAAATAATTATACTATTCTTAACAAAATAAAATTAAATAAATTTACATAAACTACAATGATTTTATTTATTGATTTTAATTTTTTTAATAAAATTATAAATTTAAAACCACGACATTTTAACTCCTTTGTTAAGTTATAATTGCAGTTATAATGGTTTCCTCTTTTTTTCAAATCTTATTATTTAAATGTTTGTAAAACACGATGTTCAATTGTTTTTCTGTTTTGACCATTAAAATATGCATACAATTTTCTATCAAAATGACTACATTTTTGCTTGTAATATAACATTTATTGAATACTTCATTTCGGATTTTTGTGGTTTATGAACGCCCAATATAAGTAAACCTCCTGAAAAGAGGTTACATCTTACATTAAAAGCATCATGACGATTTTATAAAAAGTAACGTAAAGAGTAAATTGAAAGCATAAACGTTAGTATAGTTTTACTTATTCTGGGACATTCTGTATACACCGGGTGTTGACTTGGCGGACGCAACATAGAAAATCCCATATAAATTTTGAAATGATCAAATTTTGGCACCCCTATTTATTTTAGAAACAAAATGTATTTACCTTTTTTGTGGAGGGAAAAATTCTGAATTAATTCGTGTTAACGTTTATCACTTTACGTTCTTCTAAGTTGAAATAATTCAGAAAAAGTAATGTGATTTTATAAAAATAATGACATGGAATTGAAACAACAATTGCGGATGTCAAAATGGCAAAAGATATCGCAGTCACTTGATTAAAGTAAATGTTTTCTAAATAATTTACACTTACAAGAAAACATCCTCCGAATAAAGTGGTATTACGCAGACCACAGTTATCAGGACGTTATGTTTTTTGTCGTTAATTGTGAATTTTCTGACATTCGTTAATTTTTAGAGGAGTTCAATTTGAAGCTTTAAACGAGTGTTTTTCACTTCCAGACTAAGCATAAAGTAAAATTTAGAGTTTAGAAAAGCCCCGTGAAAATTTATCGAGGGTCGCGCAGCGACCCGAGACAAATTTTCTGGGCTTTTCTAAACTCGAAATTTTACTTCATGCGCCACGCGTATAAAACACTAAAATATTGTGAAATTTATGTGTATTTGAACCTTACTTAAAATCAGTATTTTATACGCGTGGTGCATGAAGTAAAATTTCGAGTTTAGAAAAGCCCAGAAAATTTGTCTCGGGTCGCTGCGCGACCCTCGACAAATTTTCACGGGGCTTTTCTAAACTCGAAATTTTCTTCATGCTTAGTCTGGGAGTGGAAAACACTTGTTTAAAGCTTTAAATTGAACTTTAAAAAAAAAACAGGGAATATCTGCAATTGTATCAATTGCCTTGGTATGTCATTATTTTTATAAAATCAAATTACTTTTTCTTAATTATTTTAACTTAGAGAAACGTAAAGCATTAAGTGTGAACATTCATAAATTTAGAAATGTTCCCTCTACAAAAAAATTAAATACATTTTGTGTCTAAGATAAATAGGGAAGCCAATATTTGAACACTTTAAAATTAACATACGATTTCCTATGTTGCGTCCGCCAAGTCAACACCCGGTATATTATAACGTTATAATGTTACGTTATGTTAGTATATTATTATAACTAATTAATTTAATTACGTGACTTAAATCTTTACGTAACTCAAATAAATAATATTTATTGTTATAAATCTTGATGTTGTGTTTGCATATTTTGATTATCTGTTTCAAATATCTTAAGGTACAAGCTCTAAGAAAATCTTTTAAATACAAATATGTATATTAACACATTTATAAACCCCATTCCTACTCTCATTACTTACAAGTATTCTGAAACCCAAAACACCAGCAAAAACAACCCCAAACAGCAGACAAAATTAGTAACATTTCGCATTAGTAACAAATCACTACGGAGAGTCGACAGAAATGATTTACAGCCCCCGACAGTCACTAAAATTTAAAACCGAAAATGAAACATTTACGACTTCCACTCAAACGCAGCGACTGCGGCGACGGATTTATTATGATTAGTACACAAAAAGTCAAACAACAAAACTACACAAGAGCGCTCAGAATTAGATTTACATTTATATTTAGACTTAGATTTAGATTTAGAAAACCCAGCCACCAGAAAAAAAAGTGCAAAACAAACAAACCGGAAATCCCGGATATCCGCGAATCCCTGTCGGTCCCTGTAACAGACAACGAGAACGTCCTGATTCACCCAAAAACTCTGCGCTGACAGTGTTATTTATTTATCAATTAATAATGAATGAAAACGCGGTAAGCCACCCGAAACATTTGTTAATTTATAACACAACATCGAATAACGGATTTGCAAATGGCGAGTCGAAATTATATATGTTTTCCCTTGATTAAAAAAATAATACATGTGTGCAAAAAAAAACACGACAGGGTTGAGACAGGGTGTTAGTATGCTAATTTATGCTAAATAATGCAGTATGAATTAAGCGTTGGGTGAATTTATTGTCATTTGCTTCTTTTGCAATACTACAATGTAAATGCGGTTTTAAAGTTTTTGCATTATAACTTATATCGTGTACTTTCTTGCTTAGTGGATTTAAAATAAGATAGGATTTTTAATAGCAGTCATTTATTATAATCCTAATAGAGGAAAAATTATTCCATTAAGCATGATACACATTTAGTATTGTTAAAATTTAAAAGAGTATCCACTAGGACTATTTGTAATGGGTCACATTTTTAAAACATATTACTTAACGAAATCGTATTAAATTCTTAAAAGTAAGTAGAAATACTATTAATCGTAATCCAGTCTATACTTCAAAATTACTATTGATCAATATCCGGTCTATACCTAAAAATTAAAATGTAATTTAACATATTGATAATTAAATAAAAGTCACTTGGTTTGTAGCACTACTATTTTTTATTCTCTCCGACTAGTTTCGACTTATCGTCATTCTCAAGGAGTGACGATAAGTCGAAACTAGTCGGAGAGAATAAAAAATAGTAGTGAAATAAACCAAGTGACTTTTATTTAATTATCAATATTGTAAACATGTTTCTTTAAGTGATTAATGAGAACCAAATTGAAGATATTGTAATTTAACTTTTTGAACAAAGATGTATAAGTAGTACTTAAAAGTATGCTAATAGTTTGTAAATGTGGTATGTTAATAGACATTTTTTAAACTGTTTGCAAATAAAATCAAATCTATCAATTGTCTATTAACTAGCTAGGCCTTGTCAAGAGCTAGTAGTGGACATATTTAGAGCATTATTTATGTTTTGTAGAGCAGTTTACACCTTATTTTAGTGGCATTGTTATGAGGACTTGGTGGTAAACGTCATTGAGTACCATTCAAATTAGAGGTATTTAATGGTTTTTACTATTAAACCAATGGGTTACTAATAGTTTTTTTTTGTATTTGTGTAAATGTATTTATATTTTTAACAGCAGCCTGGCACATCCACCATTCTAGAAATTGTAATAAATTGATTTAATTTTAATTAAAGCTAAAGATTATTTAATAATGTTTGTTGGTTATCGATGCATATGAACTATTATAGATAAGAAAATGGTTAAATTAGGCAATAGTTTTCAGCTTTAATACAAAATAAAACTACATTAACAAATTTCATCCAGCATAATTTGTTTTCAAGATGTCATACTTTCAAGATATGGCAAATACAAGTGAAAATCGACAAAATTATTCATTGCTATAACTTTGTTAATTAGAACTAAGACAAGTTGAAATTATAAATGTATCCTAAATAATATCTAAGGAACATAAAACATTTTACAAATTTTGTACATGTTCTATTTTCAAGATGCGATATCAAACTCAAATTTTTCTTATAGCAACCACGTTTTATTCTTACGCCGAAAAATATAGCAGGAAATTCCAGTTAAATATCATATATATTTTAAATGAACATGACAAATATCATATATCATAAAATGCAACACTATACAGGGTGTCCGTTTTTCGAGAGAATGTATGGGCATCTCAGTTATTTGAAGAGATAGAGAGTCGGTTAAATTGGGGCGTATTTTAGAGCCTAGCAATAATCTGAAATAAATTTTAAAATATCTTTTTTTTTTTTCGAACTATCAACAATAAACTGATTTTTTGAAAAAATGTTTTTATTTTTTATTTAAAAACTACTGAATCTGGACATTTAAAATTTTAACAATATACAGGCACATTTTAATGAGAAATCTAGTAGCATATTTATTGTTAAGATAACTATAACATTTACCTGAGGCCCATAGCCAACTATTGTTTTTCTTATGGGCGCCATTTTGGATTTTCATTTTTTTTTATGAACTCAATGATGTATCACACTCATAATGTATTTTAGATTTGATATTTAAAATTATAATATTTTCTTTTTTGCAATGAGTGCGTTGGAAATAATTACTTCATATCTATTAATCAATAAAATCTTGACAGTAGTCATTTATTGTTAGCAGTCAAAATTATTTAATAACTTTCAATCTTTTGTAATAATAATAATAAGTATCGATTATCACACAAAACGAATGAAAAAAAATGTAATGTGTCCATCGTAGCACTCTCCCTGTTAAAGATATAATGACCTAAATATCAGCAGTATAGAAAAGTTGCACAAACTAAATTTATCCTACTTTTATTATTATTATTCCAAAACTATTTACAAAAAAATAATTTTTCCATTTTCACCACATCTCAATAAATATTGATTACAATTTCATTTAAGCGTTGTATATTTTTAACTTTCATATAAATCAGTGGTTTATACGCGTGGCGCACGAAGTAAAATTTCGAGTTTAGAAAAGCCCCGTGAAAATTTGTCTCGGGTCGCTGCGCGACCCTCGACAAATTTTCTACGCGGGGCTTTTCTAAACTCGAAATTTTACTTCATGCTTAGTCTGGGAGTGGAAGACACTCGTTGATATATTTTAACAACAATTATGGGTCCTAGAAGTTGTCAAATGAGTGAGTTACTCAACTGTTTCCAAGGCACTCTTTACAAAAAACAAAAGATCAAAATTTTACATATAAAATGTACAATAAACTATAAGTATGATACATCATTGAATTCAGAAAAAAATATTCTTCCAAAAAATATGACAATCCAAAATAGCGCCCATAAGAAAAACAAACGTTGGCTATGGTCCCTGGGTAAATGTTAGAATTATCCTAAAATAAAATATGTTACTAGATATCTCGTTAAAAGTAGCTGGTAAATGCCAAAGTTGTAAATGTCTAGACTCAATGGGTTTTGAATAAAAAAATAAAAACTAAATTTCATAAAATCCATTTTTTGACAATATCTCAAAAACGAAAGAATATATTTCAAATTTCTTATAAGTTTATTATTGGGCCCTAAAATACGTAACCGACTTCCTATCGCTTTATATAATCAAGATATACATTCTGTTGAAATACGGGCACCCTGTATAACATCCAAGAATTTCTTCGTCTTTCTAACAACTTATGTAAGTACATATTGTTGATGTATGTATGAGTGATTTAGAATTTTAGAATAAATCAGTGTTTTATGCGCGTGGCGCATAAAGTAAAATTTCGAGTATAGAAATGCCTGATAATTTTGATTTGCCGAGCGCTTCTCTTCGCTCCGCGCCCGGCAAATCCAAATTTTCAGGCTTTTCTAAACTCGAAATTTTACTTCATGCTTAATCAAGGAGTGAAAAACAATCTTTTGGATCATTATAAAAGCTTTTACAAAGAAGAAAAGAACAAAATATCGACGAAATTTTGCAATTTACTGAATATTTGATTTGATTCCTTGATCTGTTTTTGTGACCCACATTGAACATCAATTTCCTAAACTTAATTATCTTTAAACTTTAACTTATAGTTGATTGATTTCAAATTTAAATTCCATAAATGCGTGAGTCTCCTATTTCCAAAAACCCCTAAATTCATTTGAAAACAATGGATTTAGAGGTTTTTGGAAATAGGCAACTCAAATATTCTCAAGCCAAAATTTCCCTCCTCTAACATAAAATCTTCATTTTATAAATTTAGACTCGTATAATTTCCCTCTAACTTTATTTATTAAAATTGTTGATGTTTATAACTTCACAACCCTACAAAAAAAGTCGTAAATTTTTCTTCTTCAAAAAGTTTTTCAGTCGAGTTAAATTCATTATTGAGTGGAAACATTTTTTTAACCAAAAAATATATCAACTTTTTTTAATTTCATTTGTTATCGACTTATAATTTTAAAAACAATTGAGTCTTTTTATTTAATAAAAAAAATACAAAATTTATTACGGAAATCCCCATTTTAGAAAGAAAATACAAAACTCATTGTAATTACATGTGGAAGAAATAAATAAAAATAAAAAAATGCATACTTTTATAAAAATTACATTATATACAGGGTGTCCCGATGAAGGCGAAGCATGGGTATCTTCTAAACGGTAAGAGATAGAGAATTGGTTAAATAAAAGAAAGTATGCAGGACAATTAGTACTATTTATGTCCGGAGTAGAACCAACAAAAAAGTTGAACGTTCAGAGCACACTGTTAAAAAACCGATTTTAGTCTTTTTTATATTCTTTTATAACTTGGTTATTATTATTAATAGAAAGATGATTTTTTTCAAATGATTAAGACACACTGCATTTTAATAATATGTGGTTAGTTTTAACACGAAACGAATATTTTTCAAGATGTGTATACTAACTTTATTCTTTCATATGTTCGTTATAAGTTCATTTTGTAGAGTTTTTATTTCCCTTTCATTTAATATACTATAAGGTGGTTTTATTTTTATTATGGGAAAATTACTATAATGTAAAAAATTCATTTGTTCTAATAAATAATTTCACAAATTAAAGAGAATAAAAAAATCTAAAAAATTAGTTCATACCCAACTTCGACGTCCATATAAAAAAATGAAGCGTATCTTGGATAATATTGGCTTTAGGTAAAACTAACTACATATTATTAAAATGCGAAGTGCCTAAATAATGTCAAAAATCATCTTTCTATCATCAATAATAACCAAGTTATAAAGCAAATAAAAAATCGCTAAAATCGTTTTTTTGCAGCGGTTGTACACAGGACGTTGATAGTACTCATTGTCCTGCATATTTTCTCCAATTTAACCGATTCTCCATCTCTTACCGTTTAGAAGATACCCATGCATCGACTGATTAATCGGGACACCATGTATAACGAAAATACATCAAATAAAGTATTATAATATCCGTTTAAAATAATACAAGTTAGTGCCAAAAATGTTAAAGTGAGGATAGTTATTAAATTTATTTACACAGCACGTTATTCTTTGAAATCGACTATTGAATGAATATAGTAAAATTATTTAGTTGTGTATTTTATATTATTTATTTAAATGGGATACGCTATTCAATTTGTTATCATTTTTTCATCATTTTTTTATCATTTGTTATCAATTTTTTTATCATATTTTTATTTTAATGTTCATTTAGTTTAGTTATTTTATATGTAGTGATAAAATTGTTTCTTTATTTTGTTATGTTTAAATTTATAGTTGTAAGATTTATTCGAATATGTTTTTTTTTGCAAAAAGGAGATACCGCTTAACAAAGAAACCTAATTTAATAAATGAGTTTGTGAAAGAATTTTCTCAGATATGTTTCTTTTAGTTTTATGAAAATAAAACTTTTTTAAACAAACTTATGATTATTTGTTTTTACAATTACTTAATTTTATTTAATGCTATAGTTTTTTTTTATGTAAACACATAATTCATGATAAAGTACAGTGGAATTTATATTTATGTTTTGAATACCCTAATAACTATGAGTAAATAAAACAGTTTTGTATTCAACTTTAGAAATATTTACAATGAAATTAAAATTACAGAAACAAATTAATTAAATCAAATATTCAATAAATTGCAAAATTAAGTAGATATATTTTTGCTGTTCATATTTTTTATAAAAGCATTTAATATTACCCTTACGAGTGTTTTCCACTCCCAGGTTAAGCATGAAGTAAAATATCGGGTTTAGAAAAGCCTGAAAATTTAATACCTTTTTTCAGGATTTTCTAAACTTGAAATTTTACTTCGTGCGCCAGGCGTATAAGACACTTATTTATTCTAAAGTTCAAAATCACACACACACATCAACAAGAAAGAAAGAATTACTCAGGGTGTTCTATTTTATGAGATAATACAACCACCATTTTAATAATTTCCAGCTCAAATATCCTGCTTTTTCCATTAGTAAAAAAATTAAATAAAGCTGTCATAAAGAAATTAACTTTGGTATCGTATCTACAAAATGAGACGTCCTGTATAAATTCTGATATTTTTGTGTGTATCAGTTGCTGTTTTGTGAACATTCCAAATTTCAGTTTATTATGCTATGTTGTTATAACTAACAAAGTTATAGCAAAACGAAAATTTCTACAATTTTAACATGCTTCGCTATATTGTGAAAATAAATAAGATTAGTTAAAAAAATTTAATGTAAACTTTTGCCTAATTTAACCGTTTTCGTATCTCTAACAGTTTACGAGATCCCAATGGCAAGCACGATAAAACAAACGAACAATATATTCTCATAATTAAAAAAACTTGTTCTGTATTTTTTTTAATAAGTTACGTATTTCAGACTTGACTATATATATATATATATATATATATATATATATATATATATATATATAATATCCTTTTTGGTTCTATTACTATTATAAAAAAAAAAAACAACAACCAGTTACATTTATTTTAAAACTTCAAAATTATCATTTTTGATTTGATTTGTCAAAAGTATTTTTAAACTTATGTAGTAGTCTTAATACTCATCTTCTATAATATTTTACATTGATAAATATTCTTGTTTATAAATATTTGTTTTATTTATTAATTATACACAGTTTATCTTTTAAGTGTACATATCCCTATTAACAGCGTATATGCTGTAAATCTTAAGATAGTGATGGTTTTTTTTAAAATACTTCATTTTGAAGCTTTAAATGAGTGTTTTCTACTCCCAGACTAAGCATGAAGTAAAATTTCAAGTTTAGAAAAGCCTGACCATTTGGTTTGCTCGCTCAGCTTCGCAGCGGGGCCAAACCAAATTTTTAGGCTTTTCTAAACTCGAAATTTTACTTCATGCTTAATTTGGGAGTGGAAAACACTAGTTTAAATTAAACGCTTTAAAAAAAGAACTAATGTCGGAAATTTGACACCGTATGCATATGTATACTTAAAATAACAATTCCCTGTATAATACACAAACTATATTTATTTTATTTCCATTTATCATATACAACAAAACACAGTTGGTTACCAAATTGTAAAAAATATAACATGTAATCAATTTAAATTGTAAAAATACTTAGCAATCTTAGCATATTGGATTAATTTATATAATAAAAAAACATACTGCAATTATTTAACATAAAATTTGTTAGGGTTTATATGGTCAGTGTCATTAGAAAAGTGTTCTTAATTATTAAAAACAAAAAATAATCAAAAACTAAAAACAATGCACTAAAATTAAACATCGATTCATTTCCTTACCATATAACCCATATCACCTTTTTGTCCCTTTTCGCCCTGAAATTTTCAACTCACTTTAACTAATTGATATTAGCTATGATTCATGTTCTGTGCGTGTGTTTGAGTGTGTGAAAACATAACTTAAATTAAGGGTGAGTAAATAATAAGAAATAAAATAAAAATAAATACCGGAAAGCCGTTTTTTCCGGGCGTGCCTGCCGAACCCTAAGGGCAAATAAAAAAGAACAAAAATCAGAAATGTCGTTTAGTTTTTTTCATTTTTTTTTTTTTATTTTGGTGAGTTGTTGGTGTGATTGCTTTTTGATGGGAACGTGTCGCCGCCTTACCGATGGTCCCGGTTCGCCGGGGTCGCCCTTTTTCCCTTTCCTGCCCCTTTTTCCGGGCGCACCTGCGGGTCCCGGAGGGCCTGGCGGACCTGAAAGAAATAATTGTTTGTTTAGGATTTGTAATTTATCGTTTACTAGTGTAGATTGCAAAATATAGTTTGTATGAAAATATTTGTTTATAAACGAAGTGAGCATAAATCAACTGGACTTGAATTTGCAGACACGAAACCGGCGCATTCACCATTTGTTAAAATTTTCAAATTACTTATATTTCTAATTATCGTTCAGGAGAACGAAACACATCCTGATTTTTTTCTTTTCTCAAATAGTATCTCCATAAATTTATATCACTCTGCCTGCGAATCAACAATCTTTTTATGAATTACATTTGAGTTATTTAAATGTGATTATTAATATAAATGTGTTATTAACTGTAAACAGGATGTAAACTGTGTCTATTCGAAGTGCACACACGCATAAATCCATTTAATGAGGTCCGTAATCGCCTCGAGGGGGACATTAAATGCAACAAAACTCGTTAAACTTGAGTCGAATCAGTCGGAAAGTATTTCATTTTTAGTTTAATTATTTTATTGCGCGGCCGTGGAGAGACCATGTGCGCTGAGGCGCTCGTAAATTTTCATTTTCAGGACCTTTACGGTCGCTTAATTTATCGTCTAGTTGTATATCATCTTTATGCAATCGATATTAATAATAATTTTTTAATCGTCATCTAGGCTAGTTGCTAAAAACAGGAAAATAACATTGGAATCTCTTCATGACACATTTTATATTTGGACAATAACGTAAAGACGATTTTCTAAGTTTTCCATAATTTTATTTGCCCATTTTTGCTCATTGTGATTGTTTTATTATATTTTTACGTATACTGGATAAAATCGCGCAAGACTTGATACATGATAGATTTCATAAAAAAATTCATTAAAATAAATCACGTGAATATCATATTTTTATAAAGATCTTAGTGATTTTAACGAAATGAACAGGCGATGTGTTTTTTCATTAATATATTTGAGATATTTGTCAAAATAAGTACTCCCGTGATTTATTTTAATAAATATTAAATTTAAATTTAATTATTTTAATTTATGGTATTTTATCTAACTATAAGCCCGTAATTTTAATAGGTATTTAATTATATTTATGAATAAAACTTCTGCGTGGATTAAGGTCGGAAATTTACATGTTATTTGGCCATAAGAACGAACAACGATTAATCTTCCACAATTAAGAAAATAGAGCATTGAAACTTATATATATATTGTACATTGAAGCTTTATGAATAAACTGACAGTATTTTTTTTTCAAAAAAATGTTTTTTAAATTAAACATAAATTAAATAATGGAACACTGTCAAATGATTACACAAATCCGTGTATTACTTCCATAGGAAACATTATTTCTTTTTCATATTGCTTTAATTTATTGAGGTAATTATTATAAGCGTGTTGTATTAAATAGATTTTTCTAAAATAAATAATGAATAAAATTAATCGTTGCTTAGAAATCTCCATAAGAGCAATATAAATTTTGATTATACTTTCAGTATTATTTTAAAAATATACTGTGATTTCTAAAAACATGAGAAAAGAAATTAGGATTGATATGTAGAGTTCTTGTACGGTATTTGTCGAGACACGGGCTCCTGGCTCCCGGCTCCTGACCTTGAGTTGCGAATGTTGCGAAAGCGGACCGTTCGTTGATACACAACAAAAAAAATAATTCCCGATACATTTTGTAAATATAATTGTATTTCTGGATTCATGTTTCGAATAGGAATGTGGAATGCCAGAAAATGTTGATTCAAATGCTGAGTAGGAAAAATCTTTTTTCATTTATAATTTCCCAAATTGAATGTGCGGCACTCGGCGATTTAATCACCGAGACACAGAGTCAGCTTAGTGTTATTAGGTCCCGCGAATATTTAGCGTACTAGGTATTTCTGATTTAATTAGTTTCAATCAACATTTATTATGATAATATAGGCGCCCGCACATATGGAATTCTGATTTCTCAATTATTTATTACAGTACGCTGAAAATCGACCAAATATATTTATTTATGCTATGATTTGTAAATGTACATACATGATCAATACATTTTGAGCTTTGGAATAAATCAATGTTTTGTGCGCGTGGCGCATGAAGTAAAATTTCGAGTTTAGAAAAGCCCCGTGAAAACTTGTCGAGGGTCGCGCAGCGGCCCGAGACAAATTTTCTGGGCTTTTCTAAACTCTAAATTTTACTTCATGCTTAGTCTGGGAGTGGACAACACTTGTTCTTAGAAGTTTAAAATTGAAGGATCACTCTAGATTACTAAGTTTATTACTCAAAGGACCAGTTTACAAAGGCTACAGCTCGAAGGACCAATCATAGTCTTCGGAGATCGAAGGACTACAGGGAATTGAAGTTTTTTTTATAAAATAACAACGAATATCTAAAGGTTTACAGCATGGATAGAAAAGAAAACATACAATTTTAAAAAATATCGAAGTTGGGTTGTTTTGAGTGCATTTTTAGCTTCACTTGAAATCAGTGTTTTGTACGCGTGGCGCATGAAGTAAAATTTCGAGTTTAGAAAAGCCCCGTTAAAATTTGTCAAGGGTCGCTGCGCGACCCTCGACAAATTTTCTACGCGGGGCTTTTCTAAACTCGAAATTTCACTTCATGCTGAGTCTGGAAGTGGACGACACTCGTTTAATTTTCGTTAAATTTTCAAGATATCGAGATTTTCATTAATTTTCCTACTTTAAAGTTGTACTTAGAATTAACTGAAATGTAAATTAGGTCAAAAAAAGAATTGAGTTCTTGTTTTTAAAAATATATGAGACTTTCTTACTAAAAGTGGTAAATTTTAAAAGTAGTAAGTCTTAATAATTTTTAAAATGTTTAATGAGCTTACATTTTTCAAGAGATTTGACAGTGACAGTCGAGAGTCAAGTGACAGCATTCTAGATAGTTCTGTTGTGTATGTTAGTGTAGGTTAGATGACAGTTGCATATGTTTGGTGTTGGGTTATAGGTTAGGTTAGTTGACAGTTGCACACGGAGAATTTTTCGTTTAAGTAGGCATATTCAGATGTATACGCTATAAATGTTCAGATAATCGTTTTTAAAAAGGTTCAATTTGAAGCTTCAAACGAGTGTTTCCACTCCCAGGTTAAGCATAAAGTAAAATTTCGAGTTTAGAAAAGCCTCAAAATTTGGTTAGGTCGCGTAGCGAAGCTGAGTGACCTAACCAAATTTTCAGGTTTTGTAAACTCGAAATTTTACTTCATGCCCCACCGATATAAAACATTGATTTTAAGTGAAGTTCAAAATGCATAGCTTCAGAATAGTGCTTAAACAGTGTATTTTGAACTTCACCTTAAATCGGTGTTGTTACAAAATTTTGTTAGCAACAGAACCAAAATTTGCAGGCTTTTCTAAACTTGATAGATGCTTCAAATTGAAAACTTATAATAAAACAACGATCATCTGAAAATGTACATAGAAAATCGAGATATGTATAACCAAAAACAAAATCCTTGTATGTTTGGTTAGGTTAGATGACAGTTAGTGAAGTTAGCATACCTAACATATGCAACTGTTGATTAATCTAACCTACAACTCAATTTCACTGTCATCTAACCTAAGTTGACAGTTGTATATAGGGTGAGTTTTTTTCGATGTTCTCTATGGGGATCTCGGAAACTATAAGAGATAGAAAAACGGTTAAATGGGGAAAGAAGTGTAGTTTTATAGGACGAATAAAATGACACTTTCAAAATATTTGAAAAAGTCAAGGGTAACTAGATATTTTGAATAAAGTAAAATGTGTCAATTTTGTGAAATCAATATATCTCTATTATTATCATAGATAGAAAAAAACTGTGAGGGACAAAGTTGTAGAAAATTTTACACAGATTAATAACAAAATATCAAAAAACAAAATTTCGCCCATATTTTGGGAGATATGACACAAACTTACCTTTTTTTAAATGAAAACAATAGTTGGCTATGACTTTATTAAAAGGGCTATTTTCCCTTTAATTCGATATAACATATGCCATATTGTTATTAATCTGTGTAAAATTTTCTACAACTTTGTCCCTTACAGTTTTTTTCTATCTATGATAATAATAGAGATATATTGATTTATAAAAATTGACACATTTTATTTTATTCAAAATATCTAGTTACCCTTGACTTTTTCAAATATTTTGAAAGTGTCATTTTATTCGTCCTATAAAACTACACTTCTTTCCCCATTTAACCGTTTTTCTATCTCTTATAGTTTCCGAGATCCCCGAAAAAAACTCACCCAGAACATCGAAAAAAACTCACCCTGTATATAACGTAAGCAACTGTAGACAAATTTTTTGAAATGCCATCCTTTTTTAAGTTATGTAATTCACACCTTTGACACATTCGACATTTAACACTATTTTTGACACATTTGACATTAAAAAAATGCAAGGTAGTGAAGAATTTAAAAATGGTTAGAATAGTTTCTACAGTTTATGAGATTTTTTTTATACATTTTATGTCACTTTCTACATTTTCCATCATTTGATGTTTTTCGACATGGCGGACGCGACATAGGAAATCCCATGCAAATTTTGAAATGCTCAAATATTGCCCCCCCCCCCCCCCCCCCCAATTATTTTAAAAACCAAATGAATTTCCCTTTTTTTGTAGAAGGAAAAATTCTGAACTAATTTATATTTTCGTTTAAGTTTCTATAAGTTGAAATGGTTTAGAAAAAGTAATTTGATTTTATAAAAATAATGACATGCCATGGAATTAAAACAACAATTGTAGATATCGAAATGGTAAAAGATATCGCTGTCACTTGATTAAAGTAAATGTTTTACACTACACAAGAAAAATGCAGACCACAGTTAGGATGTTTGGGACATGTTTTCTGCCTTTTAATCAAGTGATAGCAATATCTTGTGCTATTTTGACATCCGCAATTGTTTCAATTCCATGGTGTATCATTATTTTTATAAAATCACATTACGTTTTCCTAATTATTTCAACTTAAAGAAACGTAAAGTGTTAAGTGTGAACATTAATAATTTCAGATTTTTTCCCTCTACAAAAAAGTTACATAATTCAGCTAGGACATATAATATAAGCTGACAACAAGACAAGTCGGCGCTAGCCGGCATTCTGAATATAATGACAACTAACCCGCATGTAGATCGGCATCAATCCATATTTCAACTACATTTACATAAGTCGGCGTTAATTGACATTTGAACTATAATGACAGTTTATATAAGCATTAACAGACATTTGAACTATTGTGACAGTTGACATAAGTTGGCGTGAGCTAACATTTTCTCCACAGAGTGATATTTAACATAACCTCATTTGACAGAGTGTTATCTAACCTAACCTAACTTGACAATGCGAAATCTAACCTAACCTAAATAACGTAACTCTTAAAGTTTCATCACTGTTACTATCCATATTGTATGTCACTTTCGAGAGATTTCGAGTGCATTGCTTGTGTTTTGACATCTAGGTTATTAATTATAGTTGACAGAGGCATTAACCGACATTTGAATTATAGTGACAGTTGACATAAATTGGCGTGAGCGGATATTTAGTCCACAGAGTATCTAACCTAACCTTATTTGAGTGATATCAAACCTTACCTAGTTTGACAAACCGAAATCTAACGTAACATAACCTAACCTTGATAAAGTAACTTGAAGTTTCATTACTTTTTAACGTACTATCCACATTGTGTGTCACTTTTTGACATTTCGAGTGCATCACTTGTTTTGACAGTTGGAGCGAAATTTCAAAGATTGACAGTGTGCGGAATTTGTTTTCATTTGTTTTGACAGTAATAAAACAGCTTTCAATATAAAGTTGTAATCGCAAGTAGCTCGTTTGTTTGAACAGAAGTGAAACTTCAAAGATAAAATGTTTATGGATTCAGCATCGATGAATTAATTTAGACGTTATATTAATCGTTAACAATTAATAAACGTTTTGAAATTTACGAGCCCGAAACTTAACGAGATTCTAGAAAATTCATGAAAACCGGCATTTTTTTAGTTTAACAAAAATCTAGGAAGTACATAAAAGGTGTCAAAGTTTAAAAAAGTAACGAAAGAAGTCAACAATTTGAAAATCAGCAATTATCTTGAAGGATCATTTACGATTTTCCACATTATATTATAATTTATCAGTCCCATTAAAAAATCCATATGGAAAAATAATTCTGACAGTATAAACTTCAATATCTGTACCATAAACATTCAGTTTCGAGTTTCGGGAAAAAAAAATCGGAAGTTTGAATTATCCTTGGAAAACGCGGAATTTAAACCATCCATTAACCTTCTCTTTTTAACTAACAGTTTAAAACTTGAATTTTTCGACTATTTCCGACTTATTCCTTTGCAAAGTAGAAGCCTTTAGATTCAATTTCCATCCAAAATTTAATATGAACGTTTAAATTCCGGGCTTTCCGGGGATAATTAAAACTTCTCATATTTTTTTCCGAAACTCGAAATCGAATGTTTATGGTACTGATATCACCGACGGCTCGCAGCCTAACTTCAGGGTAGGTCACAGCACCAAGGCACACACAATTTGAGGTTGGGATTGCGCTTTATAAATGCAAGGAATTGCACAACAAAGTCACCTTTCAATTACCTTGGGTCTCTGGCCTACCCTGAAGTTGACAGGTATTGAAGTTTATACTGTCAGAATTAATATTTCATATGGGTTTTTCAATGGGACTGATAAATTATATTATAATGTAGAAAATGGTAACATACCGCCATAACATCGCAGTGTTTATATAATTTACAGATTTGTAGAATCTTATCTGTGTTAAAATGTAATTATTCTACATGAAAGCTGAACTCTTGCTCTTTAAAATACAGTTTAATGTTTTCCAGTGCGACACTGCGATCAAAAGTTATCGATTTTCCACCGTCGACTTGTTAAATACTTGCTCAAATAAATCACTTCGCGCGCTAAACTGAAATTCAAAATAACCGGTTATTTGAATCGGTTTTTCTGAAAGAACGGTTCATTTAAAAAAAAGTGCTAAGGAACTTTATTGTTCAAAATCCTCTCAGCTACAGTTTTTGTTTGAAACATTTTTTTGTTCATGTGCAGATTTGTGGGAAATTGATGTTTTCCGTTATTTACCCACTACGGGGGTGGTTTTCGAGAGAAGCCGGGGGGTAAGAGTGGTAATCTTTTTTTTCTTTTTTTTTATCTTATTAGGAGTCCAGTACTTCACATGCACACAAATTTTCATCTAATTCGGGCGATTTTTAGAGGTTTGGTGGTATTTTTATCTTTGACGACTGGACTATGGCATACTGTTTCTGTGCAAATTGGCGGAATCTTCACAGCCAAAGAAATCCTCCTATCAAAGGAGTTTGTGTTCAGTTGCAGAGAAAACGCTTTCATTTTACAATTTTTTGTTTTCTGGTTTCACAAACAGATTATAGCTCGTTCGTGGACGAAACAGTGACCTGTATATGCACTTTGTGCATTCGTGTCAACGATGTCACTATGAAGCATTAGATGGCGTTAGCTATAGAATCCACTAATAGTTTTCACATATTGGTTTGATATAGTCAAAAATGTTCAGTATTCCTCAGCACTGGGTCGGGACCACACTGAAGAGGACCTTGAAGTCCGAAACGCGTCTGTGGGTATCTGGTGCTGGAATACTGAACTCAAATTCAATTTTGATATTTGTTTTCTGGTTTCACAAACAGAGTATAGCTCGTTCGTGGACGAAACAGTGACCTGTATATGCACTTTGTGCATTCGTGTCATTGACGATGCTACTATAAAGCATTAGATGGCGTTAGCTATCGAATCCACTAATAGTTTTTGGAAAAGAGAAATACACAATTTTTGGATTAATAGTGTTTTTTGTCTGTTTCAAAGTAAAGGTTTTTTTCGTAGAGAATATATTTTTTTACAAAATTACAAACATTTTCTTTTGGTTTTTCTCTTTTCTCAATTTTATTTAACTATTTTTCAAAACTTTCCTATTTGCTACCTCTATTAAACAGAGTGCTGCGTTTGTCAACCAATACTTTTGAGAAATACTGAAATACAATTGATAAAAGAGGAAAATTAAAAAATAAAGACTGTTTAAATATAACACATACAAAAAATATAATAAATGTTAAAATCTCATTACTCAATTCAAAAATAGATAGATACAAAACGACAACATATTGAGATATTGTGCGTTGGTGTGTACTATTAAAAATTATACGGCACTGTGTTATTAACGTGGCTTGAAATGGACACGTCAAAGGTTTTCGAGGTGTATGTAACACAGATAACGGGATAGGAGGGCCAGGACGGATGAAACGGGCCGCGCCCGAAATTCGGGGCCGTAAAGATACTCCCATTCGGGCACGGGTAACTATCGCCCATATATTACAAAATCCCGACCGGTAATGAGGCATAAAATTTCAATAAAAAAACGAGACGGCATTAACACTCTTCACGGACAATTATACCCAGATTATATAGAGTTTTATGTTTCGTAATAATAACACACACCCTAGTATTAATAAAAGTAATGGAATAATAACTCCATTAAAGTAATTTCATCTGGATTGAAATAAACGATAATATGAAATGATCACAGACGCGTTTAAAAGATAAATAATTATAATATATAAAATTACGAAAAAACTATTCGTGAAAATGCAAACAATGTCTTAATTAATAAGACAACTCAAGACGATAAATATTCATTGAAACAACTACTTCCCGTGCAAATACACCTCCGGATATTGAATTATTCAATGAAATATTAAAAATCTTATTTAACGGCATGATGGCCGTAGAAGGGTACGACGCTACCGTGGAGAACGACCTGATCTTAGGTTTGCTATTGAGAGGCATGTACACAGGACTGCTGGAGTAATGGTTTGGGGGGCTATTGCTTATGGTAGTCGATTACCTCTTGTATTCATTCTAGGCAGTATGACAGCTGCGCGTTATGTTGAAGACGTCATAACACCGACTTTGTTGCCTTATTTAGATGGCCGCCCAGACGTACTTTTTCAACAAGATAACGCACGTCCCCATATTGCTCGTCGAACTATGAACTTTCTTAATGAAGCTGATGTTATTGTTTTGGCGCGGCCGCCCCGTTCGCCGGATTTAAATCCGATTGAACATGTGTGGGATATCATGGGAAGAAGAATATTCTCTTTGCACCATCCTCCACAGACTCTAGCACAGTTGATCGATGAAATTCAAGTTGCTTGGAACGAGATGCCTCAAGAAGACATCGACCATCTCATTTTGTCGATGCCCAGACATCTACAGGAGTGTATACAGCAAAGGGGTCGCCAAACACATTATTAATTTTATTTAGATTGTTTTATAATAAAATTTCTTGAAAATGTAATCATTTTATTCTTGATGTAAGACTACCATACTGGCAAAAAATCAAGTTAAAATAATAACTCCTTCTGGGTGTTACGCTTCTAATGTCATTGAGTATAGTATAGCGGGATGTATGTACAAAAAAAATCTTGTATGTACAGTATAAATGTTAGCATAAGTTAGTATATTGTAAATAACCAATCATAATTTTACTGCATACATTTTAACAATTGTTTAATAAAATTATATTCCCGATCTTGTATGTATCAATTTCGAATTATTATAATTATTTAATGATACAATTCATGTTTAATTGATTTTATCAATTTGTATAATTGCGTAGTTATGACAAAAACTAACTAGAGCATATTTTCATAAATCAGTGCATATTTTGATATAATTTTGTGCATATTTATGTCTTATTTTACACAAAAAAATTGTGCATATAATTCGGGTCCTTAATTATTAGTGACATGCATTTGGTAAAAATGACCTTGCTAAAATGAAACACACTTTTTACATGTCTTACATAAGTGTCGAGACACAATTGACACTTGTGATCGCTGTGAAGAGCAGACTATCGGCTTAACCACTTAGAAAATAATACCTGCCTGTCGTATAACGCAAATTAGTTGCAGGCCTAAATGTTGATAAGGCGCTCGACAAGTGTGTTGCGATTCGAATTTCGGCGGTTGTAAGCCAAGATTTAAAAAATACATTATTGGAGACAATAAAAGGTTTTTGTTGAATGAGCACTAATCTTTCGATAATTTATTGCATTAATGCGATTTTAACTACATCTAGGCGACCGACTGTAAGTTCTTCTGTACCACCCTCCCGTTAATGGTCAAATTTTTGACTAGCCTCAGATAATCAATCATTATACATCATACATTATTTATTTTCTCACGACTAAGAAAATTAAAATACAAAACATTCTACTTGCCCAACTAAGAAGTAAGTTAACTGTGGATTTTATCTGAGTGAGTGATTACGAATAAAAACAACACAATAGATTAAATGTAGTGTATGCGGTGTGGGTGAAGTAATAGACCAGAACAAGCATAAATCTATCCAGAACAGTCCGGTCCAGTTTCGTGAGTCTCCCCCAAACCAACCTCCTAAATGCAGTTAGTCCAGCAGCACACATCCTCACGGTCATTAGAACCGCAATGGCCGGAATAGCCCCAGGGAACTCATTTACAAGGACCCCATGCGGCTGGAAAGTGTCCCTCTTCATCAGCAACACAGGCACATAAATACTGGAACTCATTACTCAGCTCGCGGAACACAAGTATTAGGGATTATTAAAAGTGGGGCGTTCTCTTTTTTCTTTCGCCTTTCCTCTTCACGGCCATAACGGGCTATTTTTAAAGAGAATGGAAGGGTTTTATTCCTCGAGCGTCGCAGTAAATTTCACATCCAATCAGGAATTAACGTCTCCGGATTGTTCACGCTTTTGTACGTTTTATGTACGTATTAAACGTTTGAATTACGTGAGTTGTAAAACTTTTCATTGTTTGTTGGTCATTTATTAATTACAAAACGTGCGAAATCACTTAAATTTCTCAGAATCAGTTAAAATGTTGCCCTTTTCTAATAAACTTTTGAATACGTATTGCCACGTAAGACAGTTTTAAAAGAGTATCTAACATCCTTGCTGAAGTATAATTTAAAAACTGTATTCAAAATTATATTAATCAGGTAGAATTCATAACTGAGTTGAGGCAGAGAAGTAAGATGATGGTAGGGGTAGGTTAGGGCTCCCAGTTGTTGACTGAGGTAAGCTCTGAAGATGTCGTCATGTTCCTGTAACCTTACCATTTGCTAATAACCATGGTCAAAGGTGCAGCCAAGAAGGGCATCCCCGTAAAATAAAGTTAAGAAAAAACATAATGTTTTTGTATTACAAATAGAAAATAATTGATTCCTTAATAATATAAATATTCTATAAAAGTAACGTACACATTCTAAGCAATATATTTTAAACTTTGCATTAAATCAGTGTTTTGTACGCGTGGCGCATGAAGTAAAATTTCGAGTTTAGAAAAACCTGAAAATTTGGATTTGCTGGGGCGCGACTTGCTTCACTCGCACGCCCCAGCAAATCCCAGCAAATAGAAAATAATTGATTCCTAAATAATATAAATATTCTATAAAAGTAAACGTACACATTCTAAGCAATATATTTTAAATTTTGCATTAAATCAGTGTTTTGTACGCGTGGCGCATGAAGTAAAATTTCGAGTTTAGAAAAGCCTGAAAATTTGGATTTGCTGGGGTGCGACTCGCTTCGCTAGCGCGCCCCAGCAAATCCAAATTTTCAGGCTTTTCTATACTCGAAATTTTACTTCATGGTTAATCTGGGAGTGGAAACTCCCAGACCATTAATCAGAAACGTATTTTGCAGTTTCCTTTATTGTAAAATTTATAACATGAGATAAATAGAGATGAAGTCGCCGAGTTTAAAAAATCCTGAAATTGGATTTGGACGCTCCGCGTCCCAATCCAAACGTTCATGCTTTTCTAAACTCGAAATTTTACTTCATGCTTACTCAAGGAGTGGAAACACTCGTTAGAAGCATCAAATTGAACGTGTTTATATAGGTTGGCGCCCAACCGGGCAATCCATAGAATTTTATTAATCGGGAAATGTCATGGAAAGGTTAGGGATATTAGTTTTTCGTTTTAGCGAAAAGTCACCGATTATTTTAATTGGTCAAATCAATAATAAAGAATTTATTTAATTTTTAATATAATTTACAGAGATTATAATAGAATATCGAAAAACATAAAAAAATATCAATATTGTTAAAGCAAATTAAAATAATAACTTAAAAAAATTCCAATACTGTGAACAGTTATAGAAATCTGGATTATTATTAAAGTCAATAAAAATTGAGAATATTTATAGAACTCATTAAAAATTTTAAATTTGTTGAGTACGTAAATATTATATAATTGATAATACAAATGTTGCAAACACTTACAAACATTCCTATACCGGGTGTTGACTTGGCGGACGCAACATAGAAAATCCTATGTACATTTGGAAATGTTCAAATGTTGGCTCCCCTATTTATTTTAGAAACAAAATGTATTTACCTTTTTTGTAGAGAGAAAAAATGTGAATTCATTCGTGTTAACGTTTATCACATTACGTTTCTCTAAGTTAAAATAACTAAGAAATAATAATGTGGTTTTATAAAAATAATGACATGCCATGGAATTTAAACAACAACTGCGGATGTCCAAATGGCAAAATATCGTAGTCAATTGATTAAAGTAAATGTTTTCGAAATGATTTACACTATAAAAGAAAAATGTCATTATTATTATAAAATCACATTACTTTTTCTTAACTATTTTAGCTGTTAATTTGCTGACATTCGTTGATTTTTAAAAAAGTTCAATTTGTAGCTTTAAACGAGTGTTTTCCACTCCCAGACTAAGCATGAAGTAAAATTTCGAGTTTAGAAAAGCCCCGTGAAAATTTGTCTCGGGTCGCGCAGCGACCCGAGACAAATTTTCTGGGCTTTTCTAAACTCGAAATTTTACTTCATGCGCCACGCTTATAAAACATAGATTTCAAGTGAAGTTCGAATATACATACATTTGACAATATTATAGTGTTTTATACGCGTGGCGCCTGAAGTAAAATTTCGAGTTTAGAAAAGCCCAGAAAATTTGTCTCGGGTCGCTGCGCGACCCTCGACAAATGTTCACGGGGCTTTTCTAAACACGAAATTTTACTTCATGCTTAGTCTGGGAGTGGAAAACACTTGTTTAAAGCTTTAAATTGAACTTAAAAAAAAACAGGGAATATCCGCAATTGTTGTATCAATTCCATGGTATGTCATTATTTTTAAAAAATCACATTACTTTTTCTTAATTATTTTAACTTAGAGAAACGTAAAGTGTTCAGTGTGAACATTCATAGATTTAGAATGTTTTCCTCTACAAAAAAAGTGAAATACATTTTGTCTCTCAAATAAATACGGAAGCCAATATTTGAACACTTTAAAATTTATATGCGATTTCCTATGTAGCGTCCGCCAAGTCAACGCCCGGTATTATTAAATTATATAATTTATAAATATGTGTAATTTATACATTTAATTTTATATATTCAAAAAAACGGTTTTATTAGAAATCTCAGTTTTGCTTAGAGTTCTGAAAAATTCCTAATATGGAAATAACAAAACCTACTATGTTTTGTTATGTCCGTTGTGCTCAAGGATTTCTATAATTACATGCCTTACAGATTACAGATATTTGTTTACCGATTAGTAAATTTTTACACATTCGATGTTTTTAAAAAGCATTAAATTTGAAGTTTCTAACGAGTATTAAGCATGAAGTTAAATTTCGAGTTTAGCAAAGCCTAAAAATTTGGTTTGGTAGCTCTGTAGACTGTATATCGACTATTGTGACATTATGACTGTAAGTCACTATTGTTATATTAAGTCACTTAGTTGACTATGACTATGATACTATGATAGAATTTTCTCATAAAATTTCTCTATCGACTGTATTTTGACTGTTTTGACGTTACAATTGCAACCCATTATTTTCCTTATGATATTTACATAACTCGGCGTAAAATAAAATTTGGCTTATCACTTAGTTGAGTATCTTTTGACTATGATAGAATTTTCTCATAAAGTGTCTCTATCGACTGTATTTTGACTGTTATGGCATTATTAGTAATGAAAACGCTTTAATGCGTTCTGAAATTTTATCAGTGCTTATGAAGCAATTTGAAAAACCCTTAAATTATTCAACCGACTTACCACAACGTTGTGATAATACCGTAGAGTTGCATACATCAGATCAATTCATCAGATTCATCAATTCATCACCCTGCAATTGAAATCAACAACTTGATTGTTCAACCATTTTCACCTAACATCGTAACAACGCAAGATGCTTCAACATCAATCTCAACGCAAGCATCGTTTAATACATCGAAACCTCGTAAACCAAAGTCGTCTCCTATTATCCATGGAACTGCATCTGATACGAACTTACGTGCAACAAAAAAGCGCACATTCTATCATGTCAACAACTGCGCCCCTTCAACAACAGTTGAAGATATAAAATATTTCTTAGATTTAAACGTAAAGAATGTACTTGCTTTCCTTTAACAAACAATAACTTGTACTGTTCGTTTAAATTAGATTTGTCGGAGACTTCGGCTAGCGATATTGTAAACCCTGACATACCTACGCCAGTTTTTTGACCCACGGTCGTGATAAATCCGAACGTATCTTAAGTAGTGACTTTGTAAAATCTACTATCTCTCCATCTACACTGCATATTTATTTTTACCGAAACCTAGCTCACAAGTTCCATTTCTAACTATGAACTTGGTTTTGGCTGTTTTAAGGTTTTTAGAGCTGATCGCGATTCCGCAATAACATCGAAATCAAACGGTGGGGGCGTATTCATTGCGGTTTCCAATAAATATCCCTGTACTAAAATCTACAAAAATAGTTTAACTCACGAAGAGCTCTACGTCCGTGTGCGTATTAGAAATACCAATATTATATTCGGCGTTGTTTACATCCCCCCTAACTCGGTCTACTCTGTATATCAAAATCATTGTGAAAGAGCAGTACACTGTCTAATTAATTGTACTTGGTAGAATGTATTTAGGTTTAAGTTTAAGTTAGTCTAATAATAATATAAATATGTAACTTAATGTTTGTTAGTGAATTCCTAATGTTAATATTTTGTAAAAAAGGTGTTATCCGTTAATAAATAAGTAAATAAATAAATAGTTCGGTGATTTTAACGATCTCTATATGTTTGGAGATTATAACTTACAGCATACTTTTTGGCAAAATGACGAATATAGGGTTTGTACGAATTCAAAATGTCTAAAATCTGTTCTATTAGCAAACACTTTCGGCTCCATTCATTCACACAAAGTTAATAACATACTTAATTATAATAATATTACTTTAGATCTGCTATTTTTACCATTCTCATATTCTTCCAACGCCACTTTAAATGATTCCCAATTTCCCATTATCCCATGCGATCCACACCATCCAGTCTTGGAACGACTTCTTTCGTTCGATACAAATGTTGATTTTTCTGGTACTTTGTCGGACGATAATTTCTTAAGATACAATTTCAAGCGTGCAAATGTTGTTGCTATAAACAATGCTGTAATTAACATAAGTTAGGATTCCATTCTTAATGACTGTAATATTGATGTGGCTTGCTAGATATTCTACTCCACTATATACGAAATAATTGACCACTTCCTATAATCAATACACCGTAATTTAAACCAGCACGATTACCTAAATGGTTTACACCAAAGCTGACAAACTTAGTAATCCAGAAGAAGAAACTACATAAGGCTTATACGCACTCAGGCTTGGATGATGATTACCGTCAATTTAGTTTTGTTAGGCAGCAATGAAAAGATTTGGCTCGTGTTTGTCACACTAATTATATTCAGAATGTGGAATACAAGATCAAATATAATCCCAAATCGTTTTGGAATTATGTTAACTCCAAGCGAACATCTAATAATATCCCTTCAAGTTTCACTTCACTCCCGAGGGTATAGTAAATAATTTTGCTACGTTTTTCGGGTCAGTTTACAATCCTCATACTTATAGTTCAAAGTGCAAATATATTACTATCTTCTCTAATCATATTATTGAATGTATTTTTAAATTATTAAGAATCACAGATGTTTTAAACAAACTTACCTCAATTAAAACAAGCCATATCTCTGGACCTGATGGTTTACCTGCTTTATTTTTAAAGAATTGCGCCTTTACACTTAGTAGACCTTTGTGGATCCTTTTCAACAAATCCCTTGCGGAGGGGACATTTCCCTCCATCTGGAAGGAAGCGTTTGTCACTCCCGTTCATAAATCAGGGAATGAGAAAATATTGGAAAATTACAGGCCGATATCAATTTTGTCATCGATCGCTAAGCTTTTCGAACGACTAGTAACTCGTTGCTTGACTGAAATACTCCAACCATTAATCTCATTAAAACAGCATGGATTCCGTACGGGTAAAACAACCGCAACTAATCTCCTTATTTATGAATCATACATTGTCAGTGCCTTTGTCGATCGAGTACAAGTCGATTCCATCTATACCGATTTCTCGAAGGCATTTGACAGTGTTGATCATTGTATTCTTATTAAGAAATTACGTAACCTCGGCATTGGAGGTTTTGTTCTCCACTGGATCAAGTCGTATATTACGGGAAGATCTCAACGCGTTCGGATTGGCCAGTGTGTCTCGCGTAACATTATTGTCTCCTTCGGTGTTCCACAGGGGTCTCACCTGGGACCACTGCTTTTTAACGTGTTTGTGGACGATGTAATTAAATGTTTTCCTAACGCTCAATGTCTTCTATACGCCGATGACATAAACATTTTCATGCGAGTTAGCACATGCGAAATGCCGTTCGCTTACAGAATTATTTGCTATCATTTCAATTATGGTGCCAGTCGAATAAACTTCAACTTAACTCTTAACTTAAAAAAAATGCAAAGTCATAACCTTTTCTAGACGTCAGTCTACCGTTGTGTATGGATACCGATTGATGGATGATCCATTGGAACGCGTAACATCAATCAGAGATTTGGGTGTGGTCTTCGATTCCGTGCTCTCTTTCAACGAACATATATCGAATATTATTGCCAAAGCCTATCAGCTTCTCGGATTTGTAAAACGGAACTCCAGAGAGTTCTCGGATTCGAAGACCATACTCATACTATACTACACTTTAGTGCGTTCTCATTTGGAATATGGCTCTTGCGTTTGGTCTCCGTACACGGCGTCAGACAAACACAGGATTGAATGCATCCAAAGAAAGTTCATTCGGTTTTTAGGTTATAGATTTAACATTATCGAAAGCACTGCTGAACTCTGTAACCATTTCGGCATCCAAAGTTTAGAGCAACGTCGGTTTAACTTTGACGTAACTCATTTAAAATCGTAAATGATTAAATCGATTGTCCGGACCTTCTAAATTGGATAGGAGTGCATGTTCCCGCTAGAACTTAAATAAAAAATCAAAGTTTTAACGTTCCATTTAGAAGGACGGATTACGCTCTGCGCTCGACCTCTACACGTATTTTAAGGAACGCCAACGAAGTCAATATTGAATTCTTTGTTGACTCCTACAACACCTTACTGCGCTTATTGAAATCGTTGTGAATTTTGTGTTATTTTGGTTTGTCCCTGATTGGTATACACTTTTAATATTAGTGCTGATTTCTGTATTGTATTATTTATTTATATGTTCTTATTCTGTATGTTTATATTTATGTATTGGCCGTCCGTTCAATAAAGATTAAAGATTACAATTGCAAACCATTGTTTTCCCTATGATATTTACATAACTCGGCGTAAACTGAAATTTGATTTATCGTATCAACTTGACATAAGTAAACGCCAGTCGACCTTTAGGCTATCTTGTCAACTTGACACAAGTCGGCGTGAGCCAACATTTAGTTTATTGTGTCAGCTTCACATAAATCGGCGTTAGCCGACATTTAAATTATAATGACAATTGATGTAATTCGGCCTTAGACGACATTTAGTCCATTATAGTAACTTAACATAAATCGGCGCTAGCCGACATTTGGACTACAAAGACAGCTGACATAAGTCGGGGTCAGACGATATTTGAACTACAGGGTATCCTGTGGCAAATTTTAGATTTTTAAGTGAAATAACTTTTTTATTTTTCAACATTTTTTATTTGGGAGAATTTCCAATTAAAATTCATTCTTTGGGACATTATTTGTGAAACACATCATTCAAATCACGTTCTTCACAGCGGATGACCTCTTCTAAACGGTTCCTAAAATTTTGCAACGACCGGTATGGCTGGTGTTATGGCGCGAATTTCTTGAGCAATTTTTTGTTTTAACTCGTTCAAATTCAAATTTAAATTCTTCAGATTTAAGATATAATCTTCCTTTTCTTGGCGTTATGGTACCCGGTTCTTTATAATTTTCAACCCGACTTTTGATTCATTTCAAAGAATGATCACGATTAATGTTTTGTAAGCCATGATGCGCCGAAAAGAAAAAATATATTCGCGCAGCAATGGGAGATTTTTTTTTGTAATACGCTTTTATGCAGAGAGCACGGTCTTCAGCCGTAAAGCGTTCCAAACCATCTGATTTTCCAAAGCATTGTCTTCAATATGCGTACGCACTGAAAAATGTCCCGCAATCTAATATCGAGTTATTTTACTTAAAAATCGGAACTTTGCCACAGGATACCCTGTAAAATGGCAGTTAACATAACATCGGTGTTAGCCGATATTTAGTCCATTGCTTTAATTTGATATGAGTCAGTATCAGCCGATATTAGTCTATAGTTTAATTTGACAAAAATCGACATTAGTCCATTGTGTCAGTCTGACTTAAGTCGGCGTCAGCCGTTATTTGGACTATAATAATAGTTAACATAAGTCGGCGCTAGCCGACATTTAGTCCATTGTGACTCTACTCGACACGAGTTTGAATTTAACTATAATGATGGTCATGTTATTTGTTTTCTTTGTGACAGTTATTACATACATTTTGACAGTTGTGATATATTTTAAAGTAACGAGTGTCATCCATTCCCAGATTAAGTATGAAGTAAAATTTCGAGTTTAGAAAAGCCTGAAAATTTGGTTTGGTCGCGTAGCGCTACGCGCTACGCGACCAAACCAAATTTTCAGGCTTTTCTAAACTCGAAATTTTACTTCATGCGCCACGCGTATAAAACACTGATTTAAAGAAAAGCTAAAAATATGTACTGCTAAGATGTGATGGATCAATATTTACCGAGATACAGCGAAAAAACGCAAACATTGTTTTTTGTGAATGTTTTATAAATAATAATAAGAAAAGTACAACAAATTTAGTATGAGACACTTTCCACACTCTTAATATTTTAAATCGTTATATCTTTAACGAGCTGGCCCTGGTAATATGTATGAGCCAGTGAAGTAGCTAGGGAATAATGAATCCTGTACTAAAGTTACCTAAAATAGCTGATATACCTAATAATTGAAAGATACGAAGTTTCGCAATTGTTGCTCTAAAGTCTATATAATAATTCCTCCACAAACTATTAAACAATTTAAACAATTCAATAAACAGCCAACATTCAAATTATTCCTCTATTTCCTAGCAAATATAAAATTATGTAAACAACCTACTTTCAAAATGTTCCTACACGAGTTAACACTAAAATGTAAAACTTGTCAGTGTGCAAATATAACGACCCAGTGACACTTTTCTAGAGTTTACAAGAATCCTTTTTATGTCGAACGCTCCACGACTTCGCGTCGCGTCGTGTCCCCGTGGATGGAAACGTGATGACACCCCCTAATATGTATGCAAATGTAAGCCCGCTGGCTGCATTCCGACTTATAACGCGGCATATGTAAACCGAAATTGTAACCCCGTTATGCCCCGTGTTCACAGGAATACGACGATTCTTGACACCTCTCGCTGTTACCACTAGAAACGTTCCCACAATCCTATTTTAAGTATGCCATTTTGCATGCTTAAATTCTAAAGTTTGGAATTTAAAGAATGTAACATGTTAACTCGTAAACTGTATAAAATATATTTTTTGATATTAATTATTTGATTAAGACTGAAATACACATATTTCAGTCTTACGCCAGACTTTATTAATGGAACAGCACAAAACGTTCTGACATACTAACTAAATACTTGTGCAGAGTAGAATCTTAAAAAAAAATATTCGAATCACCTAATGTAATTAAAAATATGATTTGAATCCTGTTTTTCGATTCACGAATACAATTCCTTTAAAAATAATTTGAATTTATATATACAGAGAGTTTTATGTAACACCGAACATTTTTATAACGAGAATTTTTCTTTTAAGTATACATAAGCATACGTTGTACATTTGCTGATGCTCGGTTTATTAAAAGAATTTAATTTGAAGCTTTAAACGAGTGTTTTCCACTCCCAGGCTAAGCATGAAGTAAAATTTCGAGTTTAGAAAAGCCTGAAAATTTGGTTTGGTCGCGTAGCGCGAAGCGCGGAGCGGCCAAACCAAATTTTCAGGCTTTTCTAAACTCGAAATTTTACTTCATGCGCCACTGGTACAAAAAACTGATGCAATGTAAAGTTTAGCGGTGTGTTTTAATCTTCGTAATATGTCAGTGTTTTGTACCGGTGGCGCATGAAGTAAAATTTCGAGTTTAAAAAAACCTGAAAATTTGGTTTGGCCGCTCCGCGCTTCGCGCTACGCGACCAAACCAAATTTTCAAGCTTTTCTAAACTCGAAATTTTACTTCATGCTTAGTCTGGGAATGGAACACACTCATTTCAAGTTTTAAATTGAACTCTTAAAAAAACAATGAGAATCTAAAGATTTACGGCATATACGCTGCAACTGGGACATATTTCTTGAATAATTTTCTCACTTATCACTTGGTGAAACATTTTTAAATATTGATAATGAAGGTTTAAATTAAATGGGACATACTTGAAAGAAAAATTCCCTGTATGTACAAGTTAAGGCATTAATTGCTATTGATTGGCAACAATTTTTGATGGACATATAGGCTTCCCAATTTACACATAACTTAAAAATTAAAGGTGCCAAATTGTATTGGATGAAAATGTTCGGTGTTATATAAAAGTCTCTGTATATTTAATTTTATAACCAAAAATGTAAAAAACCTAATTATTTATAATTGTTAATGAACATCATTGATAACAGACTAAATATATTATACCGTGTTATTCTAATTAAAAATGTATACGTGTTTTTAAACCTTTACGTTAAATCAGTGTTTATAATCCCGACGCATGAAGTAAAATTGCGAGTTTAGGAAAGCCTGAAAATTTAAATTTGGACACTACGCTTCTCTCCGCGCCCGAATCCAAATTTCAGGTTAAATTTGAAATGCTTCATGCTTAATCTGGGATTGGAAACACTCATTAGAAGCCTCACGGTAAAAACAATTATAAAAATTAACATAAATAAATCGTGATATGTATGTATTGTACCTCTATCTAATAAAAAAATCCCTGTATCGTAAACATTTATTATTGAATAATAATGTAAATGACTTTTTTCTATTTGAAAGAAAAACAGGAATTTTATTCCTAAAACTTAGTTCCTGGATAATATAAATCTCGACCAATATTTGTGATATATTTGACACATCAAAATCGACTTTAACGTAGTAAAATAATTGACGTCTTGAATGTGAATGGGTTAAATAATATGCAAAGCTTGTCAAATCAGTGTCATTAAAGGTCAAAAGTTACGTCAAATGACAAACATTTTGTATTTTGTAATATTATACTTTGATTAAAAAACACTTAGAACCTTTCTTCAATACTTTATTTTGTAACCAAATGTACATTTCGGACACGAAGTGTCCATTATCAATGGTTTGATACTAATACGTATTAGTATCAAACCATTGATAATGGACACTTCGTGTCCGAAATGTACATTTGGTTACAAAATAAAGTATTGAAGAAAGGTTCTAAGTGTTTTTTAATCAAAGTATAATTATCTTCAAGTAACTCAATCAATCCAAAAAAAAAAAAATTGTAATATTATGTTATAAAACTGAAATAATAGATGAATATTTATGCTTGAATAACTTACAAGTCTTGCACACATTAACAATAATGTAAAAATATAATAAAATAATTATGTAACCAACCCAACCTTTAACATTTCCTCAATATTACAATTTCTATTGATTTTTAGTGACAGTTATGACAGTTTTCAATAATTATAATTTGTTGATATCATGTCTAGTGATTTATTATATATTTCCAAGATCCCCATAGAGAACACGAAAAGAAAAACATCCTGTATATACATTTTTTTTGTTTTCAAGTATAAGGGAAGTGAAAATTGGGGAATTTTAAATCGCCTCGTTTTCGTTTACAATATATTTTTCCATTTTTATAGCCCTGTTAATCTTCAAGCCTTCTGTTCCAATTAGTGTATATCCCTTATTATCTTAAAATTGTGTGGATTAAAGAAGTAATTCAATGCGATGCAAAGTCACTCTACATATTATAATTATTAATATTCTTTCTTATACTGCACATAATCTCCATGCTTTAATCGCTAATTAATTCTTGAATTAAATATCGAAAATAATACATATTTCCAGAAAGGAGTTGGTGGTGAAAATTACTTTTAATGTTATTCAATCGTGCATAATGATTGCATAAGTCGAGTACATTTTTATTTAATTCTATCAACAATTAACAATTTTATAAACAATCTGCATTGTGTATAAGGCAAACATTTGGAACATATTTTTTTTTCTCATAATTATTGCATAATTCGGGTATTTTTTTTTTCGATTTAGTTAACATGTGCTATAGGGGGAGGGCCAAAAATTTGTTTTGTTTTCGCTAAAAAAGAGGTGCAATTTTTCATTCTTGCGGCAATTAGAAATGCATAAATAGTGCATCATTCTGCATTCGTTTATTTTCATTATTTTTTTAAATGGGAGGGTAGGTAAATGGAGGTAAATTTTAGACATTTATGTAGATACATTTTCAACGGTCCTTTTTACTCTCTTTGATTTTTTTTTTAGATCTTTTTGTATTTTTTCAACAATTATCTTATTTTTTTACAATGTTGAATAAGTTGGTGAAATAAAGTCACTAAAACAGAATAAATCTGTTTTCATTTAAGTATAATTCTAATAATTATCTGTTACTCTTGGATTAGGCATAAAATTACATTCCGAGTTTACAAAAGCCCGAAATTTTACTGCATGCGTAACGCTGACAGACAGCCTTATTGAGAGGGCCAATTTTTGCTGGTTGTGTGTTTCTGAGATACGAGATGGCGCAGAAATAGCAAAATTGCAGAAAGTAGTTTTGACTATGTATTGGATTATAGTGCCTGCCAAATTGTATCACAATGAATAATAAAAATCATGAGTGCGGAGCGCATTGTGTGTTTGTTTACATACCGCCGTGAGAATGAATAAATGGGTATTGAATTACAGAAGACAAAAGACACAAGTAAACTAGATAAATGGGCAGCTTGGTGGTGTAGTGGTTAGAGTGTTGTACTGCCACGCCACGGACCGGGGTTCAAATACCGGCCTAACAAGTTGTCTGCTTTTATATAGGTTAGGATAAAAATGCCAAACACTCCGTCTTCTCGGATATGACGTTAAATGCATGTAGGACCCGTGTACTGCCTGGATGTTGCGTGCACGTTAAAGATCCCTACCGGTTGGTTGGAACTCCCACCGGGTTCGGCAAAATTCCCGGATAGCTGTAGACCTAATCTCCGGCGTCATGATTGGCCTTAGCAGCGGAAATAGATGACGTAAAACCCAAAAAAAAAAAAAAATAATAATAAAAAAAACTAGATAAATATTCACGATTTTAATTTCTATCGACATACATGTATAACGAAACAGATGCCTTTACATTAATAATTTTATTTATTTGATTCTAAATACAGTTTATTTTCTTTAAATATTTAGATTATCCTTGTTTTTTTTAAGAGTTCAATTTGAAACTTTAAACGAGTGTTTTCCACTCCCAGACTAAGCATGAAGTAAAATTTCGAGTTTAGAAAAGCCCCGTGAAAATTTGTCGAGGGTCGCGCAGCGACCCAAGATAAATTTTCTGGGCTTTTCTAAACTCGAAATTTTACTTCATGCGCCACACGTATAAAACACTAAAATACTATGAAATGTATGTATACAACCTTACTTGAAATCAGTGTTTTATACGCGTGGCGCATGAAGTAAAATTTTGAGTTTAGAAAAGCCCAGAAAATGTTGACGGGGCTTTTCTAAACTCGAAATTTTACTTTATGCTTAGTCTGGGAGTGGAAAACACTCGTTTAAAGCTCCAAATTGATCTTTAAAAAAAAACAACGGATGTCGGAAAATTTACAGCTTATGCATATGTTACCTAAAAGAAAAATTCCCTGTATTTATATTGTAGACAAACAGTTAAATTCTGGCAACATAAAATATATATTCATAATCAAAATTTACATTGCTGTTATGGAGATTTCTAAGCAACGGTTAATTTTATTTATCATTTATTTGAAAATAATCTATTTAATATGTTATATTAAATAGATTATTTTCATATATATAATAATTACTTCAATAAATTAAAGCAATATGAAAAAGAAATAATGTTTTGTATCCTAGTATTGCACGTATTTATGTGATCATTTAAGAGTGTTATATTATATGATTTATATATAATTTAAGAAACATTTTTTGAAAAAAGAATAGTGTCAATTTATTCGCAAAGCTTTCTATGTGCAATATGTATAAGTTTCAAAGATCTATTTTCATTATTGTGGAAGATTAATCGTTGTTCGTTCTTATGGCCAAATAATATGTGAATTTCCGATCTTTATAGAATTGCCGCTAATATCATTATAGTTTAATTTCTATGAGACCTGAGAAATATGATACCAACAGTTTGTATTAATAGAACAAAATATACTAGTTAATTAACGTGGCAACATAGCATTTTCATGCGTACCAACTTCAATTTAATTAAGTTTTAACCTTTAAGAGGTTATGTTTCATTGCTTATGTTTGTGAAAATGTTTCTTCCTCTGAATTATTTTAATAAATTTTATGTCTAATTAATGATTCCACTCCTTGGTTAAGCATGAAGTAAAATTTCGAGTTTAGAAAAGCCTGAAAATTTGGTACTTCATGCGCCACGCGTATCAAACACTGATTTTAAGTAAAGTTCAAAATATACTGCATAGGGTGTCCCATTTTCAATGGTTTCGTCAAGTAAAGTACCATTAATAATAAAGATAGAGAAAAATCACAATACGTTTCCAAGGGTCATTTTTAGTGCTAATGTCATGTACCTTATCAAAATGTTCTTATCTACAATTGTTTTCGAGTTATACGTCAAAAGTAAAATTTGCCACTTTCGAAATGTTAAGATAACTCCTTTATTTATAAAGATATTTCCTTGTAGTAACAGCTTTCTTAGGGCACTTTTTTTTAGTAGAATACGCTGATGTTATTAGATTTTGTCCTAAGTTTAAAATTACGAAGCTTGAGAACCATTGGTATTCTAGATAAAATTGACGTAAAGTTTGTGCGAGCAACTTTTTCTTTTAAAATCGTGCGATCCACAGTGTGGCCGACTGAAGGTAACGCGGCCACGGGTGTAAGCGGGGGGCTAATTTTCAACTTGGATTGTTTAAAAAACTAGGCACTGCATCACGTTCCTTATACTTTAGAACCCAAAAATATAGATTTTCAACACAATTGTGTTTATATTTAATGAGTAATTAATTTAAAAACACGGGTAATTATAAGATGTGAATTTATAATGAAAATCAATGCACGGTTAAATGGATGAATTATAGTAACTGCTTGAAATATTTATCTTGTATTTTTTTTTTGTAAAAAACAAATGATCTGCTCATCAGAGATACAAAGAACCAAATTAATATCTTGATTAGTTAATGAATTATTATTTTTTCAATTTACATAACTTTTAAATATAAATTTAAACTTTGCGAGATCCGTAAAAACGCAATTCAAATTTGTCCAACCTATAATTACTACCAAATCATAGCTCCAAGTTTCCTCTACAACAGAAATTTTTGTTTTTTCAATTATCAAACCAACTTTTTAAGAAAATAATTGATTAATATTGCGAGTCGCCTCAAAACGCCTATCGCGCGCAGGCTAGTTTGGCAAGAAGATGATCGAGCGGCCGCGCGATCTTATAAAAATATTCAATATTACTTTTTAAAATGGTATAAAGACTTTTTTCAAATGCCAATCCATTAGTTAAGTTCATAATGTGTAATTTGTTCCATATTTATATTTACACAGTAGCACTAAATTTATAATAATCCAAATTACAACTACATTTTGATCGGCTCGGTTATTATAATGCACACGCATCATAAAATGAATGTAAACTAAAATCAAAATACAATAATGCTTTAAAACTTGTGATACAAAAATATCCACTTGACACCCTTCAGAAACAAAACGAAAAAAAAAAACTAGAACTGTGAAGTGCAGAACACAAATGTTAACGCGGACCAGTTAAGTGTGTCCTGGCTTTTTTCACACTTGACTTATCAAAATATCATCTTAATATTTTAAATAAAAACAACTAATTAATTTCTATCATTTTTCTTTAAAAATTTATTGAGTGACGTAAAGATCAGTTATTAATTGATAAATTCAGCACTAATAATCGTTCTTCATACTTTTTTTTTCCTGTGGGGGCCGTCTTTCTTTCGGATCCGGATGCACTGCAGCCTAGGTGACTTATTGTACTGCCCCAATATTATTACATTCTTTATACTTTTATTTAATTTTCGAAAAATAACTTTTATTGGTTTTAATTAATAATAAAAAATTAATAAATAAATTTTCTCTGTAAACAATGTGATAATTAATGGATTAGTATTTTGAAAAAGTACCATTTTTGGGAGTAATATTAAGTATTTTTATAAGAACGAGCAGCCCCTGGATCACCTTCCAGCCGAACTAGCTTATTGCCTGCGCGCGATACACGTTTTGAGGCGACTCGCGACATTAATAAATTATTTTCTCAAAAAGTTGGCTCGATATTTGAAAAAAATAAAATTTCTGTTGTAGAAGAAACTTGAGGCTATGATGCGGTAGTAATTATAGATCGGACAAATTTGAATTGAGTATTTGCGGGTCTCGGAAAGTTTAAATTTATATTTAAAAACTATGTAAATTGAAAAAAAATTAATTCATTAACTAATCATGACATTAATTTAGATCTTTGGGTATCTAAAGCACAGATTTAGGTTTTTCAAAAAAAAAAACAGTATATAAATATTTCAAGCAGTTAAAAAAATATATTCGTTTAACCGCGCATCGATTTTCGTTATAAACTCACATCTTAAAATGACTCGTCTTTGTGAATTAATTACTCGTTAATTATAAACACTATTATGTTGAAAAATACCTTAGGGTTCTGAAGTATAAGGAACATTACATAGTATCTACTTTTTTAAATATTTCAAGTTGAAAATTACCGCCCCGCTCACACCCGTGGCCGCGTTGATTTCAATCGGCCACACTGTGCGATCGTGGGTCTAATGGAAAATCCGCCCGTGGACATTAGTATTCGTCTGAATTGAATTACTAGTAGTTAGTAGGAATATTTGGAAATAGCTCGCTGTTATTTTAAGTTTTCCTCAGTAGTTATGTAATCTAATTAATGACTATTTATCGCATGTTAATCTTAAATTCCCCAATAAAAATGATCGGTTCATTTACACTCATCTACCATGTATTAAATTTTTTCTACCCTCATGAATAAATAATTTACCTACATTATATTTGACTTAAGTATTAATAATCCGTCAATAAAATATTAAATAACTGACAATGATAATTTTCTGGATCGATACATTCACACAGTTGATTTAACAATACTTAAATATCAGTGCGCCCTTCCGAAAACAATCCAATCCGCCAACGCTGTATTTATTTATCGAAAGCGCTGTTTTAACAGAAATTGAAGCGTGCTGTATGTATTCGTTTTTTATGTCGATATATTCTGTATGTATTTATTTTTCGGTGCAATTAAAACGATTCGGTTTCAAGTTCGGCCAGGCGGGCGCTGATAAAAACGCAGTTTGAAATTACATTTCGTACAATGAGCGGCATTTATGAGATACCGCGAAACATTCCCGACTTGTCGCGCTATCACTGCACTTTTATTTCGGGAATTCGAAACTCAATATCCGTCCTTGTGTGATATGATATCGTCTTGTATACAACGATAGTTTCGGTTTTCGGGTGTCGGAATTGGTAATTTTAGATTGCTTTCAAGTTTGAGTATGATTATTTAAAGGTAGTTCATTTATAAATATAGACAATTTATTTGGAATCTTATAACCAACAACAGAAGTTATTTCAATTAATAATTAAATGGTCTCGATATATCGTTGGCTTACAATTAATAGGATGCTATATTCCATTAAGTTGCCATGCAACATCCAACCCAATAATTTTCATCCAGCGATATGTTATTCTGGAAAACCATAAGATAAACGTTCATGTTTAATTATGCAGTTTATTAATTTTCAAGACAGTACTTTAATTCCAAGCAGCGGCATAACTAGGGGATGTAAGACCCCACAATGGGTGGGGGGAGGGGCTTACGCCAAGGTCCCCCCTACCGATGTTACCTTGCCTTAAGGTATTGGGCTTTAAGTAGCAATTCATCTAAAAAAATTGACAAACATTAATTTAAACATTACAGAGAACTCTCATTTAAAAAATGTGGAAAATAAATCAATTCAATTCAAATTTAATTAAACTTTGAGCGCTTGTATTAAACACATGTTTTAAGGTCGAAAATTTACATGTTATTTGGCCATAAGAACGATCAACGATTAATCTTCCACAATAATGAAAATAGATCTTTAAATCTTATACATATTGTACCTACATTAAAGCTTTGCAAATAAATTGACGGTATTTATTTTGAAAAAATGGTTCTTAAATTAAATATAAATTAAATAATGGAACACTGTCAAACGATCACATAAATCCTTGAAATGCTTCCATTGGAAACATTATTTCTTCTTTATATTGCTTTAATTAATTAATAATTTATATAAACATGTTGTATTAAATAGATTGATCGAAAATAAATGGTAAATAAAACTGATCGTTGCTTAAAAATCTCCATAAGAGCAATGTAAAATTTGATTATGCTTTCAATAAATATGAGGCAGCATCGTGTCTTTTTCGTGATATTTTAAAAAATATACTATGATTTCTAAAAATATGTGAAAAGAAATTAGATTTGATATGTAGAATTCGTGTACGCCAGCCGGGAGCCAAAAGCCCTCGTCACGACTCGGGCTCCTGGCTCCCGGCTCCCGACCTTCAATTTATTTATTTATTTATTTATTTACGGACATCGCCTATTTAACAATAATACATTAAATTCGTTTACAAAAAGTATATAAATTTTAACTAAAAATAAGTAATATACACACCAATTAAAAAATATATTACAAAAAAAATTAAATTCAACTTAAATGAACACTACCAAAAGTACTAAACTAAAGAATACACCTAGACAAGTCAATAACCCTCAGACCACGCTTAAACAAATTAAAAGATGAGCAAAATATATGGAAATTTGAGTCGGAATTTAAAATGTTGCAATATTTCATCATCCTAACCATGGGATTGTGAATTCCATAGTTGGTACAATGAAACGGCAGACGAAATAAAAAATAGTCCTAGTGGGCTTAGAGATAAGAAAATTGAAGTTAAGGATTGAGAGCAAATTACAAGAGTCAATTAAGCCGTTAATTAATTTAAATGCAAAACACAAGTCGTGCGTAATTCGCCGACATTCAAGCGAGCTTATGTTTAAGAGCAATAGCATATTAGAATGGCTAAATGTAGTGCGAGAATGACCAAGCCTATAAGAAATTAATCTTAAAAATTTGCTCTAGACCATTTCAATTTTAGTTATTGACTTCTTGTAGAATGGACTCCATATTGTTGAACCATACTCCAAATGTGAGCGTACAAGCGATATATATAATTGCAAATGCATATTTTCTGACGCGGACTGTTTGTTATTGATACACAACAAAGGAAGACGCTTTAAAATTTGGTTTGATCGCTTTGCTTCTCTTCGCTACGCGACCAAACTAAATTTTCACGCTTTTCTAAACCTCGAAATTTTACTTCATGCTTAATCAGGGAGTGGAAACACTTGTTAGAAGTTTTAAACTAAACGCTATTCGAAAACAACGAATGCCTGTAAATTTACAGAGTATAAATCATGATATGTATGTTTACTTAAAAGAAAAACTCCCTGTATACAATTAATTATTTAGTAATTTGTTAATTCATAGTTAAATATTTCTATGTTACAGCACAGAGAACTCCATACTCTGTGGTTATAGATATTTTTCATCTAGAAATAAAACCCTACTTTCTGAAACGATTGCCCTTTTTGTAAATAAAACCGTTATTGATAATACCTACAATAAATATTCCTTATTACATTCGTTTGGAGTGTTTTGATTAAACGGTTTTTCTTTTGTGGTGGTGAGCAATAATTTGTAGAGATAAATAGAAGGAAGGAACGGAATCTATTATATGAACATCGCCCCGGTTGTATTGTCGGTGGAGATTTTTATCGCGGGTGTGCGCGCTGATTTATGGATATGTATTACGCAAAGCCGAACAACTTAATGTAGGAGGAATTTTAAATGAAGTGCGCTAGAACGATACACTCCTCCGCCACGGATATCTAGTGCCCTCGGTGTGGGACAATGGATAGCCGAAAAAAATTAGAGGCGTTTCCAAAGTTTATCAGCAGTTTACTATAAAGGTTTATCTCTGGTGGAAATGATGTATTGTAACGGGTTTTTGATTGAATTCTCTGTTTGGAGATTAATTGAAAATGATATTGTTTCAGTTAAATTGTTTTAATAAAATTCAATATCGTTCGTGGAAGCTATTAAATCGTGGAAAATAATAATTTAAAGTATACATTTTTACAAAGTAGATACTTGTTTATTTTACTGATCAATAAATGGCGGCAGTCGTAATCAAATAATTATAATTACACATTCATAATTAACAACAATGAACAATATATAGCGACACTCATCCGCAATAATGTTGAAATTTAAAATTTATTGCCCATCAGTGGTGATGTGGATCTGGAAATCTGAAACGCGTCTGGTGGTTGGAATGCTGAATTCAAATTCAATTTTAATAAATGTATAGTTATTTATATTGAACTCAGTTGACACAGTGATTTTCATTAGAGTTTAGCTCAATTTCAATTACGTTTAACTGTTTCAATATTTTCCCCTCTGAAAATTATTACATGTAGGTAGAAGAAGTACATGAAATGATAACCATGTATTCTGAACAACGATTATTCGGGTTACATAATCGCCCCCTTTCATGCCCATAATGAAGCGTTATTAGTGCATTAAATATTCCTCTTTCACTTAAAAGAAGATTATCTCGAGTTCTTCCCACAAGAAGTGTCTGGGAGGTCCGCTATCTGCGTGTACGTATGTTAATTTCTTTTCCACCTATTGATTATAGTTTTGTTCCAGTCTACTGTCAACATCGCTCGTGTTTTGTCGTTTGTCCGGGAGGGATATTAATGGCGCGTCGGAAAAGTTCACGCCTCCGATTAGGCGAAAATTCCTGTGATGGAAACAATCGCGAAATGTACACGAAAAACGGAAAAGTGATTTTGCTAATTAATCACCCGTCGTAATTAATAGATTCGTACTTAATTAAAATTCATTTGAAGGGGGCGGAGGGCTTATTTATCGGTTATTAAAATTAACGCTTCAAATCGCATAAAGCTTTTAAATTAATAATTATTTGCTGTTTGGAAATGTATTATTGCTTTCTACATCAAAATTATGATTTTACTTGGAAACATAATTATTTTGTTGGCAAACATTTTTGGCTGTTATGATATCCATCATTTTTTTAACATTTCTGATACTTTTCGAATATAAAAATTTGCGAATATTAGCAAAACGTCAGAAAACATGAATATCAGGAAATGGATGTAAAACGAATCCAAACATGTATAAAATATTGTGTTTTTTTAAGTTCATCCAAATTTTACATTTTTGACTTAATTGTAAAATGATGATGATTTTTTTCAATTCGTTTTAATGTTAATAGTTTTAGTCATTTTTAGATAGCTTTGTTATTTTCACAGAAAATAATAAATCCTAATTAACTTAACTAAACTAAAAGTTTGTTATGAATTATTTTTAACGTACAATAACAATAATCACGTGATCTTTATTTTTCAAAATTTTGTTTTCTATATATGTATTATTATATTATGTTAAGAATTTATCTTTTTGTAATATTACTCTGTAATTGGCAGAGCTGGGACGAATCCTCGTAGAAAGGATTCCTAATATGATTCGAATCACGAATACTCGAATAACGGATTCGTAAGAGATAAATATGATTCGAATCAAAGATTGGAATCCTGTTTTTTCAAATCACGAATATAAATCCTTTAAGAATAAATTTGATTATATAATTTTTTTTCAACCATTTATATATAAATATCGTTACCAGTTGTTTTAGCAAAAATATTTAAAACCTAATTATTTTAATTAATACTGAACATCGTTGATAACAGACTAAACATCTGATTCCCTGTTACTCTGATTACAGATGTATTTGTGTGTTTCTGAACTTCACTTTAAATCAGTGTTTTGTACGCGTGGCGCATGAAGTAAAATTTCGAGTTTAGAAAAGCCCGAACATTTGTCGAGGGTCGCTGCGTGACCCTCGACAAATTTTCACAGGGCTTTTCTAAACTCGAAATTTTACTTCATGCTTAGTCTGGGAGTGGAAAACAGTTTCGTATATAATATTGATAACTTTTGATAAACACTCGCCTTCTTGATTTAAAAAATAAACGATTGACTTTTCTTTTAGATACCTTATGGATCACCCTGTATTAAAACAAATACGCCCATCTTGTAGATCTCGCCACAAATGCATGTATTATACTTTTCTGTAGATCGAATAGTTTTTGAGTTATAACGTTTTTTGTCAAAGTTGAAAAATGTCGAGAATTTACTCGAGCTTTTTTGTATTTCGCAAAAGTTGCGATTAACTCAATAAATAATGGGAATGCAATAAAGTTGTTAGAATGAAAGTTTTAGATAATAAAATTTAGGATAATTTTTCTATCTTCAAGTTCTTTCCTAGCTATCTTATTTCTTGGAGAAAAATCGACAGTTTGTTGAAAGCTTCGTAAAGACTTATAATTTTCACAAAATCATGGAATAACGTCTTACAACTATTTGTTGGAATTTGTGTGTGTTTTTAAACTTCGGGATAAATTAGCGTTTTACGCGCGTGGCGCATGAAGTAAAATTTCGAGTTTAGAAAATCCTGAAAATTTGGTTTGGTCGCGTAGCGCGTAGCGCTACGCGACCAAACCAAATTTTCAGGCTTTTCTAAACTCGTAATTTTACTTCATGCTTAGTCTGGTAGTGGAAAACAGTTTTGTATATAAGATTGATAACTTTTGATAAACACTCGCCTTCTTGATGTAGAAAAAAAAACAATCGACTTTTTCTTTTAGATACTTTATGGATCACCCTGTATTAAAACAAATACGCCCATCTTATAGATCTCGTACAATAGCCTAAATGCATGTATTATAAATTTCTGTAGATCGAATAGTTTTTGAGTTATAACGTTTTTTGTCAAAGTTGAAAAATGCGGAGAATTTACGCGAGCGCGCTCGCTTTTTTTGTATTTCGCAAAAGTTGCGAATAACTCAATAACTAATGGGAAGTTATTTCGTAGCTATCTTATTTCTTGGAGAAAAATCGACAGTTTGTTGAAAGCTTCGTAAAAAACTTATAAATTTCACAAAATCATGGAATAACTTCTTAGAACTATTTATTAGAATTTGTGTGTGTTTTTAAACTTCGGGATAAATTAGCGTTTTACATGCGTGGCGCATGAAGTAAAATTTCGAGTTTAGAAAAGCCTGAAAATTTGGTTTGGTCGCGTAGCGCTACGCGCTACGCGACCAAACCAAATTTTCAGGCTTTTCTAAACTCGAAATTTTACTTCATGCTTAGTCTGGGAGTGGAAAACAGTCTTGTATATAATATTGATAATTTTTGATAAACACTCGCCTTCTTGATTTAGGAAAATAACAATCGACTTTCTGAAACCAAATTTTCAGGCTTTTCTAAACTCGAAACTTTACTTCATGCTTAGTCTGGCAGTGGAAAACAGTCTTGTATATAAGATTGATAACTTTTGATAAACACTTGCCTTCTTGATTTAGAAAAAAAACAATCGACTTTTTGAAACCAAATTTTCAGGCTTTTCTAAACTCGAAATTTTACTTCATGCTTAGTCTGGCAGTGGAAAACAGTCTTGTATATAAGATTGATAACTTTTGATAAACACTCACCTTCTTGATTTAGAAAAAAAACAATCGACTTTCTCTTTTAGATTCTTTGTGGATTTGTTTTAATACAGGGTATTAAAACAAATACGTCCATCTTGTAGATCTCGCCACAATAGCCTAAATGCATGTATTATACTTTTCTGTAGATCGAATAGTTTTTGAGTTATAACGTTTTTTGTCAAAGTTGAAAAATGCCGAGAAATTACGCGAGCGCGCTCGCTTTTTTTGTATTTCGCAAAAGTTGCGAATAACTCAATAACTAATGGGAATGCAGAAAAGTTGTTGGAATAAAAGTTTTAGATAATAAAATTTAGGATAATTTTTCTATATTCAAGTTTTTTCGTAGCTATCTTATTTCTTGGAGAAAAATCGACAGTTTGTTGAAAGCTTCGTAAAAGCTTATAATTTTCACAAAATCATGGAATAACTTCTTAGAACTATTTATTGGAATTTGTATGCGTTTTTAAACTTCGGGATAAATCAGCGTTTTACGCGCGTGGCGCATGAAGTAAAATTTCTAGTTTAGAAAAGCCTGAACATTTGGTTTGGTCGCGTAGCGCTACGCGCTACGCAACCAAACCAAATGTTCAGGCTTTTCTAAACTCGAAATTTTACTTCATGCTTAGCCTGGGAGTGGAAAACAGTCTTGTATATAATATTGATAACTTTTGATAAACACTCGCCTTCTTGATTTAGAAAAAAAAAAACAATCGACTTTTTCTTTTAGATACTTTATGGATCACCCTGTATAAAAACAAATACGCCCATCTTGTAGATCTCGCCACACCAGCCTAAATGCATGTATTATACTTTTCTGTAGCTCGAATAGTTTTTGAGTTATAACGTTTTTTTGTCAAAATTGAGGCTAGTCGAGAATTTACGCTTTTTTGTATTTCGCAAAAGTTGCGAATAACTCAATAACTAATGGGAATACAAAACAATCGTTCAAACAAAAGTTTTAGATAAGAAAATTTTGGACAATTTTTCTATCTTTAAGTTTTTTTGTAACTATCTTCTTTCTTAGAGAACAATAACAGTTTGTTAAAAGATTCTTATAATATAATTATAATTATTATAAGCAATTATAATTATAATTATATATATAATATATAATTTTTAAAAATCATGGAATAACTTGATTTTGCGCATTACTGAAAAAATATATCATTAGTAATTAGTAATATTTAATGTCGTTTTTATTGTGCGCGTTGACAGAGATGATAAAGTTTGTTAATAATCTAAGCATTATAACATAAAAACATTTTATATGTACAGAGAGTTTAAAGTTTAGTGACCACGATTTTTGCGTAACAACAATTTTTCAACACTTTTAGTAAATAACACACTTGGTTAAGATTTAATTAGTTGACACTGCAACACTTGTTTTGCCACACATGCAGATAAATGATGACAATTTTTCAGTTGAAACAATTAAAAATGTTCGAACTGAAAATTTACACATTAATCACTGCACGCTGTATAAGTTCCAATTGGAAAAAAAAAACCTTATTTATCGAAAAAATAGTTGCACTCCTCTCGATGAAGGTGCTATGTCAATTGAAAATGTCAAAGTTGCTTTAAAAAATTTCGTCGCAGAAAAATTTCATTAGATTATGAAATCAACCATTGCAGTGTATCCAGCCATGGCAGTGTAAACTGAACAAATAATCATAATGAAGAGACACTAAAAATGGACTTGTCAACTGCTTTTTAATCAAAACTTGAAGAATTTTATATTAGAGAAATAAAAACTTTATCAAAACGTTGGCTAGAAGTAGTTGGAAATGATAGCAATTAAATTATAACGAGTGTCTATAAACTGTCGGCATCTGGGTTGCTTTGAAAAACAAATTACATATCTCAGATTATGCCATACGAAACGGTAAAGCGGTGTAAGTGTGCTCTTAATTATCTAGAAATTGTCCAATACTTGCATAGATTTAAGGTTTTTTGGCGCCCAACCTGGGGCCATGCTAACGCTAGGCCCTTGTTGGGCGCCATAAATTGTGAAAGTAAAAGTTAAAAACTTCACGCTGATTAGTGTTTCGTACGCGTGGCACATGAAGTAAAATTTTAAGTTTAGAAAAGATTGAGTTTGGACGCTACGGGTCTAAATCACAACGCTCAGGCCTTTCAAACTCAAAATTTTACTTTATGCTTAAGCTAAGAGTGGAGAACACTCGTTTAAAAATATATAAAACGCTTGCATTTGAGGTTTTTTGGCGCCCAGCTTGGGGCCTAGTTGGGCGCGATAAATCGCAAGCATCTAAATTTAAAACATTCCACTGAATCAGCGTTTTGTACACGTGGTGCATGAAGTAAAATTTTGAGTTTAGAAAAGTTTGATACCCGACGCCCTAAGGGGCAACAAGGGATAGCAGAAGAAGAAGAAGAATAGCTTGAGTGTGGATTTGGACGTTCAGGCCTTTCTAAACTCGAAATTTTACTTCATGCTTTGTCTGGGGGTGGAAAACACTCGTTTAAGCTTCAAAATGAACGCTTAATAATTTTATTTTTTAACTTATTGATTAATAACTAAATACGCTTTAACTTGATTGGTACATTTTCTATACAGGGTAATTATACGGGTAATTTATCCGGTATTCAATAAATTAATGAATCTAAACAAGTTTACCGATATTTCACCAGAAAATCATGATATCGTTGTTTCAGGGGTAAAATTCATTAAGTACGTTACTTGGATAATTAATAGAATTTAAAGATTTACCTTTACCAAGTATTTTCCACTCCCAGACTAAGCATGAAGTAAAATTTCGGGTTTAGAAAAGCCCAGTGAAAATTTGTCGAGGGTCGCGCAGCGACCCGAGACAAATTTTCTGGGCTTTTCTAAACCCGAAATTTTACTTCATGCGGCATGCATATAAAACAGTAATTTAACGAGAAATTTAAATACACACAAAAGACATTTTTTATGTTAATCCCCACAATTATTTCGAATTATTTTTGACGATTCAAATCCTTTTGGAAGTATTCGAATTCTTTTATAAATATTCGAATCCATTTATAAATATTCGAATCCTTTTATAAAAATTCGAATCCTTTCATAAGGATTCGAATCCTTTTATATGGATTAGAATCACCCACCTTTGGATTCGAATACGAATACTTTTAAAAAAATGTAACGAATCCGGATCTCGAATCAAGTTGAACTAAAGTATTCGAATGCCTCTTTTGAATCCTCTAAAAGGATCCGAATCCAGGATTCGAATCCTGAATGATTCGAATCGTGCCTAGCTCTGGTAATTGGGTTGTCCTGTTGGGTTATAAATATTATTATTATTATTATATAAATATTTCGAGTTCATGCGTCATGAAAGAGTGGACACTAAACACTATATTCATGAAATATTTTGAAAACTTTCTAATAAATATATCAACATTTGTTTAGTAAACCTAAAATCATTAAGGAGTGAAAAAAATACGAAACTTATAATATTTGCTGCTGATTATTGTTCTAACGTTAAACAAACACAAAAGTTGTTTATGTGTCAATTACTTTTGTGTTTGTTTAACGTTAGAAAAATAATCAGTAGCAAATATTATAATATCTGTATTTTTTTCACTACTTGATGCTTTTTCAATTAATGAATTATGACGTAAATGTTTATTTATATTTAAACTGTTAACGGTGGAAGCTTCTACTTCGTTATACATCACAATTCACAAATGAACAATAGTTTCGACAACTTTAACTTGTCATTAATAATAACAAGTTAAAGTTGTCGAAACTATAGTCACTTATTAAAGATTCAGTTATACAAACAATATTAAAATCGTGTTTTATTTGTGTTTATTTATATAATTTAATAGTTGAGGCTGTTACTTGGTGGAATTCTATATCAACACTTTTAGTAAATAACACACTTGGTTAAGATTTCACTGTTTAAATGTTAAATGTTTCTTTATTGAACGGAGTTTCCTTTTACAAAAAATAAACTAATCTAACTTATAATAGTAAATATTTAAATAAATAATATTGCTGCAAATACAAAAAATAAAAATGTTAAAACAAATAAGATCATACTAAAAATAAATACACATACATATACATACACACATACATACATATATACATACATACATATATATACATATATATATACACATACATACATACGCACACCAATATCGCTATTAATTAAATCACGAAAAATACATAACCGAATAATTATGCTAATAATTTTTTTTTTTATCAAATCAAATACAAATGCTTAGATCAAGATGATTCAACCGTCTCCTAAATTGTTCAATCGGTACATTAAAAATATTCAAATTATAATTCGCAGAAAGTACATTTAGATTTCTCATGATTCTTGTTATTGGGTTATTTAAACCATAATTCGTAAAATGAAATGGTAGTCTGAACAAATCTTTGAATCTCGTATTTTTATTGATTGACACTGCAACAATTGTTTCACCACACAGTGGCTTCATCAGGCAGATGAATTATTCATCTGCCTGATGAAGCCACTGTGTGGCGAAACAATTGTTGCAGTGTTAATCAATAAACAGTGAAATCTTAACCAAGTGTGTTATTTACTAAAAGTGTTTATTTATATATATTTATTCATTAATTCCCAACAAAATTACAGATGTTCAAAGTTGGCTAATATAGTAGTATTTTTTCATTCAAGGTACAAAAATGAAAAAAAATATGCTAAAAATGTAGCAAAAACTTCATATTTGGATAACATTCACAGAAATAGAAAAAAACAAAACTAATAAATTTGGAGGGAAATTACAGTTGCTCATATCTGTATTTTCTAGTGCTAATAGTTTTTGTTATCTTTTTACAAAACTGTAAACTAAAAATCAACAAAACGTTGTAATTTAATAAAATTCTCATGGATTAAGAAAGGAATAAACGTTGTTTTAACGTTGAAAAATACAATTTTACTTGACTCTGAACCAACTTACAGTTGCTCAAATTTAACACAAATACATGTATTTTTTTTTTTTAGATTGGTGGGAATAAGAGGGAATAGAAGAGTGACGGAATGGATGAGAGAGGATGGCCCCGGAGTAAGGACGCTGGAGAAGTTGGGGGAAAAGAGGGAAAGCAGAAGGAAGAGAGGGGGCAGTGATTAGTGTAGATATGGATGTAATATAGTATTATGCCAATAAAGGTCTTTTTTTACATTTGGTTTTTCTTTAAATAAAATCACAAAAAGTAACAAACCGTGAGAATATTATCAAATTAAAAAACATTTTTAACAAGTACATAAACATTGGTGTAACGTTAAAGTAAAAATAATAAAAGCAATTAGTGTAGAGTCAATTTAAAGTTTCTCAAAATAGACTAAAAATATAAGTTAATTTTCAAAATGTCAAAAAGTAAAAATATTGTTTAAACAAACAGTCGAAATTAGTAAAAATGGTTAGATATAATTATAGATCTAACCATTTTTACTAATTTCGACAGTTTGTTTCTACAAGTTCTATAAATTGGCAAAAATCAGAAACTTTAAATATATTCGTGAAAATGTACAAATATCATTAAAATTCACTATAATCTCAAAGAGTGGCATAGTTAGCATAGATTGGCAAATACATTAAAATATTTTGTAAAAGTTGACAATATTATATAAAAAGGAATTGAATTTTGATTTCAGTATTTTCTTCGAAAAAATCGATAAACAAATCTTCAAAATAAATGTGACCGTCTTTAAACAATTGATAATTGACAAACTGATCTTTTTCACTCTAAACAATTGGTTCAGGATTTCACTTGTGCAGACCACAGTTATCACGATGTTTGCGTTATGTTTTTTGTCGTTAATTAAGTAACAGCAATATCTTGTGCTATTTTCACATCCGCAATTGTTGTATCAATTCCATGGTATGTCATTATTATTATATAATCATATTACTTTTTCTTAATTATTTTAGCTGTAAATTTTCTGACATTCGTTGATTTTTAAAACAGTTCAATTTGAAGCGTTAAACGAGTTTTTTCCACTCCCAGACTAAGCATGAAGTAAAATTTCGAGTTTAGAAAAGCCCCGTGAAAATTTGTCGAGGGTCGCGCAGCCCCGAGACAAATCGCGAAGCCCCGAGACAAATTATCTGGGCTTTTCTAAACTCGAAATTTTACTTTATGCGCCACGCTTATAAAACACAGATTTTAAGTGAAGTTCAAATATACATAAATTTGACAATATTATAGTGTTTTATAAGCATCCAGCGAAAATTCTTAAAGATGCTGTATTTTAAAAAATACCGTATTTATCCCATTCGAAATTACGACCACAGCAAGCTGCTTCAAGAGTTTGATATGCCAACTTTAGAATCGCGCAGGCAACTATCTTCTTTATTATTTCTATTTAAATTATTACATAATCGCATTGATGATATAAACTTACTTTCTAAACTTAACTTCTATGTCCCTAGGTTAAACTCTAGGTGTTCCCCCACCTTTGCGTATCCTACATCTAGAACAAATGCTCTTTATTACTCTCCGTTAGTTCGAATCATTCGAAATTGCAATAATAACCCAAATATTGATATATTCAATGTAATACCCCAGCTAATCAGGAATGCATTTTTATAAGTAATAATCTATAGCGCACAACCTTATATGTATCCGTACTTCAAGATTTATACACTCCAAATTTTCCATGTTTTCTTTATAAGTGTTATTATTAGTAATAGTTACGCTATATTTTAGATATCATTATACATTTCTCTGTAATTGGAAGTAATTCTGTTGAGAAATAAAGCATTATTATTATTATTATAAGCGTGCTCATGAAGTAAAATTTCGAGTTTAAAAAAGCCTAAAAATTTGGATTTGCCGAGGCGAGACTCGCTTCGCTCACGCGCCTCAACAAATCTAAATTTTCAGGCTTTACTCAACTCGAAATTTTACTTCATGCTTAATCTGGGAGTGGTGATTACATGAATTTTAAAGATTTTCGTGTATTTCCAAAATATTCGTTAATTTTAAATATGCCGAAATTTTTCATGAAATTTACGTTGTTATTTGTAAAAATTATCGTTTTGTTTGTAAAATAGTTTTGCCGTAACTCAAAGAACAAAAGTAATTTTAAAAATAAAAGTAATTTTAAAAGATTGGTTTTCAAAATTCTGACGGTTATCCTAAATTTTAAAAATGTCGTCACTTGACTTTTCGTCAATTTTAGGATACCTATTAACGAAAACTACCAAAGGCTATTTGCACGGGAAGTAGTTGTTTCAATGGATATTTATCGTCTTAAGTTGTCTTATTAATTAAGACATTGTTTGCATTTTCACGAATAGTTTTTTCGTAATTTTATATATTATGTTTAAAGTGTGCAAACTATAAGAAGCGTAAGCTTATTTTATCGAATTCAAATAGTTTTGAATTTGAATTTATCTTACCAAAGGTTTGTTAAATTTAAAATGTTTTTCGTTTTTTTATGAAATTACATGATTTTGATTGATTTTCAAATACTTAGCAACTTTTCGTAAATTTCCGAGTTTTGAGTTCATTTTTAAAATACTTATGAAAAAAGCAACATTTTTTAAAAATTAACGAAAATTTAGGAAATAACATTTTTTAAAAATTAACGAAAATTTAGGAAATGTATGAAAACCCATTAAATTTTTGAAAATTATTTTAAAAAATTTGGACGGTTTTCGTACATTTCCTAGATTTTCGTAAATTTAAAAAAAAAATTTGCTCTTTTCATAAACATTTTAAAACTTGACTATTTTCGTGAACTTATAAACTTTCGATACATTTAAAAATATTCGCTTTCCATAAATTCTTCACGATTTTTGGTAATTTTCAAGTTCTTGACGGTTTGTCGTGACTATGATGCAATGTCAACATTTTGAACTTAGTTAGCATACATTGTACATTTTCTGGAGCTCGGTTTATCAAAAGAATTTAATTTGAAGCTTTAAACGAGTGTTTTCCATTCCCAGGTTAAGCATGAAGTAAAATTTCGAGTTTAGAAAAGCCTGAAAATTTGGTTTGGTCGCGTAGCGCGAAGCGCGGAGCGGCCAAACCAAATTTTCAGGCTTTTCTAAACTCGAAATTTTACTTCATGCGCCACCGGTACAAAACACTGATTCAATGTAAAGTTTAGCGGTGTGTTTTAAACTTCGTAATTTGTCAGTGTTTTGTACCGGTGGCGCATGAAGTAAAATTTCGAGTTTAGAAAAGCCTGAAAATTTGGTTTGGCCGCTCCGCGCTTCGCGCTACGCGACCAAACCAAATTTTCAGGCTTTTCTAAACTCGAAATTTTACTTCATGCTTAACCTGGGAATGGAAAACACTCGTTTAAAGCTTCAAATTAAATTCTTTTGATAAACCGAGCTCCAGAAAATGTACAATGTATGCTTATGTATACTTAAAAGAAAAATTTTCGTTATAAAAATGTTCGGTGTTACATAAAACTCTCTGTATATATAAATTCAAATTATTTTTAAAGTCATTGTATTCGTATATATATGTTTTTTGTAAAAGATAAATTTTAGAAATTTCGTAACCCTCAATAAAATGTTCCTGGCAGTATTATTTATCTTACGTGAATAACATTTAAAAAATGATTTGTTGTATTAAATAATGTTAAATAATAAATCTAAAATATTTGGTATAGAAAAGTATCGATATTTTTTTTTACGATATTTTACCGTATTGATACTATGATATACGATGTAATAGATGCTTAATATCGATATTTTTTGGGATCGGAGCATCCCTAGTTCAGACACATTACAATTTTTCTGAAAACTTGATCGGTATTTGCTTGCGACAGTTTTAAAATGTCTTTTTTCTTGGTTTCTAGAGGGGGGCCGACAGCCCCCTGCCCCCGTCTTGGCTACGCCCATGCTTAATTGACTGATTTTATTTAATAGACATTCTTATTTAAAAGAGACAAATTAACGTCGAGCAAAACATGCTTTATTAATGGACGATATTAAAAGGAATAAAAGCAGGAATCCCGAGAGCGAGCGTAATAGAGATAAACCTGCGCCACGAGCACCAATTACAGACCACACAGGCAGACACAATCGCCACTGTGTTCGACATTCTCAATGCTCAGGTCGCTGCCTGCCACCTGTCCTGAACATCAGATAAATCCATCACACGACAATTCTCCTCGCAATTATCCCACAAACGCCTTCCGGGAACTCCCATTCACTCCAAATATTATTGAACGATCATTTCCCGCAATTAATACCTGACCAACATAAATCTCTCATCTCGTCCATTGTCATCAGTGAGAGTGAGAGCTTTTTTCATTAAAGCTCTTTCACGACGTGACAAAGTCTTTTGTGTCCTTGAATACAACAAGTTCGTCCGCAAAGTGCTGATGATATCAGTTGTGGAATCGTGAGGGTCGTCAAAAGGGATATTGTTTCGTTCTTTGGCCCTGAGGGGGTGTGTGCTTTGTTGGAAAACATGCACAAATTAAATCGGTTTTCGGGGCGGAGAATTAGATTTGCTAGTCAATGTGGGAAATCGTAGAGACGGGAATCAAAGTGAGCGGAAGTGAGGTCCACCGGATAGATGGATGTATAGTTGGGAGGAATTTGATTTTGAGATTGTAATTTTATAAGTTTATTATTTCGTCGAAATCATTGATTAATACAATTAATATAAAATACAGTTTGTGACCAAATTATTAGCTATTCTATACTTATTTATTATTTAAGATTCGTCCGCTCTTAATGCACATATAATATTTTATCTTCGGCTACATGGGAGGAATTTGATTTTGGGATTGTAATTTTATAAGTTTATTATTTCGTCGAAATCATTGATTAAAACGATTTTATATAAAATACAGTTTGTGACCAAATTATTAGCTATTCTATACTTATTTATTATTTAAGATTCGTCCGCTCTTAATGCACATATAATATTTTTTCTTCGGCTACATGGGAGGAATTTGATTTTGGGATTGTAATTTTATAAGTTTATTATTTCGTCGAAATCATTGATTAAAACGATTTTATATAAAAAAACAGTTTGTGACCAAATTATTAGTTCTACTATACTTTTTTATTATTTAATATTCGTCCGCTCTTAATGCACATATAATATTTTTTCTTCGGCTACATGTTTTAATATTTTTATCCTGGTAAACCGGGAAACCGGGAAAGTCGGGGGAAAGTTAGGAATTCGGCGTTTTTAGCGAAAAGTCTGGGAATTTTCAAATTAATAATAATAATAAATTAAAAAATAATGATGTGTCCGTCATAGCACTTTCCCCATCACCTAAACAATGATAATTGACATACTAAACTTATTTCAATTGTCAATTGGTTTAAGACAGTGACGGCTCGTCTAAAAAAGTGGGTCGGCCGAATGTATTTTGGCGCACGCGCACTGAGAGTAAACGGCCAGCAGTACCGAACCATACACCTTCGCTAGAACGATATTTTAAATTAAATAATTTCGCCCGACTTTAAAAAATAGAAAGAGAATATTCTCGGAATTACAATAACATTTTTAAACATGTTATATACATAATAATGTTATATAATTAAATAATTATAGTTATACACTGATATATTTCACATAATCTTCCTAAAATACCGAGGTAATATTTTGTAAATTACAATTAGGTAACAATTTAATGATTGTTCGCATTTTCAAATCACATCAGTTGCTTAACCATATTTAAAAATGCAAGATATGTTCTGATTTGTTAAATAAAATTGAAGACGAATATTATGTTTTAACTGTTTTTTTAATTCCGGTTAATTGTTGGCCTTAATAACCGATTTGAATTAAAGTAAATGCCTATTTTACTTTTAAATTAAATAATATGAAAATAATTAGAAATACATTGGTAAATAAATCCACTGGTTCTAAAATAAAAATCTGTGATCTGTAACGTAACCGAATTTAAAGTGTGCATCGACACATAGCAGAGCTGGGACGAATCATCGTAAAAAGGATTCGAATCACGAATCCGAGTCACCTAATATGATTCGAATCACGGTTACTCGAATAAAGGAATCGTAAGAGATAAATATGATTTGAATCAAAGATTCGAATCCTGTTTTTTCGAATTGGGAATACAAATCCTTTAAGAATAAATTTGATTTTATTATTTTTTTAAACATTTATGTATAAATATCGTTACCAGTTGTTTTAAAAAAATATTTAAAACCTATTTATTTATTATTAACACTGAACATCGTTGATAACAGACTAAACATCTGATTCCCTGTTACTCTAATTAAAGATGTATTTGTGTGTTTCTGAACTTCACTTCAAATCAGTGTTTTATACGCGTGGCGCATGAAGTAAAATTTCGAGTTTAGAAAAGCCCGAAAATTTGTCTCGGGTCGCTGCGCGACCCTCGACAAATTTTCACGGGGCTTTTCTAAACTCGAAATTTTACATCATGCTTAGTCTGGGAGTGGAAATCACTCGTTTAAAGCTTCAAATTGACAAATGACTGAAAATCACGTAGATAAAAAATTCACTGAATATCATTAAAACCGGGAAAATCAGAGAAAAGTCATGGAAATATATTTAAATTGACCAAAACACTAACAAAAAAGCCATATGACATTATTAAATTTTTCAAAATCAGCAAGCAAATTACAAAACACGGAAAAATTTATAAAGTTAACTTAAATATTGACAAAAACAATAAAAACAATTCAACAAAATGGAGCTTTCCCACAGAAGCAAGTTATATTAAAAGGCCAGGATAAAAATCTTGAATCAGGGAAATGTCGGAAAAATTTAACATTTCAGATTGTGGCTACCATGTCTGTTTTACTTCAAATAATATTAAACATAATTTTGAAAACTAGATTATTACAGAGTTTTCCTATTGCGTTTCTCTTTAAATCAAATATTTTTCTCTATTTGTCAATTGCTTTTCTTGTTTGTCAAATCATTTTCGTTTTGTATCAAGTAGTTTCTTTATATGTTAAATATCATTCGATATTTGTCAGTTGTAATTCGTGTTTGCTAGCATTTGCTTTCATAATCACAAGTATCATGGCAGAGCAGCCAAGACGTAGAAAAAATAATAAAATCCCAAACGAAGTACGGTCGCTTATAGTAAGGGCGATGAATTCTGGTTCGTCGAGTATTCAGGTATCAAAACAATTTGGAATACTTCCGGATACTGTACGAAAAATACATAAAAAATACACGGCCACAGGTGTAATAGAAAAAAGGCAGGCAGGTCATTGAAATAAAATTTTAATAAATGTGCAAAAAGAAGAAATTTGTGACTGGGTGGATGATGATTGCATTTTAACCCTTGCAGCTCTTAAAAAGAGATGCTTAGAGACATGGCCTGGATTGCAAATATCAATCTCAACAATTAACAGAGCGCAGAAGGACTTCCATTATTCATTCAAGGTTGTTACAAATGTTCCAGCTCGCAGAAACTCACCCTAAGTAATTCAACAGAGGTTCCAATATGCGATTCATTATAGTCGAATAATTAATGAACGAAACAAAATGTTGTTTATTGATGAATTTGGAGTTCAGGTAACATCTCGTACTTCTCATGGTAGATCCCCCAAAAATTTGCCTGCACATTTACACAAGGAAAGATCTTTTAGGTCGAGGTAACTTCGAAAGGCCCAGAGGCCATACGACCCACCGACCCCATAACATAACATAACATACATAAGGTCCAAATAAGAAGTAGGAATTATTCAATTGCTGCCGCTATGACAAGCAATTCTTTATATCTATTCCAAATTCAAGATAGGCCATATAATGTCGAACACTTTAAAGAATTTATCGTTACCCTAATTAATCATTTGAGTGTCGTTGGAATTGAAGGAGCACATTTTATTATGGACAATGTACCATTCCATAGAAATTTAGATATTAGAAACTTAGTTCAACGACACGGCCACAACTTGATCTTTCTTCCACCATATAGCCCATTTTTAAACCCAATTAAGGAGCTATTTTCTGCATGGAAAAATGGAATAAAACGAGCAGAAGCAGCTAATGCCGATGAATTATACGAGATAATTCATGCATCATCAGAAAATATATTGGAAACGCATTGTCTTCATTATGTTCAACATATGGAGACATACCTAAGTGACTATTTAGAAAGAAAATAAATTCTTTCCTAAAGTGCTGATTACATATTTTGTTGTTATGTTTAATAGTTTTTATTTCTCGTATTTGTTCAAAAGATTGTCAATGTTATTATTTCCAATAAAGTTTGAGTTAGAATTACATATTACGCATATTATTGTAGTTTAAGAATTACAATTGAGAAATAACGAAACGATTTTGACACTTCAAGAATTTATTTGACATAAGACGAAAAGCTTTTGACAAACAAGAAAATCAATTGATAAAAAAAGAAACATTTGATATAAAAGGAAAAGCAACAGAAAAACATTTTTAGTCATTTAATGTTCTTATCTAAGCATTCAGTTTGAAGTTTCGAACGAGCGTTTTCACTCCCTGTGTGTTTTTTTGAAATTTCGTATTTACCACAACAAACCACAAACCTTGCAAGTCTTGAAAGCCAACATTGAAGAAGAAATCACTAATTTGGGGCCAGATGTTTTACGAACAACAATTTAAAATGTTGTAAAACGAGCACAATCAACATCAACTCAGGAGAAGGTCATTTGACCGATATCATTTTATTAACTTTATAGTATCAATTTTACACCTTTAAATTAACTTTCTGTCAAAACATTGCCCATTTTTTTCATTTCTAAACAATACAAGGTAGGCTCGGTTTAAATTAAGACAAACTTACTTACACACCTTGGTTGATGTCGTCACGCGTGGAAATCCGTACGTGACGTCAAAACCAAGATCATTACTGTGCAAGGTTGTCTCGATTTAAACCGAGCCGACCTTATCACGCGCGGAAATCCTCACATGACGACAAAATCAAAGTCATTACTGTATAAGGTCGACTCGGTTTAAACTGAGACAGTCTTGTATAAGGTTGTCTTCATTTAAACGAGTGTTTTTCACTCCCAGACTAAGCATGAAGTAAAATTTCGAGTTTAGAAAAGCCCCGTGAACATTTGTCGAGGGTCGCGCAGCGACCCGTGACAAATTTTCTGGGCTTTTCTAAACTCGAAATTTTACTTCATGCGCCACGCGTATAAAACCGTGCTTTAATGAGAAATTTAAAAACACACTAAAGACATTTTTATGTTAATCCTCACAATTAATTCAAATTATTTTTGACGATTCAAATCCTTTTGTAAGTATTCGAATCCTTTTATAAAATATTCGAAGCCTTTTATAAATATTTGAATCCTTTCATAAGGATTCGAATCCTTTTATATGGATTCGAATCACCCACATTTGGATTCGAATACGAATCCTCTTAAAAAAATGTAACGAATCCGGATCACGAATCCAGTTGAACTAAAGTATTCGAATGCCTCTTTTGAATCCTCTAAAAGGATTCGAATCCTGAATATTTCGAATCCTGTCCAGCTCTGACACATAGGCATCGGTGTATTGTGTGGAAGAACGGCGGAAAGAACGGCTGTACTGACACTTGTGACGACGTAGCGTTTGCATTAATCTTCATAATCTGAAAACCTACGGCTAGCCGATTTTGCGGATACGAAGTTGCAAGTTGTAAACATATATTAAATTTAAATAGTTTTCTACATTTATCTACATATTAGCCGGCTATATATATATTACAAAAAGTGCGCAATATTTATTTCTGAGAAAATAAAAATTTATAATTTTTGTTCTATCAAATTTACCGGTACGGCCCGGCCGACCCTGCCGTCCCTGCCGAGCCGTCACTGGTTTAAGACCATTTCACAATAAATCAGCGTTTTGTGCGCGTGGCGCATGAAGTCACATTTCGAGTTTAGAACAGTATAATTTGGCTCGGTCGCTCCGCTTCGCTACGCGCCCGAGCCAAATTTTCAGGCTTTTCTAAACTCGAAATTTTACTTCATGCTTAATCTGGGAGTGAAAAATACTCGTTTAAAGCTTCAAATTGAACTCTTTAATACGCTGTAATTCGAATATGTATACTTCAAAGAAAAACTTCTTATATTAATAAATAAAATCCCGTTAGAGTTTCATGTTTGATTTTCGCCAATGTTTAACCTTTCGATCAATTTTTATAGCAGCTATATAAAGTATGGTGATTTTCATGAAATCCCATTCTACCCAATCCAATTTATTTATTTCCAAATAGAAGTATTTATACTTGCATGAGTGAGTCAAATTTAGTCAATATGTTTATACAGAAATATACTGAAAAATAGTAAAAAAAAGACTTACAAAAATACAACATTGACAAATAATTAATATTTTTAAAATTATCGATTTTTAATGTCTATTTTGTTGATTTATTTAATTTTCATACTTTTTTCATGACCAACTGAACTTCAATTTTTGTGCGACTCATAATTTTGATTGTTTTTATAGATTACTTATTCTGTTTTTTATCAATTTCCAAACATTCCAGTTAAATATTCCTATTTTAACCAATATATGTGATTTTTATAAGTTTTCCTATATTTTCTAGCATTTTATCAACTTCTCAAATGTTCAATCCATCTCACTTATTTATTGCATTTTAATAATTATCTCACAATGATGTAAACACGAGTATTTTCAATTTAATGAGTTAATTAATTTGATAAATAATGCAATATTCAGGAAATCTTTCTTTTAGTTATTTCATGATTTTTCGCTGTAAATTTACAAAAAGAATGAATGTTTTTAATGCGTCTAACAAGTATTTCCAATCCCAGATTAAGCATGAAGTAAATTTGTGAGTTTAGAAAAGCATACAAATTTGGCTTGGTCGCATAGCGAAGCGGAGCGATTAATCTAAGTTAGGTTTTTCTAAACTCGAAATGTAACTTCATGCGCCAGGCATATAAATGCTGAAATATTGTGAAGTTAAATATACTACTTAGGTTTGATCTCATGTTGATTAATTTGGCAAATGTTTAAATGGAACATGTAAAAGTATACTTAAATGAACAAAAAAAAAACATGAACCATATCCTAATATTAATATTTATACAAATTTAATTAACCCATTAATGGCCGAGCAATTATAGAGTTAACTTTAAAAGTTGATTTTTGGTAAAATTCTGCACTCCTCTTTATGATTTCTATGAATAACTTATAATACAGTATTTTATCATAAATTGATCTTCTTTTAAAATCATTAGCTTAACCCATTAACGGCCGAGCAATTATAGAGTTAACTTTAAAAGTTGAAGAAAATCCGTCACTTCTCTTTATGATTTCTATGAATAACTTATTATTAATTTTTTCGATTATTACTCATTAAAAAAGTACTACAGTGTACTTCTAACTTCACAATATTTCAGTGTTTTATACGCGTGGCGCATGAAGTAAGATTTCGAGTTTAGAAAAGCCCCGTGAAAATTTGTCTCGGGTCGCTGCGCGACCCTCGACAAATTTTCTACGCGGGGCTTTTCTAAACTCGAAATTTTACTTCATGCTTAGCCTGGGAGTGGAAACACTCGTTCTAAACTTCATATTGCACGTTTTTATAAAAAATCGATTAATGACTGAAAATTTACAGTGTATACATTTTGCATATTTAAAAGAAGAATGCACAGTATGTAGAATTTTTCTTTTAAATATGCAAAATGTATACCATGTAAATTTTCAGGCTTTCAACCCATTAACGGCCGAGCAATTATAGAGTTAACTTTAAAAGTTGAAGAAAATTCGGCACTTCTCTTTATGATTTCTATGAATAAGTTATTATTGATTTTTTCGATTATTACCCATTAAAAAAATACATCAGTGTACTTCTAAGTTCACAATATGTCAGTGTTTTATACGCGTGGCGCATGAAGTAAAATTTCGAGTTTAGAAAAGCCCCGTGAAAATGTGTCTCGGGTCGCTGCGCGACCCTCGACAAATTTTCTACGCGGGGCTTTTCTAAACTCGAAATTTTACTTCATGCTTAGCCTGGGAGTGGAAACACTCGTTCTAAACTTCATATTGCACGTTTTTATAAAAAATCGATTAATGACTGAAAATTTACAGTGTATACATTTTGCATATTTAAAAGAAAAATGCACAGTATGTAAAATTTTTCTTTTAAATATGCAAAATGTATACACTGTAAATTTTCAGGCATTCGTTGATTTTTTTATAAAAACGTGCATTATAAAGTTTAGAACGAGTGTTTCCACTCCCAGACTAAGCATGAAGTAAAATTTCGAGTTTAGAAAAGCCCCGTGAACAGCGTTTTGTGCGCGTGGCGCATGAAGTCACATTTCGAGTTTAGAAAAGTATAATTTGGCTCGGTCGCTCCGCTTCGCTACGCGACCCGAGACAAATTTTCACGGGGCTTTTCTAAACTCGAAATTTTACTTCATGCGCCACGCGTATAAAACACTGAAATATTGTGAAGTTAGAAATACACTAATGTATTTTTTTTAAATGAGTAATAATCGAAAAAATTTAATATCAAAATATTCACATTTTTCTTCATACATTTTCAAGTCAGGTCAAATAATATAATATACAAAATTAACTAATTTAGTAATTTGGTTAACAAAAAATTTATAATGTTGCGTGTATGTACCAATGGCGCTTAATGGGTTAATGCTACCGTTTTTATTTACATCACATTGGTTATTTTTAATCAACTACCTAACAGTTGAAAATTAAAATATGGCTTCCATAAGAGAAAGTGTACTTTGATATTATATCTGAAAAATGGGACATCCCGTATATCATTTGTCAATTTTGTAGTATTCCTCGGATGTTATTTCGAGTCCGTTTTACATCTCAGCTCGTCATCTTTCAAATTATAAAAGTTATTGCAAAAATAACAATTTGTCTATTTTCACTTTTTTCGCCATATCTTGAAAAGAAATGACGCTAGATACAATTTGTTAACGTAACTTTATTTTGTATTGAAAATGTAAACTTTTGTCTAATTTATCCATCTTCGTATCTCTAATACTTTACGAGATCCCAATGGTGAGCACGATAAAGCAAACGAACGGTATACTTATATATTTTTTTTGCCCTGATAGTGAGTAAACATTTATTTAAGAACAGAGTAACTCCTCTCGATCAAAACCACGCTCTAAGCACCCGTCAATTTATCAAGGAGTAACTCACAAGCTTGCTCCAAGCTCTAAATAAATAATGGTTGAAACGCATTCTAGTAAATTACTTTAAATTAGATTTTCCAACTCCACCACTTCAATTTATTTTTTTAGTCGGAATAAATACTTAACTCGAACACCTGAACCCAACGTGGATGCACGTCAATTTTCACACCTCATTACTTCCGGCCTGCGGCCAAAACGGAGCACGCACACAAGAAAGCCAGCCAGCATGATATACAACCAGAGCAAAGTTTAAACTCGACAAATCATAACTGAAAAAATCGAGAGAACCCCGACTACCGGCGCGATAAATCAACCGGCAAGTTTTGTATTGTCGGCGGAGAGACGAGAAAAAGGAGAACACTCAGGAGCAAACCGTAATTAATTAATAGAGACACATGTGCGGCGCGAATAGATGGCGCGAGGCGCGAATGAGGGGCCGAGAAAAGTGCTGGAAGTGGGAGATTAATTACCCGGACGACGGCAAAAAGCCACAGTGCCGTTGGCAAATGAATTAATTATTCCGTTTGTTATTAGGGTCGAAAAGCTGCAGCTTTTATGTTTCTGATAAATCGGGGGTGGGAATGATGAATTTTTTTTAATATATGGCTAGAAATAATTTTTTTAGTTAATTAATAGTCTGCGGGTTGATCGGAGCCTTGCATTAAAAGTGTCCTATAATAATTTTAAATAAGAAGTAGGTAAGTGTGGGTTTATCGAGATCTACAACATTTATTTAAAACAGTTTTCAATATTCTCAAAGTTACTTTTGAGAGAGAGATATAGGTAGTAATAAATGATAAATATATCACACCCACACACCCAGTTTTTGTTTTCGATTTTATCATTATACAAGAAAATTGGGAGGGTTCTCCCCACTCCCGTTATTTAGTGTTTTATAAATTATTAAAACCACCACCTTTCAAGCGCGTAGATAGAAATTATTCTGGGGGGGGGATTATGACATCTTACTAGGGATGTTCCGATCCCAAAAAATGTATCGGTATTGAGAATCGATTATATCTTATAGTGCAGTATCGATACGGTTAAATAACATATTGAAAAATTTCGATATTCAAAATATCGATATACAAAAATACCATGCTAGCTATCCCAAGATCGAGGCTTCCAATTGACGTAAAACTTGATTGTTTTCAAGCTTAAATGAAGGCTTAACTTTTAAACCAAAAAACGACTACTTTTTTCACTCTGCACATAACTTTAATAAAAATCGCACGCTCAAATAACTTAACACAACTTTTTGATAAGCTTAATATTTTTGATAAACAAAAAGCAAACAATAACCGAAGATCAAGGCTTTCAATTGGCGTAAAGCTTGATTGTTTTTAAGCTCAAATCAAGGCATAAATTTTGAACCAAAACCACTGCGTTTTTCCACTTTGCATGTAGCTTTGATAAAAATCGTATGCTAAAATAATTTAACACAACTTTTTTCACAAACTTAATATTTTCATTCACCCATTAAAGGCCGAGCAATTATAGAGACAGCTCTAAAAGTTAATTCTAGGTAGAATTATGGACTTCTTTTTATGATATCTATGAATGACTTATTGTATTACATACTGTGAATTTTTCGATTAAATATACAAAATGTATATGCTGTAAAATTTCAAGCATTCGTCGATTTTATATAAAAACGTGCAGTATGAGGTTTAAAACGAGTTATTATTTTTATAAAATCACATTACTTTTTCTTAATCATTTTAGCTGTGAATTTTCCGACATGTTGTTTTTTAAAAGAGTTCAATTTGAAGCTTTAAACGAGTGTTTTCCACTCCCAGACTAAGCATGAAGTAAAATTTCGAGTTTAGAAAAGCCCCATGAAAATTTGTCGAGGGTCGCGCAGCGACCCGAGACAAATTTTCTGGGCTTTTCTAAACTCGAAATTTTACTTCATGCGCCACGCGTATAAAACACTGATTTCAAGTGTGGTTCAAATATACATAAATTCACAATATTTTTGGTTTGTACGCGTGGCGCATGAAGTAAAATTTCGAGTTTAGAAAAGCCCAGAAATTTTGTCTCGGGTCGCTGCGCGACCCTCGACCAATTTTCACGGGGCTTTTCTAAACTCGAAATTTTACTTTATGCTTAGTCTGGGAGTGGAAAACACTCGTTTAAAGCTTCAAATGGAACTCTTTTAAAAAACAATATGTCAGAAAATTCACAGCTAAAATAATTAAGAAAAAGTAATGTGATTTTATAAAAGTAATGACATACCATGGAATTGATACAACAATTGCGGATATTCCCTGATTTATTTTAAAGTTCAATTTAAAGCTTTAAACAAATGTTTTCCACTCCCAGACTAAGCATAAAGTAAAATTTCGAGTTTAGAAAAGCCCCGTGAAAATTGGTCGAGGGTCGCGCAGCGACCCGAGACAAATTTTCTGGGCTTTTCAAAACTCGAAATTTTACTTCATGCGCCACGCGTACAAAACAAAAATATTGTGAATTTATGTATATTTGAACCACACTTGAAATCAGTGTTTTATACGCGTGGCGCATGAAGTAAAATTTCGAGTTTAGAAAAGCCCAGAAAATTTGTCTCGGGTCGCTGCGCGACCCTCGACAAATTTTCATGGGGCTTTTCTAAACTCGAAATTTTACTTCATGCTTAGTCTGGGAGTGGAAAACACTCGTTTAAAGCTTCAAATTGAACTCTTTTAAAAAACAACATGTCGGAAAATTCACAGCTAAAATGATTAAGAAAAAGTAATGTGATTTTATAAAAATAATGACATACCATGGAATTGATACAACAATTGCGGATACTCCCTGATTTATTTTAAAGTTCAATTTAAAGCTTTAAACAAGTGTTTTCCACTCCCAGACTAAGCATGAAGTAAAATTTCGAGTTTAGAAAAGCCTGAAAATTTGGTTTGGTCGCTTGGACCAGAGCTGGGCAGGTTTCGAATCATTCAGGATTCGAATCCTGGATTCGAATCCTTTTAGAGGATTCAACAGAGACATTCGAATACTTTAGTTTAACTGGATTCGTGATCCAGATTCGTTACATTTTTTTTAAAGGATTCGTATTCGAGTCTAAATGTGGGTGATTCGAATCCTTGTAAAAAGATTCGAATACTTATCAAAGGATTTGAATCGTCAAAAATAATTCGAATTAATTGTGAGGAATAACATAAAAAATGTTTTTTTGTGTGTTTTTAAATTTCTCGTTAAATCACTGTTTTATGCGCGTGGCGCATTACGTAAAATTTCGACTTTAGAAAAGCCCAGAAAATTTGTCTCGGGTCGCTGTGCGACCCTGGACAAATCTTCATGGGGCTATTCTAAACTCAAAATTTTACTTCATGCTTAGTCTGGGAGTGGAAACGCTCGTTCGATACTTCAAAGTGAATGCTTTGATAAGAACATTAAATGATTGAAAATGTTGTAAAGATTAAATCTAGTTTTCAAAATTTTGTTTAACATGGTTTGAAGTAAAACTGACATGGTAGCCACAATCTGAAATGTTAAATTTTTCCGACATTTCTCTGACTAAAGATTTTTTTCCTGGCCTTTTAATATACCTTTCTTCTGTGGAAAACCCCCATTCTGTTTAATAGTTTTCATTGTTTTTGCCAATATTCAAGTTAATTTTATAAATTTTTGCGTGTTTTGTAATTTGCCTGCTGATTTTAAAAAATTTTATAATATCATATGGCTTTTTTGTTGGTGTTTTGGTCAATGTGAATATAATTCCATGACTTTTCTCTGATTTTTCCGGTTTTAATGATATTCAGTGAATTTTTTATTTACGTAAATTTCAGACATTAGTCGATTTTATAATAGAGTTCAATTTGAAGCATTGAACGAGTGTTTCCACTCCCAGGCTAAGCATGAAGTAAAATTTCGAGTTTAGAAAAGCTCCGTGAAAATTTGTCGAGGGTTGCGCAGCGACCCGAGACAAATTTTCGGGCTTTTCTAAACTCGAAATTTTACTTCATGCGCCACGCGTATAAAACACTGATTTGAAGTGGAGTTCAGAAACACACAAATACATCTTTAACCAGAGTAACAGATATTTAGTCTGTTATCAACGATGTTCAGTGGTAATAATAAATAATTAGGTTTTGAATATTTTTGTTAAAGCAACTGGTAATGATATTTGTATATTAATGGTTGCAAAAAAATATATTCTTAAAGGATATGTATTCGTGATTCGAAAAAACAGGATTCGAATCTTCGTTTCGAATCATATTTATCTCTTACGAATCCTTTATTCGAGTATTCGTGATTCGAATCATATTAGATGATTCGAATTCGTGATTCGAATTCTTTTTAAGAGGATTCGTCCCAGCTCTGATAGAGACAGATTATTATATAAATTGCACACTATACTATGAACATAATGTAAATATGTTTTATTTCATAGATATATGGCGATAAGCATTTTAATTGAACTGACGACATCGTACGATAGAATATAAAACACTTAACTACAATTTTGAAGTACAAAATGGATATTTGATTTTTGTTAAAGAGAAATTATGTAATTATTTAAAATTGCCGCCAAATTTATCTAGTGATATTTCTGGTAACTTTTTATAGTGTAAATTGGGCTTTGGCACTTACTCCTAGTTTTTAAACAGACTATAGTAGATGTTTGTCAGTGTTCCGTTGTTGCTAATACATGACATACGTGAATATCTTCCAGTAGTGCTTGGATGTTAGTGGTTGCATTACCAATGCTTTGTATATTTTGATGTAACATTTTTATGATGCTCTTCGAATTGTTTCCTACATTTTGGTCTAATCTTGTCATTTCGGATGTCTGATGTTGTATTATTAAAGAAATCTTTTAAAAACTATCTACATGCACACCTTTTGCCCACATTTAAGGATCCTCCAACTCGGCAAGATGTTCGATAGAGAATGATAATTTAAACGACTTATATTCGTTAGGATGTTTTGAAGTAACTTCTTTACATGTAGCAGTTGAGATAATTTATCCCTTAGATAGTTTTCTATCATAGAAGATGTTGTTAAGGCGAACCTAGAGAGATGTAGTCGTCCGAACTTTGGTGCAGCCTCAAGTGTTATGATGTCGCTAGTTCCCAAGATTCCTTTAGTTTTTCTTAGCCTCTGTCTTTTTGTGTTTTCCATTCACCTTCATTATTTCTTTCTCTCTTTAAGATTAATAATTTTATAATTTATATTTTCCATACATTTATCAATATCATTTGCTTTAGTTTTTGTTAAAACATTTTTTGTATTAGTTTTTTTGTCTTACTTTTTCTAACTTCTTAAAGCATTTCTGTAATTTGGATTATTATTTATTTCGGAAGCATGTGAATTCAAATTTACAAGTTTTCATTGCATATTTCTATATTTATAGTATTCTGTGTTTTAGCTGGAGCTGTTTCTACTGATACACTTGATTGAGTATCCATTGTTTCCGTTGTTTCGTAAGAGATGTGATTTGCTAATTTGTTTTCATTAGAAAAGTTCATGTGTGATAATTTCTATTTCAATAGAATAGAATATTCTGACAATATTTTATTTTTATCTTCCATTTCAAGTATGATTTTGTTTAGAAAAATTACCTGTTGTTTAAGATAATCGATTTCCCTAATTGTATGTTTCTTAACGTCAAATTTAGATTGCATTCCATGCAGACAAGTGCTCCTTCCAGAATGTTTATGCCTTTAGTATTAGTGGCACAACTTTTGTAATACGAAGCACCACAGTCCACATACAATAACGATTTGCAATTTGCGTTTGTACAGCATTTATAATAATTATTTTCTTCAGACGAATTGTTGTCACTCGCCATTATTATCAATTAAAGGGTTAGAAATAGATCAATTTTCTCTTCACCGTTGACTAAATCACAAAAAAGTGACCCTGGTTCGCAATAACGGTGTTTCTACACTCCTTCCGATAAAAAAAGTTTGTCATATATGGTACCTCCGAAATGCGGTACTCTGTACATCATCTTTATTCAGAATAATATGTTAACATGTTCAGTGTTAGTATCAAATAATTAGGTTCTAAGAGCATTGTTTGGGATTTACTGGTAAATTGGTATTACAATCCCTAAACTTGGGCCGCCGAACACGAGTGGCTTAAATCAGCTGATTGCGTTCTGGCGGCTGATATTGGTCGGTCAAATTTGTACATTGATCAACGGATATTTCTATTGGCTTCCTGATTTCCGACAATAGAAGCAATATTTCCTCAACTACATATGCTTAGAAAATATCTCTAAAAGCGAATTCCTTTTGAAATTATTCAACATGTCAAAACAAGTCCTCCAAAAAAATCCAGCAGTTTTCCATTTCCAAACACAGCTATAAAAATAAAACATTTATTTGATCAAAGATCTACTTAATACAATGTTGACTTCTTTAAAAAGCACGACATTAACCTGAATAAAATATGAGGACGAAAAGGACGGGCTGCGTCAGCAAGACGGATGTAAATATAAAGCAAACAGGGAGCCAACCATCCTCGTATTTATTTCCCTTCCCCTTTCGATATAGGTGCTCGTATTTGTAGGAGGGAGAAACGCAAACTTCGGGAATTCCGTGGCGGTCTTGGTGTACATACACCTAATCCACCCGGTTTACGTATATTGGCCTCAGATATCCGGAACTTAAACGACCTAGGGTATTAATTCAGTTCGGGCGGACTGATATTATATATCAGAGGGACTTCCTTACATAATATTGGTCTGCTTGGAATTGGTGCGGAGTTATGATAATTCCCTTTTAATTAATTTAATCTAGTTATCTGGGGATATCTTGTATGAGTTTCGTCTTTGAGTAACTTTGACCTAATTCGATTAGTTAACCTATATCTATATTACTCACAGTCTATTTTTTAATAAAATTAAATTTACATTATTATATTATTATTATTCAGTAGTGATAAATTATCCAAATGTCAATTAAACACAACCTTAATCCTTAATATTAATTAACGCTTACTTGTCATAATTTATTCTGTACCCCTATAATTACTCAAACGTGATAAAATTAATGTATTCAAAGTTGGAGCTAAATGGCACTATCTTATTAAAATGTAACATACAGAAAGGAAGAATGCGGGGGAAAAATGTTATGAAGAGATTAAAATAATGAGGATATTCCTCGTAATGTATCCAGACGACGGCGTATTAGCATTTTAGTCATTTATTTAAGACACTCTTGACGACTTCATTAATGTTTATTCTTTTCAAAGAGTCATCTTCGGCAATCAATCTTGACAGATTCAATGAAAAAATGACCGGCATAATATAAACAACATGAAAAAATAATTAGGTTATAAAAATTGGTCCTTGACGCAGGTAGAATGATTTGTTGAAATAATCGGTTACCTACTTGTATTTTTTGAAATAATCATTTAATATAAAAAATTGTTAAAAAGTAATAATAGTATGTTATTGTGTCATGGGTTGTCAGGGGTGCAGTTAAGGCGGGAGGGGGTGCAGAGGGCCCGGGCTGCTTTTCGTGAAAATTTGGAGAAATAGAATATTTCTCAGTACTATCGTTAGTTTGAGTGGTTTATTACAATTGATGCAGATACAATATTTTTGGTTGTCGTTCCAAAAAAGTTAAAAATGTATATATAATTTTCCATTTCCATAGAAGTTTTCCTCTTTTTTTGGGCTATCCTGATTTCCTTGATTTTTACAGCTGAGCATCGATATGGTGATACCACAATAAAAACAACGAATGCCTTAACATTTACAAAGCATGCATCGGGATATGTATACTCAAAACAAAAATTCTCTGTGTATGAAATGTATATAATTGATGTTTTGAAGTATTTATCAGTTAAAAATAGGACTATGATTTAATAAAGAAAACACTTGGTTAAATTTCACTAATATTTTGGTTTTTTATTCCAACTAGTTTCGACTTTGAGTCATTCTCAAGGAGTACAGGAAATTACATTTTTACAAACATTATATACAAAAGAGGTTAATTTAAATTTTATGGTTAAGCAATAAGGGCTGTCATGATGGGTGAGCTCCACAGATCTTCGATGTCATTAACAATTGGTTTTCCCTGTTTTATTGCTTTCTGGATTTCCAGTCCTTCGCGATAGTTGAGATGACGACCTTTATTGCCTGTGTATAAAATCTTTAGCGTTTGGTTATTAAAAAAGTGATTATTGTCAATGCAGTGTTTAGCTAACCCAGTACAATATTTTTTATTTATGATTGAAGCTTTGTGTTCTTCCAGTCGTTTTTTGAAATTCCTCCCGGTTTGGCCAATGTATATTGAGTCACAATCGTCGCACTGGATTTCATACACTCCACACTTTTTAAATTTATCAGTTTTTTGTTTACTATTCACTAGGAGTTTGCCTAAATTTATTGGGTTAGTCATGATTATGTTAAATTCTTGCCCTTTAATACATATTTTAACTTTTGGAGAAAAATCGCTAACAAAATCTAACTTACACCAACTTGTGTTTTCTTTCTTGTCTCGAATATAAAAATATTTTTGGTACTCTCAACTATCGCGAAGGACTGGAAATCCAGAAAGCAATAAAACAGGCAAAACCAATTGTTAATGACATCGAAGATCTGTGGAGCTCACCCATCATGACAGCCCTTATTGCTTAACCATAAAATTTAAATTAACCTCTCTTGTATATAATGTTTGTAAAAATGTGATTTCCTGTACTCCTTGAGAATGACTCAAAGTCGAAACTAGTTGGAATAAAAAACCAAAATATTAGTGAAATTTAACCAAGTGTTTTCTTTATTAAATCATAGTTAAATATGTTTCACCACGTGAAAGATGAGAAACTTGTTCAAGATAAAAATAGGACTTTTAAACCAATATACATTCAAAAATCAATGCACTTTAATGAATAAGTTAACAACTTACAAGACTAGGCCTTCTCTGTGTTGCTTGTGTAATTACAATAATTGTCTTATTTATAGATGTAGGGTGAAATTAGTGTTTAAAATATGTGAAGTGGCCAGCGGGTGGCGGCTATAAAATCCTACGATAAAATAATAACCTTCATCGGAGGCAGACAAAGCTCGAAGTGTCGGACAAAGGAAGTCCGAGCGCCAATTAAAATGCAAATTGCACACTTAATAATAACCACTGATGGTCTTTACCTCTTTTCATGTGGGCGGTTAACATATTATAAATAGAATATTTGATAGGAATGATTTGAAGTGTGTAAAGGACACGTTTCGTATTATTTAATAAAATATATATTTTAATTAATTTTATAATAACTCGAATTTATTTATATTTTTAAGTGTCTGTGTTTGTTGTATATATACTATTTATCATCTGTTTTATTTAATAATCACTCGATACTTATTACCGACATTTTTAATTTGTTGTGTTGTCTTTAGAATTAAGCTTTGAAATATTGATTTTATACATGTACGAGCATTATATTTATTTACACATTATTTATAGTTATTTAATTCACATTTAAGTACATAATAATTTAATCATTTTATTATCGTATCTGATTTGTGTAAACATTTTGTAACAACACAAATTTTCTGAAATAACAAAAAATATATATATTTGATTGTACTCTAAGTAAATCAACTTGTCAAAGGTATTCTTGTTAGAGTTACCTGAAGTGTACGTTAGAGATCAATGGTAATTATATTCCTTTATCTTTACTATTTTATTTAAATTCTATATCGTAGATCCCACGCCAAAACCGCGAATGTGCAAATTTGACGGTTTTAACTTTTCTGTGGGAAAATAATAGATTCTTATGAAAAAGTACAATGCCAAAGGAGAGAATGTGTTATGTAGCATAAGTTGTTTATTACAGCGGGCGATCATATCGCGTATGTAGGAATTCATTTTATTTTCAAATGTTAAAAACTTTATATCTTCTACACTTTAAAATTAAAAAAAAAAACATTTGTATATTTGGCGATCAACCGACGATATGTACACTTCGTACAATTCTAGTTGTATAATTACTGTCTGTGTTAATTGCCTAGCAGCAGTTTCAATAAATGATAAAACACCATAACTTGAAAATAACAGCTTTAATAAAAAGCAAAAACTTAGACCTTTTGAAAAAAACGATCGTAATAAATACAACAAAGCCGAAATAGAAAAATCATCGTCTATTTTAGTTGGAATTCGAATTTTTTTATTGTTGTCTACGCGACGCAGCATTTTGGCATTACGAAAATTGACATATTTATATAATTTCGTAACTAGGAAACTCATCATGTCCGTTTTAAGGTATAACATATTTTGTGTGCTTAATTTTATTGCACAGAAGTGTACATTTCAGGCATCATGTGCCCTTTTTTAGTAGATTAACTAATTTGACATATTTATAAATAAACAAACTTGTCAAATCAGTTAATCTATTTTACCTAACCGCATCATACCACACTGTCATCTTGACAAGTATGATTGACATTACGTACACATGCACGTAATAGCTTTGACAAGTACATTACGTGCTGACAGCTGATTGCTTACCGTACAACCAAATGACATTTCTTTGATGTACAGAGAGTTTTTCTTTAAGGTATACGTATTCTAAATTCAGCTTATTTTCTTTAAATCTTTAGTTATTCGTTGTTTTTTTTTTAAAGTTTAATTTGAAGCTTTAAACGAGTGTTTTCCACTCCCAGACTAAGCATGAAGTAAAATTTCGAGTTTAGAAAAGCCCCGCGTAGCCACGCGTATAAACACTAAAATATTTAACTTTCTATTCTAAATTCAGCGTATTTTCTTTAAATCTTTAGTTATTCGTTGTTTTTTTTAAGAGTTTAATTTGAAGCTTTAAACGAGTGTTTTCCACTCCCAGACTAAGCATGAAGTAAAATTTCGAGTTTAGAAAATCCCCGTGAAAATTTGTCGAGGGTCGCGCAGCGACCCGAGATAAATTTTCTGGGCTTTTCTAAACTCGAAATATTACTTTATGCGCCACGCGTATAAAACACTGAAATATTGTGAACTTTATGTATATTTGAACCTCACTTGAAATCAATGTTTTATACGCGTGGCGCATGAAGTAAAATTTCGAGTTTAGAAAAGCCCAGAAAATTTGTCTCGGGTCGCTGCGCGACCCTCGACAAACTTTCACGGGGCTTTTCTAAACTCGAAATTTTACTTCATGCTTAGTCTGGGAGTGGAAAACACTCGTTTAACGCTTCAAGTTAAACTCTTTTAAAAAACAAGGAATGTCGGAAAATGTACAGCTTTATTTCCTGTATATTGATCAAGTAGTAATTTATTTTTCTTCATTGTCATGGTACTATTAAAAATTTTTACAATAATTAAGTTGTTCTTTCATGCTCATTGTATTTTGTTAGAGCGTAGGTAAAGTATCGTACGTTTCTCGAGTGGTACGGCAATTACATACTCGCAGAAAACTGCACTCGCCGCTGCGCGGCGAGTGCGCAACATGTCCGCTCATATGTAATATGCTGCATACCACTCTCGTTACGTAACATACTAAAAAACGGAAACATGGTGCCTGAAATGTACGTATAGAATTTCAATAAAATACTAAAGATAATAGTATATTACATTTCGAGAACAGAAAGGATTTGCTGGCGGTCGAAGACAATTGATTGCAGAAGATGCTTATGACGTTTTTTTGCACAATCGGAGAAGACGGACAACATTTCTTTGTAATTATTATGAATATGTCACCGACGTTTTGTGTAATTTGATAACTGAAATTTGACTTCTTTCAATTCTAATTAAGTTGCTCTTATCAGTTGCCATGAATGATAAGTTTCATTTACTGTTCACTTAATAGTTAGTAAAACTTATGTTCCATTTACCAATTTGTTATTCATAGCAACTTAGTAAACAGCCTACCCTCCTGTAAACAGATATGATAACATTTGAAAAACTTGTCAATCGTGCAAAAAAGAATACAACTACTACTAATCTAAAATTAGCTTGTAATTATTTTTATATTTTTTTAAAGAAAGTAATGAATCAGAACTACCTCATGACTCACTTAACTATTAACCTATACACACTCACATACACGATCTGTATCAGACATGCAATGACATAAATTAAGTCAAAACCAGCCAAATTTACTTTGTCATCGGCCTGGATATTGCGTGATCTCTGACAATAACGAAATCAATGCAACAAACGCCCCACATATGGTACTGAATATGTAACACCCTCCGGTGTCTGCATATTTATTCACATTGGTTAACCCGGAGGTGGGTTTATAAATAATTTAGCGCAACAAAAGGTGTCCCGATATTTTCATACGAGCCGCGCCGTGCCGCCGAGAGAGGAGCTAAATAAATGCAAATATGAATTATTTAGATTAGCCGAGAGTTTAAATCACGCTCGAATATGCGAATGAGGTGATAAGTAGATGCTGAATTATTTGCAGGTTGTGTTTTCTGTTGAGTGAGTCTATTTTTTGTTTGTTTGCGAGTGCGAATGAAATATGGTCCGGTTTTGTCCAAGTAAAATAGGAGTGTTTGGTTTACATATACATACATTTGGCCACTCTACTTAATGAATTGCTAATCTATAAATAATATCACATAATTAAAGCGTATTTAACTATTTATCTATTTTAAATTATAAAATTAATTAGAGCTCAATTTAAGGCTTCTAACAAGTGTGCACTCCTTGATTAGGCATGAAGTAAAATTTCGTGTATAGAAAAGCCTGAAAATTTGAATTGGTCGCTTCGCTTCGCGAAGCGAGCAATCCAAATTTTCAGGCTTTTCTAAACTCGAAATTTTACTTCATGCGCCACGCGTATAAAACACTGATTTAAAGTTAAGTTCAAAACATACTCCTTATGTTTGATCCCACGTTAATAAATATTATACATAACGAATACTCGACACTGTTGTTGGAATTGTTGGAATCGGGTAATGTTCAATTGCATTTATAATTAAATTATTTTATGGAATTAGTCAAACATTTCATTATATCCGTTATTCGAATAATTTGTATCCGGATAACCGCAGCCCTAATATTTACCCGGTATAATTAATCACTTCCAAATACGAAAACTAGATTGTTCTACTCCCAGATTAAGCATGAAGTAAAATCTCGAGTTTAGAAAAGCCTGAACATTTTGTTTTAGAGATAAATCTCTGTGGTGATTTTCTTTTCACTGATTCTAAATGACCACTATTTCCGATGCGGGTGAATAAAATTGAAATAAAATACTTCGTAGCACTTATTTATTTAAACTTATATTCACCGTAAATATATGTACAGATTTATATACATAATAAAATAAAAGTTGTTTCGCGTATTGTTAGATTAAAATGTTTTGATGGTTATCGTTTCAAGAACAGAATTGTAGTGTTAGTTTTTAAATTTCGAAAATCAAAACAGAATGATACGTTAAGTGGAGGTGTGTTGTTATTGGTCAGCGATGGTCACGGGGCGCAAAATCTGTCGCAAAGGAAGGGACGTACCCTTCGTTTACCTAGATTGTGTTTAAGGGTCGAATTTCTAGTAATTAGCCACATGGCCATGCAAATGATATTTTTCTGAGTATTTTTCCGAAGGCGGATTAACAACAACACCCCCCGTAGCTAAAAGAAACGTTCAACTTAATATCGGTCTATTAAAACTACGTTACGATATATATAAATACAAAATAAGAAGAAGTAATAAAATGCAAATTAACAAGAAAACATGAAATTAAATAGATAAGTTGAAATGTGCTATAAAAATAAAATATTTACAAATACAAATATAAAATAAAAGGTCGATATACGAATAAACATATACATATTTATATGTACAGTAAAACGCCGCAACACATTTGGATTTGCCGGAGCGCGCGAACGAAGCGAGTCGCGCCCCGGCAAATCCAAATTTTTAGGCTTTTCTAAACTCGAAATTTTACTTCATGCGCCACGCGTATATAACACTGATTTCAAATGAAGTTCAAAATATGCTCCTTATAAATACTTTGTAACTTTGTTTACAAAACAAAGTGATGTTTTCCGTTACTTTTTTTTATTTCAATGTAAAATCTTGAAACGCATTTTGTCTGATAGCCTTTGGACACAACGCATTTCATCTAGAAAATGTGCGCAATGACAGTCGAATGCAATTTTATTCAGCTATTGTCAAAAAACATTGGACAATTTGTGATTTGTCTAGATAAAACGCGTTTTGTCCGTATTCCGTGTTTTATCCGTAAAATATCCATTTATTTTCTGCAATAATTTTGACCATTGTAAAATGGATGTTTGAACCGAACCGAAATAAATAAACTAAAGGCTTTCATTCCGACAAAAATAACGGTCATTACCGGCTTCCAGTTTTCGGTTGAATTCCGTTTCGAAGCCCGGCGGAATTCAAACAATCCCCAATTGTTTTCCTATTCATTATTTTTTAAATCGTATGCAGACTTAATTCATCCATTTATTTACATAGTTAAGAACATCTCTTTCGGCATTAGAATTTAACAACATCATAATCTCCCAATTACGTAAACCTTGAATAAACCCCGGGGAGTCGTAAGACACGAGCACTCAAAACGAGGAATAATAAAAATCCGACTTGAACAACTCGCACAAGTCGTAACTTTTTCCTCGCGATTTCTTTTATTTCTCGTACTGGATAATTGGCGTCGACGTGCATAAAAGCACTTAATTAGGTGCACCCCACGACTCCTTGAACAATCTCCGATCGGATTTTATGCGACGGGGTGCGGTTAATTTACGCTGGTGGTGGTGACATTTCTGTCTGGTGTCAAGCGCTCTCGAGAAATAAGCAATCGCGAAGACACGTCTCTTTGCCCTCTCGACTCCATCCGATGTGTTTTATTGCCGTCATCGGGGTTGCACCTTTTCGAGGGCTCGCCTCGTTTAATCCCCAATCCCGACGCCTCGGTTAATTTTCCGCATTCACAGACACGCACATATTTCAGCAGATGAAAGTGATAGATATGAGGTTGTTAATACACTAATATTAGGCGGGGAAAATATTTTCTTAGAATGAGATGAAATGTCACATTTGTAATTTTGAGATGACATATTCCAAATTTACTGGGAATCAGGGGTGCAAAAATATTTTCCTGCAGAAAATACAATCTGATTTTATTTACTGTTATATAATGACATATGTACAATATAAATGTATACCTATTGAGGTGATTAATTTAAAAATAATTAATGACAGTATATTTTGAAATTCTTATCAAATCAACGTTATATACGCATGACACGTGAAGTAAAATTTCAAGTTTAGAAAAGCCTGAAAATTTGGTTGGAGAGCGAAGCGGAGCGACCAAACCAAATTTTAAGGCTTTTCTAAACTCGAAATTTTACTTTATGCTTAACCTAGGAGTGGAAGACACTCGTTAAAGACAAGTGATTAAATTAAACGTCATTAATTTTACATGCACTTTTAAATTATAAAGATTTTTAGCATTTTATATTGTGATTATCAATTTCAACAAATTTTGTTGAAATTAAAAATGTCCACGATTTTTGTTACTATAGTCTGTTTAAAAACTAGAAGGAGTAAGTGCCAAAGCCCAATTTACACTATAAAAAGTGACCAGAAATATCACTAGATAAATTTGGCGGCAATTTTAAATAATTTCATAATAACTCTAAATAAAATCAAATATCCATTTTGTACTTTTTAATTGTGGTTAAGTATTTTCTTTTCCATCGTACGATATCGTCAGTTTAATAAAAATGCTTATATGGTATCTCGCCATATATCTGTGAAATAAATCATATTTACATTATGTTCATAATATAATATGGAATTTATATAATAATGTGTCTCTATCAGAGCTGGGACGAATCCTCGTAAAAAGGATTCGAATCAGGAATCCGAATCACCTAACATGATTCGAATCACGAATACTCGAATAAAGGATTCGTAAGAGATAAATATGATTCGAATCAAAGATTCGAATCCTGTTATTTCAAATCACGAATACAAATCGTTTAAGAATAAATTTGATTTTATTATTTTTTTGCAACCATTAATATATAAATACCATTACCTGTTGTATTAACAAAAATATTCAAAGCCGAATTATTTATTATTACCACTGAACATCGTTAATAATAGACTAAATATCTGACTCCCTGTTACTCTGGTTAAAGATGTATTTGTGTGTTTCTGAACTCTACTTCAAATCAGTGTTTTGTACGCGTGGCGCATGAAGTAAAATTTCGAGTTTAGAAAAGCCCGAAAATTTGTCTCGGGTCGCTGCGCGACCCTCGACAAATTTTCACGGGGCTTTTCTAAACTCGAAATTTTACTTCATGCTTAGCCTGGGAATGGAAAGACTCGTTCAAACTTTCAAATTGAACTCTATTATAAGATCGACTAATGCCTGAAATTTACGTAAATAAAAAATTCATGGAATATCATTAAAACCGGGAAAGTCAGAAACTATTAAACATAATGGGGGTTTCCCACAGAAAAAAGTTATATTAAAAGGACAGGGAAATAATCTTTAGTCAGGGAAATGTCGGAAAAATTTAACGTTTCAGATTGGCTACCATGTTAGTTTTACTTCAAACAATATTAAACAAAATTTTAAAAACTAGATTATTATCTTTAAAAACATTTTCAATCATTTAATGTTCTTATCAAAGCATTCACTTTGAAGTTTTGAACGAGCGTTTCCACTCCCAGACTAAGCATGAAGTATAATTTCGAGTTTAGAAAAGCCCTGTGAAAATTCGTCGAGGGTCGCGCAGCGACCCGAGACAAATTTTCTGGGCTTTTCTAAACTCGAAATTTTACGTCATGCGCCACGCGCATAAAACAGTGATATAACGAGAAATTTAAAAACACACAAAAAAACATTTTTCATGTTATTCCTCACAATTAATTCGAATTATTTTTGGCAATTCAAATCCTGTTGTAAGTATTCGAATCCTTTTACAAGGATTCGAATCCTTTTATAAGGATTCGAATCACCCACATTTGGACTCGAATACGAATCCTCTTAAAAAAATGTAACGAATCCGGATCACGAATGCAGTTGAACTAAAGTATTCGAATGCCTCTTTTGAATCCTCTAATAGGATGATTCGAATCCAGCCCAGCTTTGGTCTCTATCTTACTTAAAATTGATTTGTTTCATAAAACTATACAAGGTAGAACCACTCATCTTCGGCATGCCTGCATGATCGTTTACTTCTTTTAAAACTTTATTCAAAGTTGGCAGTTCACTTTTATAGAAGAAACTATGCACGGATCTCTTCACTACGTCATCAAAACTTGTAATTATGTCCTCCAAGCTGTTTAGGGCTACAAATCTCTCCGGATTTCTTATATTCGCTAATGGTACGATAGACAGTGAAATTTACAACTCCTAAAAATTAAACATTTGATTATTTGATGCATATTCTTATGCTATTTGATATCTCACCTACTGCACCAACAATGTCTGATACAACAGCAGTCATTTTCATATGTGAATCATCTGTTATCATCTGCTTATACATATTTAATATGCACTGTTTTTCAGACAGATATAAATAACCCAAATCCAACTTCTTACGCTTTTTTGGAGGTGAAGGTGATATTATCACCGAGCTTGTACTGGGTCCATAATCCATCACAACAATATTAACAAAACTAACTTTTAATTATGCTAAAGAAACACCGCACAAAAGGTTATTACGAAACAAAGTTGCAACTCGGTAACGCTTCGAATTAAGGTTATGTCAGCTGTTGCGTCTATTAATGACGTAATTAGTATAGTGTAAAACGGGCGCGCTCTCGGCCAATCACAGCTGTAGGTTTTGGCGCGTGAAATTTAAAACGCTCCTCCTAGTTATTAAACAGATTATGGCGAGGTTTGACGAATTTTACATTTTTAAATAAATGTTGACGATTTGTGTGTGGGATATTCCTGTTGTTATTGCCAGTTTGTGTTAATTTGGACAAAAAATTTGTATTAGTTTTTTATGATGTTTGTTGGTTGTGATGATTATATTTAAAATCGTAATAATTATCACTATTTAAAAATTAAAACTAAAATATTATTATAATATATAATTTAAAATAAGAGATTTTTGTAAATTTTTGAAAATGACAAGTTGAAGTTGTCCAAACTGTAATCATTCAATAAAGTTTTAGTGTTAAATAGTATATTGTACAACGAGCATATAATGATAGCTATTAATCACGAGAAAGATGTTTGCGGAACGAGCCGTAGGCGAGTGAAGCAAGTCGTTCGAGTGATTAATAGACATTACATTCGAGTTATACACCATACTTTGTTCACAACAACAATATATAACACCACATTTATTGTATAATATATTTATAAAAATTAATGTTAACAATTATATAAAGTATTATTATAAATATATTATAATTGATATTATATTTAGAGTACATAAATACTTAAATTTGTAGAAAGTTTTGTGTTCTCGTCTGTGTTGGCTACTGTAGGCGCTATTTTTTAATTACCTGCCTGTTAATGGTGAAAATATTGTTTCTGCTCTTCCAGGGTTGCTTTTATATACAAAGATTTAACATTTTGAAAATTTCGGGGAAGGGGGGGTTTGTACCTCCTATCCAAGGAGGCAGGGGGATTTCCCTCCCAGGACATCAAAAAATCATAAATTATAAATATTTTACTAATTCTTTTATCAATTTACTATGTAATTTAGAAATAAAAAACATTTTATCGTGGCAAACTTTTCAAGCAAAAAGAAAATTATTTAATGAAGTCAATTATTTGTTGAATTAAAATTGTTTAAAAATATTAATGAAACAATGAAATTGGGCAGGTGGTGGCCGAGCGGTAACGTCGTCGGGCTGTATCGCTTGGCGAGCCACAAACTCGGGTTCGATTCCCGTGCACGGGGAGACTTTATTTAAAAATAATTTCTCGTCGTGTCCCTGGGTGTGGTGTGAATGAGTCGTGACGTCCAAATATATGTTAAATTAATTAATACAATCATCGTTAGTGGCTGAATGGCTAGAACCTATGCCAAACAAACAAACAAAAAAAAAATGAAATTTGACAAAATCTTGAAAATTATTAAATCGTTTATTATTAATTATAATAATGTCTTTATTTGTCTAACAGGATAACCCAATTACAGAACAAAAATTTGCATAACAGAAAAAAAGCAAAAATACATGTAAATGTAAGTTATGTTTTTAGTCCGAGCGGGAGACTTTTTAAAAACATTTATTTCGAATTAGTAAACATTAAGAAAATACCCCATGTGTGTTGTATAAACTAACATTAACAAATTCTGTTCTCTAAGGTGAAGCGAATGGTTTTGTTCAACAGCACGCTGACAATGCGTCTGGTGTAATACAATATTATTATTACTGATAACAATAATGTGGGAATCGTAACTCCTCCCGTGCTTGAGAGAAAAATTATCATGGATAATTTTTCGTTAATTCAATTTCATTTAATGGATTTTAACTTTGACTTTGTTTTCAATTTTTCCTTTTAGGTATGGGTGAATTTTTTTAAAAATACAAAATATGAGTAATACAAACAATACATAAATTATTATTGTGTAAACACTGATATTGTCATAATGAAATGTCGATGGCTTGATTGATTCGATTTGTTTCTTCGTTTGATGGATTTGATTTCCAATGTCTTGAAGTTCTTGTAGATTGATGTCATCTAGCTGGATTGGAATTGTTGATCTCGGCGAAGACTGCGTCTGGATTTCGTTGATTTTTACGTTGGGTAATTTAATTGTTTTGATTTCCTTCTGATTCGTTTGGTAATGTTTAAGTATTTTGTCATTAATTTGAAATTCACATGAACTTGGTATGGTGATGATGTAAGTTCCGTGTAGTACGTGTTTGTCTTCATTGTTTCCGCATTTGCTTAGTGTCGTAGTTTGTCTTGTCGTAATTATTATCCACTTGTTATTTATTAATTTTTGAATTTTATTTTGAGAAAGTTCACTTTGATTGATTTCACAGTTTATTTGTTTATTTGGAAATTTGATTAAGTTAATTTCACATGAGGTGTTGGCAACATCGGACATTGGTGAAATTATTTCTTCGTAGCATAAATATTTCTGTTGATTGATTTCTTTGCATGCGACGTTGGATCGTGTGTAGTGCGTTTCACTTATTAAAAGGTATTTGGATTTGGGAATGATTACGTTGTAATTGATTTTATTGGGAATTGGTAATGGATATAATTGGTAATAATTATATTGCATTTTTTCAACTAATGGAATTTCTAGAATGAAAATGACTTCATTTTTATTTATGTAACCTCGTAGGTTTATTGTTGAGTAATAATTATTTATATTCTTATCATCTAAAAGATAAGGTAATTCGTAGTTATTTATTTTTGACTTTATTTTATTTAATTCAAATTTTAATTCATCATGGGTAATTATTGAAGTATGTAAAATGTTTAATCTGGCAAAGATGATTGAAGTTTCGATGGTATTCAGTACTTGTAAAATTACGTCGATTGATGTTACTAATTGATTGAAAATTGAATTCAATATTATGAATGTGTAATCTTCGATTAACTCTAATTTGATTTCTTTCATTGATTGTTCAGCTTGCATTATTCGATCATTTAAACGTATTTGATTATGTTGTAGTTTTGTCATTGAATCATTAAAAATATATAAAGCTTTCTCTGTTAGGCTTGTTTGATGTTCAATTACGTTTATAAGTTTATCTTGGTTAACTTTTAATTGAGTAATTACGGTGTCGTACCTGTTGGCATCGGTTTGATCTAAATTTCCTGTGATTGATTTCCAAATGGTTCCTAAACCATTTATTAGTCCTCTTTTTTGTCTTGATTTTTCTGTTAGTGTTATTTGCATTAATTTTTCTTTAGTTTGTTTTATTTTGTAATCTAATAAATATCTGTAATTATACATTTCATTTGCATAAGCTTGACCATGTTCAGTATTTTGAAAAGAAGTGTTTAGTTTTTGATAATTGTCAAGTAATTTGTTTAATTCAATCTTTAAAAGTGAAAGGTCGTAAATTTGTATTAAAGTCCATTGATCTTTGACGTTCTGTGCTGCTCCTAATTTTATGGGTAACAGTCCGGGGTTGTCGGTTATATGGTCTATTTCTATTATTGTAGTCGAGCATCTTGAGAAGATGACGGTAATGGCGAAGAGTTGCCTGCAACAATGGGTTGTCTTAGGTTTTTTAAATGAACTTTGCGTCCTGTATTTTTTATTTTCAGGTGTATATTCTTTTAAAAATGTTATGATTTGTTGTCGATTATTTTCTTTATTAATTTGTACGTGATATCTTTTGATTTTTTCAATTTGTTCTGATTTTACTGGTTTTGCTTGTGTGAGTAATTCGTAAATGAAATATTGATTGGGTTTTGAATCGATTATATCAGAGGATATTTTAATTCCTGGGGATTCTTGATTTTGACTTGCTGAATTTTGTGAGATTTCTAAAGATTCATCTAATTGTTCGGGTAAATCGTCTATTTCGTCTGGAGGTAATTCAAAAGGTTGGTCACTGTCTTCTAAATCGTCAATTATTTTATCAATTTCATTATCATCAAAATTATTAATCAATGAATCGGTTTCTAAAGCATTTAATTGAATTCTTGATAATGCATCAGCATTCGTGTTTATTTTACCTTTTTTGTATTCTAACTTGTAATCGTATTCTTCTAATCTGATTTTCCATCTTTGTAATTTGGAATTGGGTTCTTTTAATTTTGAAAGCCAAACTAACGGTCTGTGGTCTGTATAAATTATGAATTTACGTCCGTACAAGTAAGGTCGGAAGTACTTGACTGCCCAAACTACGGCTAGTAGTTCTTTTTCAATTGTGCTGTATTTTTGTTCTGAATCGTTTAATGTTCTTGAGGCATAACATATATGCTTGTCCGATCCTATAGGTCCTTGTGATAATATGGCTCCTAAAGCTATATTCGATGCGTCAGTTGTGACAATGAATTGTTTTGAAAAGTCTGGGTACTGTAATATTGGAGGATTGGTTAAAATTGATTTGCAAGTGTTAAAAGCTTCTATGAAATTATTATTATGTTCAATTTTATTTCCTTTTTTTAGACATTGAGTTAAGGGTTTTGTAATTTTTGCGTAATATTTGATAAATTTTCGGTAGTAACCGGTGAGTCCTAAAAATCCTTTTAATTCTTTAACTGTTTTGGGGATTGGATATCGAGTTACGGCATCTATTTTATTTGGGTTTGGTTTTAAACCGTCGGGTGTTATTACGTGTCCTAAAAATTGTACTTCTTTCTTTAAGAATTCTGACTTGTCCATTTGAATTTTGAGGTTAGCTTTACGTAATCTGTCAAATACTAATTTTAATTTTTGAATGTGTTCTTCTAAGGATGTGGAAAATATTACAATGTCGTCTAAATATACTACACATGCTTCGTTTTGTACTCCGCGTAAAATGCTGTCCATGACTCTTTGGAAAGTCGCGGGGGCGTTCTTTAATCCGAAGGGCATACGTTTGTATTCGTAATGTCCTCTAGGGGTTGAAAATGCAGTTTTTTTAATGTCTTTTGGGTGCAACTCAATTTGATGATAACCTGAGGCAAGGTCTAAGGTTGAAAAATACTTGCATTTACCTAATTTGTCCAAAATGTCGGTAATGTGTGGTAATGGGTATTTATCGTCAGTGCATTTGTCATTTAATTGTTTGTAATCTATGACCATTCTGTATTTTGGTTTGCCGGTAGCGTCTAATTTTTTTGGAACAATTATTACTGGGCTACTCCATGGGCTGTGTGAGGGTTGAATTATGTCATTATTTAAAAGTTCTTGAATTTGCTTGTCGGCTTCTGCTTGTTGTGATTGGGGCATTCTGTAAGATTTTTTATAAACTGGGGTGTCATCGTTTGTTTTAATTTCGTGTTTAACTACATGAGTGAAAGTTAAAGGTAATTTAGGGGAATGGAATACATCTCTGTATTCACAGCAAATTTTTCTAATTGCATCTTTTTCTTCTTTATTCAAGTGATTTAATCGTAAATTTTTGAGATTTTCTTTTAATATGTTATCTTCAATTGAATTTTTGGTTATTGTGAGGTAATTATTTGTTTGTTCTTGATCAATTTCTAACACATTTAAAGGTTCAATTTCGATTTCTTGTGGGTTTTCATTGCTGTTGGTAATTGTAAGTAAAGTTTCGTTATTTTCAATTTTTACTAGACACTGTGGGATTTCAATGCCTTCGTGTAATTTAGTGTATTCGATTATTCCAAAATTTAATTGTGAATTTACTGGTACTTTGATTATTTTTTGTTGTCTGGGTTCAAGATAAATTTTCTTTTTGAAAGAGAGTCTTTGATTTTCAAAATAAATTGGTATTGGTCCGTTTCTGGTATGTAAAATATTTTTGTTTAGATCAATATTTGCGTTTAAATGTTTTAATAAATCCATTCCTAATAAACCGTCGTAATTAGGATTAAAATCGAAAATGTGAAAATGAAATTAATCATTTGATTTAAAAATGCTGGGTAAGGGAATGTTTGCAATGTATTTGTGTAAAGTTGTTTGATGTGCAGTTTGAATTTTAAAAGGTTTTTCTTCGATGAAATTTTGATAATATTGATTGACTGTTTTTGGGCTTATTAAAGTTTTTGATGATCCTGTGTCGATCATGAATTTTAAATTTTGTTGTGGGATCTTTACATATGGTAATGTTAAATTATTGATTGTTGTTAGATTTATTATGTCTGGTTTGTGTAATTGGGGACTGACTGAAAATTTTGATAATGAGTTTCATTATCATTGTTATCATACATGTTATTGTTTTGATTCATCATTTCGTTTTCTGGAATTTCATCAACATTTTGTTGAAAAAGTCCTTCAGTTGTGGACATGGGAATCTGTCTTTGAAAATGATTGTTATTATTTGGTCTTAATGTTCTGCGCGTATTTATTGTAGCTGCTTCCATTGGTTCCGGTGCGTTTTGTCTGAATCTGTTATGATTATTTTGAGAAAACGTTTGATTATTCATTTGATTATTTTGCGGGAATTGCTGTCTGAAATTGTTATTTTGTCTGTTGCTGAAATTGTTTCTTTGTGAAAATTGTTGTCTGAAATTGTTTGTTGGGAAAAGATTATTGAATGGAAAGTGAAACTTACAGTATTTTCATCCTTTTTGTTTTTCTTCTTCTTTTCTTAAAGCACTGTTCACTGTTTTTCGCGTTTTCGCGGTTCTGAATGTTCTTAACTATGAGCGTCGGCGATGGTTGTCCTCTGCTCGCTGGAGATGTTGTCCACGTTGATTGGTAACTTGGTGAATCGTAAACACGAAAATCACAAACTCGCGATTTTTGTCGATTTTTGTGACTCCAATTTATCCGAACGACTGCGCCAGTTATGTTTTTAGTCCGAGCGGGAGACTTTTTAAAAACATTTATTTCGAATTAGTAAACATTAAGAAAATACCCCATGTGTGTTGTATAAACTAACATTAACAAATTCTGTTCTCTAAGGTGAAGCGAATGGTTTTGTTCAACAGCACGCTGACAATGCGTCTGGTGTAATACAATATTATTATTACTGATAACAATAATGTGGGAATCGTAACTTGTAAATAAATGTAGAAGTGATTACAAATAAAATAAATGAATAATAATGATTCTAAATAAAAATGTCACTAAATTGTTTTTCCGAGCACTAGCACAGCACAGTCACAGGAGAACGTTGCAATATATTAGAACGGCGCCGTTGGTGCTCGGAACGTTGATGAAAATCTTGTACAAATTACAGGGACATTATATGGAACTCTAGCAAGAATTTCCTGACAGTCAATTTTCCCATCTAAGAGTTTCTTCATCAAGGTTGCCCATTGCAAATTTCTTCTGTCAGCGAGGGATTCCATTTCGTGGCGCTGAAGAAGTTCATCAATATTCGAATCCTTGTAAAAGGATTCGAATATTTATAAAAGGATTCCAATATTTATAAAAGGATTCGAATACTTACAAAAGGATTTGAATCGTCAAAAATAATTTGAATTAATTATGAGGAATAACATGAAAATATTTTTTTGTGTGTTTCCAAATTTCTCGTTAAATCACTGATTATGCGCGTGGCGCATGACGTAAAATTTTGAGTTTAGAAAAGCCCAGAAAATGTGTCTCGGGTCGTTGATAACAGACTAAATATCTGTTACCCTCGTTAAAGCTGTATTTCGAGTTTAGAAAAGCCCGAAAATTTGTCTCGGGTCGCTGCGCGACCCTCGACAAATTTTCACGGGGCTTTTCTAAACTCGAAATTTTACTTCATGCTTAGTCTGGGAGTATAAACGCTCGTTCGAAACTTAAAAGTGAATGCTTTGATAAGAGCATTAAATGATTGAAAATGTTTTAAAAGATAATAATATAGTTTTAAAAATTTTGTTTAATATTGTTTGAAGTAAAACTGACATGGTAGCCACAATCTGAAATGTTACATTTTTCCAAAATTTCCCTGACTAAAGATTTTTTCCCTGGCCTTTTAATATAACTTTCATCTGTGGGAAACCCCAATTCTGTTTAATAGTTTTCATTGTTTTTGCCAATATTTAAGTTAATTTTATAAATGTTTACGTTTTGTAATTTGCCTGCTGATTTTGACAAATTTAATAATATCATATGGCTTTTTTGTTGGTGTTTTGGTCAATTTGAATATAATTCCATGACTTTTCTCTGACTTTCTCGGTTTTAATGATATTCAGTGAATTTTTTATTTACGTAAATTTCAAGCATTAGTCGATTTTATAATAGAGTTCAATTTGAAGTTTTCAACGAGTGTTTCCACTCCCAGGCTAAGCATGAAGTAAAATTTCGAGTTTAGAAAAGCCCTGTGAAAATTCGCGCAGCGACCCGAGACAAATTTTCGGGCTTTTTTAAACTCGAAATTTTACTTCATGCGCCACGCGTACGAAACACTGATTTGAAGTGGAGAAACACACAAATACATCATTAACCAGAGTAACAGGGAGTCAGATATTTAGTCTGTTATCAACGATGTTCAGTGGTAATAATAAATTATTAAGTTTTGAATATTTATGCTAAAACAACTGGTAAAGATATTTATATGTTAATGGTTGCAAAAAAATAATAAAATCAAATCAAAGGATTTGTATTCGTGATTCGAAAAAACAGGATTCGAATCTTCGATTCGAATCATATTTATTTCTTACGAATCCTTTATTCGAGTATTCCTGATTCGAATCATATTAGGTGATTCGGATTCGTGATTCGAATCCTTTTTACGAGAAATCGTCCCAGCTCGGATAGAGACACATTATTATATAAATTCCATATTATATTATGAACATAATGTAAATATGTTTTATTTCACAGATATATGGCGAAATGCTGTATATATTGGACTGACGATATCGTACGATGGAAAAGAAAATACTTAACCACAATTAAGATGAACAAAATGGATATTTAATTTTATTTAAAGAGTAATTATGAAAATATTTAAAATTGCTGCCAAATTTATCTAGTGATATTTCTGGTAACTTTTTATAGTGTAAATTGGGCTTTGGCACTTACTCCTTCTAGTTTTTAAACAGACTATAGCATAAATAGGATACCAGAATAAACTAATATATTTTAACTTACTCAATACAAAGGCGGAATATACAGATTTTATAGAATCAATATTAGAAAAGTCGCGGCTAATACGAAGAATAAATCCTAGGGGCCTTAGAAGCATTTGTTCGGACTGAGTCGATATGATTTTTAAAAGTGAGTTAGTTATCAAATGTAATTCCTAAATCTTTAACAGTGGTACATCTCGACAAAGACTTGCCATCAATCTGGTAACTTGTTTCACGTGAGGTGCAGGTGCGAGAATAACTTACAACACAACATTTGTTAACATTTAGTACTAAATTTACATTCTTGCACCAATTAGCGATAATATCTAAATAAAGTTGTAAAATGTCTACGTCATTCGAGGATTTGATGTTTAAATAGATTTTAAGGTCGTCAGCGTAAGCTAAAACAGGACAGGTTAGCATTCCCAATAAATCATTAATAAAAATATTAAACAAGAGGGGGCCAAGACAAGAGCCCTGCGGGACATCGCTGGAAGGCGAAAACTCGTAGGATTTAAAGCCATTGTAAAATACATAGCATGAACGATTTAGTAAATAGGACCGAATAAGTTTCGTGACCACAGGGACAGCACCCAATAGTCTTAGCCGGTGAGTAAGAATCTCATGGTCAATTGAGTCAAAGGCGCTCGAAAAATCAGTGTAGATTACGTCAACTTGACTTGACTTAACATGAAATAAAAACCTATGACTTTTAGCATTGACAAAAATCATCAAAACTTACATAAATTGATAAAGAAATCATGGACAATTACGAAAAGCATTAGTATTTAGTGAATAAATACAAATCTTAAGATTTTGAAAACAACGATTATTCATCCATAAAAATTATGAAAATTGACTAATATCTTGAAAATCGGTAAACTGAACGAAAATAATGATCAAATATCTATGATATAAAAATCGTTAAAATAGCTGTAGCGTGTTACAAATGACTGTCTTATAAATTTAAAAAAATGAACTAAAACTGACAAAAATTAACATTCGAAGAAATTGAATTTAATCGACTCTCTATCTCTTCAAATAACCGAAATCTTTTCATTTGTACGAAATACGGAATAATTTTGAGTATGCCGGGTGTTTGATAAAAAAAACGCCCAACGCCATACCTCTGTTATTCATTGACCGATTTTATTGAACTAAAAACCAGCCAATGGCCGTTTAAATACTAAAAAAATACATCAATATTGATTTTTTTCAATAATAACTTTATTTCCAAATAATAGCCACCCTAAGATTTTTAAATGGTACCCTAAATTTAGTTAATTTTATTACATTAGACATTATTTTTCTGAATCCAATAATGCAAATTTCTTGTTTTTGTTTAAAATTATATTTTTCCAAAATTATAATTAGTGTGCCTAGTAAAAAAGTGACAAATGTCATATTGCGAGGTTATATCAAACATGAATAATAACGACCCAAATGCCGAAAACAAAATATAGTTTAAACATTAAAAGTGCGATTCTTTTCGCATTCTACAACAAGTTAGTCTTACAAAGACTATATCAAACACTCATTGAAACAACTACTTCCCGGGCTGATACCCCGACGGACATTAAATTATACAACAAGTGTTTGCTGTTACATACAGTAACCTACTGCAAATGTAACAATTTGGGTCAAATTATTCAGGCCATCTATAGACGCGTTTCGAGATTTATCTCTCATCAGTATAGCTTTGCCATTCCCTCTAAACAATTTGACACCTTAGACTGGCGGTCACGTTACCGTTCAAACAATTGGCAATTTCATTTACACTTAAAAATATAGTTTAAACAAACCGTTCAAATTAATAAAACAATAGCTGATTCAATTATTCATCCATAAAAATTATAAATTATTATAAAAATTGGTAAAAATAATTTTAAATAAATTCGTCAATATTTACAAATATTAAAATTGATTAAGAATATTTAAAAGTGGAAAAATTAGCACTACATCAATAACGTTTTACGAAAGTTAACAATTTCAAATAAAATACCAATTCGGATTCCTCCCCAAAAAATCAACTACACTACCTCTTTCCATTTTAACCTCCAATATACAAACCATGCATCTAGAAGATCAAAAAACAAGTATCGCCTTACTTGATATAACTAAAGCTTTTGACACGGTTTGGCAATTGGCCTTTTATATAAATGCTACATCCTTAAGATCCCAAAGCATCTAATAATCCTTATTTACCATTTCCTAACCAACAGATCCTGTAAAGTAAAAATCCGCCAAACTGTATCTCGCTCATTCCCCCTCCTGCAAGGTGTTCCGCAAGGCTCTCCGCTATCTCCACTTCTTTACAATATCTTTTGCTACGACATATTCAATCCCAACCCTTCCTACTTTAACCCAACAAGATACGCCCTCCTCTTTGCTGATGATACGGCCCTTATCTCCCACGCTTCAACGCTTCCTCAATCCCAAAACCGTCTTCAAAATTCTCTTAATTCCATACAAAAATGGTGCAATAAATGGCGAATACAATTAAATCCTTCCAAAACTAAATTATTCATTCCTTTCCATAAAATCACTCCACGATCTCCTACAATAGTAATAAATAACACCACAATTCTTCCATCCTACTCCTGCAAATACCTAGGCATAGAATTTGATTGAAAACTTTCCTTCCTCCCACATACCAAATCCATTAAAACCAAAATGAAAACAAGGGCTAGGCATTTCAGATCTTTAACTTATAAACAACAAGGAATTTTCACAAAAACAGCAGTTAGGATTTACCGGCCCTTGTTAGACTATGGTGCAATTTTATTCCTTTATATCCGTCCTTCAATTTCACACCGTATCCAAGTCGCCGAAAGATCAGCCCTACGAATCCTCACCAAACTCAGGCACCCAATAAATCCTCTTCATAATCCCTCAAACATCATCCTCTACGAAACTACCCAAGTAACACTAATTTCCCAACGTATATTAACCCTCAGCGAAAAATTCGCTGTAAACACCCATAACCTAGAACTCCTAAACAAATTCTGTATTCCTAGAAACCTAAATATCCATCCCAAATATAAACATCCTCCTCTCACAATACATCAATTCATTTGTACCGTTCATCAAGACAGTTCACAAGCCTAGCATACGATAACATTTTTCAAATAAAATAAATTCAAGACAAGGCAGAAAGACCTCTGGTCGATAGCCCAGACAGACTAACCCCATAGTGTAATAATATATATATATGTATTATACTATACTAATGTAATTGTCTGAATAAAGATGTATGTACTACTCAAATAAAAATCAATTTTAATTTTATTCAGTTTTTAGTATTTTCTTGAAAAAAATAAATAAATATCAAAATAAAAAGTAAAAGAATAGTAAAGAAATTATTCAATCTCAAAAAATTTACTCAAATAATTTTTTTTTAAATTTAATTCATTCATTAACGATATTTTTAATTTTTTTTTATTACATTTCAGGACTATTAGTGACTGTTAGTGACACATTAGACCTATTTTGACATTTAACGTGTTTAGTCGATTATGACACATTTAGACAATTTATGTCACACGTCTGACACATTTGAGATATTTCGACATTTGACGCGTTTTGTTAATCACACGAATATTTCGACATTTATTGACATCTGATTTTGACGTTTTTCAAATTTTTTGTCCATTCCAACATTTGACGTTTGTGACAAATGTGGCGAGCGATGTCACACTAGACGTATTTCTATTGAATATGACATATCGATTTTCCACAGTTGTTTCACTCTTGACATAATTCGTCGATTGTGACAAATTTTAACGACTCGTATAAAATTCGAGATATTTCAACATTTTGTTGTTCAATCCGACATATTGAAACATTTCACATAACATTTGACATATTTTAAAATTCCGTCGTTTCATACAAAATTTCAATATTTCCATTGATACATAAAGACAATTTAACATAAAGAAAAATTGAGTTTGTCAATAGTTTGCAGAATATTTACAAAATATAAAAACGAATTAAAATTAATATCGACTTTCTACAAAATTTTTGTCTCATTAAGACAAGTCTCCAAATATTCATTGAAACAACTACTTCTTGAGCTAATACGCTGACAGATATTGAATTATACAATATATATTTGAGTTATACGATAGCTACTGATACTGATACTGTTCTATGCATAATGTATATGCAAAATGCAACATCAGGTCAAATTATTCTCTCACGAAACTAAATAAAACAACAGGAAATTGAAATAAATTGAAAAAATTATAGGGAATGAATTTTAATTGTCTTAAGCCATCTATAGACGCGTTTCGAGATTTATCCCTCATCAGTATAGCTATGCTTTAGACTTTTAATACAAAAAATATTAAAATAAACAGGAAACTTACAGGAATTTCGAAGTGTGTCGTCGAAACAGGTACACAAAACTGGGGCGAGTGAAAATGAAGGAATGTTATTTATAGGTAAATAAATATTTTGTGTACCTGTTTCGACGACACACTTTGAAATTCCTGTAAGTTTCCTGTTTACTTTAATATTTAAAAAAAAAAACTGATGAACATTTTATAAATCGACAAAAATCTAGAAATATTGAAAATCTCGACATGTTGAAAATCTTGACGGTCCACTCCCAGACTAAGCATGAAGTAAAATTTCGAGTTTAGAAAAGCCCCGCGTAGAAAATTTGTCGAGGGTCGCGCAGCGACCCGAGACAAATTTTCACGGGGCTTTTCTAAACTCGAAATTTTACTTCATGCGCCACGCGTACAAAACACGGAAATATTGTAAAGTTTAAAAAATACTAGCCTTTATTTTGTTCGGTTGGTTGACAAATTGTGTGGAATCTTCTGAGCTGAAATATTGCAAAGTAAAAAAAAATACTAGAATTTATTTTGTTCGGTTAGTTGACAAATTGCGTTGAATCATCTGAGCTGATTATACGAGGGTTGCCTTTTATATTTCGGGATTGGGCAACCCTAGTGTTGTAATCTTGCAACTGAGAGCTCTATCGTAAAGTTTGACATTTTTGAGGTTATACGTACTCAGAACGTTTTGACATATGAGCGATATTTGTGTCGTTTACACTAACTTAAAAGATTTATCTCGGCCAAAGAATGGAATTAAATCGTGAACATTTTTGTGCGATAATTTTTTTACAACTTTCGACGTGGATTAACTCAACAACAGTGCATGGATGAACCTAATTCAATTTTTGGCGATGAAGCTCCATCAAGGACCAGTGTTTATCAACCGAGGTCGTAGTTCACTCCAAGACGAATTTCGTGGAGGTCGTCCAAAATCAGTTGTGTTCCGGAAACCATTGATGCTGTGCGCAAACAAATATTGCAAGATCGTCATGTGACCTATCGTGAGATTGAGACAACCTTAGGCATTAGTGGGACCAGCATACATTCAATATTGCATAAACATTTGACTGTCAACAAAATTTGTTCGCGTTGGATCCCACACAATTTGTCAATTGCTCAAGAAATCAGGAAAACCAACCGCCGAAAACGGATCACTCTTCACCACGACAATGCGAGCTCTCACATATCGGCTCAGACAACTGCATTTTTGAGCACGCAAAACATCGATTTAATGAGTCATCCGCCATATAGTCCCGACTTGGCACCGACTGACTTCTTTTTATTCCCATCAGTAAGAAAAAATGAGAGATCAACGTTTCTCGGCACCTGAAGAAGCGGTTGATGCGTTCAGAATGCATGTTTTGGAGATACCTCAATCAGAGTGGCAAAAGTGCTTCGACAATTGGTTCAAACGCATTAATGGGGAATATTTTGAATAACAATAAAGCGATTTTCAATGATTAATATTTATTTTTGTTCTCTAATCCCGAAATATAAAAGGCAACCCTCGTACACTATTATTATATTTATAAATTTTAATCAATTTCAACAGCTTTTAGTCAATTTTCAAGTGGATAATTTCATTAGTTAAAAACATTTTATTTTCTAATCGTGCAATCCCTATTTCGAGTGCCAAGCACTCGTTATCAATAACAACTCAGTGTTAATTAATAATTTCATTTGGTGAAAACTTGGCTGCAACAATTTTAAAATATATGATTTTTTGGTATCTAGAAAGGGGGGCCGGACGGAGCGACCAATCGAAATTTGAAGGCTTTCATAAACTCGAAATATTTACTTCATGCTTAATTAAGAAATGGAAAACACTCGTTCGAAAATTATTAACCACTTGAATCAGTATGAAGATCTAAAAATAGTAAATCAAACTAAATACATATTTCAGAGCTGGGACGAATCCTCGTAAAACAGATTCGAATCACGAATCCGAATCACCTAATATGATTCGAATCACGAATACTCGATTAAAGGATTCGTAAGAAATACAGGAAGTTTTTCTGACTTCAGACATGAAATCCTCGCGTGACGTGAAAAGTCAATATGATTGAACTAACAAGGTCGACTCGGTTTAAAATTGAGACAACCTTATACACTAACCACCTTGATTGCTGACGTCACGCGTGGAAGATCTCATGTGACGTCAACAATCAAGGCAATTAAAAGATACAAGGTCGGCTCGGTTTAAATCAAGACAAACTTACTTACACACCTTGGTTGATGTCGTCACGCGTGAAAATCCGTACGTGACGTCAAATCCAAGATCATTACTGTGCAAGGTTGTCTCGATTTAAACCGAGCCGACCTTATCACGCGCGGAAATCCTCACATGACGTCAAAATCAAAGTCATTACTGTATAAGGTCGACTCGGTTGAAACTGAGGCATTCTTATATAAGGTTGTCTTCATTTAAACGAGTGTTTTCCACTCCCAGACTAAGCATGAAGTAAAATTTCGAGTTTAGAAAAGCTTAATATATAAAATTACGAAAAAACTATTCGTGAAAATGCAAACAGTGTCTTAATTAATAAGACAATTTAAGACGATAAATATCCATTGAAACAACTACTTCCCGTGCAAATACACCTCCGGATATTGAATTATACAATGAAATATTTAAAATCTTATTTAATTTGATTTGTTACAACGCTATTAAAGTATATGTAACGTTTAGGTCAAATTCTCTTCAAACCAACTAACAATACAATTTAAAATGAAAGGAGAGATAGCAACAAATTAGAAGTGAAAGGACTTGGAGTAAAACTAATGTCTTAGGCCATCTATAGACGCGTTTCGAGATTGATCTCTCTTCAGTATAGCTTTGCTTGTGACGTTTAAAAAAATTAGGAATAAAATTAAAACAAACTTACTTGGAAAAAGTGTTGTGTGTGGAATGAACAGGTACACAGAAATGGAATGAGTGAAAATGATGGTCGGTATTTATAGGTAAAAAAGGGGATTATGTCATTAGCAGGTATGAAGAATGTGAGACCTTATTATTTACCTTACGGTACAGTTCAAACAAAATAAATTCAAATTCAAAACTATTTGAATTCGAGAAATTAAGCTTACGCTTCTTATAGTTTGCACACTTTAAACATAATATATAAAATTACGAAAAAACTATTCGTGAAAATGCAAACAGTGTCTTAATTAATAAGACAATTTAAGACGATAAATATCCATTGAAACAACTACTTCTCGTGCATGGATATTTATCGTCTTAAATTGTGTTGAGTTTTTGGAACGCTAAAGTTTTCTCTTTAAGGACACATAAGTGGATATAACGAAATTTAAGCACTTCTGCATTTAAAAGTCCTACCAACAAAAAAATGTTCAGAATGTTAGAAATGATAAAAGTTGAGAAGTTATACTGTGCCCCAAAAAAATCGTAGCTCCACTTCAAAAAGAGCGCAACAAAATTCCATCATTTTCCTTTGAAATAAGCGAAAAATCATGTCGATCCAATGATTTGGCTCGAAGTTATGGCAGTTTTTTTAAAAACTCAAAAATTCATCAAATTTCATCCACATCGACCGAAGTTATGGCTGTTTGAATATTCACGAAAAAACGTGAATTTTCAAGTGGCGCGTTTTTTGCGGTCGAGTGTAGTTGTTGAATATTTAATTTATGAGATATTTTTTCATACATACTTAATTCACTCTAATAATTACGAAAGGATTTGAACTTAATATTATAAAACCTCAAAGCACACAATTTAAAACCCTTGTAAATAAACGCCACCCCTCAACAAAGGGTTTCCATAACGAGCACTTGTCCATCCCAACGAGCACAACTGCATAAGCACTGGCTAACCCAATAAACCCCGATACAATTGCACATTTAAGGGTGCATATTAAACAGAAATTCGTAATAATCCCGAGTTCGGTACAAACAAGGGGATGATCTTTCCAAACGCCCACTTTTCACCTTCGCTATTCACAAGAAAAGCAATAAAACAGCGAAAATGTGCACATCGCGTTTAAATAAATATAATTTGCGACAGGATTCAATTATGCAGTTGATGTTTTCGGTGGATGGGGGGGAAGAAGGGTTTCGGGATTTTCAAAGGGAAGGGAGGAAATTGAGCAATAAACTGTTTATGGAAATTCGGATCGTATAAAAGGGGGGAGTTGCGAGTTGTCACTCTTTGGCAAGCCGGGCCAAATGGAAGATGGAGCGTCGGAATACGTTATGGCATCCTTAATTTAATTGAGGGACTGTTTAATGGATAGTTTCGTATTTGAGTTTCCTCCGCGGAGATGGTTTTAACGGTAATGTTACATTCAATTGAAGTTGATTGTATTTGATCGTGTTGTAATATTTGAATAAGTTAAAGTTGATGAGCTTTTCATTCAATAATACAGCGCAATGGAATTTCAAGGATAAAGCGAATGTCACAATTTGTGCTATGGTAATAGGATCGATTTTAAGATAAAAATGTCTATAAAATCCGCCATGATAACTACTTTTACTGCTTTTAATAAAGTAACAATTTTTATGAGACTACAGACAAAAAACTGTGTTTTCCCGGCGCATTCACCAAAGCAAACGTCCAATCTAACTAATTGTAATATCCTTGCATAACATACAAGGACATTTTCTTTTAAGTATACATATCCCAATAATAACAGCTTTTGGTACATTTTCAGGAATTCGTTGAATTTATTAATGCGTTCAGTTGAAAGCTTCTGACAATTGTTTCCACTCTCTGTACTTTCCTCAATACCGGGTGTTGACTTGGCGGACGCAACATAGGAAATCGCTAGTTAATTTTAAAGTGTTCAAATATTGGCGTCGCTATTTATTTTAGAGACAAAATGTATTTCACTTTTTTGTAGAGGGAAATATTTTAAATTTATTATTGTTCACACTTAACATGTTACGTTTCTCTAAGTTAAAATAATTAAGAAAAAGTAATGTGATTTTATAAAAATAATGACATACCATGGAATTGATACAACAATTGCGGGTATTCCTTTTTTTTAAAGTTCAATTTAATGTTTTAAACAAGTGTTTTCCACTCCCAGACTAAGCATGAAGTAAAATTTCGAGTTTAGAAAAGCTCCGTGAAAATTTGTCGAGGGTCGCGCAGCGACCCGAGACAAATTTTCTGGGCTTTTCTAAACTCAAAATTTTACTTCATGCGCCACGCGTATAAAACACTATAATATTGTTAAATTTATGTATAAACGAACTTCACCTAAAATCTGTTTTAAACTCGTGGCGCATGAAGTAAAATTTCGAGTTTAGAAAATCCCAGAAAATTTGTCTCGGGTCGCCGCGCGACCCTTGACAAATTTTCACGGGGCTTTTCTAAACTCGAAATTTTACTTCATGCTTAGTCTGGGAGTGGAAAACACTCGTTTAAAGCTTCAATTTGAACTCTTTTGAAAATCAACGATGTCAGAAAATTAACAGCTAAAATAATTAGGAAAAAGTAATGTGATTTTATAAAAATAATGACATTTTTCTTGTATAGTGTAAATCATTTTGAAAACATTTACATTAATCAAGTGACTACGATATCTTTTGCCATTTTTACATCCGCAGTTGTTGTTTCAATTCCATGGCATGTCATTATTTTTATAAAATCACATTATTTTTTCCTAATTATTTTAACTTAGAGAAACGTAAAGTGATAAACGTTAACACGAATGAATTCAGAATTATTTCTCTACAAAAAAGGTAAATACATTTTCATCTTCTAAAATAAATAGGCCATAATTTGACCATTTCAAAATTTACACCGGATTTCCTATGTTGCGTCCGCCAAGTCAACACCCGGTATGCAAAACAAAGGGAAAGTATTGTTTTAGCAAAAATGTTTAAATTACAAATGTGTGTGGATATATCCATTTTGAGGTTGATTAAGGCCATTTTTTAAAAATGTCTGTCCTACTGTAATTTTGTCCTCTTGTCGCTACGATAAAATCTAAACCGATTGAGCTGTTAAGATGATACTAAAAGTTATCGATTATTCACCAACGAGTGTTTTCCAATCCTAGATTAGGCATGAAATAAAATTTTGAGCTGAGAAAAGCCCCGAAGAATTTGGATTTTGACGCGCAGCGTCTAAATCCGAATTCGGGCTTTTCTCAACTCGAAATTTTATTTCATGCGCCACGCGTGTAAAACACTGATATAGTGTAAAGTTTAACATATACTGCTCATTTAATATTAAAGATTTTAGTCGACTTAAAATGTTCCTAATTTTGATGAAATTTCCACCAAACGTTGATCGAATACTACTAATGTAATAAAAAGCTTAAGTTTTCAACTTTTGGTGAAAATGCGGAAACCGGAAGTGGTAGTTTACTCTTAGAATTTTTTTGATTTTTCTTTAAAATTAATCATATAAAAAAATGTTGCTAAGAAAAGTTGTAAATAATCAAAAACATTGCATTTAATGTTTATACACATATATCCGAAAATTTTGTAAATCGCTAAAATTCTCATGAAAATTTTATAAATTGACGAAAATCTCGAAATACTGAAAATCTTATCAAAATTACGAACATTTTAAAAGTCGACTGAAAACTTAAATATTAAATGAGCAGTATATTTTGAACTTTACACTAAATCAGTGTTTTATACGCGTGGCGCATGAAGCAAAATTTCGAGATGAGAAAAGCCCGAATTTGGAATTGGACGCTGCAAATCCAAATTCTTGGGGCTTTTCTAAACTCGAAAGTTTGCTTCATGCTTAATCTGGGATTGGAAAACACTCGTTAGAGAATAATCAATAACTTTTTCAAGCTTTTCCTTTATTAATATAATTTCAAGTTTTTGCAATTTTTGGCAGTTTTGGTAATTTACATTATTATCAATATTTTTTTTTATTTACGCTCTCATGGATATTCAAGATTTTTGTTACTATACAAATTATTGAATTCTCATGTCTTTAGTCAATTTTTTAAATCTCGTCCGTTTTTATGAATTTCCAAAATGTTACCGATTTTCGAAATTTTCTATTATATTCTTGGCAATGTTCGTGGATTTCTTTAATATTTGATCATTTTAAAAAAGACGTTTTTTTTTCGAAAATTCAAGATTACCGTTGATTGTTCAAATTCCGACGATTTTTATAAAAAATTCACAGATTCTCCTAAATTTTCAAAATATTGATAGTTTTCATGAATATCGTAAGTTTTTGGTCAATTTTTAAAACTTTGACGCGTCAATATTTTAAAAATTTTGAAAATCATTTTGAAATAATTTTGAAAATCATGAAAAGTATCAACATTATTAAATTATTAAATTTAGGAAATTGACGAAAGCTGCCAATATTCATGAAAATTATGGAATTCTATGAAATTCCATCATTTTTATAATTTCAGCAGTCATCCTTAAGTTTCTTTAATTTTAAAATTTTCTATACTTTTCATGAATCTTGGCAGTTTTCGCGAATGCCCTAAATTTCTGTTATATTTAATAATGTTGATACTTTTTAAGAATCTTCAAGAATATCGTCAACTTTTAAAATATTGACGCTTTGCGTGAAAATACACAAGATTGCCTTTAATTTTTAGAATTTGATCAATCTTTTCTAAATCTAGTTTTTTTTTTGTAAAATTTCTTCACTAAAAAAAAAATATCGACAAAACAATTTTTTACAATTTTAGTTATTTTTAGGGTTTTTAAAATGAATGAAAAATTTATAAAAATCATCAACATTGCCAAGCTTTCAAAAATAAACAAAAAAATCGAAACTTCACGAAAAGTATCAACAAAAATTAAAACTAACAAAAACCTAAGAAATTCATAAAAATTGTTGAAAATCTTAAAAATTCACGAAAAATTACGAGATTAACGAAAGCCCAGAAAATTCCCAAAAACCATCAACATTTTGAAAACAGCCAAGATTTTAAAATTCGTTTAACAAAACTAACGACATTTGTAAAATTAACAAAAATTCATGAAAATTGTCGAAAATCACAGGAAATTCACAGAAACCGTCAACATTTTGAAAACAGTCAAGATTTTAAAATTTGTCTAACAAAATTAACAAATAATCCTTATTTTCAAATTTAACGAAAATTAAGGAAATGTACGAAAATTTCCAACATTTTAAAAACTGATGAAAATATTTCAACAAATGTCATCTTTTTACAAAAAGATTGGATGCAAGAATTACCTTTTTTTTATTGTGTTTATTCCATAAATTAAAAAAATTATCAAAAAATTTTAAAAAAATGTTGAAAAGTCGACGAACGTCGATAATGTCAAAATTGTGGAATCTCGAAAGAATCTTATGAAATGATGATGAAATGTATATTTTGTTAATTTTCAAAATATCATTAATTAATTAATTTTTACAAAATGTACGCTTCATAAATTTTAATTGTGCCATTGAAAATGAACGATGTTTGCAAAGTCAAAATCTTGAAAAATTCCTGGAAGATGTCAAAGTCTTGAAAATTAACGATTATCTTGGAAATTCGTGAAAGGAGACGACGTTTTGAAAATCAGCGGGAATCTTCAAAATTTATAATAATAATAATAATAATATATTTATTGCGTGCCAGTACATAAAGTTTACACTAGTCATAAAGTAGTATTTGAACTATAAAATAAAATAATATTAGCCTATAAATAAAACATTGATATTAAAATTATAATTAAGACTAGGTTTGTCTACATATAAAACAGACAAAACAGATAAAAACAAAGACCATTTTGAAGTATCAAGATTTTTAAAATTAATTAGAATCTTTGAAAAAATCTGAATTTTTGAAAATAACCATCGCGATTTTTTAAAATTAACGGAAATTCAGGAAAACCGTCAGAATTTAAAAATCAAAGGAACTGTTAAATTAAAAATTTACCAAAAATTTGGATATTAACGAAATTTTTAAAATTTACTAAAATCTTCTAAATTCTTGAAAAACCTCGGTATTATTAAAAATTCAGAAAATTCGCGAAACTAATAGGATTTTAAGAAAATAGACGAACATTTATGAAAAGTGTCGACATTTTTAAAATTGACATTTCATTGTAAAAACTTGACATTTTTAAAATTAACGAATATTAAGGAAATTGCAGAATATTGCGAATAATTTAAAAATCAACGAAATTGTTTTTAAGTTAATTAAAAACGACGAGATATTTAAATTGAACGAAAATACAATACACGAAAACTGTCAAAAAATTTTGAATTTAACTAAACCCTTGAAAATCTGTCCAGTATCTATAAATTAAGGAATAATTGGAAAAAGCTATTGATTATTCTCGAACGAGTGTCTTTCACTCCAGACTAAGCGTGAAGTAAAATTACGAGTTGAGAAAAGCCCCAAGAATTTGGATTTGGACGCCTCAACGTTCGAATCCAAATTCTGGTTTTCTCAACTGGAAATTTTACTTCATGCGCCACGCTCATAAAAACACCGATTTAATGTAAAGTTAAAAAAACATATATTTAATAGGGAAAGTGCTATGATAGACACATCACCATTGTTTATTAAGCATAAAGTGAAATTTCAAGATAAAGTACAATTAAATTTGTCAATTGTTTGCAGAATATTTATGAAATTAAAAACGAATTATTATCGACTTTATGCAAAAATGTTGTCTATCTAAGACATTTTTCCACATATTAACTGAAATAACTAGATCCTGTTTGTTCATTTAGTTTGGTAAGAGAATAGTTAAACCTGATATTATATATTATTGTATAATTCAATATCCGTTGGGGTGTTAGATCGGGAAGTAGTTTTTTCAATAAAAATTTGGAGAAAAGTCTTTATTAGACAACGTTTTTGCAAAGTGTCGATAATTAATTCGTTTTTATGTTTTGTAAAATTTCGAGTTCAGAAAAGCCTCAACATTTGGATTGGTCGCGTAACGAAGCGGTCAATCCATATTTTTCGGCTTTTCTAAACTAGAAATTTTACTTTATGCGCCACGCGTATAAAACACTGAATTAATCTGAAGTTCACAATATACTACTAAAGTTTTATATCACATTAATAAATGTTAGAAATGTTTATTTCATTAAAAAATCTTTTAAAATTAAAACCCCTGGGACAAGTTTCTAGTTATTTTCTTTTAATTATTTTTACACATCCAAAAAATAAGTTTTTTCTATATTTTCAACATTTATTGGATATTGGTTTAAAACCATTTCATCTTTGTATTTTGAATACTACTATATTTAGACGCCACAAACACATTATTCACACATCCACGGACCCAGGTCGAATCCTTTTGTACTTCAAAATGAACCCTCCCCGGCGGGACTCGAACCCGCGACCACTGGGTTAAGAGGCAGGGCCTCTACCCACTACCCCACCGGGGTACCCAAAAAGTTTGGTCTTCACTTGCTGTTATTTTTTCTTTATATAAGCGGTGCCGTAGCCAGACTATAAGGTCCCCCCTCCTGTGGCGCTGTGGAACTGTATTTAAGCAGGATTAATATAAAAACGTTTTCTACGCCGCTGACAATAACAAACCCTAGTAAAAATAATCGTGAAATATTTCGAATCAATTTACCATGTTAAAATATGTAGGAATGTTTTGGTGCTAAATACCGTATTGGAATAATGAATTTTTCGCTGAGGCGGACATCTTACCCTCCAGGGAGGCTAAATAAAATTGGATTTTAAATTAAAATTGAAAGGAAGAACTATTTAAAGAAGCGTTTCGACCCCTCGCAACGATCGGGGGAATGCAAAGCATCCCTTGCAATTTCATTAAAAAGATGCGAGTTTCTCTTTAAGCCGGCTAGCGTATTTAATTGCAGAAATTTCACTTTTAGAAAATTTTCCTTTAACTCAATTAACTGTCAAGCAGTTTAAATTAATATGTGTATTCATTTTAATTTTCTTTTAGGTATTATTTAGGTATTTAGCAGAGCTGGGCAGGATTCGAATCCTGGATTCGAATCCTTTTAGAGGATTCAAAAGAGGCATTCAAATACTTTAGTTCAACTGGATTCGTGATCCGGATTCGTTACATTTTTTTAAGAGGATTTGTATTCGAATCCAAATGTGGGTGATTCGAATCCTTATAAAAGGATTCGAATACTTACAAAAGGTTTTGAATCGTCAAAAATAATTCGATTTTTTTCTTTTTTTCGGTTTTGGCTTTTGCCTGGCCTTGGGAACTTGCCCAATAGCCAACATCATTTATATATTTATTTGTATTTGTATTAATTGTTAATATTACAATTTGTAGTATGCTATTATTTCATACGGACAAACACTAACATTCATACCACACCCAGGGTCACGGCGAGAAATTATTTTTAAACAAAGTCTCGCCGTGCACGGGAATCGAACCCGAATTGTAGCTCGCCGAGCGATACAGTCCGGCGACGTTACCGCTCGGCCACCACCTGCCCTAATTCGATTTAATTGTGAAGATTTGGGCCCGCCGTGGCCGAGCAGTTGAGCCGCTGGTTTCGCCAATCGTTCACGGCGGTGATCTGGCTTCGATTTCCGGCGGGGGCGAGTAATTTTTCTAACGAAAAATACTCGTCTCCGGTTCCATGGATGTGTGTGAATGTGTTGTAACGTCCAAATATAGATATAGTTAAATAACTAAATAAGTTAGTTAATAAATTAATAAGTTAAAAATTTAATGATGTTGGCTAATAGTCGTGAAACTAAGGCCAGGCAAAAGCCAAATAATAAAGAAAATAAAAAAATAAGAAAATTGAACATGAAAAATTTGTTTTGTGTATTTTTTAATTTCTCGTTAAATCACTGTTTTATACGCGTGGCGCATGAAGTAAAATTTCGAGTTTAGAAAAGCCCCGTGAAAATGTTTTCTAAACTCGAAATTTTACTTCCTGCTTAGTCTGGGAGTGGAAACGCTAGTTCGAAACTTCAAACTGAATGATTTGATAAGAACACACTAAATGACTGAAAATGTTTTTAAAGATAATAATCTAGTTTTTAAAATTTTGTTAATTATTATTTGAACTAAAACTGACTGTGGCTACCATGTCAGTTTTACATCAAATAATATTAAACAACATTTTTAAAACTATATTATCTTTAAAAACATTTTCAGTTAAAACGTTAAATTTTCCCTGATTCAAGATTTTTTTCCCTGACCTTTTAATATAACTTGCTTCTGTGGGAAACCCCCATTTTGTTAAATTGTTTTGTAAATATTTAAGTTAATTTTATACATTTTTACGTGTTTTGTAATTTTCATGTTGAATTTGACAAATTTAATAATATCATATGGCTTTTTTGTTAGTGTTTTGGTCAATTTGAATAAAATTCTATGACTTTTCTCGGACTTTCCCGGCTTTAATGATATTCAGTGAATGTTTTATTTACGTGATTTTCAGGCATTCGTCGATTTTATAATAGAGTTAAATTGAAAGTTTTAAACGGGTGGTTCCACTCCCAGGCTAAGCATGAAGTAAAATTTCGAGTTTAGAAAAGCCCCGTGAAAATTTGTCTCGGGTCGCGCAGCGACACGAGACAAATTTTCGGGCTTTTCTAAACTCGAAATTTTACTTCATGCGCCACGCGTACAAAACACTGATTTGAAGTGAAGTTCAAAAACACACAAATACATCTTTAATCAGAGTAACACAAATATTTAGTCTGTTATCAACGATGTTCAGTGTTAATAATAAATAATTAGGTTTTAAATATTTATGTTAAAACAACTGGTAACGATATTTATATATTAATGGCTGAGAAAAAATAATAAAATCAAATTCATTCTTAACGGATTTGTATTCGTGATTCGAAAAAACAGGATTCGATTCTTTGATTCGAATCATATTTATCTCTTACGAATCCTTTATTCGAGTATTCGTGATTCGAATCATATTAGGTAATTCGGATTCGTGATTCGAATCCGTTTTACGAGGATTCGTCCCAGCTCTGGTATTTAGGTATTTTCGAAAAAAAGAAACTCAATTTGAAGCCTCGAACGGGTGTTTCCAATCCCAGATTAAGCATAGAGTAACATTTTGAGTTAAGAAAAGCCTGACCAAACCAAATTTTCAGGCTTTTCTAAAATCGAAATTTTACTTCATGCGCCGCGCGTACAAAACACTGATTTAAAGTGAAGTTCGAAATATATTGCTTGAGTTTGATCACATGTTCATTAGTTTTAGTATACTTAAAGTAGTATACTTAAAAGAAAAAATCTGGGAATATGTTGCCGGGGCGCGCGTGCAAAGCGAGTCGCGCCTCGGCAAATCCAAATTGCCAAGCTATTCTAAACTCGATATTTATGAAATAAACTACGCGTATAAATCACTAAGTTTCAGTGAAATCTTCAACAAATTTATTAGAGTAAAATAAATGTGCTATGTCAATTATCAAACGTATTAATAATGGGGAAAGTGGATGGACACATCATTTTTTATTCTACAATGCACAAACGTGTACAAGTACAGGGCTATTCAAAATAAAGGAACAGATTTCAAACATCTATTTCTTCCAAACTACACAAGATAGAAACACAATTCCAACGTTTCTTAAAAGAGAAAAGTTCAAATTTTATGAATTTATATGACCACCATGTGTTACACGACAAACTCAAAACGGTGGCTCATTTTTTGCGGCACACGAATCAGATGGTCTCTAGTTATCGAATTTACAGCTTCAACAATTCGATGTCGCATGTTTTCAAGAGAGGTTTTTGGGCTCCTTTTCATAAACTGTACGAATACGCTCGACATTTTCATTCGATGTGCATTCCGTGCTTTTCTATTTGCAGATGCAACCATCATCTACGAATATTGGATGCCACTGGTAAATCTGCTCATGACGAGGCTGTAAAACATAAACAAAACAAAAAATCATACAAATTCAACGGTGAAGCAAAAACATCAACACTACCTGTCGCAGTTATCCCAAGGAGAAAATGGATATTTGTAACACGGCTGGATAAGGATGTTGATTGTCAAATGATCAAATCTTATCTAACTGAGGGAGCAGGCGAGGCATCTTACATAATTAAACAAATTAAACTAAAGTACGATAATGCAATTTACACTTCTTTTAAAATTGGAGTTCCGATTGAAATCGAAGATAAAGTAATTAATGTAACATTTTGGCCAAAAAATTGTCTCGTGAACAGATTTTACTTTAAGAAACGGACGGACGCAAGTGGTCCTAATTTTCAATCAAGTCCGAAAAATCGAATAAAAATTTAAGATCAAGTAACACTCAAACTTATAAAATACTACATAAGAATGTTAGATGCTTAAGGAACTCAATAAACAATATTGAAGCTTTAATGAAAGAAATTAGTGAATGTCACGTATTGGGTATAACCGAACACTGGCAAACTTGTGAACAATTAGAAATGTGTAAAATTAGGAACTTTGTTCTTATCTCCTCTTTTTGTAGAGCTGAGAATCAACATGGCGGGGTAGCGTTGTACTCTTACAAAGACCTTGGTGCTAAATCAATTTATTTGGAAGATACTTTCTCTCCAAATTTATTTGAATGTGCGGGTGCGGACATTAAGTTCGGCGATAAGACAATATCTGTTGTAGTAGTTTATAGGCCTCCTTTAAATGACTCTAGTTCGTTAGAATCCTTCTTTGAACGCTTAGAATGTTTATTGCATAAACTAAGCAGTCTTAATAATATATACTTCGTTATGGGTGATTTTAATATTAATTTATTAAGTGATAAACTTGCATCTAATCAATTCAAAAACATCTTGGAATCATTTTGTGCATATTTAACTGTTAAAGAACCGACTCGTATTACAGATGGTTCTCGCACTTGCATTGATAATATAATAACCAACGCAGATAGAGGTATACATACTCTAGTGTTAGATGCTGCTATATCAGACCATACTGGGCAATTACTCAAATATGAAACAAACCACCGATCTCAATCATTAGTAAAAAAAAAAATACGAATTTACTCAAACGAAAGTGTTAGTAACTTCACACTCGACATACAGAACGAAATGTTTAATGATGTATTTGTTGCCAAAGGTGTAAATGAAACGTATAAAATCTTTATAAACATTTACTTAAGGTATTTCTACAAACACTTTCCTTTGCGTAAAGTAAGAAACACAGAACAAACAAAAATATATTATTCCGATGCTATAAAATCAAGCAAAGATAGGATGTTGTTATTTCAAACTTTGTCAAAATATAAGCCAGAATATGTCGAGGTATTTAAATGTGCATAGAGGGAATATAATCAACTACTGTCAGATGAAAAGAAAAAGTTCTATGAAAATAAAATAAAAATGTCAAATAATCGCTCAAAAACAATGTGGAAAATAGTTAGTGATGTAGTAGGTTCAAAGAAGTAGAAGAAACAATATCTACCTAATAATGTTGATCTCCATTTACTATCGACTAAATTTAACAAACATTTTAATGAAACTTCATAAAACTTAAGCCATTTTTTTCTTATTAATGAACCCTATGTATGTGAAATACCTATCAACAATAATTCAATATTTCTGTAGCCTATTACAGAGCTTGAACTAATTAATATTGTGAATAACATCCAAAATAAAAGTAGTACAGGTTACGATGAAATTCCAATATGTGTCAAAAAAAAAAGTATATTCTGTATTGTAAAGCCTCTTTTGTGTATTATTAATGCAATGTTCGAGACTGGCATTTTTCCGGAACAGCTTAAACATTCGATTTTGGTGCCTATTTTTAAAGGTGGGAATTCAGAGGAACTGTCCAGTTATAGGCCAATTAGTATTTTAAGCAATATATCTAAGTTATTTGAAGATATAATTTATAGACGCCTTAAACATTTTATTTATAAGATATAAATTAATATCTGACAATCAACATGGATTTTTCACCGGTAAGAGTATAGAGACCGCTTTATTTGATTATGTTAACTTAATACTAAACGCCTTAGAGGAACGACAGATTGCGTGTGGTGTTTTCCTCGATGTTTCCAAGGCTTTCGACTCAATTGACTTCCATATTCTACTGTCCAAGCTCTATAATTATGGCGAGGTGTTGCCAATAACCTGATAGAATCATACCTTAAAGGGAGGTGTCATGCAACAAAGTTGAACGACAATACTAAGGGAGTCAGTGTTATGTCGGAAGTCTTGGGGATGTCGGCGGTAATCCCGCAGGGTAGTGTCCTTGGCCCTTTTTTGTTTATTGTCTACATTAATAATTTATTTCTAAACAAACCAGATCATTTGAACATACTAAATTATGCCGATGATACAAACCTCTTATTAAAAGGCAGTGATATAAATTATATTGAAGAAGCCGGAAATCTTGGTATGAATTATGTACTCAGTTGGTTCCAGGATATTAAACTCTTAATAAATGTGAATAAAACAAAATGTCTATTTTTCAAGACAATCCAGTCAACTACAATGCCAAATTGCTTAAAATTAAATGATATTAATTATCGTACTACAAGTACTGCTACATATTTAGGAATTACTCTCGATGAAACCTTGACATACGAGACACAAATTAATATTATATCTTCAAAAATTAGTAAATCGATTTATGGTTTGAGAATGCTGCTAAGATACAGTCATTTCTCCATTTCAAAAATATTCTACTACTCCAATATATATTCGCATCTTAGATACGGGATTATATTCTGGGGTAGTAGTACAAATGCTACTAGAGTATTCATTTTACAAAAAAAGCCGTTCGAATACTGTATGGACTCAAGTACCGCGAGAGCTGCAGAGGTATTTTTCGTAGTAATTGCCTCCTTACGCTATATGGCTTATACATATTCGAATGTGTCAAATTTCTTTGGCGTAATAAGCATAAGTTCAGTAGAAATGTTATGGAAAATAGTCGTAATACTAGACATGGTCAAGTTTATCGCTTACCGAAACATAGGCTAACAGTGTATGAAAGGGGTTCGTTTTACTCTAGCATTAAGATATTTAACTTGTTACCAAAAGAAATAAAAGAAACAACTCGATATAATATCATGAAAAGTAAACTACATGCTTGGCTATGTTCGATTGAACCCAATTCCTTGGCAGAGTTTTATGCATCGCTGTAAGCATAATAGTTATTTTAAGTATCATGTGTGTGTTTTTATACATATGTAACTGAAACTGACAATTTTCTCGCTACAATGTAACATTTGTGTAAGTTTGTATTGAGAAATAAATACTATTCTATTCTATTCTATTAAACTAACGGCGAAAAGCACGTTGAACTTCAATAATGGGCTCTAGTTTTGTTAATTGCAGCACACAAAATGATTTTTCTTGTTGTGTCGCCATTTTACTACAAAAAATCATCATGAAAAATAACAGCGCCAATGCGTCCGTGGTTGGAACTTCTGCCTGGACTGTTCAAATTTTAAACTTTTGTCTGTCCAGGAACGTTGGAATTATGGTTCTAACTTTTGTAGTTTAATAGAAATGAACATTTGAAATCTGTTCCTTTATTTTGAATAGCCCTGAATAACTATGGTAATTCTATTTAGTCTATAATTTATTATTTTTTTCGTAAAAATATAGAATTTTTTACAAGAACATTGCAAAAATACGAAGTAAATAGAATCCCATAAAAATTCACTGAAAACCCAGCACTTCCCAAGTGTTAAATGAGCAGGTTGATTGGATCAATTTTCCGCTCGGAACACCTCTGTAATTGTCCTGTAAAACGGGCTCCACAAAAAACTACCAACATATGAGTGCGTTTGAAACTCCCGACCACAGAAAAAAACCTCTCACACATGTAATAGTGCATCAATTTACATTTCTATTTTTTTCGTGTTTTTTTTTGTTCCGTCCGATTTAATTGAATCCGATGAAGGAATGCTTTTCTTCCATACAATTGAGGGTCGGATCTAACGTTTGACATTCGTTACATTAAGTGACCATTTGACACTCAATGTAGGTAATTCGACGATAGAAGAGTCTAATTAATATTTCCTGTAGGGATTGGACAATCGCCGTTCAAATAGCAATTACGCTATCAACACAATCAATTCCAGGGGATCAAAAGGTTCGTTCGTTGTGGGAGCACTGGCTTTAGGTTGTCGACCCTTTCATAAACGCACACACAATGGGCTCTATTTCATTAGTTCAAGTCTAATTGTTAATGTAATTATTCAATAATATCATTTAGCATTCGATACCTTTCTATTTATATAACAACATCCAGAGATGTTTTATGAATATATAAACACAAATGTCTACAATACAAGACAATCAAAAATAAACTTTTATTACCCTAAACATAACTTAACATTGTTTGAAAGGGGGAGACATTAGATGATGATCAAATTATATAATAAACTTCCCTCCGATTATCGCAAAATGAAGGATACTCGAAAATTTTAGAATTTAAAGAAATTTAAGTAATAAATGAAAACTTACGTACTATAAAGTTATATATTAGTATGTACTTTCCAAATTAAAATTCTAATACATCACAATCATATTATTTGTGTAGCACTATACAAGGAATTTTTCTATTAAGTATACATCCCTCGATGTGTACTCTGTACATTTTCAGACATTCGTTGTTTTTAAAAAAACATTCATTTCAAATTGTCTTTTAAATAAACATATCTAGATGCATACCATGTAAATGTTTACTCATTTGTTGTTTTTATAAAAGTATTAAATTTGAAACTTCTAACGAGTGTTTCCACTATTTAATTAAGAACTTAATTTCGAGTTTAGAAAAGCCTGAAAATTTGGTTTGGCGACTAAACTAAACTTTAAGGCTTTTCTAAACGCGAAATTTTACTTCACGGTTAATCAAGGAGTAGAAACACTCGTTAAAAATTTCAAATTTAACACTTTCATAAAAACAACGAATGCCTGACCATTTACAGAGTATGCACTGGGATATGTATACTTCAAAGCAAAATTCTCTGTGTATCATATACACATTTCGTAAGAAATAAAGTTTTCTTGAGTGTTTTTGCAATTTCAATTTAAAAAATGGTGATGTGTCCCTCGTAGCACTGTCCATGTTAAAGATATAATGATTTAAATATCAACAATATGGAAAAGTTGCTCAAACTAAATTTATTCTACTTTTATTATTTTTATTCCAAAACTATTCACAAAAAAGTAATTCTTGCTTTTTTCGCTACATCTCCGTAAATATTGATCACAAACATATCTAAGCGTTATATATTTTTTAATTTATTGAAAATCAGTGTTTTGTACGCGTGGCGCATGAAGTAAAATTTCGAGTTTAGAAAAGCCCCGTGAAAATTTGTCTCGGGTCGCTGCGCGACCCTCGACAAATTTTCTACGCGGGGCTTTTCTAAACTCGAAATTTTACTTCATGCTTAGTCTGGGATTGGAAACACTCGTTCAAACTTTAAATTGAACTCT